>CP139509.1:480341546-481666546 GCA_021014915.2 Artemisia tridentata subsp. tridentata
TCTTCCTCTTGGTTTTGGTGATTTTCCTGTATGTTTTAGTAGTGGTGTACCTGTATGTGAAGGAATTTCATCTGGAAGTTTATGAAACACAGTTGTTGAATCAGAAATAGTATCATGAGAAGGCATGTTTTCGTATGGAGGATTAATTTATTTTTTTTGTGTTGATTTATATTGATTAGATTAGGGTTTATATATTTGGATAAGAATCTTTTATTAAATTAGTTTTTAAAAGTTTTAAACAAATAAATGGTTACTTATTTTATTAATATTTGTTGAAAAATATCAGAGAAAATTCTTTTTATTAATATTATTAAACAACGTATTAAATTTATATGATAATTATCATTTATACTTTTAAATTATCATAAGCAGTCATATTAGTTATTTGTAATCCAACCTATGGAAGAACTGTCATTCAAGTGACACAACTCTTAAGACATACGAAATAAATCATAGTTCTAATCAGCTAGGTGTAGGTAATTTTGCAAAATAAGTTTAATAAGGAGTGTTTGGTTTATAGGTTGCTTGGCTTTTTACTGTTCATTTACACTAAGGTGAAGTTTGATTAAGGTAAAATAAGGTGTGGTGATCATTAATGAGTAAGAATTTAGAGGATTATAGCTCATTTAGAAGTGATAGGCCTACAGTGTGAATTTTAAGTTATAAACTGCTCTCAATAAGCTCTCATTAAGCTGAGCTTATTTGGACCCAAATATTGGCATTTCTAAGTTTCTTGTGAAGGAGTAAGTGAGTTTCCTAGGGCTGGTTTGTTTTGGTCAAGGTTTACGGAAGTGATGCGCGTGATGTGTCGTTGCGGTTTAGCAGTTTTAATGCCTACTCAAGTTTTAAATTTATATTTAGCCGACTTATCAATAACACACACACTTAACGAGCAGTGTACCCGGTCAGTATGAATATAATGGTAAGTAGAGTGTCGATCACTAAGAGTGGAACGTATTATCTCGTTATTCTAATCAGTATTTTAATATCCTGACGCAAGGGGGTTTCAGCCTGAGAGACTGGCACGATTTGTTTGCAATTAAATAATAAAATAAACCAATAGGCACGAATCAGCAAGTAGCACACACGTACACAGATAAATACTCGAGACAATAAGAGGGCTGTCCTTATGATTAAGTAGATTGTCACTTGTTTTATTGATAGCTTTATATGAAGTGTATGTAGTTAACCCTTTCTCGTTGGTCCTATTCTTATCGGCGAGTAAACCCTTAATGATTACTTATGTCTAAAAGTTATTCCTAAGTGATCAATTTAGTAATAACCGTGGGAGCCACATTATTTTCCGCAGTCAAATGCCCGCAAGCCACTAATAAACACAGAGGTTATCAATGCACTAATAAGTAGTAACCAAAGACATCAACATATAAACTTTAATTGATGGGAAAGCAAGTATTAAAGGGAGTGCAATCTTTCGTTGTCACATTACACAAGCCACCAATCCTGATGAATTAAAGTTTGCTAACACAATAAAACAAAACTACTTAATGAATTAAACACATGTAGCACCTTCTTACAGCTCTTGTATCTTTGTTTGGTGTGTCTTGTGCTGCCTCCTTGACTGAATTCATCCTAGGGTTCTGCTGCTTCGGTCTTTGAATCTAATTTATTGCCCCCGAAATTCGTCTAGTCTTGGGGTATTTATAGTTTCTGTCTGAGGGAAGATGCGGCGCATCTAGTAAGTAGATGCGGCGCATTGACTTAACTTCGCGTGGGGTCCAAGATTATAATATTCAGGAATATTCGTACACCGCCAGAAGATGCGGCGTAACTCCATGATTAGATGCGGCGCATGTCCTCTTGTATCTTGGATCGTATCTGGTGATATCTTGATAGAGATGCGCCGTATGTAATGAGTGAGATGCGGCGCATCTGGAGCAGATTAGTCTTGATCTTCTTCATTTCAGTAGACTCTTAACTTCTTGCATGTTTTGCTCCATAATTAGTCCAAAATCGCTAAGTTTCACCAAATGCTTGTTTTTACCTGAGAATTACAAAAGTAAACGATTAAGTATCAATCCTCATACATAATATAGTAAAACAAGTCAAATTAATAGGATAAATGATAGTAATAAAATGTACTTATTTGAGTTCATCAAATATCCCCCCACTTGAACTTTACTTGTCCCCAAGTAAACCTTAGAATTTCTCTTATGAAAATGTATCCTAAAAGATGTTAGGATTTATTTTTATATTTAAGCATGTATTCGTTTATTTCATAATCACACAACTAAACACTTAACGAATTAGAAGTAAAATAAAATAAGTTGATAAAAGCAAATCTAATCGTTTAACTGTCCAGTCGTGACGAATATTCTATCATAAGCTTGGCAAGTATACATATCTCCTCCACTAAAGCTAAGGAATAACAAGTCTAAAGCGGTAAAAAGGGTTTTTAGGCTTAAGGGTTAATTATTCTTAATCACTATCGATCTCAAATTCCAGAAAAGGCGACAAAATCACAAATACATGATCGAATCCACGAACACGATACTTGCAATTGCTCAAATCCTTAACTCGAATAGGCTAAAGATAGGTCCAAACTTCACCAATAATAATATATCAAAAAGGGCGACAAAATCATAAATACATAGCCGAATTCACGACTACGATACTTAAGATTGCTCAAATCCCTAATCTCAATAAATCAAAGGTTCGGTTGGATAAAGAATAATAAAGGGTATGGATAATATTTGGGATATAAATTGGTGTAAAATGAAAAATAAACAAAACAAATAAATTAAAATCCTAAGTGTGGTTAATCACTATCCCAACCATCCCATGAATAAGAATCATATCATCGAATAACTCACGCTTTAACACTTGAAACACACGCTTTAGGTAGACACGAATTATACTCAACAAGATCTTAATCAAAGAATAAACCTTAATTGGCGTTCCCATAACTGCCAATTCCCATTCAATCCATAGATATAGTACAACAAATAGTGGTGATATCGACCACTTACATAACTTTACATAAGTTGGTTAAAACTAACTTCCAACTTTTCTTTCTTTCTTTTTCTTTTCTCTTTTTTTTCTCTTTTTTTTTCTTTCTTTTTTTTTTTCTCTTTATTTTTCTTTTCTTTTCTCTTTTTTTTTTTTTTTTTTTTTTTTTTAACTAATAAACATAGATGTGTAAAATTTCACCACATCACTATAACGATAACTCTGGATAATTTTTCCATACTTTTCATGACTTCAGAAATAACAGTAATAGTGAAAGTAGTAAACACACCAAAAATAACAAGACTCAAATTATACAATATCTACTTTCATACCAATTGCATTGTGCAATTTCCTGACTCAACCAAAGATAATGAATTACGCACGCGAACACAGGTAATGTAAGGAAACACACTTTGCCTATAGCAATTAACCAACCACGGATTCTAATCTACAGGTAGGCTAAGGTGTAATGGTGTAACGAAACATTTTAAACATAGGTGTAAGAAACGAAAGGAATGGCTCTGAGTGTTTTTCTAGGGGTATCTTACTTTAAAAATGAGAGTAACAAAAGGGTTTATACGGGGGTTAACTAACCAGTGTAGTTAGTTAATAACACATAACATATAATAGGCTATTTGGGTGTAATCCTAGAATTTTACCAATTTAGACAAGTCATTCCAATTATATAAATAATACTCATTATGGTGGTCTCGAATAGTATACAAGCCAAGTTCTAAAGTTTACAAGTCACCGGCACACTCATAGATTTGTGAATTTTGAAAAATCACAATTTTTGAAAATAACGTCATGTGTGCAGCTATGCAACTTAGATCTTAAACAAAAACATGCTAAAAAAAATTTAAGTTTGATATATTAAGCACATTTTAAGCATAATTTTTGAAAAAGTTTAGGACAAGTAATTGTTAAGTGTTCTAATTCTCCAATCCCCCCACTTAAGTTAAACAACGTCCTCGTTGTTTGTATAAAAGGTTAAAAACTGGAAAATAAAAGAATTAGAACAGAAAAACTCCCCTGAGATTTGCTCGTATGATCCTCCATTAGTATAAGAGCAAAAATCATCTTCTTGTGGATTAGAACGTTTAAGCTTCATACTTGATGTATCCACAGGAAATCCAGGAAACTATAATACCACCAACACTTTAAAACACACCTAAGGTAAGAAAGGTTCAAACTTGCATAATACATTAGTAGTTAGGAAAAATAAAACTTAAAAATTAAAACTGAAAATCATCAGGTCAGTCGATGCGCCGTATCTTATGGAAGAAGATACGCCGTATCGATCCTGGAATTAATACGGATCAGAATAAAGATGCGCCGCATCCTTAACCAGGGATGCGCCGCATTAAAATAAACTGATAAAAAGTTTGAAAGTCGAAAAATAAAAATGCAGAAAAATAAAATAAGATATGACCATTGCAGGAGATGCGTCGCATCTCAGGATTGAGATGCGCCGTATCCTCATGCGGGCCTGACTGACTCAATACAAAAATCAGAAAATAAAATAAAATAAAAGATAAGCATGGGTTGCCTCCCACGAAGCGCTTGTTTTTGTTCGAGTCACGAGCCTGACTCCACCCTTATTTACTGTGTAATAGGGTGTGGTTCCCCCCACTTGGGATCAAGTGCGGATGATAGTAGCAATAAACACGAAAAGAGTGTAAATTTGCTAGTAAAGATGGAAGAAATAAATAAAGATCATACCTTGGCAATACATGTACATCTTTCCTATTCATACCCGGTTTGGTTGATAAATTGGATGACTTGACCATTCCATCTGAAAGAGTAGTGTGTTGAGGAAAAATGAGTCTCCTTTCTTCTTGGTTAGTTTCTTTGGTAGTAAGGCGTCCCTTGACTTCCGCAGTAGATGAGAAAGGGTCTTTAGCAAGTAAAAGTTCGAGTTCCTCTATAACCTTCATAGGTTCGAAATCATCTTCATCAATCATAGCAATGTTTAAGAGCTCATCACCAAACTCTTCTTCGAGCTCCACCAAATACGGGTTGATCACAGGTGCTTCAATAGGTAGTGTATTAAATTTCACCTCATCATCTTTTTGTTTTGCAACCTGTTTAAGAAAACTAGCAAGATTATTAGTAACGGGATTAATAATATTAAATAAATTTGTACCACTTTGTGTTGTAAGTGACTCCAATTCATCTTGTGAATCTCCATCTTCAACTAGTGGTCTTGCAATTTCAGCATCGTCCCGAATTTCATCCTTAAACAAGTCATCCCAGATTTCTTCAAAAACCTCCGTTGGGTCAAGATCTGGTTGAGGTATGTCATCATAAACTATGGCGTCAAATGGTTCGAAATCAAAATTAGAATACTTTTCGTCTTCATCCGTTGGATTGTCTAATGGTGGTAATACGATTGCAGAATATTTTTCGATGTAAGGTTCCGTATACACATCATCTTGCACAATCTCCGGAGAAAAAGTACTATCAATAGCAATTGCCGGAATTGGTTTCACGGTATATGAATCTTCTTCATCATCACTTGGCATACACCAGGTGTGTTGAAATGGCAATTTGTTTCTTTCTTTCCTTGACTTTTCTCGTCCAAGAATCAAGTATTCTTCCATAGTGATTTCTTTCGTATCAATGACTTGTGCACCATATCTTGCTCTTTCCCAATCGTAGATCCCATTATTGCTCAAGGCTCTTTCCTCTCCGAGTCTGATATATTCTTCTATTGTAATATCCGGATCGTCCATCTTCCTGAAATAAAACTTACTCGTGCAAAAGAAGGGTGAAACGATCAAAGTAAAATAAAAGCTTCTGATATCTGCTGTTGATGCGCCGTATCCTATAAATGGGATACGCCGTATCTAATAATCGTTAAAACTTTAATCAGAATTTATTCAGAAAATAGATACGCCACTTAGAATTTATGAATGCGCCGTATCGAATTAATTAATCAAAAATCGATATTTATTTAAAATTAAATACGTCGTATTAACAAAAGTTAATGCGCCGTATTTTCGTTACGTTTAAAATACAAGATTTTTGATTCAGAAGATGCGCCGTATCGATAGAGATCGATACGTCGTATCTGTTTAATAATTCGCAAACTGTTTTTAATTAAAATAATAGATACGCCGTATCTGCTAAAGCAGATGCGTCGTATGGCGTTAACGTTTAGAAATTTTTTTTATCAAAAACAGATACGCCGTATCTGCTAAAGCAGATGCGTCGTATTACTTTATCGCTTAGAAAAAAATTTCTTATTAAAAACAGATACGCCGTATCTTGGGGAAAAGATGCGTCGTATCGAATTAATTAAACGCGTTGTATTTAAAAAAATTAAACGCAATACGCCGTATCTGAAGATCAGATGCGCCGTATCGTTTGATTTAGCACAGTACAACGATAGCAGAACAGAAAAATACGATACAAAAATTAAAACACACAAACAAAAATAAACACAAAAACAAAAATAAAGGCAAACAAATAACACACAAAACAACAAATATGCAAAATAATACAATGATGCAATTAATCTAATAAAAAGAAAAACCTAATTAAAATACTAATCAAATTAACAGATAATAACAATTCACTCCCCGGCAACGGCGCCAAAAACTTGATGCGCGTGATGTGTCGTTGCGGTTTAGCAGTTTTAATGCCTACTCAAGTTTTAAATTTATATTTAGCCGACTTATCAATAACACACACACTTAACGAGCAGTGTACCCGGTCAGTATGAAATAATGGTAAGTAGAGTGTCGATCACTAAGAGTGGAACGTATAATCTCGTTATTCTAATCAGTATTTTAATATCCTAACGCAAGGGGGTTTCAGCCTGAGAGACTGGCACGATTTTGTTTGCAATTAAATAATAAAATAAACCAATAGGCACGAATCAGCAAGTAGCACACACGTACACAGATAAATACTCGAGACAATAAGAGGGCTGTCCTTATGATTAAGTAGATTGTCACTTGTTTTATTGATAGCTTTATATGAAGTGTATGTAGTTAACCCTTTCTCGTTGGTCCTATTCTTATCGGCGAGTAAACCCTTAATGATTACTTATGTCTAAAAGTTATTCCTAAGTGATCAATTTAGTAATAACCGTGGGAGCCACATTATTTTCCGCAGTCAAATGCCCGCAAGCCACTAATAAACACAGAGGTTATCAATGCACTAATAAGTAGTAACCAAAGACATCAACATATAAACTTTAATTGATGGGAAAGCAAGTATTAAAGGGAGTGCAATCTTTCGTTGTCACATTACACAAGCCACCAATCCTGATGAATTAAAGTTTGCTAACACAATAAAACAAAACTACTTAATGAATTAAACACATGCAGCACCTTCTTACAGCTCTTGTATCTTTGTTTGGGTGTGTCTTGTGCTGCCTCCTTGACTGAATTCGTCCTAGGGTTCTTCTGCTTCGGTCTTTTGAATCTAATTTATTGCCCCGAAATTCGTCTGGTCTTGGGGTATTTATAGTTTCTGTCTGAGGGAAGATGCGGCGCATCTAGTAAGTAGATGCGGCGCATTGACTTAACTTCGCGTGGGGTCCAAGATTATAATATTCAGGAATATTCGTACACCGCCAGAAGATGCGGCGTAACTCCATGATTAGATGCGGCGCATGTCCTCTTGTATCTTGGATCGTATCTGGTGATATCTTGATAGAGATGCGCCGTATGTAATGAGTGAGATGCGGCGCATCTGGAGCAGATTAGTCTTGATCTTTTCATTTCAGTAGACTCTTAACTTCTTGCATGTTTTGCTCCATAATTAGTCCAAAATCGCTAAGTTTCACCAAATGCTTGTTTTTACCTGAGAATTACAAAAGTAAACGATTAAGTATCAATCCTCATACATAATATAGTAAAACAAGTCAAATTAATAGGATAAATGATAGTAATAAAATGTACTTATTTGAGTTCATCATTTACAAATAGAAAACGCCAAAAAACTAAATCTGCTGTCACAGAACAGTTTTATGCAGACATGTGTTTTTCAGTTGCTGATCTAGGTGCATTTGTAGCTTATTCAGTTAATCTTAGGACCTCATTTTTTGGTTTATAAGTAGGTCATATAGTAAGGATTTAAGGAAACATCTGGTATTTAGCTTTTTAGCTTATTAAATAACTTAACCTTGATCTGCTAACTACGTTATCAGCACTGATCTAAGCCTGCACTTGTTTTGTTCCCAGATACCATATGATCCCAAGCTTATTTCAATAAGCAATTGTGTTTAGAATTTAGGCATTTTTGCTCTGGGATTAGATTTTGGTATAAGGTTTAAGCCTCTGCCTATGGATTCCACTAATAAGCCCTTTCCTGGCTTATTAGTCAGTTGTAAATAGGTATAGATCAGCATCTAAATCTGATTTGGTTACTCCTGTTTATGCCTATCGTCGTAATTTCGGGATAGAAGGAGTTATTAGGAGTAAACAGGGTTAGATTTTGAAACTAATAATAAAATTAGTCTTAAAGTATTCTTGTGGTTATGGTAGCGTTACTGTAAGTGTACCTGATTTTACCGAATGTAATGATCACATTCAAGATATCGATCTACACTAAAGCTCTTAAGTGATAGTACCTGTAATTTGTACAGACTATTAATCACTTTGTGAGAATTTTTAGTGTGTTATTATAGTTCCTTGTAGTTTTCAGTAAATCTTAAAATAGCTCTACCATTAAAGGATGTTTTTGTACTAACCCTTGTAATGGTTCAAAAATGATCATCATTGTTCATTAGCACCTTAGGTTAGTCTTTATCATCCTTGAATTAGCCTCAATAAGTTGATTGTAGTGTGTTTTAAGCTGATGTGAAAATTTGGAGGTTAGTCTTTATCTAGCAGAATCAATTTAGAGTCATTCACCATGCTTTCTTGATCAGCTCCTTTCTTCTGTTGATAAGTGAGCATTATGTGTTCAAGTACAGTATAAGCTTGTTCTTAAATGTACAAATAGATATCTTTGTACAGTATAAGGTTGTTCTTAAATGTACACAATAGATGTCTTTGTAGTTTGTACTGCACTTGTGTCAATATGTACAAAATTAAGTGCAACTAAGACTTCAGATGTAAGCATATAACATCAGTAGAGAAGCCTGGGAACATGAATCTGTCAAGCTTCAAGAGTTGTTGGTGAGAAGCGACTACCTACAATGACAATGTTGATCTTACCCATCAAGTTTGTGTTGCTGCCATACTTGCCCAACTTTGGCTGAAACATGCAGGTCAGCATATTGTCTAGGCTCTTAGCACTATATTTTACATATCTGTTAGGACTTAAAATAGAAATAGCATTGTCGTCCCCTAAGGCGGTCCAACTGCTGAAGTAAGTTCACTTTTTAAATTAATACATTATTTTGAAGTCCAAAGTTCTGTTAAGAGTGAATCTTTATTTATGGGTTGATTAGGAGTAAATGCGTTCTCAGGCCTAATGGCATATTTTACATACGAATTCAGAAACTGTTTACACAGATTTAGGAAAGCTGCAGATTTATATGTAGATGAAGTGACAACAGGGTCAAGTTTAAACTACCCAATATTTTGATAAAAATCGTCTATAATACAAATACAAATCATTTATAGAACATTAAAAAAGTGCATTCAATTGTGGAGAAAGATAGATCCGGCATATAATGAGGCACTTCTTTAACATCACTCCAAAGGTGTACCTGATTTTTTGAATCCGCTCAAATATGTTAAATGACTAAAAAAACACAGGAATTTTCAAAAGTTGAAATTAACCATTCCCAATCTACTAACTAATCTTCATAACCCTAATAAAATATCAAAAGTTGAAATTAAGCATTCCCAACCTACTAACTAACTGCATAACCCTAGCCTACAAAATTTGTAAGATCAGACTCATTAAAATCACATTTTGACAGTGGAGGACCTACTCTTGTTTATGCCTATCGTCGTATTTCGGGGGGATTAGGAGTAAAAGGAGATTTTGGTTCGTATCTCTGGTTATGGTGGTCGAGGTGAAGGATCATCTTTGCGGCATTCAGATCTTGTGAATTTGAAATTTAGGTATGGGTCGGCCTTGGGTCCATATGGAAGGGCTGGCGGGTTTGGTGGGTCAGATGTTTGTGACCGTGGTCCAATATATGATGGAACGGTCAGTGTTCCTGATGCAACCTATGATAGAACAACTGGTGATAGAAACAACACAATAAAACGTATTTAAATACCTGTAATAAACAGGTTGTCATACTGTCATGAAAAAACAATACTGATAAATATTAGGAGTTAAAAAATGAACATTGGTATTTTATGAAATAAAATAGTTGAAAAACATAAAGCTTGTTAAATCTTTCTCTGCTTGATCAGAAGTCATCTTCACTATTGCTGTTGTCAGTGCTTTCATAATCAGTTGTATTGTCGTTAATAAAACTGTCTAAATCATCACTATCAGATACTGATCGCTTACTATACGCATCAGAATCGACTTCCCAAGCTTCTTCATCAATGTAATTGGAATGAACATCTTTTCCGTGTAGTTTACCATCAATATCGACCATATCATCCCACATGTCGTAGTCATTCATGTTGTGTTTTTTCAACAGCTCTGTATCATATTCCTCATCAACGACAGTGTATTTGTAGTCACCTGCGTAAATTTCAAAAATATATGTACATATATATAAGTTGAATTTTACAACATTTATAAACAACTTGCAAATTAAAATAAATGTGTATAAAATTATTTATGTTAAAATAACCTGTTGGAGAGTCTTCGGTGATATCTTCATCAGGGATAGCATATTTTGGTTTATATTGTTTTAAAGGATAAAACGGTTCTGGTAGATCATTTATGTTTGTCCAAACGCCATCTTCGTCGTCTTCAGATGTGATCTTGTAATTGTCATATTCGTCATCTGTGTCTTCATCACATAGCATATACTTGTTGTTTTTTTGTGTTAGTAGAGTTATGAGTTGTTTTTGTACGTTTAAACTGTACTGGTGCTTCATCATCAGATATCTAAGATTCAAAGTTTAAAATTTATAATGATGTTATTTAAACTAATGTATAGACTTACGCAAAAAATAATGCCACTAATGATATGAAGTTCATACCGTTGTTTCATTATTTTGAATCTGACTTGGTTGATGATGGTTGACAGAAGTTGTGTTTGTTTTTTCATCGTCTGATGAAAGAAGTTCAATAACCTTTTTGTTTACAAAGTTGCCTTTCTTTATCAATCTCCTTCGTTTGCGCGTAACTTGTTTACACTGTAATTATGTGAAACTTGTTAAGTGATTGTGTTTATTAACTGTTATATACTTGAAAAAAAACCTTGTTATTCATACCTCTTCACTATCTGATATATGTATGATTTCTATATTTTGTTCATCGAATTAACAGCTACAGCCTACAATTACGGGTAAAATTATCAGATTTTGTTTAACATGTTTTATTTAAAATACAAACTAATCTTATATATCGTACCTGTTCATCATCGGATATATCAACGACTGGTATATCTTTATTCATAGCATCTTTTGCCGTACATCGAGTACTATTATTTGTTGATACTCCTGGTAAAAAAACATTGACAAATTCATGGTTTTATTCTATAAATAAATCAACATACATATACATGTTATGCACTATAAACTAAAACATTTAAAAAAGAAAGCCGTAACTTGTTTGTGTACCCAATTAGCAATCAATGATGACAGAACAAAATAGACATAAAACTTGAACACCAAAAAGCAATCAGGATAAAATTCAGGTCATTTACAGCTTAATAACTGGTTATAAATAAGATCTAAAGTATGCTATTTTGGAATTAGAGAATACAAACTTCACTGATCATCAATAAAAACCAATAATGTAATGATACATGTTAAAAAAAGGCTACTGAGGCAAATTGAAACTCAGATTTAAGAACTCAATTAGTAACCAATGACCAGAAAACAAATTAGAAATAAAGTTGAACACCAAAAAGCAAGCAGCACAAAATTCAGGGAATTTTGACGTAAATAAGTTGTTATAAATAAGGTCTGAAGTATGCTATTTGGTAATCACAAACTATATATTTATACGAATTGTAATAATAATACAGCAATGCATGTCGAGATTTCATTATTTTAACTTGAAAGTCATTAGTTGAATTTAAACATAGTTTTAGATAATGAGGTTATGAGCTTTTAAAAATATAAATAAACTTATAACTACAAATCACAGTTATTTGTACAGTTAAAAAAAAACACATGTGTAACTTCTTTATGTACAAATTACCTGAATTCATAATACTTTTTTTCTTTTCATCCAGGTTTTGTTCGGATGCATTACTTTGCTGTTGTTTTGAAAGTGGCTGTGAGTTTCTCTGGGGCTGCATTTTTCTGTCAATAAAAATCGACTTTTCAATTATGATCTAGGGAATTAATTAATGTTGTATATATAGTGTAAGATTAGGTTAAGCATTAAGGGTAAGTTGTAGATAACAATTGATATTTTCCAAACTTATCTTATATTTATTTTAGGATAAAATCACAAAATAAATATAAGCTTATTGGAAAATATATAGCTACAGATTTTTTAGTACATTATTGATTCTTAAAAATTCTATTTATATTAGGAATGAAATATAATATTATAGTATTTTCAGAATATGAAATTGAATATATTTCATACTATTTTTACATTCCACAAGTTTAATTAATATGCTTAAAAAAAAGGACTGATAGTATTAAATGAAGAAGCCAAGGTGATTAAGCGTATACATAGAAGAAAGCATGTTACTGTTGTGAAGTCAGATGGATGGTTGTCTATATCAGTTATTGAATAGGGAGAGTTGCAATTGATGCATCCATGTGGGCACCAAGCAAGGAATAAGACGGGTACATGTGTTATAGTGGCGGTTGATAGGAAGGTTGCTGGTGCTTTTGCAGTAACTCATCCAGTCAAATCGGAAGCTGCAGAGCTTATATCTTTTCTTCGTTCGATGAACATCACAAGTATTATGGTAACCGGTGATAGCTGGTCAACCGCAACTGCCATTGCAAAGGAGGTTGGAATTGAAAATGTGTTTGCTGAGATTGATCCTCTGGGAAAACCTGATAGGATAAAAGATTTGCAGGTTAACTTCTTTTTTACTCACTGAATTACTAATGTCATTTCATTATACAAATGTATTGGTAGTCACCTGTTGACCGATTTTTCCATGGTTAACAAAGGATAAAAACATTGATTTATCTGATAAGTATAATATAAAACAAAACCCGCAGGCACGAGGAAAAATAGTTGCAATGGTTGGAGATCGAATAAACGATTCAGCAGTTGTAGTTGCAGGCAATGTCGGGATGACGATTGGTGCAGGAACTGATGTAGCAATTGAACCCGCTGACATGGTATTCATTAAAAGCAATTTAGAATATGTGATCACACCCACTGATCTTTCAAGAAAGACAATTGCTCGTATTTACACTAACTATGTGTGGGCCCTAGGTTACAATGTAATTGGGATGTCGGTGGCAGCCAAAAGGTGAGGTTTTGGGGCATATGGGTCAGTAGATGTAGAGGTTGAGAATGGAATTGCTACTTGACGGTATATTAGTACGTGTTGGCCCCTTGTATATACCTGAAAACAAAATAATTATTCGTTAAGTAATCGGGAAATAAGTAAAAGAGGTTTTTGATACTAATCCCATAATGATAATTACATTTATTTCCTGATTTATAGTCATCCAATCTCAGTTGTTAATGTTTTGTTTTTTTATGCTGTGTAATGCAATCTAACGCAATCTTATATCTATTTTGTCATATTGAGTTTTTTTCACGTACAATTATAGCCCAACACAACAAATCACTAAGGCGGCAAATCTTTCTCATCTTTGCGTCTTTACCTAGGTTGGATCAACTAAAGATGTAATAAACTGTCATTCATTCCATTCGAAAATGATGAAGAATTAAAAATATCATATTTATAAAAAACATAATATCATTACTAAACATTTATCCAGAGAATAATGGTTCTTATGCAAAATTATAAATATCCAATAACATAACATCATAGAATATTAATTGTCAATGAAAAACCTAAAAGTAAACAACTGATTGTTTTATGAAAAATAAAGCAGTCATATCTGAAGATGGTGAAGTGTTGATTTATCTCAAACATTCTTTGTTATATTCATTGTCGCCATCTTTTTATTTCCTTGTGCATCATGCTCATCAATGGTTTCATGTGTTCTTTTTTTCTCATTACCACCACTAACATTACTTGTTGAGGAATCCGCATTATTCATTCTTGCGTTGTTGATATGGATGTTGGTTTCACCTTCATTAACCTGTAATGATTTATAAACAAATGAATCATTTACAATTAGTTTAAAAAATATGTTATTGTTAAACTATTTATGAATATATTATGTAATACCTCATTAACAGTATAAGATGGATTTGCAATGTCATCGTCAACGTTCTGGAATGTTTAACACATAAAATATTAATAACTATTATATTTAAAGAATGGATTACTGTTACTTACACTAAATAGTATAATATATGATACCTGATCCACATTGTTTGATGCTTCTATATTCATATTGTTAGCATCTTCTAACACATTTTGTCCATCAACTATCTCATCTTCATTATTCTCATAATCATGTTGACTGTCCTCTAAATCATCTTCTTTTTCGGCATTTTCAAACTCATCTCCCCCATTCTGAAACTTAGGTTCGCCATTTGCTAAATCATCATCACTATTTTCAAACTCTTTTCCATCATTTTCTAAATCATTATCACTATTTTCAAACTCATCTCCAGAATTCTCTATATAATCTTCACCATTTTCAAAGTCTTCTTCATTATCCTGTTTTGTTTTGTACAAAAAAAAAAGTTTTTTTTAAATTGGCATAAACAAATAAAATTTTATGTTCTATAAAAAAAATTTATGTTCATAGTTTCATGATGGTAAGTTAATTTAAAAATAAAGTTTAATCACCTCTTCATCTAGAAACCCATCTTTGAAGTAGTTGATTGTATCAAAATCAGCAGTAACCTTCTCAGTTCGATATATGTGGCTATTACTTTTGTGATTAAATTATGTGTACTTAATCTTGAATAGATATTGTTTTCCAATAATCTGATTAAGCTCATCAGGAAAGTATTCATCTGTATTAATGCCATGTTCTTCCATGATCTCTCATGCAGTTACCTTAGTCATCTTATGCACATTGTTGTCAAAAATTACCACTTGTGCTGTTCCACTTTCGTCTACAATGCGCACAATGATTTTGAACCTTTACATAAAAAGTCAAATGCTTTTAGTATGTTATTTTGTATGCTTTGTTGTTCAAATTTGATAACTAATTATATGTAAATGTGTTTCTTACCTCCATGCAACAGCATATGTTTCTCCATGTATCTTGCAAAACCACAATTGATTTTTGTTTCTAGAATTCATTCCACCTTTTGTTGCTATCGGTGTCACTCTTGTGTTGCATTCTTTGCATCCTCTATAAACCCATCCATTTTCATATTGGATGCTATGTACAGTTGCATAAACAACACAACATGTTTCCTGCATTTTGTACATTTATTTTAGATAATCATATTTTGGTTGTAGATGAATATTACTTTAATATGCATACGAAATGGAGAAACATAATTGCAATCTTACCGGCTCAATAGTACGAATCGCTCCTACCAATCTCTTTACACAACCTTGCATAAATTCTGCTGGTGTAACTACATGCATGTCTTGCGCATGCTCTTGAATCCTGAATTCACTGGCATTATATCCCTCTTGAGATTCATAGCTGTTTCATATGAAAATTATTTTATGTTAGTGTTTTTATGATATTAATTGTATATTAAAACTCAAATATGGTAATGTTAATTAAATTACCTTTCTCGAAAAGACAATAATTGAGGTATTTTCCTATTAATGTATATCTTGCTCCCAAATAATTCATTATGCACGGCTGGTTTATCTATCAATTTTAATATTAAAAACATATATATATCATCAGAACTTAAAACATAAATTCTACTTTAATGTATTAAAAAATTCAGAAAAACATGTTTTTAAACTTACTGTGCCAATATTTAATCTTCCCTAACATAAAGAGGAAGTCTAAATGACCAATTTCTTCAAGTCTGTTCTCGTACTCATTCCACATGAGTGCCCAGTTGTCCCAAAAAGTGCAATCAAGTCTTAAAGATCTGCAAAATTTGATATGGATTCATGGTTATATATATACATATATTGGTAAATGTTACAAAAATTTATAACATTGTAAAAAAAAGTTTTTACTCAGCATCTTCAATGACAATTGTTCGCCGAATTTTAGGACCACCATGGCTATTTACGGACACGATTTTACCAACAACTACAACTGTTCCAATCACATCTGTCCAATAACATGTGTATTAGTAATTGTCTTTTTAAACAAATAAATCAACGAATTTGCTTTCTATGTAAGAATAAAAATCGTACCAACACAATCATGTTCATGGTACTCATTGTTTGGGTCCAATATACGTGTGAACGGTTCATTAATGAATCCAACAAAGTTATCATCAATTTGATCAATTCTCGTGACATTGGTTCCTTTAAAAAAGCTTATTTTCCATCTATTGGGTAACAATGGCAATCTTCCACCATTTTCTGCTACACCGAAGTTAGAGATCATATAGCAATGTCCCTCTTGAAGAAGAGGTTCAAATTTAAACATGAATTCCTTTTTGATGTAAATCTGAATTCTCTCGCCCTGTTTATGTTATACAAACAAATAGATGTTTTAAAAATGTTTTTAAAAATAATATTTATCGATACACAAATAAATATACTTACCTCAACATCTTGAAAAATACAATCCAAACTGTATGGGTCATGCTCTTCGTTAAGTTTGTGTGAATGCCAAATAGAGATACATCTTCCTTTAATTGCCATGTTATTGACCATAGGATTCACGTCTTTAATTGGAGTCATTTTTAGTTCCTTCATCTTTTGGGCTGAATTTTTTCAAACATATTTAAATTTACAAATGCATTCACACAACAATGAATATTGGAAAACGAATAAACAATCAACCTGGTGAAAAACTCCCGTAGCCTGAACTTTGCATTCCATATCCTTTTTTGAATTGTGGTTTGTTTTCTGTAAAATTACGTTTAGCAAAATAATAATAACAACAATGTATATTCAAGAATTCATAAACAATCAAACCTGCTGAAGCACTTTCAAACGATGGAGAATCAATTCCAAAACGGTTTTTTGGAGTTGTTTTGACTCCTGCAAATCAAGGTTTATAAGTATTATGAATATGTAATGCTATATATACATTGAAATGCATTAACAATGGATTAACAATCAACCTTGTGAGTCACTACGAAAGGATGAAGTGTTTAATTCAAAGCCTTTATTTTGTTGTGAATTCACTCCTGTAAATCAATGGTTAAACATTTTTTAAACATGGAATATATCATGGAAAATAACATAGTTACAAATATAATTGTGTCTATTCATTTTAAAAACATAAATTTCCTGAAAGATTTCTTTTATACCGAGTCGTATGCAACCCTGTCTCATTTTCTTGATAACCAAAAGTTTGGGTTTCTATTGCAGATCATTTATTTTGTTGAGGTTTTCCTCCTATAAATTATTTTTTAAACTCAATTTGAGAATTTAAAAAACATAATTTCTTTAATAAAAGGAACAAATAAAGAGAAAAAAACCTAATGGAGTTGATTAGATAGTTATTAGAATTGTACCTTTTGTTATACTTCCTAATGGCAAATAACATGCACTTCTCGGATCTCTTTGTTGATTTTTTATGTAAGATAGCCTTTCAGAATCAGTTATATTGCGTCCCCTTGAAGATGTTTTACCTGTTAGCAAAGAGAATGAGGAATGTATTAAGTATTTAGAATGTTCAAGATACACTAATTATTTATAATAAATACTCTTGTACCATGACATTTGTATTAATGTACCTTTTGTTAAGCTTGGTAAATCCGAAAAATTTGATCTATAGTTGTCAACTGATTTGGGTATTTCAGAGTTTTCATCAGCTAAATGCCCTTCAAAAGATGATGATTGATTGCCAAAGTTATTGCTTGAATATCCATTACCTAACATCAATTACTCAACGCATAATAAAAAAATTCATTATATGAAAAATATTGCAAAAAAAATTAAGTTGCACGTATCGTACCTTTGTTTGGCCTTTTTAAATTTAAACCATGAGAACCATAGTTTCTCCCTGGTGTGTCACTTTGAAAGATAGGCATATCGATAGAAGTGTCTTTGGTTGTTGGTTGTGAAACTGAAGGATTTGTACCTTTCTTTGGCCTTCTTAAATTTAAACCATGCGATCCATAGTTTCTCCTTGGTGTGTCACTTTCAAAGATGGACATATCGATAGGAGGGTCTTTGTTTCTTCGTTGTGAAACTGATGCAAAGTAAAACATATTTTCTTCTAAGGTTTTATGAAACCATAATCTATGTTAAAACTTACTTTTTTATTGTAAAAATACCTGTTGGATCCAATATAGTCTCATTAATATCCTCATGGCTTGATTCTGTAAATACATCAACATAAATATATAGCTTATGCACTATAAACTAAAACATTAAAAAACCACAATCAATCATTAATTCTTAATGACCAACATACCTTGTAAATTTAATCGTGTACTTTTCTTCGGTGCTTGCTTTGATGCTAACAAATCATCAACACGTACACAATGAGAATTACTTACAAAGAACATGACCCTTGAAGTAGTTAAAACCAACACATGAACAACTCATAACATATGGCATTAAAAAACCTTGAACAACTCATAGCATGTGTTCGTAGATAGTATCAAATACAATCAAGGTTTTAGCTATGATATGGTTGATGAACTCAAATAAGTACATTTTATTACTATCATTTATCCTATTAATTTGACTTGTTTTACTATATTATGTATGAGGATTGATACTTAATCGTTTACTTTTGTAATTCTCAGGTAAAAACAAGCATTTGGTGAAACTTAGCGATTTTGGACTGATTATGGAGCAAAACATGCAAGAAGTTAAGAGTCTACTGAAATGAAGAAGATCAAGACTAATCTGCTCCAGATGCGCCGCATCTCACTCATTACATACGGCGCATCTCTATCAAGATATCACCAGATACGATCCAAGATACAAGAGGACATGCGCCGCATCTAATCATGGAGTTACGCCGCATCTTTTGGCGGTGTACAAATATTCCTGAATATTATAATCTTGGACCCCACGCGAAGTTAAGTCAATGCGCCGCATCTACTTACTAGATGCGCCGCATCTTCCCTCAGACAGAAACTATAAATACCCCAAGACCAGACGAATTTCGGGGGCAATAAATTAGATTCGAAGACCGAAGCAGCAGAACCCTAGGACGAATTCAGTCAAGGAGGCAGCACAAGACACACCAAACGAAGATACAAGAGCTGTAAGAAGGTGCTGCATGTGTTTAATTCATTAAGTAGTTTTGTTTTATTGTGTTAGCAAACTTTAATTCATCAGGATTGGTGGCTTGTGTAATGTGACAACGAAAGATTGCACTCCCTTTAATACTTGCTTTCCCATCAATTAAAGTTTATATGTTGATGTCTTTGGTTACTACTTATTAGTGCATTGATAACCTCTGTGTTTATTAGTGGCTTGCGGGCATTTGACTGCGGAAAATAATGTGGCTCCCACGGTTATTACTAAATTGATCACTTAGGAATAACTTTTAGACATAAGTAATCATTAAGGGTTTACTCGCCGATAAGAATAGGACCAACGAGAAAGGGTTAACTACATACACTTCATATAAAGCTATCAATAAAACAAGTGACAATCTACTTAATCATAAGGACAGCCCTCTTATTGTCTCGAGTATTTATCTGTGTACGTGTGTGCTACTTGCTGATTCGTGCCTATTGGTTTATTTTATTATTTAATTGCAAACAAATCGTGCCAGTCTCTCAGGCTGAAACCCCCTTGCGTTAGGATATTAAAATACTGATTAGAATAACGAGATAATACGTTCCACTCTTAGTGATCGACACTCTACTTACCATTATATTCATACTGACCGGGTACACTGCTCGTTAAGTGTGTGTGTTATTGATAAGTCGGCTAAATATAAATTTAAAACTTGAGTAGGCATTAAAACTGCTAAACCGCAACGACACATCACGCGCATCAAGTTTTTGGCGCCGTTGCCGGGGAGTGAATTGTTATTATCTGTTAATTTGATTAGTATTTTAATTAGGTTTTTCTTTTTATTAGATTAATTGCATCATTGTATTATTTTGCATATTTGTTGTTTTGTGTGTTATTTGTTTGCCTTTATTTTTGTTTTTGTGTTTATTTTGTTTGTGTGTTTTTATTTGTTTTTATTTTTCGTATTTTTTTCTGTTCTGCTATCGTTGTACTGTGCTAAATCAAACGATACGGCGCATCTGATCTCTCAGATACGGCGTATTGCGTTTAATTTTTTTTTTAAATACAACGCGTTTAATTAATTCGATACGACGCATCTTTTCCCCAAGATACGGCGTATCTGTTTTTAATAAGAATTTTTTTTTTAAGCGATAAAGTAATACGACGCATCTGCTTTAGCAGATACGGCGTATCTGTTTTTGATAAAAAAAAATTTTCTAAACGTTAACGCCATACGACGCATCTGCTTTCGCAGATACGGCGTATCTATTATTTTAATTAAAAACAGTTTGCGAATTATTAAACAGATACGGCGTATCGATCTCTGTCGATACGGCGCATCTTACTGAATCAAAAATCTTGTATTTTTAAACGTAACGAAAATACGGCGCATTAACTTTCGTTAATACGACGTATTTAATTTTAAATAAATATCGATTTTTGATTAATTAATTCGATACGGCGCATTCATAAATTCTAAGCGGCGTATCTATTTTCTGGATAAAGTCTGATTAAATTTTAACGATTATAAGATACGGCGTATCCAACTTTTTGGATACGGCGCATCGTCTGCAGATATCAGTAACTTTAATTTTTCGTATTCCGTTTTCGTTATTAATTATCTGATATATTACTTTCTCGAGCATACCCTACTGATATTTTTGTGTTGATTTCAGGAAGTGCATGACCAGGAGTTCTACGAAGAACTTGATTCAACCTTTCGAAGATCCTGAACGAGCCCTACATTCGCTTAAAAGGCTTTTCAACACAAGAAGCTTTGATCTTTCAAGTTCACTCGAGCTTGATTACTTTTCTGAAGAAAAAGAGGAAGTTGAAACAGAAACAATGGGCGAAAACACTACTATGGAGGAATACATGAACAGTACCCGTGCTGATTACACTTCAGGAGTTGCTAGACCTAAGTTTGATGATAAGTCAAAATTTGAATTGAAGGGTCAGTTTCTCAAGGAACTTAGAGAGAATGCTTTCAGTGGGACGGAACATGAGGATGCTAATGAGCATGTTGAAAAGGTCCTGGAGATTGCAGATTTGTTTACTTCAGAAGGAGTGACTGACGATCAAATCATGCTAAGAATCTTTCCACTCTCACTAAAAGGAGCTGCTAACAAGTGGCTAAGGAATGAACCTGCGAGTTCAATCCCTACATGGGGAGATTTGAAGAGCAAATTCCTGAAGAGATATTGTCCACCTGCTAAGACTGCTAAAAAGATGGAGGCTATCAATAGTTTCAAGCAAGAGCCTGATGAAACTCTTTATCAAGCTTGGGAACGATTTAAAGATTTATTGGTAAAATGTCCTCAACACTGTCTAACCCCTATGCAGGAGATAATATTGTTTTATCAAGGATTGGACGTGCCTACAAGACAGATTTTGGATGCTAAGGGAGCTGTACCTCAAATGAGTGCAACTAATGCTAGGAAAGCAATCCAAGAAGCTGCCGATCATTCTCAAAAATGGCACGATGGGACCTCTACTAGATCTAAGAGCAGCACTAATTTTGACGGGATTGCTGCTATTCAAGCTCAATTGGATAAAATTAGTAGAGAAATGAAGAAGCGTGATGAAAGAGCATATGCTGCCCAAGTTGGATGTGAAAAGTGCGAAGGACCTCACTACACTAAAGATTGCCCGAATAAGAATGAAAGTGAGACGTTTGAAGAAGCATATTACACCCAATTTGGACAACCATTCCGACCTTCGGGGAGATTTAGGGAAGCTACACCGGGATTATATCAAAGGAACAACTTCAATCCCGCTTATCAAGAAAGGAGGCAGACTTTAGATGATACTTTAAAGCAAATTATGACCGATGCTGCTAAAAGACATGAAGAGAATACTGCTATGATCAAAGAAATTCGAGCTTCAACGGACACTACTACAAGAAATCAAGGAGCTTCGATCAAAGCATTGGAACAACAAATTGGTCAAATGAGCAAAGTTCTTCAAGAAAGGGGATATGGAAGTTTACCGAGCTCAACTGAAACCAACCCAAGAGATCATGTCAAGGCCATAAGCACCACTGAAGAAGTCACTCCTAATATACCTAGAAGATCGATGAATGGTAATGATGGTGCAAGACCCGAATTTTTCTTTAATTCTTCAATCAGCTTAAGGAGACTACTAAAAGAGAAGACAAAGATTGAAGAGGAGATCAAGGCAACAATGAAAGAAGAGAGCCCTGCAACCGACTCAAATGCCTTGCCTCATAAAGAAAGAGACCCAGGAAGTTTTACTCTACCTTGTTCTATTAATAATATATCTTTCAATAATGTGTTAGCTGACTTAGGAGCTAGTGTTAGTGTTATGCCTCTTAAGACATTCGCTACCCTAGGACTAGGAAAATTAGCACCAACTAAGTTACTTATTGAATTGGCTGATAAAACGGTAAAACGACCTGAAGGGATTGCTAATAATGTGCTAGTTAAGATTGAGCAGTTTATTTTTCCCGTAGACTTTGTTATACTAGACATGCCCGAGGATGTTAAGATTCCTTTAATCCTCGGAAGACCTTTCTTGTCTACTGCCCATGCTAAGATTGATGTGTTTAAGAGAAAAATCTCATTAAGGGTAGGGAATAATAAACTAGTCTATAAGTGCCAAGATCCGGTTAAAAGCATAATTAGAGGTGTTTATGTGCTAGGATTAAGAGAGCGTATGGACCTCGATCTTGAAGCTAGACTTATGGGAGAAACATTGATTCAAAACAACTCAACTAATCCTAATCATGAGAACTTTGAGGAATTCATTAACCTTAATGTACCTACCGAACTTAGACGCAATGTTGTTAATGATTCTGATGATGAGTGGTATGATTGTGTAGTAATTAATAAACGTAGGAGAATAGTTGAGAAAACGAATTTGAATAATGATGTGTTTATTGAACTACCACCCCACCTTGCTTATTTGTGCCTATATGATAATAAGAATTTCCCGTCTATCATTTTGTCATCTCTGCCCGAAAGGGACAGGACTTTGTTTATACAGATATTAAAGAAGAACGGCGTGGAAATTAAGGACGAGCAAGGAGTGTTCAATATTACTGAATTGGCGATGAAGGAGCGCGATGTTTCCGACTCCTTCAATGATCGATATTGAAGAGCTGAACGTGAGTCTAACTTGAAGACTCTGGAATAAAGACAAGTGCTTACCGGGAGACAACCCGGAGAATTTTTATTATTCTGTTTTCTGTGTCGAGTCAGTCAGGCCCGCATGAGGATACGGCGCATCTCAATTCTGAGATGCGACGCATCTCCTGCAATGGTCATATCTTATTTTTCTGCATTTTTATTTTCGACTTTAAAACTATTTATCAGTTTATTTTAATGCGGCGCATCCCTGGTTAAGGATGCGGCGCATCTTTATTCTGATCCGTATTTATTCCAGGCTCGATACGGCGTATCTTCTTCCATAAGATACGGCGCATCGACTGACCTGATGATTTTCAGTTTTAATTTTTAAGTTTTATTTTTCCTAACTACTAATGTATTATGCAAGTTTGAACCTTTCTTATCTTAGGTGTGTTTTAAAGTGTTGGTGGTATTATAGTTTTCTGGATTTCCTATGGATACATCAAGTATGAAGCTTTAACGTTCTCATCCACAAGAAAGATGATTTTTGCTCTTATCAAATGGAGGATCATACCGAGCAAATCTCAGGGGAGTTTTCCTGTTCTAATTCTTTTATTTTCCAGTTTTTAACCTTTTATACAAACAACGAGGACGTTGTTTAACTTAAGTGGGGGGATTGGAGAATTAGAACACTTAACAATTACTTGTCCTAAACTTTTTCAAAAATTATGCTTAAAATGTGCTTAATATATCAAACTTAAAATTTTTTAGCATGTTTTTGTTTAAGATCTAAGTTGCATAGCTGCACACATGACGTTATTTTCAAAAATTGTGATTTTCAAAAATTCACAAATCTATGAGTGTGCCGGTGACTTGTAAACTTTAGAACTTGGCTTGTATACTATTCGAGACCACCATAATAAGTATTATTTATATAATTGGAATGACTTGTCTAAATTGGTAAAATTCTAGGATTACACCCAAATAGCCTATTATATGTTATGTGTTATTAACTAACTACACTGGTTAGTTAACCCCCGTATAAACCCTTTTGTTACTCTCATTTTTAGAGTAAGATACCCCTAGAAAAACGCTCAGAGCCATTCCTTTCGTTTCTTACACCTATGTTTAAAATGTTTCGTTACACCCTTACACCTTAGCCTACCCTGTAGATTAGAATCCGTGGTTGGTTAATTGCTATAGGCAAAGTGTGTTTCCTTACATTACCTGTGTTCGCGTGCGTAATTCATTATCTTTGGTTAGGTCGGGAAATTGCACAATGCAATTGGAGTGAAAGTAAATATTGTATATCTTTGAGTTTATTTTTCGTGTGTTTACTACTTTCACTATTACCGTTATTTCTGAAGTATGAAAAGTATGGAAAAATTATCCAGAATTATCATTATAGTGATGTAGTGAAATTTTACACATCAATATGTTGATGTCAAAAAAAAAAAAAAAAAAAAAAAAAAAAAAAAAAAAAAATCGAAAAAAAAATAAGAAAAGAAAAAGAAAGAAAGAAAAGTTGGAAGTTTGTTTTAACCGACTTATGTAAAGTTTTGTATTAAGTGGTCGATATCACCACTATTTGTTATATATTATATCTATGGATTGAATGGGAATTGGCAGTTATGGAACGCCAATTAAGGTTTATTCTTTGATTAAGATCTTGTTGAGTATAATTCGTGTCTACCTAAAGCGTGTGTTTCAAGTGTTAAAGCGTGAGTTATTCGATGATATGAGTCTTATTCATGGGATGGTTGGGATAGCGATTAACCACACTTAGGATTTTAATTTATTTGTTTTGTTTATTTTTCATTTTACACCAATTTATATCCCAAATATTATCCATACCCTATATTATTCTTTATCCAACCGAACCTTTGATTTATTGAGATTAGGGATTTGAGCAATCTTAAGTATCGTAGTCGTGGATTCGATTATGTATTTATGATTTTGTCGCCCTTTTTGATATATTATTATTGGTGAAGTTTGGACCTATCTTTAGCCTATTCGAGTTAAGGATTTGAGCAATTGCAAGTATCGTGTTCGTGGATTCGATCATGTATTTGTGATTTTGTCGCCTTTTCTGGAATTTGAGATCGATAGTGATCAAGAATAATTAACCCTTAAGCCTAAAAACCCTTTTTACCGCTTTAGACTTGTTATTCCTTAGCTTTAGTGGAGGAGATGTGTATACTTGCCAAGCTTATGATAGAATATTCGTCACGACTGGACAGTTAAACGATTAGATTTGCTTTTATCAACTTATTTTATTTTACTTCTAATTCGTTAAGTGTTTAGTTGTGTGATTATGAAATAAACGAATACATGCTTAAATATAAAAATAAATCCTAACAGCTTTTAGGATACATTTTCATAAGAGAAATTCTAAGGTTTACTTGGGGACAAGTAAAGTTCAAGTGGGGGGATATTTGATGAACTCAAATAAGTACATTTTATTACTATCATTTACCCTATTAATTTGACTTGTTTTACTATATTATGTATGAGGATTGATACTTAATCGTTTACTTTTGTAATTCTCAGGTAAAAACAAGCATTTGGTGAAACTTAGCGATTTTGGACTGATTATGGAGCAAAACATGCAAGAAGTTAAGAGTCTACTGAAATGAAGAAGATCAAGACTAATCTGCTCCAGATGCGCCGCATCTCACTCATTACATACGGCGCATCTCTATCAAGATATCACCAGATACGATCCAAGATACAAGAGGACATGCGCCGCATCTAATCATGGAGTTACGCCGCATCTTCTGGCGGTGTACGAATATTCCTGAATATTATAATCTTGGACCCCACGCGAAGTTAAGTCAATGCGCCGCATCTACTTACTAGATGCGCCGCATCTTCCCTCAGACAGAAACTATAAATACCCCAAGACCAGACGAATTTCGGGGGCAATAAATTAGATTCGAAGACCAAAGCAGCAGAACCCTAGGACGAATTCAGTCAAGGAGGCAGCACAAGACACACCAAACGAAGATACAAGAGCTGTAAGAAGGTGCTGCATGTGTTTAATTCATTAAGTAGTTTTGTTTTATTGTGTTAGCAAACTTTAATTCATCAGGATTGGTGGCTTGTGTAATGTGACAACGAAAGATTGCACTCCCTTTAATACTTGCTTTCCCATCAATTAAAGTTTATATGTTGATGTCTTTGGTTACTACTTATTAGTGCATTGATAACCTCTGTGTTTATTAGTGGCTTGCGGGCATTTGACTGCGGAAAATAATGTGGCTCCCACGGTTATTACTAAATTGATCACTTAGGAATAACTTTTAGACATAAGTAATCATTAAGGGTTTACTCGCCGATAAGAATAGGACCAACGAGAAAGGATTAACTACATACACTTCATATAAAGCTATCAATAAAACAAGTGGCAATCTACTTAATCATAAGGACAGCCCTCTTATTGTCTCGAGTATTTATCTGTGTACGTGTGTGCTACTTGCTGATTCGTGCCTATTGGTTTATTTTATTATTTAATTGCAAACAAATCGTGCCAGTCTCTCAGGCTGAAACCCCCTTGCGTTAGGGTATTAAAATACTGATTAGAATAACGAGATAATACGTTCCACTCTTAGTGATCGACACTCTACTTACCATTATATTCATACTGACCGGGTACACTGCTCGTTAAGTGTGTGTGTTATTGATAAGTCGGCTAAATATAAATTTAAAACTTGAGTAGGCATTAAAACTGCTATACCGCAACGACACATCACGCGCATCAATGGTTGAGATACATACACAAAAAAACCACAAATATGCAAAAAGTTGAGTATGGGACACAACCCTTTTACCCATACAGTCGATCCATTCTCATGCATACACACATAAAATTACACCTTATGTCACCCACTTCACACATAAATAATAATCAGTCAAACCCATGCACACCCCATACTCACTGCCATACGCAACATCAAATCAACTCACAGTTTACATGCATGCATTCGTAACATATATTTTAGCTCACACACCAATATGTCTTACACATGTTTTTCTTGTTTTTCAAACCTTAAAGTCGACTCAATAAACACGCACACTATATTAGTCATAGTGTTATATTTATGCTAAAAGTAGAGTATGGGATTCGAACCCAATACCTCCCCCTTACCACAGACACAACACCACACACAATTATTCAATGGTTCTAGGACAAAGCACAATCCTTTGATAATTACATCTATCTTACTTTTCCAGTAAACAAATTGACTGCATGTTAAACAAATAAAACTTAAAGTAAAGAAAATATTACATATATCTTACTTTTCCAGTTACCAAATTGAATGCATGTTAAGGCCATATTACAAAGAATGCTGATTTCCTTTGTAAGGATATGTATGTTCTTGACTGTCTTATGAAGTACACAATGAAAACAGATCAAGGTGTAACTATGATTTCCTTTGTAAGGATATGTATGTTCTTGACTGTCTTTTGAGGGTAATGACTTATACAGAAACTTGAAGTGAGAATTACATTGAAACTTATACAGAAACTTAAAGTGATATGTAGAAACATGACCAGTGAGATTAACCTTGGAAAACTGATACATATATGTTCCACTGAACTACAAAAATCATAACTAATTATAGACAACCGAACGAAAACGCAAATGGCCACATTGTGACTATGACGTAATCTATAATATAGTCAACTCTCTTTGGAATTTTTTTAATATATGTGCACTGCTTGTCTATTTTAAGCGCAATTTCTGTTTGCTTCGCTTTTATATTGTACTCGTCATATAAAAAAACAAAAATGTGTGGATCAAACTTACAAAACACAATAACCAAGTTAACAGTTGTAATAAGCAAACAGAAACACCATCTAAATTGAGACTTTAGTATTAGTTAAAGGGTAACTTACCTAATTTTTGTTAGCTAATAACTCCAAAACACTCTATTTGTGTCATACTGATACTTAAATGAGTTACATAACATTGTATGCACTATGAGTCTTTTGGTATACTAATAAAAGAGGTTAAACATACCACTAAAAACATCACTACATGTTGATTGTAATTATTATTGGATATATACCAAACATTAACAAAACCACAAAGATATAACTAATACCTGGTTGATCCAATATAGTCACATCGTTATCAACATCCTTGGCTTCTGTAAATTTAACACAAATAACATTGTATGCATTAACGGAAAAATAAAAACACCAATGCATCGGTAATTCTTAATGACAACATACCTCGTAAATCCAGTAGAGTACCTTTCTTAAGTGGTTGCTTTGCTGCTATCAAATAACCAACACATACACAACAAATATATATGAGATTTAAAGATCAAACAAACAAATTTATATAACACAAACCAACAGTTTCTCTCCTCATCAAAACAACACAATTAACCTGAATTCATTCTAGTCTTTTTCTTTTCACCCAGCTGTTTTTCGTATGCATTACTTTTATTTGCTTTTGAAAGCCTCTGTGACTGTCTTTGTGCCTGCATGTTGTTGTCAAAAGTTATTCGACTTAGTAATTATGAAGCTGTTCAATAAATACCGGTGTATATATACTATAAGATTAGGTTAAACATTAACAAAATCTTTAAGATAACAATATATATATATACCAAACTTATCTTATATATTTTTTATGAAAAAATCACAAATATCTATAGAAACACGTTTTTTATATATGATCTAGATATATATATATATATATATATATATATATATATATATATATATATATATATATATATATATATATATATATCTTTTTTTTGGAAAAAAATAAATACACGTTTTTTTGAAGTTGCAACTACAGAGGACAAAAACAGATGTGAATAACTTCTCTTCTGTTATCTAACTATAAAATAAAAAACACTTTTTTCCTATTTAAAATTCTAGAATCTTTTGATTGTTTATTTTAATTATAGTTCTTTGAGCATGGATTGTCGCCTCAAAGAAGAGAATTGACTGGAAATATGTTGGGTCATGTATAGTTATATTACCAACATCCTTTATCTTCAGTTACTTTAGGTGACGTGACTATATGTATCTTAACGTGAGACAGTTGGTTAAATGTTCTTTTAGTGGTGAATAATATTAGCAACATCCTTGAAAACCTTAGCTTTGGTTCTTTCTACTTGGGAAACGTTTTTATGAATCTGCAAATATTTAATAGGGAACAAACTGACTATCAAAAATGCATTAACTTAATAGGAACAGTTGCAGTTTGAAAACATTGTTCGTTTTGCCCTTGATGTGTCTTTGAATTTCGTGGAATAGCATGAACGTGACGGATACACGTATAGCTAGAACCTTTGTCGTGAATAATATTAGCAACATCCTTGAAAACCCACAGTTAGTTTGTGGTTGGCAATGGTGACGAAAATCTGTCGTTGATTACCCAAAGAAGGTTTGTTTCTCCTAATACAACAGGTACTATGGTAGTACCTACATTATAAAACTGATAAAAAACTCAAATGTTGAAAAAGCCTTGGCACTTGCCATCCTCCAACAATAAAATTAATCTTCAAGGCTTCGAAGCTGGTAGTGAAGGCATGTGTATAAATATCCAGGCCTACATAAGAAAATTCCCAACCACCCTAACTCACCGTGTGCGGTTGCATTTACCGAACACGCAGGTTTATATGCAATATGATTTGAACTTTTATGCTCATTGTCAAATGGACCTGCAATCAAAACAACATGAATGACATGTTATCAAACATATCCGTTGTTGCTGTGTATATTGTCAATATTAGTTACGTTGGCTTGATATAGGGACACTGTTCTTCCAAGGAAGATCCAAAATACAAAGGAGTGAAGCCATGAAGCTAGAAGCTAAAAAAATTTTACTACATAAGTTACTTAATTATTTATACTGACAAACCTGATGTCTTGATCAGTCACTAAACAATATTAAAGAAATACTAATTACTTCTTTGAGCACACTGGAAGCAAACAACAAACAGCTAAAAGGATGAAAACTAACCATGTTCTATGGCATTAATAGCAGATTAGTATAGATTGCATATAAAAAATAGTTTAAAAAGTAACGGTTCAACTATCACCCAAAGTGCATTTTGAATATATAAAACCATCTAAACCACTGTGACCCGTTACCCAAACTGCCCAACACATCCAATTTTCCACGTTTATACGTCATAATTCTTTTTCAGTTCTCAATGTACCTTTTTTTCAGCATACTCTTTGGCGTTTGTCAGTAGTTGAACATAACTGGGGTAGAGTAGAACACAATTAGGTATTACACAACATACCTTATATGCTAATAAAATTGAAAAATTGAAGTATATACTAATTGAAAATCCAATATATTAGGACACACCTTTTGTTGAAGATTTCTGTCTATCCACTCCTTCAATCTATCCAATCACAACTTGGTCCAACATACACCTGTTGGTTGCGTACGTTTCTTGTTGTCCACTTTCGATATACCTTAGCTTCTATTATTTTACAACTGTATGTAGGTTTCAGTTGACTGATAGTAACACTTTCGGGTTGCACCATTATCATCTTTCCCGTAATTTTAGACATTGTATCTGCTTTGCTAGCTGTCGCCATCGGCCTACATATTGCAAAATTGGAAAAATGTAGTATACACAAATAATGCTGGTTTAAAGGTCGGCAGATTAAAAAAATGTTTAGCATGTTCATTGATTATTATATTATATGATCTGATCGTATCGTTATCATCATAAAAATGGTTCTAAAAACACCTACACAATCGACAAAGAACCGAAGCCCGACACAAATATGCTTCTGAAAGAGATGGATAAGCCAATCTACAGCTGAAATGTTGCTCCTATAGGTGCTGCTACTTCATTGTTGCTTACTGATACCTGCTAATATGATAGTACAACAACATCTAAACAATTATCAGTACATTTTAAGTTATGAAGCGCATAGGAGGTTCATGGGTTCTTACCAGCAGTTTCATATAGGAGGTTCATTGCATAAGAAGCATGGGATATTACTGTGTTAGGCTCAAAACAGGCACCACCCGGTTGAAGAGCGCTAAGAAATAGCTGAAAGAGAAGGCTACTTACTATCGAAAGTCATCTCACACCCACGCCATCTTAAATGAGAGTAGAATTTTAAGAGCGAAGTTTATTGCATCCAATACCTTATTGGAGGGGTCTTCACCAGAAGTTTATAAAAACATCGCTAAAACTTTTACTGAATTGATATTTACATCTGTACAGAATGTTACCTGCAATGATGATGGAGTCTCAATGTCGACATCACCATCTTTATCATTTACATGAACTGTCACCCCTAAAGGTACTCTTCCAGGACCCACCTATTCATAGCTAATTATGACATCTACCTTTTACGGCCACACAAAAGAGTATTACAGGCACTTTTCATGTAAAGAAGTGTGAGGTGTTGCTGGTTCCACAGACGCATCTACAAAGCAACCAAGAATTAGAAAAGTGATATATGGTATATAGGATTTGAAATAAGTAATCAAACCACCTCGAATGGCCAAACATACATGCCTATTATTTTCGTATAACGTGTTGGCCTGCTCCTACTTGCGTGTTCGCACCTAAAATCACGACAACAATCAAAAAATAAGTAAATAGTTACTTAGAACTTGAGTAATATTTAATAGAAGAAATGCATAGAGTGGATATGAGCATACAATCAAATACCGAAACCGAAAAGCTAAACTGTATTTGAATTTGAAAATTCAGTTTTGGTTCAGTCCGATAATTAGTTGTTTTTGGTTCAAAACCTATGTTTGAACACCCTTGATTTACTCTATGGACTAAACTTTGAATAAACACAAATTACCATGCCAACGGATTACACTCTGTATCCAAGTCTTGAAGTTCCAAGCCATTCTTCCTGCAACTCATCATTCATGGGTGTTCATAATTACATAATAAAAAATGTTTTTCAGATTATTGTGTTTTTAGTCATTTTGCTAACATCAAACAAAAGGGTTTGAAAGGTTTCTTAAGTACCTGTTGTAGGCACTTTTAACGGATCACACTCTATATCCAAGTCTTGAAGTTCCAAGCCATTCTTCATGTTTTTGTTGTTTGATATGCATGATAAAATAAAACCATAATCAAATAAATTAATCAATTTACATAAAGGATCAACAATAAAATTAAGGACGCATTGACAAACATGCATGTGATGATTCACAACATACCCGAATTGTTAATTCATGATTCGAATATCTTTTGATGATATTAGGGTTTCTGAAAAAAAAAACACAAAAAAAGTATTGAATGGTAAATAAAACCAATAAGCAAAATATAAACAATGTGTGTTAAAAAAACTAAAAACACCATGGATTTGTCCCGAGCAGCGCATGTTTGTATATTAGAGGCTGAGAAAGAGGAGGCATACCGTAGGGGAAAAGATACGTATAAAATTAACAATAATTAGTTGTATAGGTTTATAGATTTGGACTTGTAAGATATAATCAAAAAATGTGTTGGTCTAGTGGTTATCATGTTACTTTGTGGACAAAGAGACCTAGGTTCGATTCTTGTGAAGCTCAAATTTTTTTAAAAATTAAATCCGAAATTAATAAAAAAAATGCAAATAAAATAAATTTAAAAAATTGCTTAGGTTGCTTAGGTGGACTAAATGTGATGAGGTGGCATTTTTATGATTATGTGGCATTGAGGTGGCATTTAAATTGATTAGGTGGCATTGAGGTGGCATTAATGACGTCATACGCCTCCTGTTATATATAATATATATATATATATATATATATATATATATATATATATATATATATATATATATATATATATGCTTAATGAGTAGGTTGCTTGTTAGACAAAAATGCTTAATGAATATGCTTAGCATACATAAGTTATTAAATTCTAAATTGCCTCAAAATAAGTTGGACTTGCTTGAAACTAAACCCAAAAACACAACCTTTTCTACAAATTTTTGCCAAAAACCCATTTTATCCTATACTTCCCAAAATTCACAAACACATTTTGTCACAAACCACCCACCAAAATTTACCTTCCACAATCACATCATCACTACACCATAAATACCCAACTCCATCATAAATGCTCATCCATATCATCCATCCAAACATGTCATCATCTAATCACCCAAGATCCAAGCCTTCAAGTGTTGCTAAAATCTCAGTGAGGCCCATTTGGAGGAGGAAGCTTGACATTTGCCATAACCCAACAAATGATGTTGTTCAAACTCAACCAACACCTAAACCTCATCCTAATGAACCCTTTCACACACATAACCAATCATCCATATGTCCACCTTTATTCACTCATAATTACCCAAGTTCACAAATGTCTCCACCACCAAGAGTGTCACCACCACTTCCACCAAATAACAACCACTCTCCATCATCATCACCTTCCACTCAACACTTGAAGTTCATTGAAGAACTCAAGGAAGCCCATGAGCTTAATGCTCTCCTTGCTTTGCACCTTGCTCAAAGCAACTTAGACCCATCACCATCCATCTCACCATCATTACCATCATCACCACATCACTTGAGTCAAATTGAGAAACATGTCAACAATTGTCCTTATTGCATCTTTCTCCAAAATCAAACTATCGCCTTAAATGAGCGTCTCACTTGGATTGAGTATCTTCTCACTAGATCTAATCCAACACCACCACTTGAACAACATCAAAACCCTCATTCAACATGGTCAAGTCCAAGCTCTCCACCTCCAATTCCTCCATCAACACTCTCTCCAACATCCATACACCCAAACTTACAACCCCATTAATCCAACATTTTTACCCCCTCTTTACTATCATCCATCCAAAATAATTCAAGTTTTTCATGTCTCAAGCAAGTCAAATGGATCTCTTAGGCAATTTAAAATTTTCTACTTATTGAATGCTATAAGCAAAATATGTGTTGTATCAATAATTATGTTTTTAACATAATTATTTTCAACTAATGAATGCTTTATTTCTTGTCTTTAATATATGATTGTTATGCTTATTGCTTGTATACTTGATATCATGATATATATACATGCTTGATGATTAATAACATGCTTATTCCATAATATGTTTTAAATGTATGCATGCGTGTTTAACATGTTTATGCCACTATTTAATCATTCTTGATGTACATGATTCAAATGGAGCTTGCTGCAAAAACACCCTAAAAATGACCCTTTTCTGGAAATCTTTCAAATTTGGTCGCCTGGGAAAACACCAGATGGGTGGCCCCCTTAATTCCCTAGGCGGTCCCCTTAATTTTAAGGGGGCCGGCCTACAATTAAGGGGACCGGCCATCTGGGCAGTAAAATTTACTATTTTCTTTTGCATCTTGTGACCCCTTTTATCTAGCCCCAGCTACCATTTCTCTTAAAGGACGAACTGGTATTGAAATTTTATCAAAAAACCTCCAAACCTTACCTAAATCAACCATCACCTCCATCAAACACCCATTCTCATTCACCATGCTATCACCAAAATCATCCATCTCTAAGACATCCAAGAAACACAAAATTCTCATCATACCAGCAAAACAACTCTTCATTGACTTAACCCAAGAAGACACCAAAACTCCATCACCACCACCTCAATGTTCATCCCCAAGTGCACCAAATGAACCATCAAAAACACCCTCCACTTATGGCACATCATCTTCATCCATACCTTCCACTTCATCCATCAATAACTACATCAACTCACACCTATCATCACCACCATCAAGAGCATCAACTCCACCTCCTACTCAACAACCTCCATTCACCCAACTTGTCATTTCCATATCACCAATAACACCTCTTGATGCTCATTTCTCATCATCACCAATACCACCACCATGTTTTCCCATCCCTTGGGCTTTACTTGAAGCCCGTGGAGACAATTGCCTTTGTTGCATCCATAACCGAACCATCATCTTTGGTCCTAGAGATGAGATATACTACATGTTTTCATCCCTTGAACACATGCTTAACAACCAACCTCCACCACAACCTCCACCATTTTCACCCACTACACCACCACCACCTCCATTCTCACCAAATTAAGCATATGCAATGCTTAATCAAAAATAATTTTTCAAACCATTTTGTGTGCAAGCCCCATGGAAGATCATGTACTCCTAGAATGATTATGTAGATTGCATTACTTACTAGCTAACGTAGGATTGAATATAATCTTGGATGGTTGTGTATTTATACACAACATTTTTAATGAATGTCTTTATATGCATGCTTATTTTTGCTATATATATGCTTGTGCTTCTAATATTTTTCTTGCAAGTATTCCATATATCGATTCCTTGGTGCCCTCAAACGAGGGGGAGCACACATCAAGGGGGAGTTCTCGTCCTGACAAATTTTGTCTCAAAAACTTGTCGGCATAACCTTTTTGATTCTACAAAAAGGGGGAGAAGTGAATATAAACTCACTAAATACTTGTCCAAAAATAACTTTTTGGATTTAATGAGTTTTAGTTTTGTAATCATCAAAAAGGGGGAGATTGTTGACATAAGTAATGCCTAAAAACATTATTCATACTTATTCATATCTCTATGTTTTGATAATCACAAAATGTAAACTCATTAAACATAAACTTATCAAATAAACAAGTATTTAGTTGTAAATATTCATTCTACAATTTAATCACTTAAGGTATGAATAAACAAGTGCTTAATGCATTATATGATCAAAGGAACATTTTCTTAATCACTAGATTTTTTATAAAATGTCAAAAACATTTTATATCTTTTAGAAAAACATTTTCGGTAATAAATAAAAAGGTTTAATTCATTATAAATTTATGAATTCAAATTTTCAACCAAAATCAGTAAAAATGTTCCAGAAAAACCTTCCCCACAAAAAGACAAAACTGGGCAACGGTTGGCTTGGGCGGCCCCCTTAATTTTGCTAGGCGGCCCCCTTAAAATTAAGGGGACCGCCCCCCTATTTAAGGGGGCCGGCCACGCTCCAGTAGCTTTCCAGCTGTCCAGTTTTCTGCCTATAAATACCAGTCTTCCTCTGGATTTTTTTCTCACCCTTTTGCACTAAAACTTTCTGTTGTAGATCTCATTTCATATCTTCAAAAAACCTTTGATCATGTAATCTTAAGCATTGGTTTCCAAGTGATCCAAGCTTCCACCATCCAAGTGCAAAAGAAGAATACTTCTATCAATCAAGACTAGAAGTATTACAACTTAGTAGCATCTTGTTACTCAAGTTGTTTGTTTTGTATACTTTGTAAATCATTCATTCATTTGTGTAAAGTGTGTATATATGGTGTAAACATAAGTGATTAGGTTAGTGTAGTGTGTAAGTAGCAAAGAAGTTGTATAAGTGGTTGTGGTGTAAAGAAGTAGTGTAGAAGCATAGTGAAGTTGTGAAGTAGTTGCGGTGTGAAGAAGTTGTGAAGCCGTAGCATAAAAGTCGCGAAGCCGTAAGGTAGAGGTCGTGAAGTCCTAGTGTTGAAGTCGTGAAGCCGTAGCATAGAAGCTGTGAAGCGGTCGTGTTGAAGTTGTGAAGTCCTAGTCGTGAAGTCCTAGTGTTGAAGTCGTGAAGCCATAGCATAGAAGTTGTGAAGCGGTCGTGTTGAAGTTGTGAAGTTGATGCAGCGCGAAAATGGGATAAACAATTGAACCTGTTGATTCACAAGAATACCAGGAACAATTCTTCTAACTATCGTTGAATCAAAAAGAATACCGATAATCAGGGTAATATCACACACACTAACACACACATGTGATAGGGAGGAAAAAACTTTTCATAAATTTCATCATAAAAAAAACTAATGAATAACAAAAACTTGATCCCAATTTATAGATGGGATTTATGATAAAGAAACCGAAACATTTAATAAACTAAATTAAATAGAGGAAAATAAAGAGTCGTAGATGCTTAGGGAACTAAAGAGTCATAGGTGCTTCCACATCAATCTAGATGCTTCCGCATCATTCTCCCCTTCTTTGAACAAACTCGTCCTCGAGTTTTCGTATTATCAAAACGACCACGATCGAACGGAACCCCAAAAATATCGGACTTCGAGTTTGAAGTGGTGACCACACAATAACATCCAATACACACTTTATTGTTGGAATATATTTGATGATTAATATCCTTTAAAATACCATTTATTCCACCATCTTCTATATATTTAAACTTTCCAATAACTCTCTTCAATTTCTTATCTGTTTCACCCTTCGTATTCTTAAATCCTTGATGACAAATTTCTTGATACATTAAAGAATCACTGAGCCATATCTTAAGACCACCAATATATTCTACCATCTTTGCCACGTCAACATTATCAAGCTTTTTTAAAGATCTCGTGAGGTCATCAATTGAGATGTTGAGAATCTCTTTTAGGACAGGATCAAATGGAACCATCTTGCACTCATCATTATTATCGAGACTCACATGTTTTTCAGAATCAAACACAAACTGCAGCAACTTCAGAAAACCATAACTCCTTGTAGAAAACTCTAATCGAAAATCCCAACGGTCAGATCGTGCGCCGATGAGTCTTGGATCACATATCCAAAAACCAGAGCGAACCAATGGTGAACGAATCCGTGCCGCCTGTTTTCCCTCAACTGCGCAAACCTGGACGAACATAAACGGATTTTTGGGTATTTTTCGAATTGGCACGTAATCTTCTTCATCGATCTTCTCATCATATGGACAATCATCAGACCCGAACCAAAGATACCAATCCTCATCCTTGTATTCATCATAAACGGATGGATATTCAAAAATAATATCTTCATTAGAAGGCATCCTGAACAGGAAATTTGGCTTTGATACCAACTGACGCAGCGCGAAAATGGGATAAACAATTGAACCTGTTGATTCACAAGAATACCAGAAACAATTCTTCTAACTATCGTTGAATCAAAAAGAATACCGATAATCAGGGTATTATTACACACACTAACACACACATGTGATAGGGAGGAAAAAACTTTTCATAAATTTCATCATAAAAAAAAACTAATGAATAACAAAAACTTTATCCCAATTTATAGATGAGATTTATGATAAAGAAACCAAAACATTTAATAAACTAAATTAAATACGGGAAAATAAAGAGTCGTAGATGCTTAGGGAACTAAAGAGTCATATGTGCTTCCACATCAATCTAGATGCTTCCGCATCAGAAGTCCTAGTCGTGAAGTCCTTGTTTTGAAGTCGTGAAGCCGTAGCATAGAAGTTGTGAAGCGGTCGTGTTGAAGTCGTGAAGTCCTAGAGTTCAAGTCGTGAAGCCGTTGTGAATAAGTCGTGAAGAAGTTGTGTTGTGAAGTTGTGAGATTAGTTCTAGCTATGATTAGAACTCGACATTTAGCTTTGTGTCGTTAAACCCGTGTAAGCCAAAGTCGTGTAAGGTTTTCTCCGCCATAAGGGAGCTTATTGAAGTTGTGAAGAAAACTCTCGAGCTAGGTGCTCGGGGAGTGGAGTAGGGCAAGGAAGGTGTCCTTGTAGCCGAACCACTATAAATCTCTCGTGTCTCGGTTAGATCTTTCCATCCCTTATTTATTTCTTTACTTACATCGTCATTACTTTCATACACATAGACTTATATAATTGTTAGTATTACTTAGAGGTCGACTTCACATAAAGATCAATTTGAAACTCCATTCAAGAAACCAAAACTTTTTATAATCAATTTAAAAGAATACATATATAACTAATAACAAGGTTCAAGTTTTATTTTTCATACAAACTTGAATCTAAGTGTTTTAAAAGTAAACAAAGGTTTTTATAATAAAATTAAAAAGACGTAAAACTATTCAACCCCCCCCCCCTTCTAGTTTTCCACATGATCATGAAGTTCCAATTGCTCCAACAAAAGTTCAAAAAGTCAATGCTCCATCTGCTACTAAAAAAGCCGTACCACTACCTGAATGGGTCAATCCATCAGCTCCAAAGTTCGATTGGTTTGAGAAGATGGTTGATGCATATCCTGAAGATGACAATGATGAACCTGTTGAAGGATCGATTGTGGACTTTACAAAACGGTTGAAGAAGGCAATTAAAGTACAAAAGTTGGGGTTACCTGACATCATCCGAGTTCGCAAGAGTGGATTCACAGAGTTCAAGACAGTTACAACTACAGAGCTGGAGTTTGAATACAACATTGAACAAGTTGCAAGAGCTCTGGGAGAAAACATCAACTGGGAAGATGCACAAGCCTCCAATCCAAAAGAACAATTACATCTCCATGATTACACCCATCCCTTACCACTCATTGGTCATCCAAACAATCCCAAATTACCCAAAGCATACTTCTTCAACAACGATTTAGCCTATCTCATCTATGGAAACACGAATCCTGAGAAACGATATGCAACGTCAATTACCAAATATCCAGCAGCCTCATATGCCATAGAAGGCTTAGAACAACAAGTTGGCAGTCTATGGATCGACAAAGTTCAAGAATACAATGAAGATGCTGCTCTTGGGGTCTACCATTGGCCAAATCTGCGAAGGTTGTTCTACAAGTTTATGATCACCAAAAGAACAACTAATACTGATGTTTGGAGCAAGTATAGGATTCTGTCAATCACCAGTGTAGAAACCGAATCAATGTTTGGGTACAACTTTCTGAAGAAGATTACTGTGAGAAGATCGGATGATCAAGAGTACACCTTCAGTGAAGCTGACTATCCCTCCCTGAACCTCAATGATATCGAAGATATGTATCTACTGAAAGTTCAGGGGAAACTTGAACATCTCCCTGGACGCCTTCAGTACGATATCATCAACTCGATTCTCATCTACATCCGCAGCATTGTAATCAGAACGCGAGTTGAGGATGTCCATCTTGGGGTAGAAAGCTACCAAACATAGTTGAATCTCGTCAAGCCAGATTTCAAACCTCCAGGATATGTTGACAAGAAGCCGTACACGTTTGGGGATAGACCGTTTGGGTGTATTATACAAGGGACAGATCGACACCAAGATTCATGGGTTTTGAAGAACTCCGCAAGTTCAGTGACGAAACTCTTCTAATGGTCAAAACTAAACTTGAGGATATTTTGGAAAAACGGAGCAAGGGGTTGTTAACAGGATGGTCACGAGTCATAAAATGGAGCAAGAATGATGCTAAGCAAGCGGTGAAGTTCGTGAAAAGGATTGACAATAAGATCAAGTTCCGGATGCAGATGCGACGACTGGAAAGTTACGTTGGAGGACGTGCACGAATCCCTAACATCCTCATGTTTCGTCGTCCTGAGTAATAACCATTGGTACCATTTCATTGTTTCATCATTTCCATAATTTCATCATTTTTCATCACCAACTATGGTTTGTGTACACATAACAGTGCACAACCCGTACCTGTAAAGAAAGGACCCTGAGGTACGCTTCAGTGCCTCAATCCTGATCAAAGGAGCGAAAGCTTCTTTCTTATGAGTAGAATGAAACCTGAATGTTTTCTAAGTTTTTCAAAACATTCTGCTCTATAAGGACAAGTATTCCCTCGTCAAGGGGGAGTATTTGAAAAATAATCTTTGTTCTGAAAAACAAAAGTTCTTGAAATTCTTCCCTAAAACTCAAAAACAGCATATTTTAATCATAAATTTTTTTCAAAAACATCATGAGTATGCTATTTTTGAGGGGGAAAATAACTGATGATTAAAATATGGTAAAAGAAAGATGGAATCTCATAAGTGCTCGACTCAGAATTGACCATCGAATTAACGATAGAAAAAAGTCAGTAGTCGAAAAGACATGTCCCGGACGGGTAATAATTTTAAGCCAGTTCATCTGGTGATGTAAATGTGTCTCGCAAAGGACGTGTCTGAGAAGAATGTACCAATTTGGAGCAATTTTCTTTAAATGTGATCTAGACGGGTAATAATTTCAAGCTAGTTTACTAGTGATGTAAGCGTGTCTCACGACGATCATGTTCATTGAAAATCAATCAATTCAAAAGTGCCAACTCTACCCGGCATGTTGATGCGCGTGATGTGTCGTTGCGGTTTAGCAGTTTTAATGCCTACTCAAGTTTTAAATTTATATTTAGCCGACTTATCAATAACACACACACTTAACGAGCAGTGTACCCGGTCAGTATGAAGATAATGGTAAGTAGAGTGTCGATCACTAAGAGTGGAACGTATTATCTCGTTATTCTAATCAGTATTTTAATATCCTAACGCAAGGGGGTTTCAGCCTGAGAGACTGGCACGATTTGTTGCATTTAAATAATAAAATAAACCAATAGGCACGAATCATCAAGTAGCACACACGTACACAGATAAATACTCGAGACAATAAGAGGGCTGTCCTTATGATTAAGTAGATTGTCACTTGTTTTATTGATAGCTTTATATGAAGTGTATGTAGTTAACCCTTTCTCGTTGGTCCTAATCTTATCGGCGAGTAAACCCTTAATGATTACTTATGTCTAAAAGTTATTCCTAAGTGATCAATTTAGAAACAACCGTGGGAGCCACATTATGTCCCGCAGTCAAATGCCCGCAAGCCACTAATAAACACAGAGGTTATCAATGCACTAATAAGTAGTAACCAAAGACATCATCATATAAACTTTAATTGATGGGAAAGCAAGTATTAAAGGGAGTGCAATCTTTCGTTGTCACATTACACAAGCCACCAATCCTGATGAATTAAAGTTTGCTAACACAATAAAACAAAACTACTTAATGAATTAAACACATGCAGCACCTTCTTACAGCTCTTGTATCTTTGATTTGGGTGTGTCTTGTGCTGCCTCCTTGACTGAATTCGTCCTTTGTTCCTCCTGTTCGGTCTTCTGTTTTAGGGTTTCGGACCTTATAATTCGTCTGGTCTACGGGGTATTTATAGTTTCTGTCTGAGGGAAGATGCGGCGCATCTACTAAGTAGATGCGGCGCATGTACTTAACTTCGCGTGGGGTCCAAGATTATAATATTCAGGAATATTCGTACACCGCCAGAAGATGCGGCGTAACTCCATGATTAGATGCGGCGCATGTCCTCTTGTATCTTGGATCGTATCTGGTGATATCTTGATAGAGATGCGGCGCATGTCGAGAGTGAGATGCGGCGCATCTGGAGCAGAATTGACTTGATCTTGTCCATGTCAGTAGACTTTCACTTTATGCACGTTTTGCTCCATTATTAGTCCAAAATCGCTAAGTTTCACCAAATGCTTGTTTTTACCTGAGAATTACAAAAGTAAACGATTAAGTATCAATCCTCATACATAATATAGTAAAACAAGTCAAATTAATAGGATAAATGATAGTAATAAAATGTACTTATTTGAGTTCATCAAATATCCCCCCACTTGAACTTTACTTGTCCCCAAGTAAACCTTAGAATTTCTCTTATGAAAATGTATCCTAAAAGATGTTAGGATTTATTTTTATATTTAAGCATGTATTCGTTTATTTCATAATCACACAACTAAACACTTAACGAATTAGAAGTAAAATAAAATAAGTCGATAAAAGCAAATCTAATCGTTTAACTGTCCAGTCGCGACGAATATTCTATCATAAGCTTGGCAAGTATACACATCTCCACCACTAAAGCTAAGGAATAACAAGTCTAAAGCGGTAAAAAGGGTTTTTAGGCTTAAGGGTTAATTATTCTCTTTCACTATCGATCTCAAATTCCAGAAAAGGCGACAAAATCACAAATACATGATCGAATCCACGAACACGATACTTGCAATTGCTCAAATCCTTAACTCGAATAGGCTAAAGATAGGTCCAAACTTCACCAATAATAATATATCAAAAAGGGCGACAAAATCATAAATACATAGCCGAATCCACGACTACGATACTTAAGATTGCTCAAATCCCTAATCTCAATAAATCAAAGGTTTGGTTAGATAAAGAATAATAGGGTATGGATAACATTTGGGATATAAATTGGTGTAAAAATAAAAATAAACAAAACAAAACAAATAAATTAAAATCCTAAGTGTGGTTAATCACTATCCCAACCATCCCATGAATAAGACTCATATCATCGAATAACTCACGCTTTAACACTTGAAACACACGCTTTAGGTAGACACGAATTATACTCAACAAAATCTTAATCAAAGAATAAACCTTAATTGGCGTTCTCATAACTGCCAATTCCCATTCAATCCATAGATATAATACAACAAATAGTGGTGATATCGACCACTTACATAACTTTACATAAGTTGGCTTAAAACTAACATCCAACTTTTCTTTCTTTCTTTTTCTTTTCTTATTTTTTCGATTTTTTTTTTTTTTTTTTTTTTTTTTTTTTTTTTTTTTTTTACTTGAAACATAAATATAGATGTGTAAAATTTCACCACATCACTATAACTTTCTTTCCGGATAATTTTTATTCATACTTTTCATACTTTCAGAAATAACGGTAATAGTGAAAGTAGTAAACACACGAAAAATAAACTCCAAAATATACAATATTTACTTTCACTCCAATTGCATTGTGCAATTTCCCGACCTAACCATAGATAATGAATTACGCACACGAACACAGGTAATGTAAGGAAACACACTCTGCCTATAGCAATTAACCAACCACGGATTCTAATCTACAGGGTAGGCTAAGGTGTAAGGGTGTAACGAAACATTTTAAACATAGGTGTAAGAAACGAAAGGAATGGCTCTGAGTGTTTTCTAGGGGTATCTTACTCTAAAAATGAGAGTAACAAAAGGTTTTATACGGGGGTTAACTAACCAGTGTAGTTAGCTAATAACACATAACATATAAAGGCTACTTGGGTGTAATCCTAGAATTTTACCAATTTAGACAAGTCATTCCAATTATATAAATAATACTCATTATGGTGGTCTCGAATAGTATACAAGCCAAGTTCTAAAGTTTACAAGTCACCGGCACACTCATAGATTTGTGAATTTTGAAAAATCATAATTTTTTTGAAAATAACGTCATGTGTGCAGCTATGCAACTTAGATTTTAAACAAAAACATGCTAAAAAATTTTAAGTTTGATATATTAAGCACATTTTTAAGCATAATTTTTGAAAAAGTTTAGGACAAGTAATTGTTAAGTGTTCTAATTCTCCAATCCCCCCACTTAAGTTAAACAACGTCCTCGTTGTTTGTATAAAAGGTTAAAAACTGGAAAATAAAAGAATTAGAACAGAAAAACTCCCCTGAGATTTGCTCGGTATGATCCTCCATTAGTATTAGAGCAAAAATCATCGTTCTTGTGGATTAGAACGTTAAAGCTTCATACTTGATGTATCCACAGGAAATTCAGGAAACTAGAATACCACCAATACTTTAAAAACACACCTAAGATAAGAAAGGTTCAAACTTGCATAATACATTAGTAGTTAGGAAAAATAAAACTTAAAAATTAAAACTGAAAATCATCAGGTCAGTCGATGCGCCGTATCTTATTGAAGAAGATACGCCGTATCGAGCCTGGAATAATACGGATCAGAATAAAGATGCGCCGCATCCTTAACCAGGGATGCGCCGCATTAAAATAAACTGATAAAGAGTTTTAAAGTCGAAAATAAAAATGCAGAAAAATAAAATAAGATATGACCATTGCAGAGGATGCGTCGCATCTCAGAATTGAGATGCGCCGTATCTTCGTGCGGCCTGGACTGACTCGACACAGAAAACAGAATAATAAAAGATAAATCCGGGTTGTCTCCCGGTAAGCACTTGTCTTTATTCCAGAGTCTTCAAGTTAGACTCACGTTCAGCTCTTTAGTATCGATCATTGAAGGAGTCGGAAACATCACGCTCCTTCATCGCCAATTTAGTAATATTGAACACTCCTTGCTCGTCCTTAATTTCCACGCCGTTCTTCTTTAATATCTGTATAAACAAAGTCCTGTCCCTTTCGGGCAGAGATGACAAAATGATAGACGGGAAATTCTTATTATCATATAAGCACAAATAAGCAAGGTAGGGTGGTAGTTCAATAAACACATCATTGTGCAGATTCGTTTTCTCAACTACTCTCCTACGTTTATTAATTACTACACAATCATACCACTCATCATCAGAATCATTAACAACATTGCGTCTAAGTTCGGTAGGTACATTAAGGTCAATGAATTCCTCAAAGTTCTCATGATTAGGACTAGTTGAGGTGTTTTGAATCAATGTTTCTCCCATAAGTCTAGCTTCAAGATCGAGGTCCATACGCTCTCTTAATCCTAGCACATAAACACCTCTAATTATGCTTTTAACCGGATCTTGGCACTTATAGACTAGTTTATTATTCCCTACCCTTAATGAAATTTTTCTCTTAAACACATCAATCTTAGCATGGGCAGTAGACAAGAAAGGTCTTCCGAGGATTAAAGGAATCTTAACATCTTCGGGCATGTCTAGTATAATAAAGTCTACGGGAAAAATAAACTGCTCAATCTTAACTAGCACATTATTAGCAATCCCTTCAGGTCGTTTTACTGTTTTATCAGCCAATTCAATAAGTAATTTAGTTGGTGCTAATTTTCCTAGTCCTAGGGTAGCGAATGTCTTAAGAGGCATAACACTAACACTAGCTCCTAAGTCAGCTAACACATTATTGAAAGATATATTATTAATAGAACAAGGTAGAGTAAAACTTCCTGGGTCTCTTTCTTTATGAGGCAAGGCATTTGAGTCGGTTGCAGGGCTCTCTTCTTTCATTGTTGCCTTGATCTCCTCTTCAATCTTTGTCTTCTCTTTTAGCAGTCTCCTTAAGCTGATTGAAGAGTTAAAGAAAAATTCGGGTCTTGCACCATCATTACCATTCATCGATCTTCTAGGTATATTAGGAGTGACTTCTTCAGTGGTGCTTATGGCCTTGACATGATCTCTTGGATTTGTTTCAGTTGAGCTTGGTAGACTTCCATATCCCCTTTCTTGAAGAACTTTGCTCATTTGACCAATTTGTTGTTCCAATGCTTTGATTGAAGCTCCTTGATTTCTTGTAGTAGTGTCTGTTGAAGCTCGAATTTCTTTGATCATAGCAGTATTCTCTTCATGTCTTTTAGCAGCATCGGCCATAATTTGCTTTAAAGTATCATCTAAAGTCTGCCTCCTTTCTTGATAAGCGGGATTGAAGTTGTTCTTTTGATAGAATCCCGGACTAGCTTCCCTAAATCTTGCTGAAGGTCGGAATGGTTGTCCAAATTGGGTGTAATATGCTTCTTCAAATGTCTCACTTTCATTCTTGTTCGGGCAATCTTTAGTGTAGTGAGGTCCTTCGCACTTTTCACAACCAACTTGGGCAGCATATGCTCTTTCATCTCGCTTCTTCATCTCTCTACTAATTTTATCCAATTGAGCTTGAATAGCAGCAATCCCGTCAAAATTAGTGCTGCTCTTAGATCTAGTGGAGGTCCCATCGTGCCATTTCTGAGAATGATCAGCAGCTTCTTGGATTGCTTTCCTAGCATTAGTTGCACTCATCTGAGGTACAGCTCCCTTAGCATCCAAGATCTGTCTAGTTGGCACGTCCAGTCCCTGATAAAACAATATTATCTCCTGCATAGGGGTTAGATAGTGTTGAGGACATTTTATCAATAAATCTTTAAATCGTTCCCAAGCTTGATAAAGGGTTTCATCAGGCTCTTGCTTGAAACTATTGATAGCCTCCATCTTCTTAGCAGTCTTAGCAGGTGGACAATATCTCTTCAGGAATTTGCTCTTCAAACCTTCCCATGTAGTGATTGAACTAGCAGGTTCATTCCTTAGCCACTTATTAGCAGCTCCTTTTAGTGAGATTGGAAAGATTCTTAGCATGAGTTGATCGGTATTGACTCCTTCTGAGGTAAACAAGTCTGCAATCTCCAGGACCTTCTCAACATGCTCATTAGCATCCTCTTGTTCCGTCCCACTGAAAGCATTCTCTCTGAGCTCTTTGAGAAATTGTCCCTTCAACTCAAATTTTGACTTGTCATCAAACTTAGGTCTAGCAACTCCTGAAGTGTAATCAGCACGGGTATTGTTCATGTATTCCTCCATAGTAGTGTTTTCGCCCATTGTTTCTGTTTCAACTTCCTCTTTTTCTTCAGAAAAGTAATCAAGCTCGAGTGAACTTGAAAGATCAAAGCTTCTTGTGTTGAAAAGCCTTTTAAGCGAATGTAGGGCTCGTTCAGGATCTTCGAAAGGTTGAATCAAGTTCTTCGTAGAACTCCTGGTCATGCACTTCCTGAAATCGATCACAAAAGCATCAGTAGGGTATGCTCGAGAAAGTAATATATCAGATAATTAATAACGAAAACGGAATACGAAAAATTAAAGTTACTGATATCTGCAGACGATGCGCCGTATCCAAAAAATTGGATACGCCGTATCTTATAATCGTTAAAATTTAATCAGACTTTATTCAGAAAATAGATACGCCGCTTTAGAATTTAAGAATGCGCCGTATCGAATTAATTAATCAAAAATCAGCTTATCTAATTAAAATTAAATGCGTCGTATTAACGAAAGTTAATGCGCCGTATTTTCGTTACGTTTAAAAATAAAAGATTTTTGATTCAGTAAGATGCGCCGTATCGACAGAGATCGATACGCCGTATCTGTTTAATAATTCGCAAACTGTTTTTAATTAAAATAATAGATACGCCGTATCTGCGAAAGCAGATGCGTCGTATGGCGTTAACGTTTAGAAATTTTTTTTTTCTTATTAAAAACGCAATACGCCGTATCTGAGAGATCAGATGCGCCGTATCGTTTGATTTAGCACAGTACAACGATAGCAGAACAGAAAAATACGAAAAATAAAAACAAAAAATTAAACACACAAACAAAAATAAACACACAAAAATAAAAGAAAACAATTAACACACAATACAACAAATATGCAAAATAGTACAATGATGCAATTAATCTAATAAAAAGAAAAACCTAATTAAAATACTAATCAAATTAACAGATAATAACAATTCACTCCCCGGCAACGGCGCCAAAAACTTGATGCGCGTGATGTGTCGTTGCGGTTTAGCAGTTTTAATGCCTACTCAAGTTTTAAATTTATATTTAGCCGACTTATCAATAACACACACACTTAACGAGCAGTGTACCCGGTCAGTATGAAGATAATGGTAAGTAGAGTGTCGATCACTAAGAGTGGAACGTATTATCTCGTTATTCTAATCAGTATTTTAATATCCTAACGCAAGGGGGTTTCAGCCTGAGAGACTGGCACGATTTGTTGCATTTAAATAATAAAATAAACCAATAGGCACGAATCAGCAAGTAGCACACACGTACACAGATAAATACTCGAGACAATAAGAGGGCTGTCCTTATGATTAAGTAGATTGTCACTTGTTTTATTGATAGCTTTATATGAAGTGTATGTAGTTAACCCTTTCTCGTTGGTCCTAATCTTATCGGCGAGTAAACCCTTAATGATTACTTATGTCTAAAAGTTATTCCTAAGTGATCAATTTAGAAACAACCGTGGGAGCCACATTATGTCCCGCAGTCAAATGCCCGCAAGCCACTAATAAACACAGAGGTTATCAATGCACTAATAAGTAGTAACCAAAGACATCATCATATAAACTTTAATTGATAGGAAAGCAAGTATTAAAGGGAGTGCAATCTTTCGTTGTCACATTACACAAGCCACCAATCCTGATGAATTAAAGTTTGCTAACACAATAAAACAAAACTACTTAATGAATTAAACACATGCAGCACCTTCTTACAGCTCTTGTATCTTTGATTTGGGTGTGTCTTGTGCTGCCTCCTTGACTGAATTCGTCCTTTGTTCCTCCTGTTCGGTCTTCTGTTTTAGGGTTTCGGACCTTATAATTCGTCTGGTCTACGGGGTATTTATAGTTTCTGTCTGAGGGAAGATGCGGCGCATCTACTAAGTAGATGCGGCGCATGTACTTAACTTCGCGTGGGGTCCAAGATTATAATATTCAGGAATATTCGTACACCGCCAGAAGATGCGGCGTAACTCCATGATTAGATGCGGCGCATGTCCTCTTGTATCTTGGATCGTATCTGGTGATATCTTGATAGAGATGCGGCGCATTTCGAGAGTGAGATGCGGCGCATCTGGAGCAGAATTGACTTGATCTTGTCCATGTCAGTAGACTTTCACTTTATGCACGTTTTGCTCCATTATTAGTCCAAAATTGCTAAGTTTCACCAAATGCTTGTTTTTACCTGAGAATTACAAAAGTAAACGATTAAGTATCACTCCTCATACATAATATAGTAAAACAAGTCAAATTAATAGGATAAATGATAGTAATAAAATGTACTTATTTGAGTTCATCACATGTGCAAATTTACTTTAACTATATATGAGCACATGTTAAGGGGGAGTCTTTATGAAAATCACAAAACTCGCAAAGTGTTAACAAAATATGTTTTCATAATCATAAACACTTTGAGAGATTTTCAAAAGGTTTGGTTTATGGCATAAGTAGGATAGTCATGGAGTTATAAGGTGACTAAGGTTAGGAAAAACCGTCCTATGATCCGCCAGAGCCGGAGGGATCTACCCAAGGACAATACCAATAGTTTAGAACTAGAAAGTCCTAGGTATGATACAAAAAAGGAGAAATGAAATGAAAGGAGAAAGAAGGGGTTGAAGAATTAAAAAGAAAAGCAAAGAAAAGGGTGAAAAGAAATAGCCCTCCATTTTTTCAACCTTAGGGCAGACACCAGGTTCAATACATAATCTACTGGTTGACTGAGCATCACCGGTATTGAAGACAAAAGACGTCATGGACCCAGTGACGCACTGCACTAAACCTTCTAGCCACTCAGGTGTCTCTCAAAAGACACTTGTTTCATTTCACACGGAGAACCCTTCATCATCTATCGACCTCTCACTACGAGATGTGTTGATATTGAAAAGGAGGCACTCTGCTCCACGCCTCCGACGACCAAACAAATGTGCACTAATCGAGTCTAGAGCCATGAGATTCATCAAAGATCTCTTAGGAACACTTAGTATTACACTGTTGTTCTACATCATGGGCAGCAGTTGTAAAATTAAGAAGAGTCCTTCTCAGATCTTAGAATGGAAATCCTGCCAGGGTAACATCAAACAACCCTGACAGCAGGTCACTTCGGTAACTCCTTGTGGGTTACGCTTAGTGTTTGCTCCAAAATGGTCTACAGTCGTGGGGTGATCTCCAGCGACTCACTGAATCGTGGGTGCACTTCGGTGTGTCCGTGTTAGCCCTTTCGGGGGTATCCGGTTCAGAACGGCCTGGGCAAGGATTAGAGAAAGTCTTCACACTATGCTGTTGACGATCTCGAAGTCTAAGCCTGTAAGTGCCGGTTGGTTCGTGTTGCTGCTGCTGCTGCGGAGGAGCTTGAAGACCTGGAGTTCATCCACCATCAAGACTCCATCATGCTCATATCCTGAAGTTAAGTTCTCATAAAGACTCAGAAATATCAAAAGTTCAGAATATGTTAAAGAAAAGTCAAAGTTCAAGCACTACAACCTTTCACAAGTTAAAGATTGAAGAAGTGAGAACAAGTTAAAGAACCAAAGTCAAAAGACATATGAGCATAGTGGAGAAGGCGTGAAGACACCAGAAGCAGAGACCATTGGAGAACGGCAGATCAGTACCATATCATATCACATCACTATCAAGAACAAAGAACAAAGATTCAGAAGACGTCAAAGCCACAAGAAGCAAAGACGACGTCAAGCAACCTTGATGACCAATACTTAGGGGGAGATTGTTGGGAACACATTTTGTATTAATTCAAGTATTGATCATATTGTAATAGGTTGCTTTGGCCTTTAGGTTTGTTATTAGGCCCAGCCCGTGTAGAAGGCCCATGGGCTGTGTCGTTTATTTATTTAAGTATGTTTATGTAAGATAATTAGGGCATCAAGCCCATGCTCATGTAAAACTATAAATACCCCCTCCCACCTTAGGGAGAGGGCTGGTTGATGAATGCACTAAACATTTCCATATTATTGTTAATCATCTTCCACACACTCTTTCTCTCTCTAACTTTCTCTCTCTAGATCTAGGGCTTATTAGTGATTAATCTAGGTAGCTTGTGTGATAATTAATAGTAACATCACATTCAACACCTCTCGAGTCCTCGTATGATACAACACAGGTTCGTACATGTTTGTTATGTGGCATTATGATCAAACCCTTAACAAACCATTTAGAATGTTTAAAATACGACTAGGTCATTAAGTATTTTAAAAAGGCTAACCATTCTATTTTGAACCTCATTTGTCATGTTTTCTAAGATAAATAGGATAAGTACACTTTATGTGTCAATCTAACATGATACATCTTGGTAAACATATATTAGTTAAGCTAGAATATACATGCTACATGATCACTAGGATACATGTTACATACATATATACATTTACATGTTTTACATTTTAAATCCTAAAATGAAAATAAAACATGACATCATGGCATACCTCATTAGAAAATCCTAGGAAGATTTGAGAAATATTTTGGTAAGATCTTTAAGTAACAAAGTTGACTTTGTAAGATCTTGGCAAGATTTGGAAAGATTTTGGGAGATTTTTTGTCAGACACCGGCGGATCCAAATGGTATAAAGGGCGGATCCCTTTATAAATCTGTGAGCTGTTTATGCAGTTTTCCTATAAATAGTAGCCCATTGTTTACCCATAGTTTTAAGCAACTAGAACACACATTCCCTTTACCATTTCATATACTTAGATCAGTAGCAAACCATGTAGAATCATACATTGATCACCCTTTGCATAATGATCATAATGTTACTAACTTTCATTATGTTGTAAGCATACACTGTTAATGATCCTGTGAAGCAAGCTCAAGATCATGAGACATCATCCATAGCATACTTCCTGATCCACCATGAAGGTTAGAAGATCTTGAAGTCATTATCCATCATAGCATTCCAACATATGAAGATACAAGAGCACTTGGCATCCTCAATGATTGAAGACTTCTTATTCAAGAAGTTCATGTAGATTCCATATGCATATATGAAGATCCATCACAACAAGTTTAGAGAGCTTGTGATCTTTATCCATTGAAGGCTTCCCATCAATGGAAGTTAATTTAGATTAGCCATTCATATCTATGACCCATTTATGTCATGGATCATCATTGTAATATATTCATACTAGATTAGGTGGTTTATGTGCTTGTGCCATAAAACACAACGTTTCTATGTTGGGCCATAAAACATAGTGGGAGTGGTTGTACCCTTGTAAAGAACTCGGTATCTAGCTTAGTACCGGAAAAAGGTTAAGCGACGACGGGAGTGGTTGTACCCTTGTAAAGAACTCGACATCTAGCTTAGTGTCGGAAATTGTATAGGTGACGTTAGGTTGGTTCTACCTCGAACTAGAACCCGGTATTTAGCTTTGTACCGGAAAAAGTGTAAGCGACGTGTGTAAGGTTTTCTCCGCCGAGAAGGGAGCTTGTTGATCTAGTGAAGTAACTCTCGAGTTGGGTACTCGGGGAGTGGAGTAGGGCGGAGAGGAGCTCCGTGACCGAACCACTATAAATCATCGTGTTCGGTTTGCACTTTCTTTTACTTACTCTTTACTTTTATGTTTGCATTATACCTCTGTGATATATCTCAGGCCCTAAGCTTCAGATCACATCACACACTAGTTGTACCTTCCTGTGGATCACAAGAATTAGTCTCCATCATTGTTGTTTTCAACATCCATAAAACCTAAGTACCTTCATAGCACAACAAACCCCTACATCACCACAATCCTTATTATCATTTCAATCCATTGAGTGCATTGCTCAAAAAGCCCTTTGTCCAAACACTTTACCACCTATAGGATTAGAACCTTCAACATCAAATGAGCATGAAGCTCACATTCATTTACACTAGGTTTAAGTAGTACAACTTTTACAAGTAATCAAAGTATTAGTAATACTTTATCACCAAGCTTCTGCTTATGTCTCAAATCAATATTTTAACAACATATGTTAAAATGCAAAATCTCAAAGACAACCTCATGCACCCCAAGTAACAATGACTCTTGAGGAGAATAGCTAAGAAACTCAAGTGAATTCTTCGTGTCATCCCCAAGTTTATTTAGGACTATCAAACATTTTGGATTCATTTAGGAAAACATGATGTTTGGGAAAACATCATGCCTTAGAAATCATGCGTTTAGGATAATGTATATCCTATGCATCATTCTCTCCTTGCAACATAAATGGTTATTTTACAAGAGATTTCATTACACCTACAAGTTCTATGAACTATCCCCCTCATCTTGTCATACTTGTTTTCATAAGCATGATAATCTTATTTTTTGAAAGATACTTTATGTATCTATTTCCCTTCAAGTGTACATCATAACCAAACCTTGGTCAAATCTTGTGCATATCCACATCTCCGAAGCATACACAAGATCTATTAAAGTTGGTAACTTTATTTAGATACTTGTTCCAAAGAACTTTCTTGAGAACGTTCTTAACATATTCAACTATCACACACAAACACATCTCTTGATCTTAGATGTTCACATCACTTGCATAACACATACTTAAACTCAACATAAAAGATGTCACCCTTTAGATCATTCAACCTTAGATTCCAAACACAAAGATTAAAATCTGTTGACACATATTTGTCAAATTTCCGTGTACAACATGACATCTTCATCACCTTAGTTTTAATAGATATAGTTGAGTCTCATTAAGTCATGTCTTGGTGAATTATCTTGTCTTAGGAATATTAATCAATCAAGTAGTAGATGTGATTTTTCTTGCATTACATATATATGTGTTGATTACATGTTATGTGTTTGATATGTTTAAGTGTCTTGACGTTATCATGATAATTATTTGATTGATAATCAAATGTGTAAACCTTTGAAAGGTTTTGTTTACATGCTTATATATGTTTCATGCTACTAGATGATAACATGATTCGCATGATACCTGTTATATGATATTTCACAAGATTAACATGGTTCTTGTTAACTCACGATATGTCATTCTTAATACATGGTGTTAGATAGCTCTTGTCTTTAGTTGACATTCATTGAACTTTTTCATAGGATAGTCTAAATGATGCATGCTTCCAAAATGTTAAAAATTGTTTGCAATGAATCCTTCGTCTCATTTCTTTTGTAACTTTGTCACACTATTTGTTTGCCATGTGTGCACTTTGTCTAAGTGATTTTGGTATGATGAACATTTAGAAGTCATTTTATTTTACACATAGATCATTGTGTTAATTAATGGGTAAGTATGCTTAAGTGACTAAGTCTAACTTCAAAATAATATCACAATGTAGTATCTAAAACAATGTCATGCTATCTTGCAATATGATTATTTGTCTTGATGCCATGTGGTAGCTTTTTGTCTAGTAGATGAATATTTGTTTTTGTTTACATAAGATGCTATGATTTCTATGATATTCATATCTTTTGTCATTAAGACTTTTGTCTTGTAGATTGATAACAAATTATTTTTTATTTCTCTTTGTTATGCTTATTTTGCATAATTATTGTCCCATTATTGCTACTTTGATTAGTAATATGTTTATGAGATCCATTTTCTTGCATATAGCTTCAAAAGATAATAGGATTAAGTTTTAGAGGTTTGAAATTTGTGTTTGGGTATCTTTCAACATACCTCTCTCCAAATCGTATTGTTGCTTTCGCTTTCCTAACAATATCTCCATCATCCTTTAGTTATAACAATACACCTTCCATGAGGAAACCACATGCCTTGTCGTGCAATCATCTTGCATTGATAGAGAAGAGCTACATAACTTCGAGGATGAAGTACTTTGTATGCTAACCAACATCCGCAAAAACATTACTAAGCTCATCACTTTCATTAATTAACTTGCTTTGTCATTCTTAACATCACACATTATGATGGATGTCCACCGATTAAGGGGGAGAGAAATTCATTCACATAACTATCTCTTCAAATTAAAGGACATGTACTCATGTTTCTTACATCCTCAAGTACCAACACTTAGGTTCACACCATTTAGTTAAAATCAGTTCACAAAATCACAAAGTGATTCAAACCTTATTAACCCAATATCACAGTTATATACCAATACCTCGTCAAGAGAAAAACACATTATGTGTTTAACAAATCTCTTAAATGTGAACCATCAAGTCTCATTAGACTTTGACTAGGATTAATGAAACCAAATCCATAGTTATAAGTGAATAGACCTTAGTTTGAACCCTCGTTTGATCAAAAACGACAAAACATGACCAAATCAATTTTTGGTCCCACGGTACCCTTCGATAAGAAGGACGGTTCTATTTTTAAACATTCATAACAGACAACCTTCTCATAACCAACGATTCTAGGATTTATTTTCACATCATCATTCTCTAGAACAAATTCATTGTCTAGAACATCTTCTAGAACACCATCATATGATCTTATCCTTTTCATTCTTGATACATATCAAGCACATCATTGTCAGTGCAAACAGAACCATCACTCTCAACACGTTGGTCCAACCAACACTCTCATTATATGATGTCATTTTCATTTTCATATAGGTATATGGAATCTCTATTCCTAAGTGATCATTATATTCACTTCCTTCATTTGAGCATTTATCATCTTTGGTAGATGAAAATATCATAACCTTAACCGCCTTCAATACTCTTATAGAACTTGCTATACAGTTTCTGAATTCAGTATAACCACCACCTTCCATCACCTCCTTCACTAATCATCAACCCCATGGATTAGCGAAAAACCTACTTGCATCAACCTTTAGTTATCAATTGAGTTAACACTAGCATCACTAACTTTAACTCCACTTCATATCCTCATCATAGGCATTGTTTTGTAGCAATATATTCTTGTAAATGTAATTCTTATTAGAAGATTACACTCTTTATAACATGGTTTACTAGATAATCACGATTGATATCACAATTGGTATGCTGCATCATATTTTTCCTTGATTAGACAATCACAATTGGTAAGTTGTTTGTGATTAGATTATTGATATGTTGCATAATATTTTTCTTTGAGATAAAATATATTGCACTAACCATTTCATTGTAGGTTCATCATCATATACGCTCGATCGTATATAGCTTACTCATCATAGGATGAAGTTTGCATCGATTATTTTTCTTCTTTTATAGGTGCTTCTTGACGCTCTCAAACCAGGAGGATTATCAGTCTAGCACTCATATTGCATCGTCTATACACATTGGTCGTATATGACATATATGTCTTAAGACATAGTCCCTATTGTGCTAATTTTTGTTTTGTAGGTTTATCTTGACACCCTAAAGCAAGGGGGAGCCTTCGTCAAACATTTTTTAGGATGCATCATATACACGCATTGGTGTATATCACATACTTGTCCAAGGACAAATATTGTTTTATACTAACCTTTATTTTGTAGGATTCTTCATCCTTGGATCATATACGTCGGTACCCTAGCAACGGGGAGTATTGATCAAGGGGGAGCATATCATGTACTAATCCTTGTTTTGTAGCATTCATAATCCTTACATCATATACATTGGTACCCTAGCAACGGGGAGTATTGATTAAGGGGGAGCTACAGTTAAGGGGGAGCATGTTCGCATTCTTAAGAATTCTCATTCTTCGACACACTTTTGTGTTTCGACAAAAAGGAGGAGATAGGCCAAGATAGTCCAATATAGCTTACCCACGTTAATCGTTGGATATATGCATTTCATTCATCATGCATTTTTCATATATATTATTTTTATGTTGCACACTACTAATCTTGATGTAGGTTGAGAGTCTTAATTTGATCCATGGATCCGCTAAACTACCTAGGGAACACAACAACCATAGGATATTGGAGTAGTCTATTTAACTTCACTAGGGATGATGCAAGCTCGCCATTTTGGGGAAAAATGAAGTTAACTCCAAGGACACACCCTTTTTGCTTCGACAAAAGGGGGAGAAAGGTGTAAACGGAGAAAGTAATAGGCTAGAAGAGTTGAGAAAGGTGTAAACGGAGAAGGTAATATTAAAGGTAGTACGGACACAAGTAACTTTTTACACTTTACTTTCTATCACGTTTACATATTTTGTCATCATCAAAAAGGGGGAGATTGTTAGTGCAAACAGTCTCGTTGGGGAGATTGTTAGTGCAAGCAGTCTCGTTTGTTTTGATTGATGACAAACATGTAACTTGATACATAACGTAAAATGTACAAGTTACTTGTAATCATATCTTGTCTCAACATACATTCAACACCTCTCGAGTCCTCGTATGATACAACACAGGTTCGTACATGTTTGTTATGTGGCATTATGATCAAACCCTTAACAAATCATTTAGAATGTTTAAAATACGACTAGGTCATTAAGTATTTTAAAAAGGCTAACCATTCTACTTAGAACCTCATTTGTCATGTTTCCTAAGATAAATAGGATAAGTACACTTTAGGTGTCAATCTAACATGATACATCTTGGTAAACATATATTAGTTAAGCTAGTATATACATGCTACATGATCACTAGGATACATGTTACATACATATATACATTTACATGTTTTACATTTTAAATCCTAAAATGAAAATAACACATGACATCATGGCATACCTCATTAGAAAATCCTAGGAAGATTTGAGAAATATTTTGGTAAGATCTTTAAGTAACAAAGTTGACTTTGTAAGATCTTGGCAAGATTTGGAAAGATTTTGGGAGATTTTTTGTCAGACACCGGCGGATCCAAATGGTATAAAGGGCGGATCCCTTTGGTATAAAGGGCGGATCCCTTTATAAATCCGTGAGCTGTTTATACAGTTTTCCTATAAATAGTAGCCCATTGTTTACCCATAGTTTTAAGCAACTAGAACACACATTCCCTTTACCATTTCATACACTTAGATCAGTAGCAAACCATGTAGAATCATACATTGATCACCCTTTGCATAATGATCATAATGTTACTAACTTTCATTATGTTGTAAGCATACACTGTTAATGATCCTGTGAAGCAAGCTCAAGATCATGAGACATCATCCATAGCATACTTCCTGATCCACCATGAAGGTTAGAAGATCTTGAAGTCATTATCCATCATAGCATTCCAACATATGAAGATACAAGAGCACTTGACATCCTCAATGATTGAAGACTTCTTATTCAAGAAGTTCATGTAGATTCCATATGCATATATGAAGATCCATCACAACAAGTTTAGAGAGCTTGTGATCTTCATCCATTGAAGGCTTCCCATCAATGGAAGTTAATTTAGATTAGCCATTCATATCTATGACCCATTTATGTCATGGATCATCATTGTAATATATTCATACTAGATTAGGTGGTTTATCTGTTTGTGCCATAAAACTCAACGTTTCTGTGTTGGGCCATAAAACATAGTGGGAATGGTTGTACCCTTGTAAAGAACTCGGTATCTAGCTTAGTACCGGAAAAAGGTTAAGCGACGACGGGAGTGGTTGTACCCTTGTAAAGAACTCGACATCTAGCTTAGTGTCGGAAATTGTATAGGCGACGTTAGGTTGGTTCTACCTCGAACTAGAACCCGGTATTTAGCTTTGTACCAGAAAAAGTGTAAGCGACGTGTGTAAGGTTTTCTCCGCCGAGAAGGGAGCTTGTTGATCTAGTGAAGTAACTCTCGAGTTGGGTACTCGGGGAGTGGAGTAGGGCGGAGAGGAGCTCCGTGACCGAACCACTATAAATCATCGTGTTCGGTTTGCACTTTCTTTTACTTACTCTTTACTTTTATGTTTGCATTATATGATTGCTTGTGTTGTGATTTGTTAATCATACTTGTGTGACAACATGGTTTAAGTTTATGCTAGTCATAAACTACACATAACATCTTTCATATTAGAACAAGCATAAACGGACATTTGATACAATAAGTTTTAAGTTATTAAAACGGGAACGTATTCACCCCCCCCCCCCCCTCTACGTTTTCACAGCCCATCTCTAATACCGCTTACCATTCCTACTCGCATTCCATTACCATTACTTTATTACACATTCACTAATCACAAAATAATCACCGGCACCAATCAAGGTGAACGACCAACTAATCATTCAAACATTTCAAGTCCTCCGCGGACTTATGTCTTATACTCATCAATACTATTACGCACATCCATCACTTATCATCATTAAGCTCAACTAGCATAAAACATAATCCGTCTCACACTTAGCAATTAATTTCTGCATTACTAACTCTTACGCTCAACGCTTCTATAAGTGGTTTAAGACTAGGCAACCTATATTGGAAACCTAATTCACTTAAACCGAAGCACTGATACCAATTTGTTACACCCCGTGCCCGCTTTGACCCAAAACTTAAAACTTTACGCGGAAACACTTGACTTTTACGGACATCCTGTTACTCTTTTGACCATTTATAAAAATCCATGAACATTCAGACCATGAGACTATTTTTAAATGAAACTAGACTCAATTACCTTCGAAACGCCGGGTGGCACGACCCGTGACGACTTACGGATTAAAAGATATGATTTTTCAAAGATTGCCGAAAACTGTCGAAAAACCACCCATCCGATTCGGATGGTCCGCAACCGATCGGCAGAGCCCTCCAACCGATCGGTTGGAGGCTACTGACCTCCCGGATCCATTTTCAAGTCCCGTACTTGAAAACCCGACCTCCCGAACTCGATATTTCACCAAACCTTCCAGATTTACTTAATATATCATTGGGCTCATTTCCATACAAAAACATTTACCGTTTGACCCTCGGAAGAGTACTTTACAAGTTGACGGGTTTTGCACCAAAACCCGTTTTGACCCATTTCATGGCATAAGACACATACGACTTCCACATCACCTCAAACTTAACCAAAATCATTAACTTAACATATTAAATCTGTTTCATAGACACATGACCCGTTTACATCCCAAAATGGGTATTTTCACGCTTATGCCAAACACCCCTTTAACTTTGACTATAAACACTTTAAGCATACTTTGACACAACGGTTGACCACCAAATCGTTAGGACAACCTTAACATACAATTTGCCACACGGTTACACTTTACCAACCAATAAAAGACCAACGGGGGTACAAACTTTACACTTGAGCTCGGTATTCTACCTAAGCTCCTAAACGCATACTACCTTTATTCTTGCATATCCAAATCCTTAATCCATATATCCAAGCCATCCATAAAAACATGCCAACCTACAAAACGGTTAGACAACTAAACCGTAAGCACAAAGGCTTAGTAAGTGAAACGATCATAATAAACATCATAACTCATTCATACATTAAGCATCATAATCCACTTATTTCATCGCAAGACAAACATAACACATACCTCGGCCACTTCAAGCCTTGTCATTACATCTTAATCTTTCCTACACACTTACACTAGTCCAACTAAACTCTCAATCTCTTTTGCTAGTTATGCCAAACTAGCCTTACATCTACTTCTTCATCACATCATCATCCAAACACTATCAATCATCTCATCGTAACAATCATATAACTTTAAATGTATGAAATCATTATAATATCAAATCATAACTGGTTTACTTACCTTAGCTTCCAAAGCTAAGTCTAATAAGAACATAAGCATCATCATCATCACCATCCACCACCATCATCATCAAGACCTAATAATTCATTCAAGAACATTATCAACAAGGGTTTACATAACCCAATTAAACCTACCTATCTTCCATTATAGATCATTATATGATCATATATCATATGATGAATTCCCACATACCTCATACTCTTAATCTAACTAACTCATGATAAGGAAGTTACTTACTTGGGAAGATTCTTGCTAGACCTTAACCTTTGCTTTGGGACCTTAAACTCTTCATGGATTCATCATCAAGCTCCATTCTTCCCTCCCTTTCTTCTCTAAAAACCAGACACCCACACACACCCTTGAATGATGTGGAAAATACTAGAATCCTCCACACTCAAGATATTTACTTGCACAAGTTTGGGCTAATGGCAAGAATGGCCCCTCAAGTCTCTTTCCTTCTAATTTGGCCACACTACATGTCTTAACACTTTAGCATATGACAAGTCAAGCCCTTGAAGTCTATTCCCTTTCTATTTGTGCCACATAACACTTTCCATAACTATACAATACATTCATTGACCATTAATTGACTTTCGGGTTTGACTATAACGTTACATTCGTTGACTAGCCAATCACATAAGGCCTTTGGTCCATTTTCATCTAGGGTGGGGTACAAGTACCCGGGAAACAGGTCTAACAGTTCACCCGGATCCGGCGGATCCCTTTCCAAAGGGATCCGGCCAGTGTAATCCAAGGGATCCGGCTATCTGGTAGTACCAGTTCGGATTTTGGGTTACAATTCCGGGTTTTGGGTTATGGGTCAAGGTCCATGGGTCAAGTGATGTCATGAGTGATGTCAAAGACATCTTGGGTCATGGGTCATGGACTTTGGGTTATGGGTTATGGATTTTGGGTCATGGGTTTTACCCATTATGAAGTCATGCATGATGTCATGCAAATGGGTTATGGGTTATGGACTTGGTTTTTGGGTCATGGATAGTCCAAGTATTTTCCTAGTTAATTTACAAGTAACATGTATTTTATAAAATGTAAGTAACTAATTTACTTAAGTGTTTTTATAAAATGGTTTTGGCTTTATGTAAACTTTGTTTAACTAAATATGTTTAAGGTTTGTTTAATGAAATGAGTTAGTAAGCTTTTGGCTCAAAGCGTTTACGTATTTTATCTATCTCGTTAAAATGATTTTACGTTTGTTATCGACAAAACATTAGAAAATCATAAAATATAAATAAACGTTTTTAAGGTTTATTTGTATTAACAGTAATTATTACTTTTTAATAACATAAAGAATTATAAAAAGAAAAATTAAATAATTGAAATAATAATGTGAGAACTTTAAGTAAAAAAGTAATCATTAGCTAATGATAAGTGTTTAGTTAGTAGAATTAATGGATTCATTTAACATGCCTTTAAAAAAAAAATCTACTTTAGCCTCTTCATACTTTTTACCGTCTCTAATATAATTCACCGCATACTAAATAGGTTTATTTGTATAAATTTGCCAACGATGTTATAAAACGCAAGAAAAAGAGACCAGGACAATATAAGAACCAATCAAACTCAAGCACACTAGCACCACACACTGAACTAACTACCTGATCCTAGACTCCTAACGAACTAACAACGCTACTAATAATGTCGGAACCAAACCTTGGATATAATCGTATGTAATTGTCAAGAAATAACTACTATTAATAGTCTAATGATACTTACACTTTTCACAAGAGGTCCGGTTCAAACCTCACTCAATACAGATATAAGAGTGGCTAGGAAAATAAACAGAAATGGGATCACGAAGATACGTTATTTAAGCTGCGTATATCCGAGTCAAAAACACGTCTTCACAAATAACCTGAAAAAAAATCATATGTGTACCCACAGTTGTTAAGAGATATTTTGGATAACCTAGATAAATATAACTATTTTTTAAAGAGAATAAAAAACAACAGTTGAATCACCAAGGTAAAAAGAGAAAATGTCCCAAAAGGTACGAAAAGATAACACAAAACATTGCTAGAGATAAGTGTGTCACATGGATTTAAATTTGTTGGTGGAGAAAAGTCGTGTAGTTCACACTCCTATAATGTCAACTTTAACATACTTTAATTTGGGATAAAAATTAAGTATTTGTTTAAGAAATTACTAGTATTATTTTCTTAAACTAGATGTGACGACATTTAGAAAACAAATGTATACTACGTATATTTTAATCTTTTGTAAATTACATGTACGGCTCTTATCTTATTCTAAGATTTTGATACTTTTAAAATGATGGAATATTCGTACCTTTTAAAACACAAGTAAATACCTTCCTAGTTTGTTGTTTTTTGTTTTATTATTATTATTATTAAAGTACGAAGCAAAAAATATAAAGTTTAACAATTTAAAAGTATTAAAAAAAAAACGAAACAAAAATTGATAAAAGACTGTGTTTTATCATTAACAAGAAGATAAAAGAGGCTTGATGATGGTTAAATGTGGGGTAGGAGGTGTTAATAGCAGTACTCATTTTTAAAAGGGGGTGATTTGCACACATTTATTTTTAATTTCACACTTCGATTTAACTGTTAAAACATGTTATAAATAATGTACTCATAATACACTAAATAGAGTGTCTCAATAAAATTCGAGAGTGTGCAAATCAATTCTCATTTAAACTTTGGTACGTAATGACTATTGAATCGTTGACTTAACTGAAAGGGGCTCTTTTCAAAAAAAAAAAAAAAAAAACTGAAAGGGGCTAGTAGATCATGTGATCATTGACTCCTTTAACTTTGGTTACCAGCTAATAGAGTTTATCTAATTCATTTGTTGGCAATGAGTCATTGATTAACTAGATATTGGTTTGTAGATGACTTTCAAATTGATTCTACAATAAAGGGAAAAAGATTGGATTAATTAACTGTAAAATTTTTATATTCAATAATATGTTACTATTACAATGTACACTTATCTTAGAATGTGAAAAATATCTTTTAGTGAGTATTTTGTTATTCATAGAGGCACAATGTCATATATTTTGGTGAGTATTTTGTTTAACCGGTTATATAGTTGACAGTGGCGGATCTTGAAGTTTTTAGTAGCGGGGGCCGGAAATTTTTTTTTTGTCCTATCATTATATTAGGGTCTTCTAATTCGGGGGGGCCGACTTAGTAAATATAATTTTTTTCGGACGAAATACGAATAAATTAACACTACGGAGCGAAAAACCAGGGGGGGCCCTGGCCCCCCCGGGCCCTCAAATAGATCCGCCCCTGATAGTTGATGCCATTGGTTTAATATATTACCTAAAAAAAAAAAATGTGTCATATATGCGACTCTTTTTTTGAGCGGCGGCATATTATTAAAAGAAACACTAGCAAGACGCTAGAATTACATAGGCGATTTCAGCCAATCAGTCCAACTAATAGACATTTTACCTCTAGACTTTAACCATGAAAAAGAAAAAAGACGAATGTTATCAAAGATGTCGCATTTCCTCATGACTTGAGAATGAAAAGCGACATTATTCCTAAAACGCCAAAGCACCCAACATGTAGATGCAAAAATAACAAAAGCTTGAACTTTTGCATCCTTTGAAGCACGCCAATGGAGAAACCAAGTGTCCCAATCTTCACAGGAGAGAAATGTTGGGAATTTAGCATCACACCAACCCCGCACAAGATTCCAAATGTTAGAAGCAATATCACACGAGAAGAAAACATGGGCATTCGATTCCACATGATTGTTACACAACGGGCACATAATGGAATCGATATCCAAGCCCCGAGATGAAAGGTTAAGGCGATGAGGCAGCCTATCAAGGAAAAGACGCCACATAAAAATGTTGACCTTCCGAGGAATAACTTTGAACCACTTAGTGCATGGGAGAGAATTAAGAAGCAAGCAATCATCAATATGCTTTCTAACATCACTGACAGAATAGATCCCATCTGAGGAAAGGGACGAGACGACCTTATCTCCACCATCAGATAGAGACAAAGCGCTGATATTTGTAAGAAGAGCATTAAGATCAGAAAGCGTTCTACCTCCATTAACCGGCTTACACCAATCCCAAGACCTATAGTAAAATACATCTTTGAGAAGCTAGTTCCTTATTGTCCACATTATAAATAAGGCTTTGCTAAATTTTTACTTATCGATATAAGACAACGGCCACATTATTAATAAGGCTTTGCTAAATTGTTACTTATAAATTTAAGACAAAGAAAATTAAAGGTTCACATGGACAGTGCACGCCACGATATGGAGGACACAAGTCCCGCGGACGGTGCAATTTAAACCTCGAAATTTAACTTACCGATTTCATGATATAATGTTGAGATATGCTTCGCATTAAACTTCCAACCCTAACTAAAACATTTGTTGGTCTCACTAGAAAAGTGAGACCTACTTTTCGAACTCACTTAGTAGTAAGGGAAGTTAACACCCTAGTAAGGCGGGCATGTCCCTGACTTAAGAAAACTAGAGGAGGTGTGCATTGCAAGTCTATGTCATACCACCTCTGTATCATACTTAGATATTGTGCGACTCATGTTCAACTACTATGATTTCCGTCTTGTATAACAAATGATGTTAAATAGATAGCCATTGGCCATTAACGCTATAAGTAGAGACCTCATTATCAAAGTTTAAGATACATATCTCTCAACTTCATTCGCGCAATGTTAATATGCTATTTCTCTTCTATCACATTAAGATTTTTTAAATTGAATGGAACTATATATGAGTTAAAGCTTTATATCCCAAATGATTGACTTATATGTTGGAGCAACATCAACCTAAACCCTTCGAGCATCTTATATATCATCTCATCTATCCCTACAAGACCATTTACCTTGAAGAAGACATCCCTTTTAACCTAGCATGCAAACATCAATTTGTTTCAAACAACTAATTATACATACAAAATCAATTATCGAATCCTAAATCCTTAATTATACGGTTCAAAAAGAAAAAAAGTATGTTAAGATACTAGTCACTCCTCTACCACAAAAGTTCAGTTGACGGGTCAATGAAAATAAATTGTGGATTTAATTTCAGCTCTTAACTAAATGTCACAGAAACATATATACATTAACTATGACTAAAAGAAACGCACATAGTCAGAGCACAAGGTGTGTAACGTTATAGGACTGCCTGGTGTCATATAATGCAAGTCTTATGGCTCCACTCCACACCTCACCCCAAGTTATAAGGCATTGCGCTAAAATTAACAACCGTGTTATACAGCATTTTTTGTGTGTGTTGTATTTGTGTTTTATTGAGTTAAGTGTGAGTCAGGAGGTGTCTTATAGTTTGAGTGATGAAAGAAGTGTGTTTTTGAGTTAAGTTATAAATTAAGAGTTATAAGAAAAAAATGCTAAGTTGGTAACACTCTTTGCTATAACACGGCCCTATAACTCCGTCGAAACCTTTTTGGAGTTTCATGTGAGAGATATAAGCCTTTTGGCGAAGATACTTATGGATACAAAAAGGACGAAAAATGAAAACAATGTCACACAAGAAGCCAAAACCATAAAAAAACAAAAAATTACAAGCTAAGCCCCCATGAGACACAAACTCACACCATCTTTCATTTCATCTTAGTATTATCTTCTCTGTACGTAACAGCCTCTAGCGTCACCGTCACGCCGTCTTACGACACGTGTCACTCAAATCATCACTGACATCAGATAACCTAATCCCATATATTCATTCATTCATTCACATATTTAATATATATCTCTAGCTCTCATTGAACCGTGTGTTTTTATTTAGAATTATTTTGAAAAAGAAAAGAAAGTTTGTTTGTTCAAGATGGATCATGCGGCAGATGCGTTTAGGACAGATTTAATGACGATCACACGATTCGTGTTGAATGAACAGTCGAAACATCCGGAATCACGTGGTGATTTTAGTATTTTGCTTAGTCACATTGTTCTTGGTTGCAAGTTTGTTTGTGCTGCTGTTAATAAGGTTCTTGTTTTCTTTTTCATCTTTTAGTTATTACTGTATTTTTGTCGGATGTTTTTTTCTGGCAGTGTTTGTATTTTAGGGTAGGGTATGTCATGTTTTTTTTAGAATGACTTGTTAGTCGTTAGTGGTTCAGTTTGAGGAGTGACATTCAATTGGGCAGTATGCTGTCCGTGAACCCGCCTCTTCCTCCTTTTACCACCTGAAGGGGTAGGGTATGTCATGTTTTAGTTATTATATAGTGTGAAAAATGTATCTTACTTGTCACTATTTTATTTTCTGGCGGTGTTTGTATATTATAGGGTAGGGTATGTCATGTTTTAGTTATTATACAGTGTTAAAAATGTATGTTACTTGTCACTTTTTTGAATTGTATGTACCATCGTTATGATCTGTTTAATAACTAACTTTATGAATTTTAATTATTCTGTCGTATTTTTTGGTATCGAATCAAGTTTTTCTGGAATCGAACCACGTATTTTTGGGAACCGATACACAGAATCATCGAAATTCAATAAATTAGTTATTAAATAGTCCGATCCTAACAACGGTACTTGTCAAAAAGGTGACAAGTAATATACATTTTTCAAACAATAACCCTTTTTTTATTTGACAGATAAGGGTGCGATGTCATATTTTACTTGCATCATGCATATGAGTGGGATTCGGAATTATTGTGTCTTTTGATGTTTTAGTTATTATTGTATATTTGGTAGATTTTTTTTCTTTTCTTCTTCCGGTAGGGTTATGATGGTCTACGTGATACGTTTCTCGCAGTATTGGTGTGTCTTTTGATGTTTCAGTTATTGATGTATACTTGGAGTTTTTTCTAGTGTATTTTTGGTCGGGGTGTGATAATCAATGTTATATTTTTCTTGTACCATGCGCATTAGTTGGATTGGGTATTGTTATTCTTTTGTGTTTAGAAGTTGTATTGGGGTGCGTTTGAAATTCATTATCTCATTATTGCGTTTGTGGGATAACCGGAAATAGTATTTGGCAAATTATTATCAAAAAGTTATTATTCACGTTTTTAAGGAAGAAAACGCGGTTTAAAAAAAGCAGGTTTCATTTTTGCTAGCCCAATCCCAGACACTAATGAGATCTGTTTTTTGTATGATATGTTTGGAGTCTTTTTAAATCGCAGATAATTAGTTTTTAGTGTTTGAATGAACTGAGTTCGAGAGTGGAATCTCAAAACATGCCCACAATGATTGTGATTGTTGAAGCATATTAAATGGGTGTTTGGTCCACTTGAAAGTGCTTTACGTAGTTATTGTGGTTTTGGTCAGTGGATAAATAGTATTCAGGGTGTTTGGGATTGCTTTTTTAAACGACTTAGAATCTTAGATGATTATACTAATCTTGATCCAATTATATGCGAGTGAAATGAAACTGCTTATTTAAAACGGCTTATTTGGAAAAGAAAAAAGCAATCCCAAACACCCCATGATTATTAAAGGTAGTTTACTTTGCAAACTATAACAAGTTTTGTTTAACTTGCTTTTCAAACAAAAAATATTACTGTACTTTTTTTGTGCTGATTTCTATGTCAATCCGTCGCTGATGACATCGGGTTACACTTACTTTGATGAACTGATGATATCGCTGATTGGAAATTACTGTGTTAACGAATTGAGAAATCAGTCGATTAAGTTGCTAACAAGAAAGTTTTTGCTTAGTGCTTCACATGTTCAGAAATCTATTCTTATAGTTTGATGTTTGTTTGTGCAGGCGGGTTTGGCTAAACTCATTGGACTTGCTGGAGAGACCAATGTGCAGGCAAGTTAACAAAAAACTACTACTCGTAGATGTTGAAAATTTGACCCATGAAGCGGTTAATAGGTCAAATTGGTAATGAATCATCTCATATGGGTCACATGGTCAAATAGGACCGGGTGAAGTGTTGAAAGTGACCTAGAGTCTTTGTTTTCGTAATCATAACTACCTCATCACTTATTGATAAAAATGGACAAAAAAAATGTTTATGGGTCAACCCAACATGACCATTGCGTTGGCAAGTTAACCGCAGAACACTCGTACTTGGAAGTTGGCAATATCAACCCAAGTACTTATGAATGGGTCAACTTGGATTGTGTTTTATCTCCAATAGGTCAAATAAATAAATTAGCTAATAAGATAACAAGTTAAGGGTCACCCAAATCTGTTTCAGTACATACTCCCTCCTTATTCAAATAGTTAGATGATAAAACCTTACAGAAGAAAAGTTTTTGCAGGTCAACCTGACCTAAACCGACCTGTTTTGACCCTTATGAGAAAATGACCCGGTCATCTATATCTTGTTATGAAACGTCACCCTATTCAAAACGTCACCTTCGGGTGCCAAAATCTTTGCTCTTGTTCATAAAATGTTGTGGGTCTGTTCTGATTTCAGGGAGAAGAGCAGAAGAAACTGGATGTTCTTTCAAATGAAGTTTTCGTGAAAGCTTTGGTCAGCAGTGGCAGAACAGTGAGTGTTTGTAAATATTTTTCATCGTCATATTATTTACTGTTTTTATTCTTTAACCGTGTCATTCAATCTTCTTTCAGTGCATACTTGTTTCTGAAGAGGATGAAGAAGCAATAATTGTAGAACGTGGAAAGTAAGAAACGATTGTTCTTTTAATCATAATTTTTTTTATATTGTTTTTACTTTATCTTTTATATAAACATATATTCAAATCATGCAGGTATTGTGTTGTGTTTGATCCGCTCGATGGATCCTCCAACATTGACTGTGGTGTTTCCGTTGGAACTGTATGACACCTCATCAACACTTGTTACATTTTTTTGTTCGGTTCTTTGTATACATATGTTGAAATTTCTTCATGATGGCGTTTTGCAGTGTGATAAGCTAACATTTCCTTTTATAGATTTTTGGGATCTACATGATAAAAGACGGTGATGATCCATCTTTAGAAGATGTACTGCAGCCTGGAAAGAATATGCTGGCTGCTGGATACTGCATGTATGGTAGCTCTTGCATGGTAAGAATAATCTCTTTCTGGATGTAGAATAACAGGCGGGTTGGGTAACACCCGAAATACTTTTGGTCCCAAATATCAATTCTTGAAAAAATAATTAGCATGCAAAAAGTTATATCATATCACTAAAAATATAATCATTTTGAATGTCATTAGGTTTATACATACATGGCTGACTTTTATCCTGTTTGACACTTTGACCCATTTCCTTTTTAGCTAAATCTTTATATGTTGCCTGTTTGACATGTTATAGAAAAAACGCAACCCGAATCGAACCATTTAATTTTCACATGGTTGAGCAAGAACTTGTTAAACACTTGTTATGTGAAGTTTATGAACCAAAAATTTGATCGCTGACTTGAATTCTATTTTCTTGTATAATCTAGTCTCTGAGAAATACTTTCTTTTTTACAGTTTGTTTTGAGCACTGGATCTGGTGTGAATGGTTTTACTCTTGATCCATCACTAGGAGAGTTTATACTCACCCATCCGGACATCAAGGTACACCATTTTTTAGCCTTTCAAATAATACGATGATCAGATAATCAGTTGATTTGTAGTTAGGGAAATTTAGGTAGTTGTAGATTTCTCTCAATAATCAGGTTTGTTACTTCCATGACTTGGTTGTTTCTCTAAACATAACAATTTTGATTCCAAATTATCAGAACCACAATCAACTAGAGAGAAACTATCTGCCCGTTATCACCATTTCAAATAAATTTATCTGTCTTTTGGCGAAGGGTATTCTGGATCCTAGGTGAACACAACTTTTTACTCAACCGAAACCTTTTATTGTGATGAAGGAAGGTTTTTGTGTGTGTGTGTGTGTGTGTCTTATGCTTACACCTCAGTTTTTTAAGAATTATATTTACATTTCATGGTTACATGGTATATATTATGGTCATTTACTCATTTATATATACTTTCTGCATCTAACTCCTACATATACAGATCCCAAAGAAAGGAAAGATCTATTCGGTCAATGAAGGAAATGCTAAGAACTGGGACGGTCCGACTGCAAAGTATGACAGTTATGTTCTGTCCTACTTTCGTTGGTGTCTTTATGATGCGTCTTTTTGACATTCTCCGAGTTTCAGGTTTGTGGAAAAATGCAAGTATCCCACGGATGGTTCATCTGCCAAATCTTTAAGATATATTGGAAGGTATATTAGTACTTTAGTTTTGAAAGCTTTCTTAAAATTGTTATGTTGGTATCACTTGTAAGCTATTTATTATTCTTTCATCTTTTTTCATCATTAAGGGCAAATTGCTATGAATAACAATGTACTTTCACTTCATTTCTCATCTGGTCACCGAACTTATACAAATCGTGACCAAAACCATTGTACGCTTCAAAATTGTATATTATGGTTAAGTTTGACCAAGTAAACTGTAAAATGCTAACATAACTGAATAATTATTGACACTGTTTAAATTTTTCGCATGGTTTCTGTTTTCGATAGTTGGATCATCTTTATAATAATTTTCAAAGCCCAGTAATTGAATTATTTGTTTAATATGGATCTAAGCATTTTCAACATGACAAAATATGTATACTTTTTTGCCATTCCTCTAGTTATAAGTTTATCGCTAGTTGGGTATATGTTGTTATCAAAATCATTGTTGAGAAGTATATTCAAGCTTTCATCAAGTTTTTCTTATGAAAGCCAGTTTTGGTGTTCATGTAATCCTGTTTTTATACTATTTGTTACAGTATGGTTGCTGATGTCCATCGCACATTACTTTACGGGGGTGTGTTTTTGTACCCTGCTGATAAGAAGAGCCCAAGTGGGAAACTAAGGTTGATTTAACAGATCTTTTTAGATGGCTATCTCGTAATTATGTCACAATGGATTATGTTGACTATTGATTGCACTGTATATGAAATAGGGTTCTATATGAAGTGTTCCCGATGTCGTTCTTGATGGAACAAGCTGGAGGACAGTCGTTTACTGGAAAAATACGGGTAATGGCACCTTTCAACGTCACTTTTATTGAAGGTTGCTTGCATCTACATTTAAATCATCTTCAATAGGTTGTAATTTTCAAACTAAAAGAAAAAGTAGCTAGTTGGACTAAAATGGGATCTTTCAATTAAGGATAGGGCCGAAGGAGCCGTCCAGACTCGGGACCAGTTTTTTGAGTTTTTTGGGCTTAACCAGAACTATGACTGGTCTTTCCGTCTTTGGGAAACATCAAACATGGCAGGACCAAATTCTGTTTCAGGCCAACTGGGCCTAGGATCAGACCAAATTCATTTTTTGGTTCGGGCACAAACCTGTTATGCATCTCTAAGCTGGATTGTGGGTGAAATAGGGCACGTTTATTATAATGGATACAAAAAGTTAGGATTGGTCCAACAGAATGCTTTTTTAAACATTGTCACGATAGGTATTATATTAAATATGATTGGAAAATTTTTTACTATAGTGTTATCCACTTTTTTATTATTCAACCGACACGGTATATGTTAATCTCTTAACAACAAAAACGATCCTGCATCTTATACTTGTTTGATAGTGTCAATCTGGTTGCATATCCAATTTTCTGTATATAATGAAAAACTGATAAAATATAAATCTAACACATTGTAACGACAGTCACTTGACTTGGTTCCAAAGAAGATTCACGAGCGATCCCCCATCTTCCTTGGAAGCTATGACGACGTGGAAGAAATCAAGGCATTGTATGCGGCTGAAGAGAAAGCATAAGAAAAGAGTTAAAAGAGTTAAGTGTAATTGATCTCATCTCCATGTTCTTGTGCAGGTTCTATTCGACATTTCTTTGTTTATAAAACCATGCTCCACTCTTTGTTCCCTTTTTTCATATATGTAATAAAAAGGCTATCTTTTAATCAATAGTTTTGAACTGTTGTAGACAGTAGTCGCGGAGTCAGAACATTTATTAAGAGGGCCGAAATTCTAAATGTTACTCCCTCCGTCTCAATTTAATTGTCCATATTTCCTTTTATGAATGTCTCAAATTAATTGTCCACTTTCCTTATTTAGTAAAAACTAGTAAAAACTAGAGAATATAGTGGAGGAATATTCCATTTTAGTGGTTGAAAATTAAAGTGGCCCCACTTTTATTAAACTTTGTGTTTTCTCTCTCCTGACAAATAAATTGAGACGGAGGGAGTATTACTTTTCATTTGGGAAAGTCTTTTTTTCTTTGTTACTAATATGAGGTATCCAATACTTTTGCGCTCGTCGAAAAGACCGAAAGTTCAAGTTTTGACAAATTTGAAGATCCAAGTTTTTTTTCCCGACGAATGTTCCCGATTTGTTATAGTTGTTTCATAGTCCTTCTGATGTGCCAACAAAGTTTTGAATATTCTGCATTAACACAAAATCAACGTCAACCTAATCCCGTCTTCCACGAGGTATGGAGAAGGTGAGATGTAGACTGCCTTACCCCTATCCAAAGGTAGATAGGCTGACCTAAAGGACCTCCGGCCTTTTTGCAGGGAGTGAGTATCGAACCCTCAATCTCTGTGTTCAAAGGAGAGAGGTTTTCCAACTGATTCATCCCTACTATGTTGGACATCAACACATTTTGTATATTATGTGACATTTTTCTTGTCAATTTTCTAATTTTACGTTAGGCAGAGAAAAAGCCTTAGTTATTACTTATAAGACTCTAAGGCTATGCACAGTGGACTGGAAAAACTCGGTCACAAACCTTGGTCGACCGACATTGAAGTCGGTCACATCGACTGTGGCAAAAAATGAAAATCGGTCAAGTTGGTATGTTTTGATACTATCGGTCTAAAACTCGACCGATATTACACACATTTTTTTCTCTTTCTAACTTTTTTTTTTTTAACTTGGTTACCGACTGTGGCAACTTGGTCCTGTTTAGTCATCGGAGAGAGGAAGCTGATGTGACAAGGGATGACCCGGGGCACCACTGTGCCCAGACTAAAGTAGCTCAATCAAGTAATAATGTTAAATACAAGTAGTTGCACTTTTTGACTGCTTTTGATCCATATTACATGACATGGAACCTCAATAATGTTAAATACAAGTCGTTACACTTTTTATCCCTTTCTCTTTGTTCAAAGTTTTAATTGAAAACAAATGCCATGATTGATAAAGTTATAAAAGTATTAGTTAAGTGATTCGAATTTTATGTAATTGGAAAAGATGGTAAAGTACGATAGAGACCTTCCTATCTATTTTTGTTTTGGTGGAGGATGTCAACTTTTAGGTCCACTTAGCACTACATTTGACTAATGTAAATGGATTTATAAAATTTAGAGTCGTGAGTGTGTACACAATACATATATAATTCTAAAAGGCTTTGTTAACCATTCATTATGGATCATTTATGTGAAACTAATATCGAATTACCCTTGGTAAATAGGTTTTATTCGTTGGATGTTGCACGTTTGGTGCACATCAAAATGATTGCAAGGACTCGATCGGTATTCTTCATTGGTTGCAATCATCAACGAGCAATCATATGTAAACCTGAAGATCAAGCATAAAATAGGTTTAATTCGTTGGATGTTGCACGTTTGGTTTCTACGTTTTACTTCCCTATATCTTATCCACTAAACTTGGTGCGTGTCTAGCAATCTTTTGAAACGAGCATAAATGATTGTTTCTATTGATTAACATAGAAGCTCACCGCGTAACTACTATATAATCACATAGCGAGTTTCATGCTGTAGCGCCAAATGTCTATTGACAACCTACGACACGAGGTCTGCGGGCTACCCTCCCCTTACGCCACCATGATTGTTCATACCATATTCAAAACTATGTTGGCCAAACTGTTTTTTTTACTTCATATGTATTGTTGTATACAAAACGCATTATAGGTGACAAATAAGCAAATTTAACAACAATCTAAAACAAATACTAGTAATTGTCTGTGGCTAAGTGTTTGGAGAATGGTCGGTCAACATTCAAAAGATGTCAATAGGTCCTAAATACTTAAAAATTTAGATCCCGGTTTTGTTCATACAATATTCAAAATTTCGTTGGCGAAACTGTTTATTTTACTAAAACAAATAAACAGTTTCGCCAATTGTCTGTGGCTAGGTCTTTGGAGAATGGTCAGTCAACATTATAAAGATGTCTATAGGTCAGAAACATTTACAAATTTAGACCGCAATTTTGTTATTATCATTCCATAAAGAATGAGAATTGATTGGAAAATTTATCATAAGTTGAAGTCAAAATTAAGAAAAGTCGTCATATTAGTAAAACCGGGTCGAAAGTCCAAAATGATCTTATCAGGCCGTGGGTCAAAAACTTGACATCTGTGAAATGGACGTATGTTAAAATCAATAGACCAAGTGACGCTACAAGTGGGACATTTTGCTAAAGCTAACATAATTTTTTTTTAAAATAATTTACTAAAATACCTATCAACCTTCACTTTCATTATTTAAAGATAACTTTACTTCTTTCATATTCTAATCGAAGAATTTCAATTATAATATTCAATGTAAGTTATGGGGGATTGACTTTTTATATGTTGTAACTATCGCATTTAATATTTCTAACTGTTTGAAAGAAAATTAATGAAGAAACTTATCATGTAGGGATTACATTATTCAAAATTTATATAACCATCTTATTTTATGACTGACTTTAAATTATTGAAATATATCTTTGTATTATTGCTTAGAGACAAATCCAAAAAAATCATGAAAGAAGTTACTAGTTTAGAAACAAAATTATAATAATGCTATAACACATAGTTGTTTTCAAATCACCGATAACGTGGTTTAGTGATTATCTTTATGGCTGTAAACGAACCGTACGAACACGAACGGAGCCTTGTTCATGTTCGTTCGTTTAATTTTAACCGGATAAATAAACGGACACGAACGCTTAAACGGATGGATTTTCTTGTTCGTGTTCGTTTATTAAGAAAATGAGTTGTTCATGTTCGTTTATGTTCGTTCATTAAGATACTAAACGAACGCTAAACGAACATAAACGATCGAACATGAATGAACATAGACAAACAAATATAAACTTTATTAAATTATGCATAATATATTGCAATAACAAATAGATCATCAAACTTGCAGATTTCCTCTAGGGCGATTTCCGATCAAAATCTCGGCGGGATCAAACGCCAATTACATCCAATCATAAACTCATCACAATAATCAGATTTCATTCCCCTTTCACATCAATATCCCTTGAACTCCTTTCAATCCAAAACTTTATTTTGATTCAGATCCATGACGATTCGAATGGTATATCATAGATGGGACACTAAAGTTGGGACGTCATAGGTGGGACATCCTTGTGGTGGGACACCAGAGGCGGGACAACAAAAGTGGTACATCATAGATAGAACATTGTTTCGTTTGGTTTGTACTCGTTTTCGTTAATTGGTGTATTGTAGTTACGTTCTGGTTGTGTGGTTTGATCGTTGCTTGGTTTGTTTTTCTGCGTGGTTTTCGATATGGGTAGTTTTCGTTCTAAAGAAGATGATGTATCTAAGATTTCTACTTCGATTTATGTTACTAATTTCCCGGACTCTATCTCGGCTAAGGAGCTTTTCCATACGTGTAAACAATATGGACATGTGGTTGACGCTTTCATTCCTACGAAGAGGTCGAAAGATGGTAAGCGATTCGGTTTTGTTAGGTTTATTAATGTGTTTAATGTGGAGCGATTGGTCAATAATTTGTGTACCATTTGGGTGAGGCGCTGGAAACTTTATGCGAATGTAGCACGTTTCATTAGAGAGAATAAGAAAGACAACAGTAATGAGGTGAAGAAGACGAATAATTCATTTTCTAGTAGACAAAATGTTTTCTCTAAGGCGATGGATAGAGGGGTAAATGGTAAGTCATTTGTGAATGTGGTGAAGGGTAATAATACGGTTGGGGAGAAAGTCAATAGTCCTGCAATTGTTCTTGACGATGATTGTATTAACAGGAAAGATTTGTCTTTCTCGTTGATGGGTCGAGTCTTGGAGATCTCTTCTTTGGCTAACCTCAAAAAGGCTATGTGTAATGAAGGGTTTGATGAGTTGAAAATCACTTATTTGGGTGAATTATGGGTTATGCTTGAGTTCGTCAATAATGAGGCTAAAGAATCATTTTGGGGTAACGTTGGGGCAAAGTCTTGGTTTTCAGTTTTAAAACATGCTTCCTTAGATTTCATCCCTGATGGACGAATGGCATGGGTGGAAATAGACGGCATTCCTTTCAAATTTTGGTCGGATAATACGTTTAAACGTATTGCAGCTAAGTGGGGTGAGCTGATGGACATGGACGATTATGATGAGACGAGTTTTCATTCTAAAAGACTCTGTATTTACACTAAAGTAGGTACTAATATATTGGAGAGTTTCAAGATTGTTTTTCGGGGGGAAATATATTGGCTTCGGGCCAATGAAGTCCCTGGGTGGACTCCAGATTTTATGGTTGATGAAGAAGAGGATGATCAATTTGTCAAGGATACTAATGATCATGTGGTGAATAATGACTATGTTAATGTTGAGGGTGAGGTGGAGGAAGTTCCCGAAACTGTGTTTGTTAATGAGGAAGAACAGAATGGGAAGAATTCGGAAGACCCATTTGAAATTTATAAACTGCTGAATAAAGATAAGACTACGACAGGTGAGAAAGATAAAGTAAAAGATTAGGAACAAAGCCTTCAATATCCCCCAGGTTTCACTCCAAACGCGGAATATAATAAGGGGAACGTGGAAGGGGTACAGATGGTGAATGAGAATGTTGAAGATGTTAGAGAAGATAGTTCATCGGTCAACAAAGATAATGGAGCTGATAATTTGGAATCGTTTAAGACTAACTCTGGACCTACACAATCGGGGCGGTTCAAGAAATCAAATGTGTCTCGTACGGGTGGATCTATACTTAGTTTAATGGAAGAAGTTGTGAAGGTCGGAAAAACTATGGGGTATAATATGGACGGGTGTGTTAAAGATATCACGGAGATTATTGAATCACAAGGAGAATTTGTGGTGAATCGATGAATTTTTTGTCTTTGAATGTCCAAGGCCTCGCCCAAAAGGCCAAAAAAGATTGGGTAAAGGAGTTGTGTAATAAACATAAAGTTAATTTTGTGGGTTTGCAAGAAACGAAAATGGAGTCGATTGATTTATTTTGTGTCAGATCTTGTTGGGGTAATAATAATTTTGAGTTCGTTCATAGTGATGCCGTTGGTAAATCTGGTGGGATCTTATGCATGTGGGATCCAAATGCGTTTCGTAAGAGTAGTAGTACGGTCTCGGATTACTTTGTCATCATTCGAGGGGTGTGGGTGAAATCTGGTATTGATATGTTGATAGTGGTGGTTTATGCTCCTCATGAAGCTAAAGAGAAACGTATGTTATGGGATTATTTAACCCATGTATCGCAACAGTGGGATGGTGAGATTCTTATGTTGGGTGATTTTAATGAGGTGCGGATTAATGCGGATAGGTTTGGTACGGTTTTTAACGCGTTTGATGCAGCGATTTTCAACTCTTTCATTCATATTGCGGGGTTAGAAAAGGTTCCTTTAGGAGGATGTGCTTATACTTGGTGCCATAAATCTGCTTCGAAGATGAGTAAGTTAGATAGATTTCTTGTTTCGGAAAATCTGCTTAATATTTGCCCTAACATTAATGCAATTGCTTTGGAGCGTTTTATTTCGGACCATCGGCCTATTTTATTACGTGAAGCGTCTTTTGATTATGGGCCTATACCTTTTCGTTTTTTTCATCATTGGTTACAAGCGGATGGATTTGATAAAATGGTGGTAGACTCTTGGAATGTGGCTCCGTGTCATGAAAGGAATGCTATTCGTAATTTTATATATAAGTTGAAGTTTCTTAAGGAGCGAATAAGGGGTTGGCAGTCTACACATAAAAGGATCTTGAAAGGTGAGTTAGATATGTTAAAAAAGGAGATTGAGGCTGTTGATGTAGAGATTGATAAGGGTAATGGGTCTGAAGAGTTGAGCTGCAAAAGATTGGAGATTCTTGGTAAGATTCAAAAGATTAATAATGTTCAAGCTTCAGAAATTGCTCAAAAAGCCAAGATTAGATGGGCAATTGAAGGGGACGAAAACGTTAAGTTTTTCCATGGCATGTTAAATAAGAAGAGGAGTCAATCTAATATCAGGGGTGTCCTGGTGAACGGGATATGGGTTGATAATCCGGTGAAAGTTAAGTTTGAATTTTTTGAACATTTTCGGAAAAGGTTTGATAAACCTTTGAGGTATCGTGCTCGGGTCGACATGTGTTTCCCTAATGTGTTATCTAGCGAACAGAAAGAGGATTTGGATCGTATGGTAACTAAAGAGGAGGTTAAAAGGGCGGTTTGGGATTGTGGTGTTGACAAGTCTCCTGGTCCGGATGGTTTCACATTCGGTTTTTATCGTCATTTTTGGCCTACGATTGAAAACGATGTGGTTGAAGCTGTAAAGTTTTTTTTTTCTTGACTGGTGAGTTCCCTAGTGGATGTAATTCGAATTTTATTGCCCTTATTCCTAAAATCCCTGATGCTAACATGGTGAAAGACTTTCGTCCTATTAGTTTGATTAGGAGTTTTTATAAGATTATCGCTAAAATATTGACGAATCGATTAGTTGGGGTGATGGATTATATTGTTAATGAGGTGCAATCGGCATTTGTGGCGGACAGACAAATTCTGGACGGGCCATTCATCCTTAATGAGGTCCTCCAATGGTGTTGAAGGAAGAAAAATCATGCTCTTATTTTCAAAGTTGATTTTGAGAAAGCTTATGACTCCGTCCGTTGGGATTTTTTGGATGATGTTCTTGTTAAATTTGGTTTTGGCGATAAATGGAGGAAGTGGATTCAGAGTTGTCTTAATTCGTCTAGAGGCTCCATTCTCATTAATGGAAGTCCGACGGAGGAGTTTCAGTTTTTTAAAGGTCTAAAGCAAGGTGATCCGTTATCCCCTTTCTTATTTATTCTTATTATGGAGAGTTTACACTTATCGTTTCAGCGGGTTGTTGAGGCGGGTTTATTCACGGGTATGAAACTTAATTCCTCAACATCTTTGTCTCACTTGTTCTATGCGGATGATGCTATATTCATTGGCCAATGGAGTGACACAAACATTGATACTTTGGTTCATGTGCTGGAATGTTTTTTTAGAGCATCTGGGTTGCGGATTAACATGTGCAAGAGCAAACTTATGGGTGTGAATGTGGAGGATGGTAAGGTGATTAATGCGGCAGCCAAACTTGGCTGTCTTGTTCTTAAAACTCCTTTCACATATTTGGGAACGAAAGTGGGAGAGTGCATGTCTAGAAAACATGCTTGGAAAGAGGTGGTGGATAAGGTGGTATCACGTCTTTCTAGATGGAAAATGAAAACATTATCGATTGGAGGTAGGTTCACGCTTCTCAAATCTGTGTTAGGGTCTATTCCGATTTTCCATATGTCTATTTATAAAGTCCCGATATGTATCCTTAACATGCTTGAATCTATCCGTGGTCATTTTTTTAATGGTCATGACCTTAAGAGTAATAAAACTTCATAGGTTAAGTGGAGTAATGTCTTAACTCCTAAAGAAAAAGGAGGTTTAGGGGTTTCAAGTTTATATGCCCTAAACCGTAGCCTTATGATAAAGTGGGTGTGGCGTTTCGTTTCTAAAAAACCTTCACTATGGTCTAATGTGATTAAAGCTATTCATGGAGCTGATAGGAGTTTGGAAAAGGGGAATGTTGGTGGATCTCGTTCTAGTTGGAATTATATTGTTCATGAGCTGAAGGTTTTGCAAGGTAAAGGGATTAACGTGTTCGAGTTCATGCGTCTTAAGCTGGGGAATGGAGAGGGTACGCGATTTTGGGAGGATAAATGGTTCGATGGTGGTACTATGAAAGTTTTATTTCCTCGTTTGTATGCGCTTGAAGTGGATAAAAGGGCGACAATTAGTGTGAAAGTGAATGCAAATAGTTTAGATAATTCTTTTCGCAGGAAGATCAGAAGTGGTATCGAAGAGTCGCAATACAACGCGATGGCGGATATATTTCAGACTATTCAGCTGGTGCCTTGTGAGGATAGGTATGTTTGGTCTTTAAATAATAATGGAGATTTTTCGGTGGCTTCTTTACGAAAGGTAATTGATGATAATTGTTTTCATGAGGTTAACTCGCCGACTAGGTGGGTTAAATACGTTCCTATTAAGGTGAATATTACTGCTTGGAAAGTCAAGTCTAATGCCTTACCGACTAGATTTAACATATCACGTAGAGGGATGGATATTGATACTATGGAATGTCCTATTTGCAAGGAAGGATCGGAGACGGCTAGTCATCTTTTCTTCCAATGTAGGGTGGTTAGACAATTGGCTCAAAAGATATCTAATTGGTGGAATGTTGAATATTCGGACGTGAATTCGTATGAGGAATGGTGTCGTTGGTTTGTGTCTCTTCGGATTCTTTCCAAGGCTAAGGTCATGTTCGAGGGAGTATTTTATGGTCTATGGTGGTTGATTTGGCGTTTCCGTAATATGGTTCTTTTTGATTCGAAGACTCCCGAGAAGGCGATGATATTTGATAACTTAGTCTCTATTTCTTATTTTTGGTGCAAATATAGATGTAAAGCGTCGTTCACTTGGAACGATTGGCTTAAAAACCCTTATATTGTAGTTGTTTAATCTAGCTCCTTGCTAGTTGCTTTATAAAATTGCCGTTCAAAAAAAAAATTATGCATAATATATTGTTTTATAAGTGTTTGTTTTGTTTAATTAAACCAATTTTAAAATTATACAATTAAAAGATATGATATACGAACATAAATAAATAAATAAATAAATGAACATAAATGAACGCATAATCGGACGTTCACGAACATAAATGAACGGACGCGACTTTTGTTCATGTTCGTTCATTTAACTAAACGAACGTAAAATATTGTTCATGTTCGTTCATTTAATAAATAAACGAACATAAACGAAATTTTTACCGAACGGTTCATGAAATGTTCACTGAACGTTCATTTCGTTTACGGCCCTAATTATCTTTCACAAAATGTTTCATGTTCAAACTCACTAGATACATATGCTAAAGGTGGCAAAAAAAAGTCATAAACAATTACGAAATACTCCAGTTTAATCGCGTATATTTGAGTTAAAACAAGTCCACCCAAATAAACAAAAAAAAAAAAAAAGACACCATAATTTTATTCAAAGCTAGTTGTTTTCAAAGAGGCTTCCTAATTTTAATTCAAACTATCACGGTCATTGTTATATTTTAGAAGTCATCATACTAATTTAACAAAGCATTATATTAGCTTGTTTTGTATTCGAGCTAATATTTTTCTAACATGACAACGAATAAGTATTTGTCATATTATCGTTTAAGATAATAGTCATTTTCTAACTTGTTACCCGTCTTCCAATTCTTTTGAACCGCATTTAGGCTATGTTTGGCGCACGAGCTTATTAGAGCTTATCGTAGCATGAACTTATTTTTTTTAGAAAAATAAGCTACCATTGAAAATAAGTCTCGTTTGGCTGACACGGCTTGAAGGAGCTTGTTAAAAAAATAAGCTACTAAATGAAATGCTAGTTGTACTAGCATGTAAAAAAAAAGCTCCAGCCACATGCTCCAGCAACCAGCTCCAGCAACCCGCTCCAGCGATCCGCTCCAGCTCCTACTTGTGCCAAACATACCCTTATTATGAATCATGCCTCACACGACAAGCGTCTAGTCTAAGTTAAGTATATGCCCTTAACTCCTTAAGTTATATTTGTATTTTAGTAAAAAACAAACGAAAATAATTCAATGCATATGTGGTTATTACAAAGATAACATGTCTATATCTATCATTTTACAGACTTTATATTGTTAAAACGTCTAATCAAATTTATGTTACTATTCATATATTTAACTTAAAGACAACCAATATTTTGTCACAAGAAACTACAACCACATTTTAATTTTATCATTTTAACGTTCATTCTCGTCCTTTAAACGTCTATCATCCGTAATAGAACAGACCACAAAAGGGTTTTCACCATTGGGTCCATGCAACATGTGAAAGTGAAAGAACACATCAAATAAAGATACCGTTGAGAAAGTAGAGAGAATACATTGAAATCTAATAGTACCATATATTCATCCACTAGGGCATGTATAATGAAACCCAGTGTAGCAACATACACGTTAACTAATATGCATAAGAAGTTCGAGTTTCATTATCAACGTTTCCTATGTGTTTACTGTAACATCCCGTCTACTCAGACCACAATATTGTCCGCTTTGCTTTTGTTGCCCTTATGTGAAGACTTCCCGGAAAGTCACAAAACCAATACTACTTTCGCATGAGCACGCTTAACTGCACAGTTTCTAAGAACTCCACTCGCAGTAGACCACAAAACGTGTTGTGTCATTGTAAGACGAATGTTATCTTATATGGATCCATCATGTCTCCAGGCCACAACCGACGTGGAATTTACCTAGGGTGTTACATTACCCATCATCAAGAGATCGGTATATATAAACTTAAGGATGTGAAACTATTTGTCAGGGTAAGCTAACTAGGCAAAAAATCCGTACTACTCTCACCTTTGCTTATGCTTTTCAAGATCAATCAGAACGACATGTTGTTAGACGATATCAGGTTCCAACTCTTCAGGATCAATTAAAACGAACCTAACAAGATCATTAATGGCAAAATCGCCATGGACAATCAACCTTTCTTCCATGTTTAAGATCTATTCAAATAATCATACCATGTTCGGATATAATATCCTAACAATAGTTATTTTGTTCACCAATTGCATTTACATGCATCTTTTAGTGTCTTTTAAGTGGGTTATAATTAAAAATTGATGGGGACCCATACCAATTAGTGATAATGCTCAATATGGGCTTTTGAAGTGCCTACTTTTTAGTGTCTTTACACACAAAGGGTCCTACTCTAAGAGCGTTCGGTACAATAACGCAAGCCAGGCGTTATGGTATACATGACAATATATCGCCGTTTTGGGGCGTTACCCACTCCGAGCATTTGTGTGTTGGCCGGGAGTTATAACTTGCGTTGAAACGCAAGCTTGAATAAAAAAAAAATAGTAAGAATAAATTTAAAAAAAAAAAAAAAAAAAAAAAAAAAATTCAAATATGCCCCTTGCGTTTAACCAACGCAAATCACATACCCACTTTGTTCTTTCTGGTTTTTTGGTGTTTTCATTTACGCCATACCAACACCACCCAATAAGAGTTGAGTTACATTATGTGGTGGCTGTGAATTTGTAGAAAAAAGATGTGTTATTGCTTTTGTAGTGTTTGACAACGTTTTTAAAAGAGATAGCAAAATTAGGGTTGCAAGTGTTGTGTGATTAGGTATAAGTGGTATTATATATAAAGGGTTATTTAGGGTTAACTTGTATTGGGCTTGTTTTTGGGTTGGACTCTTATATGCAGAAATTTGAGAATTCTGTATTGTGCAAATATTAATGAATTGGTCAAGATAGATACCACAAATACTAATGTATGGTTTTTTTTAAGCATTTGTAATTTGTATTAGTTTTTAATGAATAAAATATTAGTGAAGGGTTTATTTAATGATTGAAATATTAGTTAAGGGGTTAATTTGTAAATTGTAATTTTTTAAAAAGGGTGGGTCCCAAAAGGTGGTGTTATTTGATGTTATGATACCGAGTATTTTTTGGTGTTATGTTATTTGGTGTTGAAATGATGTGGCGCTGACGTGGCACCAAAAACATTATGTTAACATGTTATGGTACCTTTGCTCTAATAGTGACCCAATAGTCATCTCTAAATATTACTAGTACTACCACAACCACAATTTACACAAAGGCCAAGCTTTTATTATGTTATTCTTCATCTTTATTTTAATGTATGTATGGACATAATTGATTGTACAATTAAGCCGTTGTAATTATATTACGTAATTACTTTTTCATAATACATAGGACATGTATAATGTCTTTGTAGAAATATTAATTCTTAACCATCAATATACCATTTTGTTCACCGCAAGCCGTTCTTCATGAAAAAACAGGTTTAACCGTTGTTAATCAATTTTTAAAACTCTAGTTAAGCCAGCTAGTTCAACGGAGAATTGATTTGTTCACTAGAAGTCGGTTTTTTGCAACAACAAAAAAACTGTTTAACCACCAGTTCAACAATTTTCACGGTTCTTATTGTATCAAAGGTATTAAATACCCAAAACCTAATTCAAAAAATTACGCATAACAAAAGTTTATGAAAGAGAAAAGTAAGAGAATAATGATAGGACTTTGCATAGTAACATGGTCCTTTTATTTTGGAAAGTTTTAGCATTTTGTTTGTATATTCCAAAATGATGATGAAATTGATAATAAAGTTTAGAGATGGCAAAGTAACTAGGTTACATGGATTTAGTTTCGACTCAAGATAAGTATGGTTCGAGTAATTTCGTGTATACATGTAATGCAACTATCCTGATATGACTATCTTTAAATGTGCACTTTTTTGAGCAACAACGTCTAATATAGTTATGTTTACATAGTCTTGATTGACATTCATGTTGGTTGTTACATTTGTTTAACAAACTCATGCTGTGTGGGACCGATAAATGTCCACAGGACACAAATACATTTGATTTTAGATATGATGAAGTATCCACATGAGTGTGATTGATGCCAAAGAAGGCATACCTGACTAAAAATGCATCCATGGATGTATATATGTGTTTATTTAACTCATACATTCATTTCATTTAAGCTTTGTCCGATAATTTCGTTAGAAATATCATTTGATGTGCATAAATGCGCTTTTATACGCTTCTGGCTCATCTTAATCGCGTGTTCAATGTTGATACCTTGTACGGTGTCACTTCAAACAACCACTGGTTGGTTCATAACCGTGCTGGATATAACATTCGTTTATTTGCATATAGATTTGTTAATATTTCTACTCATCTTTTGGTTTCATGAAAATTGATACATATATGTTATCGTTTTATGGTGTTTGAACTTGATTGGAAAAGCTGATTACGCACGAGCGTATCAACTTCAGCTTCTAGACTTAGATAAGCTACAATAACAGGTTAAATTATCAATTGTATTAATTTCACAACAAGCTTATAACACGTATAATTCTTTATTAATACTGTAAAAGATTGCTATTATTGGTAACGCATGAAAATGGCAAAATAGTCATCCTCAATAATTCCTGTACTCAAAACCAGATAATCATGACCCACCACAATTCCACAAGCTTGTGGTTATGCTAATTTGAAGGGGTGGATGTTGGTGTGGTCACAAAACAAAATTCCCCTTGGTGGGCTCCACTTAAATGCTGACTTCTATTCATTGTATAAATTGGATTGGAAGCAAAATAATACGGTAGTATTTATTGGGTATCTCTTGGGACTTATAAGGCATAAGGCTAGGTTATAAGGCATAAGGCTAGGTGTAGTGGTGCAACAAAAGACACGTAAAGAAAGTACACGTCGTCCCTTATTATACCATCCACCAACTACGTGTTTTTGGTCGATTTTGAGCACAAGTTGGTCGTCTACAAGACCGACTTGCGGAGAGAGTAGGCGTGCGTATCTCATGTTGGTTTTTGGAGAGTATATTTTTGTGTATGTAGCCAGGGTATGTTTGTATGGTGGAGTTGCGATCCCCTACAAAGAGGAATGAAAATAAAAAGTGTAAAAAGTATTTCTAGCCATCAGATCAGTCAAAACTTTGACCAAAAAACAATCCACGGTTGCTAACTCTCCATTCTAATAAAAGGATAAATAAGTAATTTTACAACCAAAAACCCTCGTATACCCCTCTACTTTTTTTCACTCCATCACTCACGCATTCATTTCACTCTCACTCTCTCTCTATTTCCGATCAAAATTTGGGGAAATTTTTAGGGTTTTAATTTCCGATCATCTCCCACTAAGTCGATTATATTTCCGATTAAAATTTGGTGAGAATCACAATACTCGAAGATGAATCAACTTGGTAAGTTTATTTCAGATTATGTTTTAATTTTGTTTTAGAATAAAGTCGAAGAACGTAGTTGAAGAATTAGGGTTTTTTAGAATGTCGTCGATTAATTAGAGTTTTTGAGAATGTAGTTGAAGAATTAGGGTTTTTTTTATAAATTTATGATTTTAATTTTTTTTTAATTTTTTTTTTATAATTTTTTTAGAATCTTCAACTGGAACGATTTGTTCATCAGTTATGATTTTTTTTATATATTTTTTATTTTTTTTTTTATAATTTTTTTAAGTAGGTTCATCAGTTATTAATTTTAAGTAGGTTCATCAGTTATTAATTGAAATTAGGTTCATCAATTTTGCTTGTTATATTATAATAAGTTGATAATAAACACAACACAGTTTTTGTTGTGGTATGTGTTGTGTTTTTGGTGCTAGAGGTAATTATTACTAGTTTGGTTCATCAGTTTTTGTTTTGGTATGTTTTTGTGTTTTTGGTTCATCAATAAACTGATAACCAATAAACTGATGAACCAATAAACTATTGATGGTTCATCAGTTTTTGTTGTGGTATGTGTTGTGTTTTATGGTTCATCAATAAACTGATGAACCTATAAACTGATGAACCAATAACTAGTTTTGGTTCATCAGTTTTTGTTGTGGTATGTGTTGTGTTTTTTGGTTCATCAATAAACTGATGAACCAATAAACTATTTATGGTTCATCAGTTATTTGTGTATGTTGTGTTTTTTGGTTCATCAATAAACTGATGAACAAATAAACTATTGAAGGTTCATCAGTTTTTGTTGTGGTATGTGTTGTGTTTTATGGTTCATCAATAAACTGATGAACCTATAAACTGATGAACCAATAACTAGTTTTGGTTCATCAGTTTTTGTTTTGGTATGTGTTGTATTTGGTTCATCAATAAATTGATAACCAATAAACTGATGAACCTATAAACTATTTTGGTTCATCAGTTTTTGTTGTGGTAAGTGTTGTGTTTTCGGTTCATCAATAAACTGATGAACCAATAAACTATTTGTTTCATCAGTTTTTTGTGTTGGTATGTGTTGTGTTTTTGGTTCATCAATAAACTAGTTATTGGTTCATCAGTTATTAAGTGATAACCAATAACCCAATTTTCGGTTCATCAGTTATTAAGTGATAACCAATAATCCAAATTTTGGTTCATCAATAAACTAGATATTTTGTGTTGAAAGGTGGTTCATCAATTTTAAGTTGGTTCATCAGTTATTAAGTGTTTGATTCAGCTTATCTGGCTATATATATGATTTTTTTTTGTTCATCAATTATTGTCCTTATTATATGATTTTTTTTTTTTATAAAAATTTTTAGAATCTGGAAGCAATATTGAAAAAGAGAAGAGATCCAAAAGATTCAATGACCGACCAGCTCTAAAAGGTATGAAACTGTGATTTCAGTTATGTTTCAGTTTTGGTTCATAAATTATTGTAATTATTACATGGTTCATCAATAAACTGATGAACCAATAAACTGATAACCAATAATCCAATTTTGGTTCATCAGTTTATTTTGTTGTGGTATGTGTTATGTGTTGTTGGTTCATCAATATAGTTAGCGATCTGTTTATTTTGTTGTTGTATGTGTTGTGTTTTTGGTTCATCAATGAACTGATGAACCAATAAACCAATTTTTGGTTCATCAGTTTATTTTGTTGTGGTATATGTTCATCAATACTCTTTAGGTTCATCAGTTATTTCATATTCAAAGTATGTTCATCAGTTGATTTTTTTTTTTTTTTTTTTTTTTTTTTTTTTATAGGTAATGCTGCAAAAAAAGCAAAGTTGTTGATCACTTATTCTCCCAGTGACGATGACTTTGTTGATGATGCATTTGGTCGTCCGAAAGCTAATGTGTCTAAAAAACTTGCTACCATTTCTACCTCTAAACCTTCTTTATCTAAACCTTCTAAAACAAATCTCTCTAAAGACCTTAAGCCGCAATTAAGTCTTCTCCAAACTTCCAAACAAAATAAATTTCCAGTGGTTAAGATAAAAAATTTTCCTGGTCCGTTATACGACCTCATTCAGACAATTACTGAGGATCAGAAAGAAGCTATTGCAAGTTTGGGTTTTGAATCACTGTTGGAGTTTCAAGTAAATGCAACAACAAGTCGTTTGGGTTATTGGTTGCTGACTAAATTTGATGGTTTATCGGGAACTCTAAAAGTTTTTGGTGAAAACATACAAATAACGCCTGAATTGGTTCACCAAACATTTGGGTTTCCAATGGGCACATTGGCTGTTGATGTACGAGAGATTTTAAAAGAAAGGTCAAATGTAACGTATAGAGAATGGAAAGACCAGTTCAAGAAAGTTTCTAGATTGTATGTTAACAAACTGATGGAACGAATGAGGAATCAAATTAGGAGAAATGATAGTGGGAATCTATTTAAGATAAACTTCATAGTTCTCTTTTGTACTATTATGTCCTATGTTACCACAACGGGGACTCTCAATCTAGGGGTTATCCCATCTCTTACCAACCTTGAGAAGGTAAGAGAAATGGATTGGTGCCAATATGTGGTTGATAATCTCATGAGGGAAAAGTTAGCTTGGAAACCGGGGAAAACGTTCTATGGACCACTCTTGGTGCTAGAGGTAATTACTAATTTTTTTTAATCTTATTTTTATATGTTATGTTACCTTTGGTTCATCAATTAGCTTATATGTGTTTATCAGTTTGGTTCATCAGTTGTGTTATGTTAGGCTCATCAGTTGTCATAGGTTCATCAGTTGTGTTATGTTAGGCTCATCAGTTATGTTTGGCTCATCAGTTGTCATAGGTTCATCAGTTGTGTTAGGTTCATCAGTTATGTTAGGCTCATCAGTTGTCATTGGTTCATCAGTTATCATGAGTTCATTAGTTGTTTTTCAGCATCTTTTTTTAATCTACCTTTATATTAAAAATGCAGGTTATATTCGCCAATTCACTTCTCCAAAACCCAGAATACCCAGCGTTTGAGTACTGGAAAACAGAAACATTGCAAGAATTGGAGGTGATGATGTTTGGGAAATGTCGAAAACAAAGGACTCCTAAAGCAACTAAGACAGAGGAGGAAGAGGAAGAGTTGGAGAAAGAAGAAGAAGAAACGAAGGATGATGATGATAATGAAGAAGCAGATGATGATGGAGAGAATGAGAACGATGATGATCCAGAAATCTTAATGATAGAGAATGAAAAAAATGATGAAGAAGAAGAAACTGAGAAAGATCATGAGAAAGAAGAAGAGACTGATAAAGATGATGAAGAAGAGGAAGAGAATGAGGAACATGTTTATGATGAAACATCTCATATGCGTAAGAATTTTAATATTTATTAAACTATGATTATTAGGTTCATCAATTAACCGTTAATATATGTTTTAAAATTAAATTCTAACAATTTAACAGATGATGTGAACGAGAAAGATGCTGTTGATGAGGAAGATGAGGAACAAGAAGACATAGAAAATGTTGTAGAACCCACAAACAAACCGAAATGGTCAAGAAGCCATATTTCTAACTTCTTAAAAGGAAATAAGAATGATGACGGTAAGTTCATCAGATGAACTTAATGGAGTTTTAGGGCAGTTTTTTGTGTATATGTTTAAGATCATCAGATGAACTTTATGGAGTTTTAGGGCAGTTTTTTCATATGTTCATCAGTTATATTATACGTAATTATAACTATGTTTGTTAATTAATGGAAAGTGAACATATAATTTTCATATGTTCATCAGTTATATTATATGTTCTTCAGTTATATTATATGTTCATCAATAATTTTCATATGTTCATCATTTACCTAAAAAACTTGTATCTAGACTTAGCGATTGAGCAACCAATCCAAAAAACAATGGAAGTGACGCCACAAGCAGCGGACAATGAAGAAGGGCAAAAAACTGATCAACAATGTACATACTGAAACATTCTTATTGATGAACCTGTTAATACTTATAAAAACTTTCGATGAAATTACAGTCATCATTCTTTTTACCTGTTAAAAGGTGGAAAATATGTAGGAAGCAAAAGGAAAAGGAAAAGAAATTCAGAGGAAAGAGTCTCCAAAAACAAAATATCTCCAAACAAATCGCATTCGATGAACATGTTCAAAAGGCAAATAACATACAAAAGAAAAACAAAATCAAAATCTCCTAATGTTATTCAACCTGTTCAGAGGAAAGAGCCTTCAATTGTAGAAGAAGATGAGATTCATGAGCAAGTAGCTGATTATGCTCATACCCATATAGATGATATTGAGGAGAATCAATGGGTAGATGCACAGCCGATCGGTAATAATCTTTTTTGTGATATTTGAAATTCTTATGCTCATCAATTAGTTGTGATATTAGCGATTTAAGGTTTATCAATTGTTTGTCCTGTGTTGTGTTTTGGTTCATCAGTTTATTGGTTCCATCAGTTTATTTTGTTCTGGTATGTGTTGTGTTTTTTGGTTCATCAATAAACTGATGAACCAATAAACTGATAACCAATAAACTGATGAACCAATAAACTAATTTTTGGTTCATCAGTTTATTTTGTTGTGGTATGTGTTATTTTTGGTTCATCAGTTTAAATTGATGAACCTAAAACACATAACACAGGACATCAATTATTGTTATGTGTTATATGTTTTTGGTTCATCAATTTTATGTATATTAAATTTATGTTCTTCAATATTGTTTTTTGGTTCATCAATTGTTTAACAGATGATCCTATTCCAATGAAAGCAAATGATGGAAATATTGAAATGGATCATACAATGACCGGAACAGACGATACAGCTGATATGCGTAAGAATTTATTATTTATTAAACTATGATTATATTAGGTTCATCAATTAGCCGTTTATATATGTTTTAAAATTTAATTTAACAATTTAACAGATGATGATATTCCAATGTCTGGAACTGATGAAACGGCTGAAAATGGAAATGATGAACGGAACACCTCATCATCTGCAAGTATTAAGCTAACCCAACAGTTATCAGCAATTATATTAGAATTTCAAGGGGTGTATTCCCAATTCAAATCAGCGGAGGTAAAAATCTTTAAACTTATTAGTCAAAGCATATGTAAACTGATGAACCATTATGATATAACTGATGAACCATTGAAATATAACTGATGAACCTTATAAAATAACTGACAGGAGTTCAGCCATTCACTGAAGAACATGTTAACAATATTTCAAGAACTCAAGATTGATATTGATGACATGCTAAGTGCTGGATTGGAAAAATACCCCGGAAATGAATCGTTGTTGGAAGTCCGAGACTGGATGAACAGGTTGGTAAACAGAACAACGGTTGAGAGCTCCCAGAGTGAAGATGAGAGCTCAATGCTGATGCTAACAATGGGTGATGATAACGATGGCTCTGAGGCTAAGGAAGTAAGTAAACAAAAAGATGAAACGTTAACTCAAATCTACTTGGATCCAAACATTATTGAAGAAATTGATAGAATTCAACGTCAAAAGCAGGTAATAAAATCAAAATCCATTTTGTACCTAATTGATGAACTTATAATTTATTTGTATTATGAAAACACTTGATACAAAAAAAGTGACTGATGAACCCTTTACTGAAAACAGATTCGAAAGCCAGAATTCCCAATATTCACGGAGCAATTGCAGGCTATTGTTTTGTATGAAAAGAAGAATGACTCCGACCAGTTGTTGGATGAGTTGATTAAAAAGACACCTTTCTTGCAACCATCGTCAGAATTGTTGAGTGGGGAAATTGATGACAGTGCTTGGAAAATAATAGAACTGGACGCTTCCGCACAAGATATGGCACAAGATACACCACAAGATATGCCACTGATGGTAACCCCCATATCAATGATACCTCCATCAGCCGAAGAAAAATTAAGTATGAGTGAAACAAAAGATGAAGAATTTTCCACACCACTAAATTCTTTCAACACAATCGCTCAAAAGCTTAAAGTGCCTGAAACGGTGAAGAGAATTAGACAAGGTGAAGAAGGCTTGGAAAATATAAAAGAAAAGAGAAAAGTCAAGCCTACTGAATCTCTTAGATCTCCGTATTTACAAAGAGTAGTTGTGATGAAGAACAAAGTGCACGAGATGGAAAAAAAGGTAGCTGATACAATTTTCGCTGCTAGAGGAGGTCTCGAGTAAGTAATATGAATTAGGTTCATCGATTTAAAAATTATATTTCTTAATCAGTAGTTTGTTTTTTTTTTTTTTTTTTTTTTTTTTTTTTTTTTTTTTTTTCATTCTAAAATATTATCTTAAAATGAAATTGCAGTGATGTGTTTATTTCATACCTTCTTTATTGACGGTCAAAGAGTCCACTTTGAGAGCTTCAAAGAAGGAAATGAAATCACTTCAGGAACGATTGATATGTGGGCGCATCTACTTAACGTAGCAGAAGATAAAAGGAGTCCTGGATCATTGAGGAAGCTATATAGCCATACATCAATTATTGTAAGTTACAAAAACTTTATCAATTATGATTCAATAGTTGAAATCAGTTTACATATGCTTCGACTAATATTGATGAACCACAGACACCAGAAATGGAGAAAATGGGTATAACCTCGAAGCCTCTCCATTCAAAGTTTGAGGAGAACATGAACAATATTTTGTTTTTGTCCACTGCTTATAAATCTATCAAAGATATCGATCTAGTAAGCATTTCTATTTTACTAGTTTGTAGGAGATAAAAAACTGATGAACAAATTTATAATTGTAAATTTTAACACTTTATGTTTTACAGATGTTTTTTCCAATGATGCTTGCTGAAGAACATTACTATGTTGTCTGTTTCAACTTAAAAGAACCGCAAGTACATATTCTTGACAACATGGATCACAATGATACAATCGCAGATAGATATCAGAAGAAATTCAAATATTTGGTAAGAATTTTATGTATATTAAATTTATGTTCATCAATATTGTTAGCGATCTAAGGTTCATCAATTATTTATCCTGTGTTATGTGTTTTTGGTTCATCAGTTTATTTTGTTGTTGTATGTGTTGTGTTTTTTGGTTCATCAATAAACTGATGAACCAATAAAGTAGTTTTTGGTTCATCAGTTTATTTTGTTGTGGTATGTGTCATGTGTTATGGTATGTGTTATGTGTTTATTGGTTCATCAATAAATTATTGTTATGTGTTATATGTTTTTGATTCATCAATTTTATGTATATTAAATTTATGTTCATCAACATTGTTTTTGGTTCATCAATTATTTAGATCGCTATAAATTATTTGTCCTGTGTTATGTGTTTTTGGTTCATCAATTATTTGTCCTGTGTTGTGTGTTATGTGTTTTTCATTCATCAATAAATTTAATTTCCTGTATCATGTTTTGGTAGTATAAGTTTCAACTGCTACTTGTATGTCCTGTGTCGTGTGTTTTGGTTCATCAATTATATGTTCATCAATTATTATAGGTTCATCAGTTATCAGTTAAATTGAAGCTATCAGTTAAATTGAAGCTCATTGTTTATTTATTTGTTGTTACAGAGATATCTCTTTTTGAGGTTCTTGAAAAATAATGACTATGCGCATATTGAAGAACTAAACAAATACCCAGTGTGTTATGTGAAAATGCCATGGCAAACCAAAAACAATTACATTGATTGTGGTATTTTCGCTATGAGGCATATGGAAACATATTTGGGTAACAAGTTCTTTGATGCTGGGTTTGCAAAAGAAGGAAAAGAACAAAACAAACAGATCGAAGACTTGAGAAAGAAGTACCTTACAAAGATTTTGTTGTCCGACTGCAACCAGAACAGAAAAGTGGTAGAGGAGGAGGTTGAAGATTATCAAAATTTAAGTCTGAAGGATAAGAGAATCCTCCAAAAATTGTCGGCAAAGAGTATTGTAGAACGTGCCGCCGACTATTTTGAGAAGGAAGCAAATGCTCTTCAAGAACAAAAGAAGTGAAAAGAGGTGAGTGAAAACGGGCAAGTGATTTTTGGTATGGTTAAATAGTTTGCAACACTAACTGTTTTTGTTGCTTAGAAAAGGCAAGCATTTTTTATTTCAAGAACAATCTGATGTAATTTACAGTTAAATAGTTAGGAGTAGTAATCTGATCTAATTGATAAATATGATTTATTTTGTATGAATTTTAGTTTTCTTTGTTCATCAATTGATGAATATATTAACTATCTGTCATGTTTCTTTGTTCATCAGTTACTGTGCTGTGTTATGTGTTTTGGTTCATCAATTATTGAACTGTGTTATGTGTTTGTGGTTCATCAGTTTATTGGTTCATCAGTTTATTTTTTTTTTTGGTATGTGTTGTGTTTTAAGGTTCATCAATAAACTGATGAACCTATAAACTAGTTTATTGGTTCATCAGTTTTTGTTGTGGTATGTGTTGTATTTTTTGGTTCATCAATAAACTGATGAATCATATAACTGATGAACCAATTAACTAGTTTTGGTTCATCAGTTTTTGTTGTGGTATGTGTTGTATTTTTTGGTTCATCAATAAACTGATGAATCATATAACTGATGAACCAATTAACTAGTTTTGGTTCATCAGTTTTTGTTGTGGTATGTGTTGTATTTTTTGGTTCATCAATAAACTGATGAACCAATAAACTAGTTGGTTCATCAGTTTTTGTTTTGGTATGTGTTTGTGTTTTTTGGTTCATCAATAAACTGATGAACCAATAAACTATTTTTGGTTCATCAGTTTTTGTTGTGGTATGTGTTGTGTTTTTTGGTTCATCAATAAACTGATGAACCAATAAACTATTATGGTTCATCAGTTATTTGTGTATGTGTTGTTTTTTTTGGTTCATCAATAAACTGATGAACCAATAAACTATTGATGGTTCATTAGTTTTTGTTGTGGTATGTGTTGTGTTTTATGGTTCATCAATAAACTGATGAACCAATAACTAGTTTTGGTTCATCAGTTTTTGTTTTGGTATGTGTTGTATTTGGTTCATCAATAAACTGATAACCAATAAACTGATGAACCAGTAAACTATTTTGGTTCATCAGTTTTTGTTGTGGTATGTGTTGTGTTTTGGTTCATCAATAAACTGATGAACCAATAAACTATTTTTGGTTCATCAGTTTTTGTTGTGGTATGTGTTGTTTTTTTTGGTTCATCAATAAACTGATGAATCATATAACTGATGAACCAATAAACTAGTTTGGTTCATCAGTTTTTGTTTTGGTATGTGTTTGTGTTTTTTGGTTCATCAATAAACTGATAACCAATAAACTATTTTTGGTTCATCAGTTTTTGTTGTGGTATGTGTTGTGTTTTTTGGTTCATCAATAAACTGATGAACCAATAAACTATTATGGTTCATCAGTTATTTGTGTATGTGTTGTTTTTTTTGGTTCATCAATAAACTGATGAACCAATAAACTATTGATGGTTCATCAGTTTTTGTTGTGGTATGTGTTGTGTTTTATGGTTCATCAATAAACTGATGAACCAATAACTAGTTTTGGTTCATCAGTTTTTGTTTTGGTATGTGTTGTATTTGGTTCATCAATAAACTGATAACCAATAAACTGATGAACCTGTAAACTATTTTGGTTCATCAGTTTTTGTTGTGGTATGTGTTGTGTTTTGGTTCATCAATAAACTGATGAACCAATAAACTATTTTTGGTTCATCAGTTTTTGTTGTGGTATGTGTTGTGTTTTTTTGGTTAATCAATAAACTGATGAACCAATAAACTATTTATGGTTCATCAGTTATTTGTGTATGTGTTGTGTTTTTTGGTTCATCAATAAACTGATGAACCAATAAACTATTGAAGGTTCATTAGTTTTTGTTGTGGTATGTGTTGTGTTTTATGGTTCATCAATAAACTGATGAACCAATAACTAGTTTTGGTTCATCAGTTTTTGTTTTGGTATGTGTTGTATTTGGTTCATCAATAAATTGATAACCAATAAACTGATGAACCAATAAACTATTTTGGTTCATCAGTTTTTGTTGTGGTAAGTGTTGTGTTTTGGTTCATCAATAAACTGATGAATCATTAAACTAGTTTGGTTCATCAGTTTTTGTTGTGGTATGTTTTGTGTTTTTGGTTCATCAATAAACTAATTAACAAATAAACTGATGAACCAAAAACTAGTTATGGTTCATCAGTTTTTGTTTTTGTATGTGTTGTGTTTTTTGGTTCATAATAGAATACTATTATCTCAATTCAGAATTACTTTGATCATTATGAAAAAAAAAAAAAAGCATTCTTATCAAACAAACTTCACATTGATTTGTCTAACAGAAAAATCAAAGTTACTTTGATGATTATCAAAAAAAAAAAAAAAAAACATTTGTATCAACCAAACTTCACATTTATTTATCTAACAGACAACTAAGTAACTACACAAGCATTCTTCTCAGTCAATCTCGCCTTCTTAGCAGCCAATCTCGCCTTCTGCTTCATCTCCTTCACAGCAGCCTTATCACTAGCCTTCTTAGCAGCAATTTGAGCTCTAATGGCATTGCACTTCGCCTGATTATGATCGTTCATGCTAGATTTGCAGAATCTACAGTTCTTTCTACGCTTCCCACTTGGATTAAGAGAACGCTCAACACTGCTCTTAATCCTTTTTCGCGACCCTTTAGTACTAACCTGTTTTGGACCAAAAAACAAGACAATAACAATTGGATGATGAAAAATATGTTGAACAACAACTGATGAACCTATCATAACTGATGAACCTATGATAACTCATGACTATAATTGATGAGCCTAAAGATAACACATGACTATAATTGATGAACCAATGATAACTCCCAACCTTTGATAACATAACCAATGCTAACACAAATAAACTAACTGATGAACCTAACTAAAGTGCATAAATTGAATAAAATCGGATAAAAATCAGTACTAACCTGCTTTGGAACATTTACAATGGTCTCTTCCGGTTGCGACACACCAAGAATAGAAGCAATCCTATCTCGTTTATTAGTCTTTTTAGGCACAGGAACATCAGCATCTGCCTTCGCCATTAACTGAACCTGATGATCTCTAAACTTTTGCAGCAGCTCAGGATCATTTGCATAACGATTCACACAATACTCAACTGATCTGAATATCTCACGCAAGATCATATCAGGACTGTCACCAGTGGCTTGAATGACTGATGCAGGTGGTAATGAATCTTTTGACCAACGCCTAAGCACATATTTCTTTGGAAAGTTTTTAACCTTTGACAACCGAATAACATAAAAGATATGACGACATAAAAGTCCATATGACTCAAAACGTTTGCACGAACACTGGTAAAAATCTTCAGCTGGTTTACACAAGACCTGAAAAAAAAGGAAGTAGTACATACAGTGGGTGAATACAAAAACTGATGAACAAAAACTAATGAAAAAAACTGATGAAACAAAACTGGAAAAGAACTTTGATCAATTTGATGAACCAGAAAAAATTGATGAACCTAAAAGAACTTTGAAAAGAACCTGAAAAAATTGATGAAACAAAACTGTCACTATAAAAAGATGTTACCTCATAAAGTACGTCATGCAGAGCTTTCCCTTTCACTATACGATGTCGCCTAGAAATCTGCTCATCTTCACCATTATCTTGTATAACATATTTTTTGCCAGAATCAACATCCGAAACACTAACCGACATACATGAAATCACAGAAGCATAAATCTCAGCTTGAACATCAAAGAAAATGGACCGAGTGTATAATTCTGAGGCCTCCTTTTCTATCTGAAGTTCGGTGTGCATATCTGGAATAGTATACCGACTGTCATGATCATTTTTACGTTGAGCAAATCCTTGACAACCCACCACACTATCAAAATGATTATAGAACTCCCATAAAGTCAAATCAATACTTGTCAAGCGACCGTAGGCATTGTTTTCACTCTCAGACCTAGAAGAAGTACGCATCAAACCTGACATCAACTCATCCCTATAATAGGCTGGAATCCATTTATGCCTCAAATTATACATATCTGAAAGCCATTTGTGACTCTTCAAATCGAAATCAACTAACAAACGCTCCCACAAATCCTCAAACTCTTCCGGCTCTATTCTATCAGTCCAAACAATATCTGATATTCTTCTTTTAAAAGTTTCATCTTTAGCTAACTCGGGACCAACCTACAAATTCAAGATCAAATTTAAATGATGGACAGAACTCACTGATGAACATTATTCTATAAAACTAACTGATAAAACAAAAAAGTTGATTGGTAAAACAAAAAACTGATGAACCAAATACAACACATACCAAAACAAAAACTGATGAACCAAAACTAGTTATTGGTTATTGATGAACCAATAAAAGCTAACTGATGAACATAAGTAACTAATAAACAAAAATAATAAAAAAAAAAAAAAAAAAAAAAAAAAAAAAAAAAAAAAAAAATTGAGTAACATACCTTTGAAGTCAACTTCTGCATGATATGCCACATGCATAATCTGTGACGAGATAACGGGAAAACTGTCTCTATTGCAACTTTCATTGATCCGTCTTGATCAGTCACAATAACCTTTGGTGCTCGAACAAACGCTCTTTGAAAACATTGAAGCAACCAAATGTAAGATTCTTTCGTTTCTGATGACAGCAAGGCAGCTCCAAATGTAACACAATGATTATGATTGTCAATCCCAGTGAATGGTACAAAAACCATTTTGTACCTATCAAAAATAAATGATAAACATTATTATATAACCGATGAACCATAATAATATAACTGATGAATCATTTACATTATTATATAACCTGATGAACCATATAAATTAACTGATGAACCATAACCTGTCACTCACATACAGTTGATGAACCATTTATATTAACTGATGAACCATTTAAATTAACTGATGAACCATTTAAATTACTGATGAACTTATAAAAAATAAACTTATTACTGATGAACTTATAAAAAATGAACTTACTTATTCGTTCGGAATGTCGCATCAAATGTTTAAATGTTCCTAGCTTCAAATGTTTCCCCGGAAATGGTCGATGGTGACTGTTTGCGTAGGTTTTGATTCTCATTGACCAGCTCAAACACACAAACTGCCAGAACAAGATGATGGACAACGTGAATTAACTTTTATACCGATGAACATCATCTTGTTGCGGCGAAGTTTATGTGTCTGAGCTGATCAATGAGTTTCAAAAGCTACTCACAGTCACCCAACGACCACTCCGGGGAAACAATTCAAGCTAGAAACATGACCTATTTACATTAATTTCATCAGTATTTAAAGATAAGAAAAGAGAAAGAGATAAGATAGGTGGGGTAGAGGAAAAAGATAAGATAGGTTAAGATAGGTGGTTCATGAATTATTTGTCCTGGTGTAGAGATAAAAAGGTGGATTTTCAGATAAGATAAAGAGATAAGATACAGTGACTAGTCAGAGACACATACAGTAACATGACCTGTCACTCACATACAGCTGATGAACCATTTAAATTAACTGATGAACCACTTAAATTAACTGATGAACCATTTAATTTATATTAACTGATGAACCATTTAAATTAACTGATGAACCATTTAATTTATATCAACTGATGAACCCTTTAAATTAACTTATTACTGATGAACTTATAAAAAATGAACTTACTTATTCGTTCTGAACGTCGCATCAAATGACATAACATCGCCAAACGCATAATAGTTTCTCTTCGCATATTCATCAGCCCAAAAAAGGTTCGTCAATGCGTTATTCTCACCAGTTTCATACTCAAATGAAAAATTAGGAAGATAATCCTTCTTGTTCATCAACATCTCAACTAACATCTGAGCATCATTCTTACCAATGAAATCAAGCACATCTCTTCTATAATTTTTACAATCAACCGAACTTGCCCCAATAAAATCATAGTCCCCATAAATCTGCCTAAGTAAATTGAAACCCTTCACTGGACCAAGATTAACTTGCGATGCTTGATATAGGAAAACTTGCTGAGTATAAGAAACATCACGAGAAGAAACCAGAAAAACACTATCTTCCTCACTAACTAGGCTATGATTATGAGCCTCAACAAATTCGTAACACCAATATCCTTGTCCTTCAATATACTTCACGCGCAAAACAGCCTTACAATCAGTACGCTTAGACGGACGTTTCCTATTATTAGACTTTGCTCCAACTTTTGGGGGAGCATTTGTACCTTCTTTACTACAAACAAAATACTTCAAATCCAGATTTTTGTCCTTATTCTTCTTAGAAACATACTGTTGACCTAAACGAACCTCAAAACCTGCTTTTTTTGCATAGGCTTTGTAATACTCATATGCCTGCTCCAGAGAATGATACATCATACCAATACACGGCTTCTCACCAGCAGGAATATCAGGAATCAACAACTTCTCACCCGTCTCCTCAGAAACAATACCAACAGAATATGGAACAGCTTCATAATCATTGTCTGTAAAAAAAATATATATACATAATCATTTAATTTATTGATGAACAATAATTGATGAACCAAAACACATGACACAGGGCATACAAGTAGCAGTTGAAACTTACACTACTAAAACATGAAAATAATTGATGAACCAAATGCTTGCAGCACTAAACTGATGAACCAAAACACATAACACAGCAAAATAAAACTGATGAACCAAAACACAGCTCAATGACTGATGAACCAACAGATAAAACCAGCTAATTGATGAACCAAAAAACACAAAACATACCACAACAAAATAAACCGATGAAACAATAAACTGATGAAACAAAAACACATAAGACCAGCACAAATAATTGATGAACTTAATACACATAACACAGGACAAAAACAAATTGATGAACCAAACACATAACACAACAAAATAAAACTGATGAACCAAAAACACAGCTCAATGACTGATGAACCAACAGATAAAAACAGCTAATTGATGAACAAAAAAACACAACAAAATAAACCGATGAAACAATAAACTGATGAACCAAAAACACATAAGACCAGCACAAATAATTGATGAACTTAATACACATAACACAGGACGAAAACAATTGATGAACCAAACACATAACACAAGGACAATAAATTCGTCAACCAAAAAAAACATACCACAGCAAAAATAAACTGATGAACCAAAAACACATAACACAACACAATGACTGATGAACTGATAAATTTAAGTCTACTATATTAGTGGTGCAAGCATTTGGTTCATCAATTATTTGCCATGTGTTATGTGTTTTTTGGTTCATCATTTTTTTTCATGTGTGGTATGTGTTTTATGTTCATCAATAAACTGATGAACCGAAAACACATAACACTACACAAATGACTGAAGAACAAAAAACACATACCACACATGAAAAAAATTGATAAACCTAAAAACACATAACAGATGACAAATAATTGATGAACCAAATGCTTGCAGCACTAATATAGTAGCATTAAATTTATTGATGAACCTAACTCATAACACCGGCACAAATAATTGATGAACCTAAAATTCATAACACAGGACAAAAACAATTGATGAACCAAAACACATAACACCAAAAAACATAAAACAAACACATAACACAGCTCAATTACTGATGAACCAAAAAACATAAAACAAAAACAGCTAAGATAAGCACAACAGATAAAAATAAGCATAAATTGATGAACATAAGATAAGCACTAACTGACTGATGAATGAATAACAAAAAATGAAATTACCTTGATTAAAAACATGAGTATCAGTTTCAGCCATTAGAAAAATCCCCAAAATTTCTTCCAATTCACCAATTGAACAGTTCAAACCCTAATTTTCTTCCAATTCACCGATTGAATGCTTAGAACCCCTAATTATCTTCCAATTGACCAATTGAATGATTATAAACCCTAATTCTCTTCCTCAACGATCAAAAACCCTAATTTTTTTCCGATTAACCGATCGTACGGTTAAAAACCCTAAATTTTTTCCGATTAACCGATCGTACGATTGAATGAAGAGCAATTACCGATTCAAATAGAAGAATATGAATTGAGAGCAAAAAAACCCTAATTTTGCAAAATATGAACAAATGAAAGAATGAAAAAAATGTGAAATTGAATGAATGAATGAATTGAATGGAGATCATTGTGTAAATTTTGTTTATATATGGACGGAAAAAAACGGTTATTTCTTGAACGGAATTAGCGAAAGTTGGAAAGAGGGGAATTAGCGTATGAGAAAGAGAGAAAGTTGGAAAGAGGAAAGAGGGGTAGCAGGTATACAGGTGAAATTACATTTCTGTCCTTGGGTAAAAAAAGGTGGGGGACACGTGTCACCACCACATCACTTTTTAGACTTTTTATTTTTTTGTCACTTTTTATTTGATCCGCACACTTGTATGGTGAAGTTGATGATTTTATTACACCCATTTGGTGATGATATTAATAGTATAGTGAACAACTAATGTGGTGTTGACTAAAAGTAAAAAATCGTAGCTAAAGGCATTTAGCCACGACAAGTCGTTGCTAAAAGAATGTCGCTAAAGGTTCGTCATTAAAACCTTAGCGACGACTCTGAAAGACCCTTTAGCTACCACGAAAAGTCAAACTCTGACAAACCTTTAGCGCGTTAAAAAGGTAAACCAAAATACCATTACACATTTGATTAAAACTAAAAGCTTGAAAAAAGAGTATTCTTGTTAAACTAAAATACCATTACTTATAAAAGCAATGCGACTGTTAAATATTTAATTACTTAATTACAATTCAAATTAAACCACTAACTTTTTTACTATCATTTGTTCCACATTCATCGAACATACATAAAAAAAATCATGCAGACAAATTAACGCTACTATACATTATCGCCACTATACGCGGGTAGGGATGGCAACGGGGCGGGGAATGTCGGGGATTGTACTTCCCACCCCCATCCCCGTTTTCCACTCTCCATCCCCACCTCGTCCCCATCCCCATCGGGAAATTGCTTTAAATCCCCATCCCCATCCCCAATGGAGATTGGGGATCCCCGCGGGGATTCGGGGATTCTTCACCCTTATGAAATAACATAAAAAATCCCACCTACTCGTCGAAAATATAAATTTTGACTCTTAAAGTACCTCAACAAACGTACATCGCACATAGTTAGATTAATTACAATTTTTCAATTCAACTTTAAAGTATCGTAAACATTGTAACATCACATACTATAAAAAAAAATATATATCATATGTGTGCATTCGGACAAAATAGCTAAGTAATACTCCCTCCGTCCCACTATAAGTGTCCACAATGGAATATTCAAAGTCTTTGTTTTTCAACTTTGACCGTAAATATTTTTGTTTGTGTTATATAATACTTGATGAAAGTTATATGAATTGATTTAGTTTTAGATGTGTTTTCATTGGGTATACTTTTCATCAAGTATTATATAACACAAACAAAAATATTTACGGTCAAAGTTGAAAAACAAAGACTTTGAATATTCCATTGTGGACACTTATAGTGGGACGGAGGGAGTATGTAATTGGTGCTTATACTAATAATTCTAAATGTGTTTGATCCTAGAAATATCAAATATGCATATAAACATACATGTCGATACTCATAAACATATATACATATACATATACAAGTTAATCGAGTATGGATAAAACACATAAATTTTTAATAATTATACGCTAGAAATATCGGGGTTGGGGCCGGGTTCGGAGATATATGTTATCCCCATCCCCGCCCCCATCCCCGGTTTCATATTTCCGGGGATTCCCCATCCCCGTACCCATCCCCAGTCAAATCGGGTTTGGAGATCGGGTCTCCATCGGGTACGGATTTTTTTGGCATCCCAGTACGCGGGTAATGGTCTATATAAAATAAATGTGTAGATTGTCGAATGATTTATGAAATGAAGGTATGAGCGAGTTCATTTTCAAGACAGATGAAGAAAAGCATATGGAATTTTAGTTCCCAACCAACCATTAATTTAAGTACGGTTTTCATGCTACAAAAGTAGTTAGAGCATAACGTGTAGGAATTAGCATACTTCAATATTAACAATTTGCAAAATTCCACAAAGCATGGGTCATGCGGATTTCACAAACTCAAACCAAAGAGAAAACGGGATGGTAAAATTCAACCACCATAAACATGATACACCAAATTCAATATATCAGAAAAAAAAATATCCATCACGACAAATCCATGATCCTAAGTAATACATACTCTCATCATTAGCTAGCACATTTGCTATTTGGAATATTGAAACCCCAACAACTTAGCAATTCAAGGCTTGCTATATTTCTTTTAGTATTTAAATTATCGTATTATTGTATCTTAGGCCTTGTTTGTTTACCTCTGAACAGCATCTGACCAGCCTCTTAATGGCACTGTGTCTGAATCGGTCAGACCTTTTTTCCGTTCAGACCGTTTGTTTTTTTTTTTTCGTTCAGACGCGTTCAGATGCAGTTAGATCTTAATGGTCAAGACGTGAGAGGGGTGTCTTAACGCGTCTGAATGACTCTTGTTGACACAAAATAACCAAAAAAAAAAAAAAAAATTCCCGTTCAAACATGAGTTTTTTTTTCTCGTTCAGATGCATTCAGATTCAGAAATTTACGCATCAGATTCAGATTCAGACGTGCGGTTCAGATTCAGATTCAGACCCTCTTAATAAACAAACACCACCTTAGTGATCATGATTGATACACATGTAATTATGCCTTGCACTATCTAACTTATAGCTATTCATCTCCTGTTACTATTAAGTTAAGATGTAGGTTTTTGGATGCACGTTATCTGATTTTTTATTATCTGACTTTTGATATATGTGGTTAGAAGTGAACATAATCGATTTTACATACAATTCCTTGTAGTTCAATACACAAAGTATCTAGCTTTTGTTCATTAATTTATATAATCGTGAAAGAGTATATTATATTTTTACTCTTATAAACCGCAGAATGCATATATTGGCTAGTCACTATCCTTGTTTATGAGACTTGAATTTTGTATAATATTTTGATGTCTTTTGGTAGATTATTTTCTATAAGAAACGTTTAGTGACTTTTGTCTACTATTAAACTAACTAGTTTTTTTAACCTCATGCATACACGAGCCTGTTAAATAAGATTTTTATATATAACTATGTAATATTATTTTACTTATATAGTTACAAAACTCTTGCACGAGCAAGTTGTTACATATATGTTTTATTATGTATTAATATCGATTAATATTTTGTATATACTTTTTTGGACTAAGTATTAACTTTTTTTTAACTGAAATAGTGTCGAGGTTGATGTTGTTTAAATTTAGCTATTGATATCATGTTCAAGATATTATGTTTGGTTAATAGCACGTAATGATCATTGAAAAAAATGATTTTCAGATATCCTTATATAAACTTTAAGGAGGAATTACATGTGTCGTTGTTATACGTATAATCTCGTATGTTTATTTTCATATCACAGTAACCCGTGGTGCCGTACTTCATGAACCTTGGACTAATTACTAACATATAAGCCTATTAACTAAGCAACCTATTACAAAGTTAATAACCGACACTTTTACTAAATACAAGTAATCCTAACAAAACATAATGAAACAGACGAAAACGTATAAAAATGAACAAAAAGGTGTAAAAAACGGCCGAAAACGTATAAAAACGGATGAAAATGTATAAAAACGGACGAAAACGTGTAAAAACAGACGAAAACGTAAGAAAATGGACGATAATGTATAAAACGGACGAAAACGTGTAAAAACAGACGAAAACGTAAAAAAACAGACGAAAACGTAAGAAAACGGACGAAAACGTGTAAAAACAGACGAAAACGTAAAAAAACGGATGAACACGTGTAAAAACGGACGAAAATGGATGAAAACATAAGAAAACGGACGGAAACGTATGAAAACGGAATTTTAAGTTATTTACTAACGGCCGTTAGTGTAAATGACTAACGATGCTACGTTTAGCTGACGTGGATACATACAATAACACAAATTCAAAAGTTTTGTGTTACAATGAAGAAAAAAAAATAGTTGGCTACACACAATCATAGAAATGGTCAAGTTAGATTTTTTTTTTTTTTGTCATTTTTCCTTGTTTTATCATAAGCTTATGGTGTTATATGACGATCTCATAATCGGGTATGCTTTGACTTGAAACCTCCTGTACAAGACACCTTTGTTGAGAAAATTCTCACAATCATGATTTTTACCAGGAGTAGAAAGTTTAAGCCGAATTGGTTCGAATAGATTGATAACCTGGTCAAATCATGTACTATTTTATTGTAAGTTTTTTTTCTAGCTTTTTGCTAGTGCGTTTTAATATATTTCCTTTTATAGAAAAATGCTTAGGGTATTATTAACTCGGGATACATGCAACATTTTATTACTTCATCCTTAAAGAAACACAAAGGTTTCACTGTTAATAACTCAATCAAACAACTTTATTTATTTATTATAGAATGTTTTGATTAGTTGTAATTTATATAGTTGAACGCTTATTATATAAAAATAATGAAAGAAATATTTATTTGAGAGCGGAGAAAGTAGTGTTTTACGGAGTACAATATTGTGTAAAACAGAAAAAGTGATTCCTTTAAATAGAAGATAACTAAACATGCTATTAACGCAACCAAAAAGTATGTATTACTTGAATGTCAATTAACCAAAAGTACATTTATTATTACCGTCCTCATTTAAGCGTTAATAAAATAAAAAGATCAAATTAATGGATGATTAAGGTGTTAACCTTTATGTATTACAGAAATGTGGTAGGCAAAGTGCAAAAAGAAGTGGTGAGTTAATTACTTAATTCCATGGCACATGGATGACCGCATGATACATGTTCACTTCACCCACATGGCCACCATGTTCAATTAAACCCCTCTTTGTCTTTGTAACTTTTTTTTTCTTTTTAATTTCTGTTTTGTAAACCCATATGGTGCCATCAAAGGTTTGATATGAGACAGCTCATATTTTGGTCCATATCAAGGCTTTTGATGAGACAACTCATATTGGTCCATGTTACTACCATTAACTTTCACTTAATACTAATTCTTTTGTTTCTTTAATCTTCAATATTACTGAGGGGCTGCTTGGTATGGGGTATTGAGGGGTGGGGAATGGGTAAGGGATTGAAAAGGGCCCACCACACTTGTTAAATGGTGCTTGGTTATTGTGTTCAAAGGTATTGATTACCCAGTACTGCGTAATCAACCATTATAGAGTAAATTAGGGGGTAAGGTAATGATTACCCACCTCACCCATTCCTTTGCATTCCCTTACCCTTTCCCTTTCCCTTTCCCTTTCCCCTATATTTACCGGGCAACCCCTGAATCTTATAGTACTATCATTGATTAGTGAACCGATTACTTTCTGTTACTGTTTCATTTAAGTTACAACGATACTTTAAGTTTAAGATACTTTCAAAAAGGTAATTCCTTTGTTTTTCAGAAAGTGTTAAGGAGTTTTTTTAGTGACCAATTGTATATATAATTAAAACCTAGCAACGAGCTAGGTACGGGTTACCAGTGAGTAATAAATAGGGGTAACTATTAAAAAATGTATCGAACTTTACGTGAAAATCGGTTTTGTGTAGCGAACTAAAATTTTTAAGGAAAAGAGCATCGAACTTCCAAAAATGCATCTATTTATGTAACATGTGACCTGCACAGCAGGTTGCAGGTTTTTTTAAGGGGAAATGACCTTTTTACCCTTCCTTATTTTGCAAATTGCAGCCAAGGTCCTAACAGTAAGTTACATAAATAGTCCCTGTCGTTACGCTAAATTGCGTCCAAGGTCCAAAATCATTTTTTTTTAGAAAATTATATATAATTTCAAAAAAAAATTTCAGAAAATTATTTTTTTCCGGAAAAAAATAATTCGGAATTTTTTATTTTTTTTTTTCCGAAAAAAATTTTTTTATAAATTTTTTTTTTAAAAAATATTTTTTTTTCGAAAATTATTTTTTTCCGGAAAATATTTATTTTTTTAAATTTTCCGGAAAAAATTTTTTTATAAAAAAAAATTTAATTTTTCCAAAAATTTTTTTTTTCGAAAATTATTTTTTTCCGAAAAATATTTATTTTTTTAAATTTTCCAGAATTTTTTTTTTTTATAAAAATAAAAATTAAATTTTTCCAAAATAAATTTTTTTCCGAAAAAATATTTTTTTTCGAAAAATATTTTATTTTTAAAATTTTCCGAAAAATAAAATTTTTTTTCAGAAAAAAAAAAATCCGAAAATAATTTTTTTCTTTTTTCAAAAATTATTTTCAAAAAAAAAATTCCGAAAAAAAAATTAATTTCGTGAAAAAATAAGTTATTTTTCTAAAAAAAATTATTTCCGAAATAAAATATTTCTTTTTCTAAAAAAATTATGATTTTAGACGTTTTTCGCAATTTAATGTAACGAGAGGGACCATTTATGTAAATTCGGGTTAGTATGGTAAATGTGGAAAGAAAAAAAAATGAAACCTGCTGACTAGGCTTTTTACCTGCTGTGCAGGTCACATATTACATAAATACATGCATTTTTTTGAAGTTCGATGCTCTTTTCCTTAAAAATTTTAGTTCGCTACACAAAACCGATTTTCACGTAAAGTTCGATACATTTTTTAATAGTTTCCCCTAATAAATAGTACATGGGCATGGGCTCGAAAGCCATTAATGAAACTTTCCCGAGCCTTTAAATCCAAAACAATGAAACTATTGCTTGATGTCTCGGAGAATTTCTGTGGTCTCTTTGGAGCGAATTAAGTGAACTTATTTCGAAAAAACCAAAGCATAGATCTATAAGGTAGGTTGAACCGTGGCTTTAAACAATTTAGAGTGCTTGGGAGAAAAATTTACTCGGCTTGGAAGGGTGAACACCTTATATAAGCTGCCTAGCTAGATGGTGTAAACCCCACCACTTGAGAAACTCAAACCTAGTATTTTACTTATTGGCCTTTACTATTTAACGTAGTACTTTATCTTAATGAAATTGTAATTCTCGCAAGTCTTAATATATATGAAAGGAGTAATCAAATACTATACCTAAAAAGCGTCAAGCTAGGACTTGCACTTTATAAGTTAGTACAGATTGATTACTGAGATAACGAGTCCAACGCTAGGCCCCTTTTTCAGGCCGACCAAGGCAGCTGGTTCATGCCTAAGAACGATTACCAAAGGACTAGCAAATATGAAGTGAAAGGCCGATCTCTTCTAAGGCAATCCTCATTTTAAAAATGTCTTTTATGTATCGATCTATAGATCGGATGTTAGATTAAAAGATTCGGGAAAAGAGTACAACTTTCAGCCATCAATGGCAGAAAACTATACACAGTTTTTAATCAATGCAGTCGTAGCACGTACGTCTTCACATATAGGTTGGGTATATGTAATTCATTTGCATGGTGGCGGAAGAGGTAAGCATGCTGCGGGCGGCATAAAGGAGATGGTGTCAACCAAAGAAAGCCGACAGAAATGGAATGCTATTTGCTAACAATGATGCTCACTAACACATTGGCAAGTGGAATTGTGGAAGAAAACAAGGTTAAAGCCATTAAATAGCATATGAAAAATGGCAAGATATGATTTTATCCCGTAAGACCACGTACATTTGAGTCAAAGACAGAGCCTCACTTACACTATGTTCTCAAGTATGATTTTAGAGGGGAAATGGAAGTAAATGAAATGGAAGTAAAGAAATGGAAGTAAATGAAATGGAAGTTATGAAAATAATTGTGTTCTTGAGTTTGGAGTGAAAGAAAGGTAAAGTAAAGAAATGTTGTCACTTTTTATATTTTTACTATAATACCCTTGTACATATACAATAAATACAAATTGGTGAGGGGCATTTTTGTCACAAACATTATTTAATAATGGGACCCACTCACTTTACTTCACTTGCAGCCCAATTATGGGCTGAAAGTTTGACAAGAAAAAAACAAAGGACTTTACTTCCTTTTACTTCCCTTTACTTGCATTTACCTCCTAGCCAAATCTTGAGAACATGAATTTTTTTCATTTACTTCCATTTACCTCCTAGCCAAATCTTGAGAACAAAGTGTTAGTAACCTTCACATGGAAAAACCTTATCCGTTTACAGAAACTCATTTTACTGTAAATATTTGTGCGAGAAGTAAACTTTTACTTGGAGGTCTCATATATTTTTAAGAAAATTTGCTTGCAGTTAAACCACTAAGTCATGTAAGATAAAAAGAATATAAATAATTGCATGATCAAGTGACAGAAATTTCAAAAACTATTATAAAGCACATGCATGCAACTGTCAAAGAAATCATCTACCACTCCAATGAAAAACTTACGTTTCATTGTAATCAATAAATTAACATCATACGATTTCATCTATGTTTTTAACAAACAGCACTTGAGCTCCCCAGGACCGCATGGCAGTACGTCATGACCTTGTACATAAAACTAGGGCTATAAGAGATTTTAGCCGAGCATGAACCAAATTTAATGACTAATTGATTCAAGTTAGAGTGTAATGACACAATGGCCTAATCCATTTGGCATCCGATTGCAATATCGCATACTCAATATAATATTTTAACGATACAAACACTACAAGCACTGATTGTGCGAGAAGACAATGATCATCAATGACTATCGAACCCTATGTCATCTCATAAATCCCTAATAGAAAGTCAAGTTAGGAAAGACGATGATCGATAACTAGCTAAAAATAAGAGAACATAGTGCATGCAACTTCAATACTTCATGTCAAATCATACATTTGTTATATTAAGATTTAAGATTTTCAATAAAGGTATAACGTATTATCTACTTATTTTGTGTGTTTGTGAGGGTGTTCAGTTGTTTTATTAGACAAAATAATGAACATGTTGAAGTGTACCAATAACTTACATATAATGCATGGATGAAAACGTTACAAACCTTGCCACCAACTTAAATATCTTACCCCACCCTTTTATAAGCCAAAATGCTCCACTTTAAAATGCAATCATATTCTTGGTGCATCACTACAACAATAAGTAGGACGGGCGAGGACACTTTCGGCGGGGACGCTTCTGTCCCTGTCGAAAGTCACTAAACGACAAAAACGACGCTGAGTTGGCACACAAACTCGTTGACCGTTTACTAAATTTTCAACGCAATCTTTTGGCTGGGTCATGTTCCCGAAAGTGTTTTTGATATTTGGCAAAATTTGACCAAACTAGTAACTCTTAATTGTTCTCGGGTTTTTTTCCCGCCCTCACTTTTAGCGGGGACACGTCCCCGCTAAAAGATTTTTCCAATTTTTCCTCCTAACAATTACTTTATCCCGCCAATATTTTCTGCTACTGATATTAGCTTTTGGCGGGGACATGTCCCCGCCAAAAGTGTTGGCGCCAATTTATCCCGCCAAATTGCAACTTTATCCCGCCAAAGTTTTACTTATATATAACCTAACCGATCATCCTCAATTCGGACAAAACACAAATAACCCAATCGTCAATTCCCACAAAACACACATAACAATGGCTGGTTACACGCCGGAAGATGAAATGGTTGAGGAAAAAGTCATACTACAGAGAGATGTTGGACGCTCAAGCTGATGATGTTGGAGGAGAAAGCACGTTGGAAACCAAACTTGATGATCTGGGAAATAGGATAACAAATCTTGAAGCTATGTTTGAACATTTCATCAAGCAAAGGAAAGCAAGGAAGGGAAAAGATGGTGCAGGTTCTAGCAAAGTGGGAAGTAGCAGCAAAAAAAATGAATGGGCGATGTTTGTTATGGTCTATGTCGTGTGTTTCATTTGATCTGTTTCGTTTGCTTGTCAAGTTGTTTCGTTTGATCTTTTTCGTTTGCTTGTCGAGTTGTTTCGTTTGATCTGTTTCGTTTGCTTGTCAAGTTGTTTCGTTTGCTTGTCGAGTTGTTTCGTTTGAGTCTGTATGAAATGTATGTGGTTGAGAACTCTTGCGTGTTTTAAATAAAATGTTTACCTTTGTGTCTGTTAATTGTGATATTGTTCCTTCAGTTCCATTCTTTATGCATATGTAATTTAGTGTTGGAAAATTGTATATTTTGGGTGTGGTTCGACCCACCAAGAGACGGGTGTATGTCATGTTCGATAACTTCAATAACAACAACATTTTATTAAACAACAACAATAACACAACAACAACACTACATACGAAGATTTTCCATGTCACCTAACAGCTCACGGATTATTGCACCCGACTGACATGTGTGGTCGTGCTCGTCGAGATTTCTTGCCATTTCAAGTCTTGCCTCCAGCATCCTTACTCTTGTCTCTAGCACCTGTTTTTGTGATTCCAGCATGTTTACCCTAAGGTCTTTGGCATTACAGTTTGAGCACCCTGTTGGTTCATTATTAGTTATTGCATGATAACCTAAACCATAGAAAAAAGTGTTTCTCCCCTCTCCCTTCACATAACCTATCGGCACCCCTTGTACCTAAGGGTTTTGATCGCCAACTTCAAGAACAAAGCCAAGAACGTCTCGTTTGTTCAACCGTGGAGCAAGTTCTAGCATCTTAACGTTCTTGTTGTGTGCGACAATAGAGATCAACTCACTATAGTTGATATTGTTTCATGTGATTCAAGATCCAAGGAGATTTAAGAACACATCAATTGTCTTAGTAATTCAATTGATTTGAGGTTAATAATTTTATGTGGTTTACTTGTTTACTCATTTTGAGGTTAGTACTTTTATGTGGTTTACTTGTTTACTCATACACATCAAGATAGATCCATCCGTTGCGTACTCGTAGTGATAATGGTTATATGATTGTCAAATCCTAACACTTTTCAACAAATCTCCGATCAATGAATGAGGAATGGTTACTTACACGATTGTCACCTATAACTCTTGTGGTTGTACGAATTCTTCGACCTTCGTGTTTTCCACTATGCTCCACATACACTAGAAATCCTATCTAATTTGGTCATGTATCTTGTTGAAACTTGAATCGTTTGTTCTTTAGACAATATCCACTACCTCTATGGATTTTGGATTAATTTATGTCACTCACCTTTATTATATCACGAAGTTCTTATGCCAACTAAAGTAGCATGGAAGCGATTAAGATAAACCCTATTCGAGGGTAATCCTAATCCAAGGTGATAGACGAGGATAAAACCTGAGAAGAGACGCCCTTAAAGCACAATTTTGCTAATATTTTAAACAATTAAATTACAATGAAAGAAGCCTTATATTTTTATAAGATAATTATAAGAGAAAACTATCTTTCTTCACAAATTAAAAGCTTAAATCCAAACTTATCCCTAGAAGTCACGACACATAAAAATAATTGTTCTATGGGTAATGCCTGCTATCAAAATAAACTTTTATCGAGAAAGTTATTAACATCCATGTTCGATCTAAATGCCAAACATGTATTTTCACTCGTATAAAAGACGATCCAAACATGCTTTTTGCTTAGAGACTATTTCACATTTTGTTGATTTTAGCATATTTTTAATATTCCAATTGCTTTGTATACTAATTGGCTAATTCCTATGCAGAGGCGGAGCTAGGATTTTACGTTAACGGGGGCCGAACTTGACGTAAAAACTATAGTGAAAAATATCGCTCAATGATGTATCTTATCTTTCTTTTTTTTCTTTTTTTTTATTCAACCTAACCCATAATGAGTAAAAATAAATTAAATTTAGAAAAACATAGTTTGACAAGTAAATTCATTTTATTGTTGTATTTGATTGTTCAAGTTGTTCATTTTTGAACTTTAATGAGCATATCTAAGCATATCCATATGATTAAGCGGGACTGATTGCAAAAATTATTAAAAAAACTAGCTATTGTAACGAATAACTAATGAATAAAATGAGTCGATTAGGGGTGACCTAGCACCCACTAGCCATTCTAATAGCTCCGCCCCTACGTATGCCTTGTCCTCATCAAGATATGCCATGTATAAAAGATAGCGCCACTTATAAAAGCATGAACACATATGATTAGCCCATATTTATATTCAAAAGAACATGCTTGTAGAATATCATATGATTCCACCAAGTGCTGCCATGCTTAAAATATAAGTTTTCAACTTGATATTACTATATTAGTCCACTTCAGCCGTCATCAACTTCATTGGATAAAAATATAAGTTTTCAACTTGATATTACTATATTAGTCCACTTCGCGCCGTCATCAACTTCATTGGATGGTTGTCAAGTGCTGCCATGCTTAAAATATAAGTTTTCAACTTGATATTACTATATTAGTCCACTTCAGCCGTCATCAACTTCATTGGATGGTTGTCAAGTGCTGCCATGCTTAAAATATAAGGTTGTACAAAGAACAACGTACCTGTTTCGGTCTATAATTAATCATTTGAATGATGTTTTTTGTTGTTGAGTTTTTCTTCAAACACAAAATAATAAGCTTTTGTATTTACTTCAAACATGTTTTGACCTTTTTACTAAACATGTTACTCCGTATTACAAAATGAAAACAATCATGAAATTAAATTATACATTTTTCTTTATAAATGTTATTCTCATTCCTAAACTAAAAATGAATACACATGCATATAACTAACGGGGTGCTTGGTGGAAGGTTATATAGCCCAATCAATGGTAAAGGATATAAATGATGGTGCTTGGTATGCTATAATGTAATGACCCAATACCCAGTAGTGGGTAATGAGTCATTACCCAATAAATTTGGGGGATTGCTCATTGCATGTAGGGAAACGGTTACACTTTATTAATAAAATCTAAATTACAATAAATAAAATTAACAATATATAAATAACAGAAAATTAAATACAAACAGAATGTAAGCAGATAAATGATAATTAAATAAAACAATGAACTAATAAAAAGAATTACTAGATCACCAACGGAGATCAGCAACGAAGCACTAAAAAGTCGAGGCACGTGTTTGACACGCTTCCCTTAAAATAGATTCGTCGTCTGTTTCTCAGGGTACAACAGCCAAAACAGTAAGTTGTACTGTCCGACTTAACTAAACTGCCAGGAATTTCATCTTAAGAGATGCGTATTCCTTATGTTGGAAATCAATATTGTAATACTTATTGATTTGATGTATAAAAAACTTGTGGAATTAGGGTTACTATTTATACACAATAGACTCCCTTCAAGTTTACCCATCCCACCGATGTGGGATTGAAAATAAACTACTTTTCCTCTTTAGGCATTGTACCGAATGGCTAACTTTGAGACCCGATATCTCATTCACATCAACTCTATTTTGGACACATTAAGGCTCATTGCGAAGCCCTCTTCGAGGAGAACGCAAACCTACAAAATATTACTTATATATATGACACATACATATAAATAATTGTGTCCAAAGTTGGTCAAAAGTCACTTTTGCCAACCAATTTTCCAACAATCCCCCACATGAATGGAGATCGGTCGTAATACAAAAATTACGATGAAATTCCAATAGTTGAATCTTGCAAAGGATATGTAGGTGTGACCCTTTGAACCTTCCCTTGTGAAATGCACTTAGCCTCCTAGCTGTCAGTAGACGCGATGTCTTTGAACTGAGTTGCTGTTTATGTAGACGACAATAAACTTCACACAAGACTCTCTCTAACATTGTTAAGTCCTCATAGTCATGTTCATTAAGGTCCTGAACATTTTCCTGGTTCTGCAAGAGCTTTTAGGATTTGCGCCCCCACAATTCCCTTCGAAGCGACCCCACTTCTCTCTTACATAGGTGATTTCATCTTGAATCATTAAAAACATATGCTTGTGATTTCATCTTGAATCATTATGCTTTATGATTTCATCTTGAATCATAAAAGCCCATATGTTTAACCTCTCAACAAGTCATTTATTATAGGAATGGACTAGGAAGTTACAATGTTAAGTAACTCCCCCATATTGACGTGACTTCCCCCCACATTTATATGATTAGGTTGTCCTATTGACACATACATATAAATAATTGTGTCCAAAGTTGGTCAAAAGTCACTTTTGCCAACCAATTTTCCAACAATCCCCCACATGAATGGAGATCGGTCGTAATACAAAAATTACGATGAAATTCCAATAGTTGAATCTTGCAAAGGATATGTAGGTGTGACCCTTTGAACCTTCCCTTGTGAAATGCACTTAGCCTCCTAGCTGTCAGTAGACGCGATGTCTTTGAACTGAGTTGCTGTTTATGTAGACGACAATAAACTTCACACAAGACTCTCTCTAACATTGTTAAGTCCTCATAGTCATGTTCATTAAGGTCCTGAACATTTTCCTGGTTCTGCAAGAGCTTTTAGGATTTACGCCCCCCATAATTCCCTTCGAAGCGACCCCACTTCTCTCTTACATAGGTGATTTCATCTTGAATCATTAAAAACATATGCTTGTGATTTCATCTTGAATCATTATGCTTTATGATTTCATCTTGAATCATAAAAGCCCATATGTTTAACCTCTCAACAAGTCATTTATTATAGGAATGGACTAGGAAGTTACAATGTTAAGTAACTCCCCCATATTGACGTGACTTCCCCCCACATTTATATGATTAGGTTGTCCTATTGAACCCAGATCTTTGGATCTCCAGTCAACTGGGTTAGGTTTTCCTTCATACAAACTCATTCCTTTAAGGGCTTTAGTCCCATTCCTTTAGACGACTTACTAACTAACTCTCTGCTTAAGCCTTTCACAAGCGGATCCGCGACGTTATCTATTGACTTTACATAGTCAATTGTGATAACTCTAGTTGAGAGTAGTTGTCGCACCAATCAATGTCTATGATGGATATGTCTCGACTTACTCTTTTACATTGTGATATGAGCTCTGTCAATTTCCAATTGACTATCACACTTTATACAGATGGTCGTTACCGGTTTACACCATCTTGGTATGTCCTCTACGAATAAACGTAGATATCCCGAAGATTCTATAAATTTATCTCAAAAATAAATTTAAAGTCCATCATAGATCACTATAACAGTCTGTTTGAAATACTTTCAAGATTTCCAAGACATAGCTTCCTACGTAGAGTCCATACATCCGCTCTAGTGGATCTAGATTCTTTTATGTAAGAATCCATATTTGCATTACTCTACCATTATATAGCAGTTGGATATCTTCCAAAATGCAATATCATAAGTACCATAGTACTCGTGTAATACTATTCAAGTGGTCATTACTTGAATTACTGGTATATTTACTAAACCTGATCATAATTTATAAATCAGGTCTCACACAAGTTATAGACACATAAGACGCCTAATATTCTTTGAGTATTCAAAATAGGCAACACCTCTATCTCTATTTTAAATAGATTTCTAAAGATGTCATTGGAGTTCTAGCTAGGCCGGAATCCCCCACATTGAACCTATCAAGAATATTGTCCTTATAGTGTTTTTAACTTTAAAACAAATCCATCTGGTTTCATATGATCTTAGTTCCAAGAACCATATCAAACAACCAATGTAGTTCTTGTCAAATCTTAACTCCAATATTTCATTAGTGGATTTGTTCATCTTGTTATCACTTCGAGCGATAAGTATACCATCTATGTATAAACACACGATTACATATATACCAGTGATTTATTTTTTCCACACACATCCATTAATTTTGAATCCACGTTCTAACATGACGTGGTAGAAAATTTGGATATCATTGTTTGGGAGATTTTTCTAAGCCGTATAGTGACTTAACAAGCCTACAAACTTTTCTCTCTTGTCTAGGAGCCATGAAACCCTCAGGTTGGTTCATGTAGATTTCTTCCTCTAAGTCCCTGTTTAGAAAAGCCATTCTCACATACATTTTGGTAGACTTCCAAATTTATTAAAGCAGCAATAGCAAGTACCATCCTAATAGAGGTTATTCATGTAACTGACGAATATGTATCAAAGTAAGCTAGACCTTCTCGTTGTCTAAACCCTTTAATTACCAATCTTGCTTTATACTTATCAATGGTTTTATCGACAACCTTTTGCAGTTGTTAGGTATAAACCATTTGTAGCCTAGTGGTTTACCACCATGAGGTAAATCCCCGAGCTATAATGTATAATTTTTGTAAAATATAATCTATTTCACATTGATGGCTTCTTTCCATTGAGCCCCTCTTTGTAAGAAGTAGGTTCATTTTCTACCATAAAAGAAACAAAATCAGGTCCGAACAATTTTTCGGTTCTTGCCTGTTTGCTTCTTCTAGGTTCAACCTATTCTTCTGGGTTGATCTTGTCTCACATCATGGAGATCATAATCAATCCCGTGTTGTCTCTTATCACGAACAACATTATCATCTTAATGTCTCTCATCATGAAGGACATCATCATTTAGTTTCCTCTCATCATGGACAACTGTATCGTCTAGTCTAGATGAACATCCATTTTTCTCAGATAAATAAGGAAACATAGTTTCAAACAATGAAAGTTTTCCTTGATTCCATTATCGTATCTTTGTATATATTCAGATTTTCTGAATCATATACAAATAAATGATAAGCACTACTGTAATGAGCATATCACAAAAATATGCAATCCACAGTTTTAGGTCCAATATTTTGAACCTTGGGTGTCGGGACAGATAGACACCCCCCACATTCATAAGTACTTATAGGATAGTTATCATCCCATCCATAGTTCATAGAACTATCTTCTTTTCTTTACAAGGGATCTTATCTAAAAGATAAGTAGCCAATAGAATCGCTTTCCCCCACATGCCATGGTTTAAACCAAGACTTTAATAACATGGCATAACCATATCATTTAAGGCACGATTCTTTTTCATCCAACAATTCTGTTGAGGCGTATAAGGAGCAATAAATTTGTATCTTATTCCAATGTTTAGCACATACATTTGGAAATGGAGACACATATTCACCTCCGTTATCACTTCGAACCGCCTTGTTTTCGATAATAAGTTGATTCTCAACTTATTTGTATAGATCAATCTTGTCTATATCCTTACTCTCAAGTAAGTATAAATAACAATATTTTGTACTACCATCAACAATTACGATGAAGTACTCGCTAATTACTACCTTAGTAGGTACCGATTCCAAATCATATAAAACCACGTGAATCAAGGGGTTCAGTTAATTTCCGGTCAACCGAGTGAAAAGACAATCTTGTCAATTTGGCTTCAACACAAGTTTTACTTATGTAATCCGTGTTCGTTTATTTAATTAAACAACGTATTGAGTTAAAATTAACATGTCCGAGTTGGCCATGCTATACATTTAAAGAATCCAATAAGCTGAATTCATACTCATTTTATTAAAACAACCATTAAAAAAAATTGGATTCAGCTTAAACATTTAATAAAGGGCATAACCCGTACTGACCAAAATTTTGTTCAATGTTAACTCAAGTTTATTTGATTAAATAAAAAGAAAGCCAAATTATTAAGCAACCATCCAGACACAAGATTCCTACGAATCTCTGGCACATACAACGTGTTGGTTCACTTAAGCTGTTTTCCACATGTGTTATTGAAAGCTTCAAGGTTTTTGTAAACCCTAGTGATATTCAGATCACTCGTATTAATATATTAAAGCTCATTGTTTTATTTACATTCTTGTTCCATCATATATTGTTTCATACACATCACATACAATATCTTCTAAGTATTAATTAGTAAATTCCGTGTGCTAATTAGTATACATTCAAAGTATCAATCTAACACAAGGCGTGTGTCAAGATCCTCTCAGCTAGCGCTTGTACTTGGAAGCAAGCTAAAGCTACCTTGAATCAAACCAATCAATGAATGAAAAAAAAAAACCGCTTACCGAGAAATAGAAAGGAAAGACAAGTTGGTTTGTGGACCCGTTAGTCAAAGGAAAGGGGGTCCTGATTCTCGGACGGAGCCGTATGACGCGAGTTGAAAATTACTTGTGATATTTAGAAAATCACTTACTTGTGATATTCAAAATATCACTTGTGATATTCAGAAATGTATGAAAACTTCTAAAAACCGCCGAAAACATTTAAAAACGGACAAAAACGTATGAAAACAGACGAAAATGTAAGAAAACGAACGAATATGTATGAAAACGGACGAAAACGTATGAAAGCGTAAAAACACGTATAAAAACAGATGAACGTATGAAAACGGACGAAAATGGATGAAAACGTAAAAAAGCATAAAAACACGTCTGAAAACGGACGAAAATGGACGAAAACGAAAGAAAACGGACGAAAACGTATGAAAACGAACGAAAACATATGAAAACGGAGGAAAACGTATGAAAGCGTAAAAATACGGACGAAAACGTAAGAAAAATGGACGAAAACGAAAGAAAACGTATGAAAACGAACGAAAACATAAGAAAACGAACGAAAACGTATGAAAACGGACGAAAACGTAAGAAAACAGAGGAAAACGTATGAAAACGGACGAAAATGTATGAAAACGGACGAAAACATATAAAAATGTCTGAAAACAATCGAAACCGTATGAAAACAGACGAAAACGTATGAAAGTTGAAAAAAAACGTGAAATAATAATAATAATAATAATAATAATAATAATAAAAGACAAAAAAAAAATTGTGAATAAATAAGAAAAACAAAAAGGCAAGAAAAAGACATTGACTTATGTTGACATATTAAATATTAGGTTAATCTCCACCATTAGATTAAATTAGATGGATGGTGAGTATTTGTCACAAAAATAAGAGTATGCAAAATAAATTGACTCTTGTAGATATACGCCCACTAGATTCTTGATTAATGTTTACTTACGGGCTTATATACTACTCGTAATATGTTATCTTAAATTGTAAGTCATGTACTCATGTTAAAATGTACAACATCTCTTCTCTTACACCACAAGCGACCGAAAATTATTATTTGGTGCCGGAAATCGCCAATATAACAAATTACCTTACACAACTATATACCGTTGCAACTTTGCACGTATTAGACTAGACACAAGTAATGTGAGAAATTTACTATGTGAGACTATTGCGAAGAGGGATGTTATTTCAACCACCAATGGTCATGTTGACTGTTGAGTTAAATTCGGTTACTACCTGATATGAATTGATTAGCTATCTAGACTAATTTTACCTTGTTGTCTAGCATATAACCTAAGGACCAAATAATAAATAATACCGGAGTAGATGGCCAAATAATAATATGTAAAAGGTGGTTAACACTAAACTGAGGAAAGGGCAGATAATGTGATACAAAAACAATAAATTAGCCATTGATTTAATGAATAATACCAAGGGTATGTTTGGCGCAATGGGCTGGAGCTGGGGCTGGTGCTTGAGCTGAGGCTAGGGTTGGGGCTGGGGCTTACTGTATATTATAAGCCGCAAGCTGAAGTTTATATTTTTATAAAACTGTTTGGCAAATTAGTTGGAGCTGAAGCTTATTAATGTAAAATCACATAAAATACATCAAATTAAATCCACATATATTTTCATCTTTTACGTGTTAATTCATTATATTTTTAAAGGTATTTAAGTAATTTAACTAGCGATAAGCTCCTATAAACCTCTTTCTATGGGCTTGAGCTTATGAAAGCTTGTGTCTTATTTTATAAGTCACAAACATTCATAAGCCTAAGTGATAAACGAGACTTATTTTATAAGTCGGCTTATTTTAAAAGCCAAAACCACTATAAGCCCTATAAGCAACCATAACTTTTGGTGTTGACACCTTAATTAGTCATATCTATGTCAACTTTAACCTTTTCGTTTTACGTTTCCTTTACTTAAAAATAATGTAGGGTGAGTTTGGTTTGTAGAAAGGGTTGAAGTTATATTTGAATTTGTCATAGGTTTGAAAGATAGTCATGCGTGACTAAAATTGAGATGATGACATATGCAAAAATCAAAAGTAAATCTTAAGAGAGAAAATGTGCAATCCATTTTGTTAAAAATTGAATTGAGTAAGCATAAATGCATATGAATTAAATTTCTTAATCTTTAATTTCCTTTTTTTCTATGTCATCACAAACATTTTTCCGCTATCACTACTCAATAATATTAATCATTTCAAACTCTATAAACTTTTTTGTGATCCAAAATAGATCGAGTTATTTGAGAAACTCTATAGATATGGGCAACCGTTGACTTATTATTAGTTGCCTAATTTTTACTTTAATAAATAATTATTTTCTTCGAGTAAATATTTTGTAATTTTTAGTAGAAATATTTTTTTACGCAACGAACTAAGAGCAAAGGGTGCAGTGGCTCAAGCTAAACTGCCATCTATGCGTCACGTCACTATTTCCTTTTCACTTCCCTAACACTCATACACCAAAAAACACCAAAAAACCTCACTTTAAGACTCACTATTTTATTTTATTTATTTCATTTTTTTAAACCAACTAATTTTTCATTTATTAAAATAAAAATACAAATTACAATACGAAGATAAAAAAAATTAACTTGGGTAATGATAGATATAAAGGCGGGATTAAAAAATTTTAATTTTTTCGACCGCTACCTATCAACGGCTACTTTTTTCTCTTTTTCTTCGCTTTAACAAAAGCCAAATATCTCATATTTTCTTTGGCGCCGGTTTAACGCCATGCCAAATCGGATTGGCGCCCGCCTCACGCGACTGTACCCTTTACTCTAAACGGTAAAATGATGAAAAAAAGGTTTAGGTTTATCTATGAGTAGTGGTTTGCACACTTTTAAAATTTGCTGGGACACTCTTACTTATGCTTTAAGTGGTTGTACACAATTCATATTGTGCTTTATCTGCTTCTACTATGAGTGTGCAAATGAATTTGTTGAATGTGACAATCACTTTTCTTTATCTATCGAGCAAAGCAGCTACCAATAGGCAAAGTACAAGTAAGCATGAAATTAAACAAGTAGATGTGGTTTTACTTCATCACATTTAACTTGTTTTTAACTATTGATTAATTAGTTCATTATATATGTATCTTACAACAATTTAAACAAACATTTTTGTTTCTTACATATAGATAGATCTCCTCATCTTTTATGCCACACTTGTATAACCAGGCGTAAAAAACGATTTTGTTGCGGATTCCATGTACTTTTTTTCTGAAAGTATTCTTTTGCATGGCAGGCTTTTCTAGTTTGAAATAATGTTACAATCAATTTTACATTTATTAAAAAAATAATAATAAATAAATAAATAAAATAAAAATATCAGTCGTATGTATTATGACTATGTGAGCAATTTATGCAACACAGAGAGGGGTATGCAAGTACTTAGCGATTGTTATGTAGTTGGCTCTTGCGACTTTGGTCCTAAACCTTTTCGGGATTTTGAGGGCATCTTGATTTTGATTCTGTAGTTGAAAATTCATGGAAATCTGGCACGTATAGAGGCACTCCAGGTATTGTTCTGAAAAACAAAATAAAACAGTTAATGTGACAACTGGTAATTTAGGGAGCTTTTTAAATACCGCATTACGTTAAATTAAACAAGTGTTAAACTTTCAGAAATGACCTTTTGGAATTATGTCGAATTATATTCGTATCGTTGATTGTTTGTGTGGATTATTATGTCGATGAATCATTGATGTTGCGTTAGTTTAGGCACTACGCGACTCCGGCACTAGAAAACCTAATAAAACGAGAAATAAACGAATCGTGACAAGTATATTTAATATAGACGTGTTTATAGTCTAAATTTATGGAAAAACGATTTTAAAGCTATCGGCGCGACTTATAAAATATTTCGGTGACGTTTGATATTATTTACGAGCCAAAAAGAGTGTTTTCGAGAAAGCTAACAAAAATTACACATCCCTCCTTATCTCTTCATTTTCAAACAAACCCTAACAATAAACATCACACCTCCTCTCTCTTCTCCTCTAGCCGTCGCCGGCTGCCACCACCCAAACAACCACCACCTCCACCTCCACAGCTACACCACCACCATCAAAACACTCACCAACATCTCCTCTTTAACCTACCGTGACTCACGCGCCTCAAAAAGCTCCCCCACCATCTCTTTTGTTACGAACCGCCGCCAACACCACCACTCTCATCATCTTTATCATCTCACACGAATAGATCGAAGAAGAAAAGGTAGGATAACGCGATAAAAACTCGCGAGTTGACTCGGATACGAGTCAACCCGCCACTAATATTGTTATTTCGGGTCGAATAATGATGGGTTACATGTGTTTGATAAATAAAAATGACTAAAAACAAGTTTGGTATCGAGTTGTGTTCGTGTGTGTCGAGTTGAGTTCCACCGTGAGCTAAAGCTCACGGTATTCTTATTATTTTGTCGTTGTTATTCTTATCTTTATGATTGGTTTGAGATTTTGGACTTGGTTTGATGCCGAGGGTTGTAGCCGAGAGATTAGGATAGGATTTTTGGATTGTTTTGAGGTAAAATGGTTGTGATGGTATTGTTGTTGTCGTTGGGATTCGAGGCCTAGTGGACTAGGTCCGTTTGGTTTTGAGTCGATGCCGAGAAGGGTAAACCGAGACCACTAGGGTCTCGGAAATGTTGTTGTTGTTGTTGGTTATTGTTGTTGTTGGTGTTGTCGAAGCTGTGTTGTTGTTGTGGTTATTATGAGTGCCGAGAGGATAGTTGAGACCATTAGGGTCTCGGCAAACATTTTGTGGTTGATTGTTGAAGTGGTAAATTGGTATGGAGTTGGATTGATTTCGTATATGTGTTGCCGAGCCGTATGACGATATTGATTTATTATAAAAATTCGGGAGTAATGACCTGGACTCGTGACTCGAAACGGACAATAACTCATAATATAAATGATTCATGACGCGCAAATATATATATATAGGATCCGGTTCCATTGAGAAGGTTTTTATTTTGAGAAGATTGAGAAATCTTCGTTTGAACAAACTGATTCATGTTTTTGATTTGATTCACAAGTAAAACATCATTTTATGGTGAATCGAATCTATAAATTACAAATTTGATTCACAAATCATTGTTAAAATCGAGTTATGATGATGATTCATTAAATTTGTACAGATGATTCAGTATTCTACATATATCGAAAAATCAAGAGATTTTTAACATTGATTCAATTTTTTTTTTTTTTTACACATTTTGAATTTTAATCACATTAAAATGAGTTTTACGCTTGAAAAAACATGAATCAAAGTTAAAAATCTATCGTTTTTGAAAACCTTCTCAATCTTCTCAAAATAAAAACCTTCTCAATCGATCCAGATTCTATATATATATATATATATATATATATATATATATATATATATATATATATATATATATAGTGAGACTTTCTTGCGAGAACCATTTTATCTGCGAGAACTGAGAGAACCACAAAAAACATACATGCACGCCTTCAATAATTGTATTTTTGCACATATGTTCTAAAAACAACATATATGTTTTTAAAAAAACATAGTTGTTCTAAAGAATTTGATAAGAAATTGGAAATACAACATTTTTCTTTGAAGGTGTGCATGTATGTTCTTATAAGGCGTTGCAACGACAATATTGCGGCCTTGTGTAAGGTTTTTGTGAAAAAAGAGGATGAGTTCATGATGATATTGAAGAACATAGGTGGATACTTACGATTATTGATGATTTGCATGTATTTTTATTTTATTTTAAAAGGGTGCATGTATGTTTTTTGTGGTTCTCTCAGTTCTCGCAGATAAAATGGTTCTCGTAAGAAAGTCCCCCTATATATATATAATATATATATATATATATATATATATATATATATATATATATATATATATATATATATATATATATATATATATATATATATATATATATATATATATATATATATATATATATAGTGTTGTATTCTATGCAGTACCAATATTAGATACAGTACTTTACAGTACTCTCTAAAATGAATATGGGTCATTGGATGAGTTGATCAAGGGTTAAGATTAAAAGTGCCAAAAGTGCAATTTAACTAAAGATGGGGTATTATTTTGTTAAGCCTAAAAGGGTATTATAGGAAATTCATTATCTACTCTTCCAATAACCGTCCCTTTATAATAGGAGATTTATTTTAATTATATTGTCTTTTATCTTTTTTTTGTTTTACAAACCTAATCACATTCATAATCGCCGTCAAAATCAAATGGCCTCCATTTCCTCTAGCACCTCATATATTCAATTTTAAGATACATATTCGATTCATCATTATCATTATCATGCGATCTTCATCATTATCATCTTTTATATATTATATTCAATTGCAAACATCTTAATCTTCTTTTAGCCTCCGTTAAAATGCGATCTTCATCATTATCATCTTTTATATATCATATTCGATTGCAAACATCAGTTTCCTCTTCTAATAACCAAACAATCGATTGGTGATTAAGATACACAACACTCGGTTGGTGTTATTGTTCTCATATTGGTTTCACCTTTTGTGTTCTTTGCAATATTGTAGAAATTATAGATTTTAGAGTTTTACTTGTTTCTTTATTGCATATGAACTTTAGGTGATTATTCTATATGTCTATGTCTATGTTTTTTGTTATAAATTGAAGATTAAAAAATGTACACTAGAAACATATGTGAAATTACCATTTTAAGCAAACAAGTTTGATGTATAAACAATTGTACACAAGAAACATATGTAAGTTTACAATATTTAAAAAATAACACACATATGCACTTCATTTTCCTGAAAACATGTATACTGAAAAAAAAAAAAAGATCAAATTTCGAAAATTAAGGGAAATTAAAAATGTTTTTTAACAAAAAAAAAATTCAAAAAGAAACTAAAATGTGTTTGACAATTAAGCCCTTTTCAATTAAATAAAAATATTTATTAATACTAAATTCCTATTGGTCTAAATGGGTACTGTAAAGTACTGTATCTAATATTGGTACTGCATAGAACGCATCCCTATATATATATATATATATATATATATATATATATATATATATATATATATATATATATATATATATATATATATATATATAAAGGTAAATAATAAAAGTTAACGATAAATATTAACTAACGAATTAAAGTTACTTAATATTTAACGGAAACTAATAAACAAAAAGGGAATGATTTAAAAATAAAAAGGTTTATTAAAGTGAGTTATTAAAAGTTTCGAGTGCACGCAAAACGAGAAATACTATTTGAAATAGTATTTATTATACCTAATAAATGTTGAGTTACGGATCGGTTCAACATTAATATGATCAACTTATACGGTTATCGGACCTATGGGACTGACGAGCCCGACAAGTGTATCGGACGACGTTATTAATGAGAAATGTGTCCTATGACTATTGACTTTACGATATAACTTTGGACTAATAAGTTAATAAGTCAAAGGAAGAATGGCTAAATTTATCAAGTTGACGAATTAGATAAGTAATCGACCATTCGTATGGAGACTTATCGGATCTTGAGGTCATATCATTTGACCATAGCGTAGACGCGGATTTAAACTAGGATATTGATTAATTATTTAGCTATGTGATTTTGACGTGAGTTGATATATCTTGATTATATTCTTAGCGTGAGTTCACTCGAGTCGAGACCATGTCTCACACACACACACGACGATACCAAACGCTAATAAACGATTTTCACAAGATTGATTTGGAAATAAAAGGGAATATACTCGGGAATAAATTGGAATACGTTAAGCTTTGAACATATATTAAGACGAATTTGCATGAATAGGTTGTGCCGAGTCAGTAGTTGCCGTGACGTGTTAGCTGATTATCTTCTACCTTGTATCTATTGATTTCTTGTGCATTGTTTGATAGAGGTGAGTTTCATAGCCCCACTTTTACTCTTATCTATGTTTTATTTAAACTTGGGGTGAGAAAACATGCAACTATTTTCTGGACCTGCCACTACTTTTTGATTTGCTATTATGTGTTGACTAGCTAGGGTTAGATATGCGGTAGATGTTGACTTAGACTAGGGTAGAAATCCTTTGCTATATCTATGGTGCCTAGCTAAGAATAGATATCTGCTCCCGGCCTAGACCAGGGTAGCAACGTATCATACGTGCTATATCGTCGATACCTGGCTAGAGTCGCTTAGGGCCCTACTTGAGATCTCGTTATGATGATTGGATGATTATTGTTATTGGAATTGTGTTGGAAGTTCTGGAATATATCTACCATTAGTCCCACATAGCAAATAACTCTATCATGTCCACTACTAAACTCATGATTAAACATATGAACTCACCAGCGTTAGCTGACATTTTTGCATGTTTTCTCAGGTAACTAAGATGATGAATGGAATGCTAAGTAATTGGAGGCTTGGCAAACGGCATGGTTGAAGGATCTACATTAACTCTGATTTTATTTATGTGGACCTATCTTATGTTCCTTTTGGGCCTTACTTTCGATACTTTTGAATAAATGTAAACCTTATAACTTGATGTTGGATTTATTTTCGTAATGGATATTGTTATCTTGTTTTCCTATACTTGTGATGCGTATCGACCTCGTAGCACCCCGAAGCTTGATTAGTCTTCCGCTGTACCAAATTTTGGGGGTGTTACAGTTAAGGTATGATATAAAAGAGTGGAACATTCGATGCACTTCAGATCGCAATAAGAGGAGAGATGAGATTTTGGCTAGGTTACGCAATTGGGATGCATAGGCTGAAGCTGGTATCATTACTCCTAATGACATTGATCAAAGAGAAGAGGACAAGATGGAAATCCAAAAAATTGACCATCATGAACGGTGTATGCTGAAACAGAAGGCAAGAATCAAGTGGACAATAGAGGGGGATGAAAATTCTCATTTTTTTCATAATTATGTTAAGAAGAACGCTCGGAAAAAGTTAAGAGAGTGGAAGGACAGAATGAAGCTCTAATAATCTTGTTCCGAGATTGCAGCCAGCGCCAGCAGGTACTTTGTGTTCATGCTGAATCTAAAAGTTAAGAGAGTGGAAGGACAGAATGAAGTTCTGGACAATGGCAACTTATGGAAATTGCTGCGAAGAAGCTAACCATAGTTGGAGATTTTTGTGTCGTGATTCTATTTAGGACAAGGGTGTGGAAGTGATATGGATCTTAAATTGTATAATTACCATTATGACCACTCTTTGAGCTCATTGTCTTCCCTATAAGCTTCTTGAACATCAAGTTGAGTCACTCTCGATAGGTTGAAACTTTTGCTTAGAGAAGTCCTTGATATAGGCTTCAGTCAATGTATATGCATTTTCTAGCTGTAACGATCGACAGAACAAATCTTATGAAAGCCTACCCTACTATATTGGTGGCTGATGGATTATTTCTACTTGAGTGTATGGATGTCTAGATATATGATCTGATGTGCATAGCTTTATTGATGTGTTGGCACGATAAACAATCAAATCTAAGTGAAAGCTTATATGATTGTCTGATGTGAATTGTTTAATATAGGGCTGAGCATAATAGACCGGACCGGAATGAGAAACCAGACCGAACGCGACCGACCGGCCCGGACCCAACATACTTCGGTCCGGTCCTCGGTCCATCCTTTTCATCATATTATAACATCTCATCTCATTCTCCTATCATGTAACCAAACAACTACGAAACACTGGGTCAATGAATAGTGTGTAAAACTTAAAACAAGGCTACAATGACCATCAGTAAGCAAGTGCAACATGCCAACATGTTGCAAAATGAGTGGACCATGATTTTGAGTAGGGCAAATGACAAAAAAATGCATCGAACTTGACACTTTTTATGATTGTGTGTAGCCAACTATTTTTTTTCGTATTGTGTGTACTGAACTTTCAAATTTCGATCATTGTGTGTATTTTATGACCATTTTACCCTTACTTTTTTCAAATTTTGAAGGGTAAAATGGTCATTTTACATGGCAAAATAGTCACAAAATACACACAATGATCGAAATTTGAAAGTTCAATACACACAATAAGAAAAAAAATAGTTGGCTACACACAATCACAAAAATTGTCAAGTTCGATGCATTTTTTTGTCATTTGCCCTTTTGAGTAACTGATGAGACCGTGAGAGCAAGTCTAGACCACAAAAGCAATATCCATCCCGCTGAAGCGAGTAAGTCTAGAACAGAAGTAGTAAACTACAAGCGAGGGTCAAGTCGAATTGGGTTGAAAGAACAGCACTTCTTTGTCCATTCAGTTATTATATTAAGTTACAAATAACAAATGTATGTATATTATGGATCTACGGGATTAAATGCAATAAGAGGTTGTAAGCTGTTTGAGAAACTTTCAACCATTTTATCACCCCAACTTGATCCATGTTCTATTTTATCTCTTTAACCTGTTATTCATAAGATACAACCCGAATTGATCCATGTTCGCATAAATATGGGTGAAATTGCCATCACTAGCGATTATGAAGTCGCCAGATTTAGCCATTCTCCTAAAAAATGTCAAATTTATAATAATGTTGCTAACAAGTCTTACGGTCATACCCCAATTGCTTAAGTCATATAAAAATAAAGACCTTTTAAAATCATCCACTTCCATCTTACCAATACTAGGGGTGCAAACGAGCCGAGCTACTCGAGCTCGACTCGATAAAAAGCTTGAAACGAGCCGAGTCTTGCCGAGCTCGAGCCTGAAAATCAACTCGTTTACTTATCGAGCTCGAGTAGGCTCGTCGAGCCTTATCGAGCTTCCACTAATAGCCCTCTAACAGCCCAATTTAAAATAAAGTCATATAGCCCATGTTTAGTCCAATAAGAGTAACCCTATTCTCACGGGTTATAAAAGCACACAAACTAAGCAACCCTAATATCTAACGCCCCCATCTAATATTTTCTCAACAAGTGCAGAGATTCACTTTCATCTGGATAACACCTTCCTTATATCTCCTACGCATCATAATATAGATCTAAGCCTACCTTATCACTCCGAGGCAAAAACACATGAGCCAAAATGTTGCACTCCTCCTTGCTACACAACGAACCATCAACAGATAATAAAACACCATCTATGGTTTACTTTCTACTTAAATTGTACAAGTAACCACACATAAAACCTTCCTCGGCTTTCCACATTCGTATGAAGAGCACAAGAATTATCGGCTTCAAGATCTTGTCAAAGCAAGGTCTCGGGTAGGTTCAATTGTTTTGTGTTATGTAATAAAGATCGATGATGGATTGTTGGTATAGGTCTATAAAGATCTTTAATGTTAAACAACTTATCTCGCTGTAATAAAGATTGTTTATTAAACAATCTTTAATGTTTTATGCTGTAATAAAGATTGTTTATTAAACAATCTTTAATGTTGTTGGTTATTGATTTATGTTGTACAGTCAGAATGGCTGTTGTAATAAAGATTGTTTATTAAAGATTGTTGGTATAGTGAGATTGTTGGGATATAGTCAGAATGGCTGTTGTTGGTTATTGATTTATGTTTGCTATGGTGGTTTAGATATTGAGTTGTTGACTGTGATTTTCTTTAATTTCTTTCTTTGACCTATTTTTCCGAATATGGACCGAGCTCGAGCTTTGTGAAAAGTTTACGAGCCGAGCTCGAGCTCGAGCTCGAAAAAAACATATCAAAGCTCGGGCTCGGCTTGTTTGCACCCCTAACCAATACTAACCTTATCCATACACCTGAAGTAACAATTTTCTATAACATCCTATGATGATAACAAAAAATTAAAATAGAAAAACGGACGAAAGTGAACCTTTTTCTTGAGAACTTGTGGAAAAACACAACCAAGTTTAATGTGCACCTTAACTATACAAGTGCCACCATATTCAACTCAAAAATATCATTTGATTTCTTTTAATTCACAACTAATCAAAAAAGTTAGCCACGAGCATCTGTAAACAAGTATGCCATAATCCAGAAAGTAAAAGTTTCCCGCGCATTTGCAGCTAAGCAAATTTTTCCACATACGCCTGCATGACAAAAGAATAATCAAAGTCGGGCTACAGAAATATAAGTCACAAACATATGAAAGTTACTTTTGTAGATGAGGTTGAAAAATCCATAATGAAGATAAAAAAAAACCACCATAATGGAGTTCAAAGTTATACCGCGGATATGATAACCGGTGTACTATTGAGAAATTAGTTGACCTAAAAATTCCCATTTACTTATGAATAGGTTAATTCAGGTCATGTTCTGTTTCTAACAAGCCTAACGGGTTGTATAAGGTGGATCACAAGTCGCCTAAAGGATAACACAAAACATCCTAAACCATTTTATTAAAAATATATATATATATATATTATTGGAATAGTGTTCTAATTGCATTCACATCTGACCACTAGTTATTTATGAAAAGTACACATTTTGACCCGTAACAAAAGTTAATCATTTCATTCTTGCCATTTTGCTACCCTTAAAATTAGCTTCTTTTTAAGGATTGTTTCCCTTCATAGCAGCAAAAATAAAAAGGGACTCAAATTACAGTGAAATGGGATGCCAAGAAATGTGATAATAATAAAACCATACCTCCACAAGCTTAGTAATTTTTGGTTTATTGCATGAGAGATACTGCTCAATCTTTGCTTGTGTTGAGATCTTGTCCCCTTGAATACTACTCGTTACTTTATCGACCACCTTCTTTACAATAGTGTTGTGAACATCTCTGCTGAGGTTACCTTGCTTCCACTTTGGCTTGAGTATCTCTTTCGTGAATTCCGCAAGTGCCTTTTTAAACATTCAGGGCCTTTTCATCGTTGCCAACATCTCCACTTTTTCTTTTCCTTGCTGCAAAACACACCCAATGGTAATCAAGGAACATTCACAAGACAAGCACAAGGTTTTGGACCCACTAGTATAATTTTGCATCAGCTCAACAAGGCTTGACTAGATGCAAGAACTATAAACGTTCCATCCTGTACTGGAGCAGATGCGCTGCAAGGCTTCATCAGCATTGAATGATTTGAATCCACGCTTACATGTGCATGCCTTGACTGCAAAATAAAAACAATTTGTACGTTAGAATCTAAGTAAACAAGTACGAAACAACAAGAGTCAAGAAAATCAACTCGGGGGGGCAATCAATGTAAGATCAACATGCATATATTTGGACACTAAAATAAATACAAACCTTCATGGACTTCATTTCATCCAGAGCAGAAAGGATGTCCATCTCTCTTTCTGAATCAGCTGTCCTATTTTCCAAGCTTTTCATGGCATCACCCATCTCCTCAGCACCTCGTCTCCGTTGCTCCTCCTCAGCTACCTGAAACAATGCATATTTTCATTTAGCACACGCCACACGGCAGAGGTAATTTTAAGGATTGTTTCCCTTCATAGCAGCAAAAATAAAAAGGGACTCAAATTACAGTGAAATGGGATGCCAAGAAATGTGATAATAATAAAACCATACCTCCACAAGCTTAGTAATTTTTGGTTTATTGCATGAGAGATACTGCTCAATCTTTGCTTGTGTTGAGATCTTGTCCCCTTGAATACTACTCGTTACTTTATCGACCACCTTCTTTACAATAGTGTTGTGAACATCTCTGCTGAGGTTACCTTGCTTCCACTTTGGCTTGAGTATCTCTTTCGTGAATTCCGCAAGTGCCTTTTTAAACATTTTCAGGGCCTTTTCATCGTTGCCAACATCTCCCACTTTTTTTTTCCTTGCTGCAGAAGCACACCCAATGGTAATCAAAGAAACATTCACAAGACAAGCACAAGGTTTTGGACCCACTAGTGTAATGTTTGCATCAGCGCAACAAGGCTTGACTAGATGCAAGAACTATAAACGTTCCATACCTGTACTGGAGCAGATCGCTGCAAGGCTTCATCAAGCATTGAATGATTTGAATCCACGCTTACATGTGCATGCCTTGACTGCAAAATAAAAACAATTTGTACGTTAGAATCTAAAGTAAACAAGTACGAAACAACAAGAGTCAAGAAAATCAACTCGGGGGGCAATCAATGTAAGATCAACATGCATATATTTGGACACTAAAATAAATACAAACCTTCATGGACTTCATTTCATCCAGAGCAGAAAGGATGTCCATCTCTCTTTCTGAATCAGCTGTCCTATTTTCCAAGCTTTTCATGGCATCACCCATCTCCTCAGCACCTCGTCTCCGTTGCTCCTCCTCAGCTACCTGAAACAATGCATATTTTCATTTAGCACACGCCACACGGCAGAGGTAATTTTAAGGATTGTTTCCCTTCATAGCAGCAAAAATAAAAAGGGACTCAAATTACAGTGAAATGGGATGCCAAGAAATGTGATAATAATAAAACCATACCTCCACAAGCTTAGTAATTTTTGGTTTATTGCATGAGAGATACTGCTCAATCTTTGCTTGTGTTGAGATCTTGTCCCCTTGAATACTACTCGTTACTTTATCGACCACCTTCTTTACAATAGTGTTGTGAACATCTCTGCTGAGGTTACCTTGCTTCCACTTTGGCTTGAGTATCTCTTTCGTGAATTCCGCAAGTGCCTTTTTAAACATTTTCAGGGCCTTTTCATCGTTGCCAACATCTCCCACTTTTTCTTTTCCTTGCTGCAGAAGCACACCCAATGGTAATCAAAGAAACATTCACAAGACAAGCACAAGGTTTTGGACCCACTAGTGTAATGTTTGCATCAGCGCAACAAGGCTTGACTAGATGCAAGAACTATAAACGTTCCATACCTGTACTGGAGCAGATCGCTGCAAGGCTTCATCAAGCATTGAATGATTTGAATCCACGCTTACATGTGCATGCCTTGACTGCAAAATAAAAACAATTTGTACGTTAGAATCTAAAGTAAACAAGTACGAAACAACAAGAGTCAAGAAAATCAACTCGGGGGGCAATCAATGTAAGATCAACATGCATATATTTGGACACTAAAATAAATACAAACCTTCATGGACTTCATTTCATCCAGAGCAGAAAGGATGTCCATCTCTCTTTCTGAATCAGCTGTCCTATTTTCCAAGCTTTTCATGGCATCACCCATCTCCTCAGCACCTCGTCTCCGTTGCTCCTCCTCAGCTACCTGAAACAATGCATATTTTCATTTAGCACACGCCACACGGCAGAGGTAATTTTAAGGATTGTTTCCCTTCATAGCAGCAAAAATAAAAAGGGACTCAAATTACAGTGAAATGGGATGCCAAGAAATGTGATAATAATAAAACCATACCTCCACAAGCTTAGTAATTTTTGGTTTATTGCATGAGAGATACTGCTCAATCTTTGCTTGTGTTGAGATCTTGTCCCCTTGAATACTACTCGTTACTTTATCGACCACCTTCTTTACAATAGTGTTGTGAACATCTCTGCTGAGGTTACCTTGCTTCCACTTTGGCTTGAGTATCTCTTTCGTGAATTCCGCAAGTGCCTTTTTAAACATTTTCAGGGCCTTTTCATCGTTGCCAACATCTCCCACTTTTTCTTTTCCTTGCTGCAGAAGCACACCCAATGGTAATCAAAGAAACATTCACAAGACAAGCACAAGGTTTTGGACCCACTAGTGTAATGTTTGCATCAGCGCAACAAGGCTTGACTAGATGCAAGAACTATAAACGTTCCATACCTGTACTGGAGCAGATCGCTGCAAGGCTTCATCAAGCATTGAATGATTTGAATCCACGCTTACATGTGCATGCCTTGACTGCAAAATAAAAACAATTTGTACGTTAGAATCTAAAGTAAACAAGTACGAAACAACAAAGAGTCAAGAAAATCAACTCGGGGGACAATCAATGTAAGATCAACATGCATATATTTGGACACTAAAATAAATACAAACCTTCATGGACTTCATTTCATCCAGAGCAGAAAGGATGTCCATCTCTCTTTCTGAATCAGCTGTCCTATTTTCCAAGCTTTTCATGGCATCACCCATCTCCTCAGCACCTCGTCTCCGTTGCTCCTCCTCAGCTACCTGAAACAATACATATTTTCATTTAGCACACGCCACACGGCAGAGGTAATTTTAAGGATTGTTTCCCTTCATAGCAGCAAAAATAAAAAGGGACTCAAATTACAGCGAACTGGGATGCCAATAAATGTGATAATAATAAAACCATACCTCCACAAGCTTAGTAATTTTCTGTTTATTGCATGTGAGATACCGCTCAATCTTTGCTTGTGTTGAGATCTTGTCCCCTTGAATACTACTCGTTACTTTATCGACCACCTTCTTTACAATAGTGTTGTGAACATCTCTGCTGAGGTTACCTTGCTTCCACTTTGGCTTGAGTATCTCTTTCATGAATTCCGCAAGTGCCTTTTTAAACATTTTCAGGGCCTTTTCATCGTTGCCAACATCTCCCACTTTTTCTTTTCCTTGCTGCAGAAACACACCCAATGGTAATCAAAGAAACATTCACAAGACAAGCACAAGGTTTTGGACCCACTAGTGTAATGTTTGCATCAGCGCAACAAGGCTTGACTAGATGCAAGAACTATAAACGTACCATACCTGTACTGGAGCAGATCGCTGCAAGGCTTCATCAAGCATTGAATGATTTGAATCCACGCTTACATGTGCATGCCTTGACTGCAAAATAAAAACAATTTGTACGTTAGAATCTAAAGTAAACAAGTACGAAACAACAAAGAGTCAAGAAAATCAACTCGGGGGGACAATCAATGTAAGATCAACATGCATATATTTGGACACTAAAATAAATACAAACCTTCATGGACTTCATTTCATCCAGAGCAGAAAGGATGTCCATCTCTCTTTCTGAATCAGCTGTCCTATTTTCCAAGCTTTTCATGGCATAACCCATCTCCTCAGCACCTCGTCTCCGTTGCTCCTCCTCACCTACCTGAAACAATGCATATTTTCATTTAGCACACGCCACACGGCAGAGGTAACAGACTAGGCCAGGTCAGGTTCGGTCGGGCACCTCTGGTATAAAAGCTACAGTAGCAGAAGAACCTGGTTGCTCCCAACCAGCTTTTTGCATCGGTGGGTCTCTTTCTCCGTTGTACTCGTGTGACGATTGTGTTCCAGAAGTTGAACGCTTATGGGAAAGAAAACAAGTATTTAGTCATTCTAATAATATTTTTTGTTTCTCTAGCGTTAAAAATTACCTGTTTTTGTCTAGTATCTGTAAAAGCCCGTTGTCTTCCAGAAGAACCACATCCCTGCTGGTCTCTCTGTTGATACCTAACTTTGGAAGAAGAACCACCTCTCTGTGGGTATCTATCTCGGTTGTAATCGCTTGACCATTGTGACGTTGAAGTCTTGTTACATGCGAAAGAAAACAAGTATTTAGTCATTCTAATAATATTTTTTGTTTCTCTAGCGTTAAAAATTACCTCTTTTTGTCTCGTGTCTGTAAAAGCCCGTTGTCTTCCAGAAGAACCACATCTCTGCTGGTCTCTATGTTGATACCTCTCTGCTGACCATTGTCCTGTATCATCAGTTGTTGTCTGCACGTTTTCTGCCACTCTATTATTCCTCAGTCTTGATAGGCTTTCCAGCATCTTCGTCCTATGAGTTGGGACATCCTTGGGTTTCAACATCTTTGGATCGCTGATAAAGTGTAAAAACATACAAAATAATCATTTTTTCCTATAATCAAAAATTTATTAATCATATTTAGATTAAAGTGAAATCATAAAAAAATACTCACCTTGATTCTTCTGGAGCATCTTTTGAGAACAAAAGAGAATGATAAGTAACACCCACGGTTTGTGGTGATTGGGTAAGAGAATCCATATGAGCTAGAACGGACAAATCATTGATTTCATGCTCCTTTGCTAATTGAATTTGTGTTTTGGAAATCTTAAAGCCTTCTCGAGTTATGCTAAACATAGCTTTCCGCTCCTGTCATAGCACAAACATGTCAATATCTATATCCATCCTATCTTATAAAGGATTTGGAACATCACCATTTTCAGCATAAACACTTAATGTGGAAATCACCATTTCAAAAATTTGTAACAGTTCTTTAACTGTCATAGATATATAAAATAATAACACCCCTCAAAAAAACCACTCACGTCTAAAAAACACACTTAAATTGTCTATGCATATCTCGATGAACTGAAATTGTCATCTCTATGGCTGGGTTGTCTGAAATTCCTATTTTGGGTGTGATACCCGGCTACAAATGAGTTAATAAAAAAAAGATAGCAGAATCACCACCTTTTCAGAAAAGTAAGAGAACGGGTTTTGTGTTTCCATTACAACTTTGGCAAGCATCATCTTGTGAATCTGTCACGTAAATTTTAAAAAAAGATTTATAAAAATATCAACTGCAAAAATTTTAAAATGTATAGCAAAAACACAAAATTTAACCTGATTTTTATAAATGGCTTCCTCAACTGTACCAGAAGTTAAAAGGCGGTAGACAAACACCTCTTTTTCTTGTCCGAGCCGGTATGCCCGGCATACGCACTGGTCATCCGTACTGAAGATGATTTAAAAAGAGAAAGTGTCAAGTGATTTACATTTACAACATAAGATAAGTGAAAAAAAAATACCTTGGATTCCAAGCAGGATCGACTATAATTACACGGTCAGCTTTCGTAAGAGTCAGCCCGATTCCACCGACTTGTGACATAATAAGTAAACATCTCACATGTCCTAGTTGGAAATCCTGTTAAAATAAAATTTTAATTTTATGTCGATATAATAAAACTAGTTAAATAAATACCGACCTCAACAATCTTCTCTCTGACTTTACATTTAATGTCTCCATCTATTCGGCTACACATTGGCTTTAGCATTTCCTACGTAGAAGAGGCAAAAAAACCAGGTTCAATTGCTACAATTTGCACCTTAAACACAAGATTTATGTTGATAAAACTTTAAACTAACCTCCATCTGGTTCAACGTGTGTTTCCGCTGGGAAAAGATGAGGACATAGTGCCCGTCTCTACATAAATCAAGCTATATACAGGAAAAGATAAAAATAATCATTATATGTCATACATATGTATGAATTATCAGGGAATATTTATACTTACCACAAAAGATTTTAGGAATAACATCTTGCATGACTCAGATGTACGATTTTTTGCAATGTATTTTCTAAAGATTGTATTCATCTTCAACAATAACAGATTACCAGCGCCCTTATCCTTATCTTCCCCAAGTTCATTTTCCTCCTTTGCTTGTTCATTCATTTGAAAAAGAACGGGGTCCTCACAAACTTTCTTTAAGATCTGTTTTATCATAATATAAATCCATGAGTTTATAGTGTGTGATGTAATTATACTGATATAGGAAAATAAAAAATTAAATACCGTTATTGCAGCAAGGGGTGCACGAGAAATTGCAAATTTTGCTTCCTTCACAAATTTTTCATACAAACCCCGCTGTAATAAGAGAACACATATACAAGGGAGAAAGGTGTCAAGTAGATGCTGCTTCTAAAAAGAGAAAGGTGTTTCATCAAAGCTCAAAAAACGCATACATTCAGGGGGAAGTATTTGTAGATCAAACGTGAAGAATCACAATGGAGACAAGACACACACTTGTGCTGCTTCAAATGAAGGTCCTAATATTATCCAGAATTCTAATGTTTTTTTATTGGACTTGGTCACTCTGCTAACTAACCGATTCCATTATCGTGATATAGTGAAATTAAGCATAAACTCATTCAAAGTGCCGGAACTGTAAAGTGCCGGAACTGTAAAGTGCCGGAACTGTATTTTGAGATACCGAGACTGCGACTATAGGTTCATAAAGGTATTCATATTGAGCATACTTTATTCTTCCTATAAGTTCATTATATACTATTTCCTCAACGGCAAAACTTCCTTACTTGAGTAATTCTATACTGTTGGGTTTATAAACTATTTTACATAGAGGACTGTTATGGCTGCTGTTAAAGATAAGCTAGGAGGCGAACTGCATGTAGGTATATTAGTCCAGTTGACTTTGTAAATGATGGCTATCGTTGGCGCAAATATGGGCAGAAACTAGTTAAAGGCAATCCAAATCCAAGGTATATTTAGTAGTACAGCAAGCTTCACTAACTTTTATACGCACATATTAAAGTTGGCAATTTCGACCTAGTCACATAAAAATGGTTTAATTTGAGCTGTGTTTTTTATGCCACTCAGTTGAAATTAAAATAAGTAGCTAAAAGGGGAACGGGCCAAATGGGTTGGAAATCGAAAGTCCCCCAAACTCTGTTTAAACCATTTAGCCTATTTAACCTGCTAAATGGTTTTATTGAAAGAATTAGATTGATCGAGCCTTTGCTGGTCGCGGTGTTCAGGATTCTTTGGGTAAATTAGTAGTCGGCTCGCAATGTCGAGTCGAAAACCAGGTTAAAAGAAAAAGAAAAAAAAATTGTAAACAGTTATGATATGTTTGAGAAAGTTTGTTTACAATGTTCCATCGTTTTTACGACTCTATCTTCTATGTTTTTATGCATTGTATGCTTATACAACTGCCTGATGGGTGTCTTATTGAATGCAGTCCTACAATATAGTGTTTTAACTAAATTTCGTCGTTCATTTCAGAATTATGTGAATGATTCTAATAACATTTAGTCGTTTACAGCTTATTTAAAAAGTAAACAAGTTTGTATAGTTACAGACATCAACAACTTATTGACATGTTTGGCAAGCAATTTAGTGATTGTACCTGGAAATCAGTGAGTTTAAGCCAAATGGTGAACTCGTGTTTTGTCGGTAAACCCAGTATTTCACTTGTTCGTCTCAGAAAATTATCTTCAATGTCTACTTTTATGGCCTGTTTAATGTTCAAATGCAGAAAATTAAAATTAAAAAAGACATTACAATTACAATAGGATATATAATGCTCAATTAAGAAATACAGAAAATTAAAACCTGAGCTGCTTCGTTAAAAAGAAACCTTTGTTCATCATTTACAGCCATATTTTTTCCACACTCAAGAGGTCTGGTACGGGAATCTTGAAAGCTAAAATGATAGGAAAATAAAATAAAACATGTCAAATTTGTTGATGTAAGACTCTTCCATACAAAAGAAATACTTACAGTTTAAGATCAGAAAATTTATGAGGTAGACAGAAATTCAGTAGGGACCACATATCCTGGTACAAGAAGGAAAGAGAAATATATAAATAGTTTTTTGGAATATAAACTATACAGAGAATAATATAGAAAGAAAAAAAAAACGTACGTTAATGCTATTCTGTATAGGGGTCCCAGTTAAAATAAGGCGGTGATCAGCACGGATACTTCTTATACATCTGCTCCTTTGGGTTTTGACATTTTTAATTAGGTGTCCCTGTTAATATGTTTAGTTAAAACTAAAAAGATAAAAGAAAAATGATTCTTATCATCAATCAATACAAAGTCGAAACATACCTCATCAAGGATGAGGTAACTCCACGACATAGATAAAGAATCTCTGTTACTAACAAGTGTATCATAAGTCGTCAAAAGGATCCCAGTTTCCTACAAAAAAAGTAAAACCAGAATTAAAACCACGATTTGTACAGTTGTTGAAGCTGTTAATGGTAGTGATCAAGGCTTTCACAAAAAAAGAAGAGAAAAGAAATAACTGTTACTAACCTTGGGAAAACGCGTAAGCTGCTTCTCCTTACCATACCCATGGTATAAAAGTGCTGGCATGTCAAGACCATGGAACTCGTCACGCCAGGTTGGTAGCATTGTGGTGGGTACCACAATGAGAACCCGCTTTGCACGACGAGATTTAAGAAGCGAAACAACAAACACGCACGTCTGCAAAAAGCCGTTGTAATTGGTTAAATAAAACTAAACATGAAGTGATACTTGTAAAGAGATAATTAGGAGAAATCTACAATACCTGATAGGTCTTACCGAGGCCCATATCATCTGCAAGAATACCGCCTTCACCTCTGCAATGCAGGGTCCACAACCAACGTATCGCCTCTACCTGATGAGGCATTAATGGTTTATCGACGTTTTCTACTACAGTAACTTGGTTTTGATCATCGAGGTCAATGTCATTGGTGAGCACAAGCCTTTCCATGCTGGTAGATGAAGAAGGTCCAGCGCAACTGAAAACAAAAACAAAGATTTTAAGATGTACTTCTAGGAATGAATAAAAGTTTGTGTGGGACCCTAAACCTAAGCATTCTCTTTCGTGAGGGACACTGAGTCGTAAAGATCTCCCTAAGGTGTAGGCATGAGGCTCAAGGTGTGGCACATGTCTCATTTTAAGTGAAATTCAAGTTATTCTATAGCATCATTTATGCATAAATGCACACAAATAAGAACACAAAACTATAATCCACTCTCCAAGTCTGCATATGACTAGGGGTTTTGATGTTTGGTCTTAATTCTCCATCTTCTCTCTGTTTTTTATATCTGCACCTACTATCCCTTTACAGTTATTTCCCATATACATCTCCTTAGCGATTTCTGCTATATGTTTCATCTCCTCTGCTAAGTTATATGTGTGTGTGTGTGTGTGTTTGACAAGACTGTCAAAAGTGATAAGCAAACACTTTGAACGATTAATATGTTACAAATATAGACAGTTTGTCAATGTTTCTTTTATAACTTTTTTTTTCTTCTGTATGCTGTAGTCAATTTCGCCGAAATACCACTGGTATTTCGGATTTCGGAGGTCCCATAAAATTTCGTTTCAAATTTCGTTTGAAATCTCGCTACCGAAATAATCGGCGAAATTGACCGAAAATATACCGAAATTGAAAGAAAATATACCCAAAATTTCGGTGGAAAAGGTGGTATTACCGGTTGTTATGTCTTGTACTAGATTGGAACATCGAATTGGAGGCTAATGGATCGAATTTTTATTATTACTACAAGGCGGGAACAGTGTTGTAAATATCGGAAATTGGAGGCTAATGCGAGGATTTCCGGCGATTGGATATCCGGCGATTGGATTTCCGGCAATGAATGAGTTGATTAGGGATTGAGTGGTTGGTGTTGCTGCATGATTTGTGAGAGAAGGAGAGGGGCGGATAAGTGATTATTAGGATTAGGGTTTGTGGTTACTGAGGTATTAATACCCAATTTATTTGGGTATGTATGGACTTGGACCGGAGCAAAAAATGGGCCTACTCGGATTTTACTTATAAGTGATGTTGGGCTGTCCAATTATTTTCAGTCCAATAATTACATAAAATATTATATGCAAACTTCTATATATTAAAAAACTATAGATATATTATATAAAATATATAAAATATTAATATTTAAAATTACCGAAATACCACCGAAATTTCAAAAATTTCGTATCTCGGTCCTTGACCGAAACAACGAAAATTTTGTCCTTAAGTATGCATATTTGTAGAGGACACAGATTCAAAAATGTTTTTTTAAATGCTATGCCCTCTCCTGTTTTCATGTGCTTCCTTCAAGTAGATAGAATGCAAACCGAAAACTATGTGTTTGCATGTAATGAAGCAACTGAGTTTTATAAGAAAGGGGTTTTACTGCAAAGGACGCGAATATGTAACTAACTTGCCTCTTTTTGCTTTGTTGTGTAGCCATCTTTATTTTTTCTATTGTATACATAATACTTTTGAATACCGTCTACTGTGTGTATCACTGTATCTTATGACCATTTTGCCCCTACTTGTTAATAGGAGAAAATAAAGATCGCTACACAACAAAGCAAAAGATGGCAAGTTGGTTACATTTTTGTGCCTTTTGCCCTTTACTGATATAATGGATATTGAACATTAGAGAGTTTGCAGCCAGTCCAAAAATAACATTAAGTGTGTTAGCGTCATCAACCAAGGCCAAGAAGATCATATAGCTCCTAAGTCAACTACTTAAACATAAAAGATATAGAGAAGGCAAGAAGTTACTTTTGATAACCGCCTCCACTAACTGAATCACAGTATCCCTTCAACCATCGCATGAACTCAAGATTATCCAATGGTCTTCCTTTCACGAGCCTGTTAACCTCAATGTGCTGCCATCAAAACACCAGATTACTTAACGCTCAAGCAAATAAATGAGTAAATTACACCAAGAGTAGTGGTATGATGACTATAAAACTCAGTTTACTTGAAAAGTGCAATCTATTTTACAACAAGACTAATAGTATGATGGCTATTAGTCTGTCAAATTAGCAAGTACAATGGTTGGATGGTCAGAAAGCAATGCAATTAACATCTTAACAAAAACACTTGTGATTTCTAATACATGTATAAATGTTGTTTACTTAAACAAATCCGGAGTTACAAATCCATTACTCCTGTTGGACAAATTCACACTTGTGGTCTTGTTGTGAGCTTACAATTGTACTTGGTATATTGATTTGGTCAACAAAGTAAATAGCCTATAATAACCTAAAATTACTAGCAATCATGTCGCAAATTGCCTACTCAATCTAGCATAAAATCAAGTGTTCTTTTAAAGTACAATGGTTATTATTCAATTAGATAACAGGACGTTTAGGAACGAATTGACTCATTCTGAACACTACAGTTTGTCACATACGCCAAACAAAATATGGCAACACATATTATGAATAGAGAAATTCAAACGCACACATTAAAATAATCAGGATATATTAAACAACCTTATGGATCTTGAGTCTGTTGAAAACGTCCTGAAGAACCTTGAAATTCTGAATCTTATCATACTCAGTCTTGGCGTCGAAATTAACCTTATGCATCGGCACCACTCCAGGATGAACCACATCCATCATCTGACAAGGAACAGCACCCGAACATGCCTACATTCAATCACAATCCATTAGCAATCATTCTATTTTGACAGTTCTGATATCAACTAGCAACACAACAATCATTTTACGCCTACATTCAATAGGTTCCACTAAAATCATTTAGTTTAACCTAAATTTATTCACATAAACCTTACATTTCTAGCATCAATCATTAACACAACTATTATTCCACGCCAACATCCAATCACATCCATTAGAATTCATTCAATTTAACCTAACTTCATGCATATAATCCTACTCTCACCGTTTCGGCATCAATCAACAACACAGCTATCGTTACACGCCTACATTCAATCCGATCCATCAAAATCATTAAACTTAACCTAACTTAATTCACATAATCCTATTTCCACCGTTACGGCATCAATTAACAACACAGCTATTATATAACACCTACATTCAATCAAATCCACTAAAATCATTCAGTTAGCCTAAATTCATACATATAATCCTACGTTCACAGTTCCGGCATCAATCAGATACACAACTATCATTTCATACAGATACTCGAACCGATCGACAAAATTAGGTCAAAATAATTATAATTATACAGTTTAGGCATCAATTAGGAACAAAATAATTGAATAAGGTGTAAAATTAGGGTTTGAGATAGGGCGAACCTCTTCGACTTTAGAGAGCCTGAGACATAGTGTTTGGTTGATCCAGGATAAGATCTCGGATCGGCCGACGGAGTAAGCGTCGTCCATCATTCCGATGTTTGTTGACATTTTCTTTTACAGATTGTGAATTTGGGAATTTTTGGAGAGAGAAAAGTTATGAGGAGGTGTGTGTGTGATTGATTTTGAGAGCGGGAGGGTTTATGCGCCAATGGCTTTTTATTTTGGGAAAATTCTTTAAATGCCCCAAATGTAGAAGGGTGTTTACGTTAGATGCTAAAAAAAAAAAAAAAATTCTCTAAATATCTCAGGGATCAGGTCGCTCAACAAAACTTGGGCGGATCTCATATAATTGTGACATGTGTCCCTATGTATGTCCCCACTAAAGTACTAAGATGTACTTCTTGCAGTATGTACTTCTTGGGCGACTAGGACCTACATAACTTGGGCCATTTTTGATTTTTTGTCTTTTTGTAAAAAGGTATTCTCTTATTTTATTATATAAATAGTACAAAAGTCTTGGGCGAATGGGTCCCACTATTCCTTATACTTGGACGACTTGTTAGGTTGAGGGTATTTTTAATAGTTTTCTACTTTTTATACAAGACTAGCCTATAAACCCGTGATAAATCACGGGTGGCTTATAAAAATGTACAAAATAAAGCTTTAACTTGTGATCGAAATATCAACATGAAAAAAAAAATTATATTTTTAGTGCTTAATTCAAAAGTTTATGACGTAGCAACAACACATGAATAGGAAAAATAATTAACAAAATCTAAAAGCTCAATCCATTCATAGATAACTGAACAACATAAACACAAAATGTAGTAGTAGTACACCATTGGCAACCCTTTTTATTCAAAACAAATAAATACGTAGCATTACAACATTACACCAATAATCTACAAATGACTTTTTGCTCAATAGTTACATTTGATCAACTATTATGATGATGGATGAGCATGTATAGCTTATAGACACGTCAAATTGACGGAATTTTCAAAGAAATTATTCATTAGGTAGTTGCATGCTCGAATTAAGTAAGAAACAACAACGAACATAAAAAGGTTTCGTCTTTCGTGAAGAGAATGATAAGTTTAATATTTGGATGAGGCGATAAAAAAAATAATTTATAATTTTTAAAATACAGAACGTGCATGTATTGTCTTGTATCGTTTGGTTCAACATATAGATAGTCTTGAACACAAAAAGTATGTGGTCAGCATAGGACATTTGAGTAGCCCATGCTCATTCCTTAAACACCTAATAGTTTGAGAAAAACAAAAGTAATCAAAAAAATGAAGTTAGCAGTCATATGTAAATTTAAGAATTCGTATGAAATGTTTTAGTTATGTTGATGTACATACATGTCCATGTTTGATCAAAGGCATCGAAGCAATTCTTTGCAGAAAACGTCCGCAACAATACCTTTGTTGATTCCCAACCAAAAAGAGCAAAAAAACATGTAGTCAGAGTTTTCTCAAATCAATCGAAAATAATAAAAGATGTCAAAAAATCAAGTGATTTTGCATCTAATATATAGAAAGGTTGACTCTGAAGTCAAACTGCTTTATTGTTGGTCATGTAGAAAACATCAGCTATTGCTGTTTCAAATATTGAAGGTCCAACTTAACCAAAGCTTTAGACACTTTTAAATAGAACCTTGGCCTGTTTCCTTTTTTTGCATTATTTTAATTTTTACCTGTTGGATAAAAAAAAGCCTGAACGACCAGTTCATATGCAATGCGTCAAAATCGCCAATTTTATCAGTTTTACCAAAACTATATCTTCTATTTCCATTTACAGAATGTAACCAAAGGCCTGAGCATGCTAATATATACTATTGTTCAGACTAACAATAGGCAAAAAAGAAGGCAAATACTAACTTGTGGTTTGACCTCCACGATGTTTTGCCCACTCTTGACAGTAACAGTTTCATTAGCAAGAACACTTTCCAGATGATCCAAAAGCTCCTTAGCTTGACACGAACCAAAGTCTGGATCAGCATATTGATAGTTCCAGACAAGTCCACTCTCTTTAGTCTCACTGGTTGACCCGTCTGTTTTCTCAGTATACAACTTCATCACAGGCTCTGCAATCTGTTTCCAATAAAAATCCGCACTGCAATATAAGTTTCCCATTCTGCATCCTTATTTTCCCTACCCACACACACACACACACAAAAATCAAAATCTGTGGAAACAAAAACCATATCTTAACTAACATGGTTAATTTAAATATGGTGTAAAACGGGTCAAAACAGGTAATCCGAAAATAGACTTTTGGGCGCCTTTTACCCTGTACCATTACCTTTTACAGTAACTTATTTTTCTACCCATTTGAACCAATGAAAGATAAAACATAGCACGAAGTCGACCCATTAAGATAAAGAAAGATTTGTACCTGAGGAAGTAACCATGTTCAGCAGCAACACCCAATTTGTCACATGACGAAAACCACTCGGTCAACGTAACTCGATCCTTTCCACTAACGATAAAAACCACATTTTTAGGGTCCCGACACAAACTATTCACAATTCCTATAACTTCTGAACTTGGACTCATACTAATTGAGTTCTGAGCAGCCATAGTACCATCATAATCCAACAAAATAGCCCCTTTTTTAGTCCGTTTATAAGCAGAAACAATATGTTCAACCGAAAGCTTCCTAAAATTCGGATCCAAAGCAACAACCCGGAAGCCTAACCCAAACCCAATCCCCCAACACCTTCTCCTCACATGATCCCTGCACGATCTTTCAAGATCTTGCCAAAAGCTACGAGCCCAATAAGCAACTTCGTAAGTACTAACATACCTATAATGTTTTTCATGCCTCATTTGTTTTTCAGCTTCAGCAACAACCAATGCTGAGTCCATTGCTTCAGCAACTGCATCAATATTCCATGGATTGACCCGGATGGCCCCACTTAGAGACGGGGAGCACCCGATGAATTACGACACAACTAACATACTCTTTTTTGGAGATGATGGATTCAACGCTAAAGTCTCATCAAGTTTAGCATTCCCTTGTCGACATATAATGTACTCATAAGGTATCAAATTCATCCCGTCCCGGACAGCTGTCACAAGACAACACTCTGAAATCACATAATAAGCAATTCTTTCATAAAACTGAAGCGGGTTATCGATCAAGATCACGGGTACGTAACCTTCCCGACCGAATTTCCGGTTGATTCTTTCTCGAGTGGTATGAGTCTCTGACTGGACCTCCAGAACATCCCTCCCTCGACCCCGAGCCGGGTTTGCAATTTGAACCAAAACCACTTTACCCCTCTTTTCCGGATTTACATATCAACGTATTCAAACATAAGACCTTGCCAAACATCTGATTAAAATGGATTTTATATATAAGTCGATAATCAATTTTAACTGCCATATTTACCCGAATCAGTTTTAAGTGCCATATTATTGATAAAACTAAGAGGGTGGTAGAGAATGGTTACCTAAGTGCCATATTCACCCAATGAGAACAATTGCTTGATGACCCGAACGCCATTATCTATCATCACCAAAGTGCAACAATCATTTAATCATCAAATTAACATAAAAATATGTAAAGAGGCCAACTTTTTAGACAGTAGAGTTCATGTCATGGTTGGAGGCGCTAAATGAGACTTACTGGAGTCATAGAAGGGCAGAATGGTAGTAGCAAGATCTTCGTTTAACGATACAGGAAGTGGTGGCCCTGGCATATATCTTATGCTGCACAATGACAAACGAACACCTCAAGAATCAAGATGAATTGTTAAAACATACAAAGTTGAAGTTATGGAGATAGTAATTAGGTTATGTCATACCTTCCTCACTTCCTGCATGAGTTCAGCTGCACTCTTGTCAAGTATCGGGTGTGCTTGTCTGTCGAACAAAGTGAGTGAAACTGATCCAGTTGAAGTCCATCACTCGCAATGGAATTTTGTACCTTTCATAAAATGTTAAATGGATAAGTAAGTGAGGTTACTATATGCGTAATTTAAATATAGTTTACTATTTTTCCAGTACTTTCACAACTACTCAAGAGCAAATTGTACCAATAAGATACATACCAAACGGGCTCATTTTGAGCTAATTGCGACAACATACATACCAAACTGCACCAATAAGATAAGTAGGTGGGGGTGGATCTATCACACGTTATAAGTATCATCTCATTCCAATATTTACACAAATTTTGACTGCTGAACTTAAACGGGCTCATTTTTGAACCAAAAAATTAATGTAAATTTCACGACTTCACCTTAGACTTTTTAGCAATTGATACTACCAAAGTTAACACAGAACATGATATTGCAGCAGGATATACTAAACTAACAGCAAGTCCATCACATTAAGTCATTAAGGGGGTGTTTGGATCAGCATTTGATACTACCAAAGTAAACACAGAACATGATATGCAGCAGGATATACTAAACTAACAGCAAGTCCAAACTCCTACACGACTACCCATTACATTCCCCTATTGCAGCAGTATCATACAACCGCCCATTATTTTCAAGACCTTATAGCAGATAACATTTTCATTATAGCCAAGCATATTAGACCCCAATGACAAATTTAGGTGTATAAAACCCTAAATCAATCAATTCGATTGTTACCCCTAAATACCCACAAAAAACATAAATTATGGCCATGGTGTAGAAAAACCCTAAATAACAGATTATTTTGCCAACAAAGAGAAAACATATATTTCGATTGTTATCTTCAATTCCTCTTTCCGAAAACAAAAACCCGTAACCCACCCCTCATTCAATCAATTATTGTTACCCACCAAAAAACCTCAATCAAATCGATGGTGAATCAAATAATAAATGAATTGTAAAAACTGATACTGAATTAGCTTGATTTTCGGTATTCATTGACGTGTGACAACTAAAAAAATATATAGATTTTAAATCATACCTTTTAGAGTCATTACAAAGATTTCGGTAGCCATTGAAGGAGATTTTGGGGAAGTTTCAATTTCATGATCTTCGTGCCTTAATTTTCGGTTGCAATTGATTTGTTAATCAAAGTATTGATGGCAGTGGGTTACGGGTTTTTGCTTGGGAAAGTGGGTGTGTGGCTGTAGAATAAAAAGGTGAAGTCAAATTGAAGATAACAAAGGAGGTGATGAGCTGGATTTATGACCTGGCTTTTTTTTTTTGCCAGGTGGCTTTAATGAGGTGGATAGCCTTTCAAAAAAAGTTTCTTTTATTATATATATAGATTATACTTTTAAAATTTTTATACCAACTGTATTATTAACAATTTATTCTTGGGTCGTTTATTTTCAAAGGATTTACTCTCACTAACTTTACTCTCACTACCTTTACTCTTCTACAGATCGATTATACTCCTCACCATCGATTATACTCCTCTATACTCCTCTTTATCGATTACTTCTACAGATCGATTATACTCCTCTCTGTCAATTATACTTCTCTTTATCGATTACTTCTACAGATCGATTATACTCCTCTCTATCAATTACACCCACAGATCTGAAGCAACTGATTGTCTTGGTTTATGTTTATTCTAATTTAGGGTTACGGTATAGTATTCGATCTAACTAACGAAAGTAAAAATGGTTTGGGCTAGGGTAAGTAATTATCTTTTCGATTTAGGGTTAGGGTTTGTTGTACTTTTTTTTAAAAAAAAATTATCCGATTATTTTATTGTTAGTGTTAGTTATTCGAGGATTATTTAATTGTTAGTGTTAGGTTTTATGTAATTTTTTAATTGTTAGCTTTAATTAGGGTTATTCGAGGATTATTTAATTATTAGTGTTAGGTTTTATGTAATTTTTTAATTGTGAGTATGCATTAGCTTATGGTTGCACTAACTGTTAAACTCAGTTCTTAATGATCTTTGTGGATTGCCTATTTGTTTTCATTTGGCTTATTTATAGTCCTGTCAGTATGCATTAGCTTATTTCAAGACCTAGATTTAGGTTATCTTAAATCTGTCTGTATTTATTGTGACCAATGTGTTTTTGGCAAAATCAAAGTTCACACAATTTTACCAAACTATTTTCAAGTGCGAGCATTGGAAACCTTTGCTTTTGTCATTGCGATTGATCTAAGTGTTGTATCAGACCGGTCGTAATCGGCTATTCTATGGGAAACAACTAGGGTAAACGGATGGACTGGTGATTCCGGGCGACCTTGAACCATAGTTAGTCGTTTACTTAACCCTGTAGAGTTGGGCTCAGATATCGGGCCTCAGATTATTCATCCTGCTTGTGATTAAGACACGGCGGATGTAGTCTGTACTCCCGATCAGGTTCAAACTACACGGGCAACTGTTTTGACAGCTTGTTCTCTTGCGAAGACTTAGTGCATCGACGGTACACGCAATCTTGTGAATACTTTGGAAAAATTTTGTGAACTTTAAATTTCCACTAATAGTTGTAAAGGGGCTTAGAAAGGGTAACAGTATATCTGGGTTCCATTGCTTAAATTGACTGAGTTCCCTAAAACTGTTTGTATATCAAACATACCAATAGTTTTGGGGAACTCAGTCAAATTAAGCATTTGAACTTATATAGAGATGTGTGTATCTTAAGTGACTTGTAAAAGATTGGTTTAATTTTTCCCCTGCAGCATAGCATATCAGCAGACCTTATATTGCTTATTGGCTGATCTCAGTGCTTATTGGTCTTTGTGGATTGATTATTTGTTTTTATTTGGCTTATTTATAGTGATGTCAGTATGCATTATCTTATTTCAAAATTTTGTGAACTTCCATTGTAGTTGAAATTTGAATAAACCTTAATTCTATTTACCATCCGAATTTCACAAAGTTGATAGATTTCTTCAGGTCTATCATGTTCCTTTGTGGTTGGCTTTCGTTGGCGACACATCTTCGTCTATAATCGTAGTACACTAAACCTTTAATTGTGCGTAAGTGTCACCATGCTCTCTTTAGCATTGTAGAATATCCATAATTAATATGTATATTCGCCACATACAAGTGAGCAATATCAAACATAGAGCTAGATTTAAGAAATTCTGATTGCGCAACCTCAATTATAGGGGAAGATCTATCTAACGTTGTAGATTGGTTCCATTGCTTAATTTGGAAGCCGTCTTAAACTGGTTGCGTGTTTGATCTTGATAACCAGTTTTGGCCCTCAGTTGCAGGTGTGTTCACCCTAAAAAAATTTTTAGGGTGAACACAATTGTACTTGTGGGCCGAAGCTTGTTATCAAGATCAAAGACACAACCGGTAATAAGACGGTTTCCACACAAAAAAAAAAGCAGTGGAACCCATCTACAACGTTAGATTGATCTGCCCTTACAATTGAGACATTTTGATTTCGATAATGATATAGTGTGTATGATTGATGACAATCCACACTCCTTCATTATCGCCGTCAAGACGAGTCCTGTTACTCAGACTCTATTCTATGGTCAACATTTGCATATTTTGTTGCCGCAAGTGTAAGCATTTGTTATTCATGGCTTTATTTTTATTTTTTTTCCTAAGCTGGCTTTATTTTTTATTTTTATTTTTTGTTTTTCTTAAAGGAATGTGAAGCCAAAGTCATCGTTAGGAGTAAATTGAAATACTTTTCATTAATTAGAGATAAGCTGAATGAAAAGCGAAGGATTTTATTTAGGACTACCTGTTTTGGAGGATGGTTGGATATTATATTTTTTGACCATGAACCACATATGTTAGATTATATACTACAAAAACAGAGTTATGTAGATGATGCACACTTTGACATGCCCCTCATATATACTGTGGATGGTCGTAGTCTACATTTTGGTCGTCCCGAGTTTTCTCTAATAACAGGTTTTCGTTTTGAAAATATATAAGGTCTGACTTGTATAGTAAAGGTGATATAAAATTTAAGTCAAGGGTATTTCCAAATAAAATGGGGGTAAGACTTTCAAACTTAGATCTTCTTGGTGTTCTTGAGGATGAAGAGTTATTCGGTAAATTATCTGATGAAGATGCAGTCCGTGTGTGTCTATTGTTAGCGCTAGAGGTAATTTTTATGGGTCGGTTGTTGGTTGAACAAGTGGATGACATATACCTGCGTTTGGTTGAAGACCTTGAAGCATGGAATTCGTTTCCATGGGGGGAGCACATTTGGAGGCAATTGTACAACCAGATACTTAATGTCGTAGACAGACACAGGTGGGAACACCTTAAAGGACTCGAAGCATCTCGGAAGTACGTTCCAACGTATACACTTGCAGGATTTGTTTGGGCTTTCAAGGTTATTCTTTTATTTTTTTTCCATATGAGTTTTTAATTTTGTTTAATTTTTCCTTGCCTAACTCAATCTTTAACTTTTGTAGATATGGATTCTTGAGTCGTTTGAAAGAAGCAATAAGTGGTGGAATAAAGTCCCAGATGTCATACCACGGGGTGTAGCCTGGTCAAAGAAAGAAGTGTTTACACGATCGGATTATGGATTGCTATTTGGCAAGGTAAAACCTTATAGAATATCGTATTCCCTACTATTTATGTTATTTTGTGTTGTATTGAACTTGTTTTTTTATCTTCTTTTGGTTAATGTTTTTTGTAGGACTCGAAGATAAATTTTGAATTGAAAGCAACATTAGCCGAGCAGCAGTCTGATTGGTATATCCAATTTCGAGAGTATTTCAGGGGGTACATACCAATTACTCGTAAACCAAGGGTACCACATGAATACGATCTCTATCTACAGAAGTTGGATGCTTGCCGGAAACGTGGGAGGACAGAAAAAAAGTATTTACCGCTTGTTCCTAGGATTCAGACAAGTGATCTTATTACTGAGATCAGCCTTAAGGATTGTGTGATTCAGGAGTTGAATGCTCGTGTTTTCAAACTTGAGTCTATTATTCAGGTGATTTTTTATATACAGTAATATAATGCATTTAGCTATAACATGTATTTATATGATTGTAATATAAATTTAATGGGTTTTAAAAATACTTTGTAGGTTCTTGCTTGCGAAAGAACTTGCGGTTTTCGGGTAAACACATTGGTTCCGAAAGCTTACTTGTCAAATTATAAAGCGAATTTTTGACTTTATTGAATTTAACAATGCCTCCGTTTTTTCATATACAGGAGAAATTGGACTTCAGTAAATCTTTTTCGCATCTAAGCCATGAATTACGAGAAAAACTGGATTCTGAATTCTTTGAAATTGTTGACTCTATTATTTCCCGAAATCGTTCAGCTGAGATAGATGTCAACTCTGATGACGATATTATTCAGTAATGTGTTTTTACAAAGAATACAATCCAAAATATATTATACCTTGTATGAACACATCAATTAACATAAATTCTTGTGACAGGAGTATCTTTTGGAAGAGGAATTAAGCCTGAGGAAGCAAGAAGAAGAAAGGTGGAAGATTGAAGAACTAAAGCTTATGGAAAAAGAGTTTCATAATGCGTTGATAGAGGAGACGAAACGGCGGTTGGAAAGGGAAGAGAAGTTGAAGATTGCACTCGAGAAGAATAAAGCGTTATCTGCTCTTTATAATTCAGAACATTGGAAAAGAGCAAACGCAGGCATGGAACCCAACAAGAGGAGTCAAAAAGGTGGGTCTGATTCGTTGTATTACTGGTCCGAACAATTTGTGAAAGCTGAAAAAAATCGAACTCCCCCTTATGGACGTCGGGATCGAGATATGAGTGACTATTTAAAACGTGTTCAGCCTTGGGTGGAGGTATAAAAACAATTTATATTTTCTTACGTTTAACGTTAAATTTTTATTTTTTCTAATATAGTAAGAACCTGTGTGTAGAATCTTACTCGGTGCAACAAATATATCAGCAAAGTGCATCTGACTAATGATTACGACGAATTCCTTGGAAAGCCGGGGCCACTTCGTTATACATTTCCTTGGTCCAAAGAACCTGTACGTGTTGATCGGAGGTTCTGGGAGAGCTTAGTTTGTTTAGATCCTACAAAACAAGGGTGGCTCATGGATGAGGTCAGACTCTTTTGCGTTGGTTTTGTAAATCTATTTTTTTTTCATTTCTTATGGTATTTGTCTCACAAATACTCTTTTGCGTTGGTTTTGACAACACATAGAGCTGTGGGTGGAATACATGTTGCATTTCAGACCCGATGACGCTGATTGGGCTATGGTTAGTCCATACTGTGTTCAGCTGCTATTGCAGAATTCCATCCCCATTTGATATGCTAATGGAAGCAAGTACAATATTAATTGGGGCGATGTTGACCAGGTAATACGTGTATTCATTCCTTGTGTATACATATATGGACCTATTTGCCTCAGAACATGTATATAAATTTCTTTTTATTTTTTCGTTACAGGTTTTTATGCCTATCAACGAAAAGCAAAAACATTGGTTTCTGGCCCAGTTCGATATCAAGACAGGGGTGGTAACGTTGTATGACAGTGGTGAAAAGCATGAACCGGAGTGGCGTCCTTGGTATTTGAATATGCGGGCATGTTTAGAGGTAATACTTTATATTTTTTTACTAAATAATTCTAGTAAAACCTGAAATGCATATAACAGTCTAAAATCCAGTTTGATACTTGTTCAATTTCAAATATAAGTCTTTAAAGTACAGGTTCTTGTACATTAAAACTTCAAGTACTTTGACAACTATCCTCTTAAATGTATCATAAGTCAACTAGTTAAACTCTATGCAAGTACAACTGCCCATTTAGTGTTCCTTAATGTTCAGGTACATGGGCAAGTAGATTATTAAATGTTTTAAGTCTTATTTATAATCTTCTTTTCCACACTAGTTTACATCCACACTAGAATTAAACCTCCAGCTATACCTTTATACTCCTCTTCTCCACACTAGTTTACACCCACACTAGTTTGCACCATGTCTGACTGTATTCCACTTGAAGTTCAATTGGAAATTGTCCGTAGGCTTTCTGTCAAGCAAGTACTTCAATGCTGAAGTGTCTCAAAGACCTGGAAGGCTGGCATTGACACCTTGCATTTCACTGGTTGTTTCGGTGTTCGCCCAGATGATGGTTTCCCATATGTTTTACGCTATCACCAAGGGTTTAGAGGTTACATGTCTTACGTTTCTCATAATTTCTCTTTAACACCTGTACCCACAAACCTATCTTTTTCTGACTTGATACCTATTGGCTACTCACACGGCATTTGGGGTTTTTCGTATGGACCAATTCTCCCTCACTACATGGCTTTTGTTTGGAACCCATCCATCAGAAGATCTGTGGGAACATTTGTCCCTTATGTGACAATTGGTCATGAATATGAAAAGCGTATGTTGGCCTTTGGGGTTCGACCTGACAACCTGGACCCAAGAATTTTAAAGATTTCATACCCGTTTGAGCCCCAAAAACCATGGTGTGTCTTACTTTTCTCCTTCTTATTAAGAGAATGGAATGTATTAGAAACTCAGTTCTTGCCTCGTCAGTCAATCCGACTGAAAAAGGCATCTCAGGCTGTTGTTGATGGCCGTATCTTCTGGTGTGCTTATGAAAAGTTGTTTGCTAGTGATGTTAGCTCATTCAAGAGCTATACGATGGTTTCTTTCGACTTGGTGACCCATCGTTTCCAGGTTCTTAACATACCAGACGAGTTGTTATTGAAACTTCCTCTACCATTCTTTGTTTCTAACCTAAGAGACAACGTTGTTGTTTCCGGAAACTTAAATGGTGAGGACAACTTTGTTTTCTGTGTATGGAGCTTACAGGTGGTTGGGGGAATCATTGAATCGTTTGAATGTCTGATTGCTTTTCCTACCCCTTGTGCACTGAAGTTAATTGGGTTTGCTGATAACAATGACCCAATACTGGAAGTTGAGAACCCGGAAGAATGGCCTACCAATCTTGTACGCTACAATGTTGCTTCCGGCAATTTCTATAATATTGCTGCAGAGGGAATTGGTTCTTCATTTTGCATCAGTCCAAACTGCGAGTCTTTGATTCTGCAAACTCATGAGGATACAATGGCTTATTAGATTGTTTGGTGCCGAGGGGAATGGGTTTTATTGTTGTGTTTTATCGGTTTTTGTAGTCAGTCTATGTGCATGTTTGGCTCAAGCTTTATGGTTTAGAAGGGTCGTTTATGGTTTTTAATGTTATCTAGCTGTGATACCCAGTGTTCTGGGTTTGACTTTGTAATTGACAATGTAATGTTAAGTTGTTATTAACTTGGCTTGTGATATGGAAGATGTAATATTTTGTTGTTTAGGGCTTTACTTTGTATCTGCTGTGGTGGCTTAGGTCATGTTTTAGTTCATCTGTAACTTTTTAATTATTATGTTGTGGTTTCTGGTGTTAATGTTTGTTAATTACTGTTACGTATTTACCTTTTGTTGTGTAAACTGCACAGAAACAAGATGTGTTTATCAAACACTCCAAAGTTAACTTGACTTGACCAATTTTGCTTTGCTTTCTATTTTCTTGTTGAAAAAACATGATTGTCTAGTTTCTATATGAAAAGAGAAAAACAAAGAAAGACGAGAGTGACATGATTGTCTCGTTTCTCTATATGTTTTGTTTCATTTGTACTATATATTGTTGTTGTGGTTGTTTTTGCTAATATTTTTCAATCAATATGCGGGCTGGACTTCCCGTTGTCTTACATGATGCCAATGTTTTTGAGAAGAAAGGTATAGATCCCAAAACGTATGCCATCACCTTCACACATGCAGAGAACGTTCCAGAGCAGGGGGGCCTGTTTGGTGATTGCGGTATTTGGGTCTGCATATTCTTATACCGATTGGCACATGGGAAGTCATTGGACGTCGAAAGTCCTGTTCAGGCAGCTATTGCTTACCGTGAACATATGGCTAGGTTCTTTTTCCAACATAGAGTGTGTAGTTGGTAGTTGTCGGCTATGGTGGTTGTAATTCTAACAATTAAATTTTGTTGTAATAGAACTTAGGCTTAGGATATGTTATGTAATGTGATCCCTGTTATGGGACTAGTACATTAAACTATGGTTGTCATGCATGTATCCTTGTACATTAAAATGTCATGGATTTATTTTTGCTCATGGCTTGTTCTTGGGTATTCGACTACACTAACTAGTAAGACAGTTTCATAATTTGGTTAACCTTGTTTAGTTTATATATTTCAATTTAGTTTACTGCCCACTTAGATAATTTATTTGCAGCACACAAGTAGCGTTAAACGACTCACGGACTTGCTAAACAACTTATTTGCAGCACACAAGTATAAAGTGCATGCACACCAGGTACACGTTATTTAACTTACCATTCTTTTTAAGTTGCCATATTACGTGCTTTTAAATTGTTACCAATATTGCATGCATATATCCTAAAGATCTTTTGAACATCATAAAGACATAAATCTAAAGTAACCCAACTTAAATAGTCGATGATGCGCGTGTGCGTATGCTCTAATTTATACCCACAGTATGTCGTTGTGGTTTTAGCAGTATTAAAGTTTTAAATTTATATTTAGCTGACTTATCAATAACACACACACTTTAACGAGCAGTGTACCCGGTCAGTATGAATATAATGGTAAGTAGAGTGTCGATCACTAAGAGTGGAACGTATTATCTAGTTATTCTAATCAGTATTTTAATATCTTAAGTTAGCTATACAACCTAATCTAACGCAAGGGGGTTCAGCCTGAGAGACTGGCACGGTTTGATTGTGATAAAATATAAACTAAACTAATGAGCACGAATCAGCGAATAGCACACACGTACACAGATAAATACTTGAGACAATAAGAAGACCTGTCCTGATAGTTAAGTAGCTTGTCACTTGTTTTATTGCTAATTTTATATGAAGTGTATAGTTCGATGCAACGCACCGAGATTAATCCCTTTCTCGTTGGCTCTAATCTTATCGGCGAGTAAACCCTTAATGATTACTTATGACTATCCTACTTATCTTTCTTCCTACTTTTCTACAGACGATAAAATGCATAGGCGATCTAATAAATAGGCGAGGAAGGGGCATGGCGACCCAAGCAATGCTCAGCTAGACACAGAGGTTATCAATGCACTAATAAAAGTCACCAAAGACATCAACATATAAACTTTAATTAATGGGAAAGCAATTTTAAGGGGAGTTGAAGTGAATGATTAAATCAATGTCACAAGCCCATCAATCCTGATCAATTAAAGTGTACTAATACAATAAAACAAAACTACTTAATGAATTGAATACATGCAGGACCTTCTTACAGCTCTTGTATCTTCGTTCAAGGTGTGTCTTGTGCTGCTACTTCGTCTGAATTCGGCTTAGGGTTTCTTCTGTCTCGTACTTAGCTAAATTGTCGAACTCTGAAATTCATCTGACTTTGGGGTATTTATAGTTTCTGTCTGAGGGCAAGATGCGGCGCTGATGCGTGGTTTTGTAACCTTACAACAGGTTTTACCTCTCGAGGGATCTCAAGAGGCTTACAACCCCACCAGGCAGTGTACCTGACCGATGTAGTATAGTGTAGTGGTAAGTACGGGGGATTGATCGTTCTCCACAGGGAATAGTGTTCGTTAGGTATGAAAAATTACTCTAATAGGTCTAAGGGTGAGAGAAGATTCTTTTTTATGTTTTTATATTTTTTTATGAAAGCAAGTAAAATCTCGGGTTTGAAAGAGTGGGCGGAATTAGTTGCTAGTCAACTAACCCAAATAACTACGAATGCAAATAAAATAAAATAACAAAAATGAAAAGGTTGGTGAAAACTTATGTAGAGAGAAATGTGTTTACTTAGATTTCCTTACTCCCTAACTATCTTTTACCGGTTGATTAGTGTGTATTAGTTGCGTGGATGACGGGTGTATTCTTTAATACCATTTGTGGGGTGGCGTACGTACTTCCCCAACTCTACAAGCTCCTACTTCACTCCTATGTCGAGCCGGCTAGGAAGCTCCTAACATGGGATCACTAGAATTCGCTTGTGCATTAAATACAACCATAAAAACCTTTAGTACGCATTGGTTCATGTTTCTTAAGACGTTCAAGCAAGTTACCGAATAGGAAGTTAGCCAGTTTTCTTAAGCCTAACATAGATGAACAATCATCCAATACAACTAATAACACACTAATAACCAATAATCAATAGCTAGGTTTCATTATATCTAAGCAAACACAAGATAAATCTAGCCTAGCATGTTAAACAAAAGACAAGAACAAGATAGAATCAAACAACACATAGACATATTGAATGATTAATTGATAACTTATCTTCAATGTAACATGGAAGATCTCAAGGCAAAAAGCCTTGAAAGAGCTGCCAAATTCGTCCTAGGGTTTTCACACACAAAGTTCCCCAATAAGTTCCACACTAATGACAAAGAATTGCAAAACTATATATAGATTTTTAGATCTGACGGCGTCACGTTATGGAGTGTGACGCCGTCACCTCGCCGCTTTTAGGGTTCCCGGATGACCTTCTTGACGCCGTCCCTCTTTAGCTCTCCAAAATCCGTTCTGGCTTATCAGGGTTGACGCCGTCAGGATTATGCGTGACGCCGTCCCTCTCTAAATTAAGCCGTGACGACCTTGATCATATTAAAGCGTGACGCCGTCAGAATTCCCATGCAAATTTCACTGGCTTATCATGAGTAATTTTCACATCCACCATTTTATTGCCAAGCCGTGACGCCGTCTGGAGGGGATCCTGACGCCGTCAAAGGTAACTTTTAGCCGATTTTGAGACTTTGTCGTTTTCTTCACTTTAATGCTCCAAAAACGTCCAAAATGCCTCCTTTTTCAGATTTCTCCTCAAAAGTACCTAAAATGACAAAAGGAACGATTTAGGGCAATATTTGATCAAATAAATACGATTTAGGGCTTAAATGACCCCTTAAAAGCGGTACACTTTTCGCTTCATCAAATACCCTTACACTTGAGATTTGCTTGTCCTCAAGCAAATGTGCTTTTATTCTAATCAAAATACAAGTTAGGGGTCATTTAATGCTAACATAAAAGTAATTACAACAAATATTCGTTCCACTTTAATCATAATAAGCACGGAGATTATAAACTAGCACCTCACAAGTAGTGTTTAGATACTCACATCTCTTAAGTGTCATCAAAATAAATCTCATAAATGAAAACGGATAATATCTCTCACTACCTGTCATAGCAAATAGATTACCATAGGCTTGGGAAAGGATCGAAAACCTCCTCCACTAGGCGTAAGCACCTAAGATAAACTATCAAAGAGGGCTTTTAAATGGGTTATAACGTTAGGTGTAGGGAAAAGGAAAACACGGTTTTGTTGGATAAAGGATATTTTACTGGTGGCGAGTTAAAGATCTTGATCAATTACATGTACTATACAATGTTGCTAAGCCAAGACTCGACTCGATCTTAAGCTAAAAACAAAATAACAAAAACATAAAATAAACATAAAATAAAACGGGATGGTAGTCCGTATGTTTTTTCTATTTTTTTTTTTTTTGCATACACTTTTGCCCTACCATCCAAAATAATACATCATAGGGGCGTTGCATTCCCCTTACACTTGAACTTTTACATAACTTTACAAATAACTATTCTAATGACTCGAATTAAGATAATTGAAAAACTTGGAGTACTTTTAAAATATTTAGCACATATGGGGGTAATAAATGATGTTCTTCCCCATTACTCCATTACACTAGTACTTTACCCATGAGTCCCAATCGTCCCAAAACAATATGTACAAGGATATGACTCGACTTAGCAACCATGTAATCAATTAGATAATTAACTTGGGTTTAAACAAATGTTGTAACAATAATGCACTAAAAATGAGTGCATACAAGGTAGGCTAAGGCGATTTGGGTGTACATTTTAGTGGGGTGTAAACAAATTCTTCCTTTAAGTAAAATGCTTAAAGGTCGAAACGAAAAGATAGGCTCTGAGGGGTGTACTAGGGGTATCGTGTACTAAAAATGAGTACAACGCAAAGGGTGTGGGAGAATTACTTGACCAATGTAGCCAATGTAATTATAACAAAAACACAGGTGTAAAACAATGGGTTAATCCTAATGCCTCTTATCATGTAGTAAATCTAACTACACGAATGTAGTCTCACTTGTGGCCTCGGAATGGTCCTAACGCAAGTTCTAGAATCTAAGTGCTACCGGTACACACATCATAGCATAAATGCTTTTCCTACCAATTCTAGGGGCGAACCTCACATATTTGGGGTGGAAAAATTTTTTAGTGGTACGGTTTTTGTGCTAGCCATATAACTCCTATCCATGAGACGCTCATTAAGACCAAAGTTTCACTCCTATATGTTGTAAAAATTTTTAAATTTGGCACTAAAATTGCCTTAACAGGTATTTCTCTCAGTTTTATTACACATCTACCATTAAACAAACAAAAATCAAGCGTAATTGTATTCTCTAAAGTATCGTACTTTACCCCCCCCCCTTACACTTAAGATGAACATTGTCCCCAATGTTCAAATAACAAGATGTAAAAGCATAAAGTAAAAGAATGAAATCAAATACTCCCCTGATTCGCTCGGTGGATAATGAAGTAACACGGTTAGATCTTCTTCCAAAGTAATGTTGAAGCTCCATGACTAATGCATCGCCATAAGCTTGATTCAAAACATTTCCTTGTCCAAAATAACCTGTTAAACCTGAGAAAACAAACACGAAAACCTGCATAACATCGGCGGGATAAAATCTATATATAAGGATATAATGCTTGTGGGATGATAATTTTGCAGATTCCTGGAGATTATAAGTTAGAGATTTAATAAAAACTTTTTATGAAAACAAAACTTTCAAAAATTTTCAGAAAATTAAACCTGACGCCGTCAGGTTGTAAAGCCTGACGCCGTCAGATATGATCTGACAGAATTCTCATGTTACGTTTCCGGAAAAATTTTGGAAAAACCTATACCTTACTTCCTGGAAATCCTGCAAAACATCATTATGACTCGATACAAGCATTTGACTCAAACAAATACTAATATGTATGTTAATTTATTATTATTATGATTCATGTTCATTCTTGTTCTTAAAAACAAATTTGGATTTCCCTTACACTTATCTTTTGCAAAATACCTTTATATGTAGTTAAGACGAAGTTAAAAACAACATAAAGCATTTTCACAAATTAGTTTTGAACATGAATCAATAATAATAAAACTTAAACATACATACGGAAACAAATAAAATCAAACGAGAAAATAAATAAACACTCAAAACAAATAAAGCTTGGGTTGCCTCCCAAGAAGCGCTTTTCTTTATTAACGAGTCTTGTAGCTAGACTCAAAGTCACGCTACCCTATGTAAGTAAGCTCGTCATCGAGGACGTCTTTAGGGTTAAGCTTGGATTGAAGTTTCCTATTAGTCCGTTTAGTACGATAGATCTTTTCAAACTTTTCTCCATCCGGGTCATACAATGTCATCTTAATATGCCATGACCCATCTCCATCTTTGGGTGGTTTGTCCCAATTCCACTTATGATCATCTTCCTCACAAATCCACTTATTCATTCCTAGGTTAATTGGCAAAACTCCTAGGAAATCAATCATCTTTCTAAAAACTAGAGAGTCTTCAAATGGATCCAATTCGGTGTCCCTAGCCAAGAGTTGCTCTACCGTATGTGTTCGGTTCACAAAGTCCTCTTCTAGGTAAAATGGGCGTTGGGGTCCTATGAAGTCTCTATCAATCCAAGGTCCATATCTAGATGGTCTCCTATTTGATTCTAACCAATGTGGTGTTGGTTCCTCACTAGTATCATAGGCGTGTTTCTTAACATCATAGACTGACCAAGTATCTCCTTCTCCTACCGCTATCTTGGATTCCTTACAATCAATCATAGCACTAGCGGTTGCCAAAAATCCTCTACCTATCAACAAGGGGCATGTAGGGTCGCTAACCATATCAAGGACGTGGAAATCGGCTAAAATGGTTAGTTTCCCAATGTGCACTAACACGTCTTTGACTACTCCAACCGGGTAAGCAACACTCCCATCCGCTAAACCTATTATCACCTCGGTTTCTTCAAGTTTTCCTAGTTTTAGAGAGGTGTAGAGAGGTAACGGAAGTAGGTTAAGGCTTGATCCAAGATCGGCTAATGTGTCATAAGCCTCCGAATTACCGATCTTGCAAGGTAGGACAAATAAGCCCGGATCATCTAACTTCTTAGGTAGCTTATTTTGAACAAAGGCGGTTCTTTTTTCGCCTAACTTGAGGTTCTTCTCATCCAACACTTCAACAACCGGACTTTCAAGGTGGAGCTCCTTGAATTCTTCGTCAAGGTTTTGAGTGGGAGATGTTTCAACTATGTTGTTGACCAATTTGGATGTCATAACTTCTTGGTCATTTGGAACGACTTGGGTTTGTTTGAAACACGTGCTCATGGAATTGACCGAATAATATTGTGGACAAGAACTAGGGGACGAAACCGATGAAATAGCGTTGACGTTTAGTTTCGGGTTCTTGACCGTGTTGCTAGGGAGTGCTCCCATTTCTCGGTCATTGAGGGCTTTCAACAAGGTGTCAATCTTATTGGTCATCTCGCTTTGTTTTTGTTTGAAATCGGCTTCAAACTTGGCTAAACGAGCTTCTTGAGATGCCATAAATTGGGACATCAATCCTTCAAATTTATTGGTACTACCATTGTCGGAAGGATTGTTGTTGAAAGTACGGTTCGAGTTGGAACCGCTTGATTGGAAACGATTAGGTGAGTTGGAAGAATTGGTTTGTTGTGCGTTTTGGTTTTGTTTCCACCTAAGGTTCGGGTGATTTTTCCATGAGGGGTTGTATGTATCACCATAGGGGTTTGGCTCGGGTTTGAAAGTGTACCACTTGTCTCCCGCTCCGTCGGTACCCGAGGATGCGTAGTCCACAAAAGCTTGTTCGGGGAGTTCCATGCAATCACGAGTGTCGTGGGGACCACTACATAATTCACATGAAGAAGTGATTTTGTTCACTTGGCTTGAAGGTTTAGGAGCCTCGTAGGATTTCATGAGAAACTTGACTTGGTCTTCAAGTTCTATGATCCTACGGTCGGAAGTGCTTGAATTGTTCGAAGGCAAAGATATTGCCTTGACCATTTTATTCAAATCACGGGGATCACTCCAACTCTCGTTGTCATAAAGAGCAAGATCTTCTAGGAGAGCCCATGATTGTTCCGCACTTAGATCACGTAGCTTACCACCGGCCGATTGGTCAATGGTTTGCCTCGTGTAGAGATTGATATGGTCATAGAAGATTTGGACTTGGAGCCAAAGTTCTATGCCATGGTGAGGGACTTTTTGGAGTAAGTCCTTGAATCGAGTCCATGCCTCGTAGAGGGTTTCGCCTTGACGTTGTTGGAACATCAAGATATCATTCCTTAGCTTGGTAGTTCTTCCCGGTGGGAAAAACTGAGCAAGGAAACGAGTAGTGAGATCATCCCAAGAGGTGATGGATCCTGCGGGTTGACGTTCTAGCCACTGACTAGCTTGGTCCCGCAAAGAGAATTGAAAGAGACGCAGTCGGGTCGTCTCTCGAGTGGCAACATCAAGGTCTATAGAATCAACAATTTTGAGAAAGTCCTTGAGATGTTGATTAGGATCTTCAGAATGAAGTCCATGGAATGCGCATCCGCTTTGCACCAACCGGATGGTGTCGGATCGCAAGGGTGTAATATTGGCTCCTTGAGTGAGCTCAATGGTGTTTCGATAGCCATGGTGGCTAGGACGGGAGTACTCTCCTAAAGTACGGGCTCTAGGAGGTGGTGGTTGTTGTGGTGGGTTGTTGGGATTAAGGATATTACCATCTTCCATGATGTCAAATGGTAATGGTTACGAACAAAGAAACGAAGAAAATAGATAGACTAAAGAAAACCTAGAAAAATAAAATAAAAAATCTCACTAGAAAGGAATCTAGTGAGTAGACCTATAAAGTAAAAATTCAACCTAAACAATAACTATTCCCCGGCAACGGCGCCAAAAACTTGATGCGTGGTTTTGCAACCTTACAACAGGTTTTACCTCTCGAGGGATCTCAAGAGGCTTACAACCCCACCAGGCAGTGTACCTGACCGATGTAGTATAGTGTAGTGGTAAGTACGGGGGATTGATCGTTCTCCACAGGGAATAGTGTTCGTTAGGTATGAGAAATTACTCTAATAGGCCTAAGGGTGAGAGAAGATTCTTTTTTATGTTTTTATATTTTTTTATGAAAGCAAGTAAAATCTCGGGTTTGAAAGAGTGGGCGGAATTAGTTGCTAGTCAACTAACCCAAATAACTACGAATGCAAATAAAATAAAATAACAAAAATGAAAAGGTTGGTGAAAACTTATGTAGAGAGAAATGTGTTTACTTAGATTTCCTTACTCCCTAACTATCTTTTACCGGTTGATTAGTGTGTATTAGTTGCGTGGATGACGGGTGTATTCCTTAATACCATTTGTGGGGTGGCGTACGTACTTCCCCAACTCTACAAGCTCCTACTTCACTCCTATGTCGAGCCGGTTAGGAAGCTCCTAACATGGGATCACTAGAATTCGCTTGTGCATTAAATACAACCATAAAAACCTTTAGTACGCATTGGTTCATGTTTCTTAAGACGTTCAAGCAAGTTACCGAATAGGAAGTTAGCCAGTTTTCTTAAGCCTAACATAGATGAACAATCATCCAATACAACTAATAACACAGTAATAACCAATAATCAATAGCTAGGTTTCATTAGATCTAAGCAAACACAAGATAAATCTAGCCTAGCATGTTAAACAAAAGACAAGAACAAGATAGAATCAAACAACACATAGACATATTGAATGATTAATTGATAACTTATCTTCAATGTAACATGGAAGATCTCAAGGCAAAAAGCCTTGAAAGAGCTGCCAAATTCGTCCTAGGGTTTTCACACACAAAGTTCCCCAATAAGTTCCACACTAATGACAAAGAATTGCAAAACTATATATAGATTTTTAGATCTGACGGCGTCACGTTATGGAGTGTGACGCCGTCACCTCGCCGCTTTTAGGGTTCCCGGATGAACTTCTTGACGCCGTCCCTCTTTAGCTCTCCAAAATCCGTTCTGGCTTATCAGGGGTTGACGCCGTCAGGATTATGCGTGACGCCGTCCCTCTCTAAATTAAGCCGTGACGACCTTGATCATATTAAAGCGTGACGCCGTCAGAATTCCCATGCAATTTTCACTGGCTTATCATGAGTAATTTTCACATCCACCATTTTATTGCCAAGCCGTGACGCCGTCTGGAGGGGATCCTGACGCCGTCAAAGGTAACTTTTAGCCGATTTTGAGACTTTGTCGTTTTCTTCACTTTTATGCTCCAAAAACGTCCAAAATGCTTCCTTTTCCAGATTTCTCCTCAAAAGTACCTAAAATGACAAAAGAAACGATTTAGAGCAATATTTGATCAAATAAATACGATTTAGGGCTTAAATGACCCCTTAAAAGCGGTACACTTTTCGCTTCATCAGCGGCGCATTGACTTAACTTCGCGTGGGGTCCAAGATTAATATATTCAGGAATATTCGTACACCGCCAGAAGATGCGGCGTAACTCCATTCTTGTATGCGGCGCATGTCCTTTGCCGTCTTGAATTATATCTTGTGAAATCTTGATAGTGATGCGCCGTATATAATAAGTAGGATGCGGCGTATCTGGAGCAGAATGGTCTTGATCTTGTACATTTCAGTAGACTCTTAACTTCTTGCTTGTTTTGCTCCATAATTAGTCCAAAATCGCCAAGTTTCACATAATACTTATTTTTACCTGAGAATTACAAAAGTAAACATTAACGTATCAATTCTCACAGATAATATAATAAAACAAGTCAAATAAATAGGATAAATGACGGTAATAAAATGTACTTATTTGAGTTCATCAAATATCCCCCCACTTGAACTTTACTTGTCCCCAAGTAAACCTTAGAGTTAATCTTATGAAAATGTATCCTAAAAGATGTTAGGATTTATTTTTATATTTAAGCATGTATTCATTTTGTCATAATCACACAACCAAACACTTAACGAATTAGAAATAAAATAAAATATTTTGATAAAAGCAAATCTAATCGTTTAACTGTCCAGTCGTGACGAATATTCTATCATAAGCTTGGCAAGTATACGCATCTCCTCCATTAAAGCCAAGGAATAACAAGTCTAAAGCGGTAAAAAGGGTTTGTAGGTTAAGGGTTAATCATTCTTCTTAATCTCTATCGATCTCAAATTCCAGAAAAGGCGACAAAATTACAAATACATGATCGAATCCACGAACACGATACTTGCAATTGCTCAAATCCTTAACTCGAATAGGCTAAAGATAGGACCATGTAATCTTTACCAATAATATTATATCAAAAAGGGCGACAAAATCATAAATACATAGCCGAATCCACGACTACGATACTTAAGATTGCTCAAATCCCTAATCTCAATAAATCAAAGGTTTGGATAAAGAATAATATAGGGTATGGATAATATTTGGGATACAAATTGGTGTAAAAATGAAAAATAAATAAAACAGATAAATTAAAATCCTAAGTGTGGTAAATTGCTATCCCAACCATCCCATGAATAAGACTCATATCACTGAATAACTCACGCTTTAACACTTGAAACACACGCTTTAGGTAGACACGAATTATACTCAATAAAATCTTAATCAAGGAATAACCTTAGTTGGCGTTCCCATAACGTTCAACTCCCATTCAATCCATAAATATAATATATAACAAATAGTGGTGATATCGACCACTTAATACAAAACTTTACATAAGTTGGTTAAAACAAACATCCAACTTTTCCTTTTTTCTTTTCTTTTACTATTTTTTTTTTTTTTTTTTTTTTTTTTTTTTTTTTTTTTTTTTTTGACATCAACATATACATAGATGTGTAAAATTTCACCACATCACTATAATGATAACTCTGGATAATTTTCCCATACTTTTCATGACTTCAGAAATAACTGTAATAGTGAAAGTAGTAAACACACGAAAAACAAGACTCAAAGATATACAATATTTACTTTCACTCCAATTGCATTGTGCAATTTCTCGACCTAACCATAGATAATGAATTACGCACGCGAACACAGGTAATGTAAGGAAACACACTTTGCCTAAAGCAATTAACCAACCACGGATTTTAATCTACAGGGTAGGCTAAGGTGTAAGGGTGTAACGAAACATTATAACAAAGGTGTAAGAAACGAAAGGAATGGCTCTAAGTGTTTTTCTAGAGGTATCTTACTCTAAAAATGAGAGTAACAAAAGGTTTATACGGGGGTTAACTAACCAGTGTAGTTAGCTAATATCACATAACATATAAAGGCTATTTGGGTGTAATCCTAGAAATTTACCAATTTAGACAAGTCATTCCAATTATATAAATAATACTTATTATGGTGGTCTCGAATAGTATACAAGCCAAGTTCTAAACTTTACAAGTCACCGGCACACTCATAGATTTGTGAATTTTGAAAAGTTCACAATTTTTGAAAATAATGTCATGTGTGCAGCTATGTAATTTAGACTTAAACAAAAATCATGCTTAAAAATTTTTAATTTTGATATATTAAGCACATTTTAAGCATATTTTGAAAAAGTTTAGGACAAGTAAGTGTTCTAATTCTCCAATCCCCCCACCTAAGTTAAACAATGTCCTCGTTGTTTTTATAAAAGATTAAAAACTGGAAAATAAAAGAATTAGAACAGAAAAACTCCCCTGAGATTTGCTCGGTATGATCCTCCATTATTTGTATAAGAGCAAAAATCATCTTTCTTGTGGATGAGAACGTTTAAGCTTCATAATTGATGTATCCACAGGAAATGCAGGAATCTATAATACCACCAAGACTTAAACACACCTGTGTTAAGAAGGTTCAAACTTGCATAATACATTAGTAGTTAGTAAAAATAAAACTTAAAAATTAAAATGAAAATCATCAGGTCAGTCGATACGCCGTATCTTATGGAAGAAGATACGCCGTATCGAGCCTGGAATAATTACGAATCAGAATAGAAGATGCGTCGCATCCTTAACCAGGGATGCGCCGCATTAAAATCCTGACAGAAAGTTCTAAAGTCAAAAATAAAAATGCAGAAAATAAAGTAAGATATGACCAGTGCAGGAGATGCGTCGCATCTTAGGATTGAGATGCGCCGTATCTTCTGCGGGCCTGACTGACTCGATACAAAATCAGAAAATAAAATAAAAAATAAGCATGGGTTGCCTCCCACGAAGCGCTTGTTTTTGTTCGAGTCACGAGCCTGACTCCACCCTTATTTACTGTGTAATAGGGTGTTGTTTCCCCCACTTGGGATCAAGTGCGGGTGATAGTAGCAATAAACACGAAAAGAGTGTAAATTTGCTATTAAAGATGGAAGAAATACATAAAGATCATACCTTGGCAATATATGTACATCTTCCCTATTCTTACCCGGTTTGGTTGATAAATTGGATGACTTGACCACTTCATCTGAAAGAGTAGTATGTTGAGGAAAAATGAGTCTCCTTTCTTCTTGGTTAGTCTCTTTGGTAGTAAGGCGTCCCTTGACTTCCGCAGAAGATGAGAAAGGGTCTTTAGCAAGTAAAAGTTCGAGTTCCTCTATATCCTTCATAGGGTCGAAATCATCATCTTCATCAATCATAGCAATGTCCAAGAGCTCATCACCAAATTCTTCCTCGAGCTCCACCAAAAACGGGTTGATCACAGGTGATTCATGTGCTTCAATAGGTAGTGTAGTAAATTTGACCTCATCATTCTTTTGTTTTGCAACCTGTTTAGGAAAACTAGCAAGATTATTAGTAACGGGATTAATAATATTAAATAAATATGTACCACTTTGTGTTGTAAGTGACTCCAATTCATCTTGTGTATCTCCATCTTCAACTAGTGGTCTTGCAATTTCATAATCGTCCCGAATTTCATCCTTAAATAAGTAATCCCAGATTTCTTCAAAATCCCTCGTTGGGTCAAAATCTGGTTGAGGTATGTCATCATAAACTATGGCGTCAAATGGTTCGAAATCAAAATTAGAATACTTTTCATCTTTATCCGTTGGATTGTCTAATGGTGGTAATACGATTGCAGAATATTCTTCAACGTAGGGTTCCGTATACACATCATCTTGTGCAATCTCCGGAGAAAAAGTACTATCAATAACAATTGCCGGAATTGGTTTCACGGTATATGACTCCTCCTCATCATCATTTGACATACACCAAGTGTGTCGAAACGGCAATTTGTTTCTTTCATTCCTTGACTTAACCATTTCCAGCAACAAATATTCTTCCATAGTGATTTCTTTCGTCTCAATGACTTGTGCACCATATCTTGCTCTTTTCCAATCATACACCTGATTATTGCTCAAGGCTTTTTCCTCTTCAAACCTAACATATTCTTCCATTGTAACATCCGGATCGTCCATCTTCCTGAAATAAAACTTACTCGTGCAAAAGAAGAGTGAAACAATCAAAGTAAAATAAAAGTTGCTGATATCAGTAGACGATGCGCCGTATCCAAAAAGTTGGATACGCCGTATCTTATAATCGTTAAAATTTAATCAGACTTTTATTCAGAAAATAGATACGCCGCTTATAAATTTAGAATGCGTCGTATCAGTTAAAATTATCAAAAATCAACGTATATTTATTAAAATTAAATGCGTCGTATTAACAAAAGTTAATGCGCCGTATTTTCGTTACGTTTCAAAATACAAGATTTTTTATTCAGAAGATGCGCCGTATCGACAGAGATCGATGCGTCGTATCTGTTTAATAATTCGAAAACTGTTTTTAATTAAAATAATAGATACGCCATATCTGCTAAGGCAGATGCGTCGTATGGCGTTATCGTTTAGAAAAATTTATTATTAAAAACGGAATACGCCGTATCTTGGGGAAAGATGCGTCGTATCGAATTTATTAAACGCGTTGTATTTTATAAAAATTAAACGCAATACGCCGTATCTGTGAAAACAGATGCGCCGTATCGTTTGAATTAGCTCAGTACAACGATAGCAGTATGCAAGAAAATAAAAACAAATAATAAAAACAAACCGAAATAAACAAAAATTAAACACACGAAAACAGAAAATATGCAAATAATACAATGAATGCAATTTAACCTAATATACAACAGAGTTAGCGGTTAGAATTAAAATTAAAAATCTAATTAAAATACTAATCAAATTAACAGATAATAACAATTCACTACCCGGCAGCGGCGCCAAAAACTTGATGCGCGTGTGCGTATGCTCTAATTTATACCTACGGTATGTCGTTGTGGTTTTAGCAGTATTCAAGTTTTAAATTTATATTTAGCCGACTTATCAATAACACACACACTTTAACAAGCAGTGTACCCGGTCAGTATGAATATAATGGTAAGTAGAGTGTCGATCACTAAGAGTGGAACGTATTATCTAGTTATTCTAATCAGTATTTTAATATCTTAAGTTAGCTATACAACCTAATCTAACGCAAGGGGGTTCAGCCTGAGAGACTGGCACGGTTTGATTGTGATAAAATATAAACTAAACTAATGAGCACGAATCAGCGAATAGCACACACGTACACAGATAAATACTTGAGACAATAAGAAGACCTGTCCTGATAGTTAAGTAGCTTGTCACTTGTTTTATTGCTAGTTTTATATGAAGTGTATAGTTCGATGCAACGCACCGAGGTTAATCCCTTTCTCGTTGGCTCTAATCTTATCGGCGAGTAAACCCTTAATGATTACTTATGACTATCCTACTTATCTTTCTTCCTACTTTTCTACAGACGATAGAATGCATAGGCGATCTAATAAATAGGCGAGGAAGGGGCATGGCGACCCAAGCAATGCTCAGCTAGACACAGAGGTTATCAATGCACTAATAAAAGTCACCAAAGACATCAACATATAAACTTTAATTGATGGGAAAGCAATTTTAAGGGGAGTTGAAGTGCATGATTAAATCAATGTCACAAGCCCATCAATCCTGATGAATTAAAGTGTACTAATACAATAAAACAAAACTACTTAATGAATTGAATACATGCAGGACCTTCTTACAGCTCTTGTATCTTCGTTCAAGGTGTGTCTTGTGCTGCTACTTCGTCTGAATTCGGCTTAGGGTTTCTTCTGTCTCGTACTTAGCTAAATTGTCGAACTCTGAACCTCATCTGACTTTGGGGTATTTATAGTTTCTGTCTGAGGATAAGATGCGGCGCATTGAATAAGTAGATGCGGCGCATTGACTTAACTTCGCGTGGGGTCCAAGATTAATATATTCAGGAATATTCGTACACCGCCAGAAGATGCGGCGTAACTCCATTCTTGTATGCGGCGCATGTCCTTTGCCGTCTTGAATTATATCTTGTGAAATCTTGATAGTGATGCGCCGTATATAATAAGTAGGATGCGGCGTATCTGGAGCAGAATGGTCTTGATCTTGTACATTTCAGTAGACTCTTAACTTCTTGCTTGTTTTGCTCCATAATTAGTCCAAAATCGCCAAGTTTCACATAATACTTGTTTTTACCTGAGAATTACAAAAGTAAACATTAACGTATCAATTCTCACAGATAATATAATAAAACAAGTCAAATAAATAGGATAAATGACGGTAATAAAATGTACTTATTTGAGTTCATCAGTAACCCAACTTAAATAGTCGATTATACATATAAAACAGTTCACACATAATTGAGACACTAAGCCTACCGTCCACACATAGGATCATAAATCATCCAAGTGATATTCCGAGTTTGAATTTAGGTTGATGCCAGAATTAGAAGGTTCGCCGCCCCAGAGTGTGTCACCCTCATAAAGGTTGTTAGATGATTCACCCATCCACTCTAAGTCTTCCCAATCCGCGTAAATTCTGCCATTACGGAAATACTCATCGTCTCCATCTGTTTTCGGGTCCTCTACCACTACGCTTTCAGTATCTGTCTTACGCTTACGACTTTTCTGAGAACATATTTATTATATCAGCAACAACTAGTACACAAACATGAGCTATACAATTGTAGCAAGTTTCAAAATTACCTCTGTTGTTGGCAATGGTTCCCTACATGATGCACGTGTGTGACCTTTGGATCCACACCTACCACATTTTTTACCTTTTGGCTCTTCATTTTTTGATGGAATGCGATCTTTGTTTTTTGGTCTTCCTGATTGTCGCTTCATCACCGGTGGTAAAACCTTTTGCAAATTACCTGGATTATTCCATTTACCTTCTTCTGGCAATGGATAAACCATTTCATTATATGTGCCTTTCAGGTTGGTTTTTGTAAACCATGGTTCTGCCCATTTGTCACAGTTAGTCAAACATTCTGCCCTACATACGGCGCACACATGACCACAAGGTAGGCCCGAAAGTTGCCATTGCCTGCATGTGGAACGTATAAATAGATTACATTCAACAACAAACAACCTAAAGCTTATTAAACAACATGGTTATATTAGATACCTGCACGTGCATTCCCTTTTTAAAAAATCAACTATATGAGCATTATGATGGTCCAGTACTTGATACACAGCACACATGGCAACGCCTCTAACTTCCCAGTTACCACTCTTTAACATTCTGTCCTTCACCTTCGCAGCTGCCTAATCAGTAAGTTCAAATTCCGGTGCCTCTAAACAATTCATGAAAACATAAAAAGTTGTTATTATTTTTATATATAAAACATTTTCCTGCTTCTTATTTCAAAAATAATTGAGACACTAATTACCGTGATATTTTTCTCGACGTTCAAAATACTAGCCTTGTAAAAGCCTTCTGTAATACTCCATGAGCATTGTTATTGGAACCTTCCGAACTTTTCTCGTTAAAGCATTAATTGATTCTGCACTATTTGACGTCAAGTAGTTGTATCTATTTGCTGGGCAATATGCCCGTGACCACTTTTCAAAGCCTGCTTCTTCGAGTTTTTTAACCGCTTCAGGTCTTTTTGCCCTTAGCTCAGCCATTGCTTTATGAAAGTTTTCCGTCGTATAACTTTTGCACGCCTTCCAGTAAATATAGTTGACCTTCTCGCCCTTAATATTGCAATTCATCATCAAGTGACGGCAACGGTTACCATGAAAGCATTCTGGAAAAATTGTATTACACGCTTGTATAATCGCTGCATGCCTATCTGAGATAATCGCCAAGCCAGGAACCACACCGATGCACTCTTTCAATTTTCTCATAAACAATGTCCATGATTCACCAGTCTCACCCTGTGAGACACCGGTAGCGATTGGTATTATCTGGTTGTTACCGTCCATACCAACAGCAATGATAATGGTATTATCTGGTAGCGATTGGTATTAAATGCAAATGATAATTAGTTGTTTGGTATATTTGAACACCAATGCATCACAGCTATTACATATGAAAGATTCCATCACAAGTATTTGTCCACAAATTTTTTGCACTGTAACTACAACATCAAGTATTCGACAGTACTTCCAGAGAACAACCATCAAAACAACCATCAACATTGCACCTTGTAACAACCATCAACATTGCACTGCAACTGCAGGTCCTTGTACACCAATCTAAACAACCATCAACATTGCACCTTGTACTTCCAAAGATACTCAGCAATTCGTTCACGATAGGCTAGAGGTGCTATTGCAGGATTGTCCTCCTTTAATGACAAACCTTTACCCAACCGGTAAAGGTTTATACACACCCATATTCCACTGTCACCATATCCACTGCATTGGGTGGGGACATCCTCTGCATATTTCCAAGTGATCTGATAACCATCCTCCTCTATGCCTTTGGCCTTCAACACCCCTTCGTCTTTAAGATACGTAGGCAAATTTTTACCAAATTCTTCTGGCATCGTCTTACTCCACCACTTTCGTTTTTTTGAATATCTGGGAAGCGAATCATATATTGTTACAACACCAGTACGTATGTGCAGCTGTGTTGTCGCCCAATGCTTGTCCGGCTCATTAATTGGAAATAGCACCTACAAGAGTTTATTGGCCATCACACAAGGTGTAAAAAATAATATGCATAATGTAAAGATAAGATATAAATACCTTCTCGACATCGGACCAAGCCACTGGATACTTGACACCATTTGACCAGTAGCTTCTAATGCAATTCCCCATCACAGAAGGGCTGAAAAATGAACCGGCCATAGCCCAGTCTGCATCTGGTGGTCGGTGTGTCCACAGCAAGTCCACCCATACGTCTAGGTGCTGTTTTAATTATAGATGTGAATTAATTTTTTTTATGTTGTAGTCTACAATAGTCACAGACAAACTAATATTTAACGTAAAAAAGTATCCACTCAGTTATACGAACCTCATCCCTAAGCCATCCGTCTCTTTCAGTGCCTATGCCCAGTAAACACATCCAAAAACGGCGGTCAGCAATTGTGTCTTCATTGCCCCATGGAAAAATGAACTTTGTTTCATCGCCGCCGTTAACAAATTTTTGGATAGATTGGGGAACAGCCACGCAATGTTTCTTGGCCTTAGAGGCTCTTGACAGGTTCTTAAAAAAAAATTGCTTAATGGTTGTTCCAACTCATATAAACTAATGTAACTAAGTTGCAAGACATCAAGGCAACTAAGTAACGGTAATACATACTTAAAGTATTACATACCTCTACAAATGGTTCGAATTGTGGAAATTGCAAACTATTGTCAAAATCTGGACATTTGAGAGGGGATATCTTTTCTTTAGCGATTCTCGATGAACGCTTTCTCAAGACTCTTGGAGTACTCTCTGGAGGAGCCGTATAAGGAGAGATGTTGAATTTGCTTGGTTTCCTCTTTCTTTTCAGTCCCGTGAAAATGGTCCTTAAATTTTCTCTTACAACGTTGACGTCAGGAGGGGAGATATATTGTCCCTGTACAAAAGTAAAAAAAAAAAAAAGTTTTGTGGGTCAGGAATATTGTGTCACTCATGCTTAATTATTTTTAAATATAAATGATGGTTGAATACAACTGAATGTATGTTTCTGAAAGTTACCTTAACTTCATGTACATAAACTTGTGGCATATGTGCATCAACCGTGTATGTTTCTGTTTTTGTCAACTTATTGTGGTTTGTAGGTGATGTATTGTAGCCTTCCATAATATTGAATTAACAAAAAAATTACCTGAACATCTTCCGTGGGGACCTCCACATCGATGCAAATAACTTCAACACCATTGTCACCTCCATTACCCCCATCCACAGCCGGTTCATAAAGTGTTTCATTCCCTTCCCCAGACGGTTGTTGTTCTCTTTCATTCCCTTCCCCAGCCGGTTGTTGTATCCCGATTCCCGCCACCTCCTCAGTCTCCTTATTATCGACATCCATATCGATCAAATCCTAAAAAAAAAGAAAAAGGGTAGTATACTTAAATGTATCAGTAAAACTAAAAATGAAAAATAAGACTCAGCAGTATTATTTATACATACCTCATGAGGTGGAAGATCAAATTCGGAGAATGCATAATTCAAATTTGGTAAGGACGAACAATCAAACCTACTGTTATCGTCCAGTTGCATAAACTCCGTACAAGGACCAGATGGCGTCTGCAAGGCGGCTTTGATAACTTGTGTCATGGGGCCTTGAAACCCTTGTGAGTCAGTATAATACAACTTATCATCGTCATGATCAACACTACTGGCCTTCACAGTGTGTGTCGGCATGCAAATCTGGGCAAATATTCTGCAATTGAAACATTAATACAAATTGGTTTATGCTTATAGAAAGAAAATGAATTCAAAACAGAATGCAATCGAAACAGATGTGACGGCATACCTTTTGTTGCTTCCGTACCCCTAACACATCCTCAAGCACCCCGATCCTTTTCTTAACAACCTCTAACTCACTTAACAGATTTGAGGCAGGTGTGTCGGCTCCAACACGTTCTTCGATGCCTCCGACTGTTGACTTCATAGAATTAAGCGCAGCTTCGATCTGAGCTGTAGAAGACATTTTTATCAACAATTCAGCCTCGTCGGAGACATTTTTATCACCACCAAGTCCTTTTGATTCTCCACCTTCGCCACCAACTCCAGCTCCTTCTCCACCAATACGAGGTCCTTCTGCAGCGTCAACACCAACATCAACATCATCAACAATATCATCACCAGCTGTAGCTCCTCCAGCAAGTCCAACTCCTTGTCCACCATCATCACCAACATCAACATCATCAACACTATCATAACCAACTGTAGCTCCTTCTCCAGCAACTACAACTACTTGTCCACCATCAGCACCAACTGCAGGTCCTTCACCACCATCATCGCGAACTACAGCTCCTTCACTAACATCAACGTCAACATCCCCAAAATGAACATCACCACCATCTTCTACTCCAGCTCCTTCACTAGCATCAAAGACAACATCCCCACCATCTTCTACAATATCGATTGGCTCAAGATTTGTTGCAACTGTCACTTGCAACTGTAGTCCTCGGATATAATCCATGCTACAAATGTACCATGGAAGGACCACCTCATCACTTCTTGGAACCATCTTGCTTATTGGTTTAAAACCCTATAAGAAAAACAAACCGTCCAAAATAACAGCATGAACGAAATCAAAACAAACAATGCGTATAAAGGGTTTACTCACCGGGTCAAATAGCATGGAGTAGTGTTTTTTTTCAAAGGTTTTCATTTTCGACCAGGCTACACCATGTGGGATCTTTGTATGGTCTTTGCTCCACTACTGCATGCTGTTAGGGAAGCTTTCCAAAATCCATATCTGGAAAAAGGAACATAGTTAGGCCCAAAAATAAGCAAATGACCACAAATTAAGCATAAATCTTACATTAGTCAAGTAACGGTAGAATAAATCTATGGATATACAAATTAAGCATAAATCTTACATTAGTCAAGTAACTGTAGAATAAATTATTACCTTGAGGGCATATACAAATCCATACAAATTGTATGTGTCATCTTTCTTAGGGGATTTTTTGACCGGCTTCGCTGCTATACCGTCATTATGCTTCTTTACCACATTTACCGTTCTTTTGTACAAATGTACCCAGAAATACTCCCCCCATGGATAAGAATTCCATACTGACAAATCCTCAATCATTCTCAACATGTGGTCCGGAATGTTGAACCTTGGTTCACGACCCATGAACACACATGTTGCAATGATCAACAAACAAACCCTAACAGCATCAACATCCAATAAAGCATCCCACCCTGGACCAGGCTTCAACAGTGCCAACAACTCATCACCCTTTACTTTCTTACTCTTAAGGTTTTTGAAATGAGAAAAAATACGATCATAGAATGGACTATTTCTTAGCCCTCGAACATTACGACCTATGACAGTCTCTTCTTTAGCAACAGGCCCAAAAACAAAACCGGTTATCAGACAAAATTCTTCACGCCCAAAATCAACCACATTGTCACCTATTTTAAACCTAAGGGAAGGGCAATCATCACTTTCACCCACATTAACCTCATTTTGATAAAAATGATGTAACAAATGGGTATCTGCAGAAAAGGGGGGGGGGGTATCTAACCATGCCCCAAATACAGTTGTCCTAAATAAGGTTGCTCTATCAATATTCAACATACCTTTGATTCTTGTAATGTATTCTAATCTGGATCTAACTGTTACCTTTGCGGCAGACATTGTAATATGTAGCAGGGATGGCGAAATAGCCCTACCCTTAAGTTTAAAATGGGTCAAAATATGGTGCGGGAATGGCGAAATACCGTCAGTGGAAACACACTGACGAAAGGTGATTAGGGTTTAATGAATTGGAGGGGTTGTGGGATGGGGAAAAATAAGAAGTTTTGGTTTGTGTGTTGTGAAACGTGATTAGGGTTTCAGGAAGAAGAACAAAATTATGAGTTGGGAAGAAGAAGAAGTATGATTAGGGTTTCAGGTAGAAGAACAATTGTGTGTGAGTGGGAAGAAGAAGTATGAGTTTGTCTGTTTCAATTTTAATTCAATTGTTTTGAATTTTAAGTGTATTTAAGTGTATTTTGTATTTTAAATCAAAGAAGTATTTAGTGTATTTAAGTGTATAAAATTGTACCCTCTATCTAACAAGTCGCCCAAGTATAAGGAATAGTGGGACCCATTTGCCCAAGACTTTTGTACTATTTATATAATAAAATAAGAGAATACTTTTTTTTACAAAAAGACAAAAAATTCAAAGTCGCCCAAGTTATGTAGGTCCCAGTCGCCCAAGAAGTACATACTGCAAGAAGTACATCTTAGTACTTTAGTGGGGACATACATAGGGACACATGTCACCATTATATGAGATCCACCCAAGTTTTGTTGAGCGACCTGATCCTTGGGGTATTTAGAGAAAATTTTTTTTTGGGGCATCTAGGGTAAACACCCTTGTACCTTTGGGGCATTTAAAGAATTCTCCCTTTTATTTTACTCCATCCTTCCCAAATTAACAAGTACAATGCACGGCTCACACTTAAACTTTATACTAGTATATATTTTCACTAAAGAACGCATACTATATCTTGTTTAACAATTACAAACCAAATACTCGTAATATTTATTGAACTGAAAGTTGGCAAAAAAGACTCAACAAAAGTATGCCGTATCTATCCTAAGTTTGGATACGGAGTAAAAGATTTTAAATGTTGTGCAATCCTCTATTTTTTACCCTTTACTTGCATCATCAATTTCCTTGTGAAAAGGGGTTACTCATATTATTTTACAATATACAGCATGCAAGTATGAGAAGAAATATAATTATCACAAAAACTTTTACAAAGGCTTAAATTTGAAGTTATAACGTTGTGTTGTGATTTTTTGGTCCCATTATATATCATCGAGTTTTACGTGTCCAACTATTAACTGTAAACAAAAGATATATCAAGCATGATAAAACATATAACATGAAAACGTACATGATAATATCGGATGTTTAGGATTGCTTATTGAAAATAGTTTATGCATTTAATTAGATAATCAGTTGTTACAAAACGTGATTCTGAATAATAGTGTTTAGACTTGATTATGTTGTTTGATATCGCAATGATCAAATAATCAGTTTTTCAAATGTTTGGCAAATCAGATTATTTATAACTTATCATGTGAAATGACTAAAAAAGACATTCTTGTAGATAATTCAATTTAATAAAATAAAAAAATATGTAACACTTTTAAAAGAACTTGCTCATTTTTAATAACTATTAACAAAGGTATATGAGATTATTTATTTAACACTCGTAAAAAAAACTACTGTAGTATATTTATGAGTGGAGTTATTCTACAAACAATAAAAACCTCACATACCAAGGGACAACTCCCATCCATTGATTTAGATTTGATCAATGGCTGAGATCATCTACTTGCTATTTAAAAAAATACACGAAGGGGCAAATTAGTAAAATTACAACAAAACACATCCCACCACCCACCACCTACAGCTCACTTGGATTCATAATTTTTCTCACCTAACACACACTAAAAACACACACTACTCAACAAAAAAAACACCGATCATCGGAAAAAATGGAATCACAATCCGATTTCATCAATTCATCAATTTCATCGGAAAAAAATGGAATTACAATCCGATTTCATCAATTCATCAATTCATCAATTCAACGGAAAAAATGGAATCTCCGGCGAAAAGGATGAAGGAAACACCTCCGATTGAAGGTGCTGTTTATGCTTATAAGTTTTTTTTTTTTTTTTTTTTTTTTTTTTTTTTTTTTTTTAATTTTTGCTTTTTCTTTCGATTTCATTCACAAGTTATGTATTGTTAGGATGATGTGGATTGTGTGATTTGAATAGGTATTGGTGTTTTCATTCACAAAGGCTTTTTAGGAATTTGTTAGATTGCTTATTTGAGGTAAAATAGGAAGCTGCGTGCTTATTTGAGAATTATGGAATTAAATAGCGATTCTAGGTAGATGATTGTTTATCTGCTTAAATTAAGCTGCTAATTTCAATGCGCTTAAATAGCGATTGTAGGTAGATCGTTGGATATGTGGTGCTAGCATGATGTATATTCGCTTGTTTAAATAGATATTTATGTTTTCGTTGACCTGGCTTGTTTACATACAAAGGTTATTTAGGAGTTTGCTTATTTTGAGTTATAATAAGCAGTTTCTGATCATCAATGTGAGATGCAATAAAAAGCTTTTATATATCACATATCACCTGTGATATCACAGGTGATATCATCGGTGATATCACATGTGATATCGTGATATCACCGGTGATATCACATGTGATATCACATATCACATGTCACATAAGCCGAAAGGGTATGGACAGAATGGGTGTGCGGAAGAGTGTTTGGGATTGTGTGAGGAGATGGCGGGGAGTGGGGTTAGACCAACTGTTGTGACGCTTGTTACTGCGATTAGTTGTTGTGCTGATATATCGGATTTGTGCAATATAATGGAAAATCTGATAATCATACTTGTGCTTTTACTCTGAACTAAATAATCACTTTAGATGTGCATCCAAACACTCGCTTACTCTTTTCTTACATATCTTTTGACTTTAACGATTCAAATCTAGCAGTTTTCATTTCAAAAATTGCGACGGCCTCGTTAGTTTTTTATCTCCAAGATGTCTTCATTACAAGTCTTTTGATACGGTTAATAGAGGCTGTTAATAGTATTATTTTTTGACCCTTTAATAGTCAAATGTAGGAAGTAATCCAATTTTTACCATCACTTGAGTGCAGGACAACAAGGTCGAGTTGCAGTTATTGAATTGCAGTTATTGCAAAGGCTAGTGGCAGCTCTGAGTCTTCTACTTCTTTGAACATTATCGAGTCTGTCCAAAGTATGGGTGTGAGGCTGGTTCAGCTGCTTCTCAAGGGTATGGGAGTAAGATGTTGGTTGCTGATGATGGTGTGTTGGATTGGAGAGATTATTTTGATCATCATACGTTTCCGTTGTCGAGACGTGATCCGTCAAGATGGCCACATTTTCCGAATAACTACAGGTGAAAAGATTGATAGGAAGTGTTTTTACTTATTTAAAATAAGCTGATAACTTTTGCATTGTGGTTTAATAAGTTGTTTCTGTATATTAGAGCATGTACGTGTTACACCATTTGAATAGTGAATTCATCTTATATGTGATATATAAACCCTGTGACAAGCGCTCTATGAAAAGTAGCAAAGCAATCTTTTTTTGTTGATCAGCCCTGCAACAATGTTGCTTGTTTATATTTGCATAGTATTGGCGCCGAAGAAGATAGTTTTGGCAAAGATGAAATAGCTGCAGTTCATACTAGGTATTACATGCGAAAGTTTGATTTCCACTAGTGTCTTATTATAGTATAATAGTGACTATGTGTTGGCATTTAGTTAAACATCTTAATTAAATTTTCATATTTCAGGAATAGAGTTCAGGAAATTGTTGGTGCAGCCCAATATTTGCATAAATGCTCAGGAAGTATGTTACCATCACCGGTAGATGATTACTTAAATAGTCGCAGTGCTCCTTCGTTTGAGGAACCTGTTTTTAGCAGTGGCTTGAAGGTAAGATACTTTCTGTTAATTCGTTCAGACTGGCAAAAATCAGTTGTTCATTTATATTGGAACAAACTAAATTCTATTAGTGTAACCAAGTTTCTTGCATCATATCCAGATGTCCAAATACCTAATCTATTGGACTGAATTATAACAATTTGTTTCTTTCTCATTGTTCAGGATGTAGCCTATGCTGCAGTAGCTTCCGGTGATCACAAGGATAGAATAGTTAAATCATCCAAACACACAACTTTTGTAGATATTGTTGGAAGGTCTTGTAATTCAGGTTCAGATAAAGATGTAGATGTGAACTCAGTTACAGAAGGGCAGATGCTAAATTTGTGTTCTGATATGTCTTCTGTATGTGTCAATACAAGTAGTCATGCTAAAGATGAGGGTTCAGATTTAGTGTCTATAAAATCACCAACTCCTGAACAATCCATTAGTGGAGTGGTCACATGTGATATCACATGTGCTATCACCTGTGCTATCATCTCTGATATCACCATGTGATATCACATATCACCTGTGATATCACAGGTGATATCACCTGTGATATCACCGGTGATATCACCTGTGATATCACATACCTGTGATATCACATGTGATATCACAAGTGTTTGAGCTTCTTCACATGGGATATCACCAGTGATATCACATGTATTACAGTTATGGAGTGTATATGTGTGATATCACATGTGATATCGTGATATCACCGGCGATATCACCTGTGATATCACAGGTGTTTCGGGATTGGAATGTGATATAATGCGTGGATTTAGTTTAGAAGTTTTACTTTTTGAAGGATGATATGAAATGATTAGATAGTGAATTGTCAATACTTGATTTTGCACATGATAGTTGTTATTTTCTTGTTTTGAGTTTTAGTCATCTAGCCATTTGAACAATATTATACTTTAAGTGAATATTTTAACTCACTGACTGTAATTATTGTAATTTATTCCAGGTACGAGCTCGGAAGGCAGCCAGCTAACACCAAAATTTCCAGCAACAAGACTGTTAGAAGGGTTCGTGTTCGTGGTGGAAATGTTAAGTGGCGTGCACTGAGGTTAGATACTGGTAACTTCTCTTGGGGAAGTGAAGCTGTTACCCGAAAGACACGTATCTTGGATGTGGTTTACAATGCTTCAAACAATGAGTTGGTCAGAACCCAGACTCTAGTGAAGGGTGCTATTGTTCAGGTTGATGCTGCTCCCTACAAACAATGGTACCTCTAGCATTATGATAAGGATCTTGGTCGCAAGAAGAAGGCAGTAGCTGGTGCTACAAAGAAAGAGGGAGAGGTATATCTTTTTCACGTATATCATCTCTTGCAGTTTAATTTGCTATGCGGTAATTAAAATTATAGAATACATCGTCACTGACTCACTAAAAAAGCAACTTAAAAGCAGGATTGCTAAATGTTTTTGGAAACAATTTGCATCTACTAATGTTTGACTATATGTAATTAGCTGTAGTATAAGCAACATATTTGAGGTTTCTTGTGTTTACGTTTTGTATACGGTTGTTTGTTTGTAGGAGGTAGAGGCTGCTCCTGAGGAGGCCAAGAAGAGCAACCATGTTGTGAGGAAAATTGAGAAGCGTCAAGAAGAGTGCAAGCTTGACCCCCATGTTGAGGAGCAATTCTCAGGTGGTCGTCTCTTGTTTGCCATTTCATCACGCCCTGGCCAGTGCGGTCGTGCTGATGGGTATGTGTCTTGTCAAATAAATGTATGATCAACTAGGATTACAACTTCCATTCGTTTATGTATATGCAATTGTCAGTCCCTAAGTTTATTTCTTATGCTCATCATTTATAAAGATCTCACCGCATACATTGTTTACTAATGAGTTTTTGTTAAAACTAGTCATGCAAGCCAAAATGAGTATTTGTTGGTAGGAGTTGGAAATTTGTCGGGTTGATCACATTTTATTTAAAACTTCAAATAAATGTATGATCAATTAGGATTACAAAAATTGTGCATTTGCAATAATTTTTTTTGTTTAGAAGTACGCTATCGAATTGTGGACTATTTGTGACTATTTTCTATTCATTTGACTGGTTACTGAGAAAACATAACCTGAATTCACTTGTTCACCATGATTTTAACTAGGCGTTTCTAGTTGTAGCTTTTAAGTCAACTTTTTCAGGATTCTTATTGTTTCTGTTTTGTATGTTTGCAGATACATCTTGGAGGGTAAGGAGCTTGAGTTCTACATGAAGAAGCTCCAGAAGAAGAAGGGAAAGGGAGCAGCTTAAGTTTTATTGTGATCAGCTTTATAGATTTTGCTTCTTTCTTATTCTGGAAGTCATGGAACCAAATTTTGATGTGTTTTGTTTGTTAAAATGATGACTTGTGTAAGCTTTACTATTATCTTTTATCAATACTAGTACTATTGATTCAGTTGAATGATTCTCTTATATTTTGCAAAATTGTGTCACAGTTAGCTACATTGTGAAACTAAATATAGCTTTCGGAAAAAAGACACAAGTTGCTTGTTTGCTTGCTTGATTCTACAAAAAAATGTCATGTCTAAGTACTGACTTTCTACAAATTGTTATGTGGAATCCACAAAGTCACAAGTGAAGAATTTTAGTCTACCAACATTGTGACTTTTGCTAAATCTCATTAGCTTGTTTGCTCAAATATTGAATTTATTTGCTGAAGTCCATTTAAAAAATGTCTGCATAAAGAAAGAGATTATTATGATTTTACTGATAAAAAATGTCCGTTTAATAAGTTAAACGGTGCAAGCCACTCTAGGGGTGGTGATCCATTCGAGCCAATTCAACCTGATGTTTTTGCTTCAATGAGTAATCCAGTATGCCATGTGCTTCAAGAGTAACACTGTCATTGATTTCATCCGGACCAGAAAGCTTAACCCTGCATCATGCATACATCAACGTTGATCAAATTTCGCTTTTTTCCTTGACCTAAATCTATTAACACTACTAGGGTACTAACAGTTCAAGGACTGATTTCCCTCCCTTGTACTTTTGATTCTTCTCATGTGCGATTTCCTGAAAGTCAAGGATCAATTATAAACAGATTCTGAAACATATAGTATTTTTGTATGATCTTACATATGTCCATCCAACATTTGATCCACATTTGATGCAGAAAATGTCAGCAACTGTGTTAAATGATATTCAAAACTTAATTGTGTTAAAACTTGATACATATACCATGTACATATATTTAAAAAAAAAACATACATGCATATTGCATAAATGTATTACAGTTATGGAGTGCATATGTGTGATATCACCGGTGATATCACGATATCACATGTGATATTACAGGTGATCACATGTGATATCACACATATACACTCCATAACTGTAATACATTATCACCGGTGATATCCCATGTGAAGAAGCTCAAACACCTGTGATGTCACATGTGATATCACCGATGATATCACGATATCACATGTGATACCACAGGTGATATCACCTGTGATATAACAGGTGATATGTGATATCACAGGTGATAGCACAGGTGATATCACAGGTGAAGAAGCTCAAACACATGTGATATCACAGGTGATATCATGTGATATCACCGGTGATATCACGATATCACATGTGTGATATCACACATATACACTCCATAACTGTAATACATGTGATAGCTCTACAATAGCCACAGGGTGGATGTCTAATTGGTACCAATGTAATCCTAATCCACCCATTGGAGCTTCTCTAAGAAAGCCTATTCAAAGATATGATATATGTAAAAGTAAATGAAACAATAGTTTAGCCGAAAATGAAATAATTTTGTCAATACTACCAAATTTTCCAAAAATGGTAGCCAGTTCACTTTCAGACGAACAAAAAGGAAGATTTTTAACTAGTAAAATATGGTTGCTTCTTTTAATACCCTCTGTTGTTTTACTCGTTGCATAATTCCATAAAGAAGTTACATTAACACCAGCATTTGCAAGAGCCTTTTTTGTCTTTTCCCTTGTTTGTGTTTCTGCTAATGTTTGACGTACAGCTACACCTGAGCCTTCAATGTCTAGTAGTTCACTTTTACTTGTGCCAAGATCCCTAGCAGCATTCTAAACAGCCTATTACAAAATGAAATAAAATGTGATGAGCATCAAGATAACTGAATATCAGGAAATGCTTGGAAAACCAAGCTTCAACATAGATTTGGATCTTACCGTATCTGCACTTATAAATAGACTGTTCCATGCACTTGTATTTCCACTAAGTTCAGATTTCTTCCTGTTTTCCTCCCTCTGTTGCTTAAGACTTTTTGATCGAACGGCAAAATCACTGAACCGATAAGATATGATTTAATGTGTGAGAAAACTGATAATAAATATTGCAGGTAAGCATTCAACCATTCAAGTAACAACCCCTCCTCAAGCACTCCATCTAAAAGACAGAATAATGGATACGATAGTTTAATAGATGCTTACTCGTTTTTCACAGGAACAATTTTCTGCTTCGCTGGCATAATGTGCAGAAGTCTGCCTTGAAAAATAGAATTGTCAAGATCGTCTAGTGCCCTGTACAGATCAATTTAAAATAACAATAAGCAAAACCTTACTCATTTGACACTTAAAACACAAACACGTAATATATTAACTAGTAAAACTATGGGGCCAAGAAATATTAAAACCTAGCTGCAGATTCTGTCTGTGCATAGAGAATATAAGCAATTCCCTTTGATCGCTTTGTATCTTTGTCAACCACCAGATGGGCTTGAGATATAGTGCCAAACTTACTGAAGTGCTCCCGCAAATCATCTTCCTTGTTATTCATAAGAAAATACAAACATGGTTGGAATTAGACAAGGGGTTATGTCGTCAATGAACTTTAAAAGCACACGAAGAAAATCATCTTGAAGCATATAGAATTACAGATCAAGTAAGACACATACGTAACGGTATATGGCAAATTACGAACAAAAAGACGGCCAGTTTTCTTAACGTCGTCATCGTCTTGCACACTTGATGACGGTTGGTCCACGTCATCTGTCTCGTTCGGTTTTTCAGTCAAGTCATCTGATTCAGGATGAACATCATGGCTTTTCTTAATACCATGGTCATCATTATCTACCTCCATATCCCCCTTAGTATCAGCACCATCATCATCCTCGTCTTCATTGTCTGTATCTGACCAATCTTTCTTTACCCTGCTCTTAAAGTAATCCATATCAGACACCGCTTTATCATGCTCCACGCTACTTTTCCTTTCAGCTGCTGGACCATCTGAAAGACTATCGAGTTCATCATTCACTTCATTCAGCATAGCAGATTTAGATTTCTTTTTGCCTTTCCCATCTACTTGAACTTTCTTATTACTATCTTTTCCTGGGTTTGCTTCCACCATATCGTTTGCCCATAACTTTGACTTTGAACGGGGTTGCATGACCTGAAGAAACTCCTGGAACTCAAGGTCACCATTGTCAGTGTCGTCTTTCACCTTTGCTGCACCTTTTTTATTTGAACTAACAGACTTTATAGATTCTGGTTTCTCTTCAATAGGTTTCTCTTGTTTCTTGAGAGAGTGCCGGCTCCATGGACGTGGCATTTCTGTGTCCCCCACTTTGCGAGCAATCTGTTTATCAAAAATGAAATATAAAATCTGTTAATTAAGGTTAAAGTATACCTTCAAACATAAATAGTCAACCATCTTCATGTTGGCAGATCGCGTAGCATAAAGAAACCCACTTTCAGAAAATAGACGTTAAAAGAATAAGAAGTTCACACTTCTAACAATATGAACTAAAGCTCAATTAAAACAAAACTTACATTGATAGCTCTGCAATAGCCACAGGGTGGATGTCTAATTGGTACCAATGTAGTCCTAATCCACCCATTGGAGCTTCTCTAAGAAAGCCTATTCAAAGATATGATATATGTAAAAGTAAATGAAACAATAGTTTAGCCGAAAATGGAACTTGGCAATAGTCTGTTTTTTTCTATACAAAGAACGATACTTAGCTAGCGAGATAAGCGAAAACTAACCCGTATGGCTTCAACCAGTCCCTTCCTTTTACATGTGATATCACCGGTGATATCACGATATCACATGTGATATCACAGGTGATATGTGATATATCACCATGTGATATCACATGTGATATGTGATATCACATGTAGTGCATCAAAGATAAATATAACACACTGCAAAACAAAACACAGAATTCAAAGAGCAATGTTTTACCTTGCGGGAAAGAAAGTGATCATACATAGTTAATAGTCCCAATCTATAAACCGGCTCCGTTGCATAAATAGGAGCAGTAAGTCCAAACTGTTTCATGGCATAAGGTAAAGCCCCAAGATGCAACGTATCACATTCACCGGCATCATATTGACACATCAATCACAACTGAACGATCAGCTTTAGAGGATGATGAAATGGATGAATAAAAGAAAAGTGCGAAAACGCGCATTCACATAAGGATCCTACTCACAACACTCGAAACATGTTCATAACAATACTAACTACTTATAACTTACAAGCACAACATTCAATCAACTATTTAGCCCTAACATTACAACACAAAATACTCAAATTATACGCAACCTGCTCATACTAATACTAACTAACTAGACGCAACATTCATTCAATTATTTAGCCCTAACATTACATCAACAACACAAAATCACTATAATTCAACGCAACCTATTCAACAAAAGCGCGTAAACAAGCATTTCACTCAACAATCAACAATTTAGCCCTAACATTACATCAACAACATAAACATCAACCAAATAACTCAAAATTAAGCACAACCTGCTCAACAAAAGCGCGAGAACAAGCAATGGCGGAACGACTCTACTCGAAACCGCTTTTTCGAGAAACTTCCAGGCAATTGACACATTATTCGACCAACAGATATGCGAAACGAGCAGTTCGGCTAACTCGACCAACGGAATTGACTCACCGGCTGATATTAGTGTAGAAGAGAGCTCAATTGACCAGGTTAAAGGATCTGTGCCGTTGTTTTGAGCTGAGTTTGTTAATTCTGTTACGGTGTCCCATATGTTTGGGGTTAATGATGACGTCATTGCTGCACACAGTTAAGTGTATGTGTGAAAATGGGCGGTGATTAGTGGTCACTGTAACGTGAGGGAGGGTTTAATAATTTTGATGAATTGTTTCAATTTGGTTATGGAGGTTAGGTAAGGTCGCCTGAGAAAAAACACACATTTTGTGTGTGTAAAAAAGAGGGGCGGTTTTAAGATATGGTTTATATATTGACGAAAATGCCCTTGTAGTGTAAATATTGTGTTTAATCTCAGCCATTGGATCAATGAAGATGGAGGGTGAGGATTGGTCCCTTGGTATGTGAGAAATGTTTTGTCCTCAAATGATCTTAGATCTATATTTATATGTTAGTACATTTATATTGCAAATATCAATCACTCTACAACTCAACTTTCTCTTTCATTAACATGTGTCATTACTCACTGCTCTCCACCACCCTCCTCCTTAACTTTCCCTTTTATTCTTCAAATACACAACCCATTTATCTTTAGATCTAAATTAAAATGATCTAAATAAACTAACAAATCTTCATCCAAATAAAAAAGATCTAAAGATAGGGTCCTTGCTTGAGTTTTTGATTCATCGGATGGCTTTGGCACTTGCTCCTATTGACACGTGATTTTCCGATCAATCTCTATGATTTTTGTCTCTGGTGGTTGAAGAAGAACATATCAATATTTATGAGTTGGGTGTGTTATAAACGTCTGCATTAGTACCAGGGTAAAATAAATTATTTAAGGGTAATCTTGTAAACTTTCTGATTAGAGGAAATTACGTTTTCAAAAAGCATGTCTCTACCTGCTTTTCCAAAACCACGTTTTGAGTGGTCAAAATGCAGAAAATCGATTATCACATGATGTTTGCCAAACATTATTATTTTACATCTCATCCCCACCATTCATCTAAAAAGAAATCAATTTTAATATTTCACCTATTTTTTATAATTTAAATATCTCTTCAACCGTTAATCGTTAAGCGAAAATAATTACACCATCGTGATGAGCATTTAATTATCTTTCTATAAACGGGCACTTTGATATACTTTCGACAAAAAAAAAAAAATCATTTTTTTCACGTTTTTCTTCGTTACTAAATTTGCATGAAAAAATCACATGTGATATATCATATATGATATGTAATATCACATGTGATATTAGTGTTAAATCACATATGATATGTAACATATCATATATGATATATCACATGTTATTTTTTTCATGCAAATTTAGTAACGAAAAAAAAGAAGTAAAAAAAGTGAAAAAAAATTTGTCGAAAGTATATCAAAGTGCATATCTATAGAAAGATAATTAAATGTTCGTCGTAATGATATATTTTTTTTCGCTTAACGATTAACGGTTTGAAAGATATTAATATTTGAAAAAAAAGGATGAAAGATACTAAATTATTGGGATTAATCTCATCCATTAGATCAAATAAAGATGGGGGGTGCAGATTGGTCCCTTACACTCTGTTCTAGACTTTTTCTTAAGAGGTAAAGTAAAGTAAAGTAATGTAATGTAAAGAAATAGGGGAGAGTGGAAGTAAAGTTTATAGATTTTTGCATGTTCTTTAGTTTATAGTAAAGTAAAGTAAATGAAAGTAGGTAGTCCCATTTTATACTTTTTATATTTGTGGAATTACTATTATAACCTTCTCTATAATAAATACACACTAAAATACAAAGGTTATTTTTGACATTTAGTCTTTTCATTTTTGTCTTTATTATCTTTTCTTCATTTGCAGCCCAAATATGGGCGGAAAGTATTGCATGAAAAAAACAAAGGGTCAACCATCCTTTTCACATGCATTACTTCCCTTTACTTCCTTCAAAAAAAGTGGAGAACATGATTTTTTTGTGATTCATCATTTTACTTCCATTTACTTCTTTAAAAAAAGTAGAGAACACACTGTTAGTATGTAAAAAAAATTTGGTCCTCAAATGATCTTAAATCAACACTATAAAGCAGTTTATTGCGTTTGTGAAACGCAACAATCGGATAATCCGGTGCATAACGCACTCCCAAACATCCCTTTAATTGTCCACTACTAAAAATAGATAGCAAAGTTTGATCGAGTCTACCATATTATCCTTAATTGAAATTAATATTACATAATTTAAAGAAGAGATTAATTAATTAGTTAAGGGTAAAATTGTTATTCTGAAAAGCAGTAATAATTATGTTTTTCTTAAACTGTGTTTTTTTTGTCGGGGGATAATTATTTTTTTAGACGGATGATGAAGCGAAAAGTGTACCGCTTTTAAGGGGTCATTTAAGCCCTAAATCGTATTTATTTGATCAAATATCGCCCTAAATCGTTTCTTTTGTCATTTTAGGTACTTTTGAGGAGAAATCTGGAAAAGGAGGCATTTTGGACGTTTTTGGAGCATAAAAGTGAAGAAAACGACAAAGTCTCAAAAATCGGCTAAAAGTTACCTTTGACGGCGTCAGATTTTACTCTGGACGGCGTCATGGCTTGGCAAGAAAAGGTGGACGTGAAATTTACTCATGATAAGCCAGTGAAAATTGCATGTAAATTCTGACGGCGTCACGCTTTAACCTGATCAAGGGCGTCACGGCTTAATTCAAAGAGGGACGGCGTCACGTTCAAGGTCTGACGGCGTCAAGCCTTGATAAGCCAGAATGGATTTTGGAAGAGCTAAAGAGGGACGGCGTCAAGAAGGTCATCCGGGAACCCTAAAAGCGGCGAGGTGACGGCGTCACACTCCATAACGTGACGCCGTCAGATCCAAAAGTCTATATATAGTTTTCTAATTTTTTGTCATTAGTGTGGAACTTAGTGTGGAATTTTTGGGAGAAAACCCTAAGACGATTTTAGCTTCTTTTTCAAGGCTTTTTGCCTTGAGATCTTCCATGTTACATTGAAGATAAGTTATCAATTAATCATTCAATATGTCTATGTGTTGTTTGATTTTATCTTATTCTTGTCTTTTGATTAACATGTTAGGCTAGATTTATCTTGTGTTTGCTTAGATCTAATGAAACCTAGCTATTGATTATTGGTTATTAGTGTGTTATTAGTTGTATTGGATGATTGTTTATCTATGTTAGGCTTAAGAAAACTGGCTAACTTCCTATTCGGTAACTTGCTTGAACGTCTTAAGAAACATGAACCAAATGCGTACTAAAGGTTTTTATGGTTGTATTTAATGCACAAGCGAATTCTAGTGATCCCATGTTAGGAGCTTCCTAGCCGGCTCGACATAGGAGTGAAGTAGGAGCTTGTAGAGTTGGGGAAGTACGTACGCCACCCCACGATTGGTATTAAGGAATACACCCGTCATCCACGCGACTAATACACACTAATCAACCGGTAAAAGATAGTTAGGGAGTAAGGAAATCTAAGTAAACACATTTCTCTACATATAAGTTTCCACCACATTTTCATTTTTGTTATTTTATTTTATTTGCATTCGTAGTAATTTGGGTTAGTTGACTAGCAACTAATTCCGCCCACTCTTTCAAACCCGAGATTTTACTTGCTTTCATAAAAATTATAAAAACATAAAAAGAATCTTCCTCAACCCTTAGACCTAATTAGAGTAGTCTTTCACACCTAACGAACACTATTCCCTGTGGAGAACGATCAATCCCCCGTACTTACCACTACACTATACTACATCGGTCAGGTACACTGCCTGGTGGGGTTGTAAGCCTCTTGAGATCCCTCGAGAGGTAAAACCTGTTGTAAGGTTGCAAAACCCGCACATCAAGTTTTTGGCGCCGCTGCCGGGGAATAGTTATTGTTTAGGTTGAATTTTTATTTCTATTAGGTCTACTCACTAGATTCCTTTCTAGTGAGATTTTTATTTTCTTTTTCTAGGTTTTCTTTAGTCTATCTATTTTCTTCGTGCTTTTGTTCGTATAAGATTTTCATTGACTATTCAGTTTGCCATTATGGAAAACGCGAATCCACCCCTTACACCTGGCGAAGTGGCTTTGTTGCGTAGCCAACTTGAGAATGAGATTAGTGAGCTCAGGGAGCTCAGTAGAATGATTGATATAGAGCTTGATTATGCCTTGAACAACTTAGGGACCGCCATATACTCAGATAATTACTTAGAACGTAATAATCTTACGGTTGAGAAGTTGATTGAGAAAATTGATGAAGTAAAGGTTGATCCTAGGTTTGATGATTATTTCAATGAATACCCCACTAAGGAGGAGATTGCTTACTATAACAACCTAGTTGATAACCCTCGACCACCTTTTGTTAGAATTGACCCAAAGATTAAGAGGGGTGATCCCGGGAATGTGAAGATACCATGTATGATTGGGTACCAATACGTTGAGCATGCTTACATTGACTGTGATTCCCCAATCAACGTGATGTCCTCAGGCCTTTATAGCCAGATCATAAACATACCACTTGAGCCTAGGATGGACCCCAAGTGTCCAGGCGGAGTTTGCAACTTTGTTGGAAGGATTAAAGATATGCATATCCTTGTTGGGAATTTTACCTTTGTCACCAACTTCATGATCTTAGAAGATTTGGCAAGTGTTGTTGACTGCCGCCTATCTCGCGTGGTGTTAGGTAAGCCATTTATTGAAGCATCCAATTTAAGGTATGATCGTTTGAAGGGCACGGTTCAGTTTTCTAATCACATAGATAGGATCACATATAGGATGCCTTATCGGGTAAATGAATTTCGTTTTGTGCCTCGATTTGATATGGACAAAATTGGTGCGATTGAGGACATCAATGAAGAGGATAAAGAAAAAGGCATGGACTATGTTTGGAATAAGAGAAGCCTTTATTATAAGGATTGCTTGAGCCTAGGACCTAAATACAAAGTTAATATGGAGGTTGTTAGGATGATTAGAGGGGCAATTGAGAAGCAAAACGGAAAAACGTAGAGCCCCGGACTTTGAGTCTAGCTACAAGACTCGTTAATAAAGAAAAGCGCTTCTTGGGAGGCAACCCAAGCTTTATTTGTTTTATTTGCTTTGTGTGTTTATTTATTTGCTTGTTTGATTTTATTTGTTTCCGTATGTATGTTTAATTTTTATCATTATTGATTCATGTTCAAAAGTAATTTGTGAAAATGCTTTATGTTGTTTTTAACTTCGTCTTAACTACATATAAAGGTATTTTGCAAAAGATAAGTGTAAGGGAAATCCAAATCGGTTTATTAGAACACAAATGAACATGAATCATAATAATATTAAATTAGCATACATATTAGTATTTGTTTGAGTCAAATGCTTGTATCGAGTCATAATGATGTTTTGCAGGATTTCCAGGAAGTAAGGTAAAGGTTTTTCCATAAATTTTCCGGAAACTTAAAATGAGAATTTTTGTCAGGTCATTCCTGACGGCGTCAGGGTTTATAACCTGACGGCGTCAGATTTAATTTTCAGAAATTTTTGAAAGTTTTGTTTTCATAAAAAGTTTTTATTAAAATCTCCAACTTATAATCTCCAGGAATCTGCAAAATTATCATTCCACAAGCATTATATCCTTATATATAGATTTATCCCGCCGATGTTATGCAGGTTTTCGTGTTTGTTTTCTCAGGTTTAACAGGTTATTTTGGACAAGGAAATGTTTTGAATCAAGCTTATGGCGATGCATAAGTCATGGAGCTTCAACATTACCTTGGAGGAAGATTTAACCGTGTAATTTCATTATCCACCGAGCGATTCAGGGGAGTATTTGATTTCATTCTTTTACCTTATGCTTTTACATCTTGTTATTTGAACATTGGGGACAATGTTCATCTTAAGTGTAAGGGGGGGGGGGGGGGTAAAAGTTCGATTTTAGAGAATGCTCTTACGCTTGATTTTTGTTTGTTTAATAGTAGATGTGTAATAAAACTAAGATAAATACCTGTTAGGGCAATTTTAGTGCCAAATTTAAATTTTTTTACAACATATAGGAGTGAAACTTTAATCTTAATGAGCGTCTCACGGATAGGAGTTATATGACTAGCACAAAAACCGTACCACTAAAAAATTTTCCACCCCAAATATGTGAGGTTCGCCCCTAGAATTGGTAGGAAAAGCATTTATGCTATGATGTGTGTACCGGTAGCACTTAGATTCTAGAACTTGCGTTAGGACCATTCCGAGGCCACAAGTGAGACTACATTCGTGTAGTTAGATTTACTACATGATAAGAGGCATTAGGATTAACCCATTGTTTTACACCTGTGTTTTTTTTATAATTACATTGGCTACATTGGTCAAGTAATTCTCCCACACCCTTTGCGTTGTACTCATTTTTAGTACACGATACCCCTAGTACACCCCTCAGAGCCTATCTTTTCGTTTCGACCTTTAAGCATTTTACTTAAAGGAAGAATTTGTTACACCCCACTTAAATGTACACCCAAATCGCCTTAGCCTACCTTGTATGCACTCATTTTTAGTGCATTATTGTTACAACATTTGTTTAAACCCAAGTTAATTATCTAATTGATTACATGGTTGCTAAGTCGAGTCATATCCTTGTACATATTGTTTTGGGACGATTGGGACTCATGGGTAAAGTACTAGTGTAATGGAGTAATGGGGAAGAACATCATTTATTACCCCCATATGTGCTAAACATTTTTAAAAGTACTCCAAGTTTTTCAATTATCTTAATTCGAGTCATTAGATTAGTATTTGTAAAGTTATGTAAAAGTTCAAGTGTAAGGGGGATGCAAAGCCCCTATGATGTATTATTTTGGATGGTAGGGCAAAAGTGTATGCAAAAAAAAAAAAAAAAAAAAAAAAAAAAAAAAAAAAAAAAAAATTGAAAAATCAAGAAAAATACAAAAAAATGAGAAAATGAAAAATAGAAAAAACATACGGACTACCATCCCGTTTCATTTTATGTTTGTTTTATGTTTTTGTTATTTTGTTATTTCGTTTCATTAGCTTAAATCGAGTCTAGTCTTGGCTTAGCAACATTGTATAGTACATGTAATTGATCAAGATCTTTAACTCGCCACCAGTAAAATATCCTTTATCCAACAAAACCGTGTTTTCCTTTTCCCTACACCTAACGTTATAACCCATTTAAAAGCCCTCTTTGATAGTTTATCTTTGGTGCTTACGCCTAGTGGAGGAGGTTTTCGATCCTTTCCCAAGCCTATGGTAATCTATTTGCTATGACAGGTAGTGAGAGATATTATCCGTTTTCATTTATGAGATTTATTTTGATGACACTTGAGAGATGTGAGTATCTAAACACTACTTGTGAGGTGCTAGTATGTAATCTCCGTGCTTATTATGATTAAAGTGGAACGATTATTTGTTGTAATTACTTTTATGTTAGCATTAAATGACCCCTAACTTGTATTTTGATTAGAATAAAAGCGCATTTGCTTGAGGACAAGCAAATCTCAAGTGTAAGGGTATTTGATGAAGCGAAAAGTGTACCGCTTTTAAGGGGTCATTTAAGCCCTAAATCGTATTTATTTGATCAAATATCGCCCTAAATCGTTCCTTTTGTCATTTTAGGTACTTTTGAGGAGAAATCTGGAAAAGGAGGCATTTTGGACGTTTTTGGAGCATAAAAGTGAAGAAAACGACAAAGTCTCAAAAATCGGCTAAAAGTTACCTTTGACGGCGTCAGATTTTACTCTGGACGGCGTCATGGCTTGGCAAGAAAAGGTGGATGTGAAATTTACTCATGATAAGCCAGTGAAAATTGCATGTGAATTCTGACGGCGTCACGCTTTAACTTGATCAAGGGCGTCACGGCTTAAATCAAAGGGGGACGGCGTCACGTTCAAGGTTCGACGGCGTCAAGCCTTGATAAGCCAGAATGGATTTTTGAAGAGCTAAAGAGGGACGGCGTCAAGAAGGTCATCCGGGAACCCTAAAAGCGGCGAGGTGACGGCGTCACACTCCATAAGGTGACGCCGTCAGATCCAAAAGTCTATATATAGTTTTCTAATTTTTTGTCATTAGTGTGGAACTTAGTGTGGAATTTTTGGGAGAAAACCCTAAGACGATTTTAGCTTCTTTTTCAAGGCTTTTTGCCTTGAGATCTTCCATGTTACATTGAAGATAAGTTATCAATTAATCATTCAATATGTCTATGTGTTGTTTGATTTTATCTTATTCTTGTCTTTTGATTAACATGTTAGGCTAGATTTATCTTGTGTTTGCTTAGATCTAATGAAACCTAGCTATTGATTATTGGTTATTAGTGTGTTATTAGTTGTATTGGATGATTGTTTATCTATGTTAGGCTTAAGAAAACTGGCTAACTTCCTATTCGGTAACTTGCTTGAACGTCTTAAGAAACATGAACCAAATGCGTACTAAAGGTTTTTATGGTTGTATTTAATGCACAAGCGAATTCTAGTGATCCCATGTTAGGAGCTTCCTAGCCGGCTCGACATAGGAGTGAAGTAGGAGCTTGTAGAGTTGGGGAAGTACGTACGCCACCCCACGATTGGTATTAAGGAATACACCCGTCATCCACGCGACTAATACACACTAATCAACCGGTAAAAGATAGTTAGGGAGTAAGGAAATCTAAGTAAACACATTTCTCTACATATAAGTTTCCACCACATTTTCATTTTTGTTATTTTATTTTATTTGCATTCGTAGTAATTTGGGTTAGTTGACTAGCAACTAATTCCGCCCACTCTTTCAAACCCGAGATTTTACTTGCTTTCATAAAAATTATAAAAACATAAAAAGAATCTTCCTCAACCCTTAGACCTAATTAGAGTAGTCTTTCACACCTAACGAACACTATTCCCTGTGGAGAACGATCAATCCCCCGTACTTACCACTACACTATACTACATCGGTCAGGTACACTGCCTGGTGGGGTTGTAAGCCTCTTGAGATCCCTCGAGAGGTAAAACCTGTTGTAAGGTTGCAAAACCCGCACATCAACGGAGGGAGCATTTCTTTTCAAATGATAAATATTCGTTTATTCTTTAATTTTGTTATTTATTCACATAAATTTAGTTCCTTTCAATCTTAAGTTGGATGATTGACATTTTTCTAGAGCAGCGGCGGAGCCAGAAAGTTATTATCGAGAGGGCAAAATTTGATAATTTTATAACTTACAATACAAATCGATTTGTTAGAAGGGAAATTACAAAAATAGCCAGATATTTTGAAAATCTTACACTACAATTATTTTCGCTAGGTGGGCACCCTACCCCCCTCCTGTCTCCACCAGTGGTTGAGCTTGAACAACATACTTGTGAGGCAAAGTAACTTTTTTTAAGCTAATTCAAACAATACTTCCAGTAAGTCACGGATTTGATCTCACATATTTGGTCTCACCTGCTTGTTTGAGCCAAGGTTTTCCAAAGTTAAAGGAGCCGCCTGTAACATCACGTAAATGTTATTCATCTAGCCTTATATTTTTGTGAACATTTTTCTTTACTAAGAAAAACTAACTACATAGGCTATACCAAAAAGAAAAAATAGAAAATACACGATACCCCTAGTACATCCGTCAGAGCCTATCTTTTTCGTTTTCTAACTTTAAGTATATTGGAAAGACCGAAAGGAAGAAATTCTGAATAACGCATTCCGGTTACTTAGAGGAGGAATTTGTTTACAATCCACCCCCAAATGTACACCCAACTCGCCTTAGCCTACCTTGTATGCACTCATCTTTAGTGCATTATTGTTACAATATTTGTTAAACCCTTTGTTAATTATCTAATCGGTTACATGGTTGCTAAGTCGAGTCATATCTTGTAAATACAGTTTTAGGATGATTGGGACTCATGGGTAAAGTACTAGTTGTCATGGAGTAATTGTTGGAAAATTTAGTTCAATTGAGGGATTTGATCATACTTGGAAATGAGTTTGGAGGTACGGAGTGTACACTCATTAAGTCCCTGATTACCCTGACTCTAATAGTGGTTGTGCAGAGTTACTACTGCTAGTGTTAAGACTACCAGTTACTACTGATAGTGTTAAGATTACCAGTTACTACTGCTATTGTTAAAAATGCCAGCATAAGTTAGTACTACTGAGTTACTACTGCTAGTACTATAAGTTAGTACTGCTGGGCATAAAGTTAGTACTGCTGGTATAAGTTAGTACTGCTGGGCGTAAATTAGTACTGTTGGTTAACCACTAATCTCTGCTATTATGGAAACTATTATGGTATAATTAATGGAAAATCATTCATAATTCCATGGGTTATGGTTTGAGTAATCTCTATTATAAATAGAGATCATAATATAACTGCATGAATATATAACATACAAACCCTAAACACTTGAATACGATTTAGTGCTTGATTTGTGCCTAAAACAAGAACTCCACTTGGTCTTATCCCATAGAGATATTCGTGTAACCCAGGCATAGGGTCGAATAGTTTCTATTGGAAAGTGATAACACGATTTCAAGTGATATCCGAGATTCATTGATTATCTACACCCTGTTCTAGGACACTCACGCAACAATCAAAACCAACAATCAATAGAAACTATTTAGTGATAATCAATGGCTGCTGCTATGAAGCATATGGCTGCTAATTTTTCCAAACTGGAAAAGTTTGAAGGTGTTGACTTCAGAAGATGGCAAAATAAGATGCACTTCTTGTTGTCAAGCATGAGTGTGGTGTATGTCCTGAGCACTCCTATTCATGAGGATCATGGGGATGATGCTACTGTGGAATAGATAAGGATAAGAAGCAAATGGGAGAATGATGATTACGTCTGCAGAGGTTTAATCCTTAATGGTATGTCTGATTCTCTGTTTGATATTTATCAGAATGTTGAATCTTCCCAAGAACTATGGGATTCCTTGGAAGCCAAATATATGGCTGAGGATGCATCAAGTAAAAAGTTCATTGTAAGTAATTTTAACAATTACAAAATGGTCGATTCTAGACCTGTCATGGAACAATACAATGAACTTCTTAGTATACTTGGTCTATTCACACAACACACGATGAACATGGATGAGGCTATTTCAGTCTCTTGTATCATTGATAAACTACCTCCTTCTTGGAAAGATTTCAAGCATATGATGAAACATAAGAAGGAGGAATTAACTCTTGTTGAGTTGGGTAGTCATTTGCGCATTGAGGAATCACTCAAAGCACAAGACAGTGACAAGCCAAAGAGTAGCAATGCTACTGGTCCATTAGTTGTCAATATGGTGGAGCATATCAACTCCTCCAGGTATAATGACAACAAGGGCAAACGTAAGCATCAGGATAACACCAAATCTGATCTTAACAAGAAGCCTAAAGTGACTTGTTGGAAGTGTGGGAAAACTGGACACTTCAGGAAGGATTGTAAAGGTGTTAAAATTGGCAATAAATCCAATGGATTAGGCACAAGTGGATCAGGGAATGGTAATATCAATTCTCTAAAAGGTCAGAATATATTTAATAAGTCTTTTGAGATTTATTATGTTACATATATATCTGAAGTGTACTTTGTGCAGGATGATGATGTTGCATGGTGGGTTGACTGTGGAGCAACAATCCATGTGTGTAAAGATAGAAGCTGGTTCAAGACCTATGAGTCACTGAATGATGGTTTTATTCTTCATATGGGAAATGAGTCAACAGCCCTGGTGCATGGAAGAGGATGTGTGGATTTAAGATTTTGTTCTGGAAAGATTGTTTCTTTGCTTAATGTTTTACATGTTCCTGATATTAGAAAGAATTTGGTTTCTAGTAGTATTTTGAATAATTGTGGTTATAAACAAGTTATTAAATCTGATAAGTTTGTTTTGTCTAAACATGGTGTGTTTATTGGTTTTGGCTATTTGTGTAATCAAATGTTCAGGCTAAATATTGTTCATGATATTGTTAATTCAGCTTTTATTTCAACCTCTAAACTAAATGAATCAACCCTATGGCATGCAAGACTTGGCCATGTACACTTTAAAAGAATGCGAGATATGTCTAAGGATGGGTTAATTTCAGCCTTTTATATGGACACTGAAAAGTGTAATACTTGCATGATGACCAAAATAACTAAGAAATCATTTCAAAGTGTAAAACGTGAAACTGAAGTTTTGGAGTTGATTCATAGTGACCTATGTGATTTACATGCTACTCCCTCATTGGGGAATGAGAAATACTTTGTAACCTTTATTGATGATGCTTTTAGGTTTTGTTATATTTATTTGTTACATACTAAGGATGAAGCATTAGATAAATTCAAAGTATTTAAAACTGAAGTTGAATTGAAACAAGGTTCCCTAATCAAAAGATTAAGGACTGATAGGGGAGAGTACATGGATACTTTGTATTTCCAGTTTGTTGGTATAATCCATGAAACGACTGCTCCCTATACTCCTCAGCAAAATGGTATATCTGAAAGGAAAAACAGGGTACTGAAAGAGATGGTTAATTCCATGTTGTCCTATTCAGGACTGAGTCAAGGTTTATGGGGTGAAGCTATGTTAACAGCTTGCTATTTATTAAATAGGGTTCCCAATAAAAGGAACAAGGTTACCCCTTATAAACTCTGGACTAAAAGAAAACCCAACCTGAACTTTCTCAGGGTTTGGGGTTGTAGGGTTGTTGTGAGACTCCCTGATCCAAAGCAGAAAACTTTGGGTGAAAGAGGCATTGAATGCATCTTTGTTGGATATGCTGAGCATTACAAGGCATATAGGTTCTATGCTATTGAACCTAATGAATCTGTTTCAATTAATTCAATAATTGAATCAAAGGATGAAATCTTTGATGAGAATAGGTTCTCATCAGTCCCTAGACCAAGTCAAAGGATTCCAAATGGAACTAATGACATTGGTGTTTCAGAGGTCTCTGATAAGGTTTCTGATGAGGTTGTGGTACAACATCCTGAACCTGAGCTTAGAAGGAGCAATAGGGTCAGGACTCCAAAGTCATTTGGACCTGAGTTTCAATTATATTTAATTGAAGGAACAAGGGATGAGGTCTCTGACCAATACTCCTATTGCTTCATTGTTGAGGATGATCCCAAAATATTTGAAGAAGCAATGAAGTCCCAGGATGTTGCTTTCTGGAAATAAGCAATTAATGATGAGATGGATTCCATCATGGGCAACAACCGTGTTGGCTGAACTACCACCTGGTTGCAAACCTTTAGGTTGCAAATAGATTTTCAAAAAGGAAATAAATGTAGATGGAACTATTGAAAAGTTCAAGGCTAGACTAGTCATTCAGGGCTTTAAACAAAAGTCAATGATAGACTACTTTGATACTTATGCCCCTGTGGCTCGTATCAGTACCATAAGATTGCTGATTGCTTTGGCATCAATTCACAATCTGATTATTCATCAGATGGATGTGAAGACAGCTTTCTTGAATGGTGACTTAGATGAGGAGGTTTATATGAACCAACCTCAGGGCTTCATCATGCCTGGCAATGAAGAAAAGGTGTGTAAACTGATTAAGTATCTTTATGGACTAAAACAGGCACCTAAACAATGGCATCAAAAATTTGATGAAGTGGTTTTGTCTAGTGGTTATTTACTTAACCAAGCTAACAAATGTGTATATAGCAAATTTGATGAATCTGGTAAAGGAGTCATCATTTGTCTATATGTTGATGACATGCTGATCTTTGGCACTGACCAAGATCAGGTTGACCTGACTAAGGCATTTTTGTCATCAAAGTTCTCCATGAAGGATATGGGGGAGGCTGATGTTATTCTTGGTATGAGGATTAAACATGAAAGTAACAAAAATTCTATATCTTAGTCTCATTACATTGAGAAGGTGTTGAGGAAATTTAATTACTTTGATTGTACTCCAGTGAGTACTCCTATGGATACAAGTGAGAAGCTGATGCCTAATACTGGTAAGGCTGTATCTCAACTTGAGTATTCTAGGGTGATTAGCTGTCTAATGTATGACATGACTTGTACAAGACCTGATATTGCTTTTGTAGTGGGTAAACTGAGCAGGTATACTAGTAATCCTAGTGCTCATCACTGGCAAACAGTTCAGAGAGTACTGAAGTATCTGAAGAAGACTATGGATTATAGTCTCTCATATACTGGTTATCCTTCAGTATTAGAAGGATTCACTGATGCAAGTTGGATCAGTAACACTGAAGACAATTCGTCTACGAGTGGCTGGGTATTTCTACTTGGTGGAGGTGCAATTTCTTGGGCATCCAAGAAGCAAACTTGCATCACCAGTTCAACAATGGAATCTGAATTTGTGGCTAGCAGCTGCTGGTAAAGAAGCTGAATGGTTGAAAAACTTGCTTCTTGAGATTTCATTGTGGCCTAAACCTATAGCACCTATCTTTATCCGTTGTGATAGTGCAACTACATTGGCAAAGGCTTATAGCCAGATGTACAATGGAAAGTCTAGACATTTAGGTGTCAGGCATAGCATGATTTGTGAGCTTATCATGAATGGGGTGGTATCTATAGAGTTTGTTAGATCTCAACAAAACTTAGTTGATCACTTGACGAAGGGAATGGCTAGAGACTTGATTTTAAAGTCTGCTAAAGGGATGGGTTTGAAGTCTAACTTGGTCACTGAATGCTAAGACACCCAACTCCCTCCTGAGGAAACTTGGGAGCTGAGTTCAATGTGGAAAGCTGAACATTTAGTAGACTGGAGCACATGTTTTATAATCATCCCAAAGTTTGTGCTCAGAACCTGCTGAAAAGGAGGATGAAGTCTTTACTTTTCAATGGTTAATTTCTTTGAAAAAGTGCTAAGCAGGAGCATGAATAAAAAGGAACCACCTATGTGAATGTTGAAGTTTTGCCGCTTCAGGGAGCTATGGACTTTTAGCTTTTACAACATTTATGAATTGGATATGGACACATGGCTTGTATAGTGTCTGGAGCATTTAAGTGTTTGAAAATGTATGTGTATTTTATCTTCAGGTATTAAACGAAAGATTATAACGTAAACAAGTATTTAGTTGTAAATATTCATTTCTACAACTTAATCACTCAAGGTATGAATAAACAAATGCTTAATGCATTATATGATCAAAGGAACTTTTTCTTAATCACTAGATTTTTTATAAAATGTCACAAACATTTTATATCTTTTAGAAAAACATTTTTGGTATTAAATAAATATGTTTAATCTATTATAAATATATGAATTCAAATTTTCAACCAAAAATGGCAAAAATGTTCCAGAAAAACATTCCCTACAAAAAGACAAATCTGAGCAACGTTCGGATTTGGGCGGCCCCCTTAATTTACTAGGCGGCCCCCTTAATTATTAAGGGGACCGACCCTATTTAAGGGGACCGCCCCACTCCTCTAGCTCCTCAGATTTGCCTATAAATACTGGTTCATTCCTGGACTTTTTCCTCACCTTTTGCACCCCAAACCTTCTGTTCTAAATCTCTTCTTATATCTTTCTAAATCCTTTGATCATATATTCATAAGCTTTTGTTTCAAGTGATCCAAAGCTTCAAACCTCTCAAGGTGCAAGAGAAGAATACTTCTATCCCTCAAGACAAGAAGTATTACAACTTGGTGTATCTCTTCCATCCAAGTTGTTGGTGTATCATAATTGTAACTCATTCATTCATTTGTACAAGTTGTGTATATTTGTTAGATAGGTGTGAACATAATTGGTTAGGTTAGATTAGTGTGTAAGTAGTGAAGTTGTGAAGAAGTTAAGGTGTGTAAGTAGTGAAGGTGTGAAAAAGTAGAAGAGTATATAAGTAGTGATAGGTCGTGAAGTAGTTGTGAAGCCGGTGTGAAGAAGATTGTGAAGAAGTCGTGAACAAGTTGTGAAGAAGGTGTGTAGAAGTTGTGAGATTGGTTCTAGCTACGATTAGGACTCGACATCTAGCTTTGTGTCATTAAATTGGTGTAAGCTAAAGTTGTGTAAGGTTTTCTCCGCCATAAGGGAGCTTGTTGACATAGTGAAGAAAACTCTTGAGTTAGGTGCTCGAGGAGTGGAGTAGGGCAAGGAAGGTGTCCTTGTAGCCGAACCACTATAAATCCTTTGTCTCGCGGTTAGATCTTTCCATCTCTATCTTTCATTTCATTTCATTACTTTACTCGCATTGTTAATTTAGATTTACTCATAGTTGTTCATATTGTTCAAGTGTTGAGTTCACATAAATTCGAATCTAAGTTTTTAAAAGTAAACAAAGTTTTCATAATAAATTAAAAGACGCAAAACTATTCAACCCTGGTATGTGCTTAAACACATACCTTTTCTTGACCAAAACCGGACCCAAATGACCAAAAACCCGACCATAATGCCAAAAGATATTGTGTTTTTGTATATGCAGGGACGGATATCTTGAAAACCGACAAAAAGACAAGAAAATCAAGAAAACGAGCACGGGATACGGAAAAGGCTCAGAACCGGAACCGGGAAAGAAAATATGGTCAAAAAGTCAACCGAGGTCTCCAATTATCAGAGATTGTCAAAATCAGCCCTTGGATCATCTTTAAAAATATGGCAGCAAAGATCCCTTAAAAATCCAGAATTTACATAATTAGTCCCTATGAGTAAAATCCTTAAATTCTAAAAACACCTTAAACCCGGATCCAACAATACACCTAGCCCAGCCCATCACCACAAAAACCCAGATCCAAAAATGATATACCCGGTCAAAACCCACTACCCCCAGTCAACCCACACTAACTCAAATAAATATATAAAAAAAAAAAAAACACACACACTCACACGCCCGCCCTTTTTATCCCCAATTTTTTTTTACCCAAGAACCCTAATTACTGCCACGCCCAATTAACCTCATACGCATGATATCCTCATGATTGGTAAATTCTGGAAGCTCCTGACAACTCAAGGGACACGTGGGAGGAGCTTATTGGACAGGCCACCTCATCGAATCTAATCCAAAGGCTAAGATCAAGCGTGGGAAGCAAGCAAAGGATCCAAGGGTGAAGATAAGCTCAGGAAGGCACGGATTGCCAGCGTGGAAGTCCCAGAAGGTTCAGAAGATTGCTATAAATAGAGCCCCTCATCCATCACAGGAAGGCGTCCAATTTTTAAGTCTTAAAAAATTGTTACCAATTTTATTTTCCTGTCATTTAAATGTTTTCGTAGTGTAAATTTTCATTTCAAGTTGTAATTTAGATTTCAAACATCATTTCTGTACCCAGTTCTTTTATTTTAATGAAAGTCAATTTGGTCAACTGTCTTGTTCATCAGCTTAATTTCTTTATAAAGTGCTTATTTTCAAGTTTTCTGCTTATTTTACAATGTTTTAATGTCTAGTGGTTAACATTATTTTGTTCCTGTTTTTATTACTTAAAATCAAAGATAAGGTCAACATTCAGCTTATTTTAGTGTTTCAGCTTATTTGTTTATTAGTAGTGTTTTTCAGATTGAATTTAGTATTGTGGTAATTGAGATTCTGATTTTCAGTTTTTTATAATTTCATTTTACTCGAGAGATGGGGATAAGATCAGTTTATGTAAGGGTGTGCTTGGTTTAAGTTTTGGCAAGGGTCAAATGGTGTTCAGCATTGTTCAACTGCTGATAGAGTAGGTTTGTTTCAGTTGAAATCAAGTTATATAAGCAGCTGAGGTTAGTTTTTATGTTGATTGTTCTGTTTTGTGGATTATCATAAGCTAGTTTAGTTTTAGACCCCATATCTGCCTAATAAGCTTAGCAATAAGCTGAGCATATTTGAGATTCCATTTTGGTATATTTAAGTTGCTTTTAGGAGTAGAAGAAGGATTGCAAGAGCTGGTTTAGTTTTTGCACTCATTTGCGCCATTTTCATGTTCTGCTGTCACTAGTAATTTTGCGCAGAATTAAGCTTTTAGAGCTGCTGATCTGAGCCTTCCTGTGGCTTATTCCATTAAGCTCAGACCTTCATTTTTGGTTTTCAGATAGCTCACATAATAAGGTTTAAGCTCACCATCTGGGATTCACCATTAGAGCTTATTTAGATAGCTTTTTCTAGGTCTAAAGTAGCCCCATCAGACATGCTGTTTGAGCTTGTTTCCATTTTCAGTCAATAAGCCCCTTTTCTAGGCTTCATTCTTATAAGCAATTGATATTGGAATTTGGATTTTGAAGTATTTTTAGGTAGCCAGTAGTTTAAGCTTCTTTTTGCCCCCTTTAGTTTCAGATTAAGAGCTTATTAGACTGCTTATTTGGACTGTCAAAGTAGGACCATAACTGAGCTGAATCTGTTTTGATTATCAACTGTTCAGCTTATTTCTAGCTTATTTCATGAGATAATTTGATCAATTTCAGTTCTATTAAGCTTCCAGTAGTTAGATATGCATGTCCTGAGCTTTTCAGAATTTTTGGCTTACTTTTGCTTATTTTTAGCTTAATTCCAAGTGCTTATTTCTACTGTTTAGCTTAATTATGTTGAATTGAGTGCTGAATTTATTTTTCCTAGGTTTCTTATTAAAAATTAAAATTACTCAAATTTTTCCAGATTTTTCTCACTTGTTTTAATATTTTTAAAACATTTAATTAGTTTTAATTAGATTTTAATTCATAAAAAATTATTAAAAAGTCAAAAAAAATATTTTTCTTTTTCCAAAAATTTTCTTTTATCAGATTTAATATAGGAAAATTATTTTTATATTTTTAGGTTTCAAATTTTAGAAATTCATTTTTATTTACGTTTTATATTTCGTCACGTAACGTTTTTAAATTCCGGTTTTTAGTTTTAAATTCTCGTGCTTAGATTACTTGTACATATAGCTTTATTAGTAGTTTTTAATTGTTATTTCATTGTTTGTAGTGTAGAAATCACAATTCTCACTTTTATTCACATTCACTACACGAATCACGTTCCGGGAACACAATTCCATTCGATCTTCGTCGGGACAAACGACTCGGGTTAACACATATTTCCACGTGTGTTTTCCTTGAACTATAATTGACACGAATCAATTTTTGGCGCCGCTGCCGGGGAAGATTGAAGTGAGTTCGTGATTTCGTTCGTCGAATCGTGTTTTGAAGACCCTTCCTCGGAAGTTATCGTTTTTATAAAAAATAAAAATACAAAAAGAAAATAAATAAATAAAAAAACACTTTTCCTAAAGTGTTTTCACCATTAATAATAAATCCTCGGTCTTCCGTTGAAGGAGGGCGGTTGTAAACCATTCCGAATAAACAACAAAAGAGATCGTGAAGTTAAACGTTTCTTGGATTATTTCTTTACTACAACCTAATTACGGGGTTTAAGGAAGTCTTGACATTAAATTGCAGACTGAAGAGAGATCCATTCTTCTCTCCCGCCACGCTGCGCGTAGTTTTGAAAGAAACAAGTACGGTTGATCAACGATCACCAAAAATATAATAATTCTAATTTTTCCTTTAATATAAAAATCCAAAAAGATTTTTCTTTTCAAATTTATTTTCCATTTTTCTTTTGAGATTTTCCATGTTTCTAAATTTAAAAAATCCAAAAATATTCTTCTTAATCCTCTTATCCGTTTGATTCTTTATCTCTATCCCTCTATCCGTTTAATTCCTCTTCTTCATGTCTTCATCTTACCCGTATTCTTGTGAATGGTGTGGGGGTCCTCCAAATGGCGGGAATTGTTCCGGTTGTAGCATGGTGGAATCGGGAAACAGGTTTGTCTATGACCAAAATCCTTATTCCTACCATGAAACAACCGACTTTTTTAACCAGCCCCCACAACATCAGATGGAGACATACTGTTGTGAATATTGTGGAGGTCCCCATTATGGTTCTGATTGTCAAACCGAGAACATGCACTATGAGCATATTCCTTATAACAATCATGACTTATCCGGTTTTGACCAACCTTCACAATACACGACCCCTCATGACCTTCTTCTTCAAAGGTTTTTAACTACTAGAGCTGAACAGATAAATGCTCAAAATCAATTCAACATGAACCTTCTAGCTGAAATAAACCGTCTTCAGGAAAGGATTCTTATAACTCAAAAACAAGATCCTCCTGTTGACTCGTCCTATCAGGAAGAGAGGGAAACGTCTCGACCAGTAGAGAACCTTCATTGTGCCAATATGACATTCGCTTATTACGATGACGATGATGACGAGGATTCTATTGGGATATATTATAAGGAGCCGTCAACAGAAATCACTCCCGTCCTCCCTTCTAAGGAACCCAAGGACTCTCTAAAAATGGGGGACGAGCATCTCGACACTATTTCGGAAACGGAATCAGACAATGTTGAGAACCTCGTTCCAATCCCAAGTGAGTCCGAGGAAATATCCGACGATGAAAGTGATTTTCAATCTTATGGAGATTCCCTTGACGTTTCCGAGATTACTTCCGGAATTTTCTCTAACCCTCTTTTTGAATATAATGAAGAGTACACTTTCAGTGTAGTTAATCCTCTTTTCGATGAAGGGTTAGAGGACGTTGAGGGCGAGGAGGATCTTCTTTCTAATCTTGATGAGCCCATACCGGAACTCACAGATTCTCCTCGTATTCTCGAATCTCTTCATGAGGAGTTCTCAGAAGAACTCACTCATATCATACCTCCGCCGGAGTATGATTACTTTGCTATTGATGAAGATCATGACCCGGGGGAGATGTACTCTATCCTAAGAGTTTGATTATCAATGATTTCATCCCAACCCTCCCTCCCGAGGTCTTTGTTGATGAAGAATGGATTTCCATTCTGATAAAGATCTTTCTCCCTTTCTTCACTTATCCAGTGACTTCTCTTCTCCTTCACTCCTTCGGGAGTGAAGACACCATCTTTGACCCCGGCATTTTCTTTTCTATCTAGAGCCGTGGGTATCTCATCGGAGTGGAACTTTCGTGTGCTTCAATGTTTATCTAAACATCTTGAACGAAAGTCCGATTGAGATTATTTCTTCCACTTGCTCCCCCAAGGACAAATAAATTCGGGGTCGAGTCAAGCTCATGTGACTCGGTTACCAAAAACAAGCGCTTCGTGGGAGGCACCCCATGCTTATCAATCTATCTTCTTTTCTATTTTTTAATAAGTGCGTGAGGAGGGCTCCCTCTTCCATATCTTGTGTTTCGTGTTTTACTGTGATGTGTCCAGGAATGCCCGATGATTGAAGACTCTCGTGCTCGTAGTTTCCTTCACGCTACTCGAGTTTCATCATTCGCTGCTTATCCGATATCCTAAAATCTTATCGTTTTACATCTATCTTTTGGCATAATTAATAAACGGCCTTAGATTCTTGTAGGGATACCCTTACCTTTAAGACATTGAGGACAATGTCTCATTTTAGTCTGGGGGGGTAATCTGTCGATTTGATTTTTGCCTTGCATTTTTGCCGTTTTCTTATGCAACCCCGTTTTTCCTCCAAAAATTGAAAAAATCCAAAAAAATGAGAAAATTTATAAAATTTTTTTGCAAAAATAGAATAAGTTTTGACATTTTTGTTGACTTTCCGCTGGTGAGAGTAGGAATAAAATTCTGACTTGACCGGGCGTGTTGAGCCCTAGCTTGTCTCCTTAACAATTTATAATCCATAAGCTCGTGCTAGTCTTTTACACAAGGAGCTAGAAAACGCGAATTCTTTTTAAGAGTTTGCAAGTTCCCGTATTTGACTTTATATATGCATGGCTTGATTATTTGGCTAAGCATTCGCGGATCTTATTATTTAAGATTTTAAATTTGCAAAGAACGAGAAATGATAGAGTTGTTTATAAGTTAGATTGCTAAACGTAGAGTAGTTGGATCTCTTTAAAGCTCATCGAAGTTATTTGTGGCTTTTTGTTCCCATAAGCTTGTTTCACCTTAAAAATAAAAATCTAGGAATAATTAAAGCTATTTTGGTTTTGGCGATAATTAGTTTTTATTTCTTCCTTAGAGAATCCTTGCTTATGAAAGTTGGGTACACATCAAGGTACTGCCAGTGTTACGGTGTAATAGACTATTCCATCTTGCCGGCTCACAACCGATGTTGGGATTGTTATAAAAGCCGTAGGACTCGGGATTTGGCAAAATATATAATGAATAATGAATAATAATAATAATCCAAAGCCATAAAAAGTTTTCTGCATCTTGCCGGTTCGCAGCCGATGTTGTAGACTTCTAATAAAGGCAGAGGAAAAATTCCAAGGTCATAATAGACTATCACATCTTGCCGGTTCGCAGCCGATGTTGTGATTGTTATAAAGGGCCAAGGATCAATAATAATATGTGCTTAATAATGTTAAAAATGCCAAATTTTGACTCCGGGGGTGTCCTAATAAAGGCTTCCGTCTCTGGACTCGTAGATGAGTTATTTCGGTCGCAAATAAAAGGGATATCCTCAAAATCGTGTTAAATCAGAGACCTTGATGTGGACCTCATTTTTGTATGCAACGGTTTTCAAGGGAAGGTTTGGAAACTACTTAGCGTCTAAACTAGGTATCTTTATCGGCTTAAAAATTATCGAAACGAGAATATGAAGCAATTCATTTCTCACCAAAAATAAAATAAATAGAGGAAAATAGGAATTTGGGAACAAAGAGTCCACAATTAGCTTTTATGAGTAGTGTTGGCAATCTAACTTGTAAATAACAATGATTTCGTTTTTAAGCTTGGTTTGGGGACTTGTGAAAAATCAGGAACGACGAATTTTATCCGTATGGTCACTTCTTTATGAGTTGTGTTTCCTGCTCCGTGATCCTAAAAGTTATCGTGAGATAATGATTGTCAACAAAGCCGTCACATGGAAAATAAGAAAATACAAAAATATAATAAAAGGAAAAATGGGGAGTTTTTATAACATTGCATGAGGACATTGCAATAGCTTAGTCTGGGGGAATTTGGTATGTGCTTAAACACATACCTTTTCTTGACCAAAACCGGACCCAAATGACCAAAAACCCGACCATAATGCCAAAAGATATTGTGTTTTTGTGTTTTTGTATATGCAGGGACGGATATCTTGAAAACCGACAAAAAGACAAGAAAATCAAGAAAACGAGCACGGGATACGGAAAAGGCTCAGAACCGGAACCGGGAAAGAAAATATGGTCAAAAAGTCAACCGAGGTCTCCAATTATCAGAGATTGTCAAAATCAGCCCTTGGATCATCTTTAAAAATATGGCAGCAAAGATCCCTTAAAAATCCAGAATTTACATAATTAGTCCCTATGAGTAAAATCCTTAAATTCTAAAAACACCTTAAACCCGGATCCAACAATACACCTAGCCCAGCCCATCACCACAAAAACCCGGATCCAAAAATGATATACCCGGTCAAAACCCACTACCCCCAGTCAACCCACACTAACTCAAATAAATATAAAAAATAAAAAAAACACACACACTCACACGCCCGCCCTTTTTATCCCCAATTTTTTTTTTACCCAAGAACCCTAATTACTGCCACGCCCAATTAACCTCATACGCATGATATCCTCATGATTGGTAAATTCTGGAAGCTCCTGACAACTCAAGGGACACGTGGGAGGAGCTTATTGGACAGGCCACCTCATCGAATCTAATCCAAAGGCTAAGATCAAGCGTGGGAAGCAAGCAAAGGATCCAAGGGTGAAGATAAGCTCAGGAAGGCACGGATTACCAGCGTGGAAGTCCCAGAAGGTTCAGAAGATTGCTATAAATAGAGCCCCTCATCCATCACAGGAAGGCGTCCAATTTTTAAGTCTTAAAAAATTGTTACCAATTTTATTTTCCTGTCATTTAAATGTTTTCGTAGTGTAAATTTTCATTTCAAGTTGTAATTTAGATTTCAAACATCATTTCTGTACCCAGTTCTTTTATTTTAATGAAAGTCAATTTGGTCAACTGTCTTGTTCATCAGCTTAATTTCTTTATAAAGTGCTTATTTTCAAGTTTTCTGCTTATTTTACAATGTTTTAATGTCTAGTGGTTAACATTATTTTGTTCCTGTTTTTATTACTTAAAATCAAAGATAAGGTCAACATTCAGCTTATTTTAGTGTTTCAGCTTATTTGTTTATTAGTAGTGTTTTTCAGATTGAATTTAGTATTGTGGTAATTGAGATTCTGATTTTCAGTTTTTTATAATTTCATTTTACTCGAGATATGGGGATAAGATCAGTTTATGTAAGGGTGTGCTTGGTTTAAGTTTTGGCAAGGGTCAAATGGTGTTCAGCATTGTTCAACTGCTGATAGAGTAGGTTTGTTTCAGTTGAAATCAAGTTATATAAGCAGCTGAGGTTAGTTTTTTTGTTGATTGTTCTGTTTTGTGGATTATCATAAGCTAGTTTAGTTTTAGACCCCATATCTGCCTAATAAGCTTAGCAATAAGCTGAGCATATTTGAGATTCCATTTTGGTATATTTAAGTTGCTTTTAGGAGTAGAAGAAGGATTGCAAGAGCTGGTTTAGTTTTTGCACTCATTTGCGCCATTTTCATGTTCTGCTGTCACTAGTAATTTTGCGCAGAATTAAGCTTTTAGAGCTGCTGATCTGAGCCTTCCTGTGGCTTATTCCATTAAGCTCAGACCTTCATTTTTGGTTTTCAGATAGCTCACATAATAAGGTTTAAGCTCACCATCTGGGATTCACCATTAGAGCTTATTTAGATAGCTTTTTCTAGGTCTAAAGTAGCCCCATCAGACATGCTGTTTGAGCTTGTTTCCATTTTCAGTCAATAAGCCCCTTTTCTAGGCTTCATTCTTATAAGCAATTGATATTGGAATTTGGATTTTGAAGTGTTTTTAGGTAGCCAGTAGTATAAGCTTCTTTTTGCCCCCTTTAGTTTCAGATTAAGAGCTTATTAGACTGCTTATTTGGACTGTCAAAGTAGGACCATAACTGAGCTGAATCTGTTTTGATTATCAACTGTTCAGCTTATTTCTAGCTTATTTCATGAGATAATTTGATCAATTTCAGTTCTATTAAGCTTTCAGTAGTTAGATATGCATGTCCTGAGCTTTTCAGAATTTTTGGCTTACTTTTGCTTATGTTTAGCTTAATTCCAAGTGCTTATTTCTACTGTTTAGCTTAATTATGTTGAATTGAGTGCTGAATTGTTTTAATATTTTTAAAACATTTAATTAGTTTTAATTAGATTTTAATTCATAAAAAATTATTAAAAAGTCAAAAAAATATTTTTCTTTTTCCAAAAATTTTCTTTTATCAGATTTAATATAGGAAAATTATTTTTATATTTTTAGGTTTCAAATTTTAGAAATTCATTTTATTTACGTTTTATATTTCGTCACGTAACGTTTTTAAATTCCGGTTTTTAGTTTTAAATTCTCGTGCTTAGATTACTTGTACATATAGCTTTATTAGTAGTTTTTATTTGTTATTTCATTGTTTGTAGTGTAGAAATCACAATTCTCACTTTTATTCACATTCACTACACGAATCACGTTCCGGGAACACAATTCCATTTAATCTTCGTCGGGACAAAACGACTCGGGTTAACACATATTTCCACGTGTGTTTTCCTTGAACTATAATTGACACGAATCAAACCCCCCTTCTAGTTTTCCACAATGTTAACAGCTTGCTATTTATTAAATAGGGTTCCCAATAAAAGGAACAAGGTTACCCCTTATAAACTCTGGACTAAAAGAAAACCCAACCTGAACTTTCTCAGGGTTTGGGGTTGTAGGGTTGTTGTGAGACTCCCTGATCCAAAGCAGAAAACTTTGGGTGAAAGAGGCATTGAATGCATCTTTGTTGGATATGCTGAGCATTACAAGGCATATAGGTTCTATGCTATTGAACCTAATGAATCTGTTTCAATTAATTCAATAATTGAATCAAAGGATGAAATCTTTGATGAGAATAGGTTCTCATCAGTCCCTAGACCAAGTCAAAGGATTCCAAATGGAACTAATGACATTGGTGTTTCAGAGGTCTCTGATGAGGTTTCTGATGAGGTTGTGGTACAGCAACCTGAACCTGAGCTCAGAAGGAGCAATAGGGTCAGGACTCCAAAGTCATTTGGACCTGAGTTTCAATTATATTTAATTGAAGGAACAAGGGATGAGGTCTCTGACCAATACTCCTATTGCTTCATTGTCGAGGATGATCCCAAAATATTTGAATACTGGTCCTGTTACTAATGATGAAAGAATTCAAAAAAAGAATGATTTGAAGGCTATAAGTTTGCTGCTAATGACTATTCCTGATGATCAAATGCTTGCTTTCAGTAAGTATACTACTGCAAAGTCCTTGTTTGATGAAATCTGTGCAGTGTTTGGTGGCAATGAAGTCACCAAGAAGACACAGAAAACATTGCTGATACAAAGCTTTGAAAACTTTACCTCAACCAGCAATGAGACTATTGATCACATGTTCACAAGGCTGCAAAAGATTGTTACACAGTTGACTGTCTTAGGTGTTGAGATAGACAAGGAAGATCTCAACATGAAGTTTCTGAGAAGTCTACCTCCAGAATTCAACACACATGTAATTGTGTGGATGAATAAACCAGAAGTTGAAACTATGAAGCTCAATGATCTTTACAACAATTTCAAAATTGTTGAACAGAGATTGAAGTAGACTGGAAACTTAAGTAGAAGTTCTGGGAATATGGCACTTTTGTCATCTTCTCACATTAGCAAGTCAGAGGAGGTTGATGATGATAAAGTTGTTTCTACTGCTAGCTTTGGTGTTTCTACTGCTAGTCATGGTGTTCCTACTGCTAGTTCACAGAATAATGTTGCTGGACTTGGAGACTCTACATTCTATGCATTCATATCTAGTCAAACTAGTGGTTCTCCTTTGACTCATGAAGATCTTGAGCAGGTGGATGATGATGACTTAGAGGAGATGGACATCAAATGGCAGGTGGCTCTTCTTAGCATGAGGGCTAAAAAGTTTTGGCAAAGAACAGGGAAGCAAATTACCATCAATGGTAATGAGACTGCTGGGTTTGACAAGAAGAAGGTGGAGTGTTTCAATTGTCACAAGTTGGGACACTTTGCAAGAGAGTGTAGAATGCCAAGGAAGCAGGATAATAGAAGCTCATGGTATAAACAGGACAAGAAGAAGGAGCCAACTGTGGAAGAGCCAAAGGCTATGCTGGCTATTGATGGTGTTAGCTATGATTGGAGCTTCATGGCTGATGAAGAGGAAGCACCAACAGAAACAGCAATGGTGGCAACAGAGTTTGCATTGATGGCTTTCTCAGACTTAGAGGTAAAATCTATAGAAAGTTGTGCTAAATCATGCAGTGCTTTAAAAGAATGTGAAAGGCTTAGAAAACTGTTTGATGATGAAAGGATAGAGTTAAACAATGTCAACTTTAATCTAGCTAATCATAAAAGAGGCATATCTGTTTTAGAAACACAACTAGAACATTATAGGGCAAATGAGTCTAATGATGACACTGAGCAACCTCAGGCCAGTGTTAGTATGGGTATTGCAGATGAGGCTGTCACAGGTGTGGTGAGTGACATGTTGGAAGGGGCTGCCACTACTGCTACTGGCTTAGAAGCAGAGCAGATCAGTGGTAACATAAATAAGACCCCAACCAAGGAAACATCTAATGCTGAAGGTTCTCTGGAACCAGAAGCAGGTGATGGAAACCCCAACCAAATGGCTAATTTGGGGGGGGCTCAGCTGATCAAATCAGGTTTGATACTGAGTTTACATCCAGTGATCTAACTCTCAGGCCAAGTAACACAGGCCGAAGTAGTGAGGATAGAATGGAACTTATAAATGAATTGATGGCTAAATGTACAAAATTGTCAGAACAGGTTCTTGGCCTACAACAACTCACAGCTTCACAGGGTGAAGAAATCAAAGATTTAAAGCTGGGAGTTGCACATTTGGAAGGAAAGAGGTCAAGGGCTACTCACCTTAGGAGATTGAAAAAGGTGGGTACAACACAAAGAGTAAGCTCCTCAGATGAAGTTAGTTTGGAGAAGGATGCTACCAAACAGGGGAGGACAGAGACAACAGATTCAGGGGAGGCTGAGACTACAAAGTTTGAAAGTGTTGCTGTAGATATGGAGTTGGAAAGTGGTGAAAATGAAAATGAATATGTGGTGGCTGATAAAGAAGGAAATGAAGTTGTGCTTGAAAATGTAAATCAGTTGGGTGATTCTACTGCTGAAGTGCAAACTGCTGCTAGTGAAGTTAATACTGCTGTTGAGCCAGATTCTACTGCTGAGATAGTGGCTCAAGTGATGATTAATCTGAAAACTTCACAAGCAGTACAACAACAACAACAACAACCATTACCTACACAACCACAACCACAACCACCACAACCCACAAAAGGAGTAATGATCAGAGAACCCTCTCCCACAGCTAAGAAAACAACTCAAACACATGCATATTCAGGTAAAGGTAAAGGCATTATGATTGAAGAGCATGAACCTTATACTGAATTACCCTTTGAATTTTAGCCCAAAGACAAGCAGATAGCATTTAATGAAGAGGCTGCAAAGAAGTTGGCTGCAGAGCTTGAAGAAGAGAATCAAATGGTGCTTTCACAAAGACAAAAACATGCTGAAGATGAGGCCAAAACACAAGCTATGTTAGATGCGTGGGATGAGGAGAGGATTAAAGTAGATGAAAACATGGAGTTATTGAAGCTTGTTAAAGAAGAGATAGCATATACACTTACTGAAGAAGGAAGAACTGAGTGGTTAAAGAAGTTCAGAGCTGAAAGGAAGAAATGGTATCTAGCTGAAAGAAGGAAAAAGAAATTGCTCAAAGAACCTACTGTGAAGCAAAAGAGAAAATACTTTGAGCAATATCTAAAGAATATGAAGGGATACAAGCTGGTGCAGTTGAAGCCATACACAGATGATGAGATCACAAAAATGTTTGAGAAGGCTAAAAGTGAAGTTGATCAATTCATTCCTATGGAAACTGAAATGGTGGAGACTGAGAAGGAGACTGAGTTGGAGAAAGAAGAAAAGAATGAGAAAGATGAGACTTTCAGTACAGGGGTTAAGAGAGCAGGCAGTGTGTTAATAACATTTGGGAGAAAGAAAAGAAAGGCTGTTAAGTCTAAAGCAGTTGAGCAGATAGAGGAGTCAGAGCATGATGAAGACAGACTTCAGAAGATGAGCACATACCAAAGGAGCACAAAAAGGAACAATTGCAAAATCTAACAATGGTTACAAAGATGAATGAACCTGAAGTGGTTGATGTTGTCCCTATTGGTGTTAAACATTCAATCATTGATGTAATTTCTGGTGTTCAGGATGGAAGTGAAGCCTATTGGGATATAAAGAGAACTGATGGTAAGAACTACAAATATCTTAGGCTTGAACAGATGTTGTACTACTTTAACAGAGAGGATATAAAGACACTCTGGAGGATATTCAAAGAGAAGTTTGGAGATAGTAAGTTTGGCAAAAACTATCCAACAGAGATGCATGACAAGATGATGTGGAACTATTTAAAACTTATGTTTGAACCAACTCCTGAAGATGCAGAGTGGAGAGAGCTTAAAAGTTGCAAAGTTCTAAGATGGAAGCTATTTCAGATTTGTGGAGTGCATGTCTTGTCTGTAGGAGGTCTCATTCTTTATATGTTGGTTGAAAAGGATTATCCCCTATCAAGTTACAAAGGAGTAGTTATGCAGATGCAAACTACAGCTGCAAAAAGACTATTGGGTTGATGATCAGGCATATAAACTGTTGAAGAAGTATGAAAAGGTGCTCAAATCATGAATCTGTTGAAAAGATGTTTGGAAGCATCCTCCTGGTGAAGGACAGAAGCTAAACTGGAAAAACTTGATGATTTTGGAGGAAAATATCAAGTTTAGGGGAGGATTGTTGGGTTTATAGATCCTGTTGCTATTGGATGATACTACTGCTCTTGGTGCTTAACTGAAAATACTCTAAGTGTTTATTCTGCTGCTGGTTATAATTATTCTACTGCTAGTATATTGATTCTACTGCTGGAGATGCTGATGAAGAGAGTGGAAACTATACACGATTAGATGTTTTACATGTATAGGACTCTTTGCATTATAAAAGGAGATCCTTAGTTAGGGTTTTGATATATCCCTTCATACGAATCAACAAGAGCTTAGAGCTTAATATTGTAATCGTTCAATATATTGAAAGTGATTGTTTGATTAATATCGTTTGTGTTCTTAAGTATTCGTATTGTTCTATTCATTCAATCACCATATACAATAACATCTTCTAGATACTTGGTGGTAAATTCCGCGTGCTATCAAGTATACACTCAAAGTATACTCAACACAATCTTTGTGTTTAGATCCGGTCAAGTGGTATCAGAGCCAGGTTTCTGATACTTTGAGTTTAGAAGATTCAGAAGTTCTTGATCTTGTCCAATTAAGCTAATAGACATTGAGACACCACAAACCTCAATTCTTGCAAAACTACCCATGCTGAAGCAGAATGAGTATGATCTCTGGCGGCTCAGAATTGAGCAATACTTTATGGTGCAGGATTATGCACTATGGGATATCATCATGAATGGTGATTCGTTTAAACCAACTACTCTGGAGGAGACACGCCCTGATGGTTCGAAGGTTACCAAACTCAATACTGAACCAGTGACTAATGATGAACGAATCAAAAAGAAGAATGATCAGAAGGCTAGGAACTTGCTACTGATGGAAATTCCTAATGATCAAGTATTGAACTTTAGTCAGTATGAGACTGCTAAGACCCTCTTTGAAGCTGTGGTAGAAAGGTTTGGTGGCAATGAAGCTACCAAGAAGGCACAGAGAACTCTTCTTAAGCAGAGTTATGAAAACTTCACTGCTTCAATTAATGAAACATTGGATCATGTGTTCAATAGGTTACAAAAGAGCATAAGTCAACTTAATGTGCTAAAGATTACTATTCCACAAGAAGATCTCAACATGAAGTTTCTAAACAGTCTGCCTGCTGAATGGATTACTTATGTGGTGGTTTGGAGCAATAAACCAGAGTTGGAAAAGATGACACTGAATGAGCTCTACAACAATCTTAAGATTGTTGAGCACAAAGTAAAGAAGAATGGAAGCACCAGTAATAGTTCAGGGAATATAGCATTTGTGTCCTCTTCAAGCAGTACCAATCATGAAGAAGAAGAAGCAGTTTGTACTGCTAATCCAACAGTTGGAACTGCTATTGCAAAAACTAGTACTGCTGGTGTGACTGAAGAAACCATTTATGCATTCCTGTCTGAACAATCCAGTGGGTCACAACTCTACAATGAAGACTTGCTTCAGATTGAAGATGATGATCTTGAAGCTATGGACTTAAAGTGGCAGTTGGCTCTTATCAGCATAAGGGCAAAGAAGTACTATCAAAGAACTGGTAACAAGATCACCTTCAATGGAAGAGATGTAGCTGGATATGACAAGTCAAAGGTGGAGTGTTACAACTGTCATAAGATGGGGCACTTTGCCAGGGAATGTAGAGGTCCAAGACAGCAGAGCAAAGGGAATATGAACAAGAGTCAGAATAGGAGAGCAGTGAATGTGGAAGAGACTTCTTCCTCAAGAGCAATGGTTGCTGTGGATGGAGCTGGATTTGATTGGAGCTTTATGGAAGAGGAAGAGGAACCAGCCAACATTGCCTTGATGGCCTTTTCAGACTCTGAGGTACATATGCTTGAAAAATGCTCAAATTCTTGTCATGCTTTAAGAGATTATGAAAATGTTAAGAAACAGTATGATGATCTTAGAGTTGAGTTTAATCAAGTAAACTTTAGTCTGGCAAATCATAAAAGAGGACTAGTTGTTCTAGAAGAACAACTTGAATTCTATAGAAAGAATGAGTCTAATTTTACTGATGACATAGATGTTTAAAAAAGAGATTTACAATTAAAAGATGATAAGATGAGTGGTCTTGTATATGAGTTAGAGCAACTTAAGAAGGAAAAAGAAAATATACAGCTAAGTGTTGACACTCTAGAGTACACATCAAAAGGAGTCAAGAAGATTGTAGAGTGTCAAATACTTAACAAAGCTAAGTCTGGTCTAGGTTATAAGTCAGTGGCACCTCCACATAGAGGAATATTTGCCCCCCAGGAATAGACCTAGCTCATACAGAGTTAGAATAGTTTAAGGAAAAGGAGTTCCCTGAATATGGTACTAAAATAAGTGAGAATCCTGTTAAGTTTGTTAAGTCTGAGGATACTTATGTTAGTGCTAGTGATAAATCTCTTTCTGAGGAGAATATGTCCTCTGGTAGGAATTCAGATGCACCAACCATTGAGGATTGGACATCTGATGATGAGGATAATGAAGTTAAGTTTGAGAACAAGAAGGCTGTGTTTAAGAATGAGTCTAAGTCTAAGGTAGATGTGAAACATGTTCCTAAAGTGGTAAAGAATGAAAACATAAAACCAGTTAGGAAGAATGTTAAATATGCAGAGATGTATAGGTCTAGGAATAGATCTTCAGTTTCTAAGCATAGTCAGAGGAACTGGAACAATTCAAAAACAAAACAAGCAGATGATAAGTTTGTTATGATTAGAAAAATATGTTTTGTTTGTGGAAGTTTCAATCATCTTGCTGCATATTGTGATAGTAACCCATGGAAAAAGAGGGATTTTGGAAATTCAAGGGTGAACATGAATGCTAGGGTAGCTCAAAATAGTTTAACTAAATTGTCTAACCCTAATGCAAATCATAAGCTTTCACCCAGTGCTGTTAAATCAAGATCAAGCAACAAAGCAGTTCAAACTGCTAGACCAAACAGATGGTTTAAAAACACACAAGCTGTTTCAAGTGCAAAACAATTTTCAAATAATGCACAAACAGAAAAAGGGCATTTTTATAGAAAAACAGCTTTGCCAAATCAAAAATGGGTGCCTAAATCACAAACAGTTCCAAATGCTAGAGTAGCAGTTCAAACTGCTAAAACAACAAATAGTACTGTTAGGCATTTAAGTGTAAAGGGTACATGGGGCAATGTTGTCAAGGCCACAGCACATTGGGTAAGGAAACCAATCCAACCCAATGGTGCATCAATGACCTCAAATAGTTTTTCATATATTGATGCACAAGGCAGATCCAAGCCAGCAATGGTTTGGATCCCCAAAAGACACTAACACCCTTATTTTTGTGTGCAGGAACATCCCTCAAATGACAAAAGAGATAGAGGATATTCAGACAGTGGATGTTCAAGGCACATGACAGGCAACATGGAATACCTTTCAGACTTTATTCCTATGGATGGAGGACCAGTTGTCTTTGGTGGTGGTGGTGGAGGAAGGATTACTGGTAAAGGTGTCATTAAGACTGGTAATCTTGATTTTGAAAATGTGTACTATGTACCAGAACTTAAGTACAATCTTTTCAGTGTATCACAAATGTGTGATAACAAGAACAAAGTTTTGTTCACAGACACTGATTGTCTTATTCTTTCACCCGATTTCAAGCTACCTGATGAAAGTCAGGTGTTGCTTAAAATCCCAAGAAAGGATAACACATACAGTGTTGAGATGAATAAACTAGTTCCTAAGGTTGGACTTACTTGTCTGGTTGCAAAGGCCACATTGGAAGAATCAATGAAGTGGCACAGAAGGCTTGGTCATGTTAATTTTAAAACCATTAACAAACTTGCTAAAAATGGGCTGGTAAGAGGCTTACCAAACAAAACTTTTCAAAATGACCAAACCTGTATTTCATGTCTCAAAGGCAAGCAACACAGAGCCTCCTGTAAGCCAAAGTTGCATAACTCTAATGATCAAGTGTTACATATGCTTCATATGGACTTATTTGGTCCAACTTCTGTTAACAGCTTGAATTTTAAGAAGTACTGTCTTGTTATCATAGATGATTATAGCAGATTTTCCTGGGTTTACTTTCTAAGAACTAAGGATGAAACAAGTGAAATCCTTAAGTTCTTCATTAATGAGGTAGAAAACCTAGTTGATAGGAAAGTTAAGATCATCAGATGTGATAATGGAACAGAATTTAAAAATAGAGTTATGGATGATTTTTGCAGAGAGAAGGGTATTAGAAGGGAATTCAGTGTAGCTAGAACCCCACAACAGAATGGTGTAGTTGAAAGGAAAAATATGACCTTGATAGAGGCTGCTAGAACAATGTTAGCCGACTCTAATCTGCCTATTTCATTCTGGGCTGAAGTAGTTAGTACTGCTTGTTATGTTCAAAACAGGGTTTTGATAGTTCAACCTTACAATAAGACTTCCTATGAGCTTTTTAGAGGAAGAACTCCTGCACTAAGTTTCATGAGACCTTTTGGTTGTCATGTTACTATTCTAAATACCAAAGACCAACTAGAAAAATTTGATGGGAAATCTGATGAAGGTTTCTTTGTTGGTTATTCTTCTCAAAGTAAGGCCTTTAGAGTATATAACACAAGCACTAAGCATGTAGAAGAGAATTTGCACATAGAATTCTTGGAAAATAAACCTAATGTTGCAGGTGTTGGTCCTGATTGGATGTTTGATCTTGATGTTCTTTCAAATTCTATGAATTATGTGCCTGTTACAGGTGCAAATACTAACCATGTTGCAGGATCAGAAGAAGAAGATGAAGATTGCATCTTCATGTCAATCATGGAAGATTGTCTAGTGTTTGAGTCCCCTACAAAGGAAGCTGATACACCATAATCAAGTGGTGTAGATAAAGGGAAAGCTGTTGAAGACAACTGATGCGCGTGATGTGTCGTTGCGGTTTAGCAGTATTAATGCCTACTCAAGTTTTAAATTTATATTTAGCCGACTTATCAATAACACACACACTTAACGAGCAGTGTACCCGGTCAGTATGAATATAATGGTAAGTAGAGTGTCGATCACTAAGAGTGGAACGTATTATCTAGTTATTCTAATCAGTATTTTAATATCCTAAGTTAGCTATACAACCTAATCTAACGCAAGGGGGTTCAGCCTGAGAGACTGGCACGGTTTGGTTATAATTAAATAGTAAACTAAACTAATGAGCACGAATCAGCGATAAGCACACACGTACACAGATAGATACTTGAGATAATAAGAAGACCTGTCCTGATAATTAAGTAGCTTGTCACTTGTTTTATTGCTAGTTTTATATGAAGTGTATATAATTAAACCTTTCTCGTTGGCTCTAATCTTATCGGCGAGTAAACCCTTAATGATTACTTATGTCTATCCTATTTATTTAAGAGACGCTAAAACAAATAGGCGAGGAAGGGGCATGGCGACCCAAGCAATGCTCAGCTAGACACAGAGGTTATCAATGCACTAATAAAAGTCACCAAAGACATCAACATATAAACTTTAATTAATGGGAAAGCAATATTAAGGGGAGTGCATGATTTTCCGTAGTCACATGACACAAGCCCATCAATCCTGATGAATTAAAGTGTACTAATACAATAAAACAAAACTACTTAATGAATTGAATACATGCAGGACCTTCTTACAGCTCTTGTATCTTAGTTTAGGTGTGTCTTGTGCTGCTTGGTCGTCTGAATTCGGCTCTAGGGTTATGTGGTCTTCGGTCTTCGAAAGCTTAGTGTCCCGAAATTCGTCTGGCCTTGGGGTATTTATAGTTTCTGTTTGAGGGATCGATGCGGCGCATAAAATGAATAGATGCGGCGCATTGACTTAACTTCGCGTGGGGTCCAAGATTAATATATTCAGGAATATTCGTACACCGTCTTCAGATGCGGCGTATCTTGATCTTTGTATGCGGCGCATGTACTTTAGCTGTCTTGGATGGTAACTTGTGAAATCTTGATAGTGATACGCCGTATGTTAGAAGTATGTTGCGGCGTATCTGGAGTAGAACGAGCTTGATCTTCTGGATTTCAGTAGGCTTTTGACATCTTGCTTGTTTTGCTCCATAATTAGTCCAAAATCGCCAAGTTTCACATAATGCTTGTTTTTACCTGAGAATTACTAAAGTAAACATTAATGTATCGATTCTCATAGATAATATAATAAAACAATTCAAATAAATAGGATAAATGATGATAATAAAATGTACTTATTTGAGTTCATCAAATATCCCCCCCACTTGAACTTTACTTGTCCCCAAGTAAACCTTAGAATTAATCAAATGAAAATGTATCCTAAAAGATATTAGGATTTATTTTTATATTTAAGCATGTATTCGTTTTTGTCATAATCACACAACCAAACACTTAACGAAGTAGAAACCAAAATAATTTTTAATGTAAAACAATTCTAAATCGTTTAGTTGCTTAGTTGTGACAAATATTCTATCATAGGCTTGGCAAGTATACGCATCTCCCCCACTAAAGCCAAGGAATAACAAGTCTAAAGCGGTAAAAAGGGTTTGTTGGTTAAGGGTTGATCATCCTTTTTAATCTCTATCGATCTCATATTCCAAAAAAGGCGACAAAATTACAAATACATGATCGAATCCACGACCACGATACTTGCAATTGCTCAAATCCTTAACTCGAATAGGCTAAAGATAGGATCAAGTAATCTTCACCAATAATATTATATCAAAAAGGGCGACAAAATCATAAATACATAGCCGAATCCACGACTACGATACTTAAGATTACTCAAATCCCTAATCTCAATAAATCAAAGGTTTGGATGAAGAATGATATAGGGTATGGATAATATTTGGGATACAAATTGGTGTAAAATGAAAAATAAACAAAAAAGATAAATTAAAATCCTAAGTGTGGTAAATCACTTTCCCAACCATCCCATGAATAAGACTCATATCATTGAATAACTCACGCTTTAACACTTGAAACACACGCTTTAGGTAGACACGAATTATACTCAACAAGATCTTAATCAAAGAATAACTTTAGTTGGCGTTCCAATAACGGCCAACTCCCATTCAATCCATAAATATAATATACAACAAAAAATAGTGGTGATATCTCCCACTTAATACAAAACTTTACATAAGTTGGTTAAAACAAACTTCCAACTTTTCCTTTTTCTTTTTCTTTTTCTTTTCTATTTTTTCGATTTTTTTTTCCAACATATATGTGTAAAATTTCACAACTTTTCTATCACTATTTTTCGGATAATTTTTCCATATTCTTCATTCTTTCAGAAATAACTGTAATAGCGAAAGTAGTAAACACACGAAAAATAAACTAAAAGTTATACAATATTTACTTTCATACCAATTGCATTGTGCAATTTCCCGACCTAACCAAAGATAATGAATTACGCACACGAACACAGGTAATGTAAGGAAACACACTTTGCCTAAAACAATTAACCACGGATTTTAATCTACAGGGTAGGCTAAGGTGTAAGGGTGTATCGAAACATTATAACAAAGGTGTAAGAAACGAAAGGAATGGCTCTGAGGGTTTTTCTAGGGGTATCTTACTCTAAAAGTGAGAGTAACAAAGGGTTTATACGGGGGTTAACTAACCAGTGTAGTTAGTTAATATCACATAACATATAAAGGCTATTTGGGTGTAATCCTAGAAATTTACCAATTTAGACAAGTCACTCCAATTATATAGATAATACTTATTATGGTGGTCTCGAATAGTATACAAGCCAAGTTCTAAAGTTTACAAGTCACCAACACACTAAAGTTTTAATATTTTTGAAAGAATAGAGTTATGTGTGCGGTTATGTAATTTAGACTTTAAACAAAAACATGCTAAAAAATTTTAAATTTTGATATATTAAGCGCATTTTAAGCATATTTTGAAAAAGTTTAGGACAAGTAAGTGTTCTAATTCACCAATCCTCCCACTTAAGTTAAACAACGTCCTCGTTGTTTGTGTCAAAGGTTAAAAACTAGAAAATAAAAGAATTAGAACAGAAAAACTCCCCTGAGATTTGCTCGGTATGATCCTCCATTATTCGTATAAGAGCAAAAATCAACTTTCTTGTTGATTAGAACATTTAAGCTTCATAAATGATGTATCCACAAAAAATTGCAGGAATCTTATAATATCATTTAGACTTTAACACACCTGAGTTAAGAAGGTTCAAACTTGCATAATACATTAGTAGTTAGAAAAAAAAATAAAAGCAAAAGAATTAAACTGTAAATCATCAGGTCAGTCGATACGCCGTATCTTATGGAAGAAGATACGCCGTATCGAGCCTGGAATAAATACGAATCAGAATAAGAGATGCGTCGCATCCTTAACCAGGGATGCGCCGCATTAAAATACTGACAGAAAGTTTTAAAGTCAAAAATAAAAATGCAGAAAATAAAATAAGATATGACCAGTGCAGGTGATGCGTCGCATCTTATGATGGAGATGCGCCACATCTTCTGCAGGTCTGACAGACTCGACACAGAAGAGAAAATATTTTTCTTCCGGGTTGTCTCCCGGTCAGCACTTGTCTTTATTCCAGAGTCTTCAAGTTAGACTCACGTTCAGCTCCTATTTTGCTCTAGCGAGATCTTCCATCTCAATCTCTCTATTAGTTCCATATTCAAGTAACCAAACATTCTTTCTGCTAATTGGAACATCCTTGACACTAATCCGCCTCTAGTAGTTATTCCATTCTGGTCGTGCCTTTGGAACAAAACTCCTTTAATCACCTTCGACAATTGGTGCACCTCAATCGTCAATTCTCTAATCATATAGTTTTGTTCTTTCAGCAACATTCCATTGATGAAAGTTTCGACCTCATGATGCTCCTTATCACATTCGTGGGCGAACTTAGATACAATCTCATCGGTTGTAAGTTTAATCCATGGTCCTCCGAACCAGCATGGGAAAATATCAATCAGGATTCCTGAAACACAAAACAAATAGGCTTCGAAGTAAAAAATTTCTAATAGACAGGAAAGATGATTAGAATTTTCTCCGTTCGGGATAAATAAAAGTTACTGATATCTGAAGACGATGCGCCGTATCCTATAAATAAGATGCGCCGTATCTTATAATCGTTAAAAATAAATCAGACTTTTATTCAGAAAACAGATACGCCGCTTATAATTTTAGAATGCGCCGTATCCAGTTTAAATTATCAAAAATCGATTATATTTATTAAAATTAAATGCGTCGTATTAACAAAAGCTAATGCGCCGTATTTTCGTTACGTTTCAAAATACAAGATTTTTGATTTAGTAGATGCGCCGTATCGATAAAGATTTATGCGTCGCTTTTGCTTAAAAATTCGAAAAACTGTTTTTAATTTAAATAGAAAATACGCCGTATCTGTTAAAACAGATGCGTCGTATGGCGTTTGGGTTTAGAAAAATTTCTTATTAAAAACAGAATACGCCGTATCATGGGGAAAGATGCGTCGTACTCAAATTTATTAAACGCATTGTATTTTATAAAAATTAAACGCAATACGCCGTATCTGTAAAAACAGATGCGCCGTATCGTTTGTATTAGCACAATACAACGATAGCAGAATGCAGAAAAATAGAAAAAAAAGAAAAACAAAAATAAAATCAAACAAAAAGAAACAAAAATTACAGAAAACAAACAAAAATAGAAAATATGCAAATTATACAATGAATGCAATCTATCTAATATATAATAGGGTTAGTGGTTAGAATCTAGAAAAAAAAGAAAAAAAAAGAAAAACCTAATTAAAATACTAATCAAATTAACAGATAATAACAATTCACTCCCCGGCAACGGCGCCAAAAACTTGATGCGCGTGATGTATCGTTGCGGTTTAGCAGTATTAATGCCTACTCAAGTTTTAAATTTATATTTAGCCGACTTATCAATAACACACACACTTAACGAGCAGTGTACCCGGTCAGTATGAATATAATGGTAAGTAGAGTGTCGATCACTAAGAGTGGAACGTATTATCTAGTTATTCTAATCAGTATTTTAATATCCTAAGTTAGCTATACAACCTAATCTAACGCAAGGGGGTTCAGCCTGAGAGACTGGCACGGTTTGGTTATAATTAAATAGTAAACTAAACTAATGAGCACGAATCAGCGATAAGCACACACGTACACAGATAGATACTTGAGATAATAAGAAGACCTGTCCTGATAATTAAGTAGCTTGTCACTTGTTTTATTGCTAGTTTTATATGAAGTGTATATAATTAAACCTTTCTCGTTGGCTCTAATCTTATCGGCGAGTAAACCCTTAATGATTACTTATGTCTATCCTATTTATTTAAGAGACGCTAAAACAAATAGGCGAGGAAGGGGCATGGCGACCCAAGCAATGCTCAGCTAGACACAGAGGTTATCAATGCACTAATAAAAGTCACCAAAGACATCAACATATAAACTTTAATTAATGGGAAAGCAATATTAAGGGGAGTGCATGATTTTCCGTAGTCACATGACACAAGCCCATCAATCCTGATGAATTAAAGTGTACTAATACAATAAAACAAAACTACTTAATGAATTGAATACATGCAGGACCTTCTTACAACTCTTGTATCTTAGTTTAGGTGTGTCTTGTGCTGCTTTGTCGTCTGAATTCGGCTCTAGGGTTATGTGGTCTTCGGTCTTCGAAAGCTTAGTGTCCCGAAATTCGTCTGGCCTTAGGGTATTTATAGTTTCTGTCTGAGGGATCGATGCGGCGCATAGAATGAATAGATGCGGCGCATTGACTTAACTTCGCGTGGGGTCCAAGATTAATATATTCAGGAATATTCGTACACCGTCTTCAGATGCGGCGTATCTTGATCTTTGTATGCGGCGCATGTACTTTAGCTGTCTTGGATTGTAACTTGTGAAATCTTGATAGTGATACGCCGTATGTTAGAAGTATGTTGCGGCGTATCTGGAGTAGAACGAGCTTGATCTTCTGGATTTCAGTAGGCTTTTGACATCTTGCTTGTTTTGCTCCATAATTAGTCCAAAATCGCCAAGTTTCACATAATGCTTGTTTTTACCTGAGAATTACTAAAGTAAACATTAATGTATCGATTCTCATAGATAATATAATAAAACAAGTCAAATAAATATGATAAATGATGATAATAAAATGTACTTATTTGAGTTCATCAACAACAATGGACAAAATGGAAAGGCAACTGATATTCCTGAGAGCAGTACCAATTCAGTTCATACTGCTGAGCCAAGTGTTACGACTGTTGCAGCAAATCAAGATGATATTGCCTCACCAGTTCAGCCTGCTTCTCAAGTTGATGATTTTGATTTCTTTGGAGCTGGACTACATAATATGCCTATCAATTATGAAGCTCCTCCTACCCCTCAAAAAATTGTTCACAGAAATCATCCACTTACAAATATCATTGGAGATGTTCAATCTGGAGTCAAAACTAGAAGACAAGTACAAGATCGAGATCATCATGGCTTTCTGAGTGTAGTCTATGATGAGAAACATCATGAAGATGAGCATGAGTATATGTTTGTTTGTTTCTTATCTCAAGTAGAACCCAAGAATGTGTTCAAAGCTTTAGATGATTCCAGTTGGGTTGAGGCAATGCAAGAAGAGTTGCTTCAATTCAAGATTCAAAATGTATGGGTTCTGGTTGACTTACCAAAGGGAATGAGAGCTATTGGTACTAAGTGGGTATTTAGAAATAAGAAGAATGAAAGGGGCATAGTCATCAAGAATAAAGCTAGACTGGTTGCACAAGGGTATACACAAGAAGAAGGAATTGATTATGAGGAGGTCTTTGCTCCTGTGGCCAGAATTGAAGCCATAAGACTCTTTTTGGCTTATGCTTCTTTTAAAGGCTTTACAGTTTATCAGATGGATGTTAAAAGTGCCTTTCTCTATGGTACTATTGATGAGGAGGTCTATATATCTCAACCTCCAGGCTTTGTGGACCCAGAACATCCTGACAATGTTTATAAGGTGGTCAAGGCTCTTTATGGTCTGCATCAGGCTCCAAGAGCTTGGTATGAAACCCTTGCTACATATCTCTTGCAGAATGGGTTTCACAGGGGTAAAATTGACCAAACTCTTTTCATCAAAAAGGATAAGAATGATATTCTACTAGTGCAAGTCTATGTAGATGATATCATTTTTGGTTCCACAAAGAGGTCAATGTGTAGGGAGTTTGAGAAGCTAATGAAAGATCAGTTTGGCATGAGCTCCATGGGAGAGCTTACTTTCTTTTTAGGTCTCCAAGTTTAGCAAAAGTCAGATGGAATATTTATCTCTCAAGATAAGTATGTTGGTGATATTCTGAGAAAATTTCAGTTCACAGATTCCAAGGTTGTCAGTACACCAGTTGATAAAGACACACATTTGTTATTGAAAGATCACAGTGGTGAAGATGTGGATGTGCACATGTATAGATCAATGATTGGGTCTCTGATGTATCTCACTTCATCCAGGCCTGATATCATGTTTGCAGTATGTGCATGTGCAAGATTCCAAGTTTATCCTAAAGTGTCTCATCTGACAGCAGTCAAGAGGATCTTCAGATACCTTAAAGGTCAACCTAAGTTGGGGTTATGGTATCCAAAAGAATCTGCATTTGATCTTGTAGCATTTTCGGATTCTGATTATGCTGGAGCTAGCATGGATAGGAAATCTACAACTGGAGGATGTCAGTTCCTAGGCTGCAGATTGATCTCTTGGCAATGCAAGAAGCAGACAATGGTGGCAACTTCTACTACAGAAGCTGAGTATGTGGCAGCTGCAAGTTGTTGTGCCCAAGTTTTATGGATTCAGAACCAATTACTTGATTATGGGTACAATTTCTTAAACACCATTATTTATCTTGACAACAGCAGTACTATGTGCATCATTAAAAATCCTGTTCAACATTCAAAAACTAAACATATTGAGATTCGACATCACTTCATCAGAGATTGTAATGAAAAAGGGTTAATCCAAGTTGTCAAAATCCATACTGATAACAATTATGCTGATTTGCTCACAAAAGGTTTTGATGTGGGAAGATTTCAATACTTGGTCACAGGTATTGGAATGCTTAATCCTTCAGAATGATTGTCAACATGTTTAAGTTTTCAAACGGATTTAGTACTGCTGGTTGTGTCAGTTCAAACTGCTTGTTGTCATAGTTTGTAATATAAGTGTACCAAATGGGCATATGGTTAAAAAAAAAATCTTGTTTTCTTTTGTTTTCTACTAACCTATGCAGGGTACATAAGGAATTTGCTTTGGAGATACTAGTGTGTTTCTTTGTCACACAAATGGTAATTGATTCACCATGTCTAACACACATAAAAATCAACTAGTCCAGTACAAACGGTTTATGGTAAAGACTTATCAAATCCGTTTATGGTTGACAGTTTACCAAAAACTGGATGGTTATTAACTCACCATATCTTCTCAGTGAAGAGTTGACTAGTCCAAAGCAAACGGCTATTGGTAAAGACATTTCAAATCCGGTGATAGCTGATAGTTTGCTAAAAACTATAAGTGAACAGAAGCTTTGCTTTCTACGTTCACATACACAGTTTGTACTGTTACTCTAACAGTTTTAACTGCTGTGTATAACTTGGTTTTCTAACTAAGTTTATGCTCTATGATTCACCTATCTCAGAAGGTAATACATCTGGAAGTGATGAGAGCAGTCTGAAAACACAACTGCATTGATGGAATTTTTGTACAAATTGTCATTTTGGAGGCTTTGCAGATTTCTATGATGGTGAAATTCTTTCAAACAGGGGAGGAAAAATGGAATAATCAAATGTGCAAAAGAGAAGAAATACATGAATTCTGAGGTTCAGGGGAGGAAATTAATGCTTAAAGAAGATTTTCAAGATATTCAAGACTGAAGAGCTTGTTAATAAAGAATTCGTGTTGATATGATTGAAGATGAGTTTCAAGATTGAAGATAAGTGTTTGAAAGAATTCCTTCATCAAAAACAGTTAGTGTTTAATTCAAGAAATTTATGATTTGCACTGAAATCATAAGTTTAGGGGAGGATTGTTGGGAATTAAACCAATAGTTTGTACGGTTTGATGAAAGTTAGTACGGTTGAAGAATACAACAGCAGTTGGTACTGCTGATACATTGAAGTTAGTACTTGATGAGTGTCTAAATACTCATCATTTCTGTCACATTTTATCTACAAAAATATTTAAAAACATGCAGATATGCTTCAAAATACAGAAAATATCATAAAATGTGTTTTTATATGATTCAGGAACAAAAAGATTGAAAACAAGTGAAAAACATGCAAAGTTCACAAAATTGTCATTTTCAGTCCCTGAAGTTTCACAAATTGGCAGAATTAGTCCCTGAAGGTTTAAAATGAAAGAAAAGTCAACATCAGTCCTTGGGATATCAAACGTGTTCACTTTTAATCCCTAGATGAAAGTTTTCTAAAAATGACAACTTTTACCCCTCAAGTTTCAAAATTGGCAAATCTAGTCCTCGGGTTTTAAAAAATTGTAATTTATCAAATAAAACCCTTGTGCTATTTATAATTGGCAAAATAGACCCTTTTGATAACTTTGGTAAAATTACAATTTCAACCCTTCAATTTCAGAATATTACAAAATTGGTCCTTGTGCTTAAATATCTACAAACCAAACCGGACCATGTTATATTTACCCATCCCATTTTATACTAAAACCCAACCCAACCCACAAAACATAAACCCCAGCCCAAGTCCATCACCACAGCCCAATCCACCCTTTATTAATAAAACCCAAAACCCAGTTTGACTTTAGTCAAACTCTTTCCCTTTCCCCCTAAACCCGCCAATACCAGACACCAATACCACCATCACCCATAGTATTCTCTGTAACCTCCCATCACCACCTTCCTTCCTCCATACTTCACCTAACACTCCCAAAAGGCATTTATTGCTTCTTCTTCACTCAGCACAGAGCCATGTGATAGTTTTCCCACTATACTCAATTTTGGCGCCAAAAGTAAAATCAACAGCTGAGATTGATTTGAAGCCATCCAAGGGTGTAGGATTACTCAGAGATGTCGACAAGGAGTTTCCCAGCAAGTTTTAGTATATATAGGGCTTTGTAATAGATTAGAAAGTAGTAGTTAATTTTTATTGTAATCGTTTTTTACTTTAAGTCTTTATCTTTTGTAATTTCAAGTTCCAGTTATCAATATAAGTTAATTGAAGTATCATTGTTCTTATTTAATCAGTATTGAATTTAGTTTCAGTTATAATGCAATTTCAAGTCATATGGTAATTCGTATAAGCTCTAAGTCACTTTAAATCACTATCAAAAGCTTCAAACAACCTTGCAATAAGCTTATAAAAGCTTAACATAGCTTTCTGTAAACTTATTTAGTGTTAATCAGTTCTTAATTTCAAATGATCAAGAAAGTCAACAAAAGTCAACTTGAAGCCAATAAGCTGTTCAAAAGGGTATAAGCTAATTTGGAAGGCTTTTTGTGGTTTTCTAGCTTGTGTTAACAAGCTAGGATTGGTTCTGGTCCTTGTTCTCTGTTCCATAAGCTCTCACCAGTTGTAAGCCTATTTCAAGTTTTAATCAATTTTCTAATTCTACTGTACAAGTGCTTATTTCTACCTTATTATAGTAATTTCATGCTTATTAGAAGTTTATCAGTGTATTGCATCTGTTTTATCAGTTTTAAATAGCCATATTTCTGTTTTACTTAAAATCAGTTAAAAAAGCCAAAAATAGTCTTAATTAGCATAGCTTAATCTATTGCTTATTTCTGTGTTCAAAGTTGCTTATTAGTACTTAAATAAGTTAGTCAATCAGTAAAATCAAGGTTTCTAGTTTAAAATATTGTGTTTCATTAGCAAAATCACCACAGACACCTTACAAAGGGGTGTTTGGTTTATGCAGTCAACTGAGCTTGTACTGTTCATTGACCACTTTCCAAACTTGGACCTAGCTTAAATAAGTCATATTAAGCTGTTTTTAAGTTCACATTAGCAAATTAGAAGGATTTCATAGATTTGAGTGCTCTGTGCAATTTTTAGAACCTCAAAAGCTCAAATAAGCCATATTAAGCTATGAGCTTATTCTGACCTCAACTTTGGCATTTTCTGAGTGCTTTTGGTCCATATAGTGATATCAGTAGAGTTGGTTTGGACTTGTGCACATCTGTGCAAGTCTGCACAACACAAGCTCAGTATACACTGAGCAGACATAGCTGATTTTCTCAGCTTGTTATTGGCTTATCCAATTAAGCTGAGGGTTTGATTTTTGGTTTACAAGTAGCTCACCTAGTAGGATTTTAGTTTCTGTGCTTGGATTCCATTTCCTAGCTTATCAGATAGCTTAAAAATAGGCCTGCACTTTTACCCATTTCACTGATTCTGCTGATTCAGTTATTGCTTTCCTGAACCACCTGTACTAGTGCTTAATTGGACTTCAATTAAGCTGATTGAGATAGGGCTTTTTGGTTTTTAAGATACCCAATAGTACTAGCTAGCTTTTGCCCCCATTAGTTTGCATCTCAATAGCTTATTGGACTGCTTAATCTGCCTTGCTAGTTGGCCATTTTCCTGAGTTTTCTGTCTTAAATTCTCAACTGCCAATCTGCTTATCAGCTTATTTCATTGTGCTTATTTGTGTTTTTAAGTTGTTTTAAGCTTATATCAGTTGTTTGTACTTGTCCTGAGCCTTTGGTTAATTTTTGTGCTTATTAGCTTATTTTTAGCTTATTTGCCCAACTGCTTATCTGTCCAACTGCTTATTAGGGTTTAGTAGACTTTTGATTTTAATTTTCCTACATTAACAATACTAATCTAGACTTATCCTGAATTTTTCAGATTTTTCCTAAGTCATTTGATATTTTTAATCTTTTTAATCAGTTTATAATAGTAATTAAATCATAATAAATAGAATAATAATCAGAAAAATATAATTTTAATTTTCAAAATTTTCTTTTATTAAATAGAATCTAGGAAAAATATAATAATCTTTTTAGACCTTAAGAAAAACAAAATAGAAATAAGTGATAGCTTCTATTTAATAGATTTTATCTTTTTAAATTTTTAATTAAGCAATTTTCATTTTTATAATTTTCTTAGCTTCTTTTCACTTAATAATATTTATAGAAAAAGTTTTAGATTTTTCTTTGTTCATTTAGTATTTATTATAAATTTAAATAGTTTAAAAAGTAATTAAATAATAAATAATTAATAATAATTAAATATAAAGTATAAAAAATATAGTTTTAGTTTTAAAATAAGTTTTAAATAATTTTACATTTTTAATATTAGATTTAATAATATTTCAGTTTTTGTCCCATTTTAGATTTCCCGTTACGCGTTTTTAGTTTAATTAACTCGCGTTTAATTTTCTTTTGTATATTTGTTTGTCTTATATCAATTAGAATTAATCAAGAAGCAAAATCCAAAATATCTAAATCATCTATCACTCTAATCCAAAGCTTTCCACAGTTTGCCCATTCATACCTCGTTGGGAAACGATCCGGGTAATCACTTACCTGGTTTCACACTACACACGAACGTGAGTTTTTGCAAGTATCCTTTTTCACAAAAGGGTAATTTGTATTTATTCACGTGTATCCGTCGTTGCATAATATTTATATATCTATTTAGCACGGATCAAATTTTGGCGCCGCTGCCGGGGAGGTGTGTGCGACAATATTGTAAAGTTTAAGCGATTAGTGATTTGAGACCCTTCTTCCAGAAGTTCCTATTTCCCATAAACCATATAAAAAACAAAAATATTTTTCTTTTCTTTTCTATATATATTATCATATAAAATAAAAACACCAAAAACATTTTCCGTTTTCTTTGTTTAATAATAACAACAATAAAATTTACCATCGAGAACCAAGACAGAGTACTACCTAACTGAGGGTACGACCATAATAAGTTCCCAAACATCAGATTTAAAACTTGCCTCTGTATCACTTGCGAATATCGGCTCACCTTTGATTGATAAACAAACTATAACGGAGGTTTAAGGATAGTTTGACATTAAATTGTCGAACTGAAAGAAGCGGGTTTTTAAGGAGCATTAATTGCCCACCTTTGCTTCTCCGCCACTCTGTGCGTTTATCTTTTAGAGAGCTACCGTACGCTTGTTGATTGTTGGTTTAAGTTCACTTGTGTTTTTGCTTCGTTCTTGATTTAATTGAAAATTTTTGCTAAAAGTGCATGCGCACTCGTTCTTCTAGGTCATCAAGCCCTTTCCGTGAGCTTGGAAACATACCTCGAAGACGTCGTAGACGTTCTGCTCCATCAGTCGTACCCGAGATACGTACTGATCCCATAACCACTGTCATCATGGCAGAAGACCGCCCTATGAATGAGCTTCTCCAAGCTCCCACCGAGGGTTATGGAGATGCCATTATTGTTCCAGCCATCGTGGCTGAGAATTTTGAGCTTAAAACCGGGTTGATAAACCTTGTAACATCGCGTCAATTCTATGGTTTTGAAAGGGACGATCCTCAAGATCACGTTCGATGGTTCAATAAAATCACATCCACCATCAAATGTAAAAATGTCCCTGAGGAATCGATCAAACTTCTTCTTTTCCCGTTTTCCATCGATGGGGCAGCCCGGATTTGGCTTGACAAACAACCCCCTCGATCAATTAGAACATGGGAAGATTTGGTTCAAAATTCGTAAATGAATTCTTTCCTCCTTCTAAAACCACGCATCTTAAAAATGAAATCATGAAATTCTCTCAAAGGTTTGATGAACCATTTGGAGAGGCATGGGATCGTTTCAAAGAATTGCTCCGCAAATGTCCTCATCACGGTTTCACCGATTTGATGCAAATGGACACTTTCTACAGTGGGTTAAACCCATCTGACCAAGATTCTCTCAATGCCTCAGCTGGAGGTAATTTTCTGAGCAAATCCACTAAGGAAGCCATTGCTCTCATTGAAAATAAGTCTAAGGTCCGCACTGCACGAAACAGGCCATATAATTCCCAGGCTAGTGCTGGTCCTTCCACTAAATCTCCCGTGAGTCCTTCTAATACTGATACTCAGCTTGCTGAACTCACGAAGGCTATTCAAGCTTTGGTTTTCTCCACACAAAAGAAAGAGTCCGCTCCGCAAACTTATCACACTGCTGAAGTAAAAAAGATAGAAGTTTGTGTTACTTGTGGTGGTCCTCACGCTTACTATAATTGTACTGCCACCGATGGCACTACATTTGATGTTAATGCTATAGCCGGAACTTCCAATCAAGGAGGTAATCAATACCGTCCTCAAGTGGACCCAAACCACTGTGCTAGCAACCAATTTGGACCACCCGGATTTCCTCCTCCCAACAATCCAAATAGGATTAATCCTAATCAACAAAGAGGGCAAAACGTGCAAAATCAATTTCATGCCCCAAACAATCAATACCCACCCCAGAGGGGTAATCAAGGGTATTCAGCTCCTAATTACCAGGGACCTCTCCCAAATGAACTTGATAACTACATCAAGTTTAATGAGACCAAAATGAAGGCAATACAAAATCAGATCTCTAATTTGAAGAATGAATTTCAATCTTCAATATACAAGCAAGGAACTGAGCTAAAGAATGATCAGTCAAATAAAATTGATCACTCTCAAAGCGAGGTTAAGAATATGTTTGCCAGTCTCATGAACCATCTCAATCTACCTTTTTCCTCGGGAGGACTCCCTGGTAATACCATTCCAAACCCAAAGGGTGAACTCAAAGCTGTCACCACACGCAGTGGTAAAGCTTATGATGGACCCACTATTCCTACTACCCCTTCTTCTCCTTCTCCCAAGGTAGTGGAAAGTGAACCTGAGGTGACCAAGGACAAAGAACTTCCTACTAATAACGGAGGTACCGACAACGTCCAACCTCAAGTTGTCCCGAAACCAAAACCCAAACCTGGAGTTGTTTTTGAATCGCATGAAATCCCTGTTGAAAACCCTAAATCCAAACCTTCTATTCCCTACCCATCACGTTTACATGAGCAAAAGCTCCGCGAAAAGGCTAGTCAACAAATGGATAAATTCTTTCAAATCTTTAAAGAATTACACTTTGACATAAGCTTTGCAGATGCTATCATTCTGATGCCCAAATTTGCATCCACAATCAAACACTTGTTAAGCAACAAGGAAAAACTGTTTGAAATGGCGAAAACTCCATTAAATGAGAACTGCTCAGCAGTTATCTTGAAAAAGCTTCCCGAGAAGCTTGGAGATCCTGGAAAGTTTCTAATACCGTGTGTATTTCCGGGAATGGTTGAATGCTATGCCTTGGCCGATCTTGGTGCAAGCATCAACCTGATGCCTCATTCAGTATGGAAGAAACTTTCTCTTCCGGCTCTCACTCCTACATGCATGACTCTCGAGCTTGCAGATCGTACCATATCTCATCCTCGCGGCATTGCTGAGGATGTATTTGTGAAAGTAGGAAAGTTCTATTTTCCAGCTGACTTTGTGGTTGTCGATTTCGATGCTGATCCTAGGGTTCCTCTCATTCTTGGAAGAGGATTCCTAAGAACGGGCCATGCTCTCATTGATGTATTTGAGCATGAAATCACATTACGTGTGGGTAATGAAGCTGTTACCTTTAACCTCGATCAAACTTCGAGGTACTCCTCAAATTATGATTCTGAATCGGTCAACCGAATCGATGTCATTGATGTTGCTTCAGAGGAGTACTCTCAAGAGTTTCTTGGTTATTCTCATAATTCTGTGAGTGGGAATCCCACCACATCTTCTCTGCCTATCATTTCCGACTCTTCCCCTTCTCTCACTCCGTTTGAGGGAAGTAATTTCAATTTGGAAGAGATCGAGGCTTTTCTCAAGTGTGATTCATTTCTGGAAGGAATTGATGACGCTGAGATTGATCTGGAGGGAGATATTCTTCTTCTTGAGAAATTGTTAAATCAGGACAATTCTCCTCCACTCCCTCCCGTTGAACTTCATAACGAGGAAATTAAATCAGTTGAGAAAACCGATGAATTTCCTGTGGTCGAACTCAAAGACTTACCACCTCATCTTGAGTACGCATTTTTGGAGAGTGATGATAAATTACCCGTCATTATTGCTAAAGACTTAAGTGATGAGGAAAAGACTGCTCTAATAAAGGTCTTGAAGTCACACAAGCAAGCCATTGCTTGGAAACTCTCCGACATAAAGGGTATCGACCCTGAATTTTGTACTCACAAGATTTTAATGGAGGATGACTTTAAACCAGCAGTCCAACATCAAAGAAGGGTAAATCCAAAAATCCACGATGTTATCAAACAAGAGGTTCTCAAACTTCTTGATGCAGGATTGATTTATCCCATCTCTGATAGTCCTTGCATTAGTCCCATTCACTGTGTTCCAAAAAAGGGTGGCATAACTGTTGTCAAAAATGAGGAGAATGAGTTGATTCCAACTCGATTGGTTACTGGGTGGCGTGTTTGCATTGATTATCGTAAGTTAAACGATGCCACCCGAAAAGACCATTTTCCTCTACCCTTTATGGACCAAATGCTTGAGAGATTAGCAGGGAACGAGTACTATTGTTTCCTTGATGGTTTCTCGGGTTACTTTCAAATTCCCATTGATCCACAAGATCAAGAAAAGACCACCTTCACGTGCCCTTATGGAACCTTTGCTTATAAACGTATGCCTTTTGGCTTATGCAATGCTCCAGGCACGTTCCAGAGGTGTATGATGGCCATATTTACTGATATGATCGGGAAAACTATGGAGGTCTTTATGGATGACTTCTCAGTCATTGGGGATTCATTCAAAACATGTCTCTCCCATTTAGAAAACATGTTGAAACGGTGTGAAGACACCAATCTTTGTCTAAATTGGGAGAAGAGTCACTTTATGGTCAAAGAGGGCATTGTCCTCGGCCATAAGATATCAAAGAACGGGATTGAGGTTGACAGATCTAAAGTGGATGTCATTGCTAAATTACCTCATCCCACTACCGTCAAAGGTATTAGGAGTTTTTTGGGTCATGCCGGTTTCTATCGTAGATTCATACAAGATTTTTCTAAAATCGCCCGGCCTATGACTCATCTTCTTGAAAAGGATGCTCCTTTTATCTTCTCACCCGAGTGCATCGAAGCTTTTGAAACATTAAAGAAAAAGCTTACTGAAGCACCTATTCTGGTTGCCCCCGACTGGGATTTTCCCTTTGAGCTCATGTGCGATGCAAGCGATTTTGCTATCGGTGCAGTCCTGGGGCAACGAAAATCCAAACACTTTCAGCCTATCCACTACGCAAGTAAAACCATGACTGAAGCTCAAACTCATTACACCACTACAGAAAAAGAATTATTGGCTGTGGTGTATGCCTTTGAGAAGTTTCGGCCATATTTAATCTTGACAAAATGTGTAGTGTATACGGATCACTCGGCTCTCAAATATCTCTTTGCAAAACAAGATGCAAAGCCGAGATTGCTCCGTTGGGTTCTCCTCTTGCAAGAATTTGATATCATTATACGTGATAAAAAAGGAGCTGAGAACCTAGCTGCTGATCATTTATCCCGATTAGAGAACCCACACCAAGATGTTTTCAAGAAAAAGGAAATAAATGAAACATTTCCTCTCGAGACACTCAATGCGGTTGCTTTTCGTGGAGATTCTACTACCCGTGGTTTGCTGACTTTGCAAATTACCATGCGGGTAACTTCATAGTGAAAGGGATGTCGACCCAACAAAAGAATAAATTCTTCAAAGATGTTAAACATTACTTCTGGGACGACCCCTACTTGTTCAAAATCTGTGCGGATCAAGTCATCCAACGGTGTGTTTACGGACAGGAAGCTATTGACATTCTCAAAGCTTGCCATGCTGGACCCACTGGGGGCCATCATAGTCCAAACTACACCGCCAAAAAGGTGTTTGATTCCGGGTTTTATTGGCCCACAATCTATAAGGATGCCCAAGATCTCATCAAAACTTGTGAAGCTTGTCAGCGTCACGGAAATACTTCACAACGAAATGAAATGCCACAAAATGCTATTCAAGTTTGTGAAATCTTTGATGTCTGGGGCATTGACTTTATGGGGCCATTTCCATCATCTCGAGGAAATAAATACATTCTCGTGGCTGTTGACTATTTGTCAAAATGGGTTGAAGCAAAAGCTTTACCCACTAATGATGCCCGAGTGGTTGTAAAATTCCTGAAAGCTCTGTTTGCCCGTTTTGGAACTCCACGTGCTATAATCAGTGATCGTGGTACGCATTTTTGAAATGACAAATTTGATAAAGTCATGCAAAAGTATGGTGTAACTCACCGTCTTTCTACTGCGTATCACCCACAAACAAGTGGACAAGTAGAAGTTTCAAATCGGGGTATTAAAAGAATTCTGGAAAGGACTGTAGGAGAAAATCGTGCATCCTGGTCAGATAAATTGGATGATGCACTATGGGCCTTTCGTACAGCTTACAAACACCCATCGGGTGTACGCCTTACAAACTTGTATACGGAAAGGCATGTCATCTTCCGATCTAATTAGAGCACAAAGCCTACTGGGCCTTGAAACATGCTAACTTTGACCTCCAAACTGCGGGTGATCACCGTAAAGTTCAAATGAATGAATTAAATGATCTACGTGATCAAGCCTATGAGAACTCTTTGATCTATAAAGAAAAGACAAAGAAGATTCATGACTCTAAAATCAAGAACCGCGTTTTTAACGTTGGTGATCGAGTCCTTCTTTTTAATTCAAGATTAAAGATATTCTCAGGCAAACTCAAATCCCGTTGGTCTGGTCCATTCACTATTACAAAAGTTTATCCATATGGTACCGTTGAGTTATCTCAAAATGACGGTCAAAATTTTAAAGTGAATGGTCATCGGTTAAAACACTACTTTGGAGAGGACATACCACCCATGGTTGTCCCGGATCTTCAAACTTTCCCCATGAACCAATGAATGCGGGGTCGAGTCAAGCTAGTGACTCGGTGAACAAAAACATTAGCAAAACATGGGTTCTCACCCGTGTCTCTATCTTCTTTCTCTGTTCTACCACCTAGTGTGGGGGAGTTGCCCATGCTGTTGTATATAGTCAAAAAAAAAAAATGTGTATATGTATAAAATAAATGGCTATTAGTATTACCTTTTCACGTTCTAAGTGTTGGTTTAACAACCGGTACTTTGAATATTGAGGGCAATATTCAGTTCTAAGTGTGGGGGGGAATTCTAGCGAATTTGATCAAATGTACCATCTAGTACCCCCATTTTAGCCAAAATTTTAAAATTTTTTCTCACTTAGAACGCAATAAATGGTTATCAGTCCGCCATGTCTAACCCACATAAGGATTGGCTAATCCGAGAGCAAACGGCTCTTGGTAAAGATGTCTCAAATCCGTTGATGGCTTACAATTTGCCGAAAATTGTATGGTATTCGACTCACCATATCTTTTATAGTGAAGAGTTGGCTAGCCCGCAAGGTTATGGCTTGTGGTAAAGGCATGGGAAAACCATGATTGGTAATCAGCTCACTGATTGGTCCGAAACAGTCATCTTTATATCAGCCAACCACTTGTGGATGGTCAACCATAAAAGTCAAACTAATCTAGGACCAAATGCAATTTAAATCCATGGGAGTACAGAATTATATCCCCGGGTCATTATGTCCCAATGACGTGTGTAAAATGTAATATAACGAATGCGTGTGTTGAAATTATTAAGTATATAAAAATGTGGGAATCTGACTGACTAACACTGGAATGTGAATAGTAATAGCTCTGTCACAGCTACATTAATAAAAACGTGCAATCAGAAACCCTAAAAATGTGAAAGACTTACAAACGTATGTTTAACTTAATTTAAACGTAAACGTACAAAAACAAAACGATTTATAACTATAGTAGGGATTTGCATGCCTAATTGGCTTAAATGCAAATTAAACAAACTTAAAATATTTATTTATAATTTACAAACTTATATAAAAGATATGAAAATCTAAAAACCTTAAACATATACGTTTACGTAACAATTACGTAAACGTAACAAAATAAAAAGTGAATTCGGTCCAATACAACTCCCACAAATGTGAAAATCATATTTTTGGAATCCTAAAAAGATAAGAAAATTATTAGAAAATTAAAATAAATTTTTACACTATTTACTTAATTATTATAAATTAAAAATGAATTAAATGAATTTAAAAAATGAATTAAATAATAAGAAAATCTAAAATTAACTTAAATAAATGAAATAAAGAATCTGAAAAATCTAAAATATTATAAAATGAATTTTAAAACTAAAAATGTATTTATTTTACAAGTATTGTATTTATTATTAATTATTTACTTTTATATAATAACCTAAAAATAAGAAAATGGAAAATAAAGCTTAAGAAAATAAAATAAAAACTTAGAAAAGTCTAAAATAATATAAAAGAATTTCTGAAACTAAAATTATATTTATTATACAATTATTCTATTTATTATTAATTATTTACTATTATTAAGTATTAAAAACTATTATTGATTTATTAAAAGTATTAAATGAATAAAGAAAAATCTAAAACTTTTTACATAATTCTAAAATAAATATAAGAAGCTAAGAAAAATCTAAAAACAGCAAGTGCTTAACAAAAATAAGCTAATAAGCAATTAAGCTTCTAAATAGAAGCTATCACTTAGCTTTATGTGGAGCTTTTTGGAATTTTCTTTTTCTGGATTATATAAATACTGATATTAAACAAGTTTAAAGAAGACAAAAGTTTACAAACTTTAAAATAAGCAAAATGGGAGCTTATGAGTGAGACAGTTAAGCCTTTGGCTTAACAGTTGAGACTCAAGCTAGGAATAAGCTTGAAATAAGCTATACAGTTTGAACAAAGGGTAAAATAAGATGTGTACAAATATTATGAACAAGTATGAACAAGATGGTGGACTGGCAATCACCCATAAGCTTGCAATAAGCTAATAAGCAATTCCAATATCCACACAGTGATCCAAACAGGCCTGCAACTTATTTGAGTGGAAAATTAAGCTGACGAGATAAGCTTGAAATGCCAAAATAAGAGTTGAAGTAGCAAGATGGCCTGGTGAGCTTTCCAAAAATCCCAAGCTCAACCATTTTGGTCCACAGATGAGCTTGTGAGAGGCTTATGAAAAAGCTCTAATTCCCCTGATTCATCAGTGTATACTGATAGAATGTGACAAACAAAAAGCTTATAGCAGCCCTAGCAAATAAGCTAGGACATGGAATTAGAACATTAGACCTTATTAACTAGTGGATAAGCTCCATAGGGAACTAAGTTACACAAGCTAGGGTCCACTGGATAGCTTTTTGAGAACTTATGAAAATGCTAGGGGTATACTGAGTCTTATTGCATACTCAGAAAATGGACAAATCAAGAAGCTAGTTGCAGCCCTAGTAAATGGGCTGCAAGGGGAAATTTAAGCACTAGGTCAAAGAGTTGGGTGGATGAGGTTCACAAAGAGCCAAAACACTTAAGCTCTAGACCACTAAGGAGCTTTTTAGGAGCTTATGAAAATGGCCTGAGTCTACTAATTTCTCAGTACATTCAGGAAAATGGCAAACAACAAGCTCTAATTAACTTATCAAATGAGCTCATGAGAGCTCAACAAGCACTGAGACACTGAGTGTGATTGGTTAGCCTCAAATGAAGCCAATTATCACAAGCTAGGGGTCAATGAGGAACTTTTCATGAGCTTTTAAAAATCAACTCACCTCACTGTTTGCTTCAGTGAGTGAGTTTGGTGGGACAAAATAAGGAGGTGAAATAAGCAGTCTAAATAAGCTACTAATGAAAAAATGAGTATACACATTAACTAATGGCCAGGTGGGCTACACAAAACAATAATTTACATAAGCTAAAGCTATCTAATGAACACTGTGCAAGCTATTGAAAAACGGGCATATCAGCCTGCACAGGGCATATTTTCAGAAAACTTGACTTTTTAAGTAACACTACTAAGTTGACTAACATAAACTTTGATCTTAATCTACTGATCAAACATGCTATATTAGGCCATAATGAAACTAGATTAAGCAATATAAACAACTTTTACACTAGTATGATGAATTTGGACATCAAAATCTTAACAGACAAGAAATTAGAAAAGTTTAAAAAGTATTTTGACTATCTACTTATTAAAACCTGGATATGACTACTAAACTGAGTTATATAGGCCATATGCATCATACATCAAACAAGAACAATAACTCACACAACCATAAACACAGAATAGACAGCAAAGCCATTTCATGAAACCTAATATGGTCACAGTTGGCACTGAGGTGGAATTGAGGATGAATTTGACCATTTATACACTACCACTGAGCTTAAAGGGGTGTCAATCCCTCAAATGGCCTAATGGGTCATGCAAGAACAGAAATAAACAACTCAAACAACCTCATGATCCTAAATCATAACAAATCCAAACAGTCCCTTAATCATCACTTGTCACATGAATCTCAAGGTTTTCAATGAATCTACATATAAACCTGGTTCCAAACTTAATATTATCATATATATAGACCAAATGAACATAAAACATCAACAACATAAGCATAAATCACAGATGTGTCAAATTTGCAATTCTAACTGAGTTGTTTCAAGTTTTTAGCACAAGTGAATCCTATAAACAAACAACCTATATTAAGCTCTAATAACACTTAATATCAACAAAGAAACATGAAAACATAGAAATCTCAGCAATTAAGACATGTAAACAGTAAAATGCAAAAATTAAATAAAATGCTTACAATATGAACAAGCTGAGAAACAATGAAACCAAGGACAATGTTTCACCTATTAGCTTCCCAATAAGCTCCTAATACCCATAGCATTCCAAAATCACCCCTGCTTCATCATCTCCTTCATGAATACTGATTTTTATTTGATTTTCTATTTTCTTGATTCTTTTTGTATTTTTGATTTTTAAAGACTATAGTTGGTTTGAGAGCATCTAAAAGCTTGTACAAGCTTTGTCAGAGCCTATGTAGTTTTAAATAGAGTCCACTAACAACCATAATCAACAATAATTAAATAACTTGAATTTAAATGACATTTTAAGTAAAATATGAAATGAAAGATAACTGGACATAAAAGCTTTAAAAGAAGTTCCATTACACTAGTTTGAGGATTAATACAACATTAAAACTGTAAATGACATTTAATTAAAGAAAGCATTTAAAGTTAAATTACACTACGTGACTAAGGCTATTCCAAAGTACTTTTTCCTTTGCTCCTTCTCTTCTCTTTATACATCTCTGAGTTCCACTTGGTCTTCTGGTCAAATCTCACTTTAAATCTTGACCATTGATGCAGTCAATTTCATCCTAGCCATTTAAACAGATTTTGGCGCCAAAACCCACACAAGTAGCTATGGGCAGTTATAGAGTAATTAATGCATCTTGATGTGTTGTGGAGGTGGAGGGAACATGATTGGTAGCTTTAGAGGCCAAGTGGTGCTAGTTGGTAGCAGAAAACAGGGGAAAAGGTGAGGCAGTGAAGGGTATATGGTGGGAATGCATTTATGGATTGTGGGCTGGTATAGGTGTAAGGGATGAGGTGGTAAGGTATACAGCTGGGGGTATGAGGTGGAAAGGTGTGGTGGTGAAACAGGCAAGGTGGAGGGTGGTATGGTTTTTGGCGGGCTGTGAGAGGAAGAAGAAATACCAGGTCTGGGTTTGACCTGGTATTTGACCGGGTTTTTATTATAAGGGGTTGGGCTGGGTTGTGTTGGTGATGGGCTGGATTGGATTTGTGTTTGGATTTTGAGTTTAGTAATAAACTTAGGGTCCGGTTGGTTTTATAATGTATTTAGAGCCCAAGGACAAAAGTTGTCAAATCTGAATTCTTGAGGGACCTGAATAGCCAACTTTCCAAACTTCCTTCAAAGTACCAAACCTGCCAATAAACAATATTACAAGGACCAAGGTTGATAATTTCACATTTTTAAACACCAAGGACCATTTTTGTAATTTTTGGATTCTTAGGGGTAAAAGTTGCCAAGTTTTAGAAAACTTTCATCCAGGGATCATTTGTGAACAAGTTTGACTTCCTAAGGACTTAAGTTGACTTTTCTTCCTTTTTAAACTTTCAGGGACTAGTTTTGACAATTTGTGAAACTCCAGGGACTGAAAATGACAATTGTGTGAACTTGATCATTTTTCACTTGTTTTTCAATCTTTTGTACATGAATCACATAAAAACACAATTCAATGGTATTTGTAACATTTATAAGGTCATTTGTGTGTTTTTGGTCGTTTTTGTGGGTTTAAATCATATAAAAGATATGTGTATTTAGACACATATCAAATCCCCCACACTAAACTATTGCTAGTCCCTAGCAATCTTTTATTAAAACCTTAATGGATTTCATCTCTTTACCAAAAGCCATTACTTCTGGAGTAGCCAATGTTTTTGTATGTGATACTTTGGTACAATGATAACCAAATGATTTTGAGCAAATCACCTGCTGTTAACGGATTTGATTTGTCTTTACCAAAAGCCGTTTGCTTCTAGACTAGCCAACTCTTAGATAAATTATCAATATTATCTTTGGTGAGCTGATTACCAATTATGGTTTTCCACTGCCTTTACCACAAGCCATAACCTTGCGGGCTAGTCAACTCTTCACTTTTTAGGATATGGTGAGTCGAATACCATACAATTTTTGGCAAATTGCAAGCCATAAACGGATTTGAGATATCTTTACCAAGAGCCGTTTGCTCCTGGATTAGCCAATCCTTATGTGTGTTAGACATAGTGGACTGATTACCATTTGTTGTGTCTAGTGCTCAGCACTTCCACATAATTTTTTTTTAAAATTTTGGCCATTTTGGGGGAAAAAGGGACTAAAAGGGTACATATATGATCAAATTCGCCAGAATTTCCCCCCCACACTTAGAACTGAATATTGTCCTCAATATTCAAAGTCCCGGCTATTATGCCGAATCCTTGAACGTAAAAAGATAACATTCTTAGCTAAGTGTGGAAACACAACAATTATTCTCTTTTTTAATATTTACAATTTTCATTTATTTTTTAGATCTATATACGAAATGTAGGGCACACCCCCACACTTAGGTGGTAGAAAGGGTAAGAAGACAGAAACATGGGTGAAAAACCCATGTTGCACTACTGTTTTTGATTACCGAGTCGCTAGCTTGACTCGACCTCGAATTAAATTGTTCATGAGGAAGCTACTGTTTTTGATAACCGAGTCGCTAGCTTGACTCGACCGCGAATTAAATGGTTCATGGGGAAATGATTGGGTGAGAAATTGGAGTGGGGTCCACTCACAGAATTATGAATATTAAGGTAAGGAGAATATTTTTGGCTTTTGATTTTATAATATAAACAGAAAAGGGAAAATGTTTTTGTATTTTTATCTATTATATATATACAAAGGAAAAGAAAATATTTTTGTGTTTTTATATTGTTTTTGGAATTGAAATATGATATTATATATAATATATATAAGGGATAGATATTTCAACAAAACACAAATTCATTATACGCACCACACCTCCCCGGCAGCGGCGCCAAAATTTGATTGGTCCTAAACAGTCATCTTTATATTAGCCAACCACTTGTGAATGGTCAACCATAAAAGTCAAACTAATCTAGGACCAAATGCAATTTAAATCCATGGGAGTACAGAATTATATCCCCGGGTCATTATGTCCCAACGAGGTGTGTAAAATGTAATATAACGAATGTGTGTGTTGAAATTATTGAGTATATAAAAATGTGGGAATCTGACTGACTAACACTGGAATGTGAATAGTAATAGCTCTGTCACAGCTACATTAATAAAAACGTGCAATCAGAAACCCTAAAAATGTGAAAGACTTACAAACGTACGTTTAACTTAATTTAAACGTAAACGTACAAAAACAAAACGATTTATAACTATAGTAGGGATTTGCATGCCTAATTGGCTTAAATGCAAATTAAACAAACTTAAAATATTTATTTACAATTTACAAACTTATATAAAAGCTATGAAAATCTAAAAACCTAAAACATATACGTTTACGTAACAATTACGTAAACGTAACAAAATAAAAAGTGAATTCGGTCCAATACAACTCCCACAAATGTGAAAATCATATTTTTGGAATCCTAAAAAGATAAGAAAATTATTAGAAAATTAAAATAAAATTTTACACTATTTACTTAATTATTATAAATTAAAAATGAATTAAATGAATTTAAAAAATGAATTAAATAATAAGAAAATCTAAAATTAACTTAAATAATTGAAATAAAGAATCTGAAAAATCTAAAATATTATAAAATGAATTTTAAAACTGAAAATGTATTTATTTTACAAGTATTGTATTTATTATTAATTATTTACTTTTATATAATAACCTAAAAATAAGAAAATGGAAAATAAAGCTTAAGAAAATAAAATAAAAACTTAGAAAAGTCTAAAATAATATAAAAGAATTTCTGAAAGTAAAAATATATTTATTATACAATTATTCTATTTATTATTAATTATTTACTATTATTAAGTATTAAAAACTATTATTGATTTATTAAAAGTATTAAATGAATAAAGAAAAATCTAAAACTTTTTACATAATTCTAAAATAAATATAAGAAGCTAAGAAAAATCTAAAAACAGCAAGTGCTTAACAAAAATAAGCTAATAAGCAATTAAGCTTCTAAATAGAAGCTATCACTTAGCTTTATGTGGAGCTTTTTGGAATTTTCTTTTTCTGGATTATATAAATACTGATATTAAACAAGTTTAAAGAAGACAAAAGTTTACAAACTTTAAAATAAGCAAAATGGGAGCTTATGAGTGAGACAGTTAAGCCTTTGGCTTAACAGTTGAGACTCAAGCTAGGAATAAGCTTGAAATAAGCTATACAGTTTGAACAAAAGATAAAATAAGATGTGTACAAGTATTATGAACAAGTATGAACAAGATGGTGGACTGGCATTCACCCATAAGCTAGCAATAAGCTAATAAGCAAATCCAATATCCACACAGTTATCCAAACAGGCCTGCAACTTATTTGAGTGGCAAATTAAGCTGACGGGATAAGCTTGAAATGCCAAAATAAGAGTTGAAGTAGCAAGATGGCCTGGTGAGCTTTCCAAAAAGCCCAAGCTCAACCATTTTGGTCCACAGATGAGCTTGTGAGAGGCTTATGAAAAAGCTCTAATTCCCCTGATTCATCAGTGTATACTGATAGAATGTGACAAACAAAAAGCTTATAGCAGCCCTAGCAAATAAGCTAGGACATGGAATTAGAACATTAGACCTTATTAACTAGTGGATAAGCTCCATAGGGAACTAAGTTACACAAGCTAGGGTCCACTGGATAGCTTTTTGAGAACTTATGAAAATGCTAGGGGTATACTGAGTCTTATTGCATACTCAGAAAATGGACAAATCAAGAAGCTAGTTGCAGCCCTAGTAAATGGGCTGCAATGGGAAATTTAAGCACTAGGTCAAAGAGTTGGGTGGATGAGGTTCACAAAGAGCCAAAACACTTAAGCTCTAGACCACTAAGGAGCTTTTTAGGAGCTTATGAAAATGGCCTGAGTCTACTAATTTCTCAGTACATTCAGGAAAATGGCAAACAACAAGCTCTAATTAACTTATCAAATGAGCTCATGAGAGCTCAACAAGCACTGAGACACTGAGTGTGATTGGTTAGCCTCAAATGAAGCCAATTATCACAAGCTAGGGGTCAATGAGGAACTTTTCATGAGCTTTTAAAAATCAACTCACCTCACTGTTTGCTTCAGTGAGTGAGTTTGGTGGGACAAAATAAGGAGGTGAAATAAGCAGTCTAAATAAGCTACTAATGAAAAAATGAGTATACACATTAACTAATGGCCAGGTGGGCTACACAAAACAATAATTTACATAAGCTAAAGCTATCTAATGAACACTGTGCAAGCTATTGAAAAACGGGCATATCAGCCGGCACAGGGCATATTTTCAGAAAACTTGACTTTTTAAGTAACACTACTAAGTTGACTAACATAAACTTTGATCTTAATCTACTGATCAAACATGCTATATTAGGCCATAATGAAACTAGATTAAACAATATAAACAACTTTTACACTAGTATGATGAATTTGGACATCAAAATCTTAACATACAAGAAATTAGAAAAGTTTAAAAAGTATTTTGACTATCTACTTATTAATACCTGGATATGACTACTAAACTGAGTTATATATGTCATATGCATCATACATCAAACAAGAACAATAACTCACACAACCATAAACACAGAATAGACAGCAAAGCCATTTCATGAAACCTAATATGGTCACAGTGGGCACTGAGGTGGAATTGAGGATGAATTTGACCATTTATACACTACCCACTGAGCTTAAAGGGGTGTCAATCCCTCAAATGGCCTAATGGGTCATGCAAGAACAGAAATAAACAACTCAAACAACCTCATGATCCTAAATCATAACAAATCCAAACAGTCCCTTAATCATCACTTGTCACATGAATCTCAAGGTTTTCAATGAATCTACATATAAACCTGGTTCCAAACTTAATATTATCATATATATAGACCAAATGAACATAAAACATCAACAACATAAGCATAAATCACAGATGTGTCAAATTTGCAATTCTAACTGAGTTGTTTCAAGTTTTTAGCACAAGTGAATCCTATGAACAAACAACCTATATTAAGCTCTAATAACACTTAATATCAACAAAGAAACATGAAAACATAGAAATCTCAGCAATTAAGACATGTAAACAGTAAAATGCAAAAATTAAATAAAATGCTTACAAAATGAACAAGCTGAGAAACAATGAAACCAAGGACAAGGTTTCACCTATTAGCTTCCCAATAAGCTCCTAATACCCATAGCATTCCAAAATCACCCCTGCTTCATCATCTCCTTCATGAATACTGATTTTTATTTGATTTTCTATTTTCTTGATTCTTTTTGTATTTTTGATTTTTAAAGACTATAGTTGGTTTGAGAGCATCTAAAAGCTTGTACAAGCTTTGTCAGAGCCTATGTAGTTTTAAATAGAGTCCACTAACAACCATAATCAAAAATAATTAAATGACTTGAATTTAAATGACATTTTAAGTAAAATATGAAATGAAAGATAACTGGACATAAAAGCTTTAAAAGAAGTTCCATTACACTAGTTTGAGGATTAATACAACATTAAAACTGTAAATGACATTTAATTAAAGAAAGCATTTAAAGTTAAATTACACTACGTGACTAAGGCTATTCCAAAGTACTTTTTCCTTTGCTCCTTCTCTTCTCTTTATACATCTCTGAGTTCCACTTGGTCTTCTGGTCAAATCCCACTTTAAATCTTGACCATTGATGCAGTCAATTTCATCCTAGCCATTTAAACGGATTTTGGCGCCAAAACCCACACAAGTAGCTATGGGCAGTTATAGAGTAATTAATGCATCTTGATGTGTTGTGGAGGTGGAGGGAACATGATTGGTAGCTTTAGAGGCCAAGTGGTGCTAGTTGGTAGCAGAAAACAGGGGAAAAGGTGAGGCAGTGAAGGGTATATGGTGGGAATGCATTTATGGATTGTGGGCTGGTATAGGTGTAAGGGATGAGGTGGTAAGGTATACAGCTGGGGGTATGAGGTGGAAAGGTGTGGTGGTGAAACAGGCAAGGTGGAGGGTGGTATGGTTTTTGGCGGGCTGTGAGAGGAAGAAGAAATACCAGGTCTGGGTTTGACCTGGTATTTGAACGGGTTTTTATTATAAGGGGTTGGGCTGGGTTGTGTTGGTGATGGGCTGGATTGGATTTGTGTTTGGATTTTGAGTTTAGTAATAAACTTAGGGTCCGGTTGGTTTTATAATGTTTTTAGAGCCCAAGGACAAAAGTTGTCAAATCTGAATTCTTAAGGGACCTGAATAGCCAACTTTCCAAACTTCCTTCAAAGTACCAAACCTGCCAATAAACAATATTACAAGGACCAAGGTTGATAATTTCACATTTTTAAACACCAAGGACCATTTTTGTAATTTTTGGATTCTTAGGGGTAAAAGTTGCCAAGTTTTAGAAAACTTTCATCCAGGGATCATTTGTGAACAAGTTTGACTTCCCAAGGACTTAAGTTGACTTTTCTTCCTTTTTAAACTTTCAGGGACTAGTTTTGACAATTTGTGAAACTCCAGGGACTGAAAATGACAATTGTGTGAACTTGATCATTTTTCACTTGTTTTTCAATCTTTTGTACCTGAATCACATAAAAACACAATTCAATGGTATTTGTAACATTTATGAGGTCATTTGTGTGTTTTTGGTCGTTTTTGTGAGTTTAAATCATATAAAAGATATGTGTATTTAGACACATATCAAATCCCCCACACTAAACTATTGCTAGTCCCTAGCAATCTTTTATTAAAACCTTAATGGATTTCATCTCTTTACCAAAAGCCATTACTTCTGGAGTAGCCAATGTTTTTGTATGTGATACTTTGGTACAATGATAACCAAATGATTTTGAGCAAATCACCAGCTGTTAACGGATTTGATTTGTCTTTACCAAAAGCCGTTTGCTTCTGGACTAGCCAACTGTTAGATAAATTATCAATATTATCTTTGGTGAGCTGATTACCAATTATGGTTTTCCACTGCCTTTACCACAAGCCATAACCTTGCGGGCTAGTCAACTCTTCACTTTTTAGGATATGGTGAGTCGAATACCATACAATTTTTGGCAAATTGCAAGCCATAAACGGATTTGAGATATCTTTACCAAAAGCCGTTTGCTCCTGGATTAGCCAATCCTTATGTGTGTTAGACATGGTGGACTGATTACCATTTGTTGTGTCTAGTGCTCAGCACTTCCACATAATTTTTTTTTTTTTAAATTTTGGCCATTTTGGGGGAAAAAGGGACTAAAAGGGTACATATATGATCAAATTCGCCAGAATTTCCCCCCCACTCTTAGAACTGAATATTGTCCTCAATATTCAAAGTCCCGGCTATTATGCCGAATCCTTGAACGTAAAAAGATAACATTCTTAGCTAAGTGTGGAAACACAACAATTATTCGCTTTTTTAATATTTACAATTTTCATTTATTTTTTAGATCTATATACGAAATGTAGGGCACACCCCCACACTTAGGTGGTAGAAAGGGTAAGAAGACAGAAACATGGGTGAAAAACCCATGTTGCACTACTGTTTTTGATTACCGAGTCGCTAGCTTGACTCGACCTCGAATTAAATTGTTCATGAGGAAGCTACTGTTTTTGATAACCGAGTCGCTAGCTTGACTCGACCCCGAATTAAATGGTTCATGGGGAAATGATTGGGTGAGAAATTGGAGTGGGGTCCACTCACAGAATTATGAATATTAAGGTAAGGAGAATATTTTTGGCTTTTGATTTTATAATATAAACAGAAAAGGGAAAATGTTTTTGTATTTTTATCTATTATATATATACAAAGGAAAAGAAAATATTTTTGTGTTTTTATATTGTTTTTGGAATTGAAATATGATATTATATATAATATATATAAGGGATAGATATTTCAACAAAACACAAATTCATTATACGCACCACACCTCCCCGGCAGCGGCGCCAAAATTTGATTGGTCCTAAACAGTCATCTTTATATTAGTCAACCACTTGTGAATGGTCAACCATAAAAGTCAAACTAATCTAGGACCAAATGCAATTTAAATCCATGGGAGTACAGAATTATATCCCCGGGTCATTATGTCCCAACGAGGTGTGTAAAATGTAATATAACGAATGCGTGTGTTGAAATTATTGAGTATATAAAAATGTGGGAATCTGACTGACTAACACTGGAATGTGAATAGTAATAGCTCTGTCACAGCTATATTAATAAAAACGTGCAATCAGAAACCCTAAAAATGTGAAAGATTTACAAACGTACGTTTAACTTAATTTAAACGTAAACGTACAAAAACAAAACGATTTATAACTATAGTAGGGATTTGCATGCCTTAGGGGCTTAAATGCAAATTAAACAAACTTAAAATATTTATTTACAATTTACAAACTTATATAAAAGCTATGAAAATCTAAAAACCTAAAACATATACGTTTACGTAACAATTACGTAAACGTAACAAAATAAAAAGTGAATTCGGTCCAATACAACTCCCACAAATGTGAAAATCATATTTTTGGAATCCTAAAAAGATAAGAAAATTATTAGAAAATTAAAATAAAATTTTACACTATTTACTTAATTATTATAAATTAAAAATGAATTAAATGAATTTAAAAAATGAATTAAATAATAAGAAAATCTAAAATTAACTTAAATAATTGAAATAAAGAATCTGAAAAATCTAAAATATTATAAAATGAATTTTAAAACTGAAAATGTATTTATTTTACAAGTATTGTATTTATTATTAATTATTTACTTTTATATAATAACCTAAAAATAAGAAAATGGAAAATAAAGCTTAAGAAAATAAAATAAAAACTTAGAAAAGTCTAAAATAATATAAAAGAATTTCTGAAAGTAAAAATATATTTATTATACAATTATTCTATTTATTATTAATTATTTACTATTATTAAGTATTAAAAACTATTATTGATTTATTAAAAGTATTAAATGAATAAAGAAAAATCTAAAACTTTTTACATAATTCTAAAATAAATATAAGAAGCTAAGAAAAATCTAAAAACTACATGTGCTTAACAAAAATAAGCTAATAAGCAATTAAGCTTCTAAATAGAAGCTATCACTTAGCTTTATGTGGAGCTTTTTGGAATTTTCTTTTTCTGGATTATATAAATACTGATATTAAACAAGTTTAAAGAAGACAAAAGTTTACAAACTTTAAAATAAGCAAAATGGGAGCTTATGAGTGAGACAGTTAAGCCTTTGGCTTAACAGTTGAGACTCAAGCTAGGAATAAGCTTGAAATAAGCTATACAGTTTGAACAAAGGGTAAAATAAGATGTGTACAAGTATTATGAACAAGTATGAACAAGATGGTGGACTGGCATTCACCCATAAGCTAGCAATAAGCTAATAAGCAAATCCAATATCCACACAGTGATCCAAACAGGCCTGCAACTTATTTGAGTGGCAAATTAAGCTGACGGGATAAACTTGAAATGCCCAAATAAGAGTTGAAGTAGCAAGATGGCCTGGTGAGCTTTCCAAAAAGCCCAAGCTCAACCATTTTGGTCCACAGATGAGCTTGTGAGAGGCTTATGAAAAAGCTCTAATTCCCCTGATTCATCAGTGTATACTGATAGAATGTGACAAACAAAAAGCTTATAGCAGCCCTAGCAAATAAGCTAGGACATGGAATTAGAACATTAGACCTTATTAACTAGTGGATAAGCTCCATAGGGAACTAAGTTACACAAGCTAGGGTCCACTGGATAGCTTTTTGAGAACTTATGAAAATGCTAGGGGTATACTGAGTCTTATTGCATACTCAGAAAATGGACAAACCAAGAAGCTAGTTGCAGCCCTAGTAAATGGGCTGCAAGGGGAAATTTAAGCACTAGGTCAAAGAGTTGGGTGGATGAGGTTCACAAAGAGCCAAAACACTTAAGCTCTAGACCACTAAGGAGCTTTTTAGGAGCTTATGAAAATGGCCTGAGTCTACTAATTTCTCAGTACATTCAGGAAAATGGCAAACAACAAGCTCTAATTAACTTATCAAATGAGCTCATGAGAGCTCAAAAAGCACTGAGACACTGAGTGTGATTGGTTAGCCTCAAATGAAGCCAATTATCACAAGCTAGGGGTCAATGAGGAACTTTTCATGAGCTTTTAAAAATCAACTCACCTCACTGTTTGCTTCAGTGAGTGAGTTTGGTGGGACAAAATAAGGAGGTGAAATAAGCAGTCTAAATAAGCTACTAATGAAAAAATGAGTATACACATTAACTAATGGCCAGGTGGGCTACACAAAACAATAATTTACATAAGCTAAAGCTATCTAATGAACACTGTGCAAGCTATTGAAAAACGGGCATATCAGCCTGCACAGGGCATATTTTCAGAAAACTTGACTTTTTAAGTAACACTACTAAGTTGACTAACATAAACTTTGATCTTAATCTACTGATCAAACATGCTATATTAGGCCATAATGAAACTAGATTAAGCAATATAAACAACTTTTACACTAGTATGATGAATTTGGACATCAAAATCTTAACAGACAAGAAATTAGAAAAGTTTAAAAAGTATTTTGACTATCTACTTATTAAAACCTGGATATGACTACTAAACTGAGTTATATAGGCCATATGCATCATACATCAAACAAGAACAATAACTCACACAACCATAAACACAGAATAGACAGCAAAGCCATTTCATGAAACCTAATATGGTCACAGTGGGCACTGAGGTGGAATTGAGGATGAATTTGACCATTTATACACTACCACTGAGCTTAAAGGGGTGTCAATCCCTCAAATGGCCTAATGGGTCATGCAAGAACAGAAATAAACAACTCAAACAACCTCATGATCCTAAATCATAACAAATCCAAACTGTCCCTTAATCATCACTTGTCACATGAATCTCAAGGTTTTCAACGAATCTACATATAAACCTGGTTCCAAACTTAATATTATCATATATATAGACCAAATGAACATAAAACATCAACAACATAAGCATAAATCACAGATGTGTCAAATTTGCAATTCTAACTCAGTTATTTCAAGTTTTTAGCACAAGTGAATCCTATGAACAAACAACCTATATTAAGCTCTAATAACACTTAATATCAACAAAGAAACATGAAAACATAGAAATCTCAGCAATTAAGACATGTAAACAGTAAAATGCAAAAATTAAATAAAGTGCTTACAAAATGAACAAGCTGAGAAACAATGAAACCAAGGACAAGGTTTCACCTATTAGCTTCCCAATAAGCTCCTAATACCCATAGCATTCCAAAATCACCCCTGCTTCATCATCTCCTTCATGAATACTGATTTTTATTTGATTTTCTATTTTCTTGATTCTTTTTGTATTTTTGATTTTTAAAGACTATAGTTGGTTTGAGAGCATCTAAAAGCTTGTACAAGCTTTGTCAGAGCCTATGTAGTTTTAAATAGAGTCCACTAACAACCATAATCAACAATAATTAAATGACTTGAATTTAAATGACATTTTAAGTAAAATATGAAATGAAAGATAACTGGACATAAAAGCTTTAAAAGAAGTTCCATTACACTAGTTTGAGGATTAATACAACATTAAAACTGTAAATGACATTTAATTAAAGAAAGCATTTAAAGTTAAATTACACTACGTGACTAAGGCTATTCCAAAGTACTTTTTCCTTTGCTCCTTCTCTTCTCTTTATACATCTCTGAGTTCCACTTGGTCTTCTGGTCAAATCCCACTTTAAATCTTGCCCATTGATGCAGTCAATTTCATCCTAGCCATTTAAACGGATTTTGGCGCTAAAACCCACACAAGTAGCTATGGGCAGTTATAGAGTAATTAATGCATCTTGATGTGTTGTGGAGGTGGAGGGAACATGATTGGTAGCTTTAGAGGCCAAGTGGTGCTAGTTGGTAGCAGAAAACAGGGGAAAAGGTGAGGCAGTGAAGGGTATATGGTGGGAATGCATTTATGGATTGTGGGCTGGTATAGGTGTAAGGGATGAGGTGGTAAGGTATACAGCTGGGGGTATGAGGTGGAAAGGTGTGGTGGTGAAACAGGCAAGGTGGAGGGTGGTATGGTTTTTGGCGGGCTGTGAGAGGAAGAAGAAATACCAGGTCTGGGTTTGACCTGGTATTTGACCGGGTTTTTATTATAAGGGGTTGGGCTGGGTTGTGTTGGTGATGGGCTGGATTGGATTTGTGTTTGGATTTTGAGTTTAGTAATAAACTTAGGGTCCGGTTGGTTTTATAATGTTTTTAGAGCCCAAGGACAAAAGTTGTCAAATCTGAATTCTTGAGGGACCTGAATAGCCAACTTTCCAAACTTCCTTCAAAGTACCAAACCTGCCAATAAACAATATTACAAGGACCAAGGTTGATAATTTCACATTTTTAAACACCAAGGACCATTTTTGTAATTTTTGGATTCTTAGGGGTAAAAGTTGCCAAGTTTTAGAAAACTTTCATCCAGGGATCATTTGTGAACAAGTTTGACTTCCCAAGGACTTAAGTTGACTTTTCTTCCTTTTTAAACTTTCAGGGACTAGTTTTGACAATTTGTGAAACTCCAGGGACTGAAAATGACAATTGTGTGAACTTGATCATTTTTCACTTGTTTTTCAATCTTTTGTACCTGAATCACATAAAAACACAATTCAATGGTATTTGTAACATTTATGAGGTCATTTGTGTGTTTTTGGTCGTTTTTGTGGGTTTAAATCATATAAAAGATATGTGTATTTAGACACATATCACTCACCAAAGATAATAACTGTATTTTATCTAAGAGTTGGCTAGTCCAGAAGCAAACGGCTTTTGGTAAAGACAAATCAAATCCGTTGACAGCTGATGGTTTGCTCAAAATCATTTGGTTATCATTGTACCAAAGTATCACATACTAAAACATTGGCTACTCCAGAAGTAATGGCTTTTGGTAAAGAGAAAAATCCATTAAATCTTCATAAAAGATTGCTAGGGACTAGCAATAGTTTAGTGTGGGGGATTGATGAGTGTCTAAATACTCATCATTTCTGTCACATTTTATCTGCAAAAACATTTAAAAACATGCAGATATGCTTCAAAATACAGAAAATATCATAAAATGTGTTTTTATATGATTCAGGAACAAAAAGATTGAAAACAAGTGAAAAACATGCAAAGTTCACAAAATTGTCATTTTCAGTCCCTGAAGTTTCACAAATTGGCAGAATTAGTCCCTGAAGGTTTTAAATGAAAGAAAAGTCAACATCAGTCCTTGGGATATCAAACATGTTCACTTTTAATCCCTGGATGAAAGTTTTCTAAAAATGACAACTTTTACCCCTCAAGTTTCAAAATTGGCAAATCTAGTCCTCGGGTTTTAAAAAATTGTAATTTATCAAATAAAACCCCTCTGCTATTTATAATTGGCAAAATAGACCCTTTTGATAACTTTGGTAAAATTACAATTTCAACCCTTCAATTTCAGAATATTACAAAATTGGTCCTTGTGCTTAAATATCTACAAACCAAACCGGACCATGTTATATTTACCCATCCCATTTTATACTAAAACCCAACCCAACCCACAAAACATAAACCCCAGCCCAAGTCCATCACCACAGCCCAATCCACCCTTTATTAATAAAACCCAAAACCCAGTTTGACTTTAGTCAAATTCTTTCCCTTTCCCCCTAAACCCGCCAATACCAGACACCAATACCACCATCACCCATAGTATTCTCTGTAACCTCCCATCACCACCTTCCTTCCTCCATACTTCACCTAACACTCCCAAAAGGCATTTATTGCTTCTTCTCCACTCAGTACAGAGCCATGTGCTAGTTTTCCCACTATACTCAATTTTGGCGCCAAAAGTAAAATCAACAGCTGAGATTGATTTGAAGCCATCCAAGGGTGTAGGATTACTCAGAGATGTCGACAAGGAGTTTCCCAGCAAGTTTTAGTATATATAGGGCTTTGTAATAGATTAGAAAGTAGTAGTTAATTTTTATTGTAATCGTTTTTTACTTTAAGTCTTTATCTTTTGTAATTTCAAGTTCCAGTTATCAATATAAGTTAATTGAAGTATCATTGTTCTTATTTAATCAGTATTGAATTTAGTTTCAGTTATAATGCAATTTCAAGTCATATGGTAATTCGTATAAGCTCTAAGTCACTTTAAATCACTATCAAAAGCTTCAAACAACCTTGCAATAAGCTTATAAAAGCTTAACATAGCTTTCTGTAAGCTTATTTAGTGTTAATCAGTTCTTAATTTCAAATGATCAAGAAAGTCAACAAAAGTCAACCTGAAGCCAATAAGCTGTTCAAAAGGGTATAAGCTAATTTGGAAGGCTTTTTGTGGTTTTCTAGCTTGTGTTAACAAGCTAGGATTGGTTCTGGTCCTTGTTCTCTGTTCCATAAGCTCTCACCAGTTGTAAGCCTATTTCAAGTTTTAATCAATTTTCTAATTCTACTGTACAAGTGCTTATTTCTACCTTATTATAGTAATTTCATGCTTATTAGAAGTTTATAAGTGTATTGCACCTGTTTTATCAGTTTTAAATAGCCATATTTCTGTTTTACTTAAAATCAGTTAAAAAAGCCAAAAATAGTCTTAATTAGCATAGCTTAATCTATTGCTTATTTCTGTGTTCAAAGTTGCTTATTAGTACTTAAATAAGTTAGTCAATCAGTAAAACCAAGGTTTCTAGTTTAAAATATTGTGTTTCATTAGCAAAATCACCACAGACACCTTACAAAGGGGTGTTTGGTTTATGCAGTCAACAAGGTCAACTGAGCTTGTACTGTTCATTGACCACTTTCCAAACTTGGACCTAGCTTAAATAAGTCATATTAAGCTGTTTTTAAGTTCACATTAGCAGATTAGAAGGATTTCATAGATTTGAGTGCTCTGTGCAATTTTTAGAACCTCAAAAGCTCAAATAAGCCATATTAAGCTATGAGCTTATTCTGACCTCAACTTTGGCATTTTCTGAGTGCTTTTGGTCCATATAGTGATATCAGTAGAGTTGGTTTGGACTTGTGCACATCTGTGCAAGTCTGCACAACACAAGCTCAGTATACACTGAGCAGACATAGCTGATTTTCTCAGCTTGTTATTGGCTTATCCAATTAAGCTGAGGGTTTGATTTTTGGTTTACAAGTAGCTCACCTAGTAGGCTTTTAGTTTCTGTGCTTGGATTCCATTTCCTAGCTTATCAGATAGCTTAAAAATAGGCCTGCACTTTTACCCATTTCACTGATTCTGCTGATTCAGTTATTGCTTTCCTGAACCACCTGTACTAGTGCTTAATTGGACTTCAATTAAGATGATTGAGATAGGGCTTTTTGGTTTTTAAGATACCCAATAGTACTAGCTAGCTTTTCCCCCCATTAGTTTGCATCTCAATAGCTTATTGGACGGCTTAATCTGCCTTGCTAGTTGGCCATTTTCCTGAGTTTTCTGTCTTAAATTCTCAACTGCCAATCTGCTTATCAGCTTATTTCATTGTGCTTATTTGTGTTTTAAAGTTGTTTTAAGCTTATATCAGTTGTTTGTACTTGTCCTGAGCCTTTGGTTAATTTTTGTGCTTATTAGCTTATTTTTAGCTTATTTGCCCAACTGCTTATCTGTCCAACTGCTTATTATTGTTTAGTAGACTTTTGATTTTAATTTTCCTACATTAACAATATTAATTTAGACTTATCCTGAATTTTTCAAATTTTTCCTAAGTCATTTGATATTTTTAATCTTTTTAATCAATTTATAATAGTAATTAAATCATAATAAATAGAATAATAATCAGAAAAATATAATTTTAATTTTCAAAATTTTCATTTATTAAATAGAATCTAGGAAAAATATAATAATCTTTTTAGACCTTAAGAAAAACAAAATAGAAAATAAGTGATAGCTTCTATTTAATAGATTTTATCTTTTTAAATTTTTAATTAAGCAATTTTCATTTTTATAATTTTCTTAGCTTCTTTTCACTTAATAATATTTATAAAACAAGTTTTAGATTTTTCTTTGTTCATTTAGTATTTATTATAAATTTAAATAGTTTAAAAAGTAATTAAATAATAAATAATTAATAATAATTAAATATAAAGTATAAAATATATAGTTTTAGTTTTAAAATAATTTTTAAATAATTTTACATTTTTAATATTAGATTTCATAATATTTCAGTTTTTGTCCCATTTTAGATTTTCCGTTACGCGTTTTTAGTTTAATTAACTCGCGTTTAATTTTCTTTTGTATATTTGTTTGTCTTATATCAATTAGAATTAATCAAGAAGCAAAATCCAAAATATCTAAATCATCTATCACTCTAATCCAAAGCTTTCCACAGTTTGCCTATTCATACCTCGTTGGGAAACGATCCGGGTAATCACTTACCTGGTTTCACACTACACACGAACGTGGGTTTTTGCAAGTATCCTTTTTCACAAAGGGGTAATTTGTATTTATTCACGTGTATCCGTCGTTGCATAATATTTATATATCTATTTAGCACGGATCAAATTTTGGCGCCATTTTACCATCTAGTACCCCCATTTTAGCCACGAGGAATTTAGCGAATTTGATCAAATGTACCATCTAGTACCCCCATTTTAGCCAAAATTTTAAATTTTTTTCTCACTTAGAACGCAATAAATGGTTATCAGTCCGCCATGTCTAACCCACATAAGGATTGGCTAATCCGAGAGCAAACGGCTCTTGGTAAAGATGTCTCAAATCCGTTGATGGCTTACAATTTGCCGAAAATTGTATGGTATTCGACTCACCATATCTTTTATAGTGAAGAGTTGGCTAGCCCGCAAGGTTATGGCTTGTGGTAAAGGCATGGGAAAACCATGATTGGTAATCAGCTCACCAAAGATAATAACTGTATTTTATCTAAGAGTTGGCTAGTCCAGAAGCAAACGGCTTTTGGTAAAGACAAATCAAATCCGTTGACAGCTGATGGTTTGCTCAAAATCATTTGGTTATCATTGTACCAAAGTATCACATACTAAAACATTGGCTACTCCAGAAGTAATGGCTTTTGGTAAAGAGAAAAATCCATTAAATCTTCATAAAAGATTGCTAGGGACTAGCAATAGTTTAGTGTGGGGGATTGATGAGTGTCTAAATACTCATCATTTCTGTCACATTTTATCTGCAAAAACATTTAAAAACATGCAGATATGCTACAAAATACAGAAAATATCATAAAATGTGTTTTTATATGATTCAGGAACAAAAAGATTGAAAACAAGTGAAAAACATGCAAAGTTTACAAAATTGTCATTTTCAGTCCCTAAAGTTTCACAAATTGGCAGAATTAGTCCCTGAAGGTTTAAAATGAAAGAAAAGTCAACATCAGTCCTTGGGATATCAAACATGTTCACTTTTAATCCCTGGATGAAAGTTTTCTAAAAATGACAACTTTTACCCCTCAAGTTTCAAAATTGGCAAATCTAGTCCTCGGGTTTTAAAAAATTGTAATTTATCAAATAAAACCCTTGTGCTATTTATAATTGGCAAAATAGACCCTTTTGATAACTTTGGTAAAATTACAATTTCAACCCTTCAATTTCAGAATATTACAAAATTGGTCCTTGTGCTTAAATATCTACAAACCAAACCGGACCATGTTATATTTACCCATCCCATTTTATAATAAAACCCAACCCAACCCACAAAACATAAACCCCAGCCCAAGTCCATCACCACAGCCCAATCCACCCTTTATTAATAAAACCCAAAACCCAGTTTGACTTTAGTCAAACTCTTTCCCTTTCCCCCTAAACCCGCCAATACCAGACACTGATGCGTGGTTTTGCAACCTTACAACAGGTTTTACCTCTCGAGGGATCTCAAGAGGCTTACAACCCCACCAGGCAGTGTACCTGACCGATGTAGTATAGTGTAGTGGTAAGTACGGGGGATTGATCGTTCTCCACAGGGAATAGTGTTCGTTAGGTATGAAAAACTACTCTAATTAGGTCTAAGGGTGAAGGAAGATTATTTTTGTATTTTTATATTTTTATGAAAGCAAGTAAAATCTCGGGTTTGAAGGAGTGGGCGGAATTAGTTGCTAGTCAACTAACCCAAATTACTACGAATGCAAATAAAATAAAATGACGAAAATGAAAAGGTTGGTAAAACTTATGTGGAGAGAAATGTGTTTACTTAGATTTCCTTACTCCCTAACTATCTTTTACCGGTTGATTAGTGTGTATTAATCGCATGGATGACGGGTGTATTCCTTAATACCAATCGTGGGGTGGCGTACGTACTTCCCCAACTCTATAAGCTCCTACTTCACTCCTATGTCGAGCCGGCTAAGAAGCTCCTAACATGGGATCACTAGAATTCGCTCATGCATTAAATACAACCATAAAACCTTAGTACGCATTGGTTCATGTTTCTTAAGACGTTCAAGCAAGTTACCGAATAGGAAGTTAGCCAGTTTTCTTAAGCCTAACATCGATGAACAATCATCCAATACAATTAATAACACACTAATAACCAATAATCAATAGCTAGGTTTCATTAGATCTAAGCAAACACAAGATAAATCTAGCCTAGCATGTTAATCAAAAGACAAGAACAAGATGTAATCAAACAACACATAGACATATTGAATGATTAAATAATAACTTATCTTCAATTAAACATGGGAGATCCAAGGGTATGAAAACCCTTAAAAATGGCAAAAATTCGTCTAGGGTTTCTCCTCCAAAGTTACACACAATAAGTTCCACACTAATGACAAAAAATTGCAAAACTATATATAGAGTTTAAGGGCTGACGGCGTCACGTTGTAGATTCTGACGCCGTCACCTCGCCGCTTTTAGGGTTCCCGGATGGCCTTCCTGACGCCGTCCCTCTTTAGACCTCCAAAATCCGTTCTGGCTTATCAAAGCTTGACGCCGTCAGATTATGGCTTGACGCCGTCCCTCTTTAATTTAAGCCGTGACGACCTTGATCACTTCAAAGGGTGACGCCGTCAGATTTTTCATGCAAAATTCTCTGGCTTATCATGAGTAATTTTCATATCCACTTCTTTTGCCAAGCCATGACGCCGTCTGGACCAATTCCTGACGCCGTCAAAGGTACTTTCCAGCATAATTTTGAGACTTTGCCGTTTTCTTCACTTTTATGCTCCAAAAACGTCCAAAATGCTTCCTTTTCCAGATTTCTTCTCCAAAGTACCTAAAAGGACAAAAGGAACGATTTAGGGCAATATTTGATCAAATAAATACGATTTAGGGCTTAAATGACCCCCTAAAAGAGGTACACTTTTCGCTTCATCAAATACCCTTACACTTGAGATTTGCTTGTCCTCAAGCAAATGCGCTTTTATTCTAATCAAAATACAAGTTAGGGGTCATTTAACACTAATATAAAAGTAATTACAATAAATAGTCGTTCCACTTTAATCATAATAAGCACGGAGATTACAAACTAGCACCTCACAAGTAGTGTTTAGATACTCACATCTCTCAGGTGTCATCAAAATAAATCTCATAAATGAAAACGGGTAATATCTCTCACTACCTGTCATAGCAAATAGATTACCATAGGCTTGGGAAAGGATCGAAAACCTCCTCCACTAGGTGTAAGCACCTAAGATAAACTATCAAAGAGGGCTTTTACATGGGTTATAACGTTAGGTGTAGGGAAAAGGAAAACACGGTTTTGTTGGATAAAGGATATTTTACTGGTGGCGAGTTAAAGATCTTGATCAATTACATGTACTATACAATGTTGCTAAGCCAAGACTCGACTCAATCTTAAGCTAAAAACAAAATAACAAAAACATAAAACAAACATAAAATGAAACGGGATGGTAGTCCGTATGTTTTTTCTATTTTTCTTTTTCTCATTTTTTTTTTGTATTTTTCTTGATTTTTTTTTTTTTTTTTTTTTTTTCATACACTCTTGCCCTACCATCCAAAATAATACATCATAGGGGCGTTGCATTCCCCTTACACTTGAACTTTTACATAACTTTACAAATAACTATTCTAATGACTCGAATTAAGATAATCGAAAAACTTGGAGTACTTTTAAAATATTTAGCACATATGGGGGTAATAAATGATGTTCTTCCCCATTACTCCATTACACTAGTACTTTACCCATGAGTCCCAATCGTCCCAAAACAATATGTACAAGGATATGACTCGACTTAGCAACCATGTAATCAATTAGATAATTAACTTGGGTTTAAACAAATGTTGTCACAATAATGCACTAAAAATGAGTGCATACAAGGTAGGCTAAGGCGATTTGGGTGTACATTTTAGTGGGGTGTAACAAATTCTTCCTTTAAGTAAAATGCTTAAAGGTCGAAACGAAAAGATAGGCTCTGAGGGTGTACTAGGGGTATCGTGTACCAAAAATGGGTACAACGCAAAGGGTGTGGGAGAATTACTTGACCAATGTAGCCAAAGTAATTATAACAAAAACACAGGTGTAAAACAATGGGTTAATCCTAATGCCTCTTATCATGTAGTAAATCTAACCACACGGATGTAGTCTCACTTGTGGCCTCGGAATGGTCCTAACGCAAGTTCTAGAATCTAAGTGCTACCGGTACACACATCATAGCATAAATGCTTTTCCTACCAATTCTAGGGGCGAACCTCACATATTTGGGGGTGGAAATTTTTTTTTAGTGGTACGGTTTTTGTGCTAGTCATATAACTCCTATCCATGAGACGCTCATTAAGATCAAAGTTTCACTCCTAAATGTTGTAAATTTTTTTAAATTTGGCACTAAAATTGCTCTAACAGGTATTTATCTCAGTTTTATTACACATCTACCATTAAACAAACAAAAATCAAGTGCAATTGTATTCTCTAAAGTATCGTGCTTTTACCCCCCCCCCCCCTTACACTTAAGATGAACATTGTCCCCAATGTTCAAATAACAAGATGTAAAAGCATAAAGTAAAAGAATGAAATCAAATACTCCCCTGATTCGCTCGGTGGATAATGAAGTAACATGGTTAAATCTTCTTCCAAGAGAATGTAAAAGCTCCAAGACTAATGCATCACCAAAAGCTTGATTCCACATACATCTCCTTGTCCAAAATAACCTGTTAAACCTGAGAAAACAAACACGAAAACCTGCATAACATCGGCGGGATAAACTCTATATATAAGGATATAATGCTTGTGGAATGATAGTTTTGCAGATTCCTGGAGATTATAAGTTAGAGATTTAATAAAAACTTTTTATGAAAACAAAACTTTCAAAAATTTTCAGAAAATTAAACCTGACGCCGTCAGATTGTAAAGCCTGACGCCGTCAGAAACGATCTGACAGAATTCTCATGTTAAGTTTTCGGAAAAATTTTGGAAAAACCTCTAACTTACTTCCTGGAAATCCTGCAAAACATCATTATGACTCGATACAAGCATTTGACTCAAACAAATACGAATATGTGTGTTAATTTATTATTATTACGATTCATGTTCATTTGTTCTAATAAACCGATTTGGATTTCCCTTACACTTAACTTTTGCAAAATACCTTTATATGTAGTTAAGACGAAGTTAAAAACAAAATAAAGCATTTTCACAATTTACTTTTGAACATGAATCAATAAGAATAAAAATTAAACACACATACGGAAACAAATAAAATCAAACAAACAAATAAATAAACACACAAAACAAATAAAGCTTGGGTTGCCTCCCAAGAAGCGCTTTTCTTTATTAACGAGTCTTGTAGCTAGACTCAAAGTCCTACTACCCTATGTAAGTGAGCTCGTCATCGAGGACGTCTTTAGGGTTAAGCTTGGATTGAAGTTTCCTATTGGTCCGCTTAGTACAATATATCCTTTCAAACTTCTCTCCATCCGGGTCATACAATGTCATCTTAATATGCCATGACCCATCTCCATCTTTGGGTGGTTTGTCCCAATTCCACTTATGATCATCTTCCTCACAAGTCCACTTATTCATTCCTAGGTTAATTGGCAAAACTCCTAGGAAATCAATCATCTTCCTAAAAACTAGAGAGTCTTCAAATGGATCCAATTCGGTGTCCCTAGCCAAGAGTTGTTCTACCGCATGTGTTCGGTTCACAAAGTCCTCTTCTAGGTAAAATGGGCGTTGGGGTCCTATGAAGTCTCTATCAATCCAAGGTCCATATCTAGATGGTCTCCTATTTGATTCTAACCAATGTGGTGTTGGTTCCTCACTAGTATCATAGGCATGTTTCTTAACATCATAGACTGACCAAGTATCACCTTCTCCTACCGCTATCTTAGATTCCTTGCAATCAATCATAGCACTAGCGGTCGCCAAAAATCCTCTACCTATCAACAAGGGGCATGTAGGGTCGCTAACCATATCAAGGACGTGGAAATCGGCTAACATGGTTAGTTTTCCTATGTGTATTAACACGTCCTTGACTACTCCAACCGGGTAAGCAACACTTCCATCTGCTAAGCCTATTATCACCTCGGTTTCTTCAAGTTTCCCTAGTTTTAAAGAGGTGTAGAGAGGTAACGGAAGTAGGTTAAGGCTTGATCCAAGATCGGCTAATGTGTCATAAGCCTCCGAATTACCGATCTTGCAAGGTAGAACAAATAAGCCCGGATCATCTAACTTCTTAGGTAGCTTGTTTTGAACAAAGGCGGTCCCTTTTTCGCCTAACTTGAGCTTCTTCTCATCCAACACATCAATAACCGGACTTTCAAGGTGGAGCTCCTTGAATTCTTCGTCAAGGTTTTGAGTGGGAGGTGTTTCAACTATGACTTGGGTTTGTTTGAAACACGTGCTCATGGAATTGACCGAATAATATTGTGGACAAGAACTAGGAGACGAAACCGATGAAATGGCGTTTAGTTTCGGGTTCTTGACTGTGTTGCTAGGGAGTGCTCCCATTTCTCGGTCATTGAGGGCTTTCAACAAAGTGTCAATCTTATTGGTCATCTCGCTTTGTTTTTGTTTGAAATCGGCTTCAAACTTGGCTAAACGAGCTTCTTGAGATGCCATAAATTGAGACATCAATCCTTCAAAGTTATTGGTACTACCATTGCTGGAAGGATTGTTGTTGAAAGTACGGTTCGAGTTGGAACCGCTTGATTGGAAACGATTAGGTGGGTTGGAAGAATTGGTTTGTTGTGCGTTTTGGTTTTGTTTCCACCAAAGGTTTGGGTGATTTTTCCATGAGGGGTTGTATGAATCACCGTAGGGGTTTGGCTCGGTTTTGAAAGTGTACCACTTGTCTCCCGCTCCGTCGGTACGCGAGGATGCGTAGTCCGCAAAAGCTTGTTCGGGGAGTTCCATGCAATCACGAGTGTCGTGGGGACCACTACATAATTCACATGAAGAAGTGATTTTGTTCACTTGGCCTGAAGGTTTAGGAGCCTCGTAGGATTTCATAAGAAACTTGACTTGGTCTTCAAGTTCTATGATCCTACGGTCGGAAGTGCTTGAATTGTTCGAAGGCAAAGATATTGCCTTGACCGTTTTATTCAAATCACGGGGATCACTCCAACTCTCGTTGTCATAAAGAGCAAGATCTTCTAGGAGAGCCCATGATTGTTCCGCACTTAGATCACGTAGCTTACCACCGGCCGCTTGGTCAATAGTTTGCCTCGTGGAGAAATTGATATGGTCATAGAAGATTTGGACTTGGAGCCAAAGTTCTATGCCATGGTGAGGGACTTTTTGGAGTAAGTCCTTGAATCGAGTCCATGCCTCGTAGAGGGTTTCGCCTTGACGTTGTTGAAACATCAAGATATCATTCCTTAGCTTGGTAGTTCTTCTCGGTGGGAAAAATTGAGCAAGGAAACGAGTGGTGAGATCATCCCAAGAGGTGATGGATCCTGCGGGTAGACGCTCTAGCCATTGACTAGCTTGGTCCCGCAGAGAGAATTGAAAGAGACGTAGTCGGGTCTTCTCTCGAGTGGTAACATCAAGGTCTATAGAATCAACGATTTTGAGAAAGTCCTTGAGATGTTGATTAGGATCTTCTGAACGAAGTCCATGGAATGCGCATCCGCTTTGCACCAACCGGATGGTGTCGGATCGCAAGGGAGTGACATTGGCTCCTTGAGTGAGCTCAATGGTGTTTCGATAGCCATGGTGGCTAGGACGAGAGTAGTCTCCTAAGGTACGGGCCCTAGGAGGTTGTGGTGGTTGTTGTGGTGGTGGGTTGTTGGGATCAAGGATATTGCCACCTTCCATGATGTCGGATGGTAATGGTTACGAACAAAGAAACGAAGAAAAAAGATAGACTAAAGAAAACCTAGAAAAATAAAATAAAAATCACACTAGAAAGGAATCTAGTGAGTAGACCTAATAAAATAAAAATTCAACCTAAACAATAACTATTCTCCGGCAACGGCGCCAAAAACTTGATGCGTGGTTTTGCAACCTTACAACAGGTTTTACCTCTCGAGGGATCTCAAGAGGCTTACAACCCCACCAGGCAGTGTACCTGACCGATGTAGTATAGTGTAGTGGTAAGTACGGGGGATTGATCGTTCTCCACAGGGAATAGTGTTCGTTAGGTATGAAAAACTACTCTAATTAGGTCTAAGGGTGAAGGAAGATTATTTTTGTATTTTTATATTTTTATGAAAGCAAGTAAAATCTCGGGTTTGAAGGAGTGGGCGGAATTAGTTGCTAGTCAACTAACCCAAATTACTACGAATGCAAATAAAATAAAATGACGAAAATGAAAAGGTTGGTAAAACTTATGTGGAGAGAAATGTGTTTACTTAGATTTCCTTACTCCCTAACTATCTTTTACCGGTTGATTAGTGTGTATTAATCGCGTGGATGACGGGTGTATTCCTTAATACCAATCGTGGGGTGGCGTACGTACTTCCCCAACTCTATGAACTCCTACTTCACTCCTATGTCGAGCCGGCTAAGAAGCTCCTAACATGGGATCACTAGAATTCGCTCATGCATTAAATACAACCATAAAAACCTTAGTACGCATTGGTTCATGTTTCTTAAGACGTTCAAGCAAGTTACCGAATAGGAAGTTAGCCAGTTTTCTTAAGCCTAACATCGATGAACAATCATCCAATACAATTAATAACAAACTAATAACCAATAATCAATAGCTAGGTTTCATTAGATCTAAGCAAACACAAGATAAATCTAGCCTAGCATGTTAATCAAAAGACAAGAACAAGATGTAATCAAACAACACATAGACATATTGAATGATTAAATAATAACTTATCTTCAATTAAACATGGGAGATCCAAGGGTATGAAAACCATTAAAAATGGCAGAAATTCGTCTAGGGTTTCTCCTCCAAAGTTACACACAATAAGTTCCACACTAATGACAAAAAATTGCAAAACTATATATAGAGTTTAAGGGCTGACGGCGTCACGTTGTAGATTCTGACGCCGTCACCTCGCCGCTTTTAGGGTTCCCGGATGGCCTTCCTGACGCCGTCCCTCTTTAGACCTCCAAAATCCGTTCTGGCTTATCAAAGCTTGACGCCGTCAGATTATGGCTTGACGCCGTCCCTCTTTAATTTAAGCCGTGACGACCTTGATCACTTCAAAGGGTGACGCCGTCAGATTTTTCATGCAAAATTCTCTGGCTTATCATGAGTAATTTTCATATCCACTTCTTTTGCCAAGCCATGACGCCGTCTGGACCAATTCCTGACGCCGTCAAAGGTACTTTCCAGCATAATTTTGAGACTTTGCCGTTTTCTTCACTTTTATGCTCCAAAAATGTTCAAAATGCTTCCTTTTCCAGATTTCTTCTCCAAAGTACCTAAAATGACAAAAGGAACGATTTAGGGCAATATTTGATCAAATAAATACGATTTAGGGCTTAAATAACCCCCTAAAAGCGGTACACTTTTCGCTTCATCAGACACCAATACCACCATCACCCATAGTATTCTTTGTAACCTCCCATCACCACCTTCCTTCCTCCATACTTCACCTAACACTCCCAAAAGGCATTTATTGCTTCTTCTCCACTCAGTACAGAGCCATGTGCTAGTTTTCCCACTATACTCAATTTTGGCGCCAAAAGTAAAATCAACAGCTGAGATTGATTTGAAGCCATCCAAGGGTGTAGGATTACTCAGAGATGTCGACAAGGAGTTTCCCAGCAAGTTTTAGTATATATAGGGCTTTGTAATAGATTAGAAAGTAGTAGTTAATTTTTATTGTAATCGTTTTTTACTTTAAGTCTTTATCTTTTGTAATTTCAAGTTCCAGTTATCAATATAAGTTAATTGAAGTATCATTGTTCTTATTTAATCAGTATTGAATTTAGTTTCAGTTATAATGCAATTTCAAGTCATATGGTAATTCGTATAAGCTCTAAGTCACTTTAAATCACTATCAAAAGCTTCAAACAACCTTGCAATAAGCTTATAAAAGCTTAACATAGCTTTCTGTAAACTTATTTAGTGTTAATCAGTTCTTAATTTCAAATGATCAAGAAATTCAACAAAAGTCAACCTGAAGCCAATAAGCTGTTCAAAAGGGTATAAGCTAATTTGGAAGGCTTTTTGTGGTTTTCTAGCTTGTGTTAACAAGCTAGGATTGGTTCTGGTCCTTGTTCTCTGTTCCATAAGCTCTCACCAGTTGTAAGCCTATTTCAAGTTTTAATCAATTTTCTAATTCTACTGTACAAGTGCTTATTTCTACCTTATTATAGTAATTTCATGCTTATTAGAAGTTTATAAGTGTATTGCATCTGTTTTATCAGTTTTAAATAGCCATATTTCTGTTTTACTTAAAATCAGTTAAAAAAGCCAAAAATAGTCTTAAGTAGCATAGCTTAATCTATTGCTTATTTCTGTGTTCAAAGTTGCTTATTAGTACTTAAATAAGTTAGTCAATCAGTAAAATCAAGGTTTCTAGTTTAAAATATTGTGTTTCATTAGCAAAATCACCACAGACACCTTACAAAGGGGTGTTTGGTTTATGCAGTCAACAAGCTCACTTGAGCTTGTACTGTTCATTGACCACTTTCCAAACTTGGACCTAGCTTAAATAAGTCATATTAAGCTGTTTTTAAGTTCACATTAGCAAATTAGAAGGATTTCATAGATTTGAGTGCTCTGTGCAATTTTTAGAACCTCAAAAGCTCAAATAAGCCATATTAAGCTATGAGCTTATTCTGACCTCAACTTTGGCATTTTCTGAGTGCGTTTGGTCCATATAGTGATATCAGTAGAGTTGGTTTGGACTTGTGCACATCTGTGCAAGTCTGCACAACACAAGCTCAGTATACACTGAGCAGACATAGCTGATTTTCTCAGCTTGTTATTGGCTTATCCAATTAAGCTGAGGGTTTGATTTTTGGTTTACAAGTAGCTCACCTAGTAGGCTTTTAGTTTCTGTGCTTGGATTCCATTTCCTAGATTATCAGATAGCTTAAAAATAGGCCTGCACTTTTACCCATTTCACTGATTCTGCTGATTCAGTTATTGCTTTCCTGAACCACCTGTACTAGTGCTTAATTGGACTTCAATTAAGCTGATTGAGATAGGGCTTTTTGGTTTTTAAGATACCCAATAGTACTAGCTAGCTTTTGCCCCCATTAGTTTGCATCTCAATAGCTTATTGGACTGCTTAATATGCCTTGCTAGTTGGCCATTTTCCTGAGTTTTCTGTCTTAAATTCTCAACTGCCAATCTGCTTATCAGCTTATTTCATTGTGCTTATTTGTGTTTTTAAGTTGTTTTAAGCTTATATCAGTTGTTTGTACTTGTCCTGAGCCTTTGGTTAATTTTTGTGCTTATTAGCTTATTTTTAGCTTATTTGCCCAACTGCTTATCTGTCCAACTGCTTATTAGGGTTTAGTAGACTTTTGATTTTAATTTTCCTACATTAACAATATTAATTTAGACTTATCCTGAATTTTTTAGATTTTTCCTAAGTCATTTGATATTTTTAATCTTTTTAATCAATTTATAATAGTAATTAAATCATAATAAATAGAATAATAATCAGAAAAATATAATTTTAATTTTCAAAATTTTCTTTTATTAAATATAATCTAGTAAAAATATAATAATCTTTTTAGACCTTAAGAAAAACAAAATAGAAAATAAGTGATAGCTTCTATTTAATAGATTTTATCTTTTTAAATTTTTAATTAAGCAATTTTTATTTTTATAATTTTCTTAGCTTCTTTTCACTTAATAATATTTATATAAAAAGTTTTAGATTTTTCTTTGTTCATTTAGTATTTATTATAAATTTAAATAGTTTAAAAAGTAATTAAATAATAAATAATTAATAATAATTAAATATAAAGTATAAAAAATATAATTTTAGTTTTAAAATAAGTTTTAAATAATTTTACATTTTTAATATTAGATTTCATAATATTTCAGTTTTTGTCCCATTTTAGATTTCCCGTTACGCGTTTTTAGTTTAATTAACTCGCGTTTAATTTTCTTTTGTATATTTGTTTTTCATATATCAATTAGAATTAATCAAGAAGCAAAATCCAAAATATCTAAATCATCTATCACTCTAATTCAAAGCTTTCCACAGTTTGCCCATTCATACCTCGTTGGGAAACGATCCGGGTAATCACTTACCTGGTTTCACACTACACACGAACGTGAGTTTTTGCAAGTATCACCTTTCACAAAGGGGTAATTTGTATTTATTCACGGGTATCCGTCATTGCATAATATTTATATATCTATTTAGCACGGATCAAATTTTGGCGCCATTTTACCATCTAGTACCCCCATTTTAGCCACCAGGAATTCTAGCGAATTTGATCAAATGTACCATCTAGTACCCCCATTTTAGCCAAAATTTTAAAATTTTTTCTCACTTAGAACGCAATAAATGGTTATCAGTCCGCCATGTCTAACCCACATAAGGATTGGCTAATCCGAGAGCAAACGGCTCTTGGTAAAGATGTCTCAAATCCGTTGATGGCTTACAATTTGCCGAAAATTGTATGGTATTCGACTCACCATATCTTTTATAGTGAAGAGTTGGCTAGCCCGCAAGGTTATGGCTTGTGGTAAAGGCATGGGAAAACCATGATTGGTAATCAGCTCACCAAAGATAATAACTGTATTTTATCTAAGAGTTGGCTAGTCCAGAAGCAAACGGCTTTTGGTAAAGACAAATCAAATCCGTTGACAGCTGATGGTTTGCTCAAAATCATTTGGTTATCATTGTACCAAAGTATCACATACTAAAACATTGGCTACTCCAGAAGTAATGGCTTTTGGTAAAGAGAAAAATCCATTAAATCTTCATAAAAGATTGCTAGGGACTAGCAATAGTTTAGTGTGGGGGATTGATGAGTGTCTAAATACTCATCATTTCTGTCACATTTTATCTGCAAAAACATTTAAAAACATGCAGATATGCTTCAAAATACAGAAAATATCATAAAATGTGTTTTTATATGATTCAGGAACAAAAAGATTGAAAACAAGTGAAAAACATGCAAAGTTTACAAAATTGTCATTTTCAGTCCCTAAAGTTTCACAAATTGGCAGAATTAGTCCCTGAAGGTTTAAAATGAAAGAAAAGTCAACATCAGTCCTTGGGATATCAAACATGTTCACTTTTAATCCCTGGATGAAAGTTTTCTAAAAATGACAACTTTTACCCCTCAAGTTTCAAAATTGGCAAATCTAGTCCTCGGGTTTTAAAAAATTGTAATTTATCAAATAAAACCCTTGTGCTATTTATAATTGGCAAAATAGAACCTTTTGATAAATTTGGTAAAATTACAATTTCAACCCTTCAATTTCAGAATATTACAAAATTGGTCCTTGTGCTTAAATATCTACAAACCAAACCGGACCATGTTATATTTACCCATCCCATTTTATACTAAAACCCAACCCAACCCACAAAACATAAACCCCAGCCCAAGTCCATCACCACAGCCCAATCCACCCTTTATTAATAAAACCCAAAACCCAGTTTGACTTTAGTCAAACTCTTTCCCTTTCCCCCTAAACCCGCCAATACCAGACACCAATACCACCATCACCCATAGTATTCTCTGTAGCCTCCCATCACCACCTTCCTTCCTCCATACTTCACCTAACACTCCCAAAAGGCATTTATTGCTTCTTCTCCACTCAGTACAGAGCCATGTGCTAGTTTTCCCACTATACTCAATTTTGGCGCCAAAAGTAAAATCAACAGCTGAGATTGATTTGAAGCCATCCAAGGGTGTAGGATTACTCAGAGATGTCGACAAGGAGTTTCCCAGCAAGTTTTAGTATATATAGGGCTTTGTAATAGATTAGAAAGTAGTAGTTAATTTTTATTGTAATCGTTTTTTACTTTAAGTCTTTATCTTTTGTAATTTCAAGTTCCAGTTATCAATATAAGTTAATTGAAGTATCATTGTTCTTATTTAATCAGTATTGAATTTAGTTTCAGTTATAATGCAATTTCAAGTCATATGGTAATTCGTATAAGCTCTAAGTCACTTTAAATCACTATCAAAAGCTTCAAACAACCTTGCAATAAGCTTATAAAAGCTTAACATAGCTTTCTGTAAACTTATTTAGTGTTAATCAGTTCTTAATTTCAAATGATCAAGAAAGTCAACAAAAGTCAACCTGAAGCCAATAAGCTGTTCAAAAGGGTATAAGCTAATTTGGAAGGCTTTTTGTGGTTTTCTAGCTTGTGTTAACAAGCTAGGATTGGTTCTGGTCCTTGTTCTCTGTTCCATAAGCTCTCACCAGTTGTAAGCCTATTTCAAGTTTTAATCAATTTTCTAATTCTACTGTACAAGTGCTTATTTCTACCTTATTATAGTAATTTCATGCTTATTAGAAGTTTATAAGTGTATTGCACCTGTTTTATCAGTTTTAAATAGCCATATTTCTGTTTTACTTAAAATCAGTTAAAAAAGCCAAAAATAGTCTTAATTAGCATAGCTTAATCTATTGCTTATTTCTGTGTTCAAAGTTGCTTATTAGTACTTAAATAAGTTAGTCAATCAGTAAAACCAAGGTTTCTAGTTTAAAATATTGTGTTTCATTAGCAAAATCACCACAGACACCTTACAAAGGGGTGTTTGGTTTATGCAGTCAACAAGGTCAACAAGCTCACTTGAGCTTGTACTGTTCATTGACCACTTTCCAAACTTGGACCTAGCTTAAATAAGTCATATTAAGCTGTTTTTAAGTTCACATTAGCAGATTAGAAGGATTTCATAGATTTGAGTGCTCTGTGCAATTTTTAGAACCTCAAAAGCTCAAATAAGCCATATTAAGCTATGAGCTTATTCTGACCTCAACTTTGGCATTTTATGAGTGCTTTTGGTCCATATAGTGATATCAGTAGAGTTGGTTTGGACTTGTGCACATCTGTGCAAGTCTGCACAACACAAGCTCAGTATACACGAGCAGACATAGCTGATTTTCTCAGCTTGTTATTGGCTTATCCAATTAAGCTGAGGGTTTGATTTTTGGTTTACAAGTAGCTCACCTAGTAGGCTTTTAGTTTCTGTGCTTGGATTCCATTTCCTAGCTTATCAGATAGCTTAAAAATAGGCCTGCACTTTTACCCATTTCACTGATTCTGCTGATTCAGTTATTGCTTTCCTGAACCACCTGTACTAGTGCTTAATTGGACTTCAATTAAGCTGATTGAGATAGGGCTTTTTGGTTTTTAAGATACCCAATAGTACTAGCTAGCTTTTGCCCCCATTAGTTTGCATCTCAATAGCTTATTGGATTGCTTAATCTGCCTTGCTAATTGGCCATTTTTCTGAGTTTTCTGTCTTAAATTCTCAACTGCCAATCTGCTTATCAGCTTATTTCATTGTGCTTATTTGTGTTTTTAAGTTGTTTTAAGCTTATATCAGTTGTTTGTACTTGTCCTGAGCCTTTGGTTAATTTTTGTGCTTATTAGCTTATTTTTAGCTTATTTGCCCAACTGCTTATCTGTCCAACTGCTTATTAGGGTTTAGTAGAATTTTGATTTTAATTTTCCTTCATTAACAATATTAATTTAGACTTATCATTTATTTTTCAGATTTTTCCTAAGTCATTTGATATTTTTAATCTTTTTAATCAGTTTATAATAGTAATTAAATCATAATAAATAGAATAATAATCAGAAAAATATAATTTTAATTTTCAAAATTTTCTTTTATTAAATAGAATCTAGGAAAAATATAATAATATTTTTAGACCTTAAGAAAAACAAAATAGAAAATAAGTGATAGCTTCTATTTAATAGATTTTATCTTTTTAAATTTTTAATTAAGCAATTTTCATTTTTATAATTTTCTTAGCTTCTTTTCACTTAATAATATTTATAGAAAAAGTTTTAGATTTTTCTTTGTTCATTTAGTATTTATTATAAATTTAAATAGTTTAAAAAGTAATTAAATAATAAATAATTAATAATAATTAAATATAAAGTATAAAAAATATAGTTTTAGTTTTAAAATAAGTTTTAAATAATTTTACATTTTTAATATTAGATTTAATAATATTTCAGTTTTTGTCCCATTTTAGATTTCCCGTTACGCGTTTTTAGTTTAATTAACTCGCGTTTAATTTTCTTTTGTATATTTGTTTGTCATATATCAATTAGAATTAATCAAGAAGCAAAATCCAAAATATCTAAATCATCTATCACTCTAATCCAAAGCTTTCCACAGTTTGCCCATTCATACCTCGTTGGGAAACGATCCGGGTAATCACTTACCTGGTTTCACACTACACACGAACGTGAGTTTTTGCAAGTATCCTTTTTCACAAAGGGGTAATTTGTATTTATTCACGGGTATCCGTTGTTGCATAATATTTATATATCTATTTAGCACGGATCAAATTTATTCAAGTGTCTAAATACTCATCAGTACTGCTTATGTGATAAAGACAAATCGTGCATGGATAAATATAGAAAAGATATCGTATATATCTTAATTAGGTATTGTGATACGATTAGATGTTTTACATGTATAGGACTCTTTGCATTATAAAAGGAGATCCTTAGTTAGGGTTTTGATATATCCCTTCATACGAATCAACAAGAGCTTAGAGCTTAATATTGTAATCGTTCAATATATTGAAAGTGATTGTTTGATTAATATCGTTTGTGTTCTTAAGTATTCGTATTGTTCTATTCATTCAATCACCATATACAATAACATCTTCTAGATACTTGGTGGTAAATTCCGCGTGCTATCAAGTATACACTCAAAGTATACTCAACATAATCTTTGTGTTTAGATCCGGTCAATTACTGTTTCTTTTCCTTCTCTTGATACTCACATGCTTATACCTTATGCTTTTCCCCATTGCACTACATTTATATGTTCATTTCTTATCAATTGCTTTTGTTTATATATATCTGTTCACTGGGCTTTTTAAGCTCAGCCGCATTTCTTTTCCTGCGGCAGGTTTTAGTAGGAAGCTGGGTTATGGGTGGAGAGTACTTTTGGACTTAGAAGACCACACCAAGATAGCTACGCTGGATTAGAGATTATTAGAAGCGTTTACATTGTTAGACTTAGTATTTATTGTAGTTCTCATTTGTATCCCTTGTATTTCATATTTTTCTTTTGTAACCTTTGAAATTCATTTGTACTATTTAAGTTATATGCTTGTGTTTGCTTTGATATGTCACCATAACGTAATACTTCTACCCTTTTCGGGTTGGGGTGTTACAATTATGGTATCAGAGCCCAGGCTGCGACTTGTAGTACATTAAACCTTGACCTGTGAAGTTTGGACCATTAAGTTTCCACTGTAGGCGCTCATAAGACAACCTTTGAGAACTTGCTTTAGGATTTCCCCATAGGAATTTAAGTTATTACCAGTGAGAAAAGGATAGACTAGGACATCTATGTAAGAAGCATTGCTTCCGCATCACTCTGATTCGTGCCTCTGCCTTTAGTTATGCCTTATAAGAACATTTGTTTCAGAAGTTAGAAATTTTTGCAACCTAAGTTTAGTAACCAAGTAAGATTAGAATACATCGGAAACTACATGGATACCTTACACCATTTAAGCTTCACTTTCTAATTCTGATCTCCATTTTTTCCAAATTGTTCGATAAACAGTTTGATACTTTCCGACCATCCCGAAGGTCATCCGACCATAATGTGTTTGACACATTCTATGAATTCATTACTTATGTTGGATATAAATGTATCATCTGATACTACTTAACTCTGCATAATCCATTACTACTCCTATGAGGACTCCGGTAATAATTAACCACGGAAATAGGAAATTTTATTCCCTCCCCTTTGAATGATGAACCTTGTCTGCCAACCATTTCCTTTGGAAGGATATGATGTAAATACTATCTTAGTATGGAATTGTTAACTGAGCATGATGATGCTGATAACTAATATTCCATACATCTCACTTTTGACAGTTATACGATGTTCGTATTACTATTGATACACACCCTACCTGCCACTTATGCTAAAAGCTAAACAAAATTCCAACACCTTGAACTGTTCGCTTATCTATCTCAACACTATGATGAACCATGTACTTGACCTTGATATATGAACTATCCGTCTAGTTTAACGACCGTATTCGTTCTACGGATCTGTTTAATCTTGATATAATTGACCTTGAGGTCTTTTGGTTATGGATTGGATGGCTTTCGTAAAGCTACCATGGACTACCATATCCGATATGTGACCCTTAACAATCTACTTTGATCTACTTTTGCCTTGATGACTCTCAACCTACTTAAGTTTCCGTTACCTGATGATAAGATCCCTTGAATGATTTAGGTTCCCTATTAGTAATTCCGTTCTGTGTTCATTATGCGTTTGTTGGATGATGGTTTTGTTATGCGAATTTTGATGAATTGTGGAAGGAACCTTGAGATTTATGTTTAGTAATGGGCGAATTTTGAAGCAACCACTTATATTGGCTGAGTTGATTTCGGTGAGTGATGAAGGATTGACGCTATTAACGACGTACCTTAATTCTGATAGACATTCTCGGATTTCCGTTACTCATGCGAGTAGTTTCGTTCTCCTCTTAGTGTGTTGTTTGATTTTGATGACCTCTGAGACTGTAGAAGGATTTGGTGGATTAAGATGGGTTATTTTGTTCACGACTTGAGATAAAGTATGACCATCATGAGGGCATATTTATATGATGCCAGTATTATGACGTCTGGCCAACGTGATAATACTTACATCATATAACGTGCACTTGTTGTGGGCATAGGATATTTCGAGGAGTACCTTAGAAGCCTTAGAATTTTCTGATAGCTGTTTGAGGTTATCTGAGTTAGTGAGACTTTAGGTTCATTCTACTTATGCGTTTGATCTGCTTTCACCGTTATACGATTTGATATGTTTGGATTCTCGACACGCGTTTTGCTGACCTTTGTACTTCCGGTAAGAATCTTAGGTCCCGTTGTAGAGCTTTCGATATATTCTCATCTGATTCGCCTAATCAATTCCACAGATGACATATCCGTGAATCCTATGTATACTCTGCACCTTTTCTGAGAGAATACGATTATCATCTGTTACGTTTGGTACTTTATTCTTTTGATCTGGATTCGGTATAGTATGCCAAAGCTATTTTGATCAACAAGATAGAGTCATGAGAAACAAGTCATTCACATTTCCGTTCACTGTCCGTTGTGTTTCTCGATTCGTTTCATTTCAATTTTCGAGGACGAAAATTTTCTTTTAGAGGGGAAGAGTTGTAAAACCCTAAAATTAGCATAACTTGAAATGACCAAAATACCCCTATTATTTTAAAATTTTAAGAGCATCTAAAATCATACAAGAGACATATAATTTACCTAATATAAAGTGATTAAATCATAAGTGACCTAATAATTTAATCTAATAAAACTTAGCAAATAAACTTTACCTTATAATTCAAAAATCACAAACAAATAATTATATACATATATTCTAAAATTTCGACTAGAAGAAAAAGAAAAAGGAAAAGATATGCATTGAAATTAAATGGTATCATAATCCCACTAAAATTGGTCATCCCTTAATTATCTAAATTGCTAAAATTCGGTTCATATATTTTTATATATACCGAAATTTTTTTTTTATTTTTTATAAAACCCTAAAAACTCTCTCCAAAAAGATCGACTAGTTGCTGCTCTCTTCCTCTTTCTGTTCGATCATCACAGCAGCAACAAGGGAGGGTTTTCTTGGTGACTTCAAGGTGTGTTGTTCTTGGTTCAAGTGGTGTTCGATTGTGGGTTCATATAAGCAGTTCGAAGGGTGGTTTGCTATGGTTTATCGGCTGTGATTTGTGTGGGGTTCGACCTCTTTGTTTTGATTCTTCTTTTCGCGCTACAAGGGTAACTCGTGTAATCCTTGATCAATACCTCTCTTCTTGTTTAATTCTTGTTTTCTATTAATGTCCTTGTCGATCTATACACATAAAATAATAGACGAAAAACTGCATAAAATCATAGAACATAATTACATAAAATAACAATTCTGAAAAACCTTATGAGTCGACCTGCTGTTGCTGTTTTGTTTTGATCATTATTCACATGTTAAAATCACTTTAGAATCGACCTATGACTGTTCTATATCATGCATAATCGTTTGTATCAAAGGGGTACTCGTTGGATAAACAAAACCTAAATTAATCACATGAAATAACAAACCCAGTTGTTGTCCAGGAATAAGGTCAAATTGAATCGAATAGATCTTGATTATGGTAACCTGTTTTTGGGTGTTTCTTGGGTCTAAAACTAAGTTCAAGAAAAGAGCTTTCTGGAAAAATAAGCCTTGTAAGTTTTAGAGGTCGGGAAGATATACTTTTTTATTTTAAAAGTTCATGTGTCAAAACTGAATTCGGATGTCTGGAAAATCAGTCTGTGTTTGCGATTTTTAATTTTCAAACCATGCCGAATTAGATGATAAAATTGGTGGGATTAATATTTGATATGTTTGGCAATTATTGGAATTTTTGTAGATTTTTCTGAATTATTTTGATGGGGTAGAGAAATACAAACTTTTCATATGTAGAATCTGATCAGAAATCTGGACAAGTTAATTTGTTGGAATTTTGAGCCATAGCTACACTAGTTACTAAATTCTATAAAAATTCGTGTGGATTTTGAAGGCATTGGGGTAGCTATGGGAATTTTTGTGGATTTTATCTCTCAGATCTAATGTGGTTCATAAATCCGATAAAGTGAGGTCGGTTCAAGGTTAAAATCTGAGAATGGTGTAAAAGGCTTTAAAAGAGGTTAATTGTATAATACTTAACTTAAGGGTTGGAATTGTCATTTTATAAACTAAAGGACTAACTTGTAAAATCATATAACTTTGTGATAATTACATTTTATACCCTAACCTTACAATAATTACATTTTATATCCTTAAACTTGTCTTATTTGTATTATTAACCCTAAAACTTATGAACCTACAATAATAACTTTAACTTATACAATATCATAATGAACCCTAAACTATTAATATTGCCACATTGATACTTTAAACTTATTAAATGATAACCTTGAATATTTCTTAATATGGAAACCTTCTAAATATGGAAGCTTACTAATTCGGGAAACCTGTTAATAGGGAAAGTTACTTAAAATGGTTAACTCACTTAAAGTGGAAATTTACTAAATATAGAAAGTTACTAAAAATGGAAAGTCGACTAAAATGAACAACCTGACTTAAAATAGGTTATTAATAAGGAGATCATGAATTCGTGTAGATTCGCTGAAGATGGAGTTTGCTTCCGATCTTGTGTTTCTATTATGTTTTCACTTGCGGTCTAAGTTACAGATGTTCTGACCTTATCTCTTAAGGTTTCTCATTATTCGTTCACATCTTTTGATATTAGCTTGATTATGATGCTTATGATCTGAGCCTCTTTATTGTGGCTTTCTTATTTAATCTATGCCTTTGCTATGCTCCCCTTAGGTTTGTGAACCCTTGAGATTGTAATTAAATATGAAAACCTTTCTTAATTATGACATGGAAATGTTTTGAGAAAAACCATTTTAGAATGATGTTTATGAGTACGATACGATACTACTTTTATATGAAATTTTACTATCTTTTATGAAAACTATTTTGAAAGATTATTTTATGAAAACCATTATTAAAAGATTTCTTTAAACGAACATTTGATTAAAACCTTTGAATTGAACCTTTGCCACGAAACTTATGAGCCTTTGATATTCTGATGACTTAGACAATTGCCAAACTTTGAATTTGCCTTAAACCTTCAGTTTGACACCCGAGCCAAATTTGTTTCCTAGGCATGGGGGTTCCATGTCCGTGTCATTGATGCACCAATGACATGACTCTAGTGTGGTCGAGTGATGTTCCACACCGTCCCATTTTGATTATTATATGCGCGCTTTATATTTATTATGGCCAATATGATTTATTCGGGGGCGTATGGATGCATCCTAGATTTGTTTTGTTTAGTGGATTTAACATGATATGATATGATTTGATTTGGTGATTGATGTTGTGTGCAATACACGTCCTTCACATGTTCGGGAGCTAGCTACTCCATGGTTACTATGATATTTGATTTGATTTGTTTTGGGCTTGTGGTAGATTACTGTTTCTTTTCCTTCTCTTGATACTCACATGCTTATACCTTATGCTTTTCCCCATTTCACTACATTTATATGTTCATTTCTTATCAATTGCTTTCGTTTATATATATCTGTTCACTGGGCTTTTTAAGCTCAGCAGCATTTCTTTTCCTGCGGCAGGTTTTAGTAGGAAGCTGGGTTATGGGTGGAGAGTACTTTTGGACTTAGAAGACCACACCATGATAGCTACGCTGGATTAGAGATTATTAGAAGCGTTTACATTGTTAGACTTAGTATTTATTGTAGTTCTCATTTGTATCCCTTGTATTTCAGATTTTTCTTTTGTAACCTTTGAAATTCATTTGTACTATTTAAGTTATATGCTTGTGTTTGCTTTGATATGTCACCATAACGTAATACTTCTACCCTTGTCGGGTTGGGGTGTTACAGAACCCCCATGACTAGGAAACAAATTTTGGCTCAGGTATCAACTGGAGGGTCAAAGGTCAAATCATATCAAGGTCAAATGTCTAAGCCATCAAAGTATCACAGGTTCATCGTCAAAGGTTCATAATCCGAAGGTTCATTTAAAGAAATCTTTATCAAATGATTTTCATAAAAATGATCTTAAATAACGGTTCTCATAAAGGTAGTCTGTAAAAGTAGTTTTCATAAAAGTTTAGTAAAATTCCATATAAAAGTGGTATCACATCGTTCATAAACATCATTTTAAATTAGTTTTTCTCAAAACATTTCCATGATATAATTAAGGAAGGTTTTCACATCTAGTTACCAAAATCAAATGAACCTTCGAAGTATCCAGTGATTCGAATACTAATATCACAGGGTAACAAACGAATTATATAAAGTATTATATCACAAGGATCATAAAGAACGAATGTCAAATGGATCATCATACCAACGAAGCATATCAAACGAATGAATCAAAGTACAGGGAATCATAGCAATGGCTTAAGGGAAATCTTATAACGAATCAAGGATCAAGATCAAGTCATGAGAGTGAAAGCACCCTTACTGAAAAAGGGTAGAATATCTGTACCTTAGACCGCAAGTGAAAACATAATCGAAACGTAAGATCGGAAGCAAACTCCATCTTCAGCGAATCTACACGAATTCATGATTGTCTTATTAATATTATTTTAAATCGGATTGACTCATTTTAGTCGGCTTTCCATTTTTAGTAATTTTCCTTTTATAGCAGCTTTCCAAAAATAGTAACTTTCCAATTATAGTAACCTTCCATATTTAGTAAGTTTCCGCTTTAAGTAGGTTAACCATTTTAATTAACTTTCTATTTTTAGCAGGTTTCCAGAATTAGTAAGTTTCCATATTTAGAAGGTTTCCATATTAAGAAACATTTCAGGTTATCATTTAGTAAGTTTAAAGTATCAAACGTGACAATATTAATAGTTCAAGGTTCACAATGATATTTATATAAGTTTAAGGTTAATATAGTAGGTTCACAAGTTTTAGGGTTTATTATGCAACTTTTGTAAGATTAGGGTATAAAATGTAATTATCATAAGGTTATATGGTTTCACTAGTTTAGTCCTTTAGTTTAGAAAATAACAAGTTCAACCCTTAAGTTAAGTATTAAACAAAAAACCCTTTTCTTAAGCCTTTTAACTCTTATCAGCTTTTAACCTTGAACAGACTAGACTTTGACGAATTTATGAACCTCATTAGAACTCAGAAATAAAATCCACAAAAATTCAAACTGATACTTTAATGTCTTGAGAGCCCACACGAATTTCCCCAGAATTTATTAGTTAGTTTAACCCTACACGAAAAATACTCCAACACAGACTACCCAAAAAACGTATCTGCTGCAGTACCCAAAAAGTATCCCCTTGGTTGACCCACCAATACATCCAAGAAAAATCCTCAAAAATTCATGACATTACTAGGCATATAGAAGTTAAATACTGGAAAGTTTTATGACCCAACTCCTCATAGTTTATAAATGAAAAATCGTCCAAGTGGACTGATTTCTAGACACCCAAAACACGATTTGACACTTGAACTTGTAAAATTAGAAAAGATATCTTCCCGACTTCTAAAAATTACAAGGCTTATATATTCAGAAAGCTCTTTTCTTAAACTTAATTTTAGACCCAAGAATCACTAAAAAACACGCTACTATCATCAAGATCCACTCAAATCATTTTGACCAAATTTTCTGGACAGAACCTAGGGTTTATTATTTCATGTGATCGGTTAGGTTTTATCATTCCCACGATTAACCCTTGATATAAAACGATTACAACACAGATATAGGTCGATTCTTATGTGGTGTTAACATGAATACAACAATCGAAACAAGACAATAACAAAGGCCGATTATATGAGGTTTCCAATTCATGATTTTATGTGACTATATGTTATGATTTTATGTGACACTTAATCGTATATATGATGAAGGTTCTAGCCGATTCATTACTAAATTATTGGTGACATGATACACGTTATAGGAAGGATCAAAATAGAGGAAAACAAAACGAGAAGGTACGCGTTACCCTTGATAAGATCGAATGGAGAGAACAAGGATCAAGGAGCCAATGAACCCACGATCTAGAGCCAAATTCCAGTCGATCCCATGTCAACATAGCCACCCACGTATGTAACTCTTGGACCAGAACATCCCACACGTTCGAAGCACCAGGTAGGAGTCACAACGATCCTCCTTTGCTTGTTTTTCTGATGCGAACAGGAAGGTAACAGGAGTAGCAGCCACCACTTGAGTAGGTTTTGTTTAGGGTTTTGCAAGTGATTAAAATTTTCGGTTAAAGAACTATAAAGAAATCGTGTGATGTGATTGAGCTAAAAGAGGAAAGGATCGATTTTAATGAAATGGTGATTGGCTTGGTGACGAAAATCATGGGCTGAATTTATGGGTTTCCTTATCAAAATGGGTTTTCCATAATTACAAGTTAAATGTGTGTGCAAAATAAATAAGGATTGGCCTTAGTAACTTACTTAACGTGTGATACCAATTATAAACCAAGAGTGCGTCTTTTTTTTTTTTTTTTTTTTTTTTTTTTTTTTTTTTTTAAGTTGTGTAGGTAATATTAGTTAATTATTTACAATGTAAGATTTTAGAGGTTTAGGTAATTTAAAGATTAATTAAACTTAGATTAGGGATTTATAATACTCTTGAATGATTCTTTTCGTGTTCCCAAAAATTCAAAATTATAGGGCAAAATGGGAATTTCAAAGAATAGGAATTTTCGGGTTTTACAACTATTCCCCTCTAAAAGAAAATTTTCGTCCTCGAAAATGGAAGGGAAAATGAAACGGAAAGCACAACGGACCGTGAACGGAAATGTGAATGACTTGTTTCTCATGACTCTACCTTGTTGATCAAAATAGCTTCGGCTTCTTCAGAAAAGACATACTATACCGAATCCAGATCAAAAGAATAAAATACCAAATGTAACAGATGATAATCGTATTCTCTCGGAAGAGATACTGGGAATACGTAGGATTTGACGGATATGTCGTCCATAGAATTTGATTAGACAAATCAGATGAGAACGTAAAGAAAACAGATTGTCTGATAACATCAAACGACAGAAAGCTCTACAACAGAGCCTAAGATTCTTATCGGAAGTACAGAGGTCAACCAAACGCGTGTCAAGAATCCAAACATATCAGATCACATATCGATGAAGGCCGATTAAACGTATAGGTAGAATGAACCTAAAGTCTCACTAAACGCAGATAATCTCAATCAGATATCAGAAATTCTAAGGCTTCTAAGGTACTCCTCGAAACATCCTATGACCACAATAAGTGCATGTTATATGATGTAAGTATTATCACGTTGATCAGGCGTCATAATACTAGCATCATATAATATGCCCTCATGATGGTAATTCTTTATCTCAAGTCGTGAACAAAACAACCTATCTTAATCCACTTAGTCCTTCTATAGTCTCAGAGGTCATCAAAATCAAATACATAACTAAGAGGAGAACGAAACTACTCAAAAGAGTAACAGAAATCCTAAAATGTCTATCAGAATTAAGGTACGTCGCTAATAGCGCCGGGTCTTCCACAATTCATCAAAATTCTCATACCACACTCGTTATTCAACAAACGCAGAGTGAACACAGAACGGAATTACTAACAGAGAACCTAATCATCCAAAGGATCTTATCACCAGGTAACGGGAGCTTAAGTGGGTTGAGAGGAAGTGAATTACGTCATCAATAGCTTCATCCTTCACAGAATCAACTCTTCCAAACACAGACGTTCGCTTCAAAATTCATCCATCCAAATACATGATCTCAAATCTCTTCCAAGTCCAAGTAGTCTGACTACTTTTGCCTATATGATCATAGGGTGAAAAGGAATTAAAATCTTGAGTTTGGTTCCTCAAGCCTTCGGCAATTCTTCTTTGAATTGTGGTGTAGTAACGCGAATCTCTGACATGATCACTGTGCATCCTTCCATCCGCAAGTCTGCTTCTGCTCTCAATTCATCTTAGTACAACTAAAATGAATAGAGAAGCAAGATTGCGTGTCTTCGACAGGTCTTCTAGCATAGCTCAAAATTTGCCAACTCATTTACATTCTCCTTCACTGTCCGCCACCACCTTTGTCTTGCAAGAAATAACGTCTGTCACGCACATCTTCTACTACTCTTCTACAAGGTTTCTAACTCCGATAACTGTCTTCAATCTTGGTCCTTTCTGTGGGAAACTCTGTCATCACAGGATACCTGGTAGTGCTGTCTGCTACAATCTCTGAACGCCAATCAAACCTACTCTTCCAGAACAAAGGGTCATTCTACTTAATACGAAAATGATCTACATGTTCCTCTTTCGTCTCTGGACACAACACAACGTCATACTATGACAATTTGTCCAAATACTCGCGAAAACATGATTCTATTAGCCAATACAATTGGCATCATTAAAACTCATAATGATCACAACGAGTACGAAAACAACTTCAGGAATCGTCTTAGGGAAACTTCACCTCTACTTCACATCACCTATCTTCCTCTTCACGACTAAAACTGAAATGCTTCGCGGAGTTACTCTCAGTTAGTCAATTCCCTTCTTAGAAGTTCTTGTGGTTGCTTCTTCAGTCCTTCAAACTTAAATGAGGCCGTCTGATACGGAGTTTTCAAAAGTAGGCCAAATGAATCATTGATACGCGGAAATGGATAATGATTATTGATAGTGTTGCGGTTAAATTTACCATAGTTGATACGCCGCGGCATACTTCCCTCTTTCTTCTTCATAAACCAACAGGAGCATCCAAAGAGAACACTGAGGTGAACCAAATCATATTTCATCGGCTCCTTTAACCTCTCAACTTCTATAGCATCATGGTTCGTCAACTGCGATTCGTTCAATGTCGACTCTACCTCCCAAGCAGGAGGGAATCCCAAGAGGTTCATCAGAAGACACTAGAAATTTTGTACCACAAAATACTTCCAATGCCAGAGCTTCCTAAGGGTGGATACTAATAGGCGTCAGGAGAAATTTGACAATCAAATGAGATCGGAGTAAGGGTTTCCATAGCAGCATTAATCTTAACAGATTTAAGTGGTTGAGAGTCATCAAAGCAAAAGCAGAATGAAGTAGATTGCTAAAGGTCACATATCAGATACGGTAGTCTATGGTAGCTTTACGAAAGCCATCCAATCTATAGCCAAAAGACTTGAAGGTCAATTATATCAAGAGTAAACAGATCCGTAGAACGAATATGGTCGTTAAACCAGACGGATAGTTCATATATCAGAGTCAAGTACATGGTTCATCAAGGTGTTGAGATAGATAAGCGAACAGTTCAAGGTGTTGGAATCTTGCTCAGCTCCTTAGCAAAATGATAGGTACAGAGTGCATCATCGGTAATACGAACATCGTAAGGTTGTCAAAAGTGAGACGTATGGGATATCAGTTGTCAGCATCATTATGCTAAGCTAACAAATCCCTACTGAGATAGTGCTTTCATCATATCCTTCCAAAGGAACTGGTTGGCAGGCAAGTTTGATCATTCAAAGGGGGGAAACAAAACTTCCTATATCCGTGGTTAATAATTACCAGGGTTCTCGTAGGAGTAGTAGTGAATTATGCCGAGTTGAGTAGTATCAGATGATACATCTTATATCCAGCATAAGGAATGAATTCACAGAATGTGTCAAACACATTATGGTTGAATGACCTTCGGGATGGTCGGAAAGGTATCAAACTGTCTATCAAACAGATCAGAATTGGGGATAAAAAACAGGAGGTGAAACTTAAATGGTGTAAGGTATCCATGTAGTTCCCGAGGTATTCCAAACTTACTTGGTTACTAAACTTAGGTTGCAAAACTTTCTAGCTTTTGAAACAAGTGTTCTTATAAGGCATAGCTAAAGGCAGAGTCATGAATCAGAGTGATGCGGAAGCAATGCTACTTACATAGATGTCCTAGTCTACCCATTCCTCACTGGTACTAACTTAAGTTCCTATAGGGAAGTCCTAAAGCAATTTCTCAAAGGTTGTCTTATGAGCGTCTACAGTGGAAACTTAATGGTCCAAACTTCACAGGTCAAGGGTAAATGTATTACAAGTCGCAGCCTGTCGCTCTGATACCATAATTGTAACACCCCAACCCGATAAGGGTAGAAGTATTACGTTATGGTGACATATCAAAGCTAACACAAGCATATGACTAAATAATACAAACTGAATTTCAAAGTTTACAAAGGGAAAATCTGAATATACAAGGTTACAAAGGGGAATAATACTAATTCCTATGTCTACAATTGTAAATTCTCTTCTAGTCATCTCTAATCCAGAATAGCAAATCTAAGTATAGTCTTCTAAGTCCCAAGTATTCTCAACTCATGACCCAGCTTCCAAATAAAACCTGCCGCAGGAAAAGAAATGCGGCTGAGCTTAAAAAGGCCAGTGAACAGATATATATGGACGAAATTAAAGATAAGGAACGAACATAGAAAATATGGTGCATTGGGAAAAGCATAAAGTATAAACAAATGGATATCAAGAGTAAGAAAAGGTCAGTAATCTACCACGAGCCCAGACAAATCAAATCAAATATCATAGTAACCATAAGTAACCATAGAGGAACGACCTCTCAGATATGTGAAGGGCATGTATTGCACACAGTACCAATCACCAGACATATATCAAATCATATAACAGATAAATCCACTAACATATAACAGATCTAGGATGCATCCATACGCCCCTGCAGATAACATAGTGCCCAAACATATATATACAATAATTGAGCTCATAATAAATAACAGAAAAGGGACGGTGTGGAACATCACTCGACCACACTAGAGTCATGTCATTGGTGCATCAATGACACGACCATGGAACCCCCATGACTAGGAAACAAATTTTGGCTCGGGTATCAACTGGAGGGTCGAAGGTCAAATCATATCAAGGTCAAATGTCTAAGCCATCAAAGTATCACAGGTTCATCGTCAAAGGTTCATAATCGAAGGTTCATAATCAAATGGTTCATTTAAAGAAATCTTTATCAAATGATTTTCATAAAAATGATCTTAAATAACGGTTCTCATAAAGGTAGTCTGTAAAAGTAGTTTTCATAAAAGTTTAGTAAAATTCCATATAAAAGTGGTATCGCATCGTTCATAAACATCATTTTAAATTAGTTTTTCTCAAAACATTTCCATGATATAATTAAGGAAGGTTTTCACATCTAGTTACCAAAATCAAATGAACCTTCGAAGTATCCAGTGATTCGAATACTAATATCACAGGGTAACAAACGAATTATATCAAGTATTATATCACAAGGATCATAAAGAACGAATGTCAAATGGATCATCATACCAACGAAGCATATCAAACGAATGAATCAAAGTACAGGGAATCATAGCAATGGCTTAAGGGAAATCTTATAACGAATCAAGGATCAAGATCAAGTCATGAGAGTGAAAGCACCCTTACTGAAAAAGGGTAGAATATCTGTACCTTAGACCGCAAGTGAAAAAACAACTAGAAACATAAGATCGGAAGCAAACTCCATCTTCAGCGAATCTACACGAATTCATGATTGTCTTATTAATACTTATTTTAAATCGGATTGACTCATTTTAGTTGGCTTTCCATTTTTAGTAATTTCCCTTTTAAAGCAGCTTTCCAAAAATAATAACTTTCCAATTATAGTAACCTTCCATATTTAGTAAGTTTCCGCTTTAAGTAGGTTAACCATTTTAATTAACTTTCTATTTTTAGCAGGTTTCCAGAATTAGTAAGTTTCCATATTTAGAAGGTTTCCATATTAAGAAACATTTCAGCTTATCATTTAGTAAGTTTAAAGTATCAAACGTGACAATATTAATAGTTCAAGGTTCACAATGATATTTATATAAGTTTAAGGTTAATATAGTAGGTTCACAAGTTTTAGGGTTTATTATGCAACTTTTGTAAGATTAGGGTATAAAATGTAATTATCATAAGGTTATATGGTTTCACTAGTTTAGTCCTTTAGTTTAGAAAATAACAAGTTCAACCCTTAAGTTAAGTATTACACAAAAAAACCCTTTTCTTAAGCCTTTTAACTCTTATCAGCTTTTAACCTTGAACAGACCAGACTTTGACGAATTTATGAACCTCATTAGAACTCAGAAATAAAATCCACAAAAATTCACACTGATACTTTAATGTCTTGAGAGCCCACACGAATTTCCACAGAATTTATTAGTTAGTCTAACCTCACACGAAAAATACTCCAACACAGACTACCCAGAAAACGTATCTGCTGCAGTACCCAAAAAGTATCCCCTTGGTTGACCCACCAATACATCCAGGAAAAATCCTCAAAAATTCATGACATTACTAGGCATATAGAAGTTAAATACTGGAAAGTTTTATGACCCAACTCCTCATAGTTTATAAATGAAAAATCGTCTAAGTGGACTGATTTCCAGACACCCAAAACACGATTTGACACTTGAACTTGTAAAATCAGAAAAGATATCTTCCCGACTTCAAAAAATTACAAGGCTTATATATTTAGAAAGCTCTTTTCTTAAACTTAATTTTAGACCCAAGAATCACTAAAAAACACGCAACTATCATCAAGATCCACTCAAATCATTTTGACCAAATTTTCTGGACAGAACCTAGGGTTTATTATTTCATGTGATCGGTTAGGTTTTATCATTCCCACGATTAACCCTTGATATAAAACGATTACAACACAGATATAGGTTGATTCTTATGTGGTGTTAACATGAATACAACAATCGAAACAAGACAATAACAAAGGCCGATTATATGAGGTTTCCAATTCATGATTTTATGTGACTATATGTTATGATTTTATGTGACACTTAATCGTATATATGATGAAGGTTCTAGCCAATTCATTACTAGATTATTGGTGACATGATACACGTTATAGGAAGGATCAAAATAGAGGAAAACAAAACGAGAAGGTACGCGTTACCCTTGATAAGATCGAATGGAGAGAACAAGGATCAAGGAGCCAATGAACCCATGATCTAGAGCCAAATTACAGTCGATACCATGTCAACACAGCCACCCACGTATGTAACTCTTGGACCAGAACATCCCACACGTTTGAAGCACCAGGTAGGAGTCACAACGATCCTCCTTTGCTTGTTTTTCTGATGCGAACAGGAAGGTGACAGGAGTAGCAGCCGCCACTTGAGTAGGTTTTGTTTAGGGTTTTGAAAGTGATTAAAATTTTTGGTTAAAGAACTATAAAGAAATTGTATGATGTGATTGAGCTAAAAGAGGAAAGGATCGATTTTAATGAAATGGTGATTGGTTTGGTGACGAAAATCATGGGCTGAATTTATGGGTTTCCTTATCAAAATGGGTTTTCCATAATTACAAGTTAAATGTGTGTGCAAAATAAATAAGGATTGGCCTTAGTAACTTACTTAACGTGTGATACCAATTATAAACCAAGAGTGCGTCGTTTTTCTTTTTTTTTTTTTTTTTTTTTTTTTTTAAAGTTGTGTAGGTAACATTAGTTAATTATTTACAATGTAAGATTTTAGAGGTTTAGGTAATTTAAAGATTAATTAAACTTAGATTAGGGATTTATAATACTCTTGAATGATTCTTTTCGTGTTCCCAAAAATTGAAAATTAGAGGGCAAAATGGGAATTTCAAAGAATAGGAATTTTCGGGTTTTACGGTTTATCTATCTCAACCCATTGATGAACCATGTACTTGACTCTGATATATAAACTATCCGTATGGTTTAACGACCATATTCGTTCTACGGATCTGTTTACTCTTGATATAATTGACCTTGAGGTCTTTTGGTTATGGATGGGATGGCTTTTGTAAAGCTACCATGGACTACCATATCCGTTATGTGAACTTTAAACAATCTACTTCGTTCTACTTTAGCTTTGATGACTCTCAACCACTTAAATCTGTTAAGATTAATGCTGCTAAGGAAACACTTACTCCGATCTCGTTTGATTGTCAAATTTCTCCTGACACCTATTAGTATCCACCCTTAGAAAGCTCTGGCATTGGAAGTATTTTGTTGTACGAAAATTTTCCGATGTTCTCTGATGAACCTCTTGGGATTTCCTCCTGCTTGGGAAGTAGAATTAGCATTGAACTGATCTCAGTTGACAAAACCATGATACCATAGAAGTTGAGAGATTGAAGGAACTGATGGAATATGATTTTGTTCACCTTAGTGTTTCTCTTGGGATGCTCCTATTGGTTTATGAAGAAGAAGGAGGGAAGTATGCGGCGACGTATCGACTATCGTGAACTTAACCGTATCACTATCTGTAATCATTATCCATTTTCACGTATCAATGATTGATTTGGCCTACCTTTGAAAACTCCATATCAGACGGCCTCATTTAAGTTTGAAGGACTGAAGAAGCAACCACAAGAACTTCTAAGAAGGGAGTTGACTAACAAAGAGTAACCCCGAGAAGCATTTAAGTTTTATTCGTGAAGAGAAAGATTGGTGATGTGAAGTAGACATGAAGTTTCCCTAAGACGATTCCTGAAGCTTCTTTCTTACTCGTTGTGATCATTATGAGTTTTAAATGATGCCAATTGTATTGGCTAAAAGAATCATGTTTTTCGCGAGTATTTGGACAATTGTCATAGTATGACAGTATGTTTGTGCTCAGAGACGAAAGAGGAACATGTAGATCATCTTCGTATTAAGTAGAATGACCCTTTGTTCTGGAAGAGTAGGTTGGATTGGCGTTCAGAGATTGTAGCAGACAGCACTACCAGGTATCCGGTGATGACAGAGTTTCCCACAGAAAGGACTAAGATTTAAGACCGTTATCGAATTCAGAAACCATGCAGAAGAGTAATAAAAGATGTTCGTGACAGGCGTTACCGTGAAAGAAGCATATAAGAAGAAGAGAGAAACTGAGAAAGGTCTCGATTTTATTTCATGCAGCACGTGGAGATTTCAGTTCGGGCATCAAGACAATCAGACCGTAGGAGGCGAACTATTCAGCACATAACCTGGAGTTGACAGCAGCCGAGTTGGTGAATTTTGAGCGGTGCTAGAAGACCTGTCGAAGACACGCAGTCTTGCTTCTCTAATCATTTTAGTTGTACTAAGATGAATTGAGAACAGAAGCAGACTTGCGGATGGAAGAGATTCGAGATCATGTATTTGAATGGATGAATTTTGAAGCAAACGTTTGTGTTTGGAAGAGTTGATTTTGTGAAGGATGAAGCTATTGATGACGTAATTCACTTCCTCTCAACCTACTTAAGTTTCCGTTACCTGATGATAAGATCCTTTAAATGATTTAGGTTCTTTATTAGTAATTCCGTTATGTGTTCATTCTGCGTATGTTGGATGATGGTTTTGGTGAATTGTGAAAGGAACCTTGAGATTTATGTTTAGGAATGGGCGGATTTTGAAATAACCACTTATATTGGCTGAGTTGATTTCGGTGAGTGATGAAGGATTGAAGCTATTAATGACGTACCTTAATTCTGATAGACATTCTCGGATTTCCGTTACTCTTTTGAGTAGTTTCGTTCTCCTCTTAGTTATGTTGTTTGATTTTGACGACCTTTGAGACTGTAGTTGGACTAGGTGGATTAAGATAAGTTGTTTTTGTTCACGACTTGAGATAAAGTATGACCATCATGAGGGTATATTTATATGATGCTAGTATTATGACGCCTGATCAACGTGATAATACTTACATCATGTGAAAAACTAGAAGGGGGTTGAATAGTTTTACGTCTTTTTAAATTTATGAAAAACTTTTGTTTATCTTTTAAAAAACTTCGATTCTATCTTATGTGAATTCAACTCTTGATCTAAGAGAGAGAGATGGAAAGATCAAACCACAACACGGAGATTTATAGTGGTTCGGCTACAAGGACACCTTCCTTGCCCTACTCCACTCCTCGAGTCACCTACTCGAGAGTTTTCTTCACTATGTCAACAAACTCCCTTATGGCGGAGAAAACCTTTACACAACTTTAGCTTACACCGGCTTAGCGACACAAAGCTAGATGTCGAGTTCTAATTGTAGCTAGAACCAATCTCACAACTTAAACACGACTTAATCACACCTTCTTCTTCACGACTACTTCACGACTTCTTCACGACTTCTTCACAACTTCTTTTCCACGACTATTTCACAACTATATCACAACTACTTCTACACAACTTCTTTACAACACAACTAGTTACTTACACTAGAATCTACTTATCACAACTATACAACACTTTACACAACAACACAATTGAATGAGGTAAGTAATAACACTTCTTCACTAGTTGAAGTAGAGTTCTTCTTTTGCACTTTTGGTGGTGGAAGCTTGGATCACTTAGAAACCAATGCTTAAGAAAATATGATCAAAGGATTTACAATGTTTAGAAGGGATTTAGAACAGAAAGTTTTAGTGTGCAAAAGGTAAGTAAAAATCCAGGAGAAGGCTGGTATTTATAGGAGAAAAACTGGACAGCTGGAGGCCTACTGGAGCGGGGGCGGTCCCCTTAAATAGGGGGCGGTCCCCTTAATTTTAAGGGGGCCGCCCCTACTGAACGTTGGCCAATTTTGTCCTTTTGTGGGGAAGGTTTTTCTGGAACATTTTAACTGATTTTGGTTAAAAATTTGAATTCATATTTTTATAAAAGATTAAACATTTTTATTTAATACCAAAAATGTTTTTCAAAAATATATAAAATGTTTTTGATGTTTTATAAAAAATCTAGTTATTAAGAAAATGTTCCTTTGATCATATAATGCATTAAGCATTAGTTCATTCATACCTTAAGTGATTTGAGTTGTAGAAGTAGATATTTAAAACTAAATACTTGTTTACGTCATAATTTTCCGATTAATGATTTTACATTTTGTGATTATCAAAACGTAGAGATATCGAAAAATATTAATAACGTGTTTAGGCATTATTTATATCAACAATCTCCCCCTTTTTGATGATTAAAAAATCTAAACTCATTAAATCTAAAAATTAGTTTTTAGACAAGTATTTAGTGAGTTTACATCTATTTCTCCCCTTTTTTGTAGAATCAAAAAGGTTAAGCCGACAAGTTTTAGAATCTAAATTTGTCGGGACGAGAACTCCCCCTTGATGTGTACTCCCCCTCGTTTGGGGGCACCAAGGAAACGAGCTATGGAACGCTTGCAAAAAAAAATGTTAGAAGCACAAGTATATGTAACAACAATAAGCAAGCATATAGAATAAAATCATTCATGTAATAAAAGTGTTGTGTATAAATACACAACCAAAAGATTACAACATTAAGCATGCAAGCATACAAACAAAAAACAACTAATGAAACTACATAATCGTCCTAGAAGTACATGGTCTTCCATGGAGCTTGCTTACAAGAAGGTTTTGAAAAATTATTTTTAAGCATTGCATATGCTTAATTGGGTGAAAATGGAGGTGGTGGTGGTGTAGTGGGTGAAGGAGGTGGTGGTGGTGGGTTGGCAATCATGTTTTCAAGAGATGAAAACATGTAGTGTATCTCATCTCTAAGACCAAAGATTAAGGTCCGGTTATGGATGCAACAAAGACAATTATCACCATGGGCTTCAAGCATTGCCCAAGGTATAGGAAAGAATGGTTGTGGGGTTGGTGATGGTGAAAAGTGAGCATCAAGGGGTGTGATGGGTGATAAGGAAATGGCAAGTTGGGTGTATGAAGGTTCTTGAGTGGATGGTGGTGATGATGCTCTTGGTGATGATGTTAGGTGAGTGTGGATGTAGTCATTGATGGATGAAGTGGATGGAATGGAGGAAGATGAAGCTCCATGGGTAGAGGGTGTTTTTGATGGTGCATTAGGTGCACTTGGGGATGAATTTTGAGGTGGTGGTGATGGAGTTTTGATGTCATCTTGGGTTAGGTCTATGAAAGGTTGTTTTGGTGGTATGATAACAAGTCTTTGCTTCCTTGGAGTCTTAGAGATGGAGGTTTTTGGTGATAACATGGTGGTTTTGGATGATGAAGGATGATGGAATGAGAGGTGATTGTATGGAGGGAATTTATAGTATGAAAATGTGGTTTGTTTAGGTTGATTTTTGAGGTTTTGTAGGAAGATTCCAATACCAGTTCGTCCATAAGGAGAAATGGTAGCTGGGGCTAGGTAAAAGTGGTCACAAGATGCAAAAGAAAACAGTAAATTTTACTGTCCAGATGGCCGGTCCCCTTAATTGTTGGGCGGCCCCCTTAAAATTAAGGGGACCACCTAGGAAATTAAGGGGGCCGCCCATCTGGTGTTTTCCCAGGCGACCAAATTTGAAAAATTTCCAGAAAAAGATAATCTTTAGGGTGTATTTGCAGCAAGTTCCATTTGGATCATGTACATCAAGAAGGATTAAATATTATCAATAACATATTAAAATAATATACATATTTAAGACTAGAAAAAAATTCATATTAGAAGCATAGGCATATTATATCAAATAAACTAGTAGTTTAGTTCTAATAAGTTTATCATCTAACATAATAAAAGTCATAGCAAACAAATGTTAAGATAATAATACTACATATAAATGTCTAATCATAACATCGATAATAATCAACTAAACACTCATCAAACGTGTCTATTTCTTCTTCTTTCCAAACATCCTTCCAATTGTCTTTCCAATAGACTTGAAACCGCCTCGTACTTCTTGGTGCATCTGCTGTGTGGTGTTGAGTAGTTCGGTTTGTCTTTCAAACAGTAGTTCGTCTGTTCGTTCGGAAGGAGAAGGAACTTGATACTCGGTGTAATCAAGATCCGGAAGATTTTGAACGAAGGTCCTAGGTGATGGGGTACTAGCACGTGTTGTGCCCTCCTCCTCATCATCATCATCATCGTCTCCTTGATGTGACGTGGAACCACGAGGTGGAAGTGAGACAGATTTACGAGATTTTCCCTTGTCGCTTCGGGGACGACGTTCACGGACACGAACAAGTGGATTAAGGACCGGTTGAACAGACTCATAAATTGGACTCTGAAGATGTGGATAATGCATCATGACATGATTGTAGAGTCGAGTGAGAAACATGCCATACGGAAGATTTGCATTATGAGTGTTTTTGGCGGACATGATGCGGAAGACAAAGAGATATGCCAAATTGTACGGCTGTTCAGCGACAATACAATACAACATGTGAGCTATGCTCGCCGTGACATGATCACGGTGACCACCGGTACCGAACGCATTCTCACGAATTAGTTCTTCCCAGCGCTTCATGTCGGAGCGTAACTCCTTGAGGAGGATTTGGTTAGCATGGATGTCAACATCTTTTGACTTGATCCTCCGACTAGTCGTACCACGATCTAGCCCAAGATATTGACGAATTTCTTCAGAGGATGGAATCTCAGAGTAGTAAGGACCCTGTTGAGGTCGATATTGCTCAAGAGATGAGAGATCCCACTCATTAGAGAAGACGGCTTGACCGGAGTAGGGGATTCCTAGAATTTGACCGAATTGAGCGAGAGTAAGAGTAATGAATTCGTGTTGAATCATAAAGGATATGAGGATACAGCCATTGGGATCGGTTTGCACCGTCACTTGGCTGTAGAAGTCAAGAACAAAGCAGGGAATGATAAGCTCATTGATTTTGTAGAGACAATCAAGACTAACGTTGGAGAACATTCGTTCGATATAGTCGGATTCATAGAACGATGGATAGACAACTCTCCTTTCATGAATGTTTCTATCTTCAATGGGACGATAGAAACAAGCAATAGCAGGAGAAATGCCTGGAGTGGCAGAGACTTTTGGAATGTATTCTTTTGTTTTTGAGACATCACCGACTGTAGTTTTGGGCATTTTCACCTATACAAGAAAGCAACAAACAAAGAAAAATAAGAAAATGACATGCATATATTATATATGCTACATATGTGGAACGTAAACATACTTCGACTCTAAAACTTAAATCCTAAGAAGTAGTTTACAATGTTCCTTAGTTTTAATTTTTAACTCGCTTAAAATGTATTTTATGATGTTAAAGAATAGTTATAGGGACATTATGATAAGAAATCAAAAATATCCGAACGTTCTTTTATACGTCATAAACTACTTTGAAATGTGGCTAGACAAACATTGGATTGTATATCTAGCTATTTCTTACGAGTGTTAAGTAACTTAGATTTTGACTCAAAAATTTCTTTCAAAATGTTGTGCCAAACGCTCCTTTAAATATGAAAATAACTAGTAAAATTTCAATATACATATGAATTATGTATCTTGATGACTTAAAACAACTAATTGCGTGTTTATAAACTTGACAAGTAGTTATGAACTTAATTTTGATCAAATTTTGATGATTCTAGCTCCTAATCCAAACACTCTCTTATATTTAACAAAAACATTTTTTATGATTCGAAAAATATATTTTTAGGATTTGTGAGTTGTAATAAACCAATGTAATTAGTTTTAACAAGTGTTTATGGCATAATTCAACAATGTGATTAGTTTTGAAAAGGAGTGATTAGTTTGACATAATGGTTTTTTTTTAATTACTTAGTTTCTAGGTTGATTAAGCATGCTAATCCTATGGGGAGCATTTGGTTATAAGATTTCTAGACTTAATTTTAACAAAATTTGGATTAAAAGAAAATTAAGTAAAAGACCTAATTATGATTAGACTCAAAATTGAATGGAATTAGATGAAATGTGAATTAGAAAACTTACAAAATGTGTTGCTAATCTAAATATAGGTGTTTGCCCCTTGTGAAATTAGTCGGGAATGATGATTTGGTGAATGGTTTTGGGTTTTGGTTCGTTCACAGCAGCAGCAAGTATGGGTGTTGTTTGAAAAGTGGGGTGTTTGGCAAATGAAATTGGAAGAAAAACGTTTTTGGAAGCTACAGTAGGCCGGTCCCCTTAATTATTAAGGGGACCGCCCCCGTTTACTAGCCGGTCCCCTTAAACATTAAGGGGGCCGCCTACCAAACTTGGAATTAGTTCGGGTTTAGTTTCTGATAGCAAAATAATTTTATGTATATATATATAGATTTATTATATATCAAAAATACGTTGGGTTTTAATGGCACGAGGAAGGAATACTTGACATTTTATCAACATTTCGTTAAGAAAACATTTCTTGAGAATTTTGGATAAAATGATCAAGATGTCAAGTCGACAAATGTGTTAGGGGGTGAGAGTAAAAGTGCATATATATATATATATATATATATATATATATATATATATATATATATATATATATATATATATATATATATATATATATATATATATATATATATATATAGTGAGACTTTCTTGCGAGAACCATTTTATCTGCGAGAACTGAGAGAACCACCAAAAACATACATGCACGCCTTCAATAATTGTATTTTTGCACATATGTTCTAAAAACAACATATATGTTTTTAAAAAAACATAGTTTGTTCTTAATAATTTGATAAGAAATTGGAAATACAACATTTTTCTTTGAAGGTGTGCATGTATGTTCTTATAAGGCGTGCAACGACAATATTGCGGCCTTGTGTAAGGTTTTTGTGAAAAAAGAGGATGAGTTCATGATGATATTGAAGAACATAGGTGGATACTTACGATTATTGATGATTTGCATGTATTTTTATTTTATTTTAAAAGGCGTGCATGTATGTTTTTTGTGGTTCTCTCAGTTCTCGCAGATAAAATGGTTCTCGTAAGAAAGTCCCCCTATATATATATATATATATATATATATATATATATATATAGGGGCACTTTCAAACGAGAACCATTTTAAGTGCAAGAACTGCGAAAACCACTTATGTACTACTAATAAAAGATAGTGTGCAACATTTTAATGCAAAATGGTTTTTTTGTAATTAAATGAAACTACATTCCCTGGAAACATTAATGAAAAGGGTAAAAGAGGTATTTTATTTTATACACTCTCATTAACTGCATGCTACAATATAGGGATTTCTTCCAAAAATTTCTCGGTGATAATGATCAGTATCAACTTGCTGCATATAACACACACATACACACGGTATTCAATATATATTTATAAAAATCACAATCTCTCTCATAAAAACAATATCATAACCATCACATTGTCTCACCTAAACCCCCAAATTAGAAAACACGCCGGATAATTAAAATCAAACCCATCGGAGGTGTTTTTTCTTTGAATCAAATGACAATTACAGCAGTCAAAGGTATAATCATCACTGTTATTTGTTTGTTTTTTTGTGTTTATTCTTATTTTGTTGATGAAGGAGAAAGCACATAATCATCACTGTTTTTATTCTTATTTTTTTGTAATTTTCTTTTTTTTGCGAATGTTTGATTGGTGTAAATTAATGGGATTGTTGATTATTTCATGGCTGTTAATCGCTTTTTAATTTTTTTATTTATATTGTTTGGGTTAATTTGACATTTTTTTGTTAATTCGAATGTCTGATTGTTATAATTGAATGTCAAATGGTGGCAGGGGTGTTTGGAAAATGTGTATCATGAATGTTTTTTTAATTTGAGATTTATGTATGAAACAGATGGCGTACGTTGATGGAATCGTGTGTGACAGCTTCTATGTGCCTCGTATTAGACCACCTACTAAATTTTGGACATTTGAGTTGCTGAAAGAAAGGGAAAAAGAAGAATGTGATGGGGTGGGACTAGGGATGGGTGCTAAACAAGGACCATATATTAAAGAAGATGCGGATCCAATGACAAATGATGAGGAGGTAATGTAGGATATATATTATAATTAGTTAATACTTGTTTTACGTAGGTGAAAAGTATGATTGTAACATAGGAGAATTTTCATTGCATGTAGGGAATTGTATGGAAATTGTCGAAACTGGTAGAAGGTATAAGGAATGCTAGGACCTGTTTTGAAAAGACTTTGGAGTCGGGACTAGTAATGTTCCCAGGTAACTTGTTGATTCCTGATTTGAATCAACAATACCGTGAAGCATTGATGATTAAAAAGTCTGGCGAGGAAAGTGGTAGAGGTACTAATGAGGAAGGGAGAGATGCTTTGAAAGAAAAGGCTGGTGAGGAAAGTGGAAAAGGTACTAATGAGGAAAGGATAAATGCTTCCAATGAAGATCCATTTGATTCGCCCGGATTCATGATGGGGCCGCAAACACAGTTGGAGGTGTTTAGATCATCTGATAAGGCATGTGAAGATTTCTATGCTGAAAAAAATACAATGGAAATGGTTGAACCGAGTTTCAGCCTGGGGTTCACACAAGACCCGTTTTGGGCAACGCAGAAAGAGGGGGAAGGAAGTGGGTCAAGAAAGGCTCACGAACATGAAGTAGCTGTAGAAGAAACTGAAATAGGAAAATATGGTAATTCTATTAACGTGAATGCGGGAAAAGGAAGTGGGACTGAAGATAAAGGAAAGGCGGTGAATGCAGTCCCATTAAGTGTTGTTAAACCAGAAGTGGTTCGTGAGAAACGGGTATGTTCGAAACCGGGAACGATGCTATCCCCTTTCGTATCAAGAGTGATTGATATTGATGCTAGGTATACAACAGAAGAAAAGCAACTGGAATCATACCTGTTAACCACAGACGGCATTGAGTTAAAGTATGCTCTTAATTATTTTTGTGAATATTTTTGTTAATTAATTTTACATATGATTAGTTTCAATATATTTTTAATTTTTGTGGCTATTTTATGACAGTGATGTGTTGTTTGAGACGGCAACTGGTGTAAAGGTTACATTTTCACAGTTAATGACGTTAATGGGCGGAGATAATATCGATAGTTGTGTTGTGGACGCCTGGAGTTCATTTCTTAATTCGTTGGAGCAATATAAAGATCCAGCGAGCCACTCAAGATACTATTTACCGAATTTTTATGTGGTAAGTTATTTAATTTACATGTACAAAATGTTTATTTCCATACTCAAGTTGTATCTTGAAAGTTAACATGTAAACAGGATAAGAAGGAATTTACTAGCGACACAAGGGCAGGGTATATCGTGGTCGCTTATTTAGCTAATGTGGAGATGTTGGCTGCTCGTGCCGGGAAACCACATATGCTCAACGATGTGGACATTGTAAGTAAACTATTTATCGTGCTCGATAAATATTTTGCTAAGTGATTTGGTTTAAAAACAAGGGTGTTCTGGTTTAAAAACAGGGGTGGTGTTGTTAAAAAAACATGGGTGTTCTGGTTTAAAAACAGGGGTGTTATTGTTGCAAACAGTGGGGGTTAATAGGAACATGGGTGTTTAGGGGTGTTGGTTATACGTAAGGAAGTGTTTGTGTTGCTTAACTATTGTGGTATAGGGACATGGGTGTTTAGGTGGGTTTAGGTGTATTGGGTTATAGAAAATACTATGGATAACCTGTTTTGTCAATCTTATAAAAAACATAGGTTTTATTGTTAAAAAAACATGGGTGTTCTGGTTTAAAAACAGGGGTGTTATTGTTAAAAAACAGTGGGGGTTAATAGGAACATGGGTGTTTAGGGGTGTTGGTTATACGTAAGGCAGTGTTTGTGTTTCTTAACTATTGTGGTATAGGGACATGAGTGTTTAGGTGTATTGGGTTATAGAAAATACTATGGATAACCTGTTTTTTTCAATCTTATTTAAAAAATAGGTTTTCATACCGGTTAGTAATGGTGAACATAAGTTTGTTGTCTGCTTGAATATAAAGAAACCGGCGGTTATGGTGTTTGATAACAAGAAAGTACAGAATCCTACAGATACAGAATGCATGAGAGTTGCGACAATCCTGGTATGTACATTAATGATTGACTAATTATCATACGTGTTGTTGATTTGTTTATGAAATTCAACTTATTGGAACGTTAATTATTGCAGCAAAAGAAATTTGGAAACTTCATGAAAAGCAGAAATCATGAAAAAGCCGATGAAATAGTGAAAAGTGAAATAACTCGTGGGGAGTTTCATTGGCAAACTGATAGAAGACCAAATGATTGTGGCGTATTCGTTATGCGGCACATGGAGGATTACATGGGGATGAATATACTAAGGTGGGATTGCGGAATAGAGGGTGAAGGTAGGAAGCAAACAAACCAGTTGGGAAAATTGAGAAAGAAGTATGCCGCTAGACTATTGCTTTCAGATTGCAACTTGAAGAAGGATAAAATTGTGGCAGATATGATGAAATTTCGAGCTGCGATTGCTGATGCTAGGAAAAAGAAAGTCACAGTAAGGGGTGTTTGAATGGAAATATATGCATGAAACACTTTAATGCATATATTTTATTATTTGTTAGAAACATTTGTTTTCTGGTTGATTTTGTTAGAAACAGATATGCATGAACCATTTGAATGCATATACGTTATGACTTGTTTAGGAAGGTGTTTATGGGTTTATGGTTTATTTTGGTAGAAACATATATGAACAATAGATTTTATGGTTTATAAAATCATTGGTTTATGTTGGCAATTTTCGTCATGCATAAATGTTAGTGAATGAATGTGATTGATCTAATTAACATGTTTTTGTATCTAGTATGTATATAGTTAGCATGTGTAGTTATTATTTGAAAAACATACATGTTTTCTATAAACATGAATGTTTATATGGTATTCTTAATAAGTTGTATGGTAAGAAAACACATGTTTTTAAGTGATAGGGTAAAAACATACATGGTTTTTCTTAAAGGTTATTTTATAGGAATAATAACATATATGTTATAGGAATAATAACATATATGTTATTCATACAGGTTTTTTATATAGTACACATACATGATATTAATTCCATATTAGCGAGTTTATAGTATGAAAACATATATGTTTTATGTGAACATTCATGTTTACTAAGTAATAAAATGTATGTGTACTAAGTATGTGAAGTTCTGTTGTTAAAAACATCCGAGTGTTTTATTTTATAGGATAAAAAACATGTATGTTATCTGTGAACATGTATGTTTACTAATTAAGAACATGTATGTTTATTAAGAAAGAACATGGAATTAAAAAAACACAAGAACATATATGAATATAGAAAATATCCAAAAAGTATCAAAAATTAAATCCTAATATATTGTATTTGATGCATAATAAAATTAAAAATTCCTAGCATATTACGCATCGAAAGAATATTCATTCATCCGTACTAGATGACTCAGGTTGATCATCTTCATCATGTTCCATATCTTGATCAACGTCTTAATGTTCATCAGACTCGTCTTCCGGGTCTTCATCAATATCTTGTTCATCTTCATTGTCTTCTTGGTCTTCCGAATCAGACTCGATTGCTAACTTGGCCTTCGGGTTTTTACATGTTGCTTTATTATGACCTAGTTGACCGCAGTTACTACACTGGCGTTTTCTGAAAGGTACTTTTCTGTTTGTTCTTGCTTTCTTCTGAGCTTTTGCTTTTTCAACTGCACTTTTAAATCGTGTAGAACCCTTAGGTCTACACTTTCTGGGATTTCTAATGATAACTTTTGAAGGAGCAATAACATCCAAAAGTTCCTCATACAATGCATCCTTGTTTTGAGGATCATTTTGTACGGGGACATCATAATCTATCTCCAAACCTTTTACCTTTGAAAGAAGATCAGATAACTTGTCGGTGTCATGTCTAATCAGATTGATTTTTTCTTCAAGTGTTGACATTATTTCAGATGCTATAACCTCCGTTTCTTCAATACACGGACCATAACGATGACGCTTATCACGTAAATGAGCAGGTAATACATTTTTTCGGAAACGGCTACTTATGTAGTTCTGTGGAATGGCGTCTATTCCATGAATACGAAAAACACAGAAAACATGTCTACACAAATAACCATGACGGTTAAAATGACCACAAGAACATTCAAAGGTACCGTCCGAATGATTAGCAGAAACCTGAAACGGTATAAAAGAGAAAAAAAATAATAATCAAAAAACGTAATAAACGACCCGATTATTAAAAATTTACCTGTTAGTTATGGTTAAAGAACATTAATGTTTTACAAACATGTATGAATGTGCGTAAAGAATAAAAAAAATGTTATCTGAATAAGATACATACCGTTACGTTTACGACCGTATTATATATCTTATCCCTATGTTGTATAGAACAATATTCAACATTTCCTTGAACACGAGAACCAATCTGTGAACATCCATATAAGGATTTAAAAATTTCGTGTTGAACTTCCTTGAAAACAGAATGTGTGTACACCTCACGCGCATGACACTCGATAGATAAATTTGTCTTCACGACAGGAGTCTTTTCTTCCGATGAATTGTCTAACACACGTTGGGTATACCTCTGCTTTTCCATAGCCGATTCAAAGCACAACATAAAATGGACTAGCGAGTTGCCTGGGTTTGAATAACACTTGAAAAATGCGTTGGAACTCTCCGATCTAGAAGTTGTCTTCATCAAACCACACATAGGTATCGTGGAAAAGTAACCTGGAGCCCATCTTTCCCTTATGGCAAACATGTCAGTTAACCACTTGTTCTCACCAAGATTATTCCTAGCTATTAAATCATGCCAACGTTGTTCAAAGATTTGAGGACCAATGTACATATTCCAAACTAATTTGTGAAACTCTTTCCTAAATTGAGAGTCTTTATCGATATCACCCATTACCTGTAAGTATATCAATGGTTTTATATTATATTGGTCTGTTGGGCATACATGAATATATACTTGAATCTTTATTTAATGAACAAAAAATGAATATGTAAAACAGATATGCACATAATAATTATACCTTCCCGGGGAGTTTCTGGGTAATGTGCCACATGCATAACCTGTGATGCGATTCGGGAAACATCTTTACAACAGCCTTACGCACCGCACCGTCTTGGTCTGTAAGAGCCAGAGGTGGTTGCTTCCCATGAACCTTTAAAAATGCTTCAAGCATCCAACAATACGATTCATATTTTTCGTTAGACAATAAAGCTGCACCAAAAGTTACACATTTTTGGTGGTGGTCAACACCAGTAAAGGGAACGAATATCATGTCATGCCTAAAACAAACATGTTATACAGATATATTAGTTTATAACACGACAATATGATCGTATCCTTACAATGAAAACATAAAATAGTGATGGAACTCACTTATTAGTATGGTAAGTAGCATCAAAAGAAACAACATCACCAAATGCAACATAGTTGCACTTCATGGTTTCGTCTGCCCAAAACATACGGCAAAGCTCATTTTTTTTGTGTGATGATGAAACGAGAAACCAGGTACATGTTCCTGCCTCTTTAGCATCTTGTCCACTAACATTTGAGCATCCCTTTCACCGATGAATGAATTCATACCCCGGTGAAAATTGTTCCAATCAACAGGCATGCCACGAACTTTATCAAAACCACCCAATAGTGCAACTCGTAGCTTATGTGCTTTCTGTGGACCAATGCTAGATAATGACGCACGATGAATGAAAACATGATCACCAAATTCCAACTGTCGTCTAGCTCGAGAAAGATCCATATTAGCCGGGTCAATGAGTTTGTGATTATGATTCTCCACAAACTTGAGTATCTTGTAGGAATTTGTTCCAACAATACGTTTTAAACTTAAATGTGCTTTGCAATCAGTAATGGACGTCGTCGATCTACGTTTCCTTTTGCGTTTCCCATTTTCATTCTCAACCTCTTCAACATCCTGATTTTGACCATCAATAAGTGTATTTGTTTCAACATTCTTCCTAGGTTTACCATATTTATGACATACCAAGTGCTTGTGTGTTACTTGGCCATCCTTTTTTTTTGTTCCACCTTTACGAACACAAAACCTAGCCTTAGAAGCGTACACCTTGTACGCGTTATATGCTTCGTCAAAAGTTGCAAATTCATCACCCTCTTTAGGCTTCTCATCCACAGGAACATCAGGAACCCAATATCTACCACCTTGGGGTGTGGGAATACACTCCCGATCAAGGTCATAAATATCGACATCATTAGAATCTACACAAAAACAATAAATCAGTAACGGATGTTGTAATGGATAACAAAATAACATGCAACAACATAAAATAAAACAACAACACAACAGGTTTAAAAGAATAACGCAACAAAGGATCAAACCCTAAAACATGAAAAAATCTGATAAAAAACCAACATGGACACACTAAATAACATGCATGCACATACAACAATTAACTGGGAAAAACGATAAAACACAACTTATAATACCAATGTTCACGTCTTGATCATGTTCCATATAATCAGAATTAAATGCTTGATCAGGTAACACAAGTAATCGATTATTCTGGTCTTCAATGTCGTTAATTTCTTCATCTTGTCCTTGAAATATGTTTTCCATGATTAATTTTGCGAAATGTATAAAAAATTGTGTGTTTGATATGATGTTTAAATTGATTTAGGGTTTGTTTCATCCAAATGGAAAAGAAGATCTGGAAAAAAAATTGAAACCGTATGGAACAAAAAAAATTAAACCGTATATCAAATCAATTCCATGTTTGTAGGGATTTCTGAATTTGAAAAACATCAGGATTTAATGAATAAAATCATGTTTAATGAAACATTTGGCAAATTACACATATACCCCTACGATTTTAATGAAATATAATAAAAGGAAATCAATTTACTAAATTCTGATTGGACAATATTAGTTCTCGCAGTTCTTGCACTTAAAATGGTTCTCGTTTGAAAGTTACACTATATATATATATATATATATATATATATATATATATATTTATTTATTTATTTATTTTGTGTGTAAACGTGGGATGTTGAATGGAGTTAAGAAATGATGAGGTAATGACGGAGATAGGTGCTGACGGCGACGGGAGTTTGTTTCATCCATAGTTTTCTTGACTCGACGGTCAAAGTGCTACTTCTACGTTAATCCACTTAACTCACTTCTCTTCATCACCATGAGTTATGTGATAGTGGACACGGAAGATTTTCGTGTTGAACGTTAAAGTTCAAAAGAGGCAAAGGGGGAAGAAAAGGTTCGAGGACGAACAATTTCTTTTAGTTCTAGATAGTCAACAAATGACGTATCTAGGTTATGTGCGGATATATTTATATATATGTATATAGTATAATAATATGGATATATATATATATATATACATATATATATATATATATATATATATATATATATATATATATATATATATATATATATATATATATATGTATAAGTGATTATCTACTAACTACCATACAAGTACTAACTAAACTAGGCATTAAAACTTATGGGGGGCATGCAATTTGCTAGTTCATTAATCAACGCACATAATGATGAACATGAAAGAGGGGCGTACCTTTTAGTCTTCAACACGTGGTCTTCAAGCGCTTCAAAGCGTTTATGTTTGACTTGTAGAAGTCAAACAAGGAAGAGATGCCAATAATCCAATGAGATAGCAATTTAGCCACTTGGTCCCCATTGTCTCATTGATCCAAAGTTGTTTGAACCAAAAATGGGTTGTAGTTGACTAGGATGCATGTATGGTGGAAGTATTCCCCAAGGATTGAAGCTTGGTGGATTCGGGTAATTCCACATTGGATAACTATTATTATGACGGTTTGTTCTATTTTGGTTTCTTTTAGGTTGAGGTGTTTTAGGCCGAGGGTGAGGACTAGGTGGTCTTCTAGGAGGAGGTGTTTTTGACCTAAGCTTTGGTTTAGAGTTTTCTACTTCGGTTTTTAAAGATGGTTTGTAGAAAGCTTTTATTTCCTCATTATTGGCTATGAGTATTTTTCTATCTTTTATAAGTATATATTTAGGCTTTGACTCTAATATTTTTTGATTACTAGATTCACTTTCAAACTTTACATTTTTAGTTTCACTAGTTGTAGCCTTAGTTGAGTTAAATCCTAATCCGGTTTTATCTCCTGACATTCTTTGAATGCTTATTATATCCCTAAGAGAATTACTACTATTTTCAAATTTATTAAGTCTACAAATTTCTTCCTTAAGTATTTCGTTTTCATTTTTAGTTTCTTGATATGTTTTACATTCAAAGACTTCTTTGCCTTTTTCTAAGTTATGTAGTTTAATTTTTAATTCTAGTATTTCTTTTTCTAATTGGTTATTTATGTGTTTTAGTGATTTATTTTTAGTCATTACTTTTTGACCTAATATACATAACCTATTATATTCGTTATCTAGGTCTTTTTCATCTAATGATAAATTTTCATCACTAAAGTATTCGGTTTCGGAACGTACCTCACTTGATGTCTTAGCCATAAGACACTTCTCCTCTTTTGTGGTTTCTTTCTCGTCTTCTTCCCTGTCACTCCATGCTCCTCCAATGAACGCCTTTTGGTTTTGCTCCTTTGACATCATAGGACATCTTCCAATGAGATGATTTGGATCACCGCATTTGAAGCACTTCCTCTCGCTCTTGCTACCTTTGTCGTCTTTGTTTCTTTGGAGTGTTTTCCTTTCGTCATGTGGTTGTCTAACGAATCTTCCTCGTCTTTTGAAAAACTTCTTGAAGTCTCTTACGGCCATGGCATATTCTTCATCATCACTTTCGGAGGTTGAGCTATCCTCGTCACTTGATGCTTTCCTAGCTTTCAACGCGATTGACTTGCTTTGCTCTTTCTTTCCTTTGACCATCTCGAAGTCTTTCTTGATTATTGCTTCGTAGACTTTCAAGTTGCCAATCAACTCGTCAAGTTGAAGAGTTGACAAGTTCTTCGATTCTTCAATCGCCGTAACTTTAGCTCGCCATTTTGGATGAAGAGCCCTAAGAAATTTCCTGACAAAATTCTTACCTGAAAAACTCTCATCAAGTGCCTTTAAACTTGTGATGATTGTGTTAAACTTAGCAAATGCATTATCAATTGATTCCTCTTCCGGAATCGTGAATTGTTCATATTGTTGAACAAGAAGATCTATTTTATTATCTTTGACTTGACTATTACCTTGGTGAGTTATTAGTAAAGAATTCCAAATTTCTTTTGCGGTTTCGCACATAAAGATTCTTTCGTATTCTTTACGTGGTAACGCATTATAAATAACCATTTTAGCCTCATTATTTTTAGAAAGTTTTCTTTTTAAATCATCACTTTGTTTTTCAAAAGGTACAATTTCATCATTTTTAGTTTCAAGATTATGTTGAATAGGTAAAAAATCACCATTAGTAATAACATGCCAAAGATCTAGATCTTTTGATTTCACATAAGTTTCGAATCAATTTTTCCAATATAAAAATCCATCACTTTCAAATAGTGGTGGTCTTTGCATAGATTGCCCTTCTAAATATTTTTCAGATTCCATAGATCGTTTCAAGTTTTAAAATACAGTTTATTTTAAAAATCTTGTTTGACGTGGCTCTTGATACCAATTGTGGAAAACTAGAAGAGGGTTGAATAGTTTTACGTCTTTTTAAATTTATGAAAAACTTTTGTTTATCTTTTAAAAAACTTCGATTCTATCTTATGTGAATTCAACTCTTGATCAATATGAACATATATAAACAAATATAGATAAGTAATGCAAGTAAGGTAAATATAATGAAATAAGAGAGAGAGAGATGGAAAGATCAAACCACAACACGGAGATTTATAGTGGTTCGGCTACAAGAACACCTTCCTTGCCCTACTCCACTCCTCGAGTCACCTACTCGATAGTTTTCTTCACTATGTCAACAAACTCCCTTATGGCGGAGAAAACCTTTACACAACTTTAGCTTACACCGGCTTAACGACACAAAGCTAGATGTCGAGTTCTAATCGTAGCTAGAACCAATCTCACAACTTAAACACGATTTAATCACACCTTCTTCTTCACGACTACTTCACGATTTCTTCACGACTTCTTCACAACTTCTTCACGGCTTCTTCACGACTTCTTCACAACTTCTTTTCCACGACTACTTCACAACTATATCACAACTACTTCTACACAACTTCTTTACAACACAACTAGTTACTTACACTAGAATCTACTTATCACAACTATACAACACTTTACACAACAACACAATTGAATGAGGTAAGTAATAACACTTCTTCACTAATTGAAGTAGAGTTCTTCTTTTGCACTTTTGGTGGTGGAAGCTTGGATCACTTAGAAACCAATGCTTAAGAAAATATGATCAAAGGATTTACAATGTTTAGAAAGGATTTAGAACAGAAAGTTTTAGTGTGCAAAAGGTAAGTAAAAATCCAGGAGAAGACTGGTATTTATAGGAGAAAAACTGGACAGCTGGAGGCCTACTGGAGCGGGGGCGGTCCCCTTAATTTTAAGGGGGCCGCCTAGCAAAATTAAGGGGGCCGCCCCTACTGAACGTTGGCCAATTTTGTCCTTTTGTGGGGAAGGTTTTTCTGGAACATTTTAACTGATTTTGGTTAAAAATTTGAATTCATATTTTTATAAAAGATTAAACATTTTTATTTAATACCAAAAATGTTTTTCAAAAATATATAAAATGTTTTTGATGTTTTATAAAAAATCTAGTTATTAAGAAAATGTTCCTTTGATCATATAATGCATTAAGCATTAGTTCATTCATACCTTAAGTGATTTGAGTTGTAGAAATAGATATTTACAACTAAATACTTGTTTACGTCATAATTTTCTGATTAATTATTTTACATTTTGTGATTATCAAAACGTAGAGATATCGAAAAATATTAATAACGTGTTTAGGCATTATTTATATCAACACATCATATAACGTGCACTTATTGTGATAATAGGATATTTCGAGGAGTGCCTTAGAAGCCTTAGAATTTCTGATAGCTGTTTGAGATTATCTGAGTTAGTGAGACTTTAGGTTCATTCTTCCTATGCGTTTAATCTGCTCTCATCGTTATACGATTTGATACGTTTGGATTCTCGACACGCGTTTGCTGACCTCTATACTTCCGATAAGAATCTTAAGTTCTGTTGTAGAGCTTTCTGCGGGTTGATGTTATCAACAATCTGTTTTCTGTACGTTCTCATCTGATTTGTCTAATCAAATTCTATGGACGACATATCCGTCAAATCCTACGTATTCCCTGTATCTCTTCCGAGAGAATACGATTATCATCTGTTACGTTTGGTATTTTATTCTTTTGATCTGGATTCGGTATAGTATGTCTTTTCTGAAGAAGCCGAAGCTATTTTGATCAACAAGATAGAGTCATGATAAACAAGTCTGTGGAAAACTAGAAGGGGGGTTGAATAGTTTTTACCATTTCTCGAGTTTAATTTGTTTTGTTATTTGTTAGTTCAAAGGAAACAATCACAAATTAAGTTATCACACAATATAAACTAAAGATAAAGAGATGAAAGATCAAACCACATAACACAAGTGTTTATAGTGGTTCGGCTTGCAAGAGATCCTTATCCTTTCCCTACTCCACTTCCTCGAGTTACTTACTCGAGAGATATCTTTCACTAAGAAACAAACTCCCTTCAAGGTGGAGAAAACCTTTACACGTCGCTTACTTCCTTTTCCGGTACTAAGCTAAACACCGGGTTCTTTCACAAGGTAGAACCAACCTGACGTCGCCTAATTACTTTACCGACACTAAGCTAGATGTCGAGTTCTTTACAAGGGTACAACCACTCCCTACTCTCTTTGTGCTTTGAGGACTAAAGCACTAACCACACTCACTGATCTAACTGATACAAATGATAAGAAACACTTAATGTGTTTACACAGAACCTATACTGCAACTTCCAAACAGTCTACTTGTTTGAAGCTTGTTAACTTGATCTTCTTTGCTACAAAAGAAACATCAATGATATATATATAACTACTGTGGTTAGTAACTAAAGTGAATGTATGTGTTTTTCTTTTCTAAGTGGATGATTAGATCAAATGCCAAGTCTGCTATTTATAGGCAAACAAGGCAAACCTCCCACGGATCCGGCGGATCCCTTAGAAGGGATCCGTCTTTGTATGGACTTGGATCCGTGGTTATGACAGCTAATGTTGCACATGAGATCTCCTCAAATCTTTCCATATCCTTGTGTTGTCAAATCAATATCTTTCAATGTCAACTATATAACTTGAGTATCTAATCAAGATATCACACAATCTTACCAAGATTGTATTTGTGATGTATACCATGATGTCACTTTGTAACTTTTAAATTAAAGTTTCCATTTAAGGAAATACACATGTATATGCAATATAATGTTAGTGATCATGTTAAATGAAAGATGTGTTTTGAAAAAGACTTTAACTAGTATTTATAATTTGCTTAAGGAATATACTTTGTGTTTGTCATGAACAAAACATAAGCAAAGATCGTAAAATATAAATAACGTTTTTAGTACGATATTTGTATTAACAATCTCCCCCTTTTTGTTGATGACAAAACCTATAATTATATTTTTAAGCAAACAAGTAAATATAGTTTAAGTCCTTTTAAAAATATAGATTAAGTTTTGAGTTATTCAAATTTTGATTACTATTATGAAATAACTTAGTATGAATCTAATTATGCAAACTTAATCCTTTTTCCTTTCTCCCCCTTTTTGTCGAAACAAAAAGAAGAGGTGCGTAGCGGAATGCGATTTTGAGAACTTTAATAGCTCCCCCTTGTTTTATACTCCCCCTAAATGGAGTAACAAGTAAATGATGCATAAACCTACAAGACAAATGGTTAGAATATGAAAGATTTATGAAATGCTCCCCCTCGATGTATACTCCTCACTTCTCGAGTACCAACGTATACTTAGAAGGGTATGATATGCTGCTAATGAAATGTTAGTAATGAATGAGGAAGTAGAATGCTTGTGAAGTATTCTTCCAAACAATCCTTTCAATATGTTTTGACTTTTAAAAGTCAAAGTGAGTGTCTGATCATTATTTGTACCTAAAGCAATCATAATCAAGGTATAATATAGGCTATATAAGAATGTTAGTTCACAATTATAATGATAATATGCAATATGTTGATCACTCATAAGCATAAAACATCACATTCATATATATTGAAAATTTTGTGACAAAAGTCACAATGATGATATTACAAGTACAATAAAAAGATATTCTAGAAAGAAATAAAAAGTCCTAAACCAACAATGTAAAAGGTCCTAAATAACTAATCTAGAAAGCTTATATGACGTTTAGATGCTCAAGAATGTGTTGGACTAATGTGTTGAGAATGATGGTTCTGTTTGTACTGACAATGACTTGCTTGATACAAATCAAGAATGAAAATGATGAGATCCTATGATGGTGTTCTAGACACTGAAGATGTTCTAGATAATGAAGTTGTGAGATGAAAATTCTAGATTCGTTGGTTACGAGAAGGTTGTTTGGTTTCTGAATGGTTAAAAGCTGACCAGGTACCCACGGATTGGGCGGAACCAAAATTTTGGTTCCGTCCTTCTTATCTTAGGGTTCCGTGAGACCAAAATTGATTTGGTCAATTTTTTGTCCTTTAAGCTAAGGTTTATTTACTTACAACTATTGATTTGGTTTTACTAATCCTAATCAAAGTTTAAGGAGACTTAAAGCTTCTCTTTTAAGAGGTTTGTCAAACACATGATTGTGTTTTCATGAGGTATTGGTGCAGAACTATAATGTTGAGCTAATAAGGTGTTATGATGATAGTATTGACTAATCTTAAAAGGTGTTCATCTTGTATGCCTAAATCAATTTTTGTGTCAAAACAAGATATCATTAATTATTTTAAAGCATAATCATACATTGAAAATTTGTTTGTGACAAAAGTCTCAAACATAAGATTACACATGAAGGTTCCTAGAGACGATAAAATCTTAAGAGTAATTATTGCGATGATACTACAAACTTCTATTTTGCTTGTTTTGATGATGACATGATAGAGGCAAGCCATTTAGTTTCTAAATTACTAGTGTCGTAGAGGTTAGAGACAATATTGTTGTCATCTTGAGTATTTGTTTTATTGATCCACATTGATTCATCCAAGTGTTGAAGTGTGGTAATTATGTCATGTGATGGATCTATTATTAAGTTTGAAGATGGGGATGAGATTCTTTCTTTAGGTGGTGATGATTGTGGTGAGGGGTCAATTGTTGTGGAAACACTTGGTGAAGTGACAATTGGTGTGGCAATTGTTGTGGTGATAATTGATGTGATATGGTATTGAGGTCCATGAATCTCTGGATGGAGAGGATGGAATAACATGGGTTCTAAGTTTTCAAGACTTATTTGTGGAGAATTGGTTGATGTAGGTGGAGGATCTTCTAATTATTCAAGATGTGGTTGTGGAGATGTTGATGGTGTCCTAAAGAGTTCCATGGGTTTGAGTTTTGGTGAGGATGGTGATGAGGCAGACTTCTCAGACTGTGGTGGAGCGGGAGCGAGTGGTGGTGAGGTTGCTACAGGAGTAATGGTAGGAGGTGATGTTGTTGTATTGGATGAGTTTGTAGCGGGTGAATTTGAAGAAGAGGATATGTTGACTATGGGAGTCATAATAGGAGTTGTTGTGGTGTCTGTGAATCTAACAGGAAAGGTTACATTACGAAGTGGGTTTGCATACCAATAAGGTCTGACACTAATTCTAGCCGTTCGTCTGTATGGTCTAGACATGTGAACTTTCTGGAGATGATATGTGAATTTTGTGGAGGTTTAGTGTGCTATGATCATTTCTAAGGTTCTAATTTATACTTCCTAATTGTATGAAAATTGATGTTTGGATTAAATGAGTGTGAATATCCATGACTTGAAACAAGATAAAGTTGTTTGTCCTATTGACAAAGTCAAACCATAGAAATGGAGTTGACATAAGAGTGTGTAGAAAAATGACTCAAAAGGGTTAAATTTGATTAATAGGAGTAAGTGCAGTCTGTGTGTGATGGGATAAAACAGAGAAATCAAATTTTGCAAGAAAATATTCTTTGAATTTCATAATGGTTTCTAATGGTTTGGAACAGAGATTTGTGCAGGTCATATCAAAGAAGTCAAACCATTGAGCTTAGGTTGAGTAATGTGTTGTGGATTTTCAGTAAATACAAGGAGATATTGGAAAATCTTATGATTTGATATTTCCACGGATTTGAAGGATCCCTAAAAAGGGTTCCTTATTTGTATTGGTTTGGTAACTCACACCTAAAGTTCAAAAATTTCAATTTTGGTGGGAAATTTTGTTCCTAAGTTTCTAAGAATTCCTATATGATTCTAAGATGAATTTTGATCAGTGAATGAATCCTAAATGATACTAAACACTAAGATTTAAGAATCGAGATGAGTCGAAAAAGTTTTAGACTTACTGAGAAAGCTGCGGATCCAAGTAGTATCAAGTGCGGAACCAAAGTGAGGGGTCCGCTAAATCCGCAGGTTGGCGGATGGCGGAACCAACGATAAGCCTTGGCGGATCCAAGTTTAAGGATCCGTCGGATCCGTATCCTAATTTTATAAAACTAAACAGAAGACTTGTCATATTTTGCGTTATTCGACGAAAACCCGAAAATTCATCTAGACCTTACTTAACATCTAATATGTATAGCAAAACAACTAAATGTGATAATATTAACAAACGATTTGATCATAGGTTAATCCGTTCTTAGAAACTTACCGTAGTAGGAGTTAAGCCAAACATAGGTTTAGACATGGTAAATTGATAACCCCGAGTGTTATCAATCTGCAATAATCAGTTAGTTCATATACACAAAATAAAACACAACTAAGTATGAAAATAGACCTGATCATTAAACTTCATCAAGAATGATGTTAAACCAAACAGTGGCATAAGTTTGAAAAATTGATAACCATACGTGTTATCATTAGTTTAAGTATAGTTAAAACACATAAGTATAAAGTACTAAAGACAAGTCTTAACAAACATAGAAATATGACCATATAGGGTCTAAAGGTTAACTGTTCCACACAATCATTTATTCTCGCTTATCTTTCAATAGTTTGAGTATTTTCTTTTGATCTTTTCGGAGTTTCATCATCCATTGTCCTGCACACTTTAGAACTCCCTTTGTTTGTCGGCTTTCCGCAGATTCATTATTGAGAGATGGAAGTTGACTCAAGTAATCTAATAGCGGGAGCTTTGAGTTAGGTAATCCATCTTCGTCACTAGCTGATGAAGATGATGAAGATGAAGATGAGAGACAAGCTCGTTTCCCTTTTCCTACTTTCACTCTATGGTCACTAAGAGGGACAAAGGTGTGTTTGATTTCGGGGTAATCTGGGACAAAACCAACAGAATTTGGAAGGATAGGAGTGGAAGCTTTGAACAAACGAGTGAGTAGCATTCCATATGGCAATGTGGTTTTCCCTAGGACACGTATATCAACCATCCTCTTGGCGATATAGTAAGCAAGATTGAATCTTTGATGAGTTGAAATACAATAGAGCATATAGCACAGTCCAGCATTCACGTGATCTTTGTTACCAATAGTACTAATGACATTTGATCTTAGAATTTCTTCGAGTCTCTTAAACTCAGGTTTGAGTTCATTGAGTTCCATGGCAAATGGATCTCGATTGGCATCTTTGCCCCGAAGTTTCTTAATTGGATTGGTTCTAGTGTTAAAAAGATGATCTCGGATAATTTCTTTAGGAGTTAGGGGAGTGTCATATGGATGTTCTCGTCCTAGATTTGAATTTAGAATGGTTAAGGACCATTTGTCAGAGTAGAAGCATGTTCCTTCACTTGGGATGTGTAACACTTTCCCAAAATGGTCTAAAGGAAAATTGTAGGAGTTTTGGTTTACATTGAAGTTGATGTTAAATGATCCATTGTCATCAGAAATAAGTTTTACTGAGGCATAAAATTCGAGAATGAATCGAGGAATGATAGGTTCATCTATGTCGAGAAGTGAATCAAATTGAATGGTGGCCATTTGTTCACGAATGTTTGTTTCTTCTAAAAATGAAGAGTCTATGGTTCTACCCTTATGAACATACCGACTTTCTAAAGCTTTGAAAAGTTGGACTTGCGCTTCTGTGAGTCTTTTTGTTTGATGATGTTTGGGTAGGTACTTCTTTGTTTTCTTGTGATCGTAATTAGTGGCAGGAGGCATGATTTTCCTAGTCATAAACAATTTTATAGTTTTAGTTACACTAATCTAAATTACATGAAATGTGGACAAATATGGAGGTGTGGTTATCTTTGACCTATTATGATGTTTGAAAATATACGTTTTGTGACAAAACACTTTATACCCCAAACATTCCTGTTTGACGTTTTCTTTGATTTTGTATTAGCAATGTTTGAAATTCATTTTACCTAGTTATGAAAAGATTTCTCATGGGGTTTTTGCAAGAAAATTTATTCTAATTGTTTAGAAGATTTGAATAGAGGTTTCTTTGGTTTTATTGAATTTTGTTAAAGAGTTTAACAAAATGGAATTCCTATTAACTTTTGACAAAAGAAATATCTGTAGTAATCTGAAATGTATTATTGAAATTGCATGAACCCTAATTTTGAATTGAAATGAATTAGTGAACTTACAGTGAGTGATCAAGCACGAATTAATATGAGATGAAGGATTTAATTTTTGAGTTAGGGATGATGAGAGTCGATTATGAGTTGATATTGAGAGTTTAATTAAGTGTGTAGTGCAGTAAGGAGTGTTTGGTAATTCATAGTCTGATTTAACAACTCACGGATTCGGCGGATCCTTCAAAAGGGTTCCGCCCTTGTTGTCAATTGGATCCGCAGGATCAGAACAAGGTTGTGGTATTTTTGTTTTTGGTTAAATTAAGATTTGGACGAATGTTTTGATTACTTCTAAATATTAGTATGTTTTATAAGGAACGGAGATTTCTTTCTTGAGATGATTGTAAGAGGATTTACCACTGTAATCCTTTTTGAGAGACTTTCTCAACATATTGTATTCACTGTTTAAATTGGGAATAAAGATAAAACAGTCGAGCTAAGTAATTGTTGAGACTTGAGATGAATGAATGCAAGGTTGACAAAACAGGAGAAGATTGGCAATAGAGACTAAAGACATAAACTACGGGTATTTTCTCCACACTTATCCTTAACCACTTAAGTATCAAGGAACATTAGTTTCTTAGTGACTTGTGGTACAATGTCTCACATTGGTACACAACATGTTTAGAGATCCACCTAATTGTTATGATTTCATTATTTATGATCTAAGAATAATAGTTATACACAAGGTTTGGTGTTCTAGCATATTCTACTTAATGTATTACTACTTTTAAGGTTATCCAATGAATTTACTATTTTGATCCTTAATGCGAATGATTTTTATCTTAAATTTGCATGATTGAGATGAGTGAAAACATTTTTTTATTCCTAGTTGTTTGGCACTTGAAGTTTTACTTATCATGCATGATTTTTGGTCATAGCATATCTTGATAAGGAGATGAGGTTCTACTAAGTTCGTTTGTGTTTCCATAACTTTAAGACATTTGGCTAAAGCTAGTGTGTACGGGAATAGGAGAATATGTTTTTCCTATATGTTCAAATTTTAATTAGATAGCTTTGATTTATGCTCTTATTTCTAGAGTTATCAATCTTACTTAGATTCTAGAGAAAAACTAAATTATTTAAATCTCAATGTTTTCTAATGGATGGGATTATCACAAACAACATTGTTTAGACCTATGTATTATCATTATGAGTTATGGAGAGATAAACCTTTATAATATGGTGAGATTATCCTAAAATTAATTTTCTTCCAAGTACTTTTTAAGGTTATGAATAATTAAGTTAGAACTTACTTTAGGAACATTCATGGATGTGATAATCACAAATGTGTTGGTTAAATCTTATCTTGGTTAGAGTTCTTGCAAGTTCTAAGAACTTATCCATGTATGGGTATTACCTAAGTGTTGAGATATAACACAAGAATATGAGACAACATTTGTCTTGAGGTGTTATATCCGGTTTTAGCAAAGGTTTTAAAAACCTTTTTCCTAGTAATCATCCTATCTTATACACATAGAATTTCTATTATTACATATGTAGTAATAGTTAATCATACCACAAAGAAATAGTTATGAAATCATGAGTTATCTATGAGAATAATCATTATGAGTAGAGTTATGAGAGTTCATACCTTTTTTATGATTAATACCAAAGGTGCTATTGATCGAGATGAGCACTTTAGTGATTAGAGAAGATACCTTTGTATTCATCAATGTATCTCGGGATTAAGTAAGATCATAAAGACCAAATCCTTTTAAGCATACCTAAAGAAAACTTGAGTGTTTGGTCCCCAATATCTCATGGGTCCTTTTTGGGTTAAACAACATATTACCATGGTTCACTAATATCTCCGAGATAGTCAAATGGTATTTGTCTACTAAGCTCATTTCCTATGTATGAAAATAATTCTACTGTTGTTTTAACTACATCCCTGTCTTTGATCGTTTTTGAATTAGTCTTACTTGAATGTTGATTTTTCAGTTTTTCTACTGTACTCACGGATCCTTTGTTTATACTACGCGGATCCAAAGTTTTGGATCCGTGGGATCCGCGGGTTACCAACTCAGTTGGTGTGATTTGATTTTCATTTATCGTTTGACTTTCAAAATCACTTAAATGACCATTTTCCATAAAATCAGGCTTGAAGCTACCATGAGATGATTTAAGAATTCTCATAGTGTCATCTGCACAGTTTATGTGTTTATTGAATCTTTGAAACTTGAGATTTTGTTTTATGTATTTGCTTAGTGTGAGTTTATGTGACTCTAATTTAAGGGAAAAAAAAGACATGGACTTAGGTTTATATATTAAATCTTTGGTTAATTTTCACCATTAGATCAAACTAGATGGATGATGGTGATTTGTCCATTGGTAAGCACCAAAATAAGAGTAAGCGTTTGAACTTTTCTCTTGTATTTAATGTTAGAAAATGTGTTTTAATTAGTTATAATTTTAGCTTAAGAACTTGTATTGCTGAAATTTAAGTATTTCGTCTAAGGGGGTTTTTGATTTCGACTTAATTGACTTAATATGGAAAAAAAACTGAATCAATTAAGTCATATGAAAAGTGTTTGATTGTAACTTCATATGAAAACTGTTTGATTGTGACTTAATTAAATACTCAACTTAATAATAAAATTTAACAAACAAGCCCCAATACCATGATAATAATAAAAGGGACAAGTTATCCTCGCCCCTTATTTTTGTTATTCCCACCTTTTTTTTTTAATTTTGTTTATATAAAAAAACTATAAATCTGAAAGTGCGGAACAGAAAATATAAAGTTTATATTTGTGTACTAAAGTCAAGTATATACGGTAGATAATATCTTTTAGCAAAGTGATCAATAACAAGTTGTGTTCTCAGATACATGTTGTATCTTATGTACTGACACACTCAAGATAAGTTAGCAATTAGTTTGACTAGACTTAACAATATTATAAAAGATGTTTCTTGTAACATAAAAGAAAGATCTTACTAAAGATATAAGTGTGTGTGTGTTAAAAATATAATGAAAAATATATATCTCTAGAACAACACAAAAATATCACAAGGTCAGAAATACGAAACCGATAAAAATACTGTGTCGCACCTTAAATAGTGTGGGACAAAAGGAATAAAAACACCAAGAAGGTTTTTAGAAACGGGTTTTATATAAAACGAAGGAAATAGAACACACACACAGAGACACCGACTTACTCTGATCGAATCAGGTTTCCTCCTCTTTGTTTTTTCTTTTCCTTTTTATTAAATTATCTTAACTTGTTAATTACTTATTATATGCTTTGTTGTACCAAATTCAGTCAAACTTAACTTGTTAATTACTTAACTGGTGCTGTTATTCTATTCGAAAACTTAGATTTAATAAAACTTTATTTACTGTTAATCAGTGATTATTTTTGTAATTTATAGTATTTGAGATAAGATTTTAGTATCAATTTGAGATAAGCCAAAACCGTCAACTCAAGTGTTTGTTTGGGAAAACTGTCTTTCTGCTTAGAAAAAGCAGTTATAAATAGCGTGAGGTGTGTCGTGGCGGTATGGATAAGCCTCACGCCTTAGAAGCTATGGCGAAGCCGTATCGTTTTTAAGGTGTGACTTAAAGCGGCACAAAATATGAAAATATTTTTAGATTTATATCTTATAACATATTTCATATATATCGAGTTTATAAAAAGTGTTATACATTAGGAATTAAGTCAAGAAACTATCCTTGCATGTAATCTTTTTCATTTCTTTCCAAAAAAACTTTTTTCACCGGAGTTAAATTCAAAAAAGGCGCCATGCCTCGCCCCTTAGCGCGCCTTTTTACGCCTCATCTCACGCCACGCCTAGAACCGACGACTTGGTCTATTGCGTAACGTGGAGGCCATGACTCGCGCCGCCATGGCGCGCCTTTTAGAACCCTGGAAAAAATATGCAATCACAAATACTCTCGTAAGGGACGGTTTTGCCTATTTTGTATACCCAAAAGTTTCCTATTTTGGTTCTTGCCGATTAATAGTGTGTAGCTTCTTTGGCTGTTTGCGCTCATATTTTTCAGATGCTTTTGTATCTTATTCTGTTTAATTTGGTATTCAACGAATATTGGACGGAGCTATGAAGCGACTTCCACGTCTATCGTGTTCTGTTGTACAGAATGTAGCCGTGTCCATGTGGTTATTGGCGCCACGTCTATCGTGTTCTGTTGTACAGAATGTATCGTCTACCACGTTAATTGGTCTTGGGAGCTATGACATTACAGGACCAGCTGCTGATGTGAATATGATGGGATACGCTAATATGGAACAAACCACTGCCGGTATACATTTCAGATTGATAGCCCGTACTTTCATTGTCGCAGAGCCTCAAGGGAAATCGTTAGTTTTTGTCAACCTTGATGCGTGTATGGCTTCACAGATTGTTACGATCAAAGTGATAGAAAGATTGAAAGCAAGGTGCGTATTTGCAAGTTGCAACCACACATTGTTAGTACCGATATTTTAGCCTCTTTTTCAAAATTACTAAAATGGTATACGGATTTCGTAATATAGGTATGGCGACTTATATACCGAGGAGAATGTTGGCATCAGCGGGATTCACACCCATGCTGGTCCTGGAGGATATCTTCAGTATGTTGTGTATATAATAACATCTCTTGGTTTCGTACAACAATCATTCGATGTCCTTGTTGATGGCATTGAGAAAAGCATCATTCAAGCTCATGAGAATCTTCGTCCTGGTTCTGTCTTTATAAATACAGGTATACAAAATCAGCTATGGTTTTAGCCGTCCTGTTTCTAATGTTTTAATTTGTGTGCATATATGTGTTTTTAATGAGCTTAATTGCACATAGTAGATGTGGATCAGCCGGGTTCGGGTCAAAACGGGTCCGAGTTGGGTAGCCAACTGTTTTTGTTGTAATTTATAAATAAATTAATTTAGTGCTTATAGTTGTTTCTCTTTGCACGGGTCTTCCTGTTTTAATGCTATGCCTTTGAATGTCTTGTTTTTTTATATTGTAATCGTTTTGGTTGATTTTTCAGGAGAGCTCTTAGATGCTAGTATAAACCGTAGTCCCAGTGGTTATCTGAATAATCCAGAAGAAGAAAGAAGAAAATATAAATATGACACTGATAAGGAGATGACGCTCTTGAAGTTTGTAGATGACACGTGGGGTCCTGTAGGAAGCTTTAATTGGTTTGCCACTCATGGAACTTCCATGAGCCGTACAAATTCACTGATTAGTGGTGACAATAAAGGTGCAGCTGCACGATTTATGGAAGATTGGTATAGTTCAAATGTCACACACAAAGGATTTGATATCATCCAATCAGTCACTGATTCCGGAGCTTCTTATCATAGAGTACCTCGAAGAATCTCCAACATAATCCCGAACTACCATGAACACCGTAAGTTTAATCTAATCAAATCTGCTATATAACTAATAAAAATTCATACGACTTAACTTTGATGTTCAAGCAGGTAAAGAGTTAATGGAAGTTGCTTCTAGCTTCCAGTCATCTCCAGGAAGACCTGTTACAAGAGCTTTAAGTGTTTCAAAACGGCTGAGGAGTAGCTTTAGGCAGGCAGAAAGGCCTCAATTTGTGTCTGCATTTTGTCAATCAAATTGTGGTGACGTAAGTCCAAATGTGCTTGGAGCATTTTGTATAGATACTGGTTTGCCCTGTGATTTTTATCAGAGTACCTGCAATGGTCGAAATGAACTGTGCCCATTTTATTATTGCACAGTTACCCGGATGAATTTGAGAGTACACGCATCATTGATGAACGTCAATTTAAAAAGGCAGTGGAACTGTTTGAAAGTGCATCTGAGCAACTGAAAGGAAAAGTTAGGTATCGACACTCGTATATTGATTTCTCTGACCTTTCAGTCAGATTTTCAAATGGTAATGAGTCGGTCAGAACATGCCCTGCTGCAATGGGCTTTGCTTTTGCTGCTGGAACCACTGATGGACCTGGTGCATTTGACTTTACCCAGGGAGATGATCAGGTTATAATAATAAGATTTACATGATTTTGCACACTTTCAAGGTCAACTTCTAAGTCTGGGCAACATACATTGTTTTGTAGGGAAACGCCTTTTGGAAGCTTGTTGGAGGTTTACTGAAAAAACCAGCTGAGAAGCAGATCAAATGTCAGGATCCAAAACCCATTCTGATTGACACTGGTGAAATGCATGAACCATATGATTGGGCGGTAAGTTCAACTGTAATCTCATGTTCAATTATTCGCTGGTTTCAAAATGGTATTTGGTTCTTGTTCTCAAAATTTCAAAGCAACAGTGTATCTATATGTGGGAAGAACAAATGTGTCATCAATGTGCTCTCAAATGTATGCTAAACATATAATGGCAAAAATTTAAAACCCAAATTTTGAATTGAAACATGAGGCAGTTACCAGAACACAGAAAATCACAGCTTTTTTGCAATGAAGTATTTTTGGAGAGGAAAATGAGTGTTGTCAGCTATGCAGTAAACAGATACTGGGACCTTAGAATATGTGAAATTCTTTTCAATAGGACGTAATTTAAAAAAATAAAATAAAAAAACAATATCAGAACTTCTGGTGTCCTTCCTCTCCGTCTAGAGCTAGGTTCTTCATTATTGCTGTTAAGATAGTAACAATTTGGGACTTGCACGATAGTAATTATACTCTTGGGATCATTTCTAGACTGTGGTGACTCAAGGTTTTCTCTGTTGCCCTTCCTGCACTCTTGGTCCTAACTCCTAAATATTCTGGAATGGAGGGTATTTTAGTCTTTTTAACATTTAATGCCATCATTATTAACCCTTTTAACCCCTAAATTTTATCTTTATCGTCCAAATTGTCTTAATACCAAATAATGAAGGCCAAATACTAAATATCAAAACTTAAATCCAACTAATTATCATATCTACTAAATCACCTTAGTAAAATTAGATCAAGAACCCTAGTCCCATGTATCATTAATTTTGGATATCCTTAGGACATTAACTTCAATTGAATAGCAAATAAGAAAAAGAAGATACGATTCCATCAAATTTCTCTCTGTTTTTTTTTTTTTTTTTTTTACCCGCCGTCATGAACCCTCAGGACATACTTCCGAGAACAGGTGGAGGCCGGGCTGTGGGAGTAGACTCTGGATGTTTTGTGGCATCACTGGTAGTGGTGGAGGAGAGAGAGGCTGAGATTAAAGAGATGATTAGATTACCTCAACGACACCAAGGATAGAGCAATGGACATTGCAGGCCTAAAACCTAGTCAGCTTAGGATGTATATTTCAATTTTTCTTCTGGCTCTAAGTACCGAAAAGGCGAAAATTATTCATAAAACCAAAATGGACGAAAATGCACCTATAAAGTCATGTCTTGTGTGCATGCCTTCACCCAACAGATTTTCATCATTGGCAATAGCCCCAGGACCAAAAGAAAGCTGAAATTGACCATTTGGTCATAGAGTATAAAACTGGCTGATGGGCTAAACCTGTAAATTGATGTGCTATAAACATATTTCTACATTCGCGGGGGATCAGATATCATACCTATACTAGCTCATTAAGACGAGCATTGGCCCTGTGTTGGAAGAAGCTTTGTTTTCTTATGTGGCTGGTAGTGGCTTCATTCTTGCCACTTCAGCTCATTCCTCTTACTAGTCATATGTGTTACATTATCATGTGTCAAATCAAGTTTCTGAGCTATATATCTATATTCTGATTTGTTAGTTGCAATGTAAAGTAATGTATGCTTATCCATCAATAGATACGAATGATTAATGCGTATCTATATAATCTATCTTAACTTCATGACATCACAAGTGGTTCCCTAGTTTCCTCTTTTCATATGCATTTATGATGGTTATCCAAACTCCACCTTCTCATATTTCTTATCATGATTTGTGCAGCCGTCCATTCTTCCAGTTCAGATTTTTCAAATCGGACAACTTGTTATTCTCAATGTTCCAGGAGGTAAAGCAACTTTCTTTCTATATTTAAAACAACTTTCTTCCTGCATTCATGTTCTTAAGGCCCCTTTTGGTTGTGTTAGTAAAATCTGTTAGAGAAGTGTGAATAATTGTCGTGTAACGCGATAGTAGCGTGGGGGTGGTAAACTGGTTTTGCTTTGCAAATTGCTTGTCTCACTGGATAGAGTATCATCTGGTCTAATTGGGTTGATGAAACTCAAACATGTCCTCAGAGCTGTTTACCTCATTGTTGGTATATTTAGTTTTCTACTTTTCTTTTTTATTTTCCACTTCAAGCTTCTTTTCGTGCTTAAGAACATCGGTTTTGGTATTTGTAGAATTCACGACTATGGCAGGGAGGCGCCTCCGTGACGCTGTCAAAGAAGTTATGACATCTGGAGACAAAGATAGCAATGTCCATGTTGTTATTGCGGGACTTACAAATACTTATTCACAGTATGTGACTACATTTGAGGAATATCAAATTCAGAGATACGAGGTCAGTATATTATTTGAATATATTCAATTTAACTTTTCCCTGCATATCTTTTGATACAAAGATACATTGCATGATTTTCAGGGAGCTTCGACTCTCTATGGTCCACATACCCTAAATGCGTACATTCAAGAGTTCAAGAAATTAGCATCTTCCCTCATCAGTGACCAAAAAGTTGAACCGGGCCCACAACCACCTGATCTTCTCAACAAACAAATCAGTCTTCTGACTCCAGTTGTCATGGATGCAACCCCTCTTGGTTCGAGTTTTGGTGATTGTAAAACAGACGTCCCTCCTGGCTCTATCTTTAAACGGGGTGATGTTGTTACAGTCATGTTCTGGTCAGCATGCCCCAGGAATGACCTTATGACCGAAGGCACATATGCATTGGTAGAGATTTACAATCCGATAACTGGGAACCAGCCTATGATGATGATGACTGGTGCCTAAAATTTAAGTGGTCGAGGCCTTCAAAGCTTAGTACAAGAAGCTATGCTACAATAGAATGGGAAATACCTGATGTGGTTGTTTCTGGTGTTTACAGAATAACGCATTTTGGTGCATCAAAATCACTCTTTGGTTCAGTTAACCATTTCACTGGTTCTTCTGCTGCTTTTACTGTAACATAAGGAATGAGCTAATGTTGTATATGAATGATACCCCGAAGCTAATATTCCAAGAGGGGCATACATGAAAACGTTAACATAACCGTCAGCTGATGTTTAGTAGACACACTATAGGGACGTGTATGTATGTGTACGTATGCCACATACGTATGCATGCAAATGCATATACTTCTGTTGTGAAACCCTTGTATAAATGTATCGTGTATCTATAAGTATATGTGTTAGCATCATTGGGACTGCTTTAGTTTTAGGCCAAGAAACTTTTTACTGTCTTGAATTTACTAAGGTCAAGCAATACTTAATCAGTTAAACCAGTTGGCAATGCTTGGTCTTGCTGAAATGTTTTCCTACACTTGTCACATTCGATTGACATGTTAACTTTTAGTTGTTTTTGTTAGAATTCAAGAGAATAAAAACGATTGAGATGGTAATAAACACCATATTGATAAACTTTTAATAGCATGGTACAGTAAAAAAATGCAAGTTAAATGGTAATTACCAAAATGGTATGTTAATTTCAATTTTTTCAAAAAATGGTATGAAAATAATGAAGTTTCCCAAAAGAGTCATGTGCGATTGTGCGAACGTGCGAACCAACAGAAAACGTGACACGTGTCCAGACAAAGTGGTACAAACCAATGATTGACTCCACCAAATACCCCACGTGCCCAGTTGACTTTTTTAATCAAATGTGCGAATGACGGTTGTGCAAATTGCGGCTAATGTGCGAACTGTACCAAAAAAGTAACATTGGGAACTAACAAAATCTTCAAAACCTGTATCAAATCTTTGATTTGATTTATTTTCAAAATTAGTTTAATTTTAATTTTATTATCATTAACAATTAACAATGTATTTTGAAAAACAACAACCTGATTTCACACACACAAATCCACACACATTATCAACAACCTGATTATATCAATTTTGTTCATACGAAATGGTTAGTTTTTTCTTTAATTGTTACTCGTTATATGTTTATATGATTATATCAATTTTGTTCATACGAAATTGGCTACGAATGGTTAATTTTGTTCACACGAATTGTTAATTTCTTAGGGTTTGTTCATACGAATTGTTATTTTTTTGGGTTTGTTCATACGAATGGTTAATTTTTCAGGGTTTGTTCATACGAATGGTTAATTTTAGGGTTTGTTCATACGAATGGTTAATTTTAGGGTTTGTTCATAGCAACTTGAATGGCTCGTAGTAGTATCTTTGCTTATTTGATTATTTGGCTTGTTTGGATTACCTTTTTTTGAAAATACATAGGGGCTTATTTTAAATTTGAAAAGCTGTTAAGTTTGGTCTTTTTGGGCTTATTAGATTATGGACTTAAATGGTCAGCTGTGGTATGTAGTTCAGGTTATGGACTTAAATGTGTTTGGATTAGCTTATGAGACTTAAAGCGTCTTTTTGGGCTTATGAGATTATCAAGTATGTAGAGTGGTATAATGTCATCCAAACCCCTTGTTGAATACCATAAATAATGACTATGATCAGCTGTGGTATGAAGTTTAGGTTATGGACTTAAATGTGTTTGGATTAGTTTATGAGATTATGAGACTTAAAGCGTCTTTTTGGGCTTATGAGATTATCAAGTATGTAGAGTGGTATAATGTCATCCAAAACCCTTGTTGAATACAATAAATAATCACTATGATCAGCTGTGGTATGAAGTTTAGGTTATGGACTTAAATGTGTTTGGATTAGCTTATGAGACTTAAAGCGTCTTTTTGGGTTTATGAGATTATCAGCTGTGGTATTAACATGCTCCAATAATCTTGGTCTATTGAATGCATCATTACTTGATATTCCCACGGGTTTACTAACATAACTCCAATCACACAAAATTGCCTTTGAATCACTGAATTCATAGAGTTGCTCTCTCACAGTTGCATCAATATTTTCCAAAAAAGCCTAAACCAGCGAACATCTATGTTAATCGAAAAATGAAAAATCTATGTTAGTTCAATAATGGTCACAATGCATAGGGATTATACATCACCATGTTTCATGGTTGGCTGTTTCATGGTATTCAGAATATATATTTAGTATTGTAGTATTAGTACACTTCAGTGTTCTCAGGAAGCCCACAAGTAGCCATGTAGCTTGATAGTTCATTGTTACATGTAGTTTGTATTTGTAGTATTTCTTGTTGTAACATTTTGTTTATTAATATAGGAATATGATGCCAAGGTTCACATTCGAAGCAAATTGCATTACTTTCAAATGATTAAAGGCAGATTATCTGAAAACCGTCGTACGCTGTTTCGGTCAACATGCTTTGGTCCATGGTTGGATTTAAATTGCTTTGCGAATGAGGAGAGTCTTATACATTATATGCTTCAAAAACAATTTCCATCTGATGATGACCGCTATGGTTTGGCACTACTTTATTTTGTTAATAGACATCAACTTCATTTTGGACGCCAGGAATTTCACCTGATAACAGGTTTTAAATTTGGATTGCCTAGTTTTCGGAAGTTTAGAAGTGGTGATATCATATTTCGGGACCGTGTATTTCCTCAGAAGGTAGGGGAGAATTTAAAAGCCATTGATCTTCTATGTTTGATTGAGGATGAAGAGCTTTTTGGAAAACTATCTGATGAAGACGCCGTCCGAGTTTGCCTTATCTTATCACTTAAGGTCATATTTATGGGGTGTGGCCTGTTAACCGTGGTTGATGATGTATATCTCAGATTGGTTGAGAACTTGGAAGTCTAGAATGACTTTCCTTGGGGGGGACACATTTGGAGATAGTTGTACGAAGCCCTTCGAAATAGGTGCACAAGAAAGAATGTGGAATATACTTTGGATGGATTTGTTTTCTGTTTCATGGTTAGAATTATTACACGAATTCTTTCAATGAATTATTTTGTTACCTGATATTCTTTTAATAAAAGTTGTTTTTTCAGATATGGATTTTAGAGTCTTCTACTCAGAGCTGTCTTTGGTGGAGCAAGGATGTTGATGTTATCCCTAGAGCACTTTCATGGTCCAGGAATGTTCCTTTTCAAGAATGGGAGTATTTTGGAATGCTTTTTCCTCAGGTAAGTGTTTATTTACGATACAAATGTATATTAGTTTACTTTGATTATGGTTAACGGTTATCCCACTTTCTGTTTGTATTTTTGCTAGGCAAAAGAAACAAACCATGATCTATATCCTACGAGATCTGAGGCTGATTCAGAATGGTACACAAAAGGCATTCGGTTTTTCAACTGGTATTCACCGAGACCCGCGCCTGTTGTCCATGGAGGGCTTTTTGAGGATTACATGTGTAAACGAGCAGAACTTCGTGCCAAAGCCCATGCTATGGACAATGAAGCTCAAGCGCCAAAATCTCGTGATACTCTTGAGGATCGTGTTAGGACCCTGCAGGATATATGTAATGGTTTGTTGATGTTACCCGCAGAGGTCAATAGTTTGAAAGCACAGGTCCACAAGCTTGAAACCATTATTCAGGTTTGTTTGTACTACAAATGTTTACCGTAAAATTTTTAGAGTTTAGCGACTTATTCATTTAATCGATCTTTTGTATTACCTAGTATATGAAGAGAAAAATGATGGGTGGACATAGGCAGGACAGAGTTGATCAGAAAGGGAACAAAGAACTGGAAAAGGTAATTCCCGTTTATTATATTTTATTTTTCTTTACATGAGTTTGAGATATTTACCTGAATTTCCTACATTGTACTTAATATATTTACAGGATGAATTCGCTGTTGATGAAAAGGATAGTGATCTTGGTGATGAGTTTTGCCCAAATTTAAATCATAATTTCCTAAAACTGTTTGAGTTTGAAGTCCAGAATGAGGATGTCGAAGCTGAAGATGTTGGAGAGGTTTTCACAACATTAACATTAATACATGTAAATTGTCTTTTAAAGTTAATTAATTATATGTTGGTTTGTATTTGTATTTTGTGTTATGCACACAGAATGAATGTGTTTACCAAGCTACCCAAGATCGCGTAAAAGCTGAAAAGCAACAAGCTGAGGTTCGACGTGTAGCTACACAAAGGGAAGAGAGGGCCAGAGTCTTAAAGGATCGCCAAATAGGTGGGAAGCTTAAAAAGCAGTTTTTGAAAACCCCTTACGTGAAGCTTCCTTTGCAAAAGAAGAGGCAGTATGAACTGGTACCCAAGGAGGAGTTTACGGACGTAGATACGGATGTTAAAGTTCCCCCACTAGATGAACTTAAAAGAAGAAACTCTTCATTATCTCATTATAAGCTCAAGAAGTGTAAAGATCTCACACCTTGGGAAGAGGTATGACCTATATCCTTCATTTATGTTTAACATTTTAATCATTTATATAACTGTGTAAAATCCCTTGATAAGCTTAGAAATGTTGACTTTAAGTTCAGATAATCCTTCAATAGGGCTTAGTGATATAAAGTTATAATAGGGCTTAGTGAAATGTGATGTACGTTTTCATGTAGGTACATGTTACCTGTTGATTGTGGAAGGAAAATTGGACTCGATTGAAATTAGTGGAATGTGATGTTAGGTATAAGTTCATGTATCCTGCTAGGACTGCAAATTACATAATCTTTAAATGTTAACAAAAGTTGGAAGCCTTCACATGCCATGAATTACACTTATATATGTTTTCACTCAGGATTATAATTATACATTTTCCATTGTGCTCACCATACTTTTCGGACCTATAACGTGTAGGATCTAAAACGGCCGAACTTCAGGATTGATAAAGTTCATGTTAGTCGTGACTTGGAGGGTTATCTACAAAGTTCTTGCAAGTCTCGTTGCCAGTTTCCTTGGTGCAATGATATTACTGTTGATCATCTTTTCTGGGATTCTTTTGTTGGGATGGACGATACTCGTGAAGGCTGGTTCCGTGACGAGGTAATTATATAATGAAAATATTAGCTAGTTATGTTTTTTTAATGGAATTATTGATCTATGTTTTTGTTAAATGTCTACAGCACATTGAGCTTTGGGTGATGTATTTGTGGCACTTTAGACCATCTTTTGCAGATTGGTCCATTGTTAGCAGTTACTTCTTGACACTTCTACTCCAAGGTTCATTGCCACTGTTTTATGCTACTGATGAAGTTTACAAATTGGCATGGTCTGATGTTGACCGGGTATTTATCTTTTTAGCAGTTACTTCTTGACAATTCTACTTAAATTTTGTCATGTGGAATTTAACTTTTTTTTTTTTTTTTTTTTTTTTTTTTTTTTTTTTTTTTTTTTAAATTCCTTGCAGGTGTTCATTCCGATAAATGAACCTAAGAAACATTGGTCTGTTGCCCAGTTTCACATACAATCTGGGAATGTTGTATTTTATGACAGTCTTTATCGTGGTGAAGAGGAAGGCCGTGACTGGTATCTGCAAATGAGGAGCTGTTTGGAAGTGAATCTTCCCTTGATTCTACGGGAGACAGGTGTGTTTGCCAAGAAACGTATCGACCCGAATTCATACAAGATCAAGTTTCGTCTTGCCCAGAACGTTCCAAAGCAGGGTGGGGTATTTGGTGATTGCGGAGTCTTTGTGTGTATGTTTCTTTACAGGTTAGTAATTATTGTCGTTATTTGCATTGGTAATTAGATTATGATAAACATAAACATAAACCTTAATTAGAAACTAAGAAATGACACACTCCGAGCAACAACCACTAAGATAGACATGAGACATTCCTTACACATGGACACGAACAACAGACTCAGGCCACAAGAGTTTTATTAGGATCACACTAGCCAACATTTATCTTACCAAGGCAACATACCCTTAATCTTCTCGATGAATAGGTCAATCTCTCGACCCCTTAATTCCAACTCCCTACCCACAATCCTCAGCTCCATCAGTTTTATGTCATCTTTCCTTTGAAGTTCTTGAGAAAACTCAGCCATTTTGTTAGGTAGAAACTGCGCAGCTGCAGCCTGCAACTCCTCTACAAAATAACCCCTCTCACGATTCATCTGATCAACCATCAAACAAACGCTATTAATCTCCCTAGACAGCTGCAAATACTCAACTGACGCCCTCGTACAATACAAAATGAACATGTCATCCCATTGATCAGATTCCATCTCTTCACGCAACTCATCCAACCTAAATTGTCCCGCCATAAAGTTTTTTAGTTTGTTGCAAATAAAAACTATGGTAGAATAAGATAAGATAACTATGCCTTGTGCCCATGCTTTAAATATGATAATCCGTGAACAAACTTCCAAAAAATTATCACATGCAAACAGTAGGGGCTGGGGATTAGAGGCTGGGGGGAATAACCAGGTGTAAAAAACAAACAAGATGTGATGTGTTGACCAACTTTATCAGGTTTGAAATTCAGTCCACAGTGAAATAAAATGGATTAGAGGCTTCAACACATAATAATCCATTCATAAATTTTTTTACACATGTTGGAAAGTTAATTTCATTTGTTTTTTAACCGATAATAATTCCGTCAGAAATTTGGTTACACAGGTTTGCTTATGGAATTCCTTTGGATGTCGATAATCCAACCCAGGCAGCACTTGCATATCGAGAGGGATTGATCCGTTATTATTTCAAGCACAGGATAAACTGTGGTTGAACGTCGATAATCTAACCCGGGCAGAACAGGAATTATTTGTTTTGGACTTAAATTCTGACTTTGTTACTTATGTGAGCAGGAGTATGTTAGCTTATTCATGATGTTATCAGTTATGTTGGAATGTCATGAAGACTTAGTTGCATTACGAATGTTGATATCAAAGTCTGCAAACACTAGCTTGATGTTATCAATTATGTTGTAATGTTATGAGTCATAGATTTTATGAAAACTTAGTTGGATTACAAGCAAGGTGTGTGCCATAACATTTTAGTTGGATTACAATAAAGGATAAGCCAAGTTAACGTGCTCGTAGTCTTCTGGCATTGATGGACGTGGTCCTTGTGAGCTTTCGGTTGGGTTTCCTGATCGTCTTTGATTGCTTTGCGATCCTCCTCGTGTAGAGTTCCTAGGCTACAATTTATCAAACATACTTATCAAGTTAATACATTTGTCAATAATCGAATACAAAATAAAATAATAATGTCACACATACTTACCTTTTTCTTTGGCAATGGTGCATTGCAAACTCCTCGGTTGTGACCACGTTCACCGCACCTTCCACATTTATTTTCAGTTGGTTCCTCACCTTGCGATCTAATCCGATCTCTGTTCCTTGGTCTTCCGGCTGGGCGCTTACCCATTTTCGGTGGCTTTACTTCAGGCAAGTTTGTTGGAAGCTCCCAACTTGGGATTTCTCCAACGGGAAATACCAACTCTTGGTATGTAGCTTTTAGAGTGGTTGTTCTAAACCAATCTTGCGCCAAATGATTACAACTTGTTAATCCTTGAAATCTACAAACAGCTATAGCATGACCACATGGCAAACCAGAAAGTTCCCATTTTCTACATGTGCATGTATTTTCCCTGACCCTTACAATATGTCTCTTTCTACGATCATTTACCTCGTAAATCCTTCTATGTTCAATGGCATTCACTGTCCAATTAGCACTCTTAAACATTCTGCCCTGAATCTTTGCATTAGCCCAGTCACTAAGCTCACCCACAGTTGCATCTAAACATTGGCGTAATAATTATAATTATAAACATGATATGTGTGATAATAATAAGAGCTAATAATAGTAATAATAATACTAATAATAATAAACACACACACACACACACACACACACACACACACACAATATATATATATATATATATATATATATATATATATATATATATATATATATAATCATTTAATTATATATACCTTCGTACTTTTCTCGTTTATCACAAAACCATTGCTGTAGAAGCCCTCTATAGTATTCCATTAGCATTGAAATAGGATGTCTTCGAACGTTTTTTGTTAAATTGTTTATTGACTCTGCACTGTTCGAAGTCATATAATTGTAACGTTTACCTGTGCAATGCGCCCTGGACCAATAATTAATCCCAGCTTCTATTAGTTTGTTGTAAGCTTCCCACTCGTCGGTTGTGTAACATTTGCAAGTCTTCCAATATAAAGCCTTAAGCCTTTCGCTTTGTCCAAAGTTGCAATTCAACATCAAATGCCTACAACAATAACCATGAAATGAATCCGGAAAAACCGTCTGACAAGCTTGTTGTATTCCTAGATGTCTATCAGATATTATAGCCAAATCTGGAACATCGCCGATGCATTCTTTCAAGTGGGTCAAAAACCATGTCCACGATCTCCCCGTCTCACCCTGAGATACACCGGTCGCAAGAGGAACAATCTGATTATTTCCATCCATTCCAACGGCGAGCAAATTTGTACCGAGGTATGTACCTTTAAGATGAGCCGCATCAATTATTATTAGTGGTCGCAAATGGTGCAAGAAAGCCCGAATCTAGAACATTAACAAAGTGTTAGTTTTACAATAATAACATAAAATATATATTCAATATAAAAGTTAATTCATAAATTATTACCGCAACACCAAAGGCTATAAAAACCATCTCAAATCGGTCTTTAGAATCCGTCTAAATATGTGTTACCCATCCGGGGTTTTTCAACTTTAAATTATAACAATAATACGGTAATTGTGAAAAAGATTTTTTCGGGCAACCGGATAACGTCTCCAATGCTATATTTCTTCCTCCCCATGCCTTTTTGTACGAAATGTCGATGTTGTACTTAAGGTTGATGTCGTTTACTATGTCATTTGGCTTATATATCCGACTAGGATCTCCCATCTTCGGTATCAACAAATGACCCAACAATTTAGAGGTTGCATTTCGGTGATTGGGATAGAGTTGTGTTCTCTCACAAGTGTGAATGTCATTTACTTTTCCTATTATCCATTTCATACTATCTTCCGCCTTAGCTGAAATTATCTTCCAGTCGCAATCGGGAGACAAACAAACTACATCATACCTATATCTATCTGTTTTTCTTGGTCTAAATTGAAAACCTTCTAAAAGTGCCTTTTCACCAATTTCGAACATGCATAATTCTTTACTATCAAATTCATCACCTGTTTTTATAATTTTTTTGCAATTTTTCCCGGCCCCTGCTATTTGCGTTTTAATAGGTTGTGTTGGCTGTTCTGGTGGAGGAGGAATATAGTTAAATGGGTTACTTTTCCATGCATGATCAAAATGGTCGTTTGAAAAAACAGGTTCGTTATTTTTGAAAGTTTCGTTTTGGGGTTCTTCGTCGAAAGGTTTTGTATTAAGATCGAATGCAAAAGTATTTGATGAAGAAGTATTTACCTCTGAGGCATTTTCAATCTTCTTAATATACACATTATGCAACACCCTTGATTTTCCTTTCAAAACTTGATGTACAAAAAACGCCATATCATCATCGTCAGCTATTTGGACACAGTTATTTCCAACATTGTAAGAGAGCTCAATATCATCGTGTTGGCCGATGTTGAACTTTTTCTTGACCATATCAACAAGTTGTGCGTATGTAATATTTTTTAGAAGTGATACACCAAATATTTTTTCCCCACAAACCAAAAATACACTAACTTTACCACTCATGTTTTTTAGGCTAAACGAATTTTAGATACAATACAGTTGTGTATGTGAAACAATATAATAGAATTGTAATTCGCACATTTGTCCAATTCGCACATTCGCACATCTGAAACTTAAATTTTAACCTACCATTGGTACCTTTATTTAAATAGCATACCCACCACATATTTATTGGGGTCCTTTTAATAAAATTACCTTTGACTTTTTCAGGGGTAAAAAATTACAGCTGGATTCATAATTATATAGTTCGCACATTTGTCCAATTCGCACATTCGCACATCTGAAACTTAAATTTTAACCTACCATTGGTACCTTTATTTAAATATCATACCTACCATTTGTACCTTTAATTAAATATCCTACTTACCACATATTTATTAGGGTCCTTTTAATAAAATTACCTTTGACTTTTTTAGGGGTAAAAAATTACAGCTGGATTCATAATTATATAGTTCGCACATTAGTCCAATTCGCACATTCGCACATCTGAAACTTAAATTTTAACCTACCATTGGTACCTTTATTTAAATATCATACCTACCATTGGTACCTTTAATTAAATATCCTACTTACCACATATTTATTGGGGTCCTTTTAATAAAATTACCTTTGACTTTTTTAGGGGTAAAAAATTACATCTGGATTCATAATTATATAGTTCGCACATTAGTCCAATTCGCACATTCGCACATCTGAAACTTAAATTTTAACCTACCATTGGTAGCTTTATTTAAATATCATACCTACCATTGGTATCTTTAATTAAATATCCTACTTACCACATATTTATTGGGGTCCTTTTAACAAAATTACCTTTGACTTTTTTAGGGGTAAAAAATTACAGCTGGATTCATAATTATATAGTTCGCACATTTGTCCAATTCGCACATTCGCACATCTGAAACTTAAATTTTAACCTACCATTGGTACCTTTATTTAAATATCATACCTACCATTGGTACCTTTAATTAAGTATCCTACTTACCACATATTTATTGGGGTCCTTTTAATAAAATTACCTTTGACTTTTTTAGGGGTAAAAAATTACGGCTGGATTCATAATTATATAGTTCGCACATATGTCCAATTCGCACATACAAAAAATTATATACGTTATAAAACTTTATAACCACCGATTATTAAAATTAGAACACATCTTTTAACAGAAACTATATTTGTATAAGAGTCGTAGTCATGGTACTATATGCCTTGTAGAAACAATATTTATATACTTCGCACATTTGTCCGACTCGCACATTCGCACATCCCAAAAATTATATACGTTATAAAACTATACCACCACCCATTATTAAAACGCATATTTTATAACCACTATATTTGTATATGAGACGTTTTTCATGGTACTATATGCCTTGTATAAACAATAATTATATACTTCGCACATTTGTCCAATTCGCACATCCCAAAAATTATTATAAAACTTTACCACCACCGATTATTCCTTTTGTAAAAACAACTGGTTATGGTTAATTGAATGAAATGGATCTTATGATTCACATTTTCTGTGTATAATGTGTTCAAATATGTTTTTACTTTTTGAGTGTCTTTGAAACTGAAAAACTCATTAATGAAACCATAAAACACAGACCAAACATGATAATAGAAATATGCAAAAATATATTAATGGCTTGGATAAGCCCAAAACCATGACGCCTATCTAACAGACCATAATCATTCAATTTTTGTTGTTGTTCTTAATTAAGTTCTTGCCTTCTTTTTTTTTTCTTCTTTTTTGCTTGAGTTGCTTGAGTTGCATCTGCACTTTCTTCTTCTTCAATACTCTCCTTAGTTGGTGTTGTTGTCCCACTTCCATTTATACCACCAACTGCAGGTTTGTTTCCACTTCTAATACCCAGACCTATGACACCACCACTTACTTTCTCTGCCTCTTCACCACCAGCTCCACCAGCTACAACAACACTTCCACCTGTGTAAGCATGTCTCCAACACTTAACATCCATACAACAGACAATTCATCTTTCGTCCAACACCTCTACCTGTGTATCATTAGCAGTCATTTTCTTTCTCTTTAATTTTTGAGTTGAATTGCTAGGATCCTGGACACACGATTAAGGTGGTTAAACCCTCTAACTTTGTGTGTATGATATGTTGTGTTAAAATGATTAAGTGCGCGGAATTCACTCAACCAAACTTAGAAGGTTGTGTATGTTATGGAAATGGAATTGTTATGTTTGTTAGTTAGCAATGAAACACATAAAGATTATCACTAAACGATTCAATATTATTAAAGATAATAATACGAGTGACCTTGAAATATCACTAGGGTTACAACCTTGAATCTTATGTTTCTATCACTTATGATATATTTGTGTTTGTTCTAACAGTTATGCATGCTCTAACGTATGCATGGACTAACTCTTAACACTTCTATATTTTTACACACACACACACACTTAAATATCACTAGTCTAAGATCTCTTTTATAGTCAAAAGATCTTTACAAATTGCTTAAAGTCTTGACCGACTTACTTGGTTAACTTATCCTATTGAGTGTCAGTACATCAGATACAACATGTATCTATGTATACAACTTGTTAACTAAGCACATGGAGTAAAATATTATCTACCATATATTGTTGACCAAAATACAATAAATATCTTATCGATCTTATCCTTCCATCAGCAGAGTTGTTCATTATCAGCAGGAACAATCTTTCGCTATCAGCAGAATCATCAGCAGAGTTGTTAAGCCTATCAGCAGAGTGAAATGCTCTATCAGCAGAATCAACATCATCAGCAGAAACCGTTTTGCACTAGCAGCAGAATTACACTTAGAGTATTTCTTGGATTAGAACCCGATATTAAACATCTTGAATATTTAATTCCCAACAATCCTCCCCTAAACATGTGAATCCTTTCAAACATGTTTCTGAATTAAATCTTGGATTGAAGATCTTTCAAACACTTATGTTCTTCAAGATTGAATATCTTCTCAGTAATTCATCTACTTTGCTCTTCTTTGACTTTAGCAATATCAAAACATATTGAACCTATCTTGGACTAAAAGATGGTGCAATTTCCTTGGATGGAGGAATTATAAGAGGCAATGATGCTGTGTATCTTGGATGCTTGTTTCAACAAGTGAAATCATCTAACCAGCATGTCTTTGAAGTGAAATTGAAACTTTTCTTCGTTTGATCTAGATAGAACTTTCTCCTTTGGAATGTTCTTGTCATTTTTAACCTCCTCATCATCTTGTATGCTCTTGTCTTCTCCTTCCATATATTGGATTATCTTCCTTTTCTGGGCCATTATTTCCTCCCCTGAGATTGTTACCTCCCCTGAAGCAAATAACTTTTGTTTCCTCCCCTTGTTTGGAAGATCTCACTATGTACCTTTGACTGATCTATCAATGTGAACTTGTTGTCAGACAATATTGTACATGAAGCCATCAATTCCTTAAGAGTTTAAGTTTCTGCCCTCATCACTTCTAGGTGTGTTAACTCCTATGAGAGGTGAATCAGTGGACATTTTGATTCATGATCCATCAATGAATGGTTTTTGTGAATCCTTGAAAATCCTTTTAAGAAATCATTTAACTTAGTAGTATGTTCATGATTTTAGAATTGAAAAATCATACTACTTTCAACCATTTTGAAAGAATCAAGTGTATAACAGACACTTAATTAGCATTTCGGTTTAAAGCAACCTCTGGTTGTGTGAGAACCAATGTTTTTTCAGTTATAAATAACTGCCTGTGTGCAGATAAACTCATTCAAAGAGCTTTCCTGACAGGGTTTCCAGCTCATAGTAATTGTTGCCTCTAACACAAGTGTTAAATTCACTTTTACTAGCTGTTCTTTCTATCAGATGTCCTCAGACTTGCACATTATACTTAAAAGTATAAAATGATAGAAAGTGAGTTGCATCAGTTACTATCTGATCAACTAAGTCATCAATTCAATGTGAAATATCATAACTAGATTTCAAGAAAGAAGTTTTAAGGAGCTTTAAAGTCCCAAACTCAGTCCATCATAAACCTATTATGGTCAGCAGCTAATATCTCAATCCTGCTGTTTCCATTTCACTTGAAAACATCCTTTGTGTTTATATATTCATACCTGAAATTGTTAGTCTAAAACCAAAAGAACAATGTACAAAGTACTTGTCTTGCATTAGTATAATCATAAAACCAACTGTATGAATAACATAATTTATATTTTGTACTAGCAGCACCTTGTGTGCTTTAGCAGTACCTTATGATACATTAGCAGTACCTTATGAATCAGTAGCAACAACAAAAATTTATTTACATAAACACATTATTTGAAAATTTTAAAGATTAAGCATTCCAATACTTGCTACCAAGTACTGAAACCTTGAAACATCAAAAGCTTTTGTTAGCAGATCTGCAAAATTATGTTCTGAAGCAATTTTAAGAACTTGAATTAATCTCTTCTCATTGCAGTCTCTTATAAAGTGATGTCTAATTTCAATGTGTTTTGTTTTAGAATGTTGCACTGGATTTTTAATAATACAAATTGTACTACTATTATCAATATGAATAACAGTGTTTAAGAAATTGTACCCATAATCAAGGAGTTGGTTTTGAAGCCATAGAACTTGACTAGAGCAAATTACAGCAGCTATATATTCAGCTTCAGTTGTTGAATTTGCCACACTTGTTTGCTTCTTACACTGCCATGAGACAAGTCTACACCCAAGGAATTGACATCCTCCAGTTGTTGACTTTCTGTCCAAGCTAGCACCAGCATAATCACTATCCGAATATGCTACCAAGTCAAAAGGAGATTCCTTTGAATACCATAGACCCAACCTTGGTTGACCCTTGAGATATCTAAAAATTCTATTGACTGCAGTTAAATGAGAAACCTTTGGAGTAACTTGAAATCTTGCACAAACACAAACAGGAAACATGATATCAGGTCTAGATGATGTAAGATACATCAAAGAGCCTATCATAGATCTGTAATTGTGTACATCTACATTCTCTCCATCTTCATCTTTCAGAAGGTGCTTCTCAGAGTCCATTGGTGTGCTTGCTGTTTTTGAATCAGCAAATTGAAATTTTCTAAGTATCTCTGCAACATATTTGTCTTGACTAATAAATATGCCTTCAGATGATTGCTTAACTTGCAAACCCAAAAAGAATGTAAGTTCTCCCATAGAACTCATCTGAAACTTATCTTTCATAAGCTTCTCAAATTCTAAACACATTTCTTTCCTAGTAGATCCAAAGATAATGTCATCCACATACACCTACACTAACAGAAGATCCTTCTTGTGCTGTTTGATGAACAGTGTCTGATCAATCTTTCCTCTTTGAAATCCATTTTCTAATAAGTAGGAAGCTAGTGTTGCATACCAAGCTCTTGGTGCCTGATGAAGGCCATAGAGAGCTTTCACTACTCTGTACACTTTGTTTGGATGTAATGGGTCAATGAAGCCTGGAGGTTGTGAAACATATACCTCTTCTCCAATTTCACCATATAAAAATGCACTTTTGACATCCATTTGGTAGACTGTGAAGCCTAAAAATGAAGCATAAGCTAAGAAAAGCCTAATCGCCTCAATCCTTGCTACTGGAGCATAAACTTCATCATAATCTATCCCTTCTTCTTGTGTGTACCCTTGCGCTACTAATCTAGCTTTGTTCTTGATCACAATTCCTCTTTCATCCCTTTTGTTCTTAAAAACCCATCTAGTGCCAATTACCTTCACACCTGTAGGTAAATCAACTAGCACCCAAACCTTTTGAATCTTGAACTGAAGAAGCTCTTCTTGCATAGCCTCTAACCAGCTTGAATCATCTAGGGCTGTAAGAATTGTCTTTGGTTCAGCTTGTGATAGAAAACATACAAACAAGCAAGAGTTTAAAAGCTCATGCTGTTTTGAAGCATAAAGGGCATCAAGAAGCCCTTGTTGGTCTGAAGACATCAATTGTTGTCTTGTCTTCACACCTGACTGTATATCTCCAATCACATGATCCAGGGAATGAACTTTGTGAATTCTTGATTGTGGTGTAGTAGGAACTTTGTTAGTGCAAGCAGTCTCGTTGGGGAGATTGCTAGTGCAAGCAATCTCGTTTGTTTTGATTGATGACAAACATGTAACTTGATACATAACGTAAAATGTACAAGTTACTTGTAATCTTATCTTATCTCAACATACATTCAACACCTCTCAAGTCCTCGTATGATACAACACAGGTTCGTACATGTTTGTTATGTGGCATTATGATCAAACCTTAACAAACCATTTAGACTGTTTAAAATACGGTTAGGTAATTAAGTATTTTAAAAAGGCTAATCATTCTACTTAGAACCACATGTTACATGATCACTAGGATACATGTTACACATTACAAGTTTACTAGGAAGAACAACATATACAAGTTTACTAACTTATTTCTTTAAATGGAAACTTTATTATTAAACTATACCATGACATCATGCCATACATCACATATGATATCTTAGGTAGATTGTGTAATATCTTGTTTAGATTTACAAGTTACAAAGTTGACATTTGTGGATCTTGGAAGATTTGGAAAGATACACAAAGATATCTTAGCTGTCATACCCACGGATCCAAACGTTAACAAGCACGGATCCCTTTTATGGGATCCGCCAGATCCGTGGGATGATTTTATTGTTTTCCTTATAATTAGTTACACATGGTTTTAGTTATACACATGGTTCTAGTCTTACACATAGTTTTAGTTTACACATGGTTTTAGTTTACACATGGTTTTAGTTTACACATGGTTTTAGTTGTAGACATGGTTTTAGTTTTACTATAAATACTTGCCCATTGTTACCCATTGGTTTCATCCAATTAGAATATACATTCCCCTCACTCATTACACACACTTAGATCAGTAGCAAACAATGTAGATTCATACATTAATCACCCATTACATAATGATCATAATGTTACTAACTTTCATTATGTTGTAAGCATACATTGTTAATGATCCTGTGAAGCAAGCTCAAGATCATGAGACATCATCCATAGCATACTTCATGATCCACCAAGAAGATCTTAGTTGCATACATGAAGATCCATCACAACAAGTTTAGGGAGCTTGTGATCTTCATACATTGAAGGCTTCCGATCAATGGAAGTTCATATAGAGTAGGCATTCATATCCATGATACACTTATGTCATGGATCATTGTTGTAACCATCATTGTATCATTTAGATCAGTAGAGTGTGGTTAGTGCTTTAGTCCTCAAAGCACAAAGAGTGTAGGGAGTGGTTGTACCCTTGGTAAAGAACTCGACATCTAGCTTAGTGTCGGTAATTGTATAAGCGACGATGGGAGTGGTTGTACCCTTGTAAAGAACTCGGTGTTTAGCTTAGTACCGGAAAAGGAAGTAAGCGACGTGTAAAGGTTTTCTCCGCCTAAGAAAGGGAGCTTGTTGATCTAGTGAAGTAACTCTCGAGTTGGGTACTCGGGGAGTGGAGTAGGGCGGAGAGGAGCTCCGTGACCGAACCACTATAAATCATCGTGTTCGGTTTGCGCTTCCTTTTACTTATCTCTTTACTTTTATATTTGCATTATGTGATTGCTTGTGTTGTGATTATGTGATAATACTTGTGTGACAACTTGGTAGACATAAACTACAACAGACAGTGTTCATATTAGAACTAGCCAAAGTGGAAATTTGATACAACAAGTTTTAAGTTTTAAAACGGTAAACGTATTCACCCCGCCTCTACGTTTTCACAATTGGTATCAGAGCGGGTTGGCTCTCATTTTCAAAACAAATGGTTTTTAAAATAGAGTAAGATCCATGTATCAAATTACCTCTGAAGCAGAACATAATATGAAAAATGTTTAGCTAAGTATACTTTGAAATTTTGTTGTTAAATATCACTTTGTATACAAGCTTGAAGGTGTTCTTGAAAAAAAAAAAAAAAAAATGTTTCTCAAAAAGAATTTGTAAGTGTCAAATTATGTGCTCAGAACTAATTTACGAAAAATACCGTTTTGAAGGGAGTGTTTGGAATAATCATTAAGTTAGTTGAAAAATCACCTCCGTAATATTTAGATAAGTCACATAGGTAGAAATGTTGTTAATATTTGTAATATATGCCTAAGATTAAGTGTAGCAAGTCCCACACACTTTCGCAATGTCAAAATATGAGTTTAGGATAATCTGTCACAGGTCTCGGCGGATCCAAATCACATAAAGGGCGGATCCCTCTAAAAGGATCCGTCAGATCCGTCGGTGCAGTACTCAGTTTTTGTCAAATTTCAAAAATTCATAACTAATTAACCGTAAGTCCGTAGGAGTCGCGCCACCTATCATTTTGAAGGGAATTAAGTCTATTTTCATTTAAAAATAGTCTCATGGCCTAGATCTAAATTTAAGTAGGTAAAACAAATCAAATACTATAACCTGTTCAAAATGTTAAGTTTTATTTTGACACAGTAAGTTAAACTTTTGAGTCGAGCAATGTAAATTGGTATCCTTTGCTCATAAATATGATTTCTTTTGAAACTAAAGAATTTGGTAATATAAAGGAAACAAATTAAGCTTGGCATACATCGTCATATTTAAACGCAAAGTGACGAAAAGTATATTTTCATCTATGCTATGCTATGTGGCTAACTGTTCTATATTATTTGCATATATGTGATATGCTTGTTGATAAGTATGATTGTAATTGTTTATTTGTAATACATAAGTGTCTTGCCATGATACTTACTTGCTTGTTTATCAATTGCTTGTTTTATGCATAATAGAACATTTGCTAGATATTGTGTAATACATTGATAAACTATGTCTGTTCTACTTTTAGACTTAGATATTATTGACTGATTATATTATGTGAAAACCTTGCGTAACTTACTTAGAAATATGCACTAAGTGAAATGTCTTGAAAAGTATTGACTTGCACAAACTCTCACTTAATTGCTCAAGCATTATAATGAGTAAACATGTAGTATCTTTGAAAAAGAGTGTTTGGTACAAACAATTTGAAACAATGATGTGTTGAGTTGTTATGCCTTTATGATATTATCTTGTTGTTAAACCTTCATGTGAACTAACCATATCATGCAGGACGATAACACTTTGATGTTATCAAGTTTTCGGGTTTAAGCCACTGTTTGGCTTAACTCTCATTTAAGGTAAGTTAATATGATCAGATTAAACTATGTGTGTATGTGTGTTAGAATAAACATCATTAGTAGTTTTGCATTACATATTTGCTAATAGATATGTTCCAGGAGAATTTTCGGGTCTTGGTCGAAAAACGCGAATTTTGCATATCTCTCTGTTTGTTTTTAGTAGTTTTGTTCAACGGATCCGACGGATCCCTCATTTTGGATCCGCCAAGAGTTATCGTTGGATCCGCCAGTCCAGAACCCACGGATTCCACGGCTCCCAAACTTTGGCTCCGCTTTTGTTGTCGATTGGATCCGTGGGTGTCAAAAGTAACTTTTCAAAATTCCCAGACTAATCCCAATCCTTAGATTATAGATTCTAGTTTTTGTTTAGGTTTATTCTACTGATCATTAAGTGTATTTGGATGATTGAAAATTACGTAGAACCATAAGATTGATCAAAACTCATTCACATCAAATCCAATATCCTCCCTGTCTATAAATTAGAAAGATCAGGATCCTCACTCAAGATCACTCACGCTCATCACTAAGATTCTTTTCACTGATGATTTACTCATATTAGGATTAGAACATTTCACTTGCACCTATAGGAAAATCATCTCTAACCATAACTTCAAACTTCACAAAAAGGATCCAAGAGACCTTTCTCCATAAAGGAAGGAATCCGGAAACTTGTTTCTTGAGGTCCATGGACCACTGATCATTTGTGATCATTACACATATTCCCTGCATTCACTTGTCCTTTACTTATCCATTAGCTTGATTTGTAAATTGACAACTTCCAAACTAATCCAGACTCACTGTTTGCAAATATATCACATATTACAAACCCAACTCATGTATGTATTCACGTATGTTACCTCACTTGGTTAACATGTCATCCTTCAAGACGATTTACATCAAGTCATAACTCACACTTAGGTTATAGATGTAATTATCAAGTCTTGTTATTCTTTTCTCAAAGTAGGATTGACAACTTAAAGTATTTCATCCGAAATATTCAAGTAAATTTGACTTACGATTGTAGTCATTAAAAGTCATATCCAAAACAATCAACTCCCAAGTATTTTAACAACGTATGTTAAAACACTTATCCTATCGCCTAAGTACACTTGTACTTTCACTATTATCCCATCACACTCACTTCTGTTATATGTCTTATACCCTAAGCCTTAGATCACATCACACACTAGTTATACCAACCAATAGATCATAAGAGTCTGTCTTCATCCTCGTTATCCATAAGAATTAGTCTTCATCACATTCAGCCCCTAAGTTTCACAAACATAACCAAACACTTCATCCGCTAGTGAAACACAAGAATTAGTATCCATTATTGTAATCTTCAACATTCATGAAACCCAAAAGTTCAACAAACTCCTTCATCACCATAATTCACGCCATTGAGTGCATTGCTCAAAAATCCCTTAGTCCAACACTCATACCAAATCAAATGCAAGTTGAATCAACTCATCAATACCTTGCCACCTATAGAATTAGAACTTCACCATCAAATGAGCATAATGCTCACATTCATTAAATAGTACCACAAGTCATCAAAGTATTGGTAATACTTTGTTTCATTAAATCTTGAATCAACATTGTAACAACTTATGTTATAATGAAATCTCAAAGCCAATCTCATACATCCCAAATAACAATCTTGAGGAGTATACAAAAGAAACTCAAGTAAGTTTATCTTGTCTAGTTATCATATTATTGAAACCTAGTTTATTTAGGATAAGTCTATCCAATTCAAATACTTTGTGTTCATATCTTCATTTAGGAAAACATGATGTTTCGGAAAAACATTATGTGTTTATTTTTCATCTTGTTAAAAAGGATAATGTATATCCTATGCATCATTATTTTCTTGCAACATGAGCGGTTATGTTACAAGAGATTTCATTACACCACATTGGGCAAATAATCTTAAAACAAACATCCACTAGTTCTATGAACTATCTTCCTTATTGAGCACTAGTTAAATCTTACTTGTTGAAAGATACCATACGTATCTATTTCCTTTTAAGCGTACATTAAACCTTGGTCAAACCTTGTGCATATTCACATCTCTGGAGCATACACAAGACCTATTAAAGTTAGTAACTTTATTTAGATTCTTGTTCCAAAGAACTTTCTTCAGAACTTTCATGACATATCCCGTTACCACACACAAACACATGTCTTAATCTTAGATCACTTGCATAACTCATACTTAAACTCAACTTAAAGGATGTCACCCTTTAGATCATTCAATCTTAGATTCCAAACACAATGATTAAAATCCATCGACACATATTTGTCAAATTTACGTGTATAACATGACATCTTCATCACACTAGTTTTTATAGAAATAGTTGAGTCTCATTAAGTCATGTATTGGTGAATTATCTTGTCTTAGGAATAATTAATCAAACAAGAAGTAGATGTGATTTTTCTTTAGTTTATTAAAAAAAAATCACTTGCATTACATATACGTGTATTGATTACATGATATTTGTTTGATATCTTGATGTTATCATTGTCAAATGTGTAAACCTTAGAAAGGTTTTGTCTGCATGCTTATATGCTGTATGATTTGTATGATATGTTCATTCTTTTGTTATATGCTATTTCGCAAGATTAACGTATTACTTGTTAACTCACACTTACTATATGGTGTTAGATAGTCTTTGTCTTTAGTTGACAATCATTGAGCTTTTTCGTAGGATAGTCTAAATGGTACATGCTCCTAAATGTTATAATGGTTTGCATGAATCTTAGTCTCACTTCTTTGTCACACTATTTGTTTGCCATATGTGCACTTTGTCTAAGTGGTCTTGGTATGATGAACATTTAGAAGTCATTTTATTTTATACATAGATCATTGTGTTAATTAATGGGTAAGTATGCTTAAGTGACTAAGCCTAACTTAAAAACAATTTCACAATGTAGTATCTAAAACAATGCTATCTTGCAATATGATTATTTGTCTTTATGCTATGTGGTATCTTTATGTCTATTAGTAGATTATTTATTTTTATAAGATGTTGTCATATGATATTCACATCTTTTGTCATTAAGACTTTTTGTCTTGTAGGCTGATAACAAACTATTTGTTATTTCTCTTTGTTATGCTTATTTTGCATAATTGCTATCTCATTATTGCTACTTAGATTAGTAATATGTTTATGGGATCCATTTTCTTGCATATAGCTTTAAAAGCTAATAGGATTAAGTTTTAGAGTTTTGAAATTTGTGTTTGGATATCTTTCAATATACCTCTCTCCAAATCATATTGTTGCTTCCGCTCACCTAACAATATCTCCATCATCTTTTAGTTAAAACAATATATCTCCCATAAGGAAAACCACATGCCTCATCGTGCGATCATCTCGCATTGATAGAGAAGAGCTACGTAACTTCACGAATGAAGTTCTTTGTATGCTAACCAATATCCACTAAAACATTGCTAAGCTCATCGCTTTCATTAATCTGCAACATCCTAAACACTTTACCTTCATTCTTCATTTAATGCATCATAGATTATGTTGAATGACCACCAATTAAGGAGGAGAGAAATTCATTCACATAATTGTCTTTTCATTAAATAACATGTACTCATGTTTCTTACATTCCCAAATACCGACAAGTAGGTTCAAAACACTTAGTTAAATCGGTTCACAAAATCACAAAGTGTTTCTAACCTTATTAGCTCAACATCACAGCTCTGCACCAATATCTCATTAAAAGAAAAACACATCATGTGTTTGACAAACCTCTTAAATGAGATACATTAAGTCTCCTTAGAATTTGACTAGGATTAGTGAAACCAAATTAGTAGTTATAAGTGAATAGACCATAGCATGAACCTTCGTTTGATCAAAAACGACAAAACATGACCTAATCGATTTTGGTCCCACGGAACCCTTCGATAAGAAGGACAGAACCAAAATTTTGGTTCCGCCAAATCCGCGGGTACCTGATCAGCTTTTAACCATTCAGAAACCAAACAACTTTAGGTAATCAACGAATCTAGGATTTTCATCTTAATCTCATAACTTAATTGTCTAGAACATCTTCAGTGTCTAGAACACCATCATAGGATCTCATCCTTTTTCATTCTTGTTACATATCAAGCATGTCATTGTCAGTGCAAACAGAACCATCATTCTCAACATGTTAGTCCAACCAACACTCTCATCATATGATGTCATTCTCATCCACATATAGGTATCTAGTATTTCCAATTGTTACATATGGAATCTCTATTCCTAAGTGATCATTGTCTTCACTTCCTCTCATTCTCATTCAAACATTTACTATGGCACCATTCATCATCTTTGGTAGATATCATAACCATAACAGTCTTCAAATACTCTTATAGCATTTGCTATACATTAGAGTTTTTAATTCATTGCATAACTTTCATCACCTCCTTCACTAATCATCAACCCCATGGATTAGCGAAAAACCTATTTACATCAACCTTTAGTCATCCATTAAGTTATCATTCACTAGTAAACCAACACCAATATTAACACCACTCACGTTAAGCATTTTAACTTCACTTCATATCCTCCTCATAGGCATTATTTTGTAGGATTTTATCTTATGATATTCTTGTAAATGTAATTCTTATTAGAAGATTACACTCTTTATAACATGATTTACTAGATAATCACGATTGATATCACATTCGTATGCTGCATCATATTTTTATTTGACTAGACAATCACAATTGGTATGTTGGTTGTGATTAGATTATTAATATGTTACATAATATTTTTCTTTAAGATAAAATATATTGCACTAACCATTTCATTGTAGGTTCATCATCATATACGCCCGATCGTATATAGCATACTCATCATAGGATGAAGTTTGCATCGATTATTTTTTCTTTTATAGGTGTTGCTTAGCGCTCTCAAACCAGGAGGATTATCAGTCTAGCACTCATATTGCATCGTCTATACACATTGGTCGTATATGACTTAAGACATAGCTTCTAGTGCACTAATCTTTTATTTTGTAGGTTCATCTTGACGCCCTAGAGCAAGGGGGAGTTTTCGTCAAAGCATTATTTAGGATGCATCATATATACGCATTAGTATATATTACATACTTGTCCAAGGACAAATATTGTTTTATACTAACCTTTATTTTGTAGGATTCTTCGTCCTTGGATCATATACGTTGGTACCCTAGCAACGGGGAGTATAGATCGAGGGGGAGTATATCATATACTAACTCATCATTTTTAGCATTTCTCATCCTTGAACCGTATACGTTGGTACTCTAGCAATGAGGAGTATACATCAAGGGGGAGCATATCATAGTCTAACTATTTGTTTCGTAGGATTATACATCTTAACCTTGTCACTCCAATTAGGGGGAGTATTATCCAAGGGGGAGCTTTAAAGTTCTCAATATTATTGCATTATCATACTTGGTACTCTAAACTAGGGGGAGTAATCACCAAGGATTGGTTACCACATTCCGCTACGCATATCTTCTTTTCGTTTCGACAAAAAGGAGGAGATAGGTCTACATAGTCCAACATAGATTACCCACGTGTATCGTTGGCTATTTGCATTTCATTCATCATGCATTTTTCATATATATTCTTTTTATTGCACACCACTAACCTTGATGTAGGTTAAGAGTCTTAATTTGATCCATGGATCCGCTTACAACCTTGGAGACGCAACAACCATAGGAGATTGGGAGTAGTCTATTTAACTTCACTAGGGATGATGCAAGCTCGCCATTTCGGGGAGAAATTAAGGTAACTCCAAGGACACACCCTTTTTGCTTCGACAAAAGGGGGAGAAAGGTGTAAACGGAGAAAGTAAGTAATTACGGACACAAGGAGAAAAGGGAGAAAGGTGTAAACGGAGAAACGGACACAAGGATAAAGTAAGTCATTACGGACACAAGTAACTTTTTGCATTTTACTTTCTATCACGTTTACATATTTTGTCATCATCAAAAAGGGGGAGATTGTTAGTGCAAGCAGTCTCGTTGGGAAGATTGCTAGTGCAAGCAATCTCGTTTGTTTTGATTGATGACAAACATGTAACTTGATACATAACGTAAAATGTACAAGTTACTTGTAATCTTATCTTATCTCAACATACATTCAACACCTCTCAAGTCCTCGTATGATACAACACAGGTTCGTACATGTTTGTTATGTGGCATTATGATCAAACCTTAACAAACCATTTAGACTGTTTAAAATACGGTTAGGTAATTAAGTATTTTAAAAAGGCTAATCATTCTACTTAGAACCACATGTTACATGATCACTAGGATACATGTTACACATTACAAGTTTACTAGGAAGAACAACATATACAAGTTTACTAACTTATTTCTTTAAATGGAAACTTTATTATTAAACTATACCATGACATCATGCCATACATCACATATGATATCTTAGGTAGATTGTGTAATATCTTGTTTAGATTTACAAGTTACAAAGTTGACATTTGTGGATCTTGGAAGATTTGGAAAGATACACAAAGATATCTTAGCTGTCATACCCACGGATCCAAACGTTAACAAGCACGGATCCCTTTTATGGGATCCGCCAGATCCGTGGGATGATTTTATTGTTTTCCTATAATTAGTTACACATGGTTTTAGTTATACACATGGTTCTAGTCTTACACATAGTTTTAGTTTACACATGGTTTTAGTTTACACATGGTTTTAGTTTACACATGGTTTTAGTTGTAGACATGGTTTTAGTTTTACTATAAATACTTGCCCATTGTTACCCATTGGTTTCATCCAATTAGTATATACATTCCCTCACTCATTACACACACTTAGATCAGTAGCAAACAATGTAGATTCATACATTAATCACCCATTACATAATGATCATAATGTTACTAACTTTCATTATGTTGTAAGCATACATTGTTAATGATCCTGTGAAGCAAGCTCAGGATCATGAGACATCATCCATAGCATACTTCATGATCCACCAAGAAGATCTTAGTTGCATACATGAAGATCCATCACAACAAGTTTAGGGAGCTTGTGATCTTCATACATTGAAGGCTTCCGATCAATGGAAGTTCATATAGAGTAGGCATTCATATCCATGATACACTTATGTCATGGATCATTGTTGTAACCATCATTGTATCATTTAGATCAGTAGAGTGTGGTTAGTGCTTTAGTCCTCAAAGCACAAAGAGTGTAGGGAGTGGTTGTACCCTTGGTAAAGAACTCGACATCTAGCTTAGTGTCGGTAATTGTATAAGCGACGATGGGAGTGGTTGTACCCTTGTAAAGAACTCGGTGTTTAGCTTAGTACCGGAAAAGGAAGTAAGCGACGTGTAAAGGTTTTCTCCGCCTAAGAAAGGGAGCTTGTTGATCTAGTGAAGTAACTCTCGAGTTGGGTACTCGGGGAGTGGAGTAGGGCGGAGAGGAGCTCCGTGACCGAACCACTATAAATCATCGTGTTCGGTTTGCGCTTCCTTTTACTTATCTCTTTACTTTTATATTTGCATTATGTGATTGCTTGTGTTGTGATTATGTGATAATACTTGTGTGACAACTTGGTAGACATAAACTACAACAGACAGTGTTCATATTAGAACTAGCCAAAGTGGAAATTTGATACAACAAGTTTTAAGTTTTAAAACGGTAAACGTATTCACCCCCCTCTACGTTTTCACAAACTTGATAATTTGGTGGAAGATTGTTGTAATCCACCTCATTATCTGAGAATTCTGCTTCATTTGTTTCTGAAGGGCCAGCAGCAGAGTCATTTGGCCGAACAGCAGAATCAGTAAGCTTATCAGCAGAGTCATTAGCAGAAACAGATACACTACCAGCAGCAACAGAAATACTACCAGCAGAAACACTTTGTTGTTCCTGAGTTCCATACTCTTTACTTTCATCTTCAACACTTTCTTTAGCTTTGCTAGAAGAAGGTTCATCAGTTGTCGAAGTTGATTCCACAATTGTACTTGACCATATTGGCATTATCACATAATCTTGATCTTTCTCTAACTCTGCCTCATTTGTTGTATTTGAACCTGCAAAATCATTAGTTTCTGCAACAAAAGGCACATAATTCATTGAATTTGTTAGATATTCCAGATCAAATAGCCATTTTGGTCCTTGACCTTCTACATTGGATTTGTTTTCTAAAAACTCCACATGTAGATTTTCTTCTACGATTTCTTTTCTTGTGTTGTAAACTCTAAAAGCTTTGCTATTAAGAGAATAACCAACAAAGAAACCTTCATCTGCCTTACCATCGAATTTTCCTAAATGGTCTAAGGTATTGAGAATTGTCACATGACATCCAAAAGGTCTAAGAAATCCTATTGCAGGAGTTCTACCATTAAAAAGTTCATATGATGTCTTATTGTGAGGCTGCACAATTAAAACTCTATTTTGAACATAACAAGCAGTGTTGACTGCCTCTGCCCAAAAATTTATTGGTAGCTTAGAATCAGCTAACATTGTTCTAGCAGCTTCAATTAGTGTTCTATTCTTTCTTTCAGCTACACCATTCTGTTGTGGTGTTCTAGCAACACTAAATTCTCTCTTAATACCTTTTTCTTTGCAGAAATCATCCATAACTCTATTCTTAAACTCTGTCCCATTATCACTTCTAATGACTTTTACTTTCTTGCTTACTTGATTTTCTATCTGTGTAATGAAGTCCTTAAGGATGCTTGATGTCTCATCCTTAGTGGCTAAAAAGAAAACCCATGTAAATCTACTATAGTCATCAGTAATAACTAGACAATATCTCTTATGCATTATGCTCATCACTGAAACAGGTCCAAATAAGTCCATATGAAGCATAAACAAAGACTGATTGATAGAGTTAAAAATTTTGGGCTTACAAGTGGCTTTGTGTTGTTTGCCTTTTAGACAAGCAATGCATATTTGATCATTTTCAAATCTTTTGTGAGGTAAACCTCTTACCAAACCATTCTTAACAATTTTATTTATGGTTTTGAAGTTAATATGACCAAGCCTTCTATGCCATTTCATTGATTCTTCCAATGTGGCCTTTGCAAAAAGACAAGTTAAATTCTTTTTAGGAATAATATTCTTCATGTCTACACTGTACATATTGCCCTTTCTAGGAATTCTAAGAAGTACTTGACTTTCATCAGGTATCTTAAAATCAGGAGAAAGTACAAGACATTCAGTCTCACAGAAAAGAACATTATTCTTTTTGTCACACATTTGTGAGACACTAAAAAGATTATAATTTAGCTCTTTTACATAGTACACATCTTCAAAATCTAAATTTCCGGTTTTGATTGTACCTTTACCAGAAATTTTGCCACGAACACCCCCTCCAAAGGTAACATATCCTCCATTTAAAGCTTCAAAATCCGAAAGATAAGACATGTTGCCTGTCATGTGTCTAGAACATCCACTATCTGAGTATCCTTGATCCTCTTCCTGATCATTTGAATGTCCCTGCACATGAATAAGAGTGTTAGCTTCTTTTGGGGATCCAAGCCATTACTGACTTGGATCTGCCTCTTGCATCAATGTAATTGAATCTTTTAAGAATAGTTGATGCAACATTGGATTTATGAATCCAACATGCTGAGGCCTTAACAGCATTTGCCCTTTTTCCCTTATCAGCAGAGTGAACCACACACTTATCAGCAGAATCTGCTAACTTTGTAGTTCTACCCTTTAGTTCCCAAATTTGTTTATGGACCACTGCCTTTGTTTGAATGGGCCTTAGAACAGTTGTAGGTGCAAGTTTGAAAAATGTTTTTGCACCCTTAGCTGTTGATTTTGGGTTAATAGTCATAAATGGTCGAGCAGCAGAGTAAAATTTGCTATCAGCAGGATCATTTGGTCTATCAGCAGAAACAAATTTTGAGATAGACTTGTTTTTGACTACTCTGGGGTTTTGATTTCTTAGAACTAGAGTGAAAGTGAGATTTAGGTGTTTGCCTTTTGAGATTCACTCTATGGTTTTCATACCCAGATACCCATTGGTTGCAGAAAGCTGCAAGATGGTCAAAACTACCACATGTATAACAAGCTTTATTATAAAAAGCAAAGTCATCACCTAATTGGTTAGACTTAAGGTTGTTCCAATTCCTTTGGTTACCTCTGGGCTTGTTGGTGGTTCTATATTGCTCACAATATCTAACTGGTTGCCTAACATGCTTAATGTTTGTATGAGGCCTATCAGTATTGTGTTTGACTACCTTAGGAACACTTGTTCCTACTTTCTTAACCACTTCAGGTTTAGACATAACCTGTTCTTCTTCATCATCACTATCAGTTGTACAATCTTCAACAACTATAGCATCTCCTTTCTTAGCAAAGGACACCTTGTCCTGATAATGTAAAGTTTTATCTAAACTTTTACTTATCTTTGCTACCTTAAGACTCTTACTAGTCTTAGAACCATATTCCATGATTGGTTCTTGGAACTCAGCTAAGCCTGTATGTGCTAGGTCAACACCTGGAGGTGAAGGAACACCTTTATATGGTGGAGGAACAGTTTTGTAACCTACACCTGAATTAACTTTATCAATTACCTGAGCTTCCCAAATCTTATTCATTCCTTCTGAGGAATGTGCTAGAGTATCTATAGTTACCTTAACATTTTCTTTTTCAGTTTTGGCTTCAGATAACTGTCTACTTTGATCATTAAGTAGTTCATCTCTAAATGCTATTCCTCTTTTTAAAGCATTTAAGTCATCAGTAAACGTAGATTCATTCTTTTTATAATGAAGAATCTGTTTTTCTAGAACTCCTACACACCTCTTGTGATTAGCTAAATTATGAAGGGCATCAATTAACTCTTCTCTAAAAGCATCAAATCTCTTTTTAATGTCTTCATAATTTTTAAGATTAGGACATGAATTAGTACAAGTAGGAATAGTATCTACCTCTGAATCAGAAGAAGCCATTAGAGCAAATTCAGTGGCCATAAGAGCAGCATTTGGTGGTGCATCTTCTTCAGTAGCCATAGAGCTCCAATCATATCCAATACCATCAATAGCCAGCATAGCCTTTGGCTCTTCCACCAGTACTTCCTTATTCCTCTCTTGTTTATACTAAGTGTTCCTATTATCCTGCTTCCTTGGGCTTCTACATTCTTTAGCAAAATGTCCCAACTTATGACAGTTAAAACATTCTACTTTCTTCTTATCGAACCCAGCAGTATCATTACCATTTATGGTAATTTGCTTTCCAGTTTTCTGCCAAAACTTCTTAGCCCTCATGCTAAGTAAAGCAACTTGCCACTTAATATCCATCTCTTCCAAATCATCACCATCAACCTGCTCAAGGTCTTCATGATTTAAAGGAGAACCACTAGCTTGACTGGTTATAAAGGCATAAAATGTTGGATCACCAAGTCCAGCAATATCCTTTTGTACACTAGTAGAAGGACCACCATAAGTAACATTAGAAACACTTTCAACTTCATCTACCTCTTCTGTATGACTAACACTAGGAACTGATAGGAGTGCAGCATTCCCAGAACTAGTACCATAATTTCCACCTCTCTTTAGACTTTGTTCAACAATTTTGAAGTTGTTGAACAAATCATTGAGCTTCATTGTTTCAATTTCTGGCTTGTTCATCCAGACAATAACATGAGTATGGAATTCACTAGGTAGACTTTTCAAGAACTTCATGTTGAGATCTTCCCTCTTAGTCACAACACCCAACACAGCTAACTGACTTACAAGCTTGTGTAGTCTTGAAAACAGTTTGTCAAGAGACTCATTACTAAAAGCAGTAAAGTTTTCAAATTGGTGCTTTAGTAAAGTCTTCTGTGTCTTTTTGATAGTTTCATTACCACCAAACCATGCACAAATCTCTTCAAAAAGAGTTTTTGCATCAAGATATTTGTTAAAAGATAGCATTTGCTCACCAGGAATGGTCATAAGCAACAAGTTTCGTGCTTTCTGATCATTTCTCTTTTGTATCTTTTCATCATTGGAGACTGGTCCAGTATTTCTTTTTCTTACTGTCTTCCCTTCAACAAGAACATCTGAATAGCCTAAAGTGAAGGAATCACCATACTGAATTATGTCCCAAAGAGCATAATCTTGAACCATGAAATATTGCTCAACTCTCATCCTCCATAACTCAAACTCATTGGGTTTGATCATGGGCAACTTTGCAGCAACATTTGTTTGAACATCTTGTACATCCATTTCTTGTTTCTTCTAAAAACAACAATATCAGCCTGTGCTCTGATACCACTTGCTAGGATCCTGGACACACGATTAAGGTGGTTAAACCCTCTAACTTTGTGTGTATGATATGTTGTGTTAAAATGATTAAGTGCGCGGAATTCACTCAACCAAACTTAGAAGGTTGTGTATGTTATGGAAATGGAATTGTTATGTTTGTTAGTTAGCAATGAAACACATAAAGATTATCACTAAATGATTCAATATTATTAAAGATAATAATACGAGTGACCTTGAAATATCACTAGGGTTACAACCTTGAATCTTATGTTTCTATCACTTATGATATATTTGTGTTTGTTCTAACAGTTATGCATGCTCTAACGTATGCATGGACTAACTCTTAACACTTCTATATTTTTACACACACACACACACTTAAATATCACTAGTCTAAGATCTCTTTTATAGTCAAAAGATCTTTACAAATTGCTTAAAGTCTTGACCGACTTACTTGGTTAACTTATCCTATTGAGTGTCAGTACATCAGATACAACATGTATCTATGTATACAACTTGTTAACTAAGCACATGGAGTAAAATATTATCTACCGTATATTGTTGACCAAAATACAATAAATATCTTATCGATCTTATCCTTCCATCAGCAGAGTTGTTCATTATCAGCAGGAACAATCTTTCGCTATCAGCAGAATCATCAGCAGAGTTGTTAAGCCTATCAGCAGAGTGAAATGCTCTATCAGCAGAATCAACATCATCAGCAGAAACCGTTTTGCACTAGCAGCAGAATTACACTTAGAGTATTTCTTGGATTAGAACCCGATATTAAACATCTTGAATATTTAAGTCCCAACAAAGGTTGTGATATGTCTATGTTTGAAGGCAAGTTTGATGAAGAAGTATTTACCTCTGAGGCATTTTCAATCTTCTTAATATACACATTATGCAACACGATAGATTTTCCTTTCCAAACTTTATGTACAAAAAACGCCATATCATCATCGTCAACTATTTGGACACAATTATTTCCAACATTGTAAGAGAGCTCAATATCATAGTCTTGGCCGATGTTGAACTTTTTCTTGACCACAGTAACAAGTTGTGCGTATGTAATATTTTTTAGAAGTGATACACCAAATGTTAAATCTCCACAAACCAAAAATAAATTAACTTTACCACTCATGTTTTTAAGGGTAAACGAATTTTAGATACAGTAATTTAGAATTGTAAGACCACACAGTTGTGTATGTGAAACAATATAAGAGAAATGTAATTCGCACATTTGGCCAGTTCGCACATTCGCACATCAGAAACTTAATTTTCATACCTACCATTGGTACCTTTAATTAAATATCACACCTAACATTGGTACCTTTAATTAAATATCCTACTTACCACATATTTATTGGGGTCCTTTTAATAAAATTACCTTTGACTTTTTTAGGGGTATAAAACTACAGCTGGATTCATAATTATACAGTTCGCACATTTGTCCAATTCGCACATTCGCACATCCAAAAAATTATATACGTTATAAAACTTTACAACCAACCATTATTAAAACACATCTTTTATAACCACTATATTTGTATATGAGACGTTGTCATGGTACTATATGCCTTGTAGAAACAATAATTATACAGTTCGCACATTTGGCCAATTCGCACATTCGCACATCCAATAAATTATATAAGTTATAAAACTTTACAACCAACCATTATTAAAACACATCTTTTATAACCACTATATTTGTATATGAGACGTTGTCATGGTACTATATGCCTTGTAGAAACAATAATTATACAGTTCGCACATTTGGCCAATTCGCACATTCGCACATCCAATAAATTATATAAGTTATAAAACTTTAAAACCAACCATTATTAAAACACATCTTTTATAACCACTATATTTGTATATGAGACGTTGTCATGGTACTATATGCCTTGTAGAAACAATAATTATACAGTTCGCACATTTGGCCAATTCGCACATTCACACATTTGGAATAAAATTTGTCTAATTTAGTTGTTTTATATTGTTTAATTGTTCAATATCATATCACATCTAACACCATAAATTCCATTGAAAAACTAGATAAAAAAATTACATGACTTAAAATTAAACAATGATTACACTTGACTAAAACCAACACCAGCTCCATTGTTAGGAACCGTATCCTTGGGGAAAACCTTAACCACATTTCTTACTGTAATGTTAAGATAGTGATTGCCAGATTGTTTGGGAGAAAAAACAGAAACATTATGAAGTACCAAAACAGCTCCGACGGTAATCTCCTTTTCAAACCTCTCATCCTTAAACACTTTGTGATGTATTGTTCCTGAAATTAAACCTGAAACGTCTTTCAATGTTACCGTTATATCACCCAACACATTTGGAGTACAAGACTTGATTATCGCAACAACCTTTTCAAGTTTCCTTTTCTTAAGAAATTGTTTGATATCGGCAAAACAACCGATCATGATACCGCCATCAGGTTTCACATACTCAACGGCCCTAACCCATGGCCCAGTATTAAAATCGGAATCCTCACCCACATCATTAACTACTTTCCTAATGTACTCCTGTGTCATTACCTCATCAGCTACACCTTCCGGAATATTATCCGTTTGAACTAGACCTGCAGGACCTCGTATTATACTTACCGACACTTCGTCACAATTTTCAAATTTAGAGAATCCAGATGAAAATATGCTTTGTGTGGTGGCGGATAGTCGGAGATCAGAGTCGTCCACATCAAGTAATTCTTCCCAGTTTGGTGGTGAATTCATTTTCAAGTATAGTTTGTGGCAACTAAAAAACTATAAAATATTTTTTTAGGAATTCAGTATGTTAGTACCTAGTATTTATAGTTATAGTTATTAACTTGTATAATTCGCACATTTGGCCAATTCGCACATTCGCACATTTGACCAAATCGCACATTCGCACATCTGAACATTAATTTTCATATCTACCTTTACATTATTGTGGTACCTTTAATTAAATTTCATACCTACCATTAGTATCTTTAATTAAATATCATATCTACCTTTGGTACATTTAATTTTAATTAAATATTATACCTACCATTGATACCTTTAATTAAATATCATACTTACCACATATTTATTGTGGTTAAATTTCCTTTGACTTTTTTAGTGGTAAAAAATTACTGCTGGAGTTTTAATTACAGCTGGAGTTTTAATTATACACTTCGCACATTTGGCCATTCGCACATTCGCACATCCCAAAAATTATATACGTTATAAAACTTTACCAACACCCATTATTAAAACTAAAACACATTCGCACATTCCAAAAAATTATCACAGTGAAATAAAATGGATTAGAGGCTTCAACACATAATAATCCATTTAAAACACATTCGCACATTCCAAAAAATTATCACATGCAAACAGTAGGGGCTGGGGATTAGAGGCTGGGGGAATAACCAGGTGTAAAAAACAAACAAGATGTGATGTGTTGACCAACTTTATCAGGTTTAAAATTCAGTCCAAAGTGATTATACAGTTCGCACATCCATTTCGCACATTTGGCCAATTCGCACATTCGCACATCCATTATTAAAATTAAAACACATCTTTTATAACCACTATATTTGTATAATAGACTTTTTCATGGTACTATATGCCTTGTAGAAACAATAATTATACAGTTCGCACATTTGTTCAATTCGCACATCTCAAAAATTATATACGTTATAAAACTTTACAACCACCGATTATTAAAATTAAAACACATCTTTTATAACCACTATATTAATAGACGTTTTTCATGGTACTATATGCCTTGTAGAAACAATAATTATACAGTTCGCACATTTGTCCAATTCGCACATTCGCACATCTCAAAAATTATATACGTTATAAAACTTTACAACCACCGATTATTAAAATTAAAACACATATTTTTTAACCACTATATTTGTATAATAGACGTTTTTCATGGTACTATATGCCTTGTAGAAACAATAATTATACAGTTCGCACATCTTAAATTTATATACGAACCCGGGTTTACAACAGCCAATTCACACATATGGTGACACACACACACGACATATACCATAAGGCAATCAATCAATCGTTGTAACATAAAAAATAAATAAATAAATTAAAAAAAATTCATTTTTAACACAAACTTAAATTTTATTAATAAGTAAAACAGTAAATAGAGAAAACATTACATAAACATAGCTTAATACATAAACATAAACTTAAATTTTAGAAATTCGGATTATCCCAAGTTTCTGAGTTGTCTGACCGGTAACCATCGTCGTACGGAGAGTAGTTCGCAAACTTGCTCTCTTCATACTCTGCTAACAATCTGCTAAACTCCCGCTCCTTACTCTCGTCCCAGCCCGTATTGTCTTCAGAACCTAGCCCAACAAATCTTGGTGCATCAGATGAAGTTGATGCACCTTGCCCAAATTGTCGGTTCTGTTGTGTTACAGAACCAACTTCCACATTTTCCTCAAAACTCCAGCGGATCTTGTTGCTGATTTGGTCCTGAATCTGTGAAACGCAACCCCACAACGTCTCACTAATTGCTCCGTCTTTGCTAGCTTCATCGTTAAAAAACTTGTCGAACACAGATTTTCTTTCTTCAGAGATGTCTCTGCAGTCTGCGTATTGTTGTCTCAATCTTTGTTTCTCCGCCTTTGCAACCTCAAATTGCTTGATAACTTCGATCACAGCTTTTTGGCGTGCCGCATCGTCTTTTTCAGCTTGTTTTTTTATATACTCTTGCATTTCTTCGGCGGTATGTGGGAGACGGCATGCCATTTTGAAAAGAGAAAAATTGAGATAAGTATGAGATAAGTGTGAGAGAAGTATGCGATTTATGCTTTTTTGACAGTGTTGTTTGAGGGTGTTGTGTATTTATAAACAATAAGTATATAATTCGCACATTCGCACATTTGGCCAGTTCGCACATTCGGACATCTGTAATTAAATACCTTTTAACTTTACAACAATCACACATTTATGACATTGTCCTTTTAATTAAATTTCAAACCTACCACATATTTATGGGGGTACTTTAACTTAAATTAAATTTCACTAACTTTTTTTTATTTTATACCATGTATAAACAATTAAACTATATACGTTATAAAACTTTAGTCAAGTCGCACATTAGCGATGTTTACAAAAGATGGAGGTTGTACTTGCGATGTTTACAAAAGATGTTTCAATACATGGAGGTTGGTTACGCAACCTAAACTCCTACCAAACCTAATCTGTTATCCAACAAGATGCGCAACCATCCACCCAAACATATGCAACCAAAGTGCACAACAAAATGACATAGTGCCTGCATATGCACCCAAAGTGCACAACCGAATGACAGTTATCCTAGTGACATATTGTTTACAAACTGAATAATTTTTACCCAACCTACACATAAACAAGGTGACTAATTGTTTACCAAAATGACTTGTTTGCCTGCCTGCACATTCACCAAATGACTAATCTTTCTCCAACTTTTTAGCTTCAATGGAATGTACCTTTTTGTATTTCCAAAAGAAAGAAGTCAACTGTTCGCGATAGGCAAGAGCTAAGTGCAATGGATCATCCACATTCAATGGAAGATTGTGTGTTAAACGGTATAGGAATATGCATACCCATACACCACAATCCCCGTAATAACCTGATTGTTGAGGCACACCTTCGGCATATTCAAAAGTTATTGAATAATTGTTTAGATCAATGTTTTTTTGGGCCATTACCTCATTGTCGGCCAAATAAGCTGGTATTACGCGGCCAAAAGTGGCCATCAAATTATTTTACCATGGACTGCCGTCGTTATCTGGACCCCCGAGGCTGTCGTAAATTTTAACTAAACCTGATCGCAGGTGCAGCACTCCAAGGGCAAAGTGAATGTCAGGCTCATTTATGGGGATATAAACCTGCAATATAAAAAGTTTGTTAAAAAAAGTAACTAATGGTTAAATAAATTAACCAACTATCATATTATACTCAAGAAACGAAAAGGTAAAAAAATATGCTCCAATTCGCGAGAATTTAAGTGTCTTAAGCTGATCTAAACTACTTAATGATTCAACTAAAGGTAAAGGTAAAAAAAAAAGGGTGTGGTTTATCATACAATAACAGACCACAACTTTATCGCACCACGACACACTTTGGTACTTTGAGCCTCCACTCGAAATCCCATTCCCATGTCGACGAAATATGTGCAAAGGTTTGCGCCAAACTCATTGCAATGTCAGTGACATAGGAATGGGTTATCGAGGGGAAGCTGAAAGTACCAAGTAGTGCCGAAGAAAAAATTGTGGATTCTAGAAAAGCATGTGCGTATTGGGAATCGTGTTGAATGGGATAATGAAGGAGTGTGGCCTGTAATGAACAATAGACACTATATCATTATCCCAATCAACACGCCTCAATTATCACAGCCGATCTATCAAACTCAATTCTTTATATGATAAACCACACTCCTTTATCAAATAAAACAAGGTATCAAGGAGTTACGGACACTCGTGTTGAATGAGATAATGAAGGAGTGTGGACTGTCATGAACAATACACACAGTATCAATATCGCATTCAACGCGTCTCAATTTTGGAATTGCGTAGATGGGTTACATTGCGAAATATGAACACCGTCCTTAGTACCATTTGAGATGCTTGATCCTGATCGCCAGGTTTGGCTCGACAATCAACTTCCATTCTCAAAAGAGCCAAAGCTTGTTATCAAGATCAAACACACAAACTTGTAATCCTCTTGGAGAGAGAAAGGGGAGTCGCAAAAGGTCACTGCTTATACAAAAAAGATGAAGTTCATCATCTTGAATTCAATAACAAAAAAAGCATACATGTATGCATTGACAATTTAGTTATCTTGAATTACTTAACGAGTAAAACATACGAGTAGCATAGAAAAATTCACGTTTTGGGCCAGTTGACGGTTTACCGAGGAGTTGATGCAAATTGGATTCAGACTTGCTACCCCCTACAATTTGTGATGATTTAACTAGTGTCCTTTCACGTGGTGCTGGCATAGATTTTGGAATTACATTTGTAGAACGGATTTATTTACGGGGGAACATTTTAGCTTATTTGCACCCGAAGAAAGCTTTGCAACTGCATCACAACTTAGATATTTTGTTCTCCCTAGTCGGTTATGATACTCAAACACACACCAATCAAGTCGTCCGTAGATATAATTTCCAGTTACCAAATTGTCCTTACGTTGATTACTGGCAATTATATCTACAGACGTCTTGATTTGTGTGTGTTTGAGTATCATAACCGACTGGGAGAACAAAATATCTAAGTTGTGATGCAGTTGCAAAGCTTTCTTCGGGTGCAAATAAGCTAAAATGTTCCCCCCTAAATAAATCCGTTCTACAAATGTAATTCCAAAATCTATGCCAGCACCACGTGAAAGGACACCAGTTAAATCATCACAAATTGTAGGGGGTAGCAAGTCTGAATCCAATTTGCATCAACTCGTCGGTAAACCGTCAACTGGCCCAAAACGTGAATTTTTCTATGCTACTCGTATGTTTTACTCGTTAAGTAATTCAAGATAACTGGATTGTCAATGCTTACATGTATGCTTTTTTTGTTATTGAATTCAAGATGATGAACTTCATCTTTTTTGTATAGGCGGTGACCTTTTGCGACTCCCCTTTCTCTCTCCAAGAGGATTACAAGTTTGTGTGTTTGATCTTGATCACAAGCTTTGGCTCTTTCGAGAATGGAAGCTGATTGCCGAGCCAAACCTGGCGATCAGGATCAAGCATCTCAAATGATACTAAGGAGGATCCTCATATTCGCAATGAAACCCATATTCAACTTTAGTATATCAGCCCAAGTAATTGAGCTTGTTTTACTTAATGTATACCAAATATCATGTAAACTAGGCTTCATAAGTACACATAATATAAGTGGTGCGTGAACTAAAACAGCTAGACAACATAATGATAGAACTTAACATCTTACCTTTTCAACATCCTCGGCACACCAAGGCACACCAAAAAGACTACCATTTGCATAATAAGGCGGCGGACTGTTATCTCGAAGAAGCTGCTGGATAAAAAATGGTCTAACCATTACCCAGTCCGCATCAGCAGGTCTAAAGCTCCACAGATACCAGACCCATGCATCGATGTGTTGCGATGTCAAAGTATTACATTAGCAAAATGACATGTAGAAAAAGTATTACATTAGCAAAATGACATATGAATTAGCAAAATAGGCCAAGTTGAAGATGGTTTCTACAAGAAATGTTTAATTTTATGTTTACTTATAATATTTATGTTATGTTTTTATCAAGTCTTTCTGGCATATCACAAGATGTTATGTAATGTTTTTACTTATAATATTTATGTTATGTTTTACTTATAATATTTTTGTTATTGGCATATCACAAGTCTTTCTGGCATATCACAAATCTTACAGTAGTCAAGGAATTATATTATGATCGATAAATTCAGATCCTACTGCCCCCTACTGATCTTACATTAGTCAAGTAATTATAGCATAAATCTAACAGCATTTAAATTAGCAAAATGTAGGGAACATCACTACATATTTTACAACTTCTCTAAATATTAAGCATGATAATTATAACAACAACATTTAACCATAAACTTTTTCTCTACATGACATGTAGCAATTAAACTTTTCTAAATATTAAATAAGTATTTAATTACGTACCGAATCAGACAGCCATCCTTTTATGTACCCCTCCTTGGCCACTAAAGCCGCCCAAAATTTGCTATATAGGTCTCCTTCAAACCATGGAAGACTAAATATCATCTCCTTCTTTGTCCGCAAGAACGCGTTTATCTCTGTATGATTATTCACTTGGTTGGTCGGGGAGTCTTCAGGACGGTTCAATTGCTGTGAAAAATTTCGATGCGAAATAAATTGGTTACTAAGCTGAACTACTACAATCAGGTCGAATATATGTAAGCTAACCATAGAAACGTATACGTACCTCTTTCCACTCTTCAAGAACAAGCTTAGATCCATCTTCTCCAACCCAAGACTTTATCTGGGATTTATAGATCCTAGAGCTAGGACGAACCTTTCTGGACCTTCTTGGTGTAGTAGCTGGAGGAGGTGTGTAAGGAGAAGACAAATGTTTACTCTTCTTCCTCTCCCGTTGGAATGGCACCCTTACGGTTTTAACAGTAACATCTTTGATCACTGAATCACATTCCGTATCAGCATTTGTCACACCAACATCCATCTGCTTACTATCCTAAAACTGAAAAGTAACCAATAAATTTTTCATGCAAAGTCTGTTGCCCCTATTTAAACGTATGGAACTGAGACACAAAAAAATACTTTATATGATGCATCAAAGTACCCCTATTCAGAATCTTTAGAGGGAAATAAATGTAACTCAGAAAATCACGTTTTAAATGAGACGTTTCCTTTCATATTCACCCATTTTAAACTCAAAGAAACCGTAATGCAGTCAACAATACTTACAACCTGAGTTAAAATCTAATATGTGCAAACAAGTTACCTAGAGTTATAAATTTTGCATAACATGACCAAACAAGTTACCTAGAGATATAAATTTTGCATAACTAAGCCGCTTAATAACATTGCATAACTAATCCCTCTCATAACATGAGCAAACAAGTTACCTAGAATGATGCAATATGAAACTTGTGTTATGTGCATACCAGAATATCAGGAAGCGAGGAAAAGTCAATCAATTCCATCAACTCATTTGTTGAATCCTGAAACAATAAATACAATCATTTCATCAAAAAAACATGAATAATTCCACTCACTATCATTTACAGTAAACCAACTATAATATTTACCTTTGCTTCAGCTTCAACAAGAGGATCTTCTTCCGTCGGTTCCTTAACAGATGACTTTAAAAAAGGAAAAAATTAGTAAATACATAAATAAACAAATCATATATGTTAAACGACTGTTTATTAAAACACAAACCTTTGATTCTTCAATAGGCTCCTTTGCTTCAGCTTGAACAGGAGGATCTTCTTCCGTCGGTTCCTTAACGGATGACTTTAAAAAAGGAAAAAATTAGTAAATACATAAATAAACAAATCATATATGTTAAACGACTGTTTATTAAAACACAAACCTTTGATTCTTCAATAGGCTCCTTTGCTTCAGCTGAACAGGAGGATCTTCTTCCGTCGGTTCCTTAACGGATGACTTTAAAAAAGGAAAAAATTAGTAAATACATAAATAAACAAATCATATATGTTAAACGACTGTTTATTAAAACACAAACCTTTGATTCTTCAATAGGCTGCTCAACATCAACATCAGTAACCTCTAAAACAGACTCTACAGTGGGTTCCTTAGCAGCAACATTTGGCTGCTCAACATCAACATCAGCAACATTGGCCTCCTTATCAACAACAACTGGCTGCTCTGCCATAGGCTCCTTAACACCAAACTTTGAATTCAAGGTAAATTAAAATTAACAAATAGATTATCATGTCCATACACTAACCGTTACTGGAAAATTAAAGCTCACAAAATTTTGCAAAATAATTTACGAGATTGTGTGTACCGCCATGCACTAAGTCTTCGCAAGATCACAAGCTGTCAAAACAGTTGCCCGTGTAGTTCGAGCCTGATCGGGAGTACAGACTAACTCCGCCGTGGCTTAATCACAAGCAGGATGAATAATCTGAGGCCCGATATCTGAGCCCAACTCTACAGGGTTAAGTAAACCGACTATCTATGGTTCAAGGTCGCCCGGAATCACCCTTTGATCCGTTTACCCTAGTTGTTTCCCATAGAATAGCCGATTACCACCGGAATGATACAACACTTGGATCGATTGCAAAGACAAAAGCAAAAGGTTTCCAACGCTCGCACTTGAAAATTGTTTTGTAAAATTATGTGAACTTTTATTCCCCAAAACAGCCATCTAACTATTCAGGTTTTAATTACCAAAACCTAAAAATAAAAAAACTAACATGTTTAATTGGTTTGTGAATTCACAACGATTATAAATTTTTTTAAATTTAAGACAGCATGAGCCTTCCATAGGCTCCTTAACAGTAAATACATACCTGTGAATCCTGAACATGCGTACCCTCACTGGACCCCTCAGCAGGAGCAGTCTGAATCTTACCTGATTGGATTAACTTCTCCAGAAAAACTACACGACCTTCCAAACCAACCATCTTCTTTATCAGCTGTTTCTTGCTCATCCTCTTAGTCTCTTCATCCAAATCCACATCGCTTGATTCACCATCATCAGAAATCCCTTCAACAACACTCGTATGCACCTCAGTACGTATACGTACCTCCGTGCGAACTTCTTTTCTACGAGTCTTTCGAGAAACCCTAGCCTTGATCTTATCTCTTTTAGACGGTTTGAATGTACTCGAAGGGGATCCACCAGCTACGTCGAAATATTTTACACTTGAGGTGAACCAAGGAGATGCCTTCTCAAAATCTGTTGGAATCAAGGATTGTACGGGTGTTGTTACATAAAAAAGATTCTCATAATCAGATTTGTTACACCCGGTAACATTAGCCCAAGCAACCCCCCTTGGAATAGCCCTGGCATCTTTCTCCCACCATAGTCTGGCTTGAGGAAATGTTTCAAGAACAAAAATCTGTAATGTAAAAAACATTTCAGTTAGATGGAACAAAGTACTTATCAAGTACAAAAATCTGTAATGAAAGAACAAAAGCGTTTAGATGCATTTCTGTTTATCAATCATTCACACACAAGTATTTCCATAGACAAAGATATATATCCTTCAAATATCAAAATGCAAGATAAACCTTAAGATCATAACCACTTAATATGACTATAGACAAAGATGCTCAACATCTTCAGGCCACTCATGCTCCATTGATAGAAATATATATTCATGTGTCGCCAACGAAAGCCAGCCACAATGGAACATCTTCTGCCCAATCATATTTCTTATGCTCTTTTCTCTATTTCTAGTTCACGGCGTTTTGCCTCTAGTGCTTTTTATTCCATCTGCTTTCGTACAATGGCAACAATAGATTTTTCTCTTTGGTTACCATTGTACAAAAGCAGATGGAAGAAAAAGCACTAGAGGCAAAACGCCATGAACTAGAAATAGAGAAAAACGCGCAAGAAATAGGAAAATCTTTGGTTGCCACTGTAAAAAAGCATATGGAAGATCAAGCACTTATACATTTATTCAACTCATACCAAAGGTATGTTGAGCAGCCAAGGACTTATACATTATAAGTTTATTCAAATTTGAACATATAAAGGCTAGAACCCTATATTAAGTGTACTTGAATTTCACAACAAGCAGATAAAAAATCGAACAATGAAATAACAACCACACATGTAAAACCATTATTAAACTGTCAAATTGACACATTCATATAAGAAAGTATACTAACCTTCAAGGCGAAAGCAAAACCGTATATGTTGTACACAGCCTGGTATGCAGCCCCCTTTCTCGCATACCCATCCATATACTTATTCCTCTTCTTAGTCACCAACATGTAAACTCGTTCATGGAATTCTTGCCACATGTGCTCCCCCCGAGGAAAAGAATTCCAAGCCTCCAAATCATCGGCTAGCACGACAATCTCATTGACAATCACATGTCGCAACTCTTGCCCCATGAAAACAAAATCACCAGCCAGAAGAAGGCACACACGCACAGCATCCTCGTCCGATAGGTGCTGAAATTGTTGACTATCAAGCATGGATTTAAGGTATTCCCCCTTCAAAGACCTAAACCCGGGGAACACCCTCTTCATAAAGCTAGACTCCATACCAGCCAAACTGTCTAACTCGATAGCTCCAAATCGAAAACCCGTAATCAGACAAAACTCTCTCCTGCCCAACTGTACAGTGTGTGGCCCAACATCAAAAATAAATGGGGTATCAAAAGTTGGGTGCTCAACATACCTTTGGTGAAACAGAAGGAAGTTCAAAATATGGTTATCATGATCAAAAGTTCTAATGTCTAACCACGGACCAAAAACACTACGCCTGAACAAATTGTAACAATGTTGCCCCTTTGTGGATAGACGATCTCTTATCGTTGTGAGTAGCTTTAAATTACTTCTAATATTTACCCTCGCATTAACAACCTACAAAAAAATAATAAACAAGTTAACATTAAGAAGTAAAACATAAGTAATTCCAATACACTTTCTTTCTATGACAAAATATTCATCTAGTTTTGATGCTAGTATTCAGCTAATCAACATTAATGACAACAAGTAAACATACAATAATAAAAATTTGATATTAGCATCTCCATACTTGCTTATCAGAATCTGCTTGATTCAGATAAAGCACAAGCAATGCCATGGATACACAAAAACATTGATCCTTATATAACTAAACTGCCTTCTTAACACATATCCCAGCCTCTATCAACTACCTCGAGTCTTAACACATATCCCAGCCTCTATTCATAAAATAGATACACAAAAACATTCAACAAAATATCTCAAAACATTCAACAAAATATCCAAGCCTGTTGAAAAAATTATATGGTGGTAGGGCGCCACCAATAACTTACAAAGCTGCATTTTTTTATATTTATTCACTGCATTTGCAACCCCATAAATTAATCCAGGACTTGTAATTGTAACTTACATGCATTTGGCTTGTGATATTCAAATGCATTTGGCTTGTGATAACTTACAAACACTAACATCTATCTACACATATGAAACACGAGTGTCCAAAACCTAAACAGTCTAACAGCTAAAAACTAAAGCTAAACACAAGAATACGCTAACAATCAAGAATCAAACTCTAACAATCCATATCCAAGTCATAAACAGTCTAACCGCTAATAATTAAAGCTAAACAGCAGTATACCCTCACAATCAAGATCGAAAAAATAATCGAAAAAACCCTAACAATCAAGAATCAAACTCTAACAATCCATATCCAATTCCTAAACAGTCAAATCACTAAAATTTAAATCTAAACAACAAAATACACTAACAATCAAGATCGAATAACTCGAAAAACCCTAACAATCAAGAATCAAACTCTAACAATCCATTTCCATACAAACCCTAACAATCAAGAATCAAACCCTAAGTGGGCATCGACACAAAACCCTAACAATCAAGAATCAAACCCTAAGTGGGCATCGACACAAAACCGTCTACAATCAAGAATAAAAAGAAGAAAATCACTCAAAGGTCATCCTCTTTTAACATCATCTTCAACGCACATCTAAAAAAATCAATGAAAATATAACTTACATGAGGTCTGGCCATTTTTTTGAACGGTGTTTTTGATCGGTGATTTATCGTGTTTTTGATCGGTGTTTCAAAGTCGTGTTTTTGATCGGTGGTTGAAAGTGTGTGTATCGTCACTTTTTTTGATTGGTGATTTTGTTAAAGTTAAAGTTAAAATTATTAAAAGTTAACAAGTACAATTTTTATTATTTTTAAAATGGCATTGGTCTTTCCCAAGGAAGATCTAAGTACAAAAGTAAGATTTTGAAAAGATTTTGGAAGATTTTATAGCCGTCGTTCGCACATTCGCATAACGTCGTTCGCACATTTGTTTTAAAAGAGTCAACTGGGCACGTGGGGTATTTGGTGGAGTCAATCATTGGTTTGTACCACTTTGTCTGGACACGTGTCACGTTTTCTGTGGGTTCGCACGTTCGCACAATCGCACATGACTCTTTTGGGAAACTTCATTATTTTCATACCATTTTTTGAAAAAGTTGAAATTAACATACCATTTTGGTAATTACCCCTAAATGGCTGATCACTAATATCTAGTAATTACCCCTAAATGGCTGATCACTAATATCTACCAGCTCTATTCTGGAACAAATATGTATAGCATGTCTCAAAACTACACTCGGTTTAGTAAATTTCTGCATCAACCCAGTTACATTGTACGATCAAAGAATTACGAAATTTGTTTTCTCGCAAGAAAGAACTTACGTCAAGACTGCAGTTTGAGAAGTAATTAGGATTTTTAAACTTTTGATTATGCAACTTTTGATTATAAGTTTGTCATAAAAAAAAATAAATCAACAGATTCCTATTTTTGTCAAAAACCGAACGTCCGAACCTACAATCCTTCCTTTTGGGCGCTGGGAGACTTTATGAACACAACTAAATACAACGGGTGAACGTAAAGTCAATAGTCAAATAACTAAAAATGACTTTAGTCAATAGCATACAAATGTCCTCTGTTCAAATATCAACATGACATGCAGCACAAGGTAAGCAGATCAGTTATCATCTCTGCTCACTCATATTGTTCATTTTCTAAAAAGTTTTTCAATGAACATTTTCCGAAACAAAAGCAAGAACACACACAATCAAATATCCCAACTCACAATTTCCTTTCATACTCAATTTTGTCAACACTCTCATCTATACCCCCCAAAATAACCTGCTCAGTAATTTATATACAAAAAAATTTGAGAAACATACTCTGTCATCTTTAATCGTTTTGCAGTAGCTAACAATGACATACCGTCAGACGAGTCACCTTAAATAGTCTTTGTTCAGGGCTTACCAAGCGCAGCTGCAGCCGATTCTACGTGTGTAAGAAGATAATCATAAATCTTTTTCCTTATCCTATCAATTGTCTCTGGGGATATACGAGAGGTTTCTTCTTCATCATCGTCATCATCGCCCTTGGTAGATCCAATTGCGTCTAACCAGTCATTTACGCTCTTGAGCTGACTCAGCATGCCCGCAATCTGACCGTTATCCGAAAGGCTGCTAGAGGTGTCCACATCAGCATCCAGGAATCTTTCAACAAACCCCAAGAACCAATCTTGAGACTCCAACTTCAACTTTTGTGCCAAGTCGATAGCTTCATCAAAACCAACTGCTTTTTCCCATTCTGGTGGAGGAGGTTGCGGTTGAGGTTGGACCTTTGACTTTTGTTGAACACTTGGTACGAGTGTTTGTCGTCGTGGAGTTGATGAGTTAACTATCTTTGATCCAATTGACTGTCGGGGTTTAACTTGGGCAGTCTTTGGTGATGGGGTATTGGCGGAGCCTGCGGTGGTATTGGTGGACCCCTCGAGTACTAGCACAGGCCGGACGGTCTTGGCAGTTGAATCTGTGTTTGAAGATGGTGGAATTAAAGAGGTTAACTTCGCTTGTTTGCTATATACCGAGAAGGATGATAAGTTGGTAGCCATGGCAGCATGGACCCAAGAAGTTGCTTGTTTATGTCTTTCTGAAGAAACTCTCAATTGTTCTTCTGACGGGGTATCTTCGTTATCCGATGATGAAGCCAGCTGAGTTGTTTTGGACAGAGACTCGGAAATAAGATGAGCATTTTTCAAGCTAGCATGCAATGCCAAAAATTGCTCAACAGCAGGCTGTGGGTTGTCTTCTTTTGCAGAAGAACGCAGCTCAGAATACGTGCTGCCCACACAAAAACAAGCATGATTAGATTAATGATACAAAATTGAAGTCCATATCAGTTTATCTACTATTTTTCGCAATTGGGATAGGAGAGCTTGACATCATTAGGTTGTCTCAAAGAAATTTAAAAAAAAAAAAATAATTCTTGCAGAAATTAGGGGTTTCCCTAGTGGGTTTTTTCACTGTCTAGTTGCATCAAAAATTCAAAATAGGTAAATTTTGGTTGTGTTTTATGAACGGATAAAAATGGATAAAAACCGGTTAAAAGTCGCCCAAGGGTCTAATTTTAATGCTTACAACCCTCCTAAATCGTTTAATTCGCAAATATAGATTATTGTGACTGTGATTATCGTGTTATATGTGATTATAAGTAACACAAACAGTTATTTATACAAAGTTGAAAATTTGGACAAAAAGTTTTGAGGTCCACCCGATCAATGCCCTTTCTACTGGTACTAAAAGATGACCCATTTTGACCAATCACTCAACCTGCCCCATCTTTCTTGTCACCTCTTGTGAAGTTCCATTTGTGGAACGTTGTAATACCAAAATTATATATACACTCATTATCATTTTCACAGATTAATGGATGTGATTGATTTGGGTTTATAGGATTCCTTAAGTTAGTCTTTACTAGAGGCATTTTAAATATGTGGCGACTATTCAAACTAATACCTTAAACTATGTGTCAAGAAAACACTACATATGAAAAGGAGAAGGTACTAAATAGCACATCAATGCCAAATATTAGTTATTTCGTTCCTTCATTTTTTTTCCTTCTGTAAAACCATCATGACACCATTAGCCGTTCTGGTCCACGAGGTCTAGTGAATTACAAATAGGCCAACCTTTGATTTTGTTAAATACTAGTTCTATAACTTATGAACACTACCATCATGCTCTTATATTTTAGTCTAAGCTTATATGATAATAACCGTGCAGCCCGCAAAATGTTACCACGTTAGGTCCACAAACAATACAGTTGATGATTTTCAGCATATTCAGAGAAACAGACCACTAAAATGTTACAAGTTAAGTACCTTATACATTGAAGTAAAGTTTCTGCGGCTGAGGCCTCTTGCATCGCCTCTATGGCAGCAATTTGGGCAGAATCTCTATGCCTCATGACTTCCTATGAAATCATACCAAAAAATAATCAATAATAACATCAGATAAGTTAGTTACTATGATATCCTGCTGCTTGGTTTTTAACACATTTGAATTGAATACAAACTTCAAAGTCCAACTAGATTTAGCAAAAATTTACAGAGCTTTTACAAAAACAAAATGATTATAACAAATGTAACAGGTGAAATGAGTACCTTTCCAAGCTTAGCAAGAGAGGACCTTCAGTCAATCGTCTATTACTAAGTGAAACTTTAAACAAGTTTCCTGGTAGACCATTGGCAGATGCCTCGGCTGTTGACTTTCTGCCGGATGATGGTTTTTGCTTACTGGAACTGTCATGATCAACCACTTCTGCTCTCTTTGCAGGTGTTTGTACTTTGCTTTCCACTTTAGATGACTTCACAGTCGGTTCCTCTCTAGATACACTCCTTTCACTTGTAGATTTTCTTGGAACCTGCGTCAAATGGTGATTTGTATCAAAGGGCATTCTTTTAGAGTCCATGTCATGGAAATTCTAACATTTCCTCAACCGATGAGGTTTTTCCCTATTCAGGTTAGCCGAGGAGGGAGAGTTTTGACTCGAATGTATGCGGCCTAACCGAGGTATCCCCTTCCCATTTCCGACCCTTTCCCTGATCACCCCTAAATGTGTACCTAGTAAGGCTTGAACCCTAGACCTCTTGTGAGAAGGTTAGGTGCCTTACCAATAGGCCATTTGGTGGTGGTTTATGACACAGACATCAGGTATAAGCTATTAAATGAACACGCATTATTAAATAAGAATAGGGCAAACTGCAATAAATAGCAATGCTCTTTCACATCATTCCTAATTTGGTTATTGTCATTTTAAAATTGTTACTAACCAATATACTTTTTTCATCCATTACTTTGGTTGATATCGCCCAGGATGGTTATTTTAAAAGGTTGATGGTTAATAGTAGCGATTAAGTCAAGTCACTTGGATATGAAGTGAGCGTGCCTTGCAGTTTACCCTGTTCAAGATATTTCAAAAGTATTCAAACACTTTCCTTAAAGATAAGACTTAAGAGTTAGAAACGAGCAAGAAAGCACTTCTAGTCATAATGCTAAAAGCAGATTGATAACTCAAACCCCTCATACCTACATTTATTTATTTATTTATTATTATTATTATTATTTTTCCTTTTTAAGTGTTGTCATTCAAGAACACGACAGAACGCTACAAGGTATTCAGAAGAGCATATAATACATTTATACATGTAAGAAAAAAACTAAGAAATCACACTACTTATGCAAATGATTCTCATTTAAATACAACTTCAAGTTCAAGATCCTCAACTTACCGGGGTATGTGGGAAAAAAAATGTGTTTAGGCATGACCATGATGGCAATTTCATAAGCGAAGGCATTGTGAACAAAAACTGTATAATAAGCTTTCAGAAGATACTCATAAATATCGGAAAAAACAAATCACTGCTAAAAATAAAGCACCTTAAATATCAGATGACAGTTCTGATTTTCTTAATCTTAGGTGACGACGAATTTAAAAAACAATTAACATGATCTTACATAGCAAATCAATCAATTTTGACTACATACAAATAGAAATGAGTTTAAGTAAATGAATAACTCACAGAAGTGCTTCGAGCTTCAGCCTTTGACTCATTCTTAGTGACTTTCAATCTCGGAGTCTTGACATCCATACTACCTTCCCAGCTCTTCCTCAAAGCCTTGGGCCCAACTCTACAAAATTCTTAATCAAACTTCCAATCCCAAATTTCTTCCCACTCGAACTCGCACCACGAACCGCAGCCCCCTTTTCCCCTAAATTCAGTTTAGCAATATCCTTATCCAACCCTTTAACCTTCGCCTGATTCTTAACTCCATTAGAAAACTTCTCAAACGAGTTAGGCAAAGAGTAACAACTAGTCGGAGACGAAGGAATCGACCTTGAACTCGACGGTTTAACTTTCGACAACGATTGCCTTGATTCACTCGTATTCAATATCAATTTTGACAACTGCGACTTAGATCTCGCCAACTTACCATCCAACACCCCATTTGAAGGTCTCACACTTAAATTACCATTACTATCTTTTTTCGACGGCAATTTGACATTACCGATTATCTTATTACCAGAACCACCACTACTACTACCACTGCCATTATTTAAAAATCCTAAAGAATGCATAGCCACAATATCCTGAGGTGTACCAACACAGGGATGTCGGCCACCAGGAACGGACCTAACCCCATGCAAAATCGGGACAGGAGTAGCAGACTCGAGCTTATCAACATGAACATACTGACCCAACTGAATCTTATCGCTTAAAATCAAGTCAACATTCTCATCAGGCAAGGAAACATAAGTGGCATGAGATGAATCAGAGACTTTCAAATAAAAGCCTTGATGATTTTGAAACAATTGATCACCAGATAAAGCAGGAACAATACTAATAACTTGTAATAAAGATGATCTATGTTCAGAACCACTTACTTTAACATCTGTGTTCATATGTTGCAGCAGTTTTAATAGCACTCCTAGAGTTAAATTTGCCATCTTTTTTACTGACTTCAATACATATCACATCAATAAACAATACCCAGATCTCTAAATTTTATAAAAATCAATCTTTTTTTTTATAAAAACTGGTCCCAAATAGCAAAGATAGTTTTTTGAAAAAAAAAAGTCAAAAATGAGAACTGAAAACAAGAATGACTCCTGTGTTTAAATTTGTCAACTTTTTTACTGATTTCAATACATATCACATCAATAAACAATACCCAGATTTCCAATTTTCTTAAAAATCTTTATAAATTTTTTTTATATAAAAAATTGGACCTAAATTAGTAAAGAAAGTGGTCAAATTTGCCAACTTTTTTACTGATTTTGATTCATATCACATCAATAAACAATACCCAGATCTCAGAATTTCTTAAAAATCAAGAAACTGTAATTTTTTTATTTATAAAAAAGTGGTGTAAAAGATAAGGAAGTGGGAAAAAAGTCAAAGTAATAAATGATGTGAAACTGAGGAGGAAAAGTGTTTGATCTGAAAAGGAGGTGGTTATAGAAGAATTCAATGATTAATGATGATGAAACATAACAGGTAATAATAATAATAATTTTTATATTTCATAAAAAATGAATGATTAGATTAGCAGTGAGTAATAATTGAAATGAACAGCTCAAAAGTGGAAATGAAAATGTAGTTAGTTGGGAGGGTGTTTGATACGCACGTTTCTTGTGGCAGGCAGAAATGTATGTAGGGTTTACTTTCAGGAAGCTTCAAATTGGCCCCATTCACTCACTCACTTCTTTCTCTTCAAGTATAGCCTAACATTAGTTCATTGGCTCGTGTTATATCGACGGTGGCTATTTTTTTATATAGACGGTGGCTATTTTGACTATTTGTACTTTTACTATTCATGTCAGCTTTTGTCTTTTTTTTTCTTTTTTTTTTTTTTTTTTTTTTTTTTTTTTTTTTTTTTTTAAAAAGAAATATATAATAATGTATTGTATATGTATAATGTTTTGTATATTTGTGTTTAATAATGTTTTGTATATGTATAATGTTTTGTATAATTATTTTTTTGTATAATAGCATGTTAAATATTGCTACATTAAATAACTACAACAACAACTGTTATTATTAAATTGAACGAAAATGTCAACACATTATTTAAAAACAACAACATCTACGACATATGAAGATTATTCATTTCATTTAAAAGATCATGAAGCCTTGCACTCGACTGACAAGCGTGATCCTCAGGATTCCTTGCCAATTCTAACTCCATCTCCAGCGTCTTTATTCTTGTCATCAACAGCTTGTTTCTTGCTTCAAGCTGGTCAATCTTATTAGCGTTAGCAACGCAGTCTGAGCATTGCGTTGAAGAAGAGGCTCGACTAAAGTGCCTCCTTTGAAACTCATCCTTCCACATAAAGTACCGACAACCATAGTCATCTGTTCCTGGCTGTTACATGTTAAGAAAATAATAAGAAATGTATTATTAACAAACAAATAATTTACATAACTAAGCAAACATATGATTACTTACCACTGAAAGAGGACATGCGTAATACGGTTGACCATAACTATGTTCTTTACGGGATATCCTCTCTTTAATGAATCATTTCTTACAGCGACACATGTAAGGAGTATTTTGTTCCACCTGGCCAAATAATTAATTCAAATGATACAAACAGTTATTTACAACATAAACATAAATAAGTAATGTATTGTTAATTTAAACAATACAAGATAGGGTGTTCACAAATAATCGGATAGGAAGACTAAGCTTGTTATATATATACATCAAAAGATAGGGTGTTCACAAAATTACAAGCTCGTCAATAGTTAGTTCTAAGATACTACAATGATTTATTTAGTCGATCGTAATATAATGTTTCCCATTGGGATGCATCTTGGGTTCTGTTCCTCCTCCATTGTGGGTGGAGATGCGGAAGTGGAGAATCTCCGTCTAGCGTCAGACAAATGTAGTGACCACATTCGTCTGACCCCACACGGGCTATCACAAGGGGGTCAGTTCTTTGTGAGAAGTTTGGACCGAAAAAAAGCGGAAAACACGTATTCCAACCCTGCCAAGATATAAATACAACAGGTCGGTTAATCAGTGATGCAATAACCAACCCCGTGTCTGACATAATCATATAGCAATCTTCAGGCGCAGCTCCATTTCCGAACCAGTTTACTGAATACCAAATTCTGTTAAAGCCAGCTTGCAACCACATGTTTGTGTAAACCTCCCTATGTAGGGCTAACTCTTGCAATAACATCTCTCTAACTTCGCACCACATATTTTGGTCTTCACAAATACCGTGGGCAACGCACCAAAACCCACAATTTCCATCACCTACCACATTATATATACTTATTATGTATGGATGCCATCTCTCTGGAATCTGCTCCATAAAATATTCGTTATCTACATCTCCAACGTACAACTGGTGTCTTATTCTTTGTTGAACACTAGGACCCGTGTAAGAACTATGTCTTGCATGTTCTTTGTTGAAGTTCGGGACTTTTGTAGATCTTGAAGTTGTGCTTCTTCGGTGATCTACGGTTGGTACTTCATTCAAGTCCGGGACTTCATTCAAGTCCGGGACTTTTGTAGCCTTGCCCTTTTTGTCCTTTGCGCTCGGACGTCCACGGGTATTTTTCTGAATAACAGGTTCACGTGTGTCAACAGATTCAGGTTGGTATATCGCTCTCATCCTCGTTAACATATTTTTCTTGACAAACGATGTTGCTTTGCTAAAAACATTCTTGAATTGTCGCATGTCATTTTGAAACGAATTATTATTATTATCATCATCATCATCATCATCATCAGGTTCGCTGGAAGAGCCATCTTCAGGCGGTGGCCTATTGATAATAGGCCACGGAACAGACAGGGTTCTCCAAAAAATATGAATTTCATCCAGTGGAATGGGGCGTCCTGAATTCATTAAAAGTGAATTATATAAATTAACGGGGAAAATAACTTGATAGTTATAAATTTAATATACTTACCATGATATACATAGTATTGCATTTCGTGAAAGCATGGCAGTCCGTAAATTGACCGCAACTTATGGCTACAGTCTTCTACGGTGATCGACAGGTGGAGTTCCTTGAACATGAGTTTGAAAGCATGTTTGGAAACTTTATACCACAATTCTTCAAATAGTAGTATATTACAATTATTTTGTTTCTCGTTGATGCTTCTATTAAAACTCTCTTTTATCGCATTTTCTTGCGCAATGAGAATCTTATCGACCGAACTCAACAACCTGTCTAAGTTGGACTGTGTGCCGCCCAAATATAATTTCAACAACGCGTGGTGACTCTCAACTCTGCACGTTGTTGTCTGTCCGTAGGAGCGATATCGATCGGTAATATACGAGACAAACATGTGTGAGTAATCTCGCAGCCAGTTATTCAGATACTCAGCGATATCTGGAAAAAAAAATAATGAATTAATAAAAGGTCATTCGGGTGCTTATTTATTAAATAATATAAAACAATGAATTAATAATTAATTACCCTCATGGTTGACCAATCGCTGTTGTAGGCGTACATAATGTTGCTCGAACATGAGGCGTGTCGGAGCTTTAACCATCTGATCCCATCTCCATTTAATGGCCTCATACTCTTTTAACGAACCGCATCTATTTCTGCAATACTGAATCAGATTTTGCTCTATGCCATCGACAGAGTAATTTGTGAGCGTTAGGAAATTCTGCTCTGCATGCCCCTACCAACGCTAAATCTCTGTCAGTGACTATAACACGTGGGTAATATCTTTCATCTATCACATCCTTCACACGTTGCAATACCCATTGAAAATTATGCCCTTTTTCACTGTTTAAAAAGCTATACGCCATTGAAAATGTTTTATTTGTTGAAGTTACTCCAACAATTTCCAACAGTGGCAATTTAAACATCGTGGTATTGTATGTGGAGTCCATCAGCATGATTTCAGGGAATGTACACCATAAAGCATACGACGTGGGGTGCAAAAAAAATAGCTCCTCAAGCTCGTTATGCTCATTTACCCTCGGGTAATACGTATACCCTGAATGCATCAAATGCGAGTAAAGGACCTGAATTGGAGTTCTATCACCTACTATGGCTCTCCGGATCTTATCTTGTGCGTTATATATAGTTCTAACGCTAGACACGTTATCCGGATTACGACCCTGTATTGTCAAAAGTATATTACGTGGTCGTACGTTATAATCTGACAATTCTTTGACCAACCCGACCTCATCTTCCTTTAATCGCATTGCATATGCCACATCATGCAACGACTCTAGCATATCATGATTATGCGTATCATCCTTCACCCTCAAAATCCAATAATTTTGAGTTCGATGATATTTCGCATCTAATCTGAATGGACAATTGGTTTTACATGTTTTGGTTTTCCGTTTTCCACTACCGTGAGGTTCATAGTTCCTACCCTTTGTACACATATAATTGACTTCGTACATCTGACCATTTTGTGATTTGGTTCTATGTTTAACTATGACAAAACCGAGCTCCCGAGCTATATTTTGCACCCACTCAGTTACTTCCTCAAAAGAACCGAAAACCTGAAAATACATAACAAATTTTATAACATATATTTTTTTAACTAATACTTTTATAACTTTTTAACATTTACATTTTTACATTTTTTTATAACTTTTTTAACATTTACATCTTTAACATTTACACTTTTTAACATTTACACTTTTTAACATTTACATCTTTAACATTTACACTTTTATAACTTTTTAACATTTACTTTTTTAACATTTACATCTTTAAAATTTTATAACAATTAAACAAAAAAAAAAAAAAAAAAAAAAAAAAAAAAAAAAGATAAATACGAAAAAAAACGCGTTTTCCCACCGGGGTATAAAACATTTTCTCTCTCTCTTTTTCTCACACATGTGTGTGTGAAACGCGTTTGTTGCGTTTATCTCTCTCTCTTTTCTCTCTCTTTATTAGATCTAAAAAAGATTTAGATCTGTTTTTGTTGTGATGGATTTGTTGTGATGGATTTGTGATATGTGATATTCTGTTTCTGATCTAAACAAGCGTTTTATCTCTCTCTCTTTTCTCTATGTTTTCTGTAGTTTTTTGGATTTGTGATATGTGATATTCTCCGGTGGGTGATTATGTGATACGTTGGTGGCTGATTATGTGATATGTGATTCTTCGTGATGGTTTCTTGTTAGATCTGTGATTTTTAGGGTTTCTAAAAAATTAGGGTTTCTAAAAAAATTTGGGGTTTTCTTAAAATCGTTTGATTTATTACGATTAAACATACTTAATTGTAAGATACGTGCTCTAATTGAGCAGATCTATAAGTTTTTTTGGAAACGCCTAATTTTTAAAAATTAGGGTTTGGGTTGGGTGGTTCTGTGGTGGGTGATTATGTGATTCTGTGGTGGGTGATTATGTGATATGTGATTCTTCGTGATGGTTTCTTGTTAGATCTGTGATTTTTAGGGTTTCTAAAAAATTAGGGTTTCTAAAAAAATTTGGGGTTTTCTTAAAATCGTTTGATTTATTACGATTAAACATACTTAATTGTAAGATACGTGCTCTAATTGAGCAGATCTATAAGTTTTTTTGGAAACGCCTAATTTTTAAAAATTAGGGTTTGGGTTGGTGGATCTGTGGTGGGTGATTATGTGATATGTGATACTTTGTGATGGTTTCTTGATAGTTCTGTGATATTTGATATGTTGTGATGTTGGTGTTTCTGTGCTGGGTGATTATGTGATATGTGATAGATATTTGATATGTTGTGATGTTGGTGTTTCTGTGCTGGGTGATTATGTGATATGTGATACTTTGTGATGGTTTCTTGATAGTTCTGTGATATTTGATATGTTGTGATGTTGGTGTTTCTGTGGTGGGTGATTATGTGATATGTCATACTTTGTGATGGTTTCTTGATAGTTCTGTGATATTTGATATGTTGTGATGTTGGTGTTTCTGTGGTGGGTGATTATGTGATATGTGATACTTTGTGATGGTTTCTTGATAGTTCTGTGATATTTGATATGTTGTGATGTTGGTGTTTCTGTGCTGGGTGATTATGTGATATGTGATAGATATTTGATATGTTGTGATGTTGGTGTTTCTGTGCTGGGTGATTATGTGATATGTGATACTTTGTGATGGTTTCTTGATAGTTCTGTGATATTTGATATGTTGTGATGTTGGTGTTTCTGTGGTGGGTGATTATGTGATATGTCATACTTTGTGATGGTTTCTTGATAGTTCTGTGATATTTGATATGTTGTGATGTTGGTGTTTCTGTGGTGGGTGATTATGTGATATGTGATACTTTGTGATGGTTTCTTGATAGTTCTGTGATATTTGATATGTTGTGATGTTGGTGTTTCTGTGCTGGGTGATTATATGATATGTGATACTTTGTGATGGTTTCTTGATAGTTCTGTGATATTTGATATGTTGTGATGTTGGTGTTTCTGTGCTGGGTGATTATGTGATATATGATACTTTGTGATGGTTTCTTGATAGTTCTGTGATATTTGATATGTTGTGATGTTGGTGTTTCTGTGGTGGGTGATTATGTGATATGTTGTGATGTTGTGGGTGGTTCTGTGGTGATTATGTGGGTAGGTTAACACCTTGATCTGCCACTTTGAGTGGTATGAATACCTGCTCTGGCCTACCCCATTCCCCACAGGCTTGTGATGAAACTGTTTTTATTTTCAAAAACTTGATTTTGGCAATGGCAATGATGATTTTATAAAAAAAAAAATTGATTTTGGCGTGGCATTTCCGAATGGACGGCAAAACAAAAAAATGATTTTGCAACCTTCGATGTTGCAGCCAAATATGAAAGCAGTTTTGTTATAAATCTGAGCCTTTACCTGATTTGTGTAAAATTGTGAATTCGACATTTGTTGTGGTTGTTGATATGGTTGTATCAACGGTGGCTATTTTTATATATGGACGGTGGCTATTTGTGGCTATTTGTACTTTTTGTACTTCTTGATGGTGGATTATGGTTGGTGGTTCTGTTGTGGGTGAATATTTGATGGTGGATTATGGTTGGTGGTTCTGTGTTGGGTGATTATTTGATGGTGGATTATGGTTGGTGGTTCTGTGGTGGGTGATTATGTGATGGTGGATTATGGTTGGTGGTTCTGTGGTGGTTGATTATGTGTTGGTGGATTCTAGTTGGTGGTTCTGTGGTTGTTGTTGATATGGTTGTAGTGTTTGTGGTTCTGTGGTTGTTTTTGATATGGTTGATATGGTTGTAGTGTTTGTTGTGAGCTTTGCTTGTGATTGAGCTTTGTTTATAATCGAGCAAAGCTGCAGTTTGGGAATCTTACTGTTGGGCTTGTTTGTTTTTTAGGGGCATGCAGTTTGGGAATCTTACTGTTTTGCGACATGCTTGTATCAATTTGTGATTGTGGATTGTGTTAACAATCTGTGATATCTGCTTTTGTGGATTGTGGAATCTGCTTTTGTGGATTGTGTTAACAATCTGTGATATCCAGGCCCCCCCTATTTGGATATAACACTTGTGTGCAATTGTGTGGAATCTGCACTTGGACAATGGTTTTAACTTTGTGTTTCACTTTTGGTTATAAGGCGATGACGAAAACCGAATGGCATGGCAAAGTGATATTTTATCACTTTGCAACCTTCGAATCCGAGCCTTACTAAAAATCTACATTTTTTTCTATTACGTTTTCAAATCTGAGCCTATAAGGCGATGACGAAATCTGCACTTTGTGTTGTGTGGAATCTGCACTTTTAACTTTGTGTTTCACTTTTTGTTTAGACTTTGTGTTTCACTTTTGTGTTTGTGTGGAATCTGCACTTGGACAATGGTACTTCATTTGTGTTTCACTTTTGTGTGTGTGGACTGTGGAATCTGCAGTTGGACTTCTGGACAAAAAAAACATGGACAAAAAAATACAAAGACAAAAAAAAAAAAAAAAAAAAAAAAAAAAAAAAAAAAAAAAAAAAAAAAAAAAAAAAAAAACTTATTACTTTAACTTTGGGGGGGAAAAAAAAAGACAGCATAGGACAAAAACAGAAAAAAAAAAACAAAAAACTGCAAAAAATCTGACAAAAAAAAAAAAGGCTAAGGACGGGGGTCAAACTAGACCCCGTCTATATAGTGTAACCCTAGTCATTAGATATACCAATCATTTCATTTTAAGGGATTTTTTTTTTTTTTTTTTTTTTTTTTTTTTTTTTTTTTTTTTTTTTTAATATATATAATAGTTTTTCTTATGATTCCGACCTTTTAGCGACTAATTTACTGAGTTTGAACTCATTGTTTTATTGACATTTTAGACGTGTTTGCATCTAACAATAATTGAAGTTGAATCTTTGTTTGTTTCAAATAACTTTTAACACAGTTTTAAAATAAGGTTGTGAAATATAAAACTTGGGTTGCTTGGTTGGTAAAAAAATTTAGTCAGAAACTTTAAAGTCTTGACTTCAAGTCGGTGTGTTAACGATTTGAATTTTTAACGAGCTACTCACGCTTGAGCTCGTTTAGCTCGAGTCGAGTCCAAGCAAAATGTAGAGCTCGAATAATTTCACTAGTCGAGCATTTAAAACTAGTATTTAGCTCGGCTGGTTCGAAAGCTCGTTTAGTTATTAAAGAGTCAAACGAGCTACTCGAGCTAAACAAACTAAACGAGCTTAGCGAGCTAAATATGTAGTTTCAAAGTATTTTAATTGTAAAACTTTAATAACTATTAGCATTAAGGTTTAAACTAAAACCAAAACTAACAATATGTTAACCTTCAATCACATAAAGAAGATTTACACTTTGGTTTATATATAAACAAACTAGTAAACTTTGTCATCTTTTTGTTTCACTCATCCAATGCGGGATGTGAAATGAAATCTTTTTTCTTTTCTTTTCTTTTTCATTCAAGCTCACAAGTATTACTTAGATTTTTCATTCAAGCTCGTAAGTTAATGTTCTTGTAATTACTTTTAGTTATGTATCAGAAAACATTGTTACTCATCTATATTCATTGAGCATATAATTTGTTAACATTAGTTTTATGCTAGTTAAGTGTTTCATAAATAAATAACCAATATGTTTATTAACTGTTCATCAAGTACACCAATGAATAAAATTCAATCATAAATACCACTAAATAAAAATTATGAAAATCTGTTACGTATGATACGTAAAGCAAGGATTAGTACAGGTTATGGTGTGAAATTAGGTTAGTCGTATGTTTGGTTTCCCTTGAGTGGTAAGAACCTTGAGATAAGAGTGTTTATCTAAAGTCAGGGTAACGCTCACATAGCACTATGGTTTAATGTGTATAAATATGGATAAGATGAACTTGGTTCTTCTCATAAAATGCATGTGTATTTATAGGGATTCATTTAGGGTGTGTGAGACTCATGGATGTGATCCAACGGTTTAGGGAGACCCACGTGGGAGTCATCCCATGGAGGAGACAAGAATGACACGTAGCGTGCTATTCTTGACTCTTGGTATAATGGTGTAACACCCCCAAAAATCGGTACAGCGGAAGCATACAAGTCATGGGTTCTACCAAATTGGAATCACAACACAAAGTATAGAAAACGGATTTACAATATCCGTTTTAGAAAGAAATAACGAAATCGAAAGCATTTAGTTTTACATCTTTCAAAATAATGTGGAAATACATGCCCACAAAAGAATTTAAGCGGTCCCAAATATATCAGAGTAATCTATGACCATACCATGCCATGCCAAAAGCCTCCGAAAGTTAGCTATCGCCTTAAACCTGAAAATACATGCTAAAAGTGTCAACACGAGGTTGGTGAGTTCATAGGTTTGCATAAAAATATTGCGAGTTCAAAGAGAGTTTTGAAGATCATTGTGTCATCCACAATGTCGTGAAAACAGAGTTTACCTTTAAATTAATAAGTAATTTGGACCACAAGGTTTTCGAGCTCAAATAATTGTTCACAAACAAGTCAAATTTAGCATAGGCGCACACTGCCTAACTCACAGTATCAAAACGAATATCCGCAAAGTAAATCATAAAGCAAACAACTTTGACCATATCAAAAGTGTAAACACTACAACGCATATAGTGTCACACAAGCATATATAGTTTATTTGTTACGCTAGCTAAGTCATGAACCGACGCGTTAACAGCGTGCATAAGCACCAAAACAATCATAAAGCCCCTAGCGCAGTGTCTATCCCTAAACACTCGTACACCTCGACATGCTATACGTCCACTGCGATTGGCGCTACCAATCGGTACGGGGCGTCACCCCCGATAGATCAATCTATAACATCCGCGCTTCCCGCAGGAACTAACGGTTCATGAATGGGCAAATAGTGGGATATTAAACCTTAGCCAGTTCACGTAACAATTTCAATCAAAACATAAACACAATTCCAGGTCCATACAATAAAAGGTTTTTCATGTTTCTCACCCCAAGATTTCAATAAAAACAGTAATGCGAGTAAAAATGGGGCTATGAAACTCACGTCCAAAATCTTTAAACACTTGTGTCCAAGAGAAAATAATCAAGTTTGTAGCAGGTAAACATATCATACATTCGAATAACCAATCAAGTATTTCAGCAAAACAGTAAAGTTTTGAGTAAACAATTAGCGTATCCAAATAAACAAGCATTGAGTTTAGTTAAAAACGAGCATGTATTCTCACCCCAGAACAGTTTAAAAACCAGTAAAAGTGGGGGCCATGAACTCACCTCAGTATACAGCAACGCAAAAATCACAACTGTCACAACTGGCATCAGGTGGCAAAACACAACGGTATCAAGGTGTACATGCACAACGGTACGGGATCGGCACAACCTAATAAGTATATAGCTTATCTCAGAATACGTCTCGTAAAGTAAATGAGTTTTAAAAGACAAAGTGTCTTAGTTTTCGTGGAATACTCGTGTCAATGTTTGTAAAAGTTTAGTATCAATGTTTCGTGTGGTGGTAAGAAAGCGTAGACTCAACATGTAACTCGCGCCAAGGTATAATATATATCCCAATATAATAGAAAAGAAAGTAGTGAAAGAACAGTCAAGAAAGTATTGATGAGGACTCAAGTCGAGGAGAAAATTGACAAGAAGAAATCAAGAAAGGAACGACAAGGAAATATGTCAAGAAAGTAAACCAATTGGTAAATTTCGGTATTTACCCCATGACCCCAAATAGTTTGTAAATGACAGTTAAGTTTAGAAAGGTAATTTAAGTTTCATAAGAAAACTCAAATTAGTACATCAATTAGTAAAGGTTTTACAACTTAATAAAACATATGTTTAGATTCTTGTTGGGTTTTTATAAGAATAAACGGTTTTGAAATAAAAGTAGAAGTCTAGACAAATTTATAAATTTCGGCATGACGCGTCCGTTTTTACAATATTCCCAAGTCGTTGTGACTTAAATAAAACTCGATTTATCAAAACGATGTTCCCGACAAGTTTATAATTGACAATTCGTTATTAGTTTAATAAGTGTTTATTGAATATTTTAGGTCCGTTACGAGTCTAAAATATTAAATTCATCACGAGTCTAATATATTATATCGTCTCAAGTCCAAAATGTCCAATAAGATATCGATATAGACCCAATATTTGTCCAAATAGTCCAAGTCAAAGTCAATGTATAATCCGATAAGTCCAAAAGTAAATCAAAATACAAGTCTAATTTATAGTCCAAGAATCCAAGTCCAAGTTATATCCGAAACTTACCGAAGATCACCAAGTCAAAACAATAAGTTACGTTAGTCCGATAACCGATATCCGATAATAGCTAAACACATAAACAAAAATAAATCCAAACACTTACTAGATTCGAGTCCAACACAAAATTTGTAAACCACATTTGTAAACCAAAATTTCTAAGCCACATATACCTTTTGGGCTTCAGCCCACGTTAAAACAGACACACCCTTAATGGTTAGGTTGGGCTTGTGGCCCAATCACAATCCCAAACGGACCCTAGTAAAAACTATTGGGCTTGGCAGCCCATAAACACAATTCTAGCCCCAAACTCAAATCGCAAACACGATTACTCATTACTAAAAAGCAGTTTCGCACAAAAACGCAACATGACAGGCAATCTTAATATATAACACAAATCCGTCACCCCTTAGGTGTTTCTTGCACAAGTACTAAACCGAACGCAACCCTACTGTGAATGGAAACAAACCGAGCCCAAGACACACCCCGTGGTGTGTGGTTGATACAAAGGAATAAACTATCACCCTACGTGGTTTGATAGTTGAGTCGGGAGTAATACAAACGAGACAGACAGACACTCTCGTGGCACTGTTGACGAGCCAAGACACCACAGAAACATGAGACCACCCTTGTGGCTTGTTTGTTACTCCAAACACAAGACAAAATTAAACACACCCTACACGGTTTAACGCTAAACTGAGCCAACACAAATCGCTAATAAGCTGGGAAAATAAGCTTCGAGACAAACGACACAAACATGAACCAAATAGCTAGAGTATCTCCAACATGCAAATCCAATCTCAAACTGAGACACAAACCAGGTCGACCCGACCCGATTCAAACAAATAATACAATCGCCATTTTAATCGACTTTACCACACGAAACCAAGTAAAAAATGTTTTAACCGATTTTATATCCATGAAACTATACTGTAACACCCCCAATTTCGTGATATGCAGCGGAATTTAAACTGGGTGTTACTCGACGGCACAACAGTCATAATGGTAGAAAACGATCTCTAACGGAGTCGTTTAAAAAGGATTTATCATTCAAATTATTATAATATATCAGAGTTTACAAAGATAGGTCCCAGTTGGTTGCATTGTTTACAAAATACATCAATAACAAGTATTTGATGTTTAGTGAATGATAAAATAATTATAGCCTTCTTGATTGAGTCCGTGCCCCTCCGTGCCAGCCTCTAACATCATGGACCTGAAATACATGCTTAAAACTGTCAACACAAAGGTTGAGTGAAATTCATAGAGTTTATTGAATGGTTGAACACAATATGTTGGTAGTGTGAGTTAATTAGACTCACACCAATGGTTTTGAAAACAAAACGGTTATTATTACACTAAGCTCATGTCACCAAAACGTTAACGGGTTACCAAAATCAATTGGCGGATTTGTGCCCGGTAGGTATCCTGTCAGTATACCTAATTCAAATATAATGCGTTTGATTGAACGTACTAGGCCAATACAAACGGGATTCGTCAATCCCAATAGATCTATTCACAATATTCGCGCTCACTAAAGCTAGTGATTAACTGGTTCATGATAAAGGGACTTATGTTTGACAGCAAGGTACTTAGTGACAATAAAACAATCAGGCAAGCATACAATTGAAAAGCATTGTGTTCGGTTGAAATATAATAGCATGTATTCCCCCCAAGGGTTTGTAAAACAATTAAGTAATAGAAAGTGGGGCTATGAACTCACCGTGAGTTGGATGATGTTTTAGTACTCTACGAATTGGATTGATAAGTCGGGAAACCTCTACGTGCAACCTAAAATAGAATGTTGCGACTTAGGTTGGAGTAATGTCTAAGAAAACATAAACGTGCCTATATATGTCTTTATATTGTTCATGATGTAGTACTTTGATAGGTTGTGTATGTCGTTATATAAAAACGGTTTATGAAACATGTTTAGTTTATATCTTGTACTACCGTTCGGGCCATCATAATTCAGAGGTCATGCAGTAAACGTTCGAGGAGCTAGGATACTTTAATTCTTAAATCCAGCAACTCGTCGATCCGTTTTACTCTAATGAACCCCTCACATGAAGCTCCCTAGTTTTGTAGTACTTGATGTAGAAAACATAAGTTTTGCTTGTTTGATTATGTGACGTATAAGTCAAGTAGTTACATGGTTTGCAAATGAGTCTTTGGCCGTTTTTCAAAGTTTAGTGAAGTTTATATAGTCCTTGGTTTATGGTAAATAGTTCAAATGGTTTTTATAAGTCCTTGTCGTGACGAAAAAGTAAAGTCATTTAGATATAAAAGGGGCTGTGAAGATTTTGAGAAAAATATCATTCTTTATGCTTTTTCAGAACCCGAGCTTCTTTGCTATTGAAGGAAAACGTCGTTCTGGACAACTTTAGTGTTTTAACTTTTTGATGAAACGGACCAGAAGGGCCTCGTTCAAAATGGTCAGCTGCTTAACAGCTTTGTTTTAGGCAGTTTCGGCATTTTGGTTTCGCTAACTTCTTTTGGTCGTATCTTTTGACTCGTGTACTCGTTTTCGGTGATTCGAATTGCTATGTCTTCCTTGTAAAGTCCTTTTTAACAGTAGGTAATTGTCTAATATCATGGTTATACCATTTTGGTCGTATTTCACAATATATGTCACTAGTTTTCTTGTTTACCTATTTTAAGTTAACATATAGTTCTCATAACTTGTTTTAAAGGTTTTTGTACATCATGAACATAACATAAAGACCATATATAGCATAAATGAAGTATAAGAAGTATGAAAATGATGTTGAGCAAGAGAGTGTGTTAGGGTTTCTTACAACTTTTGGCTTTCTAAAGAAAGGTAAACAAGAACAAGGATTAGGACTTTGATTGAGCAATTTTCTCTTCACTTTGGCAATCCTTCTACACTATTGATACTAAATTTAGATCACTTGGGAAAACACTTGAAGTCTTCTACTAGAAACCCTTCTTGTGTAGCTTTTGATTCAACCAAAGAATGAAGAAACAAACACTAGAATCATGTAAAGCTTGACAAGAGCTTTAACTATGATATAGAACTTGTAACTTAAAAATCAAAGATGAAAATGCTATGGAATCAAGTATGGCTGGTTTTTGGTGAATAAATAAGTGAGGATGAGTTGTTTCTTGGTCAATGAATGAGCATATATAGGCTAGAATGAGGAGGTGCAAGTATTAGGATATTTAGGAAGCTTACTTAGGAAGTTTGGACACATACATGTATTCCAAAAGTTCAAGACTTATCTCAAGCCACCAAGGCATGGTGAATCACCCCTTAGGTCGGCCATAATGATGGGGGAGTGACTAGATACATAAACTTGGTATTATCTAGTTTACGGAGTGAGTTTTGGTCCCGTTAATCGCTAGCTATAAGTCATTGAGTCACGAAACGAAAAACCGGGTATCGTAAAAATACGAAACTTATAGAAATGATTAAACTTGTCAATATACTCATTATTATCTTATAAAAATGAGTGATAAGTTTAATGGGTCGCAAAAACGCTGATAACGCTGGAAACGTAGGTTTAAAACGTGTTAAACGCAAAACGTACGAAAGTTGCGTAAAACTGAGAAAAGTAAAATGTAACTTTTCTAATATGATTATAATGAAATAAAAAGGCTTATAATTTCTAGACTAGGCTTAGTCTAGTGTCAGTTGGTGTTAAATGTTCTTTAGACCTAAAACCGTAAGCTTAAAACGCGTAAATCGCAGATTCATACAATGTAAAATTCCAAAATTCCTGAGAATGTCACAGATGGTGAAAAACTTACATTTCTCTTGTTTGTGATGTTGTGGGAACATATCGGGATGCCTAAATGACGTTTAAACCTTAAGTAATTCTCGGACACGGTTTTGTGATTTTTGCAGAAATGATCCGACGAGTGTCAAACTCTCGGATTATCATTAAAATAGTTTAACTTACGAGAATATGAAATAAAAATTTTGGGAATGAATAGTGAAAGTGAATAGTAAAAATGATTAGTAAAAATTCAGGAATAGAAATTTACCTGAAAATCCGAATTGTTACATATACCATTCGATTTATATACGGTTTTAGCCAAATATTGATAGAAATGAATCTAGGTTTTCGACATACCAAGAGATGAGAAAGAAAGAGAGATAAAAGGATGAGGGGAATGGCGGTGGTGATAGACTCGAACCAAGAATCACGAACAAAACCTATGTGTGACCTGTGTAGTCAATTTCGCCGAAATACCACTGGTATTTCGGATTTCGGAGGTCCCATAAAATTTCGTTTCAAATTTCGTTTGAAATCTCGCTACCGAAATAATCGGTGAAATTGACTGAAAATATACCGAAATTGACCGAAAATATACCCAAAATTTTGGTGGAAAAGGTGGTATTACCGGTTGTTATCGTTTTGTACTAGATTGGAACATCGAATTGGAGGCTAATGGATCAAATTTTTATTATTACTACAAGGCGGGAACAGTGTTGTAAATATCGGAAATTGGAGGCTAATGCGAGGATTTCCGGCGATTGGATATCCGGCGATTGGATTTCCGGCAATGAATGAGTTGATTAGGGATTGAGTGGTTGGTGTTGCTGCGTGATTTGTGAGAGAAGGAGAGGGGCGGATAAGTGATTATTAGGATTAGGGTTTGTGGTTACTGAGGTATTAATACCCTATTTTTTAGGGTATGTATGGACTTGGACTGGAGCAAACAATGGGCCTACTCGGATTTTACTTATAAGTGATGTTGGGCTGTCCAATTTTTTTCAGTCCAATAATTACATAAAATATTATATGCAAACTTCTATATATTAAAAAACTATAGATATATTATATAAAATATATAAAATATTAATATTTAAAATTACCGAAATACCACCGAAATACCACCGAAATTTCAAAAATTTCGTATCTCGGTCCTTGACCGAAACACCGAAAATTTTGTCCTTAACTACTTAGTGTGTGACCATCACTCTAACCCAATTCCAAATACACGAACTCCTTGAGTCTTTGATGACGATGATGATGATGGCGGCGGTGTAACACAGTAGCAGCGGCGGCGGCGGCGCCGTGGTGGTGGATGAAGGTATTAATGGTGGAGATACACGACAGCTGTAGTGTTGATGGTGATGGTGATGGTGGTAGTGGTGTTGATGGTAATGGTGGCTGTCGGCTGAGGGTGGGTGGCCAGCTATGGTGGCGGCCGGTCACCTAGAGAGAGAAAGTGTGAGAGGGTGGAGGATTAATTAGGGTTATACAATGAAGGGAACCCTAATCTCTAATCTTATATACCCCAATGTTCAAAACTCAAAATGACAAGCTTCTAAAAGTTGGAGGGGTGGTGGGTAACATTAAATCACAGGGACCATAATCGTAATTTGTCTAAACTTTTGTGATGTGAGGTTCGGGACTCATTAAGGCTCGATAACGTTCGATTCAGGAAACGCAAATTACGCCATTGCATTCAAAACAATTTTTCCAATAAAAACGAGTATTCACACGACTAGTTTCTCACAATGATATAATAATCAATCAAATTAGTTTATCGAGTTTACGGTTGTGCCGGTACGCGTTGTGTGCGGTTTTCACGTTTTGCGAGATATCTCCTCGTTTTCAAGTCAAATGAGCTCAGAAAAGTTCGTAAATGAGAAACAAGTGTAACTTATTGTAAAAATAAGTATGGAAAATTACGGGTTGTTACAAATGGGAATCTTCGTACGAGGTACTGTCGAGAAGTCATGGCGAAATGTTCGTCGCATTACCTCTATGCCAATGAGGTGTTTACACATGACCATAGTACAATAACGGTCCGAGAGGACAAACTGTCGTGTCAATTCTTGCCTAGAGATTGATCTTCAGGAAGGCTCGTTGTGACTTTGGTTAGCAGTTTCTTGGATTGAAACTCCAGGCAAAGTGTGTTGGGCCTTTAGCCTTTTGGGCCTGTTATGGTCGTAGGGGCTTTAGCTATTGGGATAAAACTCCCATACACTATCAAAATCATTAAATGATTTCAACGACTCTCACTCGTATATTGACGAATGGTTCACATGATGTTTGGAGTTATATCGAGGGTTTTGTGACTGGAAATACAACATATGTATGTATTACATAAATGAGTCTTTTCTTACACACAAACGACACATACGATGAAATTCAAATATGTGTGAACACATGTGACACATACATTTGGAACTCAAATATGTATAGAAGCACAAGACACGTACATATGAAATCTAAATATATGTGGACACATAAGCATGTGGAATACAATAGCAAGACCAATATCTACATATTGGTCACACTAATGTATTCCATATGCTTGTGTGTCCATCGGTCTTTGCATGGACACATATATTATATATACAAGCATATGGAACCTCACAATAAGTCTATGTGTTCCAATGAATCTATGCATAGACACTGTAGGACCGAAAAGTATGTTGATTTATGTGGTTCGGGAGGTCGAGGTTGATGATTAATGATAAACATGGTGAAAGCCTAAGAGAGAGAAAGTAAAGAGAGGGTGAGGTGAAAGAGAAAAAGATATCTATTATACTTAAAAGTTGAGTACCTTAATTCAATGCTCAAGGGGGGTTGTGCACAAACATAAGTACGGTACAAACATTAGTATGCACACCAAAATAACTACAAACAAGTCATTAGTTTCGAGTATTAATGATCCGAATAACAATTTCTGAGTTTGGAGTATTAATGCTGCGAATTCAATACAAAGAAGATGAGCAGCCTCATCATGAATGTCCAGGATGAATATGCATGTAATTTCATATTCCTGGAGTTACAACTTTGATGGAGTTACACCCATGACACTTGATCTTTCATAGGTAATCAAAAAACTTTTCAATTAATAATGTTAAGTTTTAAAGAAAATAAAAAGACTCTTTAATTATTGTTTACATTTGCTTATTAATTGGTCACGAGCCTATAAATAACAACCAGACCTCAGTTTCCTCGACAGCCTCGACAGCAAATTACCAACAGGCAACAACATAACTTCAAGATCAACCATAACCCACCGTCTAGACATTTCCTAAATGATACAACAATTGACAACCACAACCCCATTGTCCTAATCTATCTCCGTACACTATCAACAACCACTCTTAAAACAACAACAAAGAATCGAAATATAAAGGCAGGTCTCAGCTTTTGTTCAAATCCAGTATTAGAAGCTTAACTCCTGTTTATTATTCGAAAGTTATAAAAGAAAGAACAAGAACATGGCTGTTAATATCCTTTCTTTCTTTCGATCAACAAAATACCAAGACAAAAATACAAACCTACCCGAGACCTTATAAGATCTTGAAGCATTTGTGAGAAGACAAGAAGGTTTCGTGTGGATTGAAGAAGAAAGAAACAATATCAATGTTTTTGTATGTGAGAGTAAATTTAGGTTTCTGCGTTATGTTGTTGAGAGGAAGAATAGTGGCTGCTAATATTTAGGGTGAATTAGGGTTAAGTGGGTATTTATGTGTGAAGTTTGTAGCTTTAAGAATTGGGCCTTATTTTCTTACTGGGTACAAAAGTACAATGTATAATGTTGTTGGGTTTCAGCTGCTGCATCGGATAATGGAGTGTTTACTTCTCCCGAGGTTGCAAAGTCTTTTGATTTTACGAATGAAGAGAAGATATATAACTGGTATTATTATTATGTCTTTTTATTTCAGTTTTAGTGTTAGTATAGTTTCTGATTTTTTGTACTATATCACATCACATTGATTTATTTTAATTGCTATATACATGTTCATGTTTAGAAAATGAATGAATGATTAACGAACTTTAAGATTACCTTTTTTTTGGTAATCTGATAGCTATTCTTCTTCACATGAGATCAGATATCGTCAATGTTAAACGCCATAAAAAAAAAGGTATTATGATAAGAATCTTCACAATCATAATATATTTGCAATCATAATATATTTTCACTAATGTTTGTTGAATCACACAAGCGAATACACAATCTCCAAATCTTATTGTAGTGGCCGGACTTCACAGTACTTAATGCTGTCAATGGTAAACATGCAATTTTGTGATTTTTATGATGTAGTACAATCTATATTACCATATTAGTTTAATGCGTTTTACTATTGTTATAAATCTGCACAGAATGCCAAGTTATATTGCAAAAGTGGAGTGCCTTTTGTGATGGGAACCACCGGTGAGGTACATGACATATGTAATAAACACCCTTCAACAATATTAGTATTTATAAATCGATCTAAAATCAAGCAATTTATATACATTAGGTCATTTAGTTGATAAATGATTTTAGTTATTAATGTTTATATATGATAAGCTAATGTGATTTTTTTTTTTTTTTTTTTTTTTTTTTTTTTTTTTTTTTTTTTTTTGTGTGTGTGTGTGTGTGCAGGTAGAGAAATGGATAGAGAGTGAAGAAAGTTGTAAATGTATATCTATAAACACAACATGTGTGATGGTGACTTCTATATATGCATTGTCATATTCGATTTTGCCTAATATATATATATATACTATTCGATTTTGCCTAATATATGCATTGGAAAAATATCTGTAATGATGCTCTTAATTTTGCCTAATATATATGTACTTGGAAAAATAAGTGTTTTTTTTTTTTCGATTTTCATCAATAAGAAAAAAGCTTATAAGAGGTTGAAACATACATTTTATTGGTTGACAATGTAATAATTACAGTATATTAGCTAGCGCTTAGTATACAAATACATTAAATTATACTTACAAGGAATAATACATTAAAAGATGATAAAGAGACATAGGGCACGACGAGTTGGTAAAAAAGGTTGTTCAAGACGGGCTACAACTAATGGTCAAAAAGGTCGTTCAAGACAGGCAACGTTTGTTACAACGAAGCTATAGTACATCTTACAAATATGGCTTCCGAAAGAGAAGAAGATTATTTGTACGTAATAGCACAAGGATTTGTTGAGGATATAGCAACTGGGTTCTTTCAGAAAAAACTCGAACACTAATGATTTCATTCAAATGTAAGAACGATTAATATCAATATTTTCTACTATAAGCTAAACACATATCTATTGTCAACAAAGTATCATTTACACAAGAAAAATAAAGGAAAATCACTTATCAATTCTGTATTTTTTTTTTACACATGACACACATAGAAGTTTGGAAGATTGTGAATGAGTGTCGATATATATGTTGTGACAAATAATATTGTCTTATTCATCACATTCGGAGGCTATGATTTGCATTGTCTAACCCTATTATTAAAACAACATTGAACATTCCTTAATATACATTTGAATAACATGGAACTTATATATTGTTTGTAACAGTGAACTATAACACATGTATGATTATCACAAGTTAAGATGGTTTGTTAAAAGGGTTAGCATGGTATATCAAGTAGGCATAAGTTTGGTTGTGTACGAGTGTGCATACATTTCGCAAGTGTTGATTATTTAGTCTGATGATTGGATAACTCTCCTCTTCCCTCTTTGGCCAAGCTATAGCATTATTAGACTCAATACTTAAATATAAAGATCGTACGTAATGTTTGTGCGTGTTCTTCACTTAAATATATCCAAAAAAATCAGTCGACGAACAAACAAATCCAACTGTGTGCAACGCAATAAACTAAAAAAAAATGGTAAATATACTTAAAAATTAACAAAATCCTACCGAGGCAGCCCAAGTTATACATTGTTGAATATATTAGCCTCATCATCACGTTAACAACTCAGCAATTTACTCAAACATTACGCAAGCCTGTGCATCGCACGGGTTGTATGAAGCCTCGTTATTATTAGAACCAAATGCTTACACACCCACACCCCTCATGGAGAGTTATGAGGGGTATTTATAGGCTCATTACATCAATACTTTGCCACTTAAACAATACTAGTCCCTGAGGGCAAAGCTTACTACGTATCTAGTCCATTTCATGTGTAAGCCGCCAGCTTCACTAAAAGAATTTTTTTTATATTTATGACAATTTTTCTTATGATTTCAACTTTTTGGCGACTAATTTTATAAAACCCCAAAATTAAAACAATCCGAAATGACTAAAAGGCCCTCAAATTTAAAATTTTAAGAACTTATGAAAATCATATGAGTAAAATTAATTGTACTTAACCTAAAATGATTATATCCTAAGTTACCAAATGAATTAAGCTCCAAATAAAACCTTACAATATAAAGTGTGTACAAAAAAAAAAGAAAAAAGAAAAGAAAAGAGTGCATATGTTGCCGCCCCCCCTTGCCCAATAAGAGGTCCAAGTTCATGCAATTAAATGGATTAATTAAGCCCATTATGATAATTGATTCTTTCCCTAAATACACCAAATCACATACACGGTTTTCCCCTTGTTTCTCTATACCGAAAATTTCACAAACCCTAATTCCTCTCTCAAAAAAATTCGGCTGCCATCTCTTGTGTACTCTCTTGTTTAATCCATAGCAGCAACCAAAGGAAGTTTTGGTGATCTTGGTTGTGTTCTTGTCCTAGGGTAATCATGTTCTCATAATTCACAATCTATTCGAATCATTGGAAAAAAAAAACCCTAATCGACCTATACATTCTTTGTTGTGTTTCTTTCATTCGGCCACACAAGAAGAAGGAAAGAAAGAGGCGTGGTGATTTGATCTTGTCGTATTCGTGATTCTTCGTTTGGTCTTCAAGGGTAATTGTGTTACTCTTGTTTGATTCTCGTTCGTATTCTTGTTGTTCTTGTCGAGTATGGATCACATAAATAATAGATACAAGCCACATGAAATCACAAAGTGTTAACATGAAATAATGAATAAGAAACCCTAACTATGAATCGAATTATGTATATGAATATGAATTTTAATTGTTATGAACATGTTATTGATATGTAAGAATCAACCTAATGTGTTTTTATATCATATATGAAGGCCTTGTGTCAATAGATGGGTTTTTGAAATAGTTGATCACATCAAATAATGAAACTGCTACTGTCCGAGAAAATTAGTCCAACTTGATTCGATTGTATCTAAATGATGGTAACGTGTTTTTGGGAGTTTTTGGAGTCTAGAACTAAGTTTAAGAAAATATCTTTCTGGAGAAATAAACCTTGTAATTTTTAGAGGTCGGGAAGGCACACTTTTTGATTTTACAAATTCATGTGTCAAACTGAATTCGTATGTCTGGAAAAATAGTCCGAGTTTTTGAATTTTAGTTTACAAACCATGTCGAATTAGAAGATGCCCTTTTAACTTAGTAATATTTCATATGTCTATTAATTACTAGAATTTTTATAGATTTTTCGGAATTTTTCTGAAGGGGTTACAAATTACAAACTTTTCGTATGTTAAAACTGATTAGAAATCTGGACGAGTTGATTTAAGAGAATTTTAAACTATAGTTATACTACTTAATAAAATCTGGAAAAATTATGTAAAATACTTAAGACATTGAGGTACGTGTGTGAATTTTTGGGGATTTTATTTCTGAGTTCTTATATGATTCATAAATTAGAAAAAATATAACAAATTCGTACATAAAAACTGTTAAGGGTTAAAAAGGATTTAAAAAGGTGCTATGTGTTTATTTTCCAAACTAAAGGGTTTAAATTGTTATTTTTCTAAACTAAAAGGACTTAACTTGTTAAACCTTGTAACTTTATGATATTTACATTTCATACCCTGATCTTACCATAATGACACTATAATCCTTAAACTTGTTATATTTACATAATGAACCCTAAACTTATGAAAACTACACTATGAACCCTAAAATTATGTAAATGGCATTATGAACCTTAAACTATCAATATAGTCATCTTTAATACTTTAAGTCGATTAAATGGATTTACTTGAATGTTTATAACTAATATTACTAAATATGGAAACTTGCTATTTTTGGAAAGTTACTAAATATAGAAACTTGCTATTTTTGGAAAGTTACTAAATATGGAAACTTGTTATTTTTGGAAAGTTACTAAATATGGAAAGTTACCTAAAATGGAAAGAAAACTAATATGAAACCTATATGATTAAGAAAACTATGAAACTTATAAGTAAACTTATAATTCGTGTAGATTCGCTGAAGAAGGAGTTTATTCCGATCCTTATGTTTCTAGTGTGTGTTTCCCTGGCGGTTTAAGGTACAGATATTCTACCCTTTTTCAGTAAGGGTGCTTTCGATCTCCTGACTTTCTTGATTCTGGTTCATTAGGATTCCCTAAGCCATTGCTATGTTCCTTTATACTTTGATTTGTTTTTCATGATCCATTTGACATTCGTTCAGTATGATCCTCGTGATATATTACTCGATGAAATTTGTTTGCTACCCTGTGATATTAGTATTCGACTCGCTTGACACTCCAAAGGTTCATTTGATTTTGGTGACTAGACATAAAAACCTTTCCTAATTATATCATGGAAATATTTTAAGAAAAACTATTTTAAAATGATGTTTACGAACATTGCGATACCACTTTATATGGAACTTTGCTATCTTTTATGAAAACTAATTTTAAAGACCATTTTTGTGAAAACCATTATTAAAGATCATTTTTATGAAAACCATTTAATAAAGATTTCTTTAAATAAACCATTTGATTATGAACCTTCGATTATGAACCTTTGACGGTGAACCTTTGATACTTTGATGACTTGACTTTTGACCTTGCTATGATCCCCTTAGTTGATTCATGACTTTCATTGTATGATTGTCATTCTTATTGATCTATTCTGACATTTACTTGAATGTCTCTGCTATGTTACATTATGCTTTGCCATGTTTATTTGAGTTACTATATCGTTTCTCCTGTTATGCTAGATTATGATTTATTGTATGATATGATAGATCCGTGCCTGAGCTTAACTAGTTCTGGAGGTACCAGGACCATGTCTTTGATGGCAACTTAGGCATGACACTCCCGTAGAGGTGTGATAGATCTACAGCGTTCCCCCTTATGTATATGTATTTTATCGCGATTCACTATTGGCCAACCTTTTATGTGTGCTTAGTCTAGTACTGACATACATACTTATGTTAGGGAGCGTATGGATGCATCCTAGGTTTTATGTATATGTAGTTATGGTGACCAGGTGGTGTGTGCCTTGCACTCCTTCTCACACTTTTATTATTACTTAGAGGTCTCCCCTCTTCGTATACTTGTATTTGCTTTAGTATGATTTGACGGATTATGATATGGAGTTCTTAGGGCACATCCTTACATGATTCTTTTCATCATTTCATTTCCTTGATTTATTACTTATTCAGTTCTCATGCATTCTTGATAGTTTGTTCTTCTTAATATTCGTATGACTTTCATGTTTATGCTTTTCGTTTCGTAGTATTACTCTTTCGCTGTTTATGCTTAATTACCGTTATGTTATGTTATATATATATATATCTGTTCACTAGGCTTTTTAAGCTCAGCCGCATTTCTTTTCCTGCTGCAGGTTTTAGTTTGGAAGCTGGGTATGAGTGGAGAGTACTTTTGACTTAGAAGACCTTACTAGCTATTCCGGATTAGAGATGATTAGAACGTTTATAATTGTAGAACTTAGAAATTATTATTATTCCCTTTGTAACCTTGTATTTTCAAATTCTTCCTTTGTAACCTTTGAAATTCATTTTGTATTATTTAGTCATATGCTTATGTTTGCTTTGATATGTCACCATAACGTAATACTTCTACCCTTATCGGGTTGGAGTTTTACAATTATGGTATCAGAGCGACAGGCTGCGACTTGTAATACATTTACCCTTGGCCTGTGAAGTTTGGACCACTAAGTTTCCACTGTAGGCGCTCATAAGACAACCTTTGAAAAGTTTGCTTTAGGATTTCCCTATAAGAACTTAAGTTATTACCGGTGAGGAATGGGTAGATTAGGACATCTATGTAAGTAACATTGCTTTCGCATCACTCTGATTCGTGCCTTTGCCTTTAGCTAAGCCTTATAAGAACATTTATTTCAAAGGTTAGAAAGTTTTGCAACCTAAGATTTGTAACCACCATTTAAGTTTCACCTTCTGATTTTGATCTCCAATTCCGATCTGTTTGATAAACAGTTAGATACCTTTCCGACCATCCAGATGGTCATTCAACCATAATGTGACTGACACATTCTATGAATTCAATACTCATGTCGGATATGAAGTGTATCATCTGATACTACTCAGTTCCGCGTAATCCATTACTACTCCTATGAGAACCCTGACAACTATCAACCACGAATATAAGAAGTTTTGTTCCCTCCCTTTGAATGATTAAACTTGCCTGCCAACCAGTTCCTTTGGAAGGATATGATGTAAATACTATCTCAGTACGGAATTGTTAACTGAGCATGATGATGCTGATAACTAATATTCCATACATCTCACTTTTGACAATTATACGATGTTCGTATTACCAATGATGCACACCCTATCTGCCACTTATGCTAAGAAGCTAAATAGAATTCCAACACCTTGAACTGTTCGCTTATCTATCTCAACACTATGATGAACCATGTACTTGACAGTGATATATGAACTACCCGTCTGGCTTGACGACCGTATTCGATCTACGAATCCATTTACTTTTGATATATTTGATTTTGAGGTATTTTGGTTATGGATTGGCTGGCTCTTCATAAAGCTACCAAAGACTACCATATCTGATAATAGACTTTTAGCAATCTGTTAATACAAATATCGTACTAAAAACGTTATTTATATTTTACGATCTTTGCTTATGTTTTGTTCATGACAAACACAAAGTATATTCCTTAAGCAAATTATAAATACTAGTTAAAGTCTTTTTCAAAACACATCTTTCATTTAACATGATCACTAACATTATATTACATATACATGTGTATTTCCTTTAATGGAAACTTTAATTTAAAAGTTACAAAGTGACATCATGGTATACATCACAAATACAATGTCACACCCCCAAAATCGGGTCCAGCGGAAGCTTACACATCGCTGGGGTGCAACTCAATTGGTATCATAACACAAGTGTAAAGAACGTTTTTTCACAATCATTTAGAATATATTTGAGAAATCAGAAGTGTTAAATTTACATTATGAAAAGTGGTGCGGAAATAGGCCCATAAAATAAGTTAAGCGGTCCCAAATGTTTTATCAGAGTCTTCTATGACCATGCCATGCCCTGCCAAAAGCCTCCAGTAGCGTGCTATTGCTTAGTTCCTGAAAATACATGCTAAAGTGTCAACACGAGGTTGGTGAGTTCATAGAGTTTGTTTAACAAGTAAAGTATTTGAAATAAGATTTTCCCAGCAAAGGCATTGTAAATCCACTCAGTTGCAAATCCCGCCCATAACAAAACTTGCAACCTGTGTGTTTACAACCCACTGCTAAAATATAGCTTGAGTAAGACCCATGTGTATACGAGGTGCGTTCTATAACACTAGAAGACCTTATGCTGCTCACTAGGAGACTTATGTTGCTCACGAGGAGACTTATGTTCGGCTACCCCAAGTGATAGATACTTAGGTCCGTGATATGTTCTGTACGGCTACCCCAAGTGTTAGATACTTAGGTCCATGATATGTACTGTACGGCTACCCCAAGTGTTAGATACTTAGGTCCGTGATATGTTCTGTACGGCTACCCCAAGTGTTAGATACTTAGGTCCGCGAGTTGCTTTCAAGAATAACGCAAATAAGTTTAACACAATCATGTATGTAAGTAAGCAGTTTAAGCATGTATCTCCCCCAAAAAGTTCAAAACGTATAAAGTAGGGGCTATGAAACTCACCTGATATGATAGCACAATGATCACAATGTATATGATGAAAATGAGGCTTGGTCTCTAACCGCGACCTATTATGAATGATATGATCTAGCGTAAGCAATGATACAATGCTACACATGCAAATACGTATGTTAACGATACCACTCGTTAGTTTTGAAAATAATGTTTACCGTCGAAAACTACATTTTTGACGTCTCGGCAAGTTATAAACTACTTTTCGTGTAAATATGTTGAAACGGTACTCCACGATCCTTGTTTGGTGTTTTATCGGTTAATAAAATGTTTTCGTCGCAAAATAACACTTTTTATAACTTGTGAAAATATGACCAAACGGCCTCGCAAAACTAGTCGCAAAATATTGTACGTTAAGAGTTAGGAATAGAACTTGACATTTTTGAAATCCTTGTAACATAATCTCAATGTCGTCTCATTTGACTTTTGATCATACGCGCCTCGATCATATAGAAAATCGGCCATGAACTTAGTGACTTGCTAGTTTTACACTTAGAAAATATATGTGTTGTAATGCTGTCAAAATAAGTATAGTTCGTCGGCTTTTCAAAAATTCATATCTCGGTCGTTACAAGTCCGTTTTCAACGTTCTTTATATCCACGCGCTCGTCATAACATGAACTAACATATTTTCAGTAGCTCGGCCCTCCTAGATCACGTCTAACGCCTCGTTTTGTCCCTTGAAGTTCGGCAATCAGCATGCATTTTCTGAAAATAATAGTTTTTGTGTTCTAACTTTAAAAAAATCATATCTCCTTCGTTATAGACTCGTTTTTGTTCATTCCGGCGGCCATAGTTTCATTTTTGAATGTATTTTCTAAATCTTTGGTCCAAAGTTACACCCTAGTCCCTGAGTTTCCCACGTTTTGCAAATAGGGACAGTAGCTTTTATATTATGTCAAAACTTGATTTTCCTAGTTAACAACTTGTACAAATCCATTCCAACCAACATCAAAACAACCCTTAATCTACCATACACCTTCTCAAAGGGTCATGGGGTCCTAAACATCCTAAACTATAGTATGTTTCATGGGGATCATAATAAATTTAGTGGATCTATTGTTAGAGATGATTTATAAGAAAAATGGTATCATAAACATACGTAAGTTGCAATTTACACTACAACAACTTAAAAGTACATGATCACATGGATCAAATGAAAGTATAACTTGATAAAAATATGTTCTTGAAGTTACTTACAATATAGGATGAGTTTGGATGAAAATGGTCTACAACCTTGGAGTTTTTATTACAAAACCATAACAAGGAAGTTAAATGGAACTTGATTATCACTTGATCTTCAAAAATTTTTGTGTTCTTCCTCCTTGTTCTTGTGAGCCGTGGAGTATAGAGAGAAAAGAGAGTGTGTTTGTGATTTTTTTGTGAAAAAAGAAGCTAGTTTAGGCTTTATATAGTCCAAGGGCATTTTGGTAATTTCAATGAAAGTGTATAATGGTAATTTCACTATATTTTCAAAATATCTAGATATTTTTGAGAAAATATCTAGATATTTTAGGTTGGATATTTATCTTTGACATACGGAGTGGGTTTTGGTCCCGTTAATTGCTAACTGTAAGTCGTAAAGTCACAAAACTTAAAACCGGGTATCCTAAAATTCCTAAATTCATGAAAATGTCACGGAAGGTGGAAAACATATATTTCTCTTGTTGGTAATGTTGTTTGGATATATCGGGATGCCTAAATGATGTTTAAACCTTAAGGTAAATCTCGGACACAGTTTCGTGATTCTTGCAGAAATTATCCGACGAGTGCCAAAATCTCGGGTTATCATTAAAATAGTTTAACTTACGAGAATATGAAATAAAATTTTTGGAATGAATAGTGCCAGTGAATAGTAAAAATGAATAGTAACTCATGAATAGTAAATTGTCGAGGTTCGGAAAAATGGCCTGGAATTACGAGTTGTGACAGTCTCCACCCGTTAGAGGAATTCAGTCCCTGAATTCAGCTCACTCGTTCTACGTACGTACGTTCTCATGGTCGGGTTTGATGGGGGTAAACTTTCCCATTATCGAGCGTAGCCCTCAAAAGACCTCTAGGTAACCGATTTTTACTTAATCCCACAACTCATCAAACAAGAACTGTCATGGGATTAGGCTAAATCGGTTTGAGGTTGTCGATTCAAATTTAATCTCACAACTCATCAAACAAGAACTGTCATGAGATTAAACTGAATCGGCTCGGGTAACAACTTGACTCTTAGCTTGATTTTCGCAACTCATCAAACAAGAACTGTCACTAAATCAAGATAGGAAACAAGTTGTCAAAAAGAATGGATTCAACATCCTGAAATGAGGTCTTTTGAAAGTTTGGCTCGATAATGGAATTGCTTACACCGATCAAATCAATCTGGACATAATTCTATTATAACTACTCTCAGTATTGCAAAATTCATCTCTGAGTCGAACATAGGTGGTCAGGCTATGTCCCACTGTCCCGGGTCGAATATAGATGACCAGTCTATATTCCACCGAGGTTCAATGAATTTTGGAATACTCAGATTAGTTATAATAATACTATGTCCTTCACATGTAAAGGGTGGTTCAAAAGACTAAGGCAGGTGATCAGGCTTGAGGTCGAATGATGAAACTACGTAAGGAAAAGGTGTAACGCTGCGACGTGCATGATATGTAAGCATACTTATATGGAATACAATTATAGTAATCAACGAGAGTAAGTGAATATAATCTATCTGGCAATAAGATACAAATCTCATTAAATATGTCAGTAACAAACCACAAATGAGGTATCAGCTTGGCAGGCAGGCACGTGGCGGTCATAGGGTTAAGTTTTCGTAAAAGTAGCTATAGTTTAGGTTTTAAAATTACCCAATTCTCTATAGCCTAGGCTCTGATACCAATCTGTCACACCCCCAAAATCGGGTCCAGCGGAAGCTTACACATCGCTGGGTGCAACTCAATTGGTATCATAACACAAGTGTAAAGAACGGTTTTTCACAATCATTTAGAATATATTTGAGAAATCAGAAGTGTTAAATTTACATTATGAAAAGTGGTGCGGAAATAGGCCCATAAAATAAGTTAAGCGGTCCCAAATGTTTTATCAGAGTCTTCTATGACCATGCCATGCCCTGCCAAAAGCCTCCAGTAGCGTGCTATTGCTTAGTTCCTGAAAATACATGCTAAAGTGTCAACACGAGGTTGGTGAGTTCATAGAGTTTGTTTAACAAGTAAAGTATTTGAAATAAGATTTTCCCAGCAAAGGCATTGTAAATCCACTCAGTTGCAAATCCCGCCCATAACAAAACTTGCAACCTGTGTGTTTACAACCCACTGCTAAAATATAGCTTGAGTAAGACCCATGTGTATACGAGGTGCGTTCTATAACACTAGAAGACCTTATGCTGCTCACTAGGAGACTTATGTTGCTCACGAGGAGACTTATGTTCGGGTACCCCAAGTGATAGATACTTAGGTCCGTGATATGTTCTGTACGGCTACCCCAAGTGTTAGATACTTAGGTCCATGATATGTACTGTACGGCTACCCCAAGTGTTAGATACTTAGGTCCGTGATATGTTCTGTACGGCTACCCCAAGTGTTAGATACTTAGGTCCGCGAGTTGCTTTCAAGAATAACGCAAATAAGTTTAACACAATCATGTATGTAAGCAAGCAGTTTAAGCATGTATCTCCCCCAAAAAGTTCAAAACGTATAAAGTAGGGGCTATGAAACTCACCTGATATGATAGCACAATGATCACAATGTATAAGATGAAAATGAGGCTCGGTCTCTAACCGCGACCTATTATGAATGATATGATCTAGCGTAAGCAATGATACAATGCTACACATGCAAATACGTATGTTAACGATACCACTCGTTAGTTTTGAAAATAATGTTTATCGTCGAAAACTACATTTTTGACGTCTCGGCAAGTTATAAACTACTTTTCGTGTAAATATGTTGAAACGGTACTCCACGATCCTTGTTTGGTGTTTTATCGGTTAATATAATGTTTTCGTCGCAAAATAACACTTTTTATAACTTGTGAAAATATGACCAAACGGCCTCGCAAAACTAGTCGCAAAATATTGTACATTAAGAGTTAGGAATAGAACTTGACATTTTTGAAATCCTTGTAACATAATCTCAATGTCGTCTCATTTGACTTTTGATCATATGCGCCTCGATCATATAGAAAATCGGCCATGAACTTAGTGACTTGCTAGTTTTACACTTAGAAAATATATGTGTTGTAATGCTGTCAAAATAAGTATAGTTCGTCGGCTTTTCAAAAATTCATATCTCGGTCGTTACAAGTCCGTTTTCAACGTTCTTTATATCCACGCGCTCGTCATAACATGAACTAACATATTTTCAGTAGCTCGGCCCTCCTAGATCACGTCTAACGCCTCGTTTTGTCCCTTGAAGTTCGGCAATCAGCATGCATTTTCTGAAAATAATAGTTTTTGTGTTCTAACTTTAAAAAAATCATATCTCCTTCGTTATAGACTCGTTTTTGTTCATTCCGGCGGCCATAGTTTCATTTTTGAATGTATTTTCTAAATCTTTGGTCCAAAGTTACACCCTAGTCCCTGAGTTTCCCACGTTTTGCAAATAGGGACAGTAGCTTTTATATTATGTCAAAACTTGATTTTCCTAGTTAACAACTTGTACAAATCCATTGCAACCAACATCAAAACAACCCTTAATCTACCATACACCTTCTCAAAGGGTCATGGGGTCCTAAACATCCTAAACTATAGTATGTTTCATGGGGATCATAATAAATTTAGTGGATCTATTGTTAGAGATGATTTATAAGAAAAATGGTATCATAAACATACGTACGTTGCAATTTACACTACAACAACTTAAAAGTACATGATCACATGGATCAAATGAAAGTATAACTTGATAAAAATATGTTCTTGAAGTTACTTACAATATAGGATGAGTTTGGATGAAAATGGTCTACAACCTTGGAGTTTTTATTACAAAACCATAACAAGGAAGTTAAATGGAACTTGATTATCACTTGATCTTCAATTTTTTTTGTGTTCTTCCTCCTTGTTCTCGTGAGCCGTGGAGTATAGAGAGAAAAGAGAGTGTGTTTGTGATTTTTTTGTGAAAAAGAAGCTAGTTTAGGCTTTATATAGTCCAAGGGCATTTTGGTAATTTCAATGAAAGGGTATAATGGTAATTTCACTATATTTTCGAAATATCTAGATATTTTTGAGAAAATATCTAGATATTTTAGGTTGGATATTTATCTTTGACACACGGAGTGGGTTTTGGTCCCGTTAATTGCTAACTGTAAGTCGTAAAGTCACAAAACTTAAAACCGGGTATCCTAAAATTCCTAAATTCATGAAAATGTCACGGAAGGTGGAAAACATATATTTCTCTTGTTGGTAATGTTGTTTGGACATATCGGGATGCCTAAATGATGTTTAAACCTTAAGGTTAATCTCGGACACGGTTTCGTGATTCTTGCAGAAATTATCCGACGAGTGCCAAAATCTCGGGTTATCATTAAAATAGTTTAACTTACGAGAATATGAAATAAAAATTTTGGAATGAATAGTGCTAGTAAATAGTAAAAATGAATAGTAACTCGTGAATATTAAATTGTCGAGGTTCGGAAAAATGGCCTGGAATTACGAGTTGTGACATACAATCTTGGTAAGATTGTGTGATATCTTGATTAGATACTCAAGTTATATAGTTGACATTGGAAGATATTGATTTGACAACACAAGGATATAGAAAGATTTGAGGAGATCTCATGTGCAACATTAGCTGTCATAACCGCGGATCCAAGTCTATACAAAGACGGATCCCTTCTGAGGGATCCGCCGGATCCGTAGGAGCCTTGCCTTGTTTGCCTATAAATAGCAGGCTTGGCATTTGATCTAATCATCCACTTAGAAAAGAAAAACACATACATTCACTTTAGTTACTAACCACAGTAGTTATATATATCATTGATGTTTCTTTTGTAGCAAAGAAGATCAAGTTAACAAGCTTCAAACAAGCAGACTGTTGTGAAGTTGTAGTATAGGTTCTGTGTAAACACTTTAAGTGTTTCTTATCATTTGTATCAGTTAGATCAGTAAGTGTGGTTAGTGCTTTAGTCCTCAAAGCACAAAGAGAGTAGGGAGTGGTTGTACCCGTGTAAAGAACTCGACATCTAGCTTAGTGTCGGTAAAGTAATTAGGCGACGTCAGGTTGGTTCTACCTTGTGAAAGAACCCGGTGTTTAGCTTAGTACCGGAAGAGGAAGTAAGCGACGTGTAAAGGTTTTCTCCACCTTGAAGGGAGTTTGTTTCTTAGTGAAAGATATCTCTCGAGTAAGCAACTCGAGGAAGTGGAGTAGGGCAAGGATAAGGATCTCTTGCAAACCGAACCACTATAAACACTTGTGTTATGTGGTTTGATCTTTCATCTCTTTATCTTTAGTTTATATTGTGTGATAACTTAATTTGTGATTGTTTCCTTTGAACTAACAAATTAAACAAAAGAAACGGTAAAAACTATTCAACCCTCCTTCTAGTTTTCCACAATTGGCATCAGAGCTACGTTACTCAAGATTTTTAAAATAAACTGTATTTTAAAAACTTGAAACGATCAAATCGATTTTGAAAACTTTAAAGAAGGGAAATCCTTGCAAAGATCACCAGCCCTCAAAAGCAGTTTTTATAGTTCGGAAAAACCATTTTTAAAATGTCAAAAGACTCAGATCTAGCTAGACACAATATTTCACCTAAAGCTCTTGATGAATCCATTTCTAGTAAGTATTTTGACAGGAAAGATCTTGACCCAAAATGGAAAGTTAAAGCAATAAATATTGAAGATTCTAAGGATCATTCAAGGATGACATTGGACGAGCTCATAGGATACCTCAAAGCTCATCTAGCAATAATGGAAAAAGATTCGGAGATACCTAAAGGCAAAAAGGAGTTGATAGCTTCTAGCACTTTAGCCAGATCTAGTTTCAACAGTGAAGATATGCTAAAAGACAACAAAGTGGATAGTACGGCTAACAAAACAGAAAAGGTATCCTCTGACTCTTCATATATATTTAATGACTACGACACATTAGATATAGAACACAATAGATTAAGTAAGTTCATTATAAACGTCATAAGTGAAAATAAGATCTTGAAAACCAAAGAGGAATACTTGATGAATAAAATACATAAGTTGAAAGAAAAAGTTAAAAGCTTGGAAGAAAATATGGAAACTGAATGTTGTGCATCATGTCAAGAAATAAAACTTGAATTAGAATCACATAAACTCACACTAAGCAAATACATAAAACAAAATCTCAAGTTTCAAAGATTTAATAAACACATAAACTGTGCAGATGACACTATGAGAATTCTTAAATCATCTCATGGTAGCTTCAAGCCTGATTTTATGAAAAATGGTCATTTAAGTGATTTTGAAAGTCAAACGATAAATGAAAATCAAATCACACCAACTGAGTTGGTAACCCGCGGATCCCACGGATCCAAAACTTTGGATCCGCGTAGTATAAACAAAGGATCCGTGAGTACAGTAGAAAAATTGAAAAATCAATATTCAAGTAAGACTAATTCAAAAACGATCAAAGACAGGTATGTAGTTAAAACAACAGTAAAATCATATTCATACATAGGAAATGAGCTTAGTAGACAAATACCATTTGACTATCTTGGAGATATTAGTGAACCATGGTAATATGTTGTTTAACTCAATAAGGACCCATGAGATATTGGGGACCAAACACTCAAGTTTTCTTTAGGTATGCTTAAAAGGATTTGGTCTTTATGATCTTACTTAATCCCAAGATACATTGATGAATACAAAGGTATCTTCTCTAATCACTAAAGTGCTCATCCCGATCAATAGCACTTTTGGTATTAATCATCAAAAAGATATGAACTCTCATAACCCTACTCATAATGATTATTCTTATAGATAATTCATGATTTCATAACTATTTCTTTGTGGTATGATTAATTATTACTACATATGTAATAATAGAGATTCTATGTGTATAAGATAGGATGATTACTAGGAAAAGGTTTTTAAAACCTTTGCTAAAACCGGATATAACACCTCAAGACAAATGTTGTCTCATATTCTTATGTTATATCTCAACACTTAGATAATACCCATACATGGATAAGTTCTTAGAACTTGCAAGAACTCTAACCAAGATAAGATTTAACCAACACATTTGTGATTATCACATCCATGAATGTTCCTAAGTAAGTTCTAACTTAATTATTCATAACCTTAAAAAATACTTGGAAGAAAATTAATTTTAGGATAATCTCACCATATTATAAAGGTTTATCTCTCCATAACTCATAATGATAATACATAGATCTAAACAATATTGTTTGTAATAATCCCATCCATTAGAAAACAATGAGATTTAAATAATTTAGTTTTTCTCTAGAATCTAAGTAAGATTGATAACTCTAGAAATAAGAGCATAAATCAAAGCTATCTAATTAAAATTTAACATATAGGAAAAACATATTCTCCTATTTTCGTACACACTAGCTGTGACAACCGGTACTTTTCCACTAATATTTTAATAATAAATGTCTATTTATTATTTCCAAACTGTTAAACTAAACAATGAGATGTTTACGTATTTATTTCGGGAAGCAAAACCGCACGCAGTAGCGTACAAATAACTCACCAAAACTATTTAAACTTATCAGTAAAAAGTGAATTTATCACTTCCTGACAATCTCAGACAATAACAAATCAAAAACGAGAGGTTATCTTGTTTTTCTGAAAAACAAGCGTACCGACACCAATTTAGTAAAGGTTGAACTGTAAAATTTATTTTTGGGAGTCAATAAATTTATTTTATATTAACATCGTGAAAACGACTCCAGGATTTTATTTCTCACATTTACGTGAAACCGCGTTACCACAAATAAACCTCAACTAAACGGGACACGGGGTATACACAATACATTATGAAACTTTCAACAAATAAATAAACCCTCCACTCAGTCAACACATGTGAGGTCTATACCTCCTTTTCCCTGATCTTCTTCCTCCTATTCGATTATCACCATACGCAAACAATATTCTCTGCCAAAAATTCCTATCTCCCATCACCATCGATAGATACTCTGTAGCACCTTTCTTACCTTCCCAAGCTTCATCGAGACCCAAACCCGCTCCTTAGGGGTCGAATAATCTTGTCTTCGAGGCATAGAAAGGAGAGTTAACCAAAAATGGTTAAACCTTATCCTTGTTAGATTGAAAGTGAGTCAAGAATTTGCCATGGATTACCCTTTAAGACCCTCGGTTCCAGGAAAGGCTAGGTCACACCAAGATCATCAATCTCATCTCAAACAATATCCCAGTCGAGTAAATCAAGGGAAGGAGGAAGGTGTGGCTAGCTTGGAATCGAGTGGGTTTTCTTTGGTGGCTCCTGAAATTGATCTATCTTCAACCCTTTGTAAGGTTTAAATCTCATTCTTGTTGTTTATTTCATGAGTTCTCGAATTGTATATCATCTCCTTGTTGTCGATAAAATTTTTTTTTTATGTCGAATAATATGTTGGTGTGGTGTAATTCGAAAATGGTCTTAAAACTAATATTGGCTCAAAACCTTGAATCTATGTCGATTGATAGTGCTACTGTAAAAATATTGGGTCTTTGTTCGAATGAATGTGAGTTAGGATCGAGTAGGATGAGGTCCATAAATCCTTGTCGTTACCGTTTTAGTTACCTAGTACTCGATTTTCCTTATTTTGGTTGTGTTTGAAGTCGAAATGGTTTTGGTAAATTTAATTCATAAGTACTCAAATCTAAGCAGTGAATGCACTTGAGAATTGGCTACTGTGGTACAAATGATGTTGCTTGAATATGGTAAGTTTTGGTTTTGAAGTTATGCTAACCAAAAATCTTTGGTCAAAGTTGCTCGCGATGTGTTTGTGTTATTGTCTAAGAAAGGTCTAACTTTTGAAAACAGTGGGAAATGCTCATAAGTCCGCTGTTCTCGAGTCTTCCTAGGATTCGAATGCATCACTCGAGTTGTGTTGTGATGGTGTTATAGACGAACTGAGTAGTACTCAATTCGATACTTAGCAAGGCTATCCGAATCCTTGAGTGAAATCCAAAATTTTACTACTTGATTGTGTTCTTAAGGTTCTAAATTAAATCGTCTTGAACCAGTGGTTTTAGTTATTGCCTGCACTCGTATTGCGTATAATCATCGGCTGTGTTAAGCTGGTGTTTATACTCGAGTGTGTGCTCGAGTTGTACTCAAGTGTTTGGAATTTTAAGTGCCCTCGAACTCGCGTGAAAAAGGTCTTAGTCTAGATGTCATCATGCCAAACCGAGAGGCCATGTGTTATGGTCACGAAGTCATCTCGAAGCTCGGTTGGCTCACCCCTTTTCCTTTGTTTTGGGTCGACCAGTTGGTCGTAAATGACACCCATTGAGTGCTCGTTTCACTAGTCATACAACGGATACACATTATGACCAATTCCTTTGTAAATCATGCCTTGGTCAAATTCAAGGTTCGAACCTTTGTCACTTGCCAAAAACTGCTCAAATTTAGATAATTAGTATGGAATTCCCATTCCAGTTTCCAAACTCCTGAACATTGGTTTCTTTTTGGTTTCAAGTAGTATACTGGAACTAAGTGCATGCTCAAACACATGGGCCGAAGCCCACATGTGATGTTGGGTCATGCTTTTGTTTCCCTTTTTCTTAACAGGCCAAAGCCATCATCTAGCTTGGGCTGTCAAATGGCCCAACTATTCCTTTTGACTGCACTATGTAAAAGCCCAAAAGTCTTGGCCTAGTTCACTGTTTGAGTGGGCCGCAGCCCATTCCCCTCCTCGACTCATGTCCTTATATCTCGACAATTATTATTCACGTCACTCACATATATACGACGACTACATATGAAATAAAAAGGACTCGACACTTATTTTTAATAAACTTGTAATTGTTTAAACACACGACGACAACATGTAATAAAACTTGACATCAACTAAATATCGCAACATACAAATTTGATTGTTAGAATATATTTTGTGAAAAACTATAAACTCGACGTACGTTTTAAAAAAAAAAGGAGACATTACGACACACATGATTTAAACACTTAAACTATATACATTATGTAAAAATGTTTAACATGGAAAAACATCAATTTTTACTATTGACAACGTATATATATTTATATTCAACTTCACATTTTTCACAAGGACCACATGTATATATATATATATATATATATATATATATACGCACGTACATTCATTTAAGCGCCAACAATCCTATATATCGTTCGCCTTGACATTCCATAGTTGTTATCCTTCGTGCGTTATTTTTTTTTTCAATCATTGTTAATTCAAAGAGTCACTATTCCTATTCTTTTGTACGTTCGTACACCTCGATGAGCCAATAACTTCAAATATTAACTTGGTTTTCAGTTAAATGCTGCCACACCAGCAACACCAACATAAACTTTTGAAATAATTGAAATCCTTGAACTCAAATTATGAACTAAAACAAACCTTACTAATCTAGGTCGCGTGTCGGTGCTGAACCCTGTCTGAACTATTTTGTGATCTGACTGCTATTTACCAAGGTGAGTTCATGGCCCCTACTTTTACTTGTTTTACAACTGTTTTGGGGGAGAATACATGCTCGTTTTTAATTAAACTTTATGACTATTTATTTGGAAAATGCAAACTATTTACTCCATATTTGACTGTTGGCTGAAATACTTGAATGTTCACTAGACTGCATTATATGTACACATAACACACACATTGACCAGGGGTACTGGACGAACACATATAACAGGACCGGGTGTAACGGTCACATGACCGAGCGAAACGGTCACATGACCGGGTGTAACGGTCACATTACCGGGTGAAACGGACATACTACCAAGTGTAATGGTCATTACGAGCGTACCGCTTAACCAAACAATATATTACTTCTGTTTACCAAGAACAAATCTTAATTGGCAGTGGGTTGTAAACACACAGGTTGCAAGTCTTGTATGGGCGGGACTTGTGACCGAGTGGATTTACAATTCCTTTGCCGGGAAATCATTATTCAAATGCTTTACATTTTCCACTAAAACCTATGAACTCACCAACCTTGTGTTGACCCTTTAGCATGTATTTTCAGGTTTAAAGCGATAATTTAGTGGTGGAGGCTTTCGGCAGGGCATGGCATGGTCATAGAAGACTCTGATAAATTTGGGACCACTTGAAATCTTTTATGGGCTTATATTTCCGCACCATTTTGAAATGTTATAAACAAATCACTTTTGAATATGAAATCTATTTTAAATGGTTAAGATAAAACCATTCTTTATACTTTGTGTTGTGATACCAATTTAGTAGCACCCAAACATGTATGCTTCCGCTAAACCAGATTTTCGGGGTGTTACACTAGCTTTAGTTAAATGTCTTAAAGTTATGGTAACACAAACGAACTTAGTAGAACCTCATCTCCTTATCAAGATATGCTATGACCAAAAATCATGCATGATAAGTAAAACTTCAAGTGCCAAACAACTAGGAATAAAAAATGTTTTCACTCAATCATGAAAATTAAGGATAAAAATCATTCGCATTAAGGATCAAAATAGTTAACTCATTGGATAACCTTAAAAGTAGTAATACATTAGTAGAACACCAAACCTTGTGTATAACTATCATTCTTAGATCATAAATAATGGAATCATAACAATTAGGTAGATCTCTAAACATGTTGTGTACCAATGTGAGACATTGTACCACAAGTCACTAAGAAACTAACGTTCCTTGACACTTAAGTGATTAAGGAGAAGTGTGGAGAAAATACCCGTAGTTTATGTCTTTAGTCTCTATTGCCAATCCTCTCCTGTTTCGTCAACCTTGTAATCATTCATCTCAACAATTACTTAGCTCAACTGTTTTATCTTTATTTCCAATTTAAACAGTGAATACAATATGTTGAAAATGTCTCTCAAAAAGGATTACAGTGGTAAATCCTCTTACAAACATCTCAAGAAAGAAATCTCCGTTCCTTATAAAACATACTAATATTTAGAAGTAATCAAAACATTCGTCCAAATCTTAATTTAACTAAAAACAAAAATACCACAACTTTGTTCTGATCCTGCAGATCCAATGGACAACAAGGGCGGAACCCTTTTGAAGGATCCGCCGAATCCGTGAATTGTCAAAATCGACCATGAATCACCAAACACTCCTTACTGCACTACACACTTAATTAAACCCTCAATATCAACTCATAATCGACTCTCATCATCCCTAACTCAAAAAATTTAGATCCTTCATCAATTAGTGCTTAATCACTTACTGTAAGTTCACTAATTCATTTCAATTCAAAATTAGGGTTCATGCAATTTCAATAATACATTTCAGATTACTATTCTTAATTAGACACTACAAATAATTCTTTTGTCAAAAATTAATAGGAATTCCATTTTGTTAAACTCTTTAACAAAATTCAATAAAACCAAAGAAACCTCTATTCTAATCTTCTAAACAATTAGAATAAATTTTCTTTCAAAAACTCCATAAGAAATCTTTTCATAATTAGATAAAATGAATTTAAAACATTGCTAATACAAAATCAAAGAAAACGTCAAACAGGAATGTTTGGGGTATAAAGTGTTTTGTCACAAAACATATATTTTCAAACATCATAATAGGTCTAAGATAACCACACCTCTATATTTGTCCACATTTCATGTATTTTATATTAGTGTAACTAAAACTATAAAATTGTTTATGACTAGGAAAATCATGCCTCCTGCCACTAATTACGATCACAAGAAAACAAAGAAGTACCTACCCAAACATCATCAAACAAAAGGACTCACAGAAGCGCAAGTCCAACTTTTCAAAGCTTTAGAAAGTCGGTATGTTCATGAGGGTAGAACCATAGACTCTTCATTTTTAGAAGAAACAAACATTCGTGAACAAATGGCCACCATTCAATTTGATTCACTTCTCGACATAGATGAACCTATCATTCCTCGATTCATTCTCGAATTTTATGCCTCAGTAAAACTTATTTCTGATGACAATGGATCATTTAGCATCAACTTCAATGTAAACCAAAACTCCTACAATTTTCCTTTAGACCATTTTGGGAAAGTGTTACACATCCCAAGTGAAGGAACATGCTTCTACTCTGACAAATGGTCCTTAACCATTCTAAATTCAAATCTAGGACGGGAACATCCATATGACACTCCCCTAACTTCTAAAGAAATTATCCGAGATCATCTTTTTAACACTAGAACCAATCCAATTAAGAAACTTCGAGGCAAAGATGTCAATCGAGATCCATTTGCCATGGAACTCAATGAACTCAAACCTGAGTTCAAGAGACTCGAAGAAATTCTAAGATCTAATGTCATTAGTACTATTGGTAACAAAGATCACGTAAATGCTGGACTGTGCTATATGCTCTATTGTATTTCAACTCATCAAAGATTCAATATTACTTACTATATCGCCAAGAGGATGGTTGATATACGTGTCCTAGGGAAAACCACATTGCCATATGGAATGCTACTCACTCGTTTGTTCAAAGCTTCCACTCCTATCCTTCCAAATTCTGTTGGTTTTGTCCCAGATTACCCCGAAATCAAACACACCTTTGTCCCTCTTAGTAACCATAGAGTGAAAGTAGGAAAAGGGAAACGAGCTTGTCTCTCATCTTCATCTTCATCATCTTCATCAGCTAGTGACGAAGATGGATTACCGAACTCAAAACTCCCGCTATTAGATTACTTGAGTCAACTTCCATCTCTCAATAATGAATCTGCGGAAAGCCGACAAACAAAGGGAGTTCTAAAGTGTGCAGGATGATGGATGATGAAACTCCGAAAAGATCAAAAGAAAATACTCAAAGTATTAAAAGAAAAGCGAGAATAAATGAACGTTTGGAACAGTTGTCCTTTAGATCCTATATGATCATATTTCTATGTTTGTTAAGACATGTCTTTAGTACTTTATGCTTATGTGTTCTAGCTCAACTTTAACTGATGATAATGCACATGGTTATCAATTTTCCAAACTTATGCCACTGTTTGGCTTAAACATCGTTCATGATGAAGTTTAATGATAAGGTCTATTTTCATACTTGGTTATTTTGTGTATGAGAACTAACTGATTATTGCAGATTGATAACATTCAGGGTTATCAATTTACCAAGTCTAAACCTATGTTTGGCTTAACTCCTACTACGGTAAGTTTCTAAGAATGGATTAACCTATGATCAATCATGCGTTAATAGTATCACACTTAGTTGTTTTGCTATACATATTAGATGTTAAGTAAGGTCTAGATGAATTTTTAGGTTTTCGTCGAATAACGCATAATATAACAAATCTTCTGTTTAGTTTTAGAAAATTAGGATACGGATCAGACGGATCCTTAAAGTTGGATCCGCCAAGGCTTATCGTTGGTTCCGCCATCCTCCAACCTGCGGATTTGGCGGACCCCTCACTTTGGTTCCGCACTTGATACTACTTGGATCCGCAGCTTTCTAAGTAAGTCTAAAACTTTTTCGACTCATCTCGATTCTTAAATCTTAGTGTTTAGTATCATTTAGGATTCATTCGCTGATCATAATTCATCTTAGAATCATATAGGAATTCTTAGAAACTTAGGGACAAAATTTCCCACCAAAATTGAAAATTTTGAACTTTAGGTGTGAGTTACCAAACCAATACAAATAAGGAACCCTTTTTAAGGATCCGTCAAATCCGTGGTAATATCAAATCATAAGATTTTCCAATATCTCCTTGTATTTACTGCAAATCCACAACACATCACTCAACCCAAGCTCAATGGATTGATTTCCTTGATATGACCTGCACAAATCTCTGTTCCAAACCATTAGAAACCATTATGAAATTCAAAGAATATTTTCTTGCATAATTTGATTTATCTGTTCTATCCCATCACACACAGACTGAACTTACTCCTATTAATCAATCAAATTTAACCCTTTTGAGTCATTTCTCTACACACTATTATGTCAACTCCATTTCTATGGTTTGACTTTGTCAATAGGACAAACAACTTTATCTTGTTTCAAGTCATAGATATTCACACTCATTTAATCCAAACACCAATTTTCATACAATTAGGAAGTATAAATTAGAACCTTAGAGATGATCATAGCACACTAAACCTCCAAAAAATTCACATATCATCTCCAGAAAGTTTACATGTCTAGACCATACAGACGAACGGCTAGAATTAGTGTCAGACCTTATTGGTATGCAAACCCACTTCGTAATGTAACCTTTCCTGTTAGATCCACAAACACCACAACAACTCCTATTATGACTCCCATAGTCAACATATACTCTTCTTCAAATTCACCCGCTACATACTCATCCAATACAACAACATTACCTCCTACCATTACTCCTGTAGCAACCACACCACCACTCGCTCCCGCTCCACCACAAACTGACAAGTCTGCATTATAACCATCCTCACCAAAACTCAAACCTATGGAACTCTTTAGGACACCACCAACATCTCCACAACCACATCTTGAAGAATTAGAAGATCCTCTACTTACATCAACCAATTCTCCACAAATAAGTCTTGAAAACTTAGAACCCATGCTATTCCATCCTCTCCATCCGAAGATTCATGAACCTCAATACCATATCACATCAATTATCAACACAACAATTGCCACACCAATTGTCACTTCACCAAGTGTTTCCACAACAATTGACCCCTCACCACAATCATCACCACCTAAAGAAAGAATCTCATCCCCATCTTCAAGCTTAATAATAGACCCATCACATGACATAATTACCACTCTTCAACACTTGGATGAATCAATGTGGATCAATAAAACAAACACTCAAGATGACAACAATATTGTCTCTAACCTCTACGACACTAGTAATTTAGAAACTAAATGGCTTGCCTCTATCATGTCATCATCAAAACAAGCATAATAGATGTTTGTAGTATCATTGCAATAATTACTCTTAAGATTTTATCGTCTCTAGGAACCTTCATGTGTAATCTTATTTTCAATGTATGATTCTGCTTTAAAATAATTAATGATATCTTGTTTTGACACAAAAATTGATTTAGGCATACAAGATGAACACCCTTTAAGATTAGTCAATACTATCATCATAACACCTTATTAGCTCAACATTATAGTTCTGCACCAAAACCTCATGAAAACACAATCATGTGTTTAACAAACCTCTTAAAAGAGATGTTTTAAGTCTCCTTAAACTTTGATTAGGATTAGTAAAACCAAATCAATAATTGTAAGTAAATAAACCTTAGCTTGAACCTTCATTAGATCAAAACGACAAAAATTGACCAAATCAATTTCGGTCACACGGAACCCAAAGATGATAAGGACGGAACCAAAATTTTGGTTCCGCCCAATCCGTGGGTACCTGGTCAGTTTTTAACCATTCAGAAACCAAACAACCTTCTCGTAACCAACGAGTCTAGAATTTTCATCTCTAGAACATCTTCAGTGTCTAGAACGCCATCATAGGATCTCATCATCTTCATTCTTGATTTATATCAAGCAAGTCATTGTCAGTACTAACAGAACCATCATTCTCAACACATTCTTGAGCATCTAAACGTCATATAGGACCTTTTAAATTGTTGCTTTAGGATTTTTTATTTTCTCTCTAGGATGTCTTTTTATTGTACTTGTAACATCATTTCATCATTGTGACTTTTGTCACAAAATTTTCAATATCTATGAATGTGATGTTTTATGCTTATGAGTGATCAACATATTGCATATTATCATTATCATTGTGAACTAACATCATTATCTAACCTATATTATACCTTGATTATGATTGCTTTAGGTAAAAATAATGATCAGACACTTAGTTTTGACTTTTAAAAGTCAAAACATATTAAAAGGCTTGTTTGGAAGATTACTTCACAAGCATTCTACTTCTTCATTGAAGTCATTCATTACTAACACTTCATTTGCAGCATATCATACCCTTCAAAGTATACGTTGGTACTCGAGAAGTGAGGAGTATACATCGAGGGGGAGCATTTCATAAATCTTTCATACTCTAACCATTTGTCTTGTAGGTTTATGCATCATTTACTTGTTACTCCATTTAGGGGGAGTATAAAACAAGGGGGAGCTATTAAAGTTCTCAAAATCGCATTCCGCTACGCACCTCTTCTTTTTGTTTCGACAAAAAGGGGGAGAAAGGAAAAAGGATTAAGTTTGCATAATTAGATTCATACTAAGTTATTTCATAATAGTAATCAAAATTTGAATAACTCAAAACTTAATCTATATTTTTAAAAGGACTTAAACTATATTTACTTGTTTGCTTAAAAATATAATTTATGTTTTGTCATCAACAAAAAGGGGGAGATTGTTAATACAAATATCGTACTAAAAACGTTATTTATATTTTACGATCTTTGCTTATGTTTTGTTCATGACAAACACAAAGTATATTCCTTAAGCAAATTATAAATACTAGTTAAAGTCTTTTTCAAAACACATCTTTCATTTAACATGATCACTAACATTATATTACATATACATGTGTATTTCCTTTAATGGAAACTTTAATTTAAAAGTTACAAAGTGACATCATGGTATACATCACAAATACAATCTTGGTAAGATTGTGTGATATCTTGATTAGATACTCAAGTTATATAGTTGACATTGGAAGATATTGATTTGACAACACAAGGATATGGAAAGATTTGAGGAGATCTCATGTGCAACATTAGCTGTCATAACCGGGGATCCAAGTGTTAGACCCGTTCCCCGGATAGTGGGACCCCACCCTAGATGAAAGTTGACCCGAGCCTAAGTATGGTTGACTAAGGATATATGGTTTTCTGATGAGGCCTAGATGCGGCGCATCTAGGAAGTGACATGCGGCGCATGGTTGAATGGAAAGTAGGTCAGACTTATTATAGTTCATGCGCCGTATTAGAGAAAGAGATACGGCGTATATGAGGCGTAGCATGGATGCAGCGCATCTAAGATATAGATGCGGCGCATCGACCTTAAATAAGCAGAATGGACAAAATTGCCCTTGTAGCTAGAAGTTTCTCCATTTATCTATAAGATACCACACTCTCCTGTAAAGGAGAGTGTGTTTCCTGTGAATGTCGAGCCAAAGGAGAAAGATGGGAGAAGATGATGAGATGATGATGGTTTATTGGTAATAATTCAAGAATGAAGTCTATAGCTTGTCCTAGCATGGTTATCAAGTAAGTATTGATGCTTAATTAGTGTTTAATTGATGATTAAGAATCTAGGGTTTATGAACCCTAATTTGGATTAAAGGGTAAATGGTGTTTTAAGATAATTAAGAAGTAATGATGATTATGTGATGACTTTTTAATGGGCTTAAGTTGGTAAATGATGGGATTAGCTATCATATAATCAATATATGATTATATGATGATTAGAAGTGTTTAGAGGTTAGTTATGGTGGTGTTAACCATGATTATAACTAATGACTATGTATTATATGATATGATGATAATGGTTTAGGATGTAATGATGATGATGATAAAGATGAAGATGTTGAAGATGATGTTAGTGATAGTCTTGGCTTGGACTCAAGGTAAGTAAACCGGCTATAAAATGATGTTATGATGACTTCTATGCATTATGTGTTTAGATGATCATATATGCTAAGATTAATGAATGTTGTGTGATGTTGTTATGTGCTAGTAAGTATAGGATAGTGAAGGATTAGGCAAGGTGGATTAAGGTATGTGTTTATGCTTGATGTATCGAAGGATTTAGGGTTATGATGTGTAATGTAAGAATGAATTGTAATGTTATGTTATACCCGCTTTACTTACTAAGCATTCGTGCTTACGGTTTAAGTGTTTAATGTTTTGTAGGCGGAAGTATTGAGACGAAGGCTTGGATAAGGATTAGTGATGGATATGCGATTGGTAGAAGGAATTGGTAAGAGAAAGTAGAGCTAGGTAGAATACCGAGCTCAATGTCGAGTTTGTACCCCCGTTGGTCTTTTAATGATTTGTAATGTGTATTTAAGTGTCAAAGTGTATGTCAAGTATTGTGCAACGATTTGGAAGTCATTTGATGGGTCTAAGTATGTTTTATGTGTAAACAAGTAAAGTTAAAGGAGTGTTTGGATTAGGGTCTATTCGTACCATTTTGGAGTCAAACGGGTTAATTGTCGTGTATTCTAGTTTGATATGTTAAATGAATGATTTATGGGAAGTTTGGTGTTAAACGAAAGTGGTTTGTGGCGTAAATGGGTGTGTTAAGCTTCTGCAGGTTTTCCTGCTGATGTTCTGTGTAATTTGGTAGATGCGGCGTATCTAATATATAGATGCGGCGCATCAGAAGTTTAAGGTAGATACGGCGTATCTACTACATCAGTTGCAGCGTATCATAAGTTCTTGGAAATGCGGCGTATCATTTTAGGTGGATACGGCGCATGGGCTGATACGGCGTATCCCTCAAAGGGATGCGGCGTATCGTCAGTCAGAAGGATTGTCAGGTTGTGTTATAAAGTTTTATGTGAAATGTTTTTGAAAGGTGTTCGAGTATATGTTCTTGCAATGTTTTAAAAGAGTTAAATGTTATAGACTCTGATATTTAAATGAAAAATTTGTATAAGTCCGGTAAGGTCAAGCGTTTCCGCGTCAAAAGTTTCAATTTTTGGTCTAAGCGGGCACGGGGTGTTACAAATTGGTATCAGAGCTTCGGTTTAAGTGAATTAGGTTTCCTTTAGGTTGCCTAGACTTAAACCACTCGTAGAAATGTTGGACGTAGGTGTAAGAAATGCGTAAGGTAAGCGTCTAAGTTATAAGAAGGAAAGTGTGATATGTTAGGTGGGCCAAAGATTAATAAATGATGAATGTGCCTTATGTGCCAATGTGTATATGAAGTAAGTCCAAGGAGGACTTGAAATAATTAGTTAGCCGTGCACCTTGGTCGGTGCCGGTGATTGGTTGTGACTTTATAAGTGTATGTTAGCCTAGTGGTAATGAAATGAGATTAGGAATGGTATGCGGTATTAGAGACGGGCTAATTAGTAAATCTAAATGTTGAGGTTTAAAGTATGGAATATTATAAATGTGCTAATCTATATCGTGAAAAGCTAAGACAAGTTAAGGAACTAATGAAGTAGGGTTGGATGGTACGAAAGGTAAAGAATGAGATTAATAAATGACGGCATGTAATGATTATGACCCGTAAGATGTAACAACCAATATATGGTCTTGTTATACATATACACGCCTAATGAATGACGTTAAGGTAATATAGAGACGGGCTAAGGGTACGCAAGATAATGAGGATGAATGATATGATAGAACGTAATTGATGAAATCAAATGATATTGCTTAAATGCATAAATAACTAAAATAAGATAAGTCAAGGCATAAGAACAAGAACGAAATGAGTATGCATAAGGTCAAAGTGTTGACTTAAAATCATTATATTATAGCTAAGGCGATTAGCGGTAATTATTATAATGAAAGCATGTGTTGCAGAAAATGATATGTGTAAAGGCTTGTGAGTATACTAACGTATGATGTAAAAAGATGGAAATGGCTAGCACGGGTTAAAGAACGTAAGCTAATGTGAAAAGTATAAAGATGAAGAAAATGCGTAGATAACTAAAACGCGAAAGAAGAACGAATGATGCTAACGAACGAATGTAAGTTAACCTATGCAAGGTTTAAAAGTGAAAAGAGTCAGGTGGACTAAAGGGTAAAGTAAGAGGATGAGAATGACTAAAGCGAATTTAGAATGTAAGACGATAAACACATAGAAGTGTGTAATTATAATAAGTAAGTTCATATGCACTATGAGTTTGCGTTCACAAAATAAAATGAATGGAATAGTACGTGTGTGTTAAATAATTAATAGCTTGGATCCAATGTGATAATGTGAAAGTGATAAAGTTGGAATGATAATGATCCTTCGGGATGGATGTTAAAGGTGGTATCCTTCGGGATGACCAGGTCAAAGAATGTAAAGGAAATCCTTCGGGATGTGTTAAAGATCCTCCGGGATAAAATGTATTGCCTTCACCGGCAAAGATTGCCTACATCCTTGGCATGTGTAATATTCCCTCCGGGGAAATTGTTAAAGTAAGGTGGATCCAAGCTAGGAAATAAAAAGTTTAAATAATAAATGGAATAAAAATGAAAATGAAAATGAAAAGTTAAAACGTGAAATAATAAAAATGCGAGTGTTGTGTCGGAAGTGTATAAGTAGGATGGTTTATGGTTTCTTTATTTAAATGGATTGGGACGCCTTTTCATTTAAATAAAGAAGTCGTAAATCACCGAACCATGAGTTTGTATTTCTTGATTTACATCGTTTGGGACGCCTCTCCATGTAAATGAGGAAGTACGAATGAGTGGGCTTATGTGTTCCCGACATGGCATGAGTAGAGTGGAAGGGTAGAAGAAGTAGTCTAGGGGGATTAGAAGTCATAAGAAACTAGGATAGGTGGATAGACAATGAGTTGAATGACGACCCTAGGTGGGAAACGTCAAGTGAAGTATAGGACTTAGGTGTTTAAGTGTGAGTTAAAACGATTAAAGTTTGAAGCGATAGGCTTGTTGCAATATGAATTGGAGAAAATGTGAGATAATGAATGCTAATAAACGCTAATATGAATTAAAAACTCTATAAACGTCGAGAAGAAAAGTAACGGCGAATGTAATGTATAGTAAAATGTCAATGAGTTAGTGGTAAGGTTGCGATAAAAGTAGAAAGTTAACAATATTCGGCTTATGAAAAGTTAAAAAGGGGTAGGTAATGTTCGAATGACATATAGTCCTTGACGAAAAAGTTTAATGGAACCGATTAGAAGGGTATGTGATAAAAGTAGGGATGCTAAATGGTATGCATTCGTGGCTAGGATTATGCATCGAACGGCATAGTGATTGAAAAAGAAATGAAAGAATTGGGAAGTTAAGCTAGACACGAGTTGAGTTAAGAGTATGAAGTGCGAATAGTGGATTTAGAATTGTAATACCGCTTAGATCGAGCAATCAAAAAGGGGATAAGAATGGAAAGTGCTAAGCATGAGATAAGGTGAATTAGTTTCGGGATAGTAATGGACGAGAGATTTCGGGGACGAAATCTAAATAAGGGGGGTAGAATTGTTAGACCCGTTCCCCGGATAGTGGGACCCCACCCTAGATGAAAGTTGACCCGAGCCTAAGTATGGTTGACTAAGGATATATGGTTTTCTGATGAGGCCTAGATGCGGCGCATCTAGGAAGTGACATGCGGCGCATGGTTGAATGGAAAGTATGTCAGACTTATTATAGTTCATGCGCCGTATTAGAGAAAGAGATACGGCGTATATGAGGCGTAGCATGGATGCGGCGCATCTAAGATATAGATGCGGCGCATCGACCTTAAATAAGCAAAATGGACAAAATTGCCCTTGTAGCTAGAAGTTTCTCCATTTATCTATAAGATACCACACTCTCCTGTAAAGGAGAGTGTGTTTCCTGTGAATGTCGAGCCAAAGGAGAAAGATGGGAGAAGATGATGAGATGATGATGGTTTATTGGTAATAATTCAAGAATGAAGTCTATAGCTTGTCCTAGCATGGTTATCAAGTAAGTATTGATGCTTAATTAGTGTTTAATTGATGATTAAGAATCTAGGGTTTATGAACCCTAATTTGGATTAAAGGGTAAATGGTGTTTTAAGATAATTAAGAAGTAATGATGATTATGTGATGACTTTTTAATGGGCTTAAGTTGGTAAATGATGGGATTAGCTATCATATAATCAATATATGATTATATGATGATTAGAAGTGTTTAGAGGTTAGTTATGGTGGTGTTAACCATGATTATAACTAATGACTATGTATTATATGATATGATGATAATGGTTTAGGATGTAATGATGATGATGATAAAGATGAAGATGTTGAAGATGATGTTAGTGATAGTCTTGGCTTGGACTCAAGGTAAGTAAACCGGCTATAAAATGATGTTATGATGACTTCTATGCATTATGTGTTTAGATGATCATATATGCTAAGATTAATGAATGTTGTGTGATGTTGTTATGTGCTAGTAAGTATAGGATAGTGAAGGATTAGGCAAGGTGGATTAAGGTATGTGTTTATGCTTGATGTATCGAAGGATTTAGGGTTATGATGTGTAATGTAAGAATGAATTGTAATGTTATGTTATACCCGCTTTACTTACTAAGCATTCGTGCTTACGGTTTAAGTGTTTAATGTTTTGTAGGCGGAAGTATTGAGACGAAGGCTTGGATAAGGATTAGTGATGGATATGCGATTGGTAGAAGGAATTGGTAAGAGAAAGTAGAGCTAGGTAGAATACCGAGCTCAATGTCGAGTTTGTACCCCCGTTGGTCTTTTAATGATTTGTAATGTGTATTTAAGTGTCAAAGTGTATGTCAAGTATTGTGCAACGATTTGGAAGTCATTTGATGGGTCTAAGTATGTTTTATGTGTAAACAAGTAAAGTTAAAGGAGTGTTTGGATTAGGGTCTATTCGTACCATTTTGGAGTCAAACGGGTTAATTGTCGTGTATTCTAGTTTGATATGTTAAATGAATGATTTATGGGAAGTTTGGTGTTAAACGAAAGTGGTTTGTGGCGTAAATGGGTGTGTTAAGCTTCTGCAGGTTTTCCTGCTGATGTTCTGTGTAATTTGGTAGATGCGGCGTATCTAATATATAGATGCGGCGCATCAGAAGTTTAAGGTAGATACGGCGTATCTACTACATCAGTTGCAGCGTATCATAAGTTCTTGGAAATGCGGCGTATCATTTTAGGTGGATACGGCGCATGGGCTGATACGGCGTATCCCTCAAAGGGATGCGGCGTATCGTCAGTCAGAAGGATTGTCAGGTTGTGTTATAAAGTTTTATGTGAAATGTTTTTGAAAGGTGTTCGAGTATATGTTCTTGCAATGTTTTAAAAGAGTTAAATGTTATAGACTCTGATATTTAAATGAAAAATTTGTATAAGTCCGGTAAGGTCAAGCGTTTCCGCGTCAAAAGTTCAAAGTTTTTGGTCAAAGCGGGCACGGGGTGTTACACCAAGTCTATACAAAGACGGATCCCTTCTGAGGGATCCGCCGGATCCGTAGGAGCCTTGCCTTGTTTGCCTATAAATAGCAGGCTTGGCATTTGATCTAATCATCCACTTAGAAAAGAAAAACACATATATTCACTTTAGTTACTAACCACAGTAGTTATATATATCATTGATGTTTCTTTTGTAGCAAAGAAGATCAAGTTAACAAGCTTCAAACAAGCAGACTGTTGTGAAGTTGTAGTATAGGTTCTGTGTAAACACTTTAAGTGTTTCTTATCATTTGTATCAGTTAGATCAGTAAGTGTGGTTAGTGCTTTAGTCCTCAAAGCACAAAGAGAGTAGGGAGTGGTTGTACCCGTGTAAAGAACTCGACATCTAGCTTAGTGTCGGTAAAGTAATTAGGCGACGTCAGGTTGGTTCTACCTTGTGAAAGAACCCGGTGTTTAGCTTAGTACCGGAAAAGGAAGTAAGCGACGTGTAAAGGTTTTCTCCACCTTGAAGGGAGTTTGTTTCTTAGTGAAAGATATCTCTCGAGTAAGCAACTCGAGGAAGTGGAGTAGGGCAAGGATAAGGATCTCTTGCAAACCGAACCACTATAAACACTTGTGTTATGTGGTTTGATCTTTCATCTCTTTATCTTTAGTTTATATTGTGTGATAACTTAATTTGTGATTGTTTCCTTTGAACTAACAAATTAAACAAAAGAAACGGTAAAAACTATTCAACCCCCCTTCTAGTTTTCCACACAATCTATTTTTTTTTCTTTTTTCATCCTACTTTGTTATGATGACTCTCAACCACTTGAATCTATTAAGATTAATGTTGCTATGAAAACACTTACTCTGATCTCATTTGATTGTCAAATTTCTCCCGACACCTATTAACATCCACCCTTGGAAGCTATGGCATTGGAAGTATTTGTTGTACAAATTTTCTGGTGTTTTTTTCTGATGAACCTCTTGGGATTCCCTCCTGCTTGGGAGGTAGAATTGACTTTGAACCGATCTCAATTAACGAAACCATGATGCCATAGAAGTTGAGAGATTGAAGGAGCTGATGGAATATGATTTTGTTCACCTCAGTGTTCTCTTTGAATGCTCCTATTGGTTTATGAAGAAGAAAGAGAGAAGTATGCTGCGACGTATCGACTATCGTGAATTTAACCGTATCACTATCCATACTCATTATCCATTTCTGCGTATCAATGATTGATTTGTTCTATCTTTGTAACTCCGTATCAGATGGCTTCATTTAATGTTTGAAGGACTGAAAAAGCAACCACAAGAACTTTTAAGAAGGTAGATGACTAACTGAGAGTAACCTCCGTGAAGCATTTCAGTTTTATGCGTGAAGAGGAAGATAGGTGATGTGAAAGTAGATATGAAGTTTTCCCTGAGACGATTCATGAAGTTGCTTTCGTACTCGTTGTGATTATTGTGAGTTTTAGATGATGCCAATTGTATTGGCTAATAGAATCATGTTTTTCGCGAGTAGTTGGACAATTGTCATAGTATGACAGTGTGTTTGTGCTCAGAGACGAACGAGGAATACGTAGATCATCTTTGTATTAAGTAGAATGACCCTTTGTTCTGGAAGAATAGGTTTGATTGGCGTTCGGAGATTGTTGCAGACAGCACTACCAGGTGTCCTATGATGACAGTAGTTTGAGTTGGCGAATTTTGAACTGTGCTAGAAGACCTATCAAAGACACGCAGTCTTGCTTCTCTATTCATTTTAGTTGTACTAAGATGAATTGAGAGCAGAATCAGACTCGCGAATGGAAGAATGCACGGTGATCATGTCAGAGATTCACGTTACCACACCACAGTGTCCAGAAGAGGTGCCGAAGGCTTGAGGGACCAGACTCAAGTTTATAATTCCTTTCCACCCTATGATCATATGGACAGACGTAGACAGACTACTTGGAATTGGAAGAGATATGAAATCATGAGTTTGAATGGATGAAATTTTGAAGCAACGTTTGGGTTTAGAAGGGTTGATTCTGTGAAGGATGAAGCTATTGATGACGTAATTCACTTCCTCTTAACCTACTTAAGTTTCCGTTACCTAATGATAAGATCCTTTGAATGATTTAGGTTCTCTATTAGTAATTTCGTTCTGTGTTTATTCTGCGGTTATTGGATGATAGTTTTGTTATGCGAATTTTGACGAATTGTGGCAAGAAACCTTGGGAGTTGTGTCCAGAAATGGGCAGATTCTGAAGCGACCACTTATATTTGCTGAGTTGATTTTGGTAAATGATGAAGGATTAACGCTATTAACGACGTACCTTAATTCTGATAGACATTTTGGGATTTCCATTGCTCTTACGAGTAGCTTCGTTCTCCTCTTAGTTATGTTGTTTGATTTGGATGACCTCTGAGACTGTAGAAGGATTAGGTGGGTTAAGATAGGTTATTTTGTTCACAACTTGAGATAAAGTATGACCACCATGAGTGCATATTTATATGATGCCAGTATTATGACGTCTGGCCAACGTGATAATACTTACATCATATAACGTGTACTTGTTGTGGGCACAGGATATTTCGAGGAGTACCATAGAAGCCTTAGAATTTCCGATATCTGATTGAGACTTTAGGTTCATTCTACCTATACGCTTAATTTGCCTTCACCGTGGTACGATTCGATACGTTTGGATTCTCGAAAACGCGTTTTGCTGACCTCTATATTTCCGATAAGAGTCTTAGGTTCTGTTGTAGAACTTTCTGCCGGTTGATGTTATCAACAATCTGTTTTCTGTACGTTCTTATCTGATTTGTCTAATCAAATTCTACAGACGGCATACCCGTCAAATCCTACGTATTTCCTGTATCTTCCCGAGAGATTACGATTACATTTATTACATTTGATATATTATTCTTTTGGTCTGGATTCAGTATGTTATGTCTGTCCTGAGGAACTGAAGCAATTTTGGATCGACAAGTTCGACTCATGAGAAACTAGTCATTTCACATATCCGTTCACGGTCCGTTATGTTTTCCGTTTCGTTCCACTTAAATTTTCGAGGACGAAAATTTTCTTTTAGAGGGGAAGAATTGTAAAACCCCAAAATTAAAACAATCCGAAATGACTAAAATGCACTCAAATTTAAAATTTTAAGAACTTATGAAAATCATATGAGTAACATTAATTGTACTTAACCTAAAATTATTATATCCTAAGTTACCAAATGAATTAAGCTCCAAATAAAATCTTACAATATAAAGTGTGTACAAAAAAAAAAAAAAAAAAAGAAAAAGAAAAGAAAAGAGTGTATATGTTGCCGCCCCCCCTTGCCCAATAAGAGGTCCAAGTTCATGCAATTAAATGGATTAATTAAGCCCATTATGATAATTGATTCTTGCCCTAAATTCACCAAATCACATACACGGTTTTCCCCTTGTTTTTCTATACCGAAAATTTCACAAACCCTAATTCCTCTCTCAAAAAAATTCGGCTGCCATCTCTTGTGTACTCTCTTGTTCGATCCATAGCAGCAACCAAAGGAAGTTTTGGTGATCTTGGTAGTGTTCTTGTCCTAAGGTAATCATGTTCTCATAATTTACAATCTATTCGAATCATTGAAAAAAAACCCTAATCGACCTATACATTCTTTGTTGTGTTTCTTTCATTTGGCCACACAAGAAGAAGGAAAGAAAGAGGCGTGGTGATTTGATCTTGTCGTGTTCGTGATTCTTTGTTTGGTCTTCAAGGGTAATTATGTCACTCTTGTTTGATTCTCGTTCGTATTCTTGTTGTTCTTGTCGAGTATGGATCACATAAATAATAGATACAAGCCACATGAAATCACAAAGTGTTAACATGAAATAATGAATAAGAAACCCTAACTATGAAACGGATTATGTATATGAATATGAATTTTAATTGTTAAGAACATGTTATTGATATGTAAGAATCAACCTAAGTGTGTTTTTATATCATATATGAAGGCTTTGTGTCAATAGATGGGTTTTTGAAATAGTTGATCACATCAAATAATGAAACTGCTACTGTCCGGGAAAATTAGTCCAACTTGATTCGATTGTATCTAAATGATGGTAACGTGTTTTTGGGAGTTTTTGGAGTCTAGAACTAAGTTTAAGAAAATAGCTTTCTGGAGAAATAAACCTTGTAATTTTTAGAGGTCGGGAAGGCACACTTTTTGATTTTACAAATTCATGTGTCAAACTGAATTCGTATGTCTGGAAAAACAGTCCGAGTTTTTGAATTTTAGTTTGCAAACCATGTCGAATTAGAAGATGCCCTTTTAAATTAGTAATATTTCATATGTCTATTAATTACTGGAATCTTTGTAGATTTTTCTGAAGGGGTTACAAATTACAAACTTTTCGTATGTTAAAACTGATCAGAAATCTGGACGAGTTGACTTAAGAGAATTTTAAACTATAGTTATACTACTAAATAAAATCTGGAAAAATTATGTAAAATACTTAAGACATTGAGGTACGTGTGTGATTTTTTGGGGATTTTATTTCTAAGTTCTTATATGATTCATAAATTAGACAAAATATAACAAATTCGTACATAAAAACTGTTAAGGGTTAAAAAGGATTTAAAAAGGTGCTATGTGTTTATTTCCAAACCAATGGGTTTAAATTGTTATTTTTCTAAACTAAAAGGACTTAACTTGTTAAACCTTGTAACTTTATGATATTTACATTTCATACCCTGATCTTACCATAATGACACTATAATCCTTAAACTTGTTATATTTACATAATGAACCCTAAACTTATGAAAACTACACTATGAACCCTAAAATTATGTAAATGGCATTATGAACCTTAAACTATCAATATGGTCATCTTTAATACTTTAAGTCGATTAAATGGATTTACTTGAATGTTTATAACTAATATTTCTAAATATGGAAACTTACTATTTTTGGAAAGTTACTAAATATGGAAACTTGCTATTTTTGGAAAGTTACTAGATATGGAAACTTACTACTTTTGGAAAGTTGCTAAATATGGAAAGTTACCTAAAATGGAAAGAAAACTAAAATGAAACCTTTATGATTAAGAAAACTATGAAACTTATAAGTAAACTTATAATTCGTGTAGATTCGCTGAAGAAGGAGTTTATTCCGATCCTTATGTTTCTAGTGTGTGTTTCCCTGGCGGTTTAAGGTACAGATATTCTACCATTTTTCAGTAAGGGTTCTTTCGATCTCCTGACTTTCTTGATTCTGGTTCATTAGGATTCCCTAAGCCATTGCTATGTTCCTTTATACTTTGATTTGTTTTTCATGATCCATTTGACATTCGTTCATTATGATCCTCGTGATATATTACTCGATAAAATTTGTTCGCTACCCTGTGATATTAATATTCGACTCGCTTGACACTCCAAAGGTTCATTTGATTTTGGTGACTAGACATGGAAACCTTTCCTAATTATATCATGGAAATATTTTAAGAAAAACTATTTTAAAATGATGTTTACGAACATTGCGATACCACTTTATATGGAACTTTGCTATCTTTTATGAAAACTAATTTTAAAGACCATTTTTATGAAAACCATTATTAAAGATCATTTTTATGAAAACCATTTAATAAAGATTTATTTAAATAAACCATTTGATTATGAACCTTCGATTATGAACCTTTGACGGTGAACCTTTGATACTTTGATGACTTGAAATTTGACCTTGCTATGATCCCCTTAGTTGATTCATGACTTTCATTGTATGATTGTCATTCTTATTGATCTATTATGACATTTACTTGAATGTCTCTGCTATGTTACTTTATGCTTTGCCATGTTTATTTGAGTCACTATATCGTTTCTCCTGTTATACTAGATTATGATTTATTGTATGATATGATAGATCCGTGCCTGAGCTTAACTAGTTCTGGAGGTACCAGGACCATGTCTTTGATGGCACCTTAGGCCTGACACTCCCGTAGAGGTGTGATAGATCTACGGCGTTCCCCCCTTATGTATATGTATTTTATCGCGATTCACTATTGGCCAACCTTTTATGTGTGCTTAGTCTAGTACTGACATACATACTTATGTTAGGGAGCGTATGGATGCATCCTAGGTTTTATGTATATGTAGTTATAGTGACCAGGTGGTGTGTGCCTTGCACTCCTTCTCACACTTTTATTATTACTTAGAGGTCTCCCTCTCGTTACTGTATCTTGTATTTGCTTTAAGTATGATTTGAGATTATGATAGGAGTTCTTAGGCACATCCTTACATGATTCTTTTCATCATCTCATTTCCTTGATTTATTACTTATTCAGTTCTCATGCATTCTTGATAGTTTGTTCTTCTTAATATTCGTATGACTTTCATGTTTATGCTTTTCGTTTCGTATTCTTACTCTTTCGCTGTTTATGCTTAATTACCGTTATGTTATGTTATATATATATATATATATATATATATATATATATATATATATGTATATATATATATATATATGTATATATATATATATATATATATTATATATATATATATATATATATATATATATATATATATATATATATATATGTTCACTGGGCTTTTTAAGCTCAGCCGCATTTCTTTTCCTGCTGCAGGTTTTAGTTTGGAAGCTGGGTATGGGTGGAGAGTACTTTGGACTTAGAAGACCTTACTAGCTATTCTGGATTAGAGATGATTAGAACGTTTACAATTGTAGAACTTAGAAATTATTATTATTCCCTTTGTAACCTTGTATTTTCAAATTCTTCCTTTGTAACCTTTGAAATTCATTTTGTATTATTTAGTCATATGCTTATGTTTGCTTTGATATGTCACTATAACGTAATACTTCTACCTTTATCGGGTTGGGGTGTTACAAATTTACTGAGTTAGAACTCATCATTTTATTGTCACTTTAAAGTTGTTTGCATCTAACAATAATTGAACATGAAACCTCTGTTTCTTTTACAATTATTTTTAACATAGTTTTAAAATAAGGTTCTGAAACATAGAACTTGGTTTGCATGGTTTACCAAGATTTTTGGTCAAAAATTTTAAGGTCTTGACTTCAAGTTGGAGTGTTAACGATTCGAATTTTTAACGAGCTACTCACGCTTGAGCTCGTTTAGCTCGAGTCGAGCTTGATAATGTTAGAGCTTGAGTCGAGTCCAAGCAAAATGTAGAACTCGAATAATTTTACAAGCTGAGCTTTAAAACTAGTATTTAGCTCAGCTTGTTCGATAGGTCGTTTAGTTATTTTCCGAACGAGTCAAACGAGCAACTCGAGCTAAACGAGCTAAATATGCAGTTAGAAAGTATTTTAATTATAAAAGTTTAATAACTATTAGCGTTAAGGTTTAAACTAAAACCAAAACCAAAACCAAAACCAAAACCAACAATATGTTAACCTTCAATCACATCAAATATCTACACTTTGGTTTATATATAAACAAACTAGTAAACTTTGCCATCTTTTTGTTTCACTCATCCAATATAAGATATGAAATAAATCTTTTTTCTTTTCTTTTCTTTTTTCATTCACGCTCACAAGTATTACTTAAATTGTTAACATACATGAATAACTTAATTTTCTTATAATTACTTACTTTTAGTTATGTATTAGAAAACTTTGTTACTCATATATATATATATTCATTGAGTGTATAATTTGTTAATATTAGTTTTATGCTAGTTAAGTGTTTCATATATAAATAACCAATGTGTTTATTAATTGTTTATCAAGTACATAAATGTAACACCCCGAAAATTTGGTACAGCGGAAGACTAATCAAGCTTTGGGGTTCTACGGGATTGGCACACAACACAAGCATAAGACAACGGAAATACATCATCCGTCTTAATTAAAAACATTTCAAAATTTAATATTTAAGTTTACATTTATTTCAAAAGTACGTAAGTAAGCCCAAAATAAAACATAAAAGTAGGTCCCGACAAGTTATCAGAGTCTAAATTGATCAGTAAACCATGCCGCTTGCCAAGCCTCGATCACATAAACAGTCAATAGCTAACTCGTCAATTACCTGAGAAAACATGCTAAAAAGGTCAGCTAACGCTGGTGAGTTCATAGGTTTAAGGATAAAGTATAACAGTGGACCAGATCATATATAAGTTTGCTATGCTAGACTAAGTCACAAGATCATATATATATCATCCGCACACAAGAGTGTGTTAAACAAACAATCCGCTATAGGTGCACCATATAGTAATAACCTGCACTTTTGCAGCACATTATAATATTCCTGCACTATTGCAGCAAGTTATAATATCCCTGCACTATTGCAGCATGTTATAATGTCCCTGCACTAATGCAGCATGTTCTAGCAAGTAATCCTAGCTAACATAGCAAATATAGCAAAGTCATATAATAGCATTTGGTCCATTCAAAGCAGTTTTGCATGTTTTCACACCCCAAGGTTTCAACAAACAGTTATGAGTAAAAGTGGGGCTATGAAACTCACCTCAGTCAAGCAAATCCATAACACAACAATCAAGAGTAGTATAGCACAACAGCAACTAGAACGTCACGACACAACGGACTCGACACGACCTAATAATATAAAGACCCGTCTCAAGATATATCCCATAAAGTAATTAAATGCGTAAAAGTCCCTAAAGGCTACCCATTTCTATTCCCAAAAAATAAACCATACCCGTTTCCGAATTAATCTAGTTTTATCCTTTTATTAGAGTTTGGTATCATCATTTGTGTAACGGTAGGAAGACACTAACTCAAGAGTACACACGACCAAGTCTCAAAATCTGTTAGGAAAGGGGTCCTGACGGTGTCACATTCTACCAAGTGACGCCGTCACTTGTTACTCAAGATGGATTTTTGGTGGAAAATTAACAAGTGACGCCTCAGTGAATTTTGAAGACTCCACAACCTGACGGCGTCAGGTGCAATTTGAAGACCAGAGTCACGTACAAAGTTGACAAGAGACGACCCATAACATTTACAAAGGGACGGCGTCAAGACATTCATGACGGCGTCAGAGATCATAAGTGACGCCGTCACAACGGCGACTTGCACAAGATGAAACCCTAATGACGACGAGCTGACGGCGTCACAACCCATAAGGTGACGCCGTCAGAGTTGTAAAAGTATATATATTTTCGTATGTTTTTCATAATTTGTGTAACATCTTGGAGTATCACTTAGGGAACGATTTTCTCAGCTTTTGTAAGGGTTTTACAGCCCCCAAAACTCATGTTTCATTGAAGATAAGTTATCCTTTTAATCATTCAATATGTCTATGTGTTGTTTGATTACTTGTCTCTCTTTTCTTCACTTTAACATGCTAGCTTAAGTTAATTAGTGTTTGCTTAGATCTAATGAAACCTAGTTATTGAATATTGATTTGTCGTCTCTTGTTTAATTGATTTCTTCGCGTTAGGAGTAGGAAAGTGGCTATTTTCTTATATGTGTTAGCTTGAACGTCTTACTAAACGCAACCATAGAGTGCACTATTGATTTTTCTCGTTGTATTTATTGCATGAATTGCGGCTTGTAGATCCTAGAAAACTTAATAGACTTTAAGGGATTTAGGGGAGACTAATGTTCATAGAGTTGGGGACTTCGGCACCTCCCCACGACCAATATTAAGGAATACAACGATTCAATTAAAACAAGGACGTGACAATTCGACAAATCAGTAGTAGATAACTGGGGAGTAAGGAAATCTAAGTGAACATACTTTTCCTATCATTAGAGTTACCACCACTTTTATTTTCTTGTTTATTAGTGTAATTTAGTTTAATTATTAGTTTTGGTTTAGTTAGCTAGTAGCTAAACCGCCCACTCTTCCAAACCCTGAGATTTTAATTTGCTTTTCATAAAACATAAAAATACAAAAAGAATCATCCCTCGCCTCTATACCTATCTCGACATACATTTTGACCTAACGACACTATTCCCCTAGAGAACGATCAATCCCCCGAGTCTTACCTATACTACACTACAACGATTAGGTACACTGCCTAGGAGGATTGTAAAACTACTTGTAGGGTTCGCAAACTCCGCATCAAGTTTTTGGCGCCGCTGCCGGGGAATAGTTAATAGTTTAGGTTCGATTTCTATCTCGTTTAGGTCTACTCACTAGATTCCTATCAAGTGAGATTTTTGTTTTTCTTTTTAGCTTCCTTTAGTCTACCTTTTCTTTGTTCCCTTTGTTCGTAATCCATATCATTCGCCATCATGGTGGATGATAATATCTTCGATGCTCAACACCACGCACATCAACACCAAGACCCAGCAAATAACCGTGACCCACCCGAATAACCTCGAGCCCGTACTCTAGGTGAGTACTCCTAACCAAGCCACCAAGGGTATCGAAACACTATTGAGCTCCCCCAAAGAGCCAATGTGTCTCCCTTGTGATCCGACACCATCCGGTTGGTGCAAAACGGATGTGCATTCCATGGACTTCGTTCCGAAGATCCAAACCAACATCTTAAGGATTTCCTCAAAATCGTAGATTCCATAGACCTTGATGTTGCCACTCAAGAGACAACACGTTTGCGTCTCTTCCAATTCTCTCTACGTGACCAAGATAGCAATTGGCTTGAGCGTTTACCCGCGGGATCTATCTCAACTTGGGATGATCTTACTTCTCGTTTCCTCGCTCAATATTTCCCACCGAAGAGAACTACCAAGCTAAGGAATGACATCTTGATGTTCCAACAATGTTGGATCGTTCTATTTGATAGATCTTTGAGCTTAGTAGAATGTTTATGTAATCACAAACAGACTAAGAGAATCTCTTATTATAAACTTATGTTTATGCGGAAACTAAACACAAGAGTTAAGAAGATAATAACTACTAATACTTTGATCCTCTATGGATCTTTTATTAACTAATAATCGTTCAAAGTGTTACAATATCAATAGCTGTATGTTTCTTTTATACTCCAAGAAACCCTAATACAGCCCATACTAGAAAACGTGTGAAGAAGATATACACTATCTCTTCCTAATATAACTCTAACAAACTTTCTAAACATATGGGTTAACTATTACTATTACCCGCAAAAACCAAACTAGCAGCAGGAACTAAACACTGCTACCAGCAGGAACTACATACCTGCCAGCAGGAACCAACTATACTAACAGCAGAAATGAAATAACTTCTATTTTAATAATTCCTAACAATCCTCCCCTAAACTTGAATTTGACTCGGTTAACTTCAAGTTTCTTGATAGATCTTTGACTTCCAAAGCTTGAGGATTGATCTTTAGCAGCAGCAATAAGGTAACCAACAACAACTAGAATAGGACCAGCAGCAACAAGTAACCAGCATCTTTAAGACCAAGTATCCAGCAGCAGCAACTCCTAAGTATGAGCTACAGCAGGAACCACCAGCAGCAACATGAGTAGATTTGATAAGCCTTTACCAAGTAGCTACTCACTCTTGGGCTAGCTAGTCCTTTGGTGGAATCATGGCATCACCCTGGTGAACTAGTAACCAGTCCAACACTTAGAACATGAATCATTGGTGTGTTGGAACACCCTAATGATTTTTGGCAAATCATCACAGCCATAAACGGATTTGAGATGTCTTTACCTGTAGCCGTTTGCTCAGGACTAGCCAATTCTTGGTTATTACATAACCTTGGTGAATTGAATACCAAATATGGTTTTCCACTGCCTTTACCACAAGCCATATACATGTGGGCTAGCCAATTCTTTGGAAACCCCAAAGAGTAAAATTCATGGTGAATTGATTACCATTCAACTCTCAGTAATGAAACATGGGTGAGTTGAATACCCAATAGTTTTGCGCAAACTATTACAGCTGTCAACGGATTTGAGAATAACACCAGAGCCGTACCCTCATGCTGAGTCAACTCTTTCTTGTCTATGAGACATGGTGAGTTGATTACCATTTGTTGTGTGGTCAAAAACCAACACTGTACCTACAAATGTTACCTCAAACATACAAAATAGTACACAAGTTATAATTTTTTTTATTTTTATTTTTTTATTTTTTTTATTTTTTAACTACTAAAAGAAAGAAAAACAATTTACAACAATAAGCCTCCCCTTAGGCTTAGTCCTCCCCTCAAACTCAGCACTCAGGGATTAATCATCCCAATGTGAACCACCAAATGATTAAATCTAGGTCCATCAAAGGCTTTAGTCAACAAATCAGCCACATTGTCATCTGTGTGTATTTTAAGCACTTGAATAAGATGCTTTTCATTAGCATCTCTGATAAAATGGTGCCTAATCTCAATATGCTTTGTTCTTTGGTGAAAAACTGGATTTTTAACAATGCAGATTGTGCTTTGGTTATCAATGAAGATTTTGGTGTTCATAAAATTAAACCCATAATCCAATAACTGATTTTGAACCCAAAGTACCTGACCACAACAATTAGCAGCAGCAACATACTCTGCTTCAGTAGATGAGGTAGCCACTATGGTCTGCTTCTTGCACTGCCATGAAATCAATCTTCTGCCCAGAAATTGACACCCTCCAGTAGTAGATTTCCTATCAAAGTTGGCACCAGCATAATCACTATCACTGTAAGCTTCCAACACAAAAGGAGAATCTCTTGGATACCAAAGACCCAACTTAGGTTGTCCTTTCAAATACTTGATGATCTTCTTGACTGCATTCAGGTTGGAAGTCAATGGTGTAACTTGATGTCTTGAACAAGCACTAACTACAAACATTATATCTGGTCTTGAAGCTGTCAAATACATAAGTGAACCAATCATTGATCTGTTAAGGTGAACATTAACAGCATCATCAGGTTCATTGTTGGATTTTGGCTTTGGAGCTTCATATGGAGTTGTTGCAGTTCTCACAGATTCCAAATCAAATTTCCTAAGTATGTCTTGCACATACTTTTCTTGGCTGATAAAAATCCCATCAGGCTTTTGCTTGACCTGTAAGCCTAAGAAAAATGTAAGCTCCCCCATAGCATTCATCTCAAAGTCACTCTTCATCAATTCTTCAAATTCTCTACACCAAGCCTCCTTTGTAGAACCAAAGATAATATAATCCACATAGACCTGAACAAGGATAATATCTCTTGAGTTCTTCTTAGTGAAGAGTGTCTTGTCAATGGTACCTCTTCTATATCCATGCTTCAACAGAAAAGTAGACAATCTTGCATAGCATGCCCTTGGTGCTTGATGAAGTCCATAGAGTGCTTTGACCACCTTGTAGACTAAGTCTGGATTCTGAGGGTCCTCAAAGCCTTTGGGTTGAGTCACATAAACCTCTTCTTCAATTTCTCCATAGAGAAAAGCACTTTTAACATCCATTTGGTAAACCAGAAATCCCATATATGAGGCAAAGGCTAAAAATAGCCTAATAGCCTCAACTCTTGCCACTGGAGCAAACACCTCATCATAATCTATACCCTCCTCTTGCCTGTGACCCTGAGCTACTAACCTTGCTTTGTTTCTGACTACAATACCTCTAGCATCTCTCTTGTTTTTCAGAATCCATTTTATCCCAATGACATTCTTTCCTTCAGGTAAAGGCACAAGCTTCCATACATTTTGATTGTAAAATTGTTGCATTTCTTCTTGCATAGTCTCCACCCAAGCTGAATCTTCAAGAGCCATTGATACACTGCTTGGTTCAATTTGGGAAAGAAAACAACCAAAGAGACAATGGAGAAAGTCTGTGTGATTGTTCCTTTGCTGATTATGAACATAACTGACAAAGGCACTTTCACCAAACTTTGTGTGTTTCATCTTATTCCTTGTCTGAACTGCTGAGGAAGGATCACCAATAATCAAGGATTGAGGATGGACAGTGTTAATCCTTCTAGTAGCAACAGGATTTACTTCAACTGTGGGTGCAAGATGATTGACATCAGGAGCAATGTCATCAAAGATCCCAGTACTTGGATGATGATGAATGTCTTCAAATTCAGTGCTTGAAGATAATGAATTACCAAGATCTGTAGGTGATGGGTATCTGGTGAGAGTTTCAGGAAAACCCAATGGATGATTAGAAGTAATGGACAAAGGAGCAGCAGGAGTGGAGCCACCAGCAGAAACATTAGAGCTATTAGCAGGATTGATCGAACCAGTAGGAACATGAACACTACCAGCAGGAATCGAAGAACTACCAGCAAAATCCATATTCCTGCGGGCTTCAGCTGCAGCTTGTCTTAAGAGCTCCTATATTTCTTTTGAGAATTCAAAACCAAATGTTTCAGCTGCTTCCTTGGCTTCATGTTCTTGTCTTTGAAGCCTTGCAAGTTCTTCTGCAAAGCTTGAGTCACCTTTACTCATGCTAGAATGATCTTTAACTTCAGAACCTGAAAAGTGGTTAGAAGGAAAAGAAGGAACAACTATAGCTTGTTCATCACACTCAGAGTCTGAATCATCATCTGAGGTACCTGCATTGTTAGTTGGAGACGCTTGTGAACCTGCAGATTGATTAGTTTTGAAACGAGTGTATCCTAAAGAATCAGTTAAATAGTCCAGATCAAAATACCACTCATGACCTGCACCCTGAATATTAGGTCTATCCTCAAGATATCTCAGGTTTATGTCTCTTCTATCCTTTTGGCAGATAAGTTATACACCCTATAAGCCTTGCTATGTGTAGAGTACCCAACAATATATCCTGTTGGGTCTAATAGTTGAGTTGATAAAGACAAAACATGTGAAAGATGAAGGGCTAAAGATGACAAAGGAAGAATTCTTAAACAAGTAGAAGATCTTTTATATTTATAGAATATATCATTTGTAATCCTAATCCTCAATTATATAAAGAGGGTTAGAGGTGTAGGTTTTAGTGTGTGTGTGTGTGTGTGTCAAGATGTAGTCGACTAAAAGAGTTCGTTGTGTTCTAAGGCATCGAGTTCCTACAACGGATGCCTAGGTTTTGTATTGTTAGTGTTAGGAGATGATGGCGAAGAACCTTAGTAATAATAATATTCTTAATGTTATTCCGCTGTGCTTATTATTATCATTGTGCTTATTGTTTATCCTAGATCAAGGTCTAAACAACCTAGAGTCCAAAATGGTCCAAGAACTTATTTGATGATGGCGTACATAAATTTTATCAGATGGTATCAAAGTGGAGGCTCTCGATCTAGGGATGTTACAAGGTTTTACTGTATAAGAGAAGTTGTTTTGAAGAAGGTACGATTGCTTGTTGATTTTTAAGGGTATCGATTTTTATTTTTTGTTTTGCGGTAACAAGATGCAACACGCAAATTAATTTTATTGAAACTGTTTGTCGACAAGTGATGGTGGAATTTAATATTCTTGGCTAACCTACTGACTGGTCAAAGTTTTATCAGTGGATATGTGGACATGGAATTAAGTGGGTCAGTGATTCATGCAGTCAATTTAACGTGGGTATGCAAGTGTGGGATCTACTATACTCACGGGAGACAAGAGTGGCAGGCCCTTTGTCTCCCCATCGTCCTTTATTTTTTTTTCTGCACAACACAGTTTTTGTTAGTTTTTGTTTCGTATTTTTTACAGTTTTTAGCGTTTGACATATTAAACTTTATATTTTATGGTCCGCACTTTCAGGTTTATAGCTTTTTGATATAAACAAAATTAAAAAAAAAAAAAAAAAAAAAAAAAAAACCCTACAAAAATAGACCCCGTGTGTATAAAATAATAGGGACCGTGGGTATAACCCATCCCTTATTATATGGGGGGAGTTATAAAGACGGGGGCTATTTGGTTATAAAGACGGGGGCTATTTTTTAGCTCTTTTTTTTATTATTTTTTATTTTTTTTTATTTTTATAATTTTATTTATATCAAAAAGCTATAAACCTGAAAGTGCGGAACAAAAAATATGAAGTTTAATATGTCAAACGCTTAAAACTGTCAAAAATACGAAACATAAACTGACAAAAACTGTGCTATACAGAAAAAAAATGAGGGACAAAAGGGGAGACAAGGTGTCTGCCACCCTTGTCCCCCGTATGTGTGGATGTGAATTTATTAACTTCGTGGAATCAAGCAGAATATTGGGATTAATATATTACACTGATTGATGCTATGATCAGCAATGCAAGTGGATGTGAAGCGTACTACATATTACAGTAATTAATTTGTTTTTGTGGAGCTAATTTGTAGTCTAGTACGTGCGTTAGTAAGATTAAAGTACTGCTCATTGTTTTTAATACTGTTTCTGTGCGTTACTAATTCTACTGCTGCTACAATTTTTATATGATGCTGTGCTTAATTTTTTTACTGCTGCGAACGATTTATTCTGCTGCTGCGCATAAGATTAATACTGCTGCTACAAAACTTTTTTTTTCTGCTGCTCGATATAATTCATTCTACTGCTACTCATTTTTCATTCTACTGCTAGTAGTGTTTGGTTTGAGATATATGATTGAGTTACGAGCAGTAAGGGGAAGCATTGATTATTGATTTAGCACACACACAGGGGAAGAGACACACACCAGAAGAGATTGGATTTTTGGTTTCGGATAAAGAACTATTCTTTATTGTTTACTACAACATGATATCGTATATTATTGTTGTCATCTTTTAAACCTAGCGGAATTAGGATGCTCATTCATGGATGGTACAACATGGTGTTCGTTATTATTGTTGGTTAGTTATTCGACAAGTTCTTTCAAATGGTTAACATATGGGTTTCAGGGGAAGCTTATTGTTCAAATGTGTAACCATTTATATGCTACATCGAGGTGAAGGTTTTTATGATTGCTCGTTTGTATTTTTACTGAAGATTTGGGATTATTCTGTCTTGGATTCATTTATAAAAGAAAGCGTTTTGGTGTTCATTCATGGAGGGCGATTCAAGACATTAGAAGACTAAATTGGATGTATGATGCTGATTCGTGATTATGAAGATCAAGGTTGCATATTTTTGTTCCCTATTTGATGATGACAAAAAGGGGAAGAAGATTTGATGATTTGCAGCTTGAAGATCCTTGATGATATGCATGGCTTAAGGGGAAGTTCATTTATCTTTCATACATATTAACTTCAGGGGAAGTTCATGCTTACTTGGTTTTGTCATTATCAACTAGGGGAAGATTGTTGGGTCTAATAGTTGAGTTGATAAAGACAAAACATGTGAAAGATGAAGGGCTAAAGATGACAAAGGAAGAATTCTTAAACAAGTAGAAGATCTTTTATATTTATAGAATATATCATTTGTAACCCTAATCCTCTATTATATAAAGAGGGTTAGAGGCGTAGGTTTTAGTGTGTGTGTGTGTGTCAAGATGTAGTTGACTAAAAGAGTTCGTTGTGTTCTAGGCATCGAGTTCCTACAACGGATGCCTAGGTTTTGTATTGTTAGTGTTAGGAGATGATGGCGAAGAACCTTAGTGATAATAATATTCTTAATGTTATTCCGCTGTGCTTATTATTATCATTGTGCTTATTGTTTATCCTAGATCAAGGTCTAAACAACCTAGAGTCCAAAACGGTCCAAGAACTTATTTGATGATGGCGTACATTCATCAGCTTTTTCTTCAAATTTGCCCAAATGATCACTGGTGTTCAGAATGGTCACATGACATCCAAAAGGTTTAAAATGACCAATGGTGGGAACTTTCCCACACAAAAGTTCATAAGGTGTTTTGTTGTGAGGATTAGTGATCGAAACCCTATTCAAAACATAACAAGCAGTGCTAACTGCTTCAGTCCAGAACATGGTGGGTAGCTTAGAATCAGCAAGCATAGATCTTGCAGCTTCTATAAGGGTTCTGTTCTTTCTTTCTGCAACCCCATTTTGTTGGGGGGTTCTGGCATTACTATAATCCCTTTTAATCTCCTTTTGCCCATAGAGTTCAATTAAACTAGAATTCTTGAACTCTGTTCCATTGTCACACCTTATAGTTTTAACCTTTTTATTCAGCTGGTTTTCAATTAAGGCAAGAAAGTCCCTAATCACTGGAAAGGTCTCATCCTTAGAACCTAAGAAGAAAGTCCAGCAAAACCTGCTAAAGTGATCTGTGATCACCAGGCAATAGTACTTTCGGTCAATACTTCTGATGGAAGTAGGACCAAAAAGATCCATATGAAGTAGCTGAAGAGGCTCAGTGATGATGCTCACAGCTGTGATGCCCTTGTAAGAAGCTTTGTGTTGCTTTCCTTTGTTGCAGGCAACACAATTATGTGCATTTGTGAAGGTTTTGGGAGGAAGCCCTTTCACTAATCCATTCTTGGCAAGCTTGTTAATGGTTTTGAAGTTAACATGGGCCATCCTTCTATGCCATTTTGTAGATTCATCCAAGGATGCCTTTGCCACCAAACAAGCTAAATCTCCTTCAGACTGGACATCATTCAAATTGAAACTGTAAAGGTTGTGTGTTCTTGGAACTTTAAGCACAACCTGACTGTCATCAGGCAACTTGAAGTCTTTAGAGAGCACAATACATTCACTTTAGAGAGCACAAGACATTCAGTTTCAGTGAAAAGTACACTGTTTTTCTTGTCACACATTTGTGAAATAGAGAACAGATTAAAATTCTGCAGCTCTTCCACATAGTAGACATTTTCAAAATCCAACTTGGAAGTTCTGATGGTTCCTTTGCCTGTTATTTTACCATCTCCACCTCCAAAAGTCACAATTCCTCCTTTTATAGTCACAAAGTCCACCAGCCTGTCTCTATTTCCAATCATACTTCTGGAACACCCACTATCAACAATACCTACATCTTTACTTCTATGAGGATTAATCTACAAGAAAAGAAAATACAACAACATTAGATACATTGGGAGACCCAAGCCATTACTGACTTGAGCCTGCCTGTGGATCAATAATAAGTAAACCATGGAGATTGATGAGATCCACCATTGTTCTTGGACCCCTTTCTAAAATATTGGTCATTGTGTCTCCAAGAACAACCTGCTGAGGACTTAACAGCAGTTTCCCATCTTTTCCCCCCACAAACATTGGGTCATAATAAACAGGCCAATAATCATTCTGAAAGTAAGAGCTTGTAGGTCTGTAATATGATCTAGTAGCATTCCTTTTCCAACCAGCAGGAATAGGTTTACCAGCTGGAGCTGGCTTACCAGCAGGAATAGCTGCAGGTCTAAAATGCCTACCAGCAGCAACAGGTGCTGGTCGTTTTGCATTACCAGCAGGAAATGCAGTTGTTTTAGGCATAAATGGGGGAATCTTATCAACATCATTCCACATAGGTCTAGTCTGCTTTTGTCTAGTACAAACACTTATTTTATTCTCATAGAAATCACAGTCCTTAATGAGGTGAGAATAACTACACAAACAAAACATGATTTCTTTCTATAAGACTTGTTCTTCACATGACCTCTTTTATTACAAACAACCTTATTAAATCCATAATCATAAACAAAATTGTTTTTAACAGAACACAAAGAGTTGTCTTCAAGAGAAGCTGTCTTTGAAATAGGTTTATCAGCAGCTACTCTTGAGTAGAAGTCATGGGACTTGGGTGTAGCAGACTTTTCACTTGAATCACATGAGGTATAGTTTGTGGACTTAGATTCAAAGGACTTGTCACTGTTAGAACAAGAGACAAAGTCATTACAATCATAATCAGATAAGTCATTTGACTTTTTGCCATATGTCATGTGTGATTCATCCAAGTCTATGTCAGTGTGGGTAGAGGTGGGCTTAAATATTCCTGTTATAGGTGGAGGAACAACATTCATTCCTCCTTCTTTGACATATTTAACAGGAATTTGGTAATTTACCTCCTTAGGGGTAGGGTCAAATAAACTTGACTCATTGGGGGTCATATACATCATCTGGCCCACTATCATACCCCAACCCTCTCTTACATCTTACAGACTGAGTGCTATTATTTAACTTAACTAGATTTTTAGCAGATTGTTGCCATGTATTACACCTAGCCACTTCACTTTCTAGCTTAGCCTGCACATCCTGTTTTTCTAAAATTAGCTTAGCATTTTCTCTTTCAGTATGTTTTAACAGATTAGTAGTATTTACCAAATCTCTTTCTAATACCATAATCTTTTCTTCATATGCCAGCTGATTATTTTGATACCACACCTTTTGTTTTTCTAATGTTTTAACTGAACTACTATAAGCTTGAACCTGAACATAGTAGTCTTTATACTAAGATTCTACATCATCAAATTCTTTCTTAAGTTCAGTATACATATCATGACAGCCAAAAGGACAATTTTGTACCCGAGATGTGATACCCATCAAAGCAAATTCCTCCTCATCATCTTGAGCTTCATCAATCATACTGGATGTCTGATTGACACTTCCTTCCTCGTCAGCTTCATCATGTTCTGTCCAATCCATCATGGAATCAACAGATAGCAAGGCTTTGATCTTCATGGCCCACATTTCATATTCATCTTCCTTGAGATAAGGAAATTTTGCATTGTCCTCTGCTCTGGATGAACTCATTGTATGAGGGTTTCAAGAGATTTGATTGGAAATGGTTTCTTCTTTGACAGAGATTCTCACCAGGCTCTGATACCACTTGTTGGATCGTTCTATTTGATAGATCTTTGAGCTTGGTAGAATGTTTATGTAATCACAAACAGACTAAGAGAATCTCTGATTATAAACTTATGTTTATGCGGAAACTAAACACAAGAGTTAAGAAGATAATAACTACTAATACTTTGATCCTCTATGGATCTTTTATTAACTAATAATCGTTCAAGGTGTTACAATATCAATAGCTGTATGTTTCTTTTATACTACAAGAAACCCTAATACAGCCCATACTAGAAAACGTGTGAAGAAGATATACACTATCTCTTCCTAATATAACTCTAACAAACTTTCTAAACATACGGGTTAACTCTTACTATTACCCGCAAAAACCAAACTAGCAGCATGAACTAAACACTGCTACCAGCAGGAACTACATACCTGCCAGCAAGAACCAACTATACTAACAGCAAGAATGAAATAACTTCTATTTTAATAATTCCTAACAAACAATGTCAAGGTGAAACTCTTTACGAAGCATGGACTCGTTTCAAGGACTTACTCCAAAAAGTCCCTCATCATGGCATTGATTATAACACCCTAAATTAAAAACGACTTATAAAATACGCTATAAATTAAAACTTGAGTTATATAACACGTTATGACTCACAACCATACAATATGACCACATAATCTAAAGTATTATATGAAATTATGTATGAACTTTATAAAATAAATTATGGCACGTTTATATGTCACATATAGGCCGAATTAATAAAAGATCATGTACAAAATATTTATAAAAGATATACAAGAATTTTGGCTAATTTGGAAGGTTGCAAATCATCCCAATGTACACCCTAATTTTCGGCATTCCCTCCCCATGTAATTGATGAAACCGTATATCCCATACCCTCTCCAAGAAACCCTAAATCTCTTTCTCTCTATTTCATTTGGACGGCAAAAAGAAAACCACACCAAGAAACCTAGAAACTTGTTCTATTCTACATCAAGAAGGAGAGGAAGAGAAGACCTTGATCATTGTCATTATACAATTCGTATACATCCATAGTAAGGTAATCGATCCATAACTTTTAATCCATTCGAATAGTTTGAACAAAACATAACCGATCCTTGTGTATTTTTTTTCTTGCATTCGATCTTGATCAAGAGAAGAGAAGTGTTGGTGAAACGTTGAAATCTTTGTGTTCTCATTCCATTCGATCTAACCTAAGAGGTACATATTGTTGGATCGATATACTCTGAGCAAACTAACTTGTAGCTTTTCTAAGGGTTTAGTAACCTTGGATAAATCCAAAACTACTAATATTGAAACGCTGATATACTTTGTTAAGTATGCGGAATCTACTTCAACAAAGCTAAGAAGAATTAACACAAAACTTTGATTATATTAAACCTTGAACCTGCTTACTTTACACAGATTCACTAACAAACTCTAAACACTAATACTCTAATAATCGACTAATACTTTTCTCTAAAATCTCTTATAAACTCATACGACTAATGCCAACCTAGGGATCCTTTTATAGGCACAAGGAAAACCCTAGTCGGTTTACAATACTTGAACGACAAGTAATTCTAATTATAATCTAATAATAACTCTAAGAACATTCTAGAATTACACATTAATCCTTAAACATATTTGCATATCAGTCTGATGAACTCAAATAAGTACATTTTATTACTATCATTTATCCTATTAATTTGACTTGTTTTATTATATTATATATGAGGATTGATACTTAATCGTTTACTTTTGTAATTCTCAGGTAAAAACAAGCATTTGGTGAAACTTGGCGATTTTGGACTAATTATGGAGCAAAACATGCAAGAAGTTAAGAGTCTACCGAAATGTACAAGATCAAGACATTCTGCTCCAGATGCGCCGCATCTCACTCATTACATATGGCGCATCACTATCCAGATTTCACCAGATACGATCCAAGATACAAGAGGACATGCGCCGCATCCTAGAATGGAGTTACGCCGCATCTTCTGGCGGTGTACGAATATTCCTGAATATATTAATCTTGGACCCCACGCGAAGTTAAGTCAATGCGCCGCATCTACTTACTAGATGCGCCGCATCTTACCCTCAGACAGAAACTATAAATACCCCAAGACCAGACGAATTCGGAGGGGAATAATATTATATACGAAGTACGAAGTACAGAAACCTAGGACGAATTCAGACGAATAGGCAGCATAAGACACACCCAAACGAAGATACAAGAGCTGTAAGAAGGTGCTGCATGTGTTGAATTCATTAAGTAGTTTTGTTTTATTGTGTTAGTAAACTTTAATTCATCAAGATTGGTGGCTTGTGTAATGTGACAACGGAAAGATTGCACTCCCTTAAAACTGCTTTCTCATTAATTAAAGTTTATATGTTGATGTCTTTGGTGACTTTTATTAGTGCATTGATAACCTCTGTGTCTAGCTGATCGTTGATCGGGTCGCCATGCCTCTGCCCTCGCCTATTTATTAGATCGCCTATGCATTCTATCGTCTGTAGAAAAGTAGGAAGAAAGATAAATAGGATAGTCATAAGTAATCATTAAGGGTTTACTCGCCGATAAGATTAGAACCAACGAGAAAGGACTTAATCTCGGTGCGTTGCATCGAACTATACACTTCATATAAAACTAGCAATAAAACAAGTGACAAACTACTTATCTATCAGGACAGATCTTCTTATTGTCTCAAGTATTTATCTGTGTACGTGTGTGCTATTCGCTGATTCATGCCTATTGGTTTAGTTTATTATTTAATTGCAACCAAATCGTGCCAGTCTCTCAGGCTGAACCCCCTTGCGTTAGATTAGGTTGTATAGCTAACTTAATATATTAAAATACTGATTAGAATAACGAGATAATACGTTCCACTCTTAGTGATCGACCCTCTACTTACCATTATATTCATACTGACCGGGTACACTGCTCGTTAAGTGTGTATGTTATTGATAAGTCGGCTAAATATAAATTTAAAACTTGAGTAGGCATTAACACTGCTAAACCGCAACGACACATCGCACGCATCAAGTTTTTGGCGCCGTTGCCGGGGAGTGAATTGTTATTATCTGTTAATTTGATTAGTATTTTAATTAGGTTTTTCTTTTTAATTTTTAATCTAACCGCTAATTGTGTTGTATATTAGGTTAATTTGCATTCATTGTATTATTTTGCATATTTTCTGTTTTTGTGTGTTATTTGTTTGCTTTTATTTGTGTTTGTTTTCGTGTGTTTTATTTGTTTTTAATTTTTCGTATTTTCTGCATACTGCTATCGTTGTACTGAGCTAAATCAAACGATACGGCGCATCTGATTTCTCAGATACGGCGTATTGCGTTTAATTTTTATAAAATACAACGAGTTTAATTAATTCGATACGACGCATCTTTCCCCAAGATACGGCGTATCTGTTTTTGATAAAAAAAAATTTCTAAACGTTAACGCCATACAACGCATCTGCTTTAGCAGATACGGCGTATCTATTATTTTAAATTAAAAACAGTTTTCGAATTATTAAACAGATACGACGCATCGATTTTTATCGATACGGCGCATCTTCTAAATCAAAAATCTTATATTTTGAAACGTAACGAAAATACGGCGCATTAACATTTGTTAATACGACGAATATAATTTGATAAATATAGTTGATTTTTGATATTTACTTTGATCGGTCCGCTACTCTCGTGTGCAAGTTGTTTATTTTCAGGATAAATGATGACTCAAGCATCACCATGAAAGATTACATTCTGAACCAAACCGAGAGAAGCTAGCTGGAGTGATCAAACATAAGACAGCAAGAGTGGAGGAAAACTCGGTACCGGTAACATTGAACGTCTTTAATTCTTGAAATAAAACTCCAGGTAACCTCTACGATTATTCAGCCTGCCCAAAGGAAAGTTCTCTACAATATAATCTCAATTTAATTATCCATATAATACATCTGATTAAAATTGTAATCTTAATTTTGTATGCTTAAAAAACGATATTTGTTCCTAACCTCGGAATAAATCCCTATCCACTAAACAATAAGATTACAATTATTAATAAAACGTTTATGCCTATTGCTCTTATTTTGAATTCAATTATATCATATGGTATGACCGTTTAACCCCAATTCGATGTATAAAGAATTGTGTTGCGGAGGCCAAGGTACGTTCCTTATTTAAATTTCGTTCACTAACATAGCGATACGGCGGATCTAAATATCCAAAGCGCCGTATCTCTGACCAACTAGGACTCATTGACTAGTCAACGAGATTAAATAGATACGGCGCATCCCAATTTTCAATACGGCGCATCGTTTTGCCCTATAAATACGACGGGAATGCGCCGGATCTAAACTTTTTACCGCATAATCCTCCCACAGTTAAGAACGTACACACAGTAAAATTACACCCCAATTCCGAGCATTTTTCTAAAATCCGCCTCTAATCCGATCTATAATCCTTCACCTAATCATACAATTAAGGTAATTATTCTATTTCGATTTAATCTTGTTTAATATGAAAATTAGGGTTTATGTGATTAATTCGATTAGGGCTTTAATGATATAGAGATATGATTAGGACTTGTATTAGATGATCTCCCCGTATTTAACTTGCGTAAATCATCGAATTTCTGCCCTAGTTTGATTTGAACAAAAATTTGGGTTTTAAATTCGATTTTGAATATTTAGTGGGAAAATGGATTAGTAGTGGTGTATTGAGCTTTTAGAACTTTTATAATGGGTAAATGATACTGTGATATTAAGTTGGAAGTTTACGTCACGGATACGGACTCTTGAAAAGCCTGCCTGATCCCCTTTATTTTATACTGATATGCTTTTAGATGCGGCGCATCTAGGATAATTGATGCGGCGTAATGACTTATTTCCAAATTAATAAAAACTCTTGATACGCCGTATTACTTAATCTAGATACGGCGCATCTCCATAAGAATTGATTCCTTCTCCCCATATCACTCATTCACATGCCATCTCATTGTTCACCCGGAAAATATTATTGTTTAAGACAGATCGCTGACTGACGTATCTCATTTCTTGCTCCGCATCCCTTATACTTTGTGCAGATACGCCGCACTGATTAAATCAGATGCGTCGTATCTACCTGATTTGCAGACTGTTTACTAACTTTGAAAATTTATTTCAGATGGCGTTACCAGTTGCCGCCCGTAGACACCCATGGCTTCGTTTCGAAATAATGGGACTAACACAGGGTGCCGTTGATGATTACATGACTAGACTTAGAAAGTTTTATCAGAGGAAGGTGTTCAGTGTTCTGGTTTTGGATTTTGACAGCATCGGGAGTATTGATGAGGGTAACGCTACTGAGGGGTTACGAACTAGATTGGAGATGATACACTATGATGGGGAAGGGCAAGTTTTATTCAGGTCTTACGCGTGGGAAAGGTTGTTTAGGATTGAGGAACCATTGATAAAGGGTTTGATGTTGGAGTTTTTCTGTACAATACACTACAGGGAGACTGACCTGGGTCTTGACACATTTGATACTTTGGTATTCAGACTGGGTGGTTTTGAGCGAAGGATGTCTATGGGACAGTTCATACTAGCTCTCGGGTTACACACTACAGCAGAAATGGCATCCCCAGGTTTTGCTGATTATTGGGCTGACAGTTTAAGGGTTGTTTCGGATCGTGGGGAGTTAGGAGATTATTGGGTTGAGATTTCATCTGGGGGTGATTCAACCACCACCACTACTTCATACACATTGATTAGGGAGCCATTGAGGAGGCTTTGTCATCATCTGATAGCCCTGACTATTGCCGGGAGGGGACAATCCCCTGAGAAGGTGACTACTTTGGATCTTTTTCTCTTACGGAGCATGGACGAGGGAGCTGTGGTGAACATCCCTCACTTCTTAGCACATTATTTACACAGGGTTGCTCCAGGAAGAGATGGTAGAAGCCAAATGACTGGGGGTCATTTTGTCTCTCGTCTTGCTAGGCACTTTGGGGTACTAGGTGATGAGATTCCCGCTGATCTCCCGATTGATGGAGCCAGATTACCTGGTATGGATGCAGACTATCTTGCGACTAGGCTTGGGATATGCGAGGAGATGATGGGTAGATACTTCTGGGCACCATTAGGACCATCTAGGCCTGCTGAGCCGGTGCAGGGGGATGCTCAGGCAGCCCCAGCTGCTGCTCCTGCTCAGGAGGAAGTACATGCACCAGCACCACCAGCTCCCCGCACTATTGGACAGAGAGTCGAGAGAATGGAGCTTGAGGTTAGGTCATTGAGAGAGGGTCTCGAGGCACAGAGGGTTGAGCTTGCTGGAGTGAGGAGAGATACGAGCTGGTTAGTCGACGGTGTCAGTAGGGTGATGGCTCTTCATGGGGTCAGCCACCACCTTCCAGATGGTGCTTATGTCAGAGGGATGACCACATACGAGCAGAGGGTTCGCCGCAGGACTGACGGAGCTAGTACTTCAGGAGCACAATCAGATGACGTGACTCCCGACCAGCCTACAGCTTGACCACTCTTTGCATTTTCATTACGGACACGTTTTCTCGTACATTACTTATATTCTTTTGGGACTGTACTGATTATTACTAACATCTGTATATCTAATGCTCCAGTTTATGTTTCTTTTTATATCTGATGAAGACTGGCATTAAGTTCAGCATGAGAGTACGAGAGGACGTGAGAGATAAATGGTGGAATGAGCCATATTACAACAGACTGTAAATAGTCTGTTTGGTAACTACATACGCCGCATCTAGTAAAACAGATGCGACGCATCCTATCCTTTATTTTATATTATTTCGTATTTGTTCCAGGCTCGATACGGCGTATCTTCCTCTATAAGATACGGCGTATCGACTGACCTGATGAAGTTATGGAGCAATTGCCAAATGCACACACTTATGTGTATATCAACTGAAGTATCGATAATAAAGAGCTGAACGTGAGTCTAACTTGAAGACTCTGGAATAAAGACAAGTGCTGACCGGGAGACAACCCGGAGAAATTTTTATTATTCTGTTTTTGTGTCGAGTCAGTCAGGCCGCAGAGGATACGGCGCATCTCAATCCTAAGATGCGACGCATCTCCTGCACTGGTCATATCTTACTTTATTTTTCTGCATTTTTTATTTTCGACTTTGAAACTTTTTATCAGTTTATTTTAATGCGGCGCATCCCTGGTTAAGGATGCGGCGCATCTTCTATTCTGATCCGTAATTATTCCAGGCTTGATACGGCGTATCTTCTTCCATAAGATACGGCGCATCGACTGACCTGATGATTTTCATTTTTTATTTTTAAGTTTTATTTTTATCTAACTACTAATGTATTATGCAAGTTTGAACCTTTCTTAATATTAGGTGTGTTTTTAAAGCCTTGGTGGTATTATAGATTCCTGCATTTCCTGTGGATACATCAATTATGAAGCTTAAACGTTCTAATCCACAAGGAAGATGATTTTTGCTCTTATACTAATGGAGGATCATACCGAGCAAATCTCAGGGGAGTTTTTCTGTTCTAATTCTTTTATTTTCCAGTTTTTAACCTTTTATACAAACAACGAGGACGTTGTTTAACTTAAGTGGGGGGATTGGAGAATTAGAACACTTAACACTTACTTGTCCTTAACTTTTCAAAAATTATGCTTAAAATATGCTTAATATATAAAAATTTAAAAATTTTTAGCATGTTTTTGTTTAAAGTCTAAGTTGCATAGCTGCACACATGACGTTATTTTCAAAAATTGTGATTTTTCAAAATTCACAAATCTATGTGTGTGCCGGTGACTTGTAAACTTTAGAACTTGGCTTGTATACTATTCGAGACCACCATAATAAGTATTATTTATATAATTGGAATGACTTGTCTAAATTGGTAAATTTCTAGGATTTCACCCAAAAAGCCTTTATATGTTATGTGTTATTAGCTAACTACACTGGTTAGTTAACCCCCGTATAAACCCTTTTGTTACTCTCACTTTTAGAGTAAGATACCCCTAGAAAAACACTCAGAGCCATTCCTTTCGTTTCTTACACCTTTGTTTAAATGTTTCGTTACACCCTTACACCTTAGCCTACCCTGTAGATTAGAATTCGTGGTTGGTTAATTGCTATAGGCAAAGTGAGTTTCCTTACATTACCTGTGTTCGCGTGCGTAATTCATTATCTATGGTTAGGTCGGGAAATTGCACAATGCAATTGGAGTGAAAGTAAATATTGTATATCTTTGAGTTTATTTTTCGTGTGTTTACTACTTTCACTATTATCGTTATTTCTGAAGTCATGAAAAGTATGGAAAAATTATCCAGAATTATCATTATAGTGATGTGGTGAAATTTTACACATCTATGTTTATGTTTCAAGTAAAAAAAAAAAAAAAAAAAAAAAAAAAAAAAAAAAAAAGAAAATCGAAAAAATAGAAAAGAAAAAGAAAAAAGAAAAGTTGGATGTTTGTTTTAACCAATTTATGTAAAGTTTTGTATTAAGTGGTCGATATCACCACTAGTTGTTGTATATTATATCTATGGATTGAATGGGAGTTGGCAGTTATGGGAACACCAACTAAGGTTTATTCTTTGATTGAGATCTTGTTGAGTATAATTCGTGTCTACCTAAAGCGTGTGTTTCAAGTATTAAAGCGTGAGTTATTCAATGATATGAGTCTTATTCATGGGATGGTTGGGATAGTGATTAACCACACTTAGGATTTTAATTTATTTGTTTTGTTTATTTTTCATTTTACACCAATTTATATCCCAAAATTTATCCATACCCTGTATTATTCTTTATCCAACCAAACCTTTGATTTATTGAGATTAGGGATTTGAGCAATCTTAAGTATCGTAGTCGTGGATTCGGCTATGTATTTATGATTTTGTCACCCTTTTTGATATAATATTATTGGTGAAATTTGGACCTATCTTTAGCCTATTCGAGTTAAGGATTTGAGCAATTGCAAGTATCGTGTTCGTGGATTCGATCATGTATTTGTGATTTTGTCGCCTTTTCTGGAATTTGAGATCGATAGAGATTAAAAAGAATGATTAACCCTTAAGCCTAAAAACCCTTTTTACCGCTTTAGACTTGTTATTCCTTGGCTTTAGTGGGGGAGATGTGTATACTTGCCAAGCTTATGATAGAATATTCGTCGCGACTGGACAGTTAAACGATTAGATTTGCTTTTATCAAATTATTTTATTTTACTTCTAATTCGTTAAGTGTTTGGTTGTGTGATTATGACAAAAATGAATACATGCTTAAATATAAAAATAAATCCTAATATCTTTTAGGATACATTTTCATAAGATTAAATCTAAGGTTTACTTGGGGACAAGTAAAGTTCAAGTGGGGGGATATTTGATGAACTCAAATAAGTACATTTTATTACTATCATTTATCCTATTAATTTGACTTGTTTTATTATATTATATATGAGGATTGATACTTAATCGTTTACTTTTGTAATTCTCAGGTAAAAACAAGCATTTGGTGAAACTTGGCGATTTTGGACTAATTATGGAGCAAAACATGCAAGAAGTTAAGAGTCTACCGAAATGTACAAGATCAAGACATTCTGCTCCAGATGCGCCGCATCTCACTCATTACATACGGCGCATCACTATCCAGATTTCACCAGATACGATCCAAGATACAAGAGGACATGCGCCGCATCCTAGAATGGAGTTACGCCGCATCTTCTGGCGGTGTACGAATATTCCTGAATATATTAATCTTGGACCCCACGCGAAGTTAAGTCAATGCGCCGCATCTACTTACTAGATGCGCCGCATCTTACCCTCAGACAGAAACTATAAATACCCCAAGACCAGACGAATTCGGAGGGGAATAATATTATATACGAAGTACAGAAACCTAGGACGAATTCAGACGAATAGGCAGCACAAGACACACCCAAACGAAGATACAAGAGCTGTAAGAAGGTGCTGCATGTGTTTAATTCATTAAGTAGTTTTGTTTTATTGTGTTAGTAAACTTTAATTCATCAAGATTGGTGGCTTGTGTAATGTGACAACAAAAAGATTGCACTCCCTTAAAACTGCTTTCTCATTAATTAAAGTTTATATGTTGATGTCTTTGGTGACTTTTATTAGTGCATTGATAACCTCTGTGTCTAGCTGAGCGTTGATCGGGTCGCCATGCCTCTGCCCTCGCCTATTTATTAGATCGCCTATGCATTCTATCGTCTATAGAAAATTAGGAAGAAAGATAAATAGGATAGTCATAAGTAATCATTAAGGGTTTACTCGCCGATAAGATTAGAACCAACGAGAAAGGACTTAATCTCGGTGCGTTGCATCGAACTATACACTTCATATAAAACTAGCAATAAAACAAGTGACAAACTACTTATCTATCAGGACAGATCTTCTTATTGTCTCAAGTATTTATCTGTGTACGTGTGTGCTATTCGCTGATTCATGCCTATTGGTTTAGTTTATTATTTAATTGCAACCAAATCATGCCAGTCTCTCAGGCTGAGCCCCCTTGTGTTAGATTAGGTTGTATAGCTAACTTAATATATTAAAATACTGATTAGAATAACGAGATAATACGTTCCACTCTTAGTGATTGACACTCTACTTACCATTATATTCATACTGACCGGGTACACTGCTCGTTAAGTGTGTGTGTTATTGATAAGTTGGCTAAATATAAATTTAAAACTTGAGTAGGCATTAACACTGCTAAACCGCAACGACACATCGCATGCATCACAGTCCTTTATCTTTAGCAGTACTTTGACTTCTTTAGAACATGAGCAGTACTTTGACTTCTTTCGAGCAGTACTTTGACTTTCTTCATGTAGCAGTACTTTGTAGCCCAACAATCCTCCCCTAACTTGAATTCCACTTGCTTGATTTCAAGTTCCTTTGTATTTCTTTAACTTCAACACTTTTATCTTCAAGGAAAGACTGTATCATTAACTTCTGTCTCATGTTTGTTTTGTCATCATCAAAGTAATCATTAACTGCAATCTTTATCAGCAACAGATCTTTTCAGCAACACATCTTTTCAGCAACTCAGCATCATATTGGCAATAGGTACATCAGATCTTAAAAGTTTCATACTATTCTCATCACTTCCAGGTGTGTTAACTCCTGTGAGAGGTGAATCATTGAAAACTTAATGGATTTTGATGTCTCTTTACCAAAGCCATTAACTCTGGAGTAGCCAATGTTTAGGTTTAAGAACCATGGTACATTGATAACCATATGATTTTTAGCAAATCATCAGCTATCAACGGATTTGATTAGTCTTTACCAATAGCCGTTTGCTTTTGGACTAGCTAGTTCTATTAGTACAATCACTACCATGGTGAACTAATTACCATACAATGGTTTTCCACAGCCTTTACTACAAGCCATTATCTTGTAGGCTAGCCAACTCTTCACTATCATAGATATGGTGAGTTGAAAACCATACAATTTTTAGTAAATTGTCAACTAAAAATGGATTTGATAATCACATCAGAGCCGTACCCTCATGATGAGTCAAACTCTTTCTTGTTTACTTAAACATGGTGAGTTGAATACCATTTGTTGCTGTTTAAATCTTTGTGCTTCAAAATGTTTTTGCACTTTTTCAAAAATCACTGATTTTATAAAAATCTTTACTGGTTTCATGCTGCAAGCAGTACTTTGAGAAAGTACTGTTTGTCAAGCAGTACTTTTAAATAAAGTACTTATATTTCAAAAGATTTATATTATAAATATCATACCAGTTGTTATGCATCAATCTTCAGCCAGCATTGTCCATTTGATGAACAATCCAATCACCATCAATGCAGTTTCACTTTCTTCTTCCACTTCCATGCCATAATCTAGCATTCTGATCATCAGATCTCTAGTAAGTGGATATCTTTGCTCTGCTAGCATGTGGATCATCGTTCCATCTTCTAGCTCCAAAACATGTATTCCTACTGATTCAAAGAACCTCCATCTGTTAATTTCCCAATCCTCTTGATTTTCCCAGAGAGCACTATCACTTGTCTCTTCTGTTTCCCAGATGGTTGTGAGGTCTCCTACCAGAACCAAACCCACTCCTTGTGGTGGAATATGTTCAAAGTATGTCTGCACTTGTAGATATAGCTGAAGCAAATCCTCTCTGTCTATCAGATGTAGAATATCCCATAACAAATTGAACACTCTAAAACTTCCATCTTGTCTATGAAATATCAAGTAGTCCCCTTCTTGTGAATCTACAACTGAGAATGTAGAAATCTTGGACTTCTTATCTGCAACATCTTTTGATTTTGGATGCTCAAAGTCAACAACTCTCAAGTAATTTCTTAGCTCATCAGCTGTGTCTACTCTTAATTCAATAGAATCCTTGAGCTTCTTTGATGACTGTTCATCAGTTGTTGTTCTTTTCCTCTTTGAGCTCCTTGTAACAACTCTTTCCTTTCTGCTATCTTCAAGCTTCTTATCTTCAAAAGAAATAATGCTTGCAAGATCTTTTTCTACAGTTTCCCTAACAGCATCATACAAATCCTTCATCTCTGTATGTGTCAATTTCACCAAACCTGTATATCCTCTACCTTTGAGATAAGCCATCATAGAATTTCTTTCTTGAGCTTTACTTTGTGGCCTTCTAGGTTTGATAACTTTCCTTGACTCTTCAGCATCTAATTCATCCTGTAATTTCCTTGCAGCTTCCTCATTTTTAGCATCCTGAATAGCTCTTAGTTCTTTCAAGGTAAGCTTCTTCTTCTTAGTTTCTACCATGATCCCTTTACCTTTGTCTTTTGGATCTAACTCCTGGGTAGGTTGAGAAGAAGTATGAGATTGTTGTTCAACATCAACAATACTTATTCCTCTTGGTCTAGCCATATTCAACATGATGTCAGCAATAGTTTCATCATCACTTTCAGTATGTTTTCGAACTTCTTCTTCCTGTTGAACTGGATTGGAAGGGCCAACTTCCTCTTGAACTTGATTTGAAGGACCAATATCTTCCTCAAAATCCAAAGTCCTTGGTGTAATCATAAATTGTGTTACAGTTCCTTGATGAGCAGTACCTTGAAGAGCAGTACTTTCATCATCAGTTCCTTCCAAATTCACTTCCTCAGTATCACCACTCTTTACTTCAACAGAAGCATCTTCAATGTTGATCTGCTCTGTTTCATCACTTTTCCTCTCAACAGTATCTTCATGAGGAATATCTTCAAGTGGTGTATCATCATAAAGCCCAGTATCTTGATTGAATCCAGCATCTTCATTCAAATTCTCTAAATTCCTCCCCAATTGGAATGAAGACTGCTTGTGGATCTTTCTTTTCTTTGACTTAGACTTCTGTGAGTGTTGACCAGTCTTCTTCTGTGACTTTACCCACAACCTGTGGTGCTTTACTAATGGCCAAACAAACCTCTTTAATCGTCTGAACTTTCTTGTCAAATCCAATATCTGATCAGCTTGATCATCAGTAACTTCTTGAGCCTCCTTAATTCCCTAGATAGCTCATAGTTGGTCAAGACATCCTCAACCACTTCCTCATCTTCTTCAGATGTTTGATGCCTATCTGTGGAAGCATAATCATTGGGAGTTGGTGGTGGAGTCTCAGTTTGAGGTGAATTCTCCTGAGCAGCACTTTGTGAAGATGAAACAGTATGTTGAGAAGCAGTATGTTGAGAAGCACTATCTTCTCTTGAAGCTGGTTGCTCATTAATTGCTGATGTAGAGGATTCCTGTTGCTCTTGTTCTTTCTCTTGCTCTGCATCCCTAACTACTTGTGCAACTTCCAATATATGGGCTGTCAAAGGTGTATTTCTCCCAGAGAACTTGATACTCTTCTTAGCAATGAATGTAAATACCTTTGGTGGAGGTGTGACTGTAGGTAGAAAATTTTGAGGTTTAGAAATACCCTCAAGTTGTTTGTTTAAGAATACCTGAATAAACCTTGGGTACATCAAGAATGGTGAACCATTAGTGATGTGTGAGAGCATTCCATCAAAAATCATCCTTGAAAAGTTGAAAGGACGATGTGTAGCTAAACCCACCAAAACAGAAGCAATGTTCTGACCAAACTACTCCCATGAAGTACTCTTAGGACTCAAGCAGTGAAGTAGAACATGTATGAGATATTTCCAATGCGGACTAAATAATGGCTTCTGAAAAGTAAGAATGGTGAGATCACCTTTATACCCAATATCCCTGAGTGTATCCCAAATCTCTTGTCTTTCAAAACGAATAGTACTCCCTGCATCATTAAACTGCAAATCTTCCCTAATTGAAGATTCAGTAATCCGAATTGCTCGACCAGCAACCTTAGCACGAATAAAAGGAACACCATCTTGTTCATCAGACTTAGCAGTAGACCAAAACTGTTGAATCCATGGTCCAATTACATCAGGGTTTACCAAAATAGCATAATTGATTGATGACCCAGTCAAGAAATCAATTATCGCATGAAAATCAACATTCTTTGCCGTTTTATCCAAGTTCGCGACCACGTTATGCTTAGAACAGAAATCACGAGTAGCCATTAAGGTAAATTGCGATTAGAATCGTGTATATCGAATAAATTAATGGATGGATAAGAATAAAGTGGAGAGAGAAAATCGGTATAATGGGATAGGGTAAATATGGGTAAGATTTAAAAAATCAAAGCCTAATTAATAGAGTTACCGTTGTAGTTGGCTTTTACCTCCTCCCGAATGAATTAATTAACTGTAACCCCACATTTTTGACCGTTGGAACAGTACTTCCACGTAAGCAGTACTTCCACCTAACCAGTACTCTTCAAAGCAGTACGTTGAAGCAGTACTTTGCCGGACCAGTACTTTGTATGGCAAATCAGGACTTTCTATCTTCTTATCCACATCCTTCAAACTAATAACTATGTTGCCTCCCCTTAAATACAACATAGGTACTAAAATACTAAAAAATCAATACTTTCATTAAGAACTGAAAGAAAGTATACTAACTAATACTAAAGCCTCCCCTCAAATGTAGCCTAGTAGTTAATCATCCCAATGCTCACAACTAAGTGGTTGAATCTTGAAACATCAAATCCCTTTGTGAGTAGATCAGCTACATTGTCATCTGTGTGAACCTTGACCACATTTATAAGCCTGTGCTCATAACAATCTCGAATGAAGTGATGCCTAATCTGAATATGCTTGGTCTTGGAGTGATAAACTGGATTCTTCACAATACAGATGGTACTCTCATTATCAATGTTGATAGGAGTATTTTTGAAATTGTATCCATAATCCAAGAGTTGATTTTGCATCCACAAAACTTGTCCACAACAGCTTGCAGCAGCAACATATTCTGCTTCAGTAGAGGAGGTTGCTGCAATTGTTTGTTTCTTACATTGCCATGAGACTAATCTTCTTCCAAGATATTGACATCCACCAGTGGTTGATCTTCTATCATAATTATCTCCTGCATAATCACTATCTGAAAAAGCTTCTAAGTGAAAAGGTGACTCCTTAGGATACCATAATCCTAACTTTGGTTGATGCTTGAGATATCGAAAAATCCTCTTAACTGCATACATATGTGAAACCTTGGGTGTAACATGATATCTTGCACACAAGCATACAACAAACATGATGTCAGGTCTTGATGCAGTTAAGTACATAAGACAACCAATCATAGATCTGTAAAGCTTCACATCCACAGCTTGTCCATCTTCATCCTTGCCTAATGGTTTATTGTTGTCAATGGGTGTGGTGGCAGGCTTGACAGTTGGAAGGTCAAATCTTTTAAGTATGTCTTCAACATACTTTTCTTGATTAATGAAGATTCCATCTCTTGTTTGTTTAACTTGAAGCCCCAAAAAAAAGTTAATTCTCCCATAGAACTCATTTGAAACTCCTTCTGCATAAGTTCTTCAAATTCTTTCACCATAGACTTCTTCGTGGCTCTAAAGATAATATCATCCACATAGACTTGGACTAACATAATGTCCTTATTATCTCTTTTGATAAACAAAGTCTTATCAATTGCTCCTCTCCTGTAACCATGTTGTAATGGAAAATTAGAGAGTCTCTCATACCAAGCTCTGGGAGCTTGATGAAGGCCATACAATGCCTTGATCACCTTGTAGACTTTGTTTGGATGTGCAGGATCTTCAAAACCAGGAGGTTGTTTAACATAAACTTCCTCAAAAATTGTGCCATAAAGGAAAGCACTTTTCACATCCATTTGGTAGACAGGAAATCCCATGTATGATGCAAAGGCAAGAAATAACCTTATTGCCTTTATTCTTGCAACAGAAGCAAACACTTCATCATAGTCCACTCCTTCTTCTTGGCGATATCCTTGTGCAACCAATCTAGCTTTATTTTTGATAACATTCCCTCTTTCATCTCTTTTGATTCTGAAAACCCATCTTGTACCAATTACTCTCTTGCCATCTGGTAGATCACATAATACCCAGACTTCTTGAAGCTTGAATTGTAGAAGCTCCTCTTGCATAGCTTCAACCCAACTTTCATCAGCTAAAGCTTGAGCTACCTTCTTGGGTTTATCTTGAGATAGAAAACAAGCAAACAGGCATGTTTGTTGGTCCTTGTGATTCATCCTGTTTTGTTTGTAAACAAAGCTAAGTAAAGCAGTATGTTGCTTAGAGAGACCTTTAACTTTGTTTCTTGTAACCACTCCTGAAGAGGGTGATCCAATAATATTGCTTTGAGGATGAGCTTTATGAACTCTCAATGTAGGAGTTGGTGGAACTGGAAGATCATAATCCAAATTAGTAAAATCAGGTTCTTCATTGGTAGTTGAGAAAATACCTTCATGATTGAGCTCATCATCAATTTCTTCTAACCCAGGAATGTTAGCATTATCCAAATCTTCATCATCAACATTGGAATCATCATCATTGCTCCAATTTGATGGTTCTAACACACCAGAAGTACTGTCAAAAGGGTCATCAGTACTTTGATCAAAAGTACTGTGAGCAGTATCTTTGAATTTACCCTGTTTCTTTGCAGCATCATAAGCCCTCCTTTGTTCATCTTCATAGGATTTTGCTATAGTTTCTTGAAAAAGCATCCTATTAAGTTCATCTTGTATGGCTTGATCTTCATCAGATACTGTATTGGTTGGTTGAGCAGTACTTTGTTCCTTATTAGTAACTGCAGGTTCTTTATCAGGAACATCTTCTGGTCTAACATTGACTCCATGAACAATGTACTGAGAATCATCTTCTTTGTGATTAGCTTGATTTTCTTCTCTAACAGGCACATAATTCATAGATGGAGTGAACTTGAGATCAAGATCAAACATCCAATCAGGACCTTTTCCTCTCTGAGGTTCTTTATCTTCCAAAAATTCAACATGAAGACAATCTTGAACCTTTTTGGTACTCCTGTTATATACTCTAAAACCTTTGCTATTTGTGCAGTAACCTAATAGATATCCTTCATCTGACTTACCATCAAATTTTCCCAGAGAATCAATGGTATTTAGAATAGTCAGAGAACAGCCAAAAGGTTTTAGAAAACGAATGTTTGGTTTCTTTCCCATGAGCAACTCATATGGTGTTTTCATCTGAGGTTTAGTAACTGATACTCTATTTAAAACATAGCAAGCAGTACTTATAGCTTCAGCCCAAAAGAGAATAGGTAATTGTGAATCTGCAAGCATTGTTCTAGCTGCTTCTATCAATGTCCTGTTCTTTCTTTCTGCAACACCATTCTGCTGTGGAGTTCTAGCAATGCTAAACTCTCTCTTGATCCCTTTCTTGGCACAGAAGTCATCCATATGCTTGTTCTTGAATTCTGTTCCATTATCACATCTAATACCTCTTACTTTGAGTCTCAATTGATTTTCAAGGGCTACTATCAGGTCATGGATAGCATCAAAGGTTTCATCTTTGAATCCCAAGAAAAAGACCCAACTAAATCTGCTACAATCATCTGTCACAACCAAGCAGTACTTCTTCTTGTTTAAACTCTCTACTAAAACTGGTCCAAACAAATCCATGTGTAGCAACTCCAAAGGTTCTCTAATAACTCTGTCCTCAAGCTTCTTACATGAAGCTTTATGTTGTTTACCCTTCTTGCAAGCCAAACATGAATGATCAGTCTTGAATGTTTTGGAAGGTAAACCTATAACTAAATTGCCTTTGACCAGCTTGTTGATGTTCTTGAAATTTACATGACCTAGTCTTCTATGCCATAGATGTGCTTCTTCCAATGATGCCTTGGCTACTAAACATGTTACTTTTCCAGCAGAATTGAGACTCTTTAAGTCTAAACTGTACACATCATTGGTTCTTGGTACTTTCAATGTTACCAAGTGATCATCAACAAACTTGAACTCAGGAGAGAGAATAAGCCATTCTGTATCAGTGAACAGAATTGGGTACTTCTTGTCACAAATCTGAGAAACTGACAAAAGATTGAACTTAAGCTCCTTCACATATCTAACATTCTCAAAATCAATACATCCAGCCTTGATGGTTCCTTTGCCAGTGATTCTCCCTCCATCAGGATCATTACCAAATGCAATTCTTCCTCCATAAAATGCCTTAAAATCTGACAGGATCTCCTTGTCCCCTGTCATGCTGCCAGAGCAACCACTATCAACAATAATATGATCTTTAAGCTCCTCCTCTGGGTTGCCCTGCACAGTAAAAGAAAAGGGTTAGTTTCTTTTAGGAACCCAAGCCATTACTGACTTGTGTTCCCCTTGTGGAGTGACATACTTGAATTCCTTCAGTATGTAATCTCCACTGGTTTTGAAGGCATGGTCAATGATTATTTGCTTTGGTCCCATGTCCTGTGTTGTATTATCAACAACACTCCCTGTTTCACCTTTATCTGATGAAAGTACTGCTTGTTCCCCATCAGTACTTTCTTTCTTAACCTAATTTCGTTTGACTTTAGGTTTCTCTGACCTAGGTACTCTGCTTGAGGTGTAAGACCTTTTAGATTTATATGAAGTGAATCTCTTAGGTCTTTTATGTGAAAAAGTGTTAGCAGTATCATGATTGGGTGAAAACCTAGCTGTACTCTTAGAGGGTACTGCTTGAGAAACCTTAGACTTATCAGTACTTGAGGGTACTGATGGTTTGGAAAAAGGTCTTTTCTGGTGAGGGTACCTATAGTCTTTAGAGAAATTACTATGGTTAACCCTATTTGAGTGATTCCAAACTGGTCTAGTCTCCCTTGGCTTATGGGTGGCAGGTCTATTCTTTGGGAACTGACTTAAATATTCTGAGTGAAATTCACAGTGCTTAATCAAATGATCAGGACTATAGCATACATAACATAATTTTTGCTCCATATTCCCAAATCCTCTTCTATGATTAAAAGGTTTCCTATAGTTAGCAGTATTTTGAAAAGTCTCTCTTGGAGGTACTGCTGAATGTCTATCAGTACTTTGAAAAGATTTTGGAGGTACTGCTTGTTTTTGAAAAGCTGTAGGAAACTTTTGATCATTACCCCTTTGAAAATCATCCTTGGGTTTCTCAGAACTAGATTGACCAGTAAGCTTCTTCCTAAACTCTAGGTTGTCTACACCATAACGATAAACATCTGTCCTAAGTGGTTGAAACCTACCAGTGGGTGGAGGAACTGAGTGGTACTCCTTATCTTTCTTAAACTCAGGAGGTGATTCACTAATTGGTTCCTCATTCCTAGATGTGTTTTCTTCTGAGCTAGTAAGTTCATCATCACTAGGTGAGATCTCTTCCTTATCACTAGGTGGGGTCTCATTTGAACTACTATCCTCAACACCATAACCTAGTCCAGCTCTACTGTTTATTCTTCTTTGTTTTTCAACAAATTGAACATGTGATAGACCAGCCTGTTTAATACTACCAAGTTTTTCTAACAAAGCATCTCTTTCCTTAGTAATCTTTTCTAATTCAGACACCTTACATCCTAACTTCCATTCACTTAATTTTAATTGATAATCTTGTTGCTCATATTTTTCTCCCCAAGCCATTTCATTATTTTCATGTGTTAATATTTTGGCTTCCATTGACTCTAAAGTTAATTGATAACCAGCTACCTCAGACCTAGCTGTTCTACAATTATCTCTTTCAGTCACATAGTCTTTAAGCAACTTTTGATACATATCATTACACTTAGAGCATACCTCAGAGACATTAGATGAACTTGGTGAAGCAGCTACCAAAGCAATCTGAACAGGTTCATCTTCATCCTCCATGCTACAGTCAAAGCTTCCAAGACCATCTCTTGATTCCAAAGCAGCATATCCTGGTTCCTCATCAAAAGCTGTGCTCCAATCAAAGTCTTCCATTGCAACCATAGAATAGGTTACAGGTTCATCATCAAATTCACTGCTCCAATCAATCTCAGCTAGATTTTCTTGAGCCACCAAAGCTTTTGGTTGTGATTCAGTAATAGGAACCTCTTTTCTTTCAACCTTGGGTTGTTCAATCATTCTGTTTGCTTGATATTTTGCAAACTTGCATTCCCTTGCAAAGTGTCCAAGCTTTTGACAATTGAAGCATTCAATCTTGGATTTGTCAAAAGTTATACCCTGTTTGGCTTTGAAATCAATTCCCCTTCCTGTCTTGTTCATGAACTTCTTGATCCTTGCAGTGATCATGGAAACTTGCCATCTTATGTCAATCTCCTCTAAAGCATCTTCTTCAATCTGCAACAAGTCTTCTTGATAGGTAACAGGTAGAGTGGCTTGTTGAGCAAAGAAGGAACATACAACATCATCAGAGTTGGTGTTGTTTGTTGGTGATGGGTTGGTAGTGACAGTGGTTGTGCAAACATGTTGTGTATCACCAACATTACTTTGAGAAGGACAAGCAGTACTTTTAGTGGAAGTACTGCTTCTGTTTTCAGAAGACAAAAAAGCTATGTTGTGAGTTTTCTGAGAACTGTGACCATTCATCTCTTGCTCGTACACCTTCAAATTGTTGTAGAGATCATCAAAGTCCATAGATTCCAATCCAGGTTGTCCTCTAATCATAGTAGCAACCACATGCCAGACAGATGGCAAACTCCTTAATTACTTCAAGTTTGCATCTTCAACAGATACCTCTGCTCCATACAGTTCTAGCATACTAAGTAGATTTTGGAATCTGTCATAGGCAGCATCAAGACCTTCTCTTTCACCAACAGTGAAAGTTTCAAACTGCTGCTTCAATAAGTTTCTAAGCATCTTCTTGGAAGCATCATTACCTCCAAATCTTGTCTTGATCGCAGCCCACAATTGCTTTGCATCCTTAGCATCATGGAACTTTAGTAGGTGACCATCAGGAATAGCAGACAACAGTATATTGAGAGCCTTATCTTGATTTCTCTTTGTAGCTGCTGGCAAGGTTGGTTGAGGTGGTTTAGGTTGTCCTTCAACTGCTACAGGTTCGTCAAGAACTACATTACCATTGACAATCACATCCCATAGAGCATGGTCTGTAATAGCAAGGTACTGCCTCATCTTCATGCTCCAGAGATCATATTCTCCCTTCTTGATGATAGGAATTCTGAGTGAGGTGATGGATGGGATTGGTGCAGCTTCAGTCGTCATCGTTTAGGGTTTGTTGTTAAATCGGTTTTAAGGGTTTCTTCTTAATCAGAGTCTCCACACAAGCTCTGATACCACTTGTTGGATAGATATACTCTGACCAAACTAACTTGTAGCTTGTCTAAGGGTTTAGCAACCTTGGATAAATCCAAAACTACTAATATTGAAACGCTGATATACTTTGTTAAGTATGCGGAATCTACTTCAACAAAGCTAAGAAGAATTAACACAAAACTTTGATTATATTAAACCTTGAACCTGCTTACTTTACACAGATTCACTAACAAACTCTAAACACTAATACTCTAATAATCGACTAATACTTTTCTCTAAAATCTCTTATAAACTCATACGACTAATGCCAACCTAGGGATCCTTTTATAGGCACAAGGAAAACCCTAGTCGGTTTACAATACTTGAACGACAAGTAATTCTAATTATAATCTAATAATAACTCTAAGAACATTCTAGAATTACACATTAATCCTTAAACGTATTTGCATATCAGTCCTTTATCTTTAGCAGTACTTTGACTTCTTTAGAACATGAGCAGTACTTTGACTTCTATCGAGCAGTACTTTGACTTTCTTCATGTAGCAGTACTTTGTAGCCCAACACATATAAACTTCAATCTATAATAATACTTTCGGATCAATATGTATTAATATGTGTCGATATAATTAATTGTGTTCTTGAAATCAGACCTATATAAAAAAAACTAATCTCTCGTAAATATTTATGCTACCTAAATGAATTTTAAACCGATAATACAAACATGATTTTTAGTGGTTCTTTGGGCTAAAACTGAATTCAGTGAAATGGCGTTCGAATGAAATTGGTTTGGTGATTTTTAGAGGTCGGGAAGGCAACCGTTTGATTTTTATAAATTCATGTGTCAAAACTGTATTTCGGGGTATGAAAATTCAGGCGTGTTTCATGATTTTTAATTTAATATCTATAATGATTCAAGACCTAAACTTTTGGAATAATTATATTTGGTATATGTGTTAAGGTGTGGAATTTTTGTGGATTTTTCTGAGATGTTTAGCTGGGGTAAATAATTACATACTTTCGGGGTGTTTCAGCAGGTCCAATTCGAGAAGGTGTTGTGGTTGTCGATTTTTAGTTTGTACTTGTACTAATTAATAAAATCTGGAAAAATTATATAAAATACTTAAGACATATATGTATATCTGGGTAAAAGTATAGAATTTTATAAGCTCGTTTACGGTGTTTTAAAAATAGCTAAAGTCGGACCTGTTTTCAATTTTAATTCTGAAATTTAAGTAGTTACTTATTTAGAATACTTATAAGCATAATCGCTTCACCTTTAGAACTTAGATGAGCTAATTGTCATCTTAAAAGTATTTAACTTATGTTTTGATTAATTATCATATTAACCTTTAACTTTGGCATAATTGCAATAGTAACCCTAATCTTTGAATAATGATAATATGAAACCCAAATTATATGAATTAAACCCTAAAACTGCTAATTCGGGAAATATAACTTAATTATGACCTAATTGAATGTATGAAACCCTAATTGGAGTTTAATCACTTTAAATGATCAATTAAAATGACTTGTGTAATTAGAAACCCTAATCTCACATTTACTTAATTTGGAAACCCTAAATTGCTTTTAAACCTAAAATGGCTAAAGTTACTATTTTGGAAAGTTACTATTTTTGGAAAGTTACTAATTATGGAAACCTGCTAATTATGGAAAGTTACCTAAAATGGAAAGAAAACTAAAATGAAACCTTTATGATTATGAAACTTATAACATTATGATTAATGTAGATCGGGTGAAGAAGGAGTGATTCCTATTCCTTCCATTTCCTTTGTTTGATTTCATTGCTGGAAATAAGGTACGGATATTCTGTCTTACTTTGAGACACTTATGTTATCGTACAGATATTCCTTCCCTTTTCAGTAGGGATATTTCTTATGATCCTTTGCCTGATATGATTCCCTTTATTGATTCTTGACTTTCATTGTATGATTGTCATTCCTATATGATCCTTTCTGACATTTATTATAAATGTCTCTGCCATGATATGCTTATGCTTTGCCATGCTTATTTGAGTTCTATCTTGTTTCTCTTGCCATGCTATGTCTATATTGTTGTATGCTATGATAGATCTGTGCCTGAGCTAACCTAGTTGTGGAGGTACCATGACCATGTCTTTGATGGCACCCTAGGCATGACACTCTCGTAGAGGTGTGATAGATCTACGGCGTTCCCCCTTATGTTTATGTATTATATTGTGATCACTATTGGCCATTAATGCGTGTGTGTGCTTAGTCTAGTACTGACATACATACTTATGTTAGGGAGCGTATGGATGCATCCTAGGTTTTATGTTTATATGATTATGGTGACCAGGTGGTGTGTGCCTTACACTCCTTCTCACAATTTTAGTACTTAGAGGTCTCCCCTCTTCGTGCACTTTTAGGATATTATTATGATTTGACGGATTATGATATGTAGTTCTTATGGCACATCCTTGCATGAACTCTCTTTTGTTTTTTCATTTCATTTCTTGTTCGTTTCTCATTTAGTTCTCATGACACTTATGACTCTATTATTCTTACTATTCTTATAACTCTATGATTTCCTTTATAATCCTCATGACTCTGTTATCGTTTGACTCATATAATCTTGATGTTCACTTATACTCTTATGCTTCTTTTCGTTGCTTATGCTTATTAACCTTATGTATCGTTATATATATCCATTCACTGGGCTTTTTAAGCTCAGCCGCATTTTCTTTTCTTATGCGGCAGGTTATAAGCGGGGCGATGGGCTTGAGTGGAGAGTGTAGATTTTAGAAGGCCTATTATTTTGTTATCCATTGTTTCGGATATTTATTCTTGTACCTTGAATACAATGAATGTTTCATATTATTTATTTATGTAACCCATTATGCTTTGGATTATCTTTTGACAAGTCTTGATGTTCGAGACTTGGTATTTATTGAAAGACTTCCGCTTGCGTATATTATTCTTTGTATGACACCATAAATGTGATATCTTGGCCATGTCGGGTCGGGGTGTTACATTGATCTTTGGCTTCAAGTCCAAATTTTCTATGATCATGTCAGTCAATCCACAAGGCAAACCATTGACCAAGCGGCCGGTGGTAAGCTATGTGAAAAGAATGTGGAAGAAATCGTGGGGAATCATAGAAGATCTTGCTCTCTATGACAACGAATGTTGGAATGACCCCCGCGAGTTGAGCAAAATGGTCAAGGCAATATCCTTGCCTTCAAATAACTCAAGCATTCCCGACCGTAGGATCATGGAACTTGAAGACCAAGTCAAGTTTCTCATGAACTCCTACGAAGCTCCTAAACCTTCAAGCCAAGTGAACAAGATCACTTCTTTGTGTGAATTATGTAGTGGTCCCCATGACACTCGTGATTGCATGGAACTCCCTGAACAAGCTTTTGCGGATTATGCATCCTCGCGTACCGACGGAGCGGGAGACAAGTGGTTCACTTTCGAACCCGAGCAAAACACTCTTGGTGATTCATACAACCCCTCTTGGAAAAATCACCCAAACTTTAGGTGGAAACAAAACCAAAACTCTTCTCGAAACAGTTTTTCAAATCTACCTAATCGTTCTTAATCAAACGGTTCGTCCTCGAACCATACCTTTAACAATAATCCTTCCCACAATTCCAATAATCTTGAAGGATTAGTCTCCAATTTTATGGAATCTCAAGAAGCTCGTTTGTTTAAGTTTGAAGCCGATTTCAAGAAACAGCAAAGCGAGATGACTAATAAAATTGAAAATATGTTAATGGTTCTTAATGATCGAGTATTGGGAGCACTCCCAAGTGACACCGTCAAGAACTCGAAACTAAAGGTTAACACCATCTCATCGGTTTCGTCTCCTAGTTCTTGTCCTCAATTTTACTCGGTCAATGCAATAAACATGTGTTTCAAACAAACTCAAATTTTTCAAAAAGACCAAAAAGATAATACACCAACTAATGTGTCGGTTAACTAAGTGATTGAAACACCACCCAAATAAGAACCTAACTCAACCCTTGATGATGAATTCAAAGATCTTTATCTTGAACGTCCGGTTCTTGATGTCTTAACTTATGCTCCCTACTACAATGCCCTTTTAGAAAAATATAAGGAGAAAGTTAAGTTGGGTAAGAATGGTTCCGCTTTTGTTCAAAACAAGTTACCTAAGAAGTTAGATGATCCGGGCATATTTGTTTTACCTTGTAGGATTAGGAATTCCATGGCCTATGATACCTTAGCCGACTTAGGATCATGCATCAATATAATTCCATTGTCCCTTTATAGGAGCCTCAACTTAGGTAGACTTGAAGCAATGGAATCGATTATAGGATTGGTGGATGGAAATGTTGCTTATCCGGTTGGGATATTAAAAGACATGGTAGTACATATAGATAGATTGACTATTTTGGCGGATTTTCTTGGCTTAGATATTTTAAGTGACCGTAAGTGCCCATTGCTTGTTGGAAGAGGATTTTTGGCAACCGCTAGTGCTATAATAGATTGTAAGATGTCCAAAATAGCGGTAGGAGAAGGATACACTAGGTCAATCTATGATGTCCATAAGCATGAGTATGACAATGAAGGAGAAGTTATGCCCGATTGGTTAGTTAGGGATAGGAATCCACCTAAATATGGCCCCCGAATAGGTGAAGACTTCATAGGACTTCAACGCCCATTTTTCTTAGAAGATGACTTTGTGAAGAATGCTTCTTACATGGAACAACAATTTTCTAGGGAAACCAAAATTGACCCATTTGAAGACCCTCTAGTATTTAGGAAGATGATTGAGTTCCTAAGAGTTGTACCAATTAATCTTAAGATGAGCAAATGGGGTAAGGAGGATCCTAAGAGTAAATGGAGATGGGATAAGCCACCAAAAGATGGGGATGGTTTGTGGCATATTAGGATGACATTAATAGATCCGGATGGTGAGAAGTTTGAAAAGTTATACAAAACAAAGCCTACTAAGAGAATCTTAAAGGAGAAATTTGATCCAAAGGATGTCCTTAGTGAGGAACTTGCAATAACGTAGGCCATGACTTTGAGTCTAGCTACAAGACTCGTAAATAAAGAAAAGCGCTTCTTGGGAGGCAACCCAAGCTTTTTAATTATTTGTTTGTTTGTTTTTATTTTGTTTGATTTCATATATATGCTTCATCATTGTTGTTTATCTTTCATGTTTCAAAATTTTTTGTGAAAATGCTTTATTTTTTTAACCTCGTCTTAATTGCTTATAAAGGTATTTTACAAAAAGATAAGTGTAGGAAAGATTATATTTGTTTTAAAGAACGAATTCGAACATGAAAGTTAACAATTAATGATTAGCATATATTTGTTTGTTTGTTAGAGTCAAATGCTTGTATCGAGTCACAATGAATGTTATGCAGAATTTCCAGGTTTTAATACTCAGATTTTTCCAGAAATTTTCCAGAAACAAAACGCAAAAATATTGTCAGGTCAATCCTGACGGCGTCAGGCACCGTAGCAGCACTGTTTTCCAGAATTTTGTTTTTCTGCTGGAACTTAATTTTTGAAAATTTTCAGAATTTTTAAGTTTCTAGGAATCTGTAAACATTTATTTTATAAGCATTATATCTTATTCGCTTTCTAGGATTTAGTTTGTATAAATATATTATTTACAGCTGATTTTATGCGAGGTTTCGTGTTTGTTTTCTTAGTGAATTACAGGTTATATTGGACAAGAAGATAAAAGATGAAGTATGATGTACACTTAGTGAAGTTTACTTTCTTGGAGGAGGATTTAACCATCTTTCATCTATTTTTATTTTTTCCTTTATCATAACTTTGATACTTTTCAAGAACATTGGGGACAATGTTCAATTTAAGTGTATGGAGGGTAAAATGGGATACCTTAGAAACTATAACTCGCTTGATATTTGTTTTGTTTTCTAGTAAATGTGTAATAAACCAAAAGAGATACTTGTTAGGGTGATTTTAGCACCAAATTTAAATTTTTTTACAGCATATAGGAGTGAAACCTTATTTTTAATAAGCGTCTCATGGATAGGAATTATATAGCTAGCACCAAAACCCTACCACTAAAAAATCTCCACCCCCAAAATGTGAGGTTCTCCTTTAGATCTATAGGAAATAACATTCACCTTTAATGCTTATGAGTGTACCGATAGTATATAGATTCTAGAACTTGCGTTTGTGATGCATCCCGAGATCGCTAGTGAGACTACATTCGTGTAGTTAGGATTTACTAAATGATAAGAGGCACTAGGATAACCCTTGTTTTAAACCTGTTTTATAATTACGTTGGCTTCATTGGTCAAGTAATTTTCGCACACCCTTGCGATGTACTCATTTTTAGTACACGATACCCCTAGTACACCCCTCAGAGCTTATCCTTTCCGCGGTTCTCGTGATATTTCGGTGGATTCCAAAATATTAATGAAGAACATTTTTTATAATCCACCCCCAAATGTACACCCAAATCGCCTTAGCCTACCTTGTATGCACTCATCTTTAGTGCATTATTGTTACAACTTATGTGTTAAACCCTTTGTTAATTGTCTAGTTGGTTACATGGTTCTAAGTCGAGTCATATCTTGTAAATACAGTTTTTGGACGATTGGGACTCATGGATTAAGTACTAGTTATTATGGAGTAATGGGGAAGAAAGTCTGATGTTATTTCCCCCATATGTACGTTAATGTTTAAAGTACTCCACGTGTTTTTATTTTCTTAATTCGGGTCGTTAGTTGATTTTTATCTATGTAAAAGTTCAAGTGTAGGGAGGATGCAAGAAATCTCTTTGTAATGATGTATTATTTTGGATGGTAGGGCAAGAATGTATGAAAAAAAAAATAATTGAAAGTAAGAGAGAGAAAAAAAATGTAAAAAAGAAAAAAAAAAGAGAAAAGGACAAGAGAAAAAAACATACGGACTTCCATCCCGTTTCTTTATTTTTGTTTAAGTCAAAATAGTGTGATAGAATCGTTGATAAGCTCAGATTTGTTAGATCTCATCTAGGGATAAAAATAACAAAGATTAACAATATATGCAGCGGAATTAAACAAAACACTCAATGTCATTGTAACAAGGTTTCTTCATCATCATCTTCATCAAATTACAACCACTACAAGCCCCAATTCTACTTGATCAATTGTAGAACAGTTACTCAACAATAACAAGGATCAAAGATCCTTGAGGCTAAAACACATAAGGCGTATACATTGTGTAGAAACACGCCTGGACACACACACACGCACACTTTCCTTGTGTTCACATCATGACACCTGTATATTAAACTCACGCCTCTAACCCTCTTTATATAATAAAGGATTAGGGTTTACAAAGACTTTAACATAAATACACTTTAAGTCCTTCATCTTTGTCTTCATCCTTTATCTTTCATGTTTTGTCAATATCAACTCAAAATATAATTCCCAACAATCTTCCCCTAATTGATAATGACAAAACCAACTATATGAAAGATTTCGTCTTCCCCTTAATCCATACATATCATCAAGGATCTTCAAGCTGCAATCTTCTAAATATTCTTCCCCTTTTTGTCATCATCAATTAGGGAACAAAAGTATGCAACTTCGATCTTCAAAACCACAAACTGATATCAAACGTCCAATCCATCTTTCCAATGTTTCAAATTGCCCACCATTAAGTTTTCCGCACATCAAATGAACTTGAAACAGTAGAAATCAAAACCAGCAGTAATAATAACAATGAGCAGTAGTAAAAACCTTCACCTCGATGTAGCATATAAATGGTTAATCATTTGAACACTTAAGCTTCCCCTGAAACCCATATGTTAACCATTCGAATCTCCAATTCTGTAGGCTTTGTGTAATGCTGAAGAAAACTAATCATTACCAATTGGATGCTGAAGTAAAAGAAACCAACCTTGTGTCTTATATCTTGTACTAAAACTGACTTGGAACGTATACTTAACGTATAGGGAGATCGTAATCTCTTGACAATAATCACTGAGCACAATAATGTAACTCCTTTAAGTGTTTGTCAATTCATAGTCACTTGAACGAACGAACAAGTTACCTCTTGCTAAAAAGGTATGATAAAACACAACCTTGAAAAATTCCACTTCAACGTCAAATAAGCAACAAATAATACTCTTCGCCAATAAGAACAAATAAGTTTGAGCCATAAATCTTTAACGAACATAAACCAAAATCCAAAAATCTAAGCTCCTGTGTGTGTTTACCAATCACCATTCTGTGTGTGTAAAACCAAATAACCAAATTCAGCCACGAACCAAAAACTCATGTACTGTACGATATCGGATAACACTAGCAGCAGAAAAATTATATCTCAGACAAAGCTAGCAGTAGAAATAATATATATCGAGCAGTAGAAACTTTTTAAAGCCAGTAGTAGAAAATATTTAAGAGCAGCAGTATAAAATTGATGTAGCAGTACTACTTTTGATGACCAGCAGTAGAAAGACATGTAAGCAGTACTAAAATTCTTCTACTAGCAGTAGAAACTTTTCATAACAAGCAGTAAAAATAACAACTACCAGCACTAACAACCGAGAACTAGCAGTACTAATATCCTATCAGTACTAACTATATAAGTGACCAGCAGTGTTAACGTTATAATGAGCAGTACTAACCAATCAGATTCCTTCAAGCAGTACTAAGTTTAGGGCAGCAGTACTAAAAATCAAGTAGCAGTACTAACCTTTAAGTAGGAGTACTAAACTTTAAGTAGGAGTACTAAACATTACCAGTAACTTTAATCGATCCATGTGTGATAACCAGTAACCTCAGTAACCAAATCCTTAGTACCAGTAATATCTTTGACGTAGCCTTACTCTCCATAAAAGCTATCCTTACTAACTGTTCACCAGTACCCTCACTCGTTACCCAAAAACAAACGTATCAAAACCCTAAAACAGATCGATTTATGAAACTTCATTAAAAACCTCATCAAACCGTTGATGTGAACTCGATCAGTTTCATATCTTCTCCTACTGCTGAATTCAAATACCTTGAGTTTATGCTTTGCAAACCATGAATAAAAATAATATATCCAGAAGTATTCCCAGAAGCATATAATTAATCAAGGCATATTAATGAAACCCTAATAAAAAAACTGATTGACCACACGTAATCATCAATGAACACAGCCTTTAATCGCCAAACAAATCAGCTTCTTGTGGATCCAATCATGTTTCAAACCAAATCAGCAGCTCCTAATCGACTTCCAGAACAAGTGAATCCAGCAACATAAGAAATCGATTTTGTAGACCCTTAAAGAACCCTAAAAAGCGATTATCTTGAAAACCTAGGGTTTAGAGTAAACATAGCAGCCTTGATCATCAGTTTAGGGTAAATATAATCAGAATAATTACAATCTTGAAGCATAATAATGTGATCGACAATAGCAGCAACACATTAGAAAACCAAATCGATTAAAATAATTATGAACAAACCCTAGAAACTGATTTTCAGAATAACCCTAATCTGCTCCTCTTCGACAATAAAAACCTTGTACAATCCCTAGATCACGAGCTCCCTGAGCTCTGATACCACCTAATAGAATCGTTGATAAGCTCAGATTTGTTAGATCTCATCTAGGGATAACAATAACAAAGATTAACAATATATGCAGCGGAATTAAACAAAACATCAACGTTATTGTAACAAGGTTTCTTCATCATCATCTTCATAAAATTACAACCACTACAAGCCCCAATTCTACTTGATCAATTGTAGAACGGTTACTTAACAATAACAGGGATCAAAGATCCTTGAGGCTAAAACACATAAGGCATCTACATTGTGTAGAAACACGCCTGGACACACATACACTTTCCTGGTGTTCACATCATGACACCTGTATATTAAACTCACGCCTCTAACCCTCTTTATATAATAGAGGATTAGGGTTTACAAAGACTTTAACATAAATGCACTTTAACTCCTTCATCTTTGTCTTCATCCTTCATCTTTCATATTTTGTCAATATCAACTCAAAATATAATTCCCAACATAGTGTCATGAAAAAAATACAAAAAAAGTGTTAGTAGTTAGCGAGTCGAGTCGAGTCTTGGCTTAGCAATGCCTCATTGTACATGTAATTGACTAAGATGATTGACTTGCCACCAGTAAAATTCCCTTTATCCAACAAAACCGTGTTTTTCCATACCCATACGCCTAACGTTACAACCCTTTAAAAGACCCATTTGATAGTTTATCCTAGGTGCTTACGCCAAAGTGGTGATCCGTTCTCAAGCCTATGGTTGTAACACCCCAACCCGGTAAGGGTAGAAGTATCACATTAATGGTTTCATATCAGATCAAAACAAAGCATACATTCATTAGTAATACAAGGATTCTCAAAGGTTACAAATGAAATACTAAATACACAAGGCTGCAAAGGAAACAAAAGCTAAATACTAAGTCTGCAAATGCAAATCCTTCTAATAACCTCTACTTCAGAATAACTATCGTGGTCTTCTAAGTCCAAAAGTCTCTTCACTCATACCCAACATTCCAACTAAAACCTGCCGCGGGAAAAGAAACGCGGCTGAGCTTAAAAAGCCCAGTGAACAGATAAATAATAAACGGAAACGAAAGCAAATGAAACGAACATGAATGGTTTAGTGCATAGGGATACATAAGTCATAGGCAAAGAATATAATAAGAATGAAATGAAAAGAAAGAAAATTAAAAGTAATAGTGCATAGGGATACGTAAGTCATAGTGCATAGGGATACATAAGTCATAGTGCATAGGGATACGAACATGAATGGTTTAGTGCATAGGGATACATAAGTCATAGTGCATAGGGATACGAACATGAATGGTTTAGTGCATAGGGATACATAACTCATCCAGATGTCAAATGAACGAAAGTAGAGTCTACGCATAGGTAGAATGAACCTAAAGTCTCACTAATAATGGATAATCCAACGGAGATTCAAATTCTAAACTTCTTAGGTACTTCCCAAGATATCCTATGCCCACAACAAGTGCATGTTATATGATGTAAGTATTATCACGTTGGCCAGACGTCATAATACTGGCATCATATAAATATGCCCTTATGATGGTCATACTTTATCTCAAGTCATAAACAAAACCACCTATCTTAATCCACCTAGTACTTCTACTGTTTCGAGGTCAACAAAATCGAATACCCTAGTCAAGAGGGAAAAAAAAACAAAACTATTCGCAAGAGTATCCAAATCTCAGATTGCCTAGCAAAAGTGAGGCACGCCGTCACAAGCATCATATCTTCCACAATTCGCCAAAATCTCTCAAAACAAAGCCATCACCGAACATACGAAAAAAAAATGAACACGAACAGAAATGCTTCTAGGAAACTTAAATCATTAAAGGATCTTATTACTATATAACGAAACTTAAGAGGGTCTACGGAAGTGAAAGTTATTTGCCAAGAACTTCGGCCTTCATAGAATCAATTCTTCCAAACATAAAGGGTCTGTTTCTAAACTCCGTCCATTCAACACCTCCAATCTCCTCAAGTCCGGTTAATCTGTCTTCGTTTGTCCATCAATCGGAAAGTGAAACCAAAATCGGGAACTTGTGTCTGGTTCGTCGAGCCTCCTGCAGTTCTTCTTGGAATGTGATGGAGTAATGTGGTTTTCTGGCACGATCTTTGAATCTCTTCATCATCCAGTCTGCTTCCGCTCTCAATTCATCTTAGTACAACCAAGATGAATAGGAAAATTAGACTGCATGTCTTCATCAGCTCCAGGTTCGCCATCTTGACTAAATTTCTTTTTCTGCATCGCCAACACTTCTACCTTGTAAGGAATGTCTTCACTCTTCAGGGTAGCCGCCGTTGTTGTCAACTCTAGGTTAGGCAGGGAAATAATTCTTCTGATATGTCTCTAGTTGTCCTAACGTATACGAAAACCTTCTGTGCTGTAAGGGAAAATAACCGAGTCTCTTTCTAATTTATCCCAAAGATTGTCCCGCCCGAGGGTATGGAAGCTAACTTCTATTTCAACTTTTCCAAAACTCCATTCTAAATCAAACTAAGCTGTTTCTCTCTGTTCACGAATATTTCTCAATGGTATCCTAAGTTGCAAACATCTTCCAGAATTCTTCTGCAAGGTTCAAAAGGTTTCAGTTCTCCTTTCTGTTATCGGTCTTGACCACTTGGTGATAGTTTCAAGGCTTGTGGAACCCAAAGAGATATCCTCTATTAAGAACATCGTTGCCTCTACAATTTTCAATCTCTCAGAATGCACAAATGATTGACGAATTCCCTAACAAAGTGCAAAGATGATTTTCATTCTCTTCCTCGTTTCCGAACGTACAATTAAGTCATACAATGACCATTTGTCCAAGTACTTACTAGAAAACATTAATTATCAATCTCATAAACAGTCAGAGCTTTAGCTAACACTATTAGCGTTACTAACCGTCATAGCAGTCGTTTACGGATACGGAAGGCGATTCCAAGAAATAAATCAATTCGTCATAAGGAAAACTTCACGCTCTGAAATTAAACAAACACATAATCGTTTCAGGGTGGAGGAATATTGGCTCCTAACAGTAATACAGTTCAGTTATCTCCAGTTACCATCCTTTTTTATCACGAGCGAAACTAAAACACGCCCAGGAAATACACTTAGGTAAACTCACTTCCTGGTCTTCGGTTGCTGCTCTTCTCGGTTGTTCAACCCAACTGACATGACTCCGGACACATCTTGAAGACACCTTCGCTTGGTGACTAGACAATGTCCCAGTAACTTGTCAAATCCTACTTCACGCTTCGGTGGACAACTTGGTGGTTCAACCAGGAATTATATTCAGAAAACTCAGGGTGCCCAATAACTCTCAAGATGAGGTTCATTCATTGGTGCACGAGATGGGTTCTAGGAAAACTTCACAATCACGAAAGTAACACACGAGTCTCCAGAGTAATAGTGATAGAAGGGGGTCTAACAATCGGTAATCATGGTAGGGAGTTCAAAATTGTTGCAAACGTCAAAGGTGAGACATAGAAGGGTAGTTGTCAATATTTGAATGTTCAATCAACCAATTCCTTGTTAGAATAAAATCGAAGTTAACTATCCCAAGAAAGACGGATCACAAATCAAATCTTTATCATTCAAAAGTGAGGGGGGAAAGATTTTTATACTTGTGGTTACACACCACAAGACCTCTCATAGGAATAGAGATGGATGAAACAAAATCAAATAGCGTCGGAAGAATCATAGATTCTTATCAAAAGCAAGAGACAAAAACAAAACATATCAAGTACGTCGTCGTCATGGGGTTCTCAGAGTGACCGAAGAGGTATCAAGATGATTGACGAAAGGATCAGAGGTCAGAGTAAAATATGAAGATAAGGATCGAATAGTGTCAGGTAATTATTGTGCTATTCTTAATGCCTTCAAGTTAATAGGTTCAAATCTTAGGTGGTGCAAAGTATAAGCTTTCTATTTCCAAAAGTGATATCAGATATCAACAGGATCTAACCAATAGTGATAATTGTCAGGATTCTCATAGGAGTAGTAATGGATCACTCAGAACTGAGTAGTATCAGATGATACACTTCATATCCGACATGAGTAATGAATTCGTAGAATGTGTCAAACACATTATGGTTGAATGACCATCTGGATGGTCGGAAAGGTATCAAACCATTTATCAAACAAATCGAAAATGGGGATTCAAAATCAGGAAGTGAAACTTAAATGGTGCAAGGTATCCATGTAGTTCTCGAGGGATTTCAAACTTACTTGGTTACTAAACTTAGGTTGCAAGCTTTCTAGCTTCTGAAACAAAAGTTCTTATAAGGCTTAGCTAAAGGCAAAGGCACGAATCAGAGTAATGCGGAAGCAATGATACTTAAACAAATACCTTATAGTCTACCCATTCCTCACCGGTCAAAACTTACGTTCCTATTGGGAAATCTTAAAGCAAATTTTCAAAGGTTGTCTTACGAGCGCCTACAGGGAAAACTTAGTGGTCCTAACTTACACAGGTCAAGGGTAAATGTATTACGAATCGCAGCCTGTCTCTGATACCATAAATTGTAACACCCCAACCCGGCAAGGGTAGAAGTATCACATTAATGGTTTCATATCAGATCAAAACAAAGCATACATTCATTAGTAATACAAGGATTCTCAAAGGTTACAAATGAAATACTAAATACACAAGGCTGCAAAGGAAACAAAAGCTAAATACTAAGTCTGCAAATGCAAATCCTTCTAATAACCTCTACTTCAGAATAACTATCATGGTCTTCTAAGTCCAAAAGTCTCTTCACTCATACCCAGCATTCCAACTAAAACCTGCCGCGGGAAAAGAAACGCGGCTGAACTTAAAAAGCCCAGTGAACAGATATATAATAAATGGAAACGAAAGCAAATGAAATGAACATGTATGGTTTAGTGCATAGGGATACATAAGTCATAGGCAAAGAATATAATAAGAATGAAATGAAAAGAAAGGAAATAAAAAGTAATAAGGGTCAGTAATCCTCCACGAGCCCGAACAAATCAAATATATTAACCCTGTAGCAATCTAGAGGGGATGCCTCTCAAGTAACCAGATAATATGAGGGGTGACCTCATGTATCAAATTGGAGTGATCAGCTCCCGAACTTTATGAAAGACGTGGATTGCACCCAGCATCAGTCACCGAACAATATAAAATATCAAATCATGTTAACTTCACTAATACAACCACAAACCTAGGATGCATCCATACGCCCCCCGAACAATAATATAGGCCAATAATAAATATAATGTGCACGTTACGAACAATATGGGGACGGTGTGTAACATCACTCGAACACACTGGAGTCATGCCATTGGTGCATCAACGACACGGCCATGTTACCTTCATGGCTAGGTAACCAACTTGGCTCGGGTATCAAACTGAAAGGTCAAAAGTCTAGGTCAAAGCAAATGTCCGAATAGTCTAAGTCCAATTATCAAAGGTTCAAAATCAAATGGTTCATTTAAAGTCATCTTTATCAAATGATTTTCACAAAAATAATCTTTAATAACGGTTTTCACAAAAGTAGTCTTTAAACGTAGTTTTCATAAAAGCTTAGCCAAATTCCAAATTAAAAGTGGTATCGCATATTTCATAAACATCATTTTAAACTAAGTTTTCCTCAAAACATTTCCATAATATAATTGAAAAGCTTTTCACATCTAATTACCAAAATCAAATGAACCCTCAAAGTATCAAGTGAGTCGAAATACTAATATCACCAGGTAACGAACGAATATCAAATGGATCATTATAGAGGCTCAAAGCAAAAAGGGTCATATCGAACATCAAGTCAAAATGAATCAAACAAATGAATCAAAGTGTAGGGGAACATAGCAATGGCTTAGGGAAATCCTAACGAGTCAAAATCAGAAGTCAAGAGAAACGAAGGCACCTTACAAGAAGGGCAGAATATCTGTACCTTATTAGCAGAACACAAGGATAGCAAATGACAAGGATCAAATTACTCCTTCCTCGAACCTAAGGGAGTAGAAGACAGAATGACAAGTGGTTTTTAGTTATCTTTCCATTTTAAGTAACTTTCTATTTTTAGTAACTTTCCTTGTTAGGTAACTTTCCTTATTTAGCAAGTTTCCCGAATTAGCAAGTTTCCATGATTAGCAGATTTCCATAATTAGAAGGATTATAATATCACCAATTTAGGTTAAGTCATTAATCAAGCCTTATTATGGGATTAAGGTATATTTTAGCAAGTTACAAAAGTCTAGGGTTATTTATGACAAGTTTTCATAGTTTAGGGTTTTAATTGTAAATTCACCAAATTCAAAGGTCTAATCATGAAAATACTTTAAGTTACTGATTTAAATACCCATGTTATTCAGAATGACACTTTAATCCCTTAAGCTTCACAAATTACCATTCATACCCCTCTAGTTACATTAATTACAAAACAAACCCTATATTTACATAATTTACAATTTAACCCCTATCATGTTTATATTTACACATCAAGCACTATATTATCCAAGAATATAGAATATACCCCTAATTTAACATATTATACGAATCATACCTTCAGATTTCACCTAATTACAAAACTAGTCCTTTAACTTTATAAAATTACCATTTTAAGACCTAATTCCATTATACTTACATATCAAGCCCACAATTACCCAAAATTACACATTACACTCTTAATATCATTATTTATACAGAATAACCATGAATTTACAAAATTTTCACTTTTAGTCCCTCTATTTTAAATAAATACAATTCGTACCTTATAAATACAAATTAATTCTTTATCTTGCAAATTTTACACATAAGGACCTCATCTTATAATTTTTATACATTTGTACTGACTTAATTAACATTATAAAAATAACCCTTAAGTTTCAAAATTGGCAAAACACACCCTTGTTATTTATTTTCCAAATCGTTAACCCTTTAACAATTACAAGCCCTAACCCTAAGCTTCCAAAACATGGTACAATCATCACATCATCATTAATAGGCATGAATTGTTCAGATCCAAGCACAAAACCCTAACCCTAAATCGTTCTAGGGTTTCTTTTTATTTTCTTTTATTCGATATACATAAATCCGATTATAACAAAAATTAACCACGATCAATCTAAGCTTCTATAATTTGAATCAATATTTTTCCCAGATCATATAACTCATATAGAGTCCAAAATAATTAATCACAACACCTAGAAAAATCGCATGGCTCGTTATTGATTTTATGTACGTTTTTGCTCTCCAAAATTATTACGATCAATATATCATGCATGGTTCATGTTATATATTTTATTTAGGTCTTAAATGATCTTAAGAACATAAGAAAAATACCACAAGAAGAATCGAACATGTAAAAGGGATATATGGAATTTATACCTCTCGGTTAGGTTTTATTGGACAAAACAAAAACACTAGCGATCAACGAACGAATCCCACGACCTCCAAACAATTTTCTAAGCTTCCTCACACGTTGTAGAACACCAAAAAAATGTCCCACAAATTTTCCCAAGTCGAATGAAGGCTGGTCGAATTTTTGTGAAGGGTTTTTAGGGTTTCGGTATATAATATATATAGAGTAAATAAAGAAAACGTGTATATGAGAGGTGGGATCAAATATTTTGGTCCAAGAAAGTATATTTAAGATCAAATACTGATTTGGAAGATTTCCTAACTTTATTTGTATTTATCTTGTATTCTATTTAATTTAAATTGAATTAATAATAATAATAATAATACACGAAATAATAAAAATCGGCCCTATTAATACTTTGTATATTTTTGTACTTTTCAAAATGTTAAATTGTAAACGTAAAAATTATTCGGCTTCATATCTAGTTCATTCCCGAAGGTTTGGAATTTATTTGGTAATTTATAAACTTTTAAATCAATTTTTAAAATTGCAGGGACATTTTGGTCATTTTGCACATTTTGGATTTTTAGGTATTACAATGGTAATCTATGTGCTATGACAGGTAGAGAGTGTTTTATTTTCCCGTTTCCATTCATGTTATATAACTTTATACACCCGAGAGATGTGAGAATCCAAACACTTTATGTGAGGTGCTAGTATATCATTTCTGTGCTTATTGTGATTAACGTGGAATGATTGTATGTTGTAATTACTTTTATATTAATGTTAAATGACCCATAACTTGTAAAAAGATTAGGATAAAAGCATATTTGCTTGGGACAAGCAAATCCCAAGTGTAGGGATATTTGATAAGGATTTGTTTGGTACCTTTTTAAGGGGTCATTTAAGCCCAAAATCATATTAATATGATCAAATATTAGGGGTGCAAACGAGCCGAGCCAAGCCCGAGCTGACCTATTATCGAGCTCGGCTCGTCAGTTTTTTAACGAGCTCGAGCTCGAGCTCGGCTCGATCCGAGCCTTTATTTTAAAGCTCGAGCTCGGCTCGAGCTCGACTCGATGATGGAAAGGATTCAACAAAGCTCGAGCTCGGCTCGAGCTCGACTCCTGTTTCTAAATAACGGTTGTTCTTCGATCTGCATCATCAGCTTTATCTGGAAACGTTGAAGAGAAGATCATTGACCACTAACAAAATACCAAGACTCTACATGACCTCAGTCCATAACATCATCGATCCAAGAATTAAACTAAATTAAACTAAAGAAAAAGAAGTCGAGCCAAAACTAGTCCAACACCATCACTATCATATATCCCATCTCCAACAAACCACATGACTCGAATCAAACAAGACACGAAAGATCTTTACAAGTAAATCTTCCTTGATCTATAAAAAGTATACCTTCTTTTTAATATCCGAATACTTAAAGGTAAAGATCAAAACATAATTGTTTTAACCTTCCTTTTATTCGTTATAAACAACTTCACTTCATATACGAAATGACAAAGTTCACTTATATAACAATAATGTTACTTATTGTTATTCGTTTTGGTGGGCTTGGGTTAATTGGAAATATAACAATAATGTCACTTCATATACAATAGTGGTGGGTTTGAGTTTCTTCTTCTTCATAGCAATTGGTAATGGTACGAATGTGAAGATTTGTCATAATGGAAACTGAGATTGGGATTCTATATGTGTTTTAGGGTTTGGTGAGTAGAGAGTATAGATGGGGGCGGATTCTATATGTGTTTTAGGGTTAGTGGTTATAAACCTAGTTTTGGTGGGCTTGGGTTAATTGGATTGGATCGGGTTGTATTGTGCTTGGACTGAATAGATGGGCTCGGCTCGATAAGGCTCGACGAGCCGGCTCGATCTTCACAAGCTCGGCTCGAGCTCGGGCTCGATAAGTAAACGAGTTGATTTTCAGGCTCGAGCTCGGCTCGAGCTCGACAAGGCTCGGCTCGTTTCGAGCTTTTTATCGAGTCGAGCTCGAGTAGCTCGGCTCGTTTGCACCCCTATCAAATATTGCCCTAAATCGTTTCTTTTTGCATTTTAGGTACTTGGGACAAAAAATATGGAAATCGGCATGTTTTGGGCTTAAAACGACAAGAAAAGAGAAGAAAACGACCAAGTCTCAAAATATGTTAGGAAAGGGGTCCTGATGGCGTCACATTTTACCAAGTGACACCGTCACTTGTTACTGAAGATGGATTTTTGGTGGAAAATTAACAAGTGACGCCTCAGTGAATTCTGAAGACTCTACAACCTGACAGCGTCAGGTGCAATTTGAAGACAAGAGTTACGTACAAAGTTAACAAGAGACGACCCATAACAATTACAAAGGGACAGTGTCAAGAAATTCATGACGGCGTCAGAGATCATAAGTGACGCCGACTTGCACAAGACGAAACCCTAATGACGGTGAGCTGACGGCGTCACAACACATAAGGTGACGCCGTTAGAGTTGTAAAAGGTATATATATTTTTCGTATGTTTTTCTTAATTCATGTAACATCTTGGAGTATCACTTAGGAAACGATTTTATCAGCTTTTGTAAGGGTTTTACAGCCCCCAAAACTCATGTTTCATTGAAGATAAGTTATCCTTTTAATCATTTAATATGTCTATGTGTTGTTTGATTACTTGTCTCTCTTTTCTTCACTTTAGCATGCTAGCTTAAGTTAATTAGTGTTTACTTAGATCTAATGAAACCTAGTTATTGAATATTGATTTGTCGTCTCTTGTTTAATTGATTGCCTCGCGTTAGGAGTAGGAAAACTGGCTATTTTCTTATATGTGTTAGCTTGAACGTCTTACTAAACGCAACCATAGAGTGCACTATTGGTTTTTCTCGTTGTATTTATTGCATGAATTGCGGCTTGTAGATCCTAGAAAACTTAATAGACTTTAAGGGATTTAGGGGAGACTAATATTCATAGAGTTGGTGTAACAATTCACAATTTCGAGGTCATTATTTAATTATTTAGTTGTACTTAATGTTTTATTTTAAGTAAATTCACTCTTACGGATAACTAGATAGGTTATTCCGTATACGTCATTAAACGTACATTTAACTCAAACCGACACCTGACAATACTCGGTATAACAATTTTTATGCATTTTGGTTTCTTACAATTATAAATTAAATATCCCATTTTTACTTTTGCATTTTTAGTTAAGCTTTGCACATTTTGCGTTTTGCGCGTTTTCAGTTTTTAAACATCAAGTAATCACCTAACAAGCTCAAGGATCACCTAAAATATCAAAATGAGTTTTGATGTCAAGTTTTAATATTTTTGTAAGTTTTGTATTTTTACGTTACCAGATTTTAAGTTTCGCGTCTTAAAAACATCACGTTTGCAATTACCGGAACCAAACTATACACTAAATTACACCCTATAAGCCAAAAATTACCAAAAAAAATTGATAACTCACCACCTCATGTGAGGTGGCCGGTTATAGTGTGTCCCCAAGGACACTTGTTGTAGTTCTTCTTCAAGTGTCCCCCAGTAGTGCTAAACCACTTATATTTAAACACAAAACCATCAACCAAGACTTTTAGATCTCAAAACCATCCAAGCTCTTCCCTTGTCCCTCTTTTTTACCAAAAGGTTATAAAGGAAATGAAAGCTTAGGTTCTCTAGTTGATGCTTGTGCAAAAATCTCCTGTCCAAGTACTTTATTCAAGAAGTTACACAATGTTTTAAAGAAGCTTTTACAAGGTTTTTGGTCTCCTAATCTTGTGTTCACAAAACTTTGGTGAAAAGAATTGGAGGCTTGTTGGTGTGGTGATTTCATTTTTGGTGCTCTTGGTTCTTAATTTCTCTTGTATTCCATCTCACTTGTGTAAGAAACCACACAATACATTTCATTTCACTACTGATGTATATTGTATTTTATGTTTTTTTCATGTTTCATATGCTTGTTGTGTTAATTTATGCATTGTACATAGCTTAAAATGCCTAAAACTATGATTGGGACTAAGTTTGCAAAGACCATTTGGACCAGGGACTGTTTTCATAATTACTGCACTTAATCAATAGACTTTGAGACTTAGGTAAAAATATAGGGCTGTAGATATATCTCTTATCTTCGATTTTCCGGTTGGAGGGTCGCGTGGAGATACCCGATGATTTAATTAGAAAATAAACGGTAAAACTTGTTGGAAAATGCACACCAGATTTTAAACGTAAAAATATCATAGATCTAATCATTTCTGAGACTCGGTCTAGTTTTATGAAATGTAGGTAACACCTTAACTTGAACGTAGCCGAAAACCCCATATAAAACGGAGTTACGGAACTCAACTTATCGCGAAAATGGTGAGACTGTTCGGGACTGTCCCGGATCAGACCAGACCTATGAGAGTAAACTGGTCATTTCACTTAGGATATGAAATTTTAAGAGCTATAACACCCACAGATCTGATTAGCACCCTTAAATACCTTTCCGTAAATATAAAATTTGAAGTATTACTCCTTACGGTTTAAGAGAAACGGAATTTTTAGTAACAAATATCCACTTTTAATCAAAACCCGCACTCAACCTAAAATTTTTATAACTTATCGAATTACTTAAAAATAGTCAAATATACTTTATAATATCTATAAACATTATAAAATAATAATAATATTGATGTAACAATTTTTATAAAAATAAAATTTGGTAAACTATAATTATATTAAACACTTTGATAGAACTTATGCACGCCATCTATAAGTTCTTGGACCGTTTATGACTCGAGGTTGTTAGACCTCATATTATCTAGGAACAATAATAAGGAAAGCGGAATATTCAAACAATGAATTAACGTTATTATGAACAAGGTTTTTCCACAACCAAGCCTTCAATTTTATTAAACATAATAAAACGTGTTATCTACCTATAACAAGGATCAAGATTGATCTTGAGGCTACACAACTAAACCCTTGGCATTTTTCTAAGGCTAAATGCCTAGACACACACATACCTTTAGTCGACTACATTGTTACAAGACTTAATAAACTCAACACCCCTATGTCTCTTTATATACTAGAGACATCTAGGGTTTACAAAGGAAAAAACTCCTAATACAATAAGGAAACTAAATATTCTTTTAAGCATATCTTCGGGAATCTTCTAAAAGCTCCATCTTTTTATAGTTTCTCTTCTTGTCACTTTAAGTCCTTCATGTTTCATTCTTCATGTTTTGTATCATCAAATCTGAGAAACCCAACAATCTTCCCCTATTTGATGATGACAAAACAAACACGTTCTTGTACGAACTTCCCTAGACGAAGTAGAGAAATTGAGATAATTAAATCTCACCATGAATGAAACAATCTTCCAAGCTTCCCTTTAAGTCTTGATTTCCTTTGTACCATGCAACCACCACATCTCTTCCCCTTTTTGTTATAATCAAATAGGGAACGTATGGAAATATGATCTTTACCACTACAAACCAATACCACACATCCAATTCATCCTTCCAATGTCTCAAATTACCCTCCATGAAGTTTTCCGCACTAAAAATGAACTTGAAACAGTAGAAATCTAAACCATCAGTAGTAATACTAATCAACAGTAGTAAAAATAAAAAACTTCCCCTCGAGTGTTAATAATACATCATAAGAATAAGCTTCCCCTGAAACCAATGTGTTAATAATATTCATGATTCTTCAAATCTGTAAGCTCCTTGTAATGATCACTAATGAAGAAAACTAAGTATAACAAACTTGGTGTAGAAGTAGAATAACCCAAACTTGTGTCTTATGTCTTGTACTATCCACGTGACTCCAAACTTATATATAACTAGAAATATAAGTAGATCGCAACCTCTTGACAAAATCCTCATCTTCAATGAGACACTAAGCATTACAATGTAACTCTTTTAAGTGATAGCAAATCCTTTTTTCTAGATTTTACAAGTCATTGTCACAACATTAAAGCACGAACAAGTTATCTTTAAACGTTGTAAGCCGTTTAAGATCTGATAAGAACACAAACCTGTGAAACTCCACTTCAACTCCAAATAAGTAATAATCAATCTCCTTCGTAATAAATTATTCCACTGAATCCAAAAACGAAGCCTTTTTAAACATTTATGAACATTTAAAACAAAACCAAACTTCTTGTGTGTGTTAATATCTCTGTTAGTGCAAATATTACGATATTTAAACTAAACGGTTTCTTCGGTTTTAATAATGACAAACATGTAACTTGTAATACATAACGTAAAATGTGCAAGTGACTTGTAAACACAAAACATCAATGCATACTTACATCAGCACCTCCCGACGTCTTAAGTATGCTTCAACGAAGTCGTAGATTTCCATCCCGACATAAATCACTCAAGGTATGGACAAACAAATCTACTACTTGACAAATGATCAAAGGATTTTATTTTTCTAAACTTCACATTTTTAATGTGACAAAACATTTTTTCAAAAATATATTTCACAAATTATTTTTGAATTAAAAAGAAATGTTTTATTTTGAAAAATATGTTTGAAAATCCCAACAGTCAAATTTCCCCCCAAAACAGCTCCTAACATCCCCAAATAAACCTTCCCCACTAAAGACAAACGAAGGAGCGTCCACGGTTCCTTTAAATAGGGACGGCTCCACTAAATTTAGTGGAGCCGTAGGTCTGTAACGGCTATTTTTTCCCTTGCCTATAAATAGTGGACCATTTCACACTTCCAACTTGATTTTTCCAGTCCTTTTTCTCTGGTCTAATCCCTCCTCACTTAGATGACTTTCTTTGATCATTTGGAGAGTCTTAGGTTGTTTAAGAGTGATCCAATCATCCACTCAAGTGATCCTCTTCATTCCTCTTGATTAGCAAGAGAAGAACACAAAGTATCCAAGTAGATACAAAGTGTTGTCATCCCTCTTGATTAGCAAGAGAAGAACACAAAGTATCCAAGTAGATACAAAGTGTTGTCATCCCTCTTGATTAGCAAGAGAAGAACACAAAGTATCCAAGTAGATACAAAGTGTTATCATTCCTCTTCATTTACAAGAGAAGAACTCAAGGTATCCAAGAAGATACAAGAGTTGGAGTTGTTAGGTCTTGTAACATTTGTTACACTCTTGATTGTATCATAGCATACATCAAGATTAATTTTCTTTTGTGTGAGAGAGAGAGAGTCAAGATCATTGTGATCTTAAGAGATAGTGAAGATCTCTTGAAGCTATTGGGCTTGTGTGATTGATCATGTGGATCAAGGGTAGATCGGGTAGATCGAGTCAAGTGGGTGTAGATCATTGTGATCGTGTTGAGATCTTGGAGATCTCTTGGAGCCATTGGGATTGTGTGATTGATCATGTGGATCAAGGATAGATCGGGTAGATAGTGGTAGATTGGTGCTAGCTAAGATTAGCACTCGACATCTAGCTTAGTGTCGGAAATAGGATAAGCGACGTGTATGGTGTAGATCGGGTAGATCGTGGTAGATTGGTGCTAGCTATGATTAACACTCGACATCTAGCTTAGTGTCGGAAAACAAGTTAAGCGACGTGTACGGTTTTCTCCGCCTGAAGGGAGTTTGTTGATTAGTGAAGTAACTCTCGAGTTGGGTACTCGGGGAGTGGAGTAGGGCGAAGAGGAGCTTCGTGACCGAACCACTATAAATCAACGTGTCCGGTTTGCGCCTTCTAACTTATCTCTTTACTTTCATTTCATTCGTTATCGCTTTATATTTATATTTGCATTGCGTATATGTTTGTGTGGCTTGTTGCTTATGTCGTGATTGATTATGTATGTTCCATAATTTGATTGTGCATATGTTGTAGTTTACTATATTCATCTCTAGATGCTATATAATCATAGTTGACACTTTTCATATTACGTCACACTTGATCGGGTGTTTGATACAAAAAGTTTTAAGTTTTTAAATGGAAACGTATTAACCCCCCCTCTACGGTTTCCCCAATTGGTATCAGAGCCACGTCGCTCAAATTTTTAAAACAAATGGTTTTCAAAATTGAGTACGATCCATGTATCAAATTACCCTTTAAGGTGATAAAAATATGAAAAGTATTTAGTTGCTTAATACTTACAAGTTTTGTTGTTAAGTATATGTTGTCATACTAGCTTGATGGTTTTCTTAAATTGATAAAAGTTGGTTCTGTTCAAAAACTGAAGTAACACGTATGGCACCGTTAAATATAATGGACGGCTACATTAAATATGGAAGGTACCGCTAAATTTAATGGTACTGATGAGTGCCTATTTACTCATCATTTTATGCCCATATAATACATAAAAAATGCTAAAAACGGCAAAATATACCAATTTATACTGCAGATATCCTTGGTTTGTGTTTTTATGTATTTCAGGTACAAAGGATTGAAAACAGGGCAGAAAACGGACATTTTTGGATTGACTCGACAACGTTTGTGCATTTGATCAAGTGAAGACGAAGTCAAAGTCAACCCCGGGATATGGCATTGGAATGAGCTTGGAAAAATGAACCCGAAACCAAAACCTATTTTTCACCATTTACCCGAAACCTAAATTACCTAAACCTAACCTAATTAACTAAACCCAAAACAAATAATAAACCCAACCCAATCCCTAAACCAAACCCGGATCCAACCCATTCAACCCGTCTGTTTAACTAATACCAGTCAAACTTATCACCCTCACCACTTGCCCACCATGTCCTCTCCTATGTTTCCTAAAACCATGTTCCCCCTCCTCACATGCTATCCTTCACCTCCTGTCCCCCTCCTCCTCACTCCACTCCAAAACCCATCAAAGTTTGTCAACAAAGCTGGCACAAATTGGCGCCAAAATAAGAATGGAAGGCTGTGATTATTTCAAGAGGATCCAAGGGCTCAGAACATTTCAGAGAAGCACAAGAAGAAACCCTAGTTTTGAATTCTATATATAGAGGACCTCATCACCAGTTGTAAGGGTCCCATTTTCATGTATTTAGAAAATTTAGGCCGAAGTTAATTATTGTCTCATTTTAATTTCTGCAATTTTAATTCAGTTGTATTCCAAATTTCAAGTAAACTTGTACTCAGTTTCAGTAATAATAGAAATTCAAGTTTTTGTTCAGTCGAATTAAGCTCAAATTCTGTTAAGTATCAATCACAAAGCCTCATTACCCTTTCTATAAGCTTATATAAGCTTATCATAGCTATTTGTAAGCTTATATTAGTTACAAGCTGTTCTAATTTTGAAACAATCAAACCAGTCAACGAAAGTCAAAGAAGCTCAAAATAAGCTGTATTCATGAAATTAGCTGTTCTGATAAGCTCACTTGGGATTCTAGCTTGTCTTTGATAAGCTAAAGCCATTTCCTGATCAGTTTCTACTCTTTCATAACTCATTCAGTTGTAAGATTTTTTTTTAATCTTTGCATTATCTACTGTATTACTGTTCATATGCTTAATTATAGCTTATTTTATTACTTATCTGCTTATTGGTACTTTAGTATTGTTCTTAATATGTTTTTATAGTATAGAATAGCATTTGCTTTGTTTTTCTTTAAATTATCATTAAGAAGCCAAATATAGCTTATTAGTATAATAACTTATTCTAGTTCTTATTTTCTGTTGAAATTAGCTTTTTAGGTCTTAATATAAGTTAATTTATGGTTTTCCTTCAATTTGATAGCTCAGCTTAGCTTGTTTTAGTTAAAAACCAAAACAGTCCCTTCTAAAGGGCTGTTTGGGTCATGGGTTAAAACGGGTAGAATCAGCTTGTCACTGTTCATGTGCTATCTTTCTAAGTTTTATTTTGCTTAAATTGGCCTAGATAAGGAGTTTCTAGTGTTGTTCTAGCTAATTTGAAAGATTTTGATGATTTGAGTTGGCTGTTGTATACTTAAGGATAGAAACTGATCATAACAGCTTATTTTAGAGATAAGTTGATTTGGTCCTTGCTTTTGGTGTTTCTGAGTTCATGATAGTCCATTAAGTGAGTGTCTAAAAGTTGGTTTGAAGTCACAAAGGTCCCAAGTAGTTTTGGTCAAATTCATAGTTTCTGCACATCAGAACCTTATATAGCAGACTTAAATTCTTAGTTTTTCCAATTTGCAGCCCATTTTGTGGATTTTTAATTTCTTCAATTTTAGTTGTTATCAGCTAAATTTTTGCACAATTGAAGTTGGGCTGCTCATCTAGTTTCTTCTATTTTTTTTAGATTTTTAAGAATTTTTGTTAAGTTCTTTTTAATGGCTTAAAAAGTGTTGTTTTTGCCCTGTGCATAAGTGAATCAGCAGACCCTAGTGTGTTGTTCGCTTATTGTATGGTCTTAAGTGCTTATTTTGTGAGTTTTTAGATAGATTGTTTATTGTTCTTTGATAGTCTTCATAATCAGACCTTATTTCAACTTCTTGAAGCTTTGAAATAAGCTAAAAGTTACCTATTCAAATCAAGCATACACTGAGTAATCAGTGTATACTTGTTCGAATAGCTCATTTCCCAGCTCATTTTTAAGCAGTAAATAAGTTGAAATTGGTTTGATTTTAAGTTCTATGTAATCCTTGCTAGGTCAGTTTTAAGTGGTATGAGCTTTTGTGGTCTGTAATGATCATTTAAGGGCTTATTAATTAGCCAAAAGTAGCCTTGTGGACTGAGTTTCCATTAGAATCAGCCCTTTTTAGCTTATTGAGTTTTCTGAGCTTAATTGCTTATCTTGTGGCTTATTTTGTTTTCCCTATTTCATTTTTAGCTTATTGTTAGTCCTTAGCTTATTTCAATTTCCCTTGTAGCTTAAAATCAGCTTATAGCTTATTCCTAGTTTCATTTTAACTTAATAACTAGACTGTTAATAATGTAGCTTATTTCTAGCTTATTCAGTAGGTATTAAAAATATTCTCTTTTCAAAAGTTAAATATTTTTTATAAGTTTAAAAAAGAAAAATAAAAAAAAATAAAAATAATAAAAAATTTTAATCAAGTCACTTATAAGCGGCCACTTTAATATGCTTTTTTCTGTGCTTATTTTAAGTTTTCAAAAATATTGTCGTTTATAAAAAAGTGCTTATAATTAAGTACTTTATCAGTTTCAAAAAGCAAAAATCAAAAATCTCTTCGTTTTCACTATTCACGACACGTTTCCACGAATCGAGAACACAAATTCTATTCAAACCTTCGTTGGGGATAACGACCCGGGTTACACATACTTCACTTGTGTTTCCTTGGAAATATAAATTACACATTGATTCCATCGAATCAAATTTTGGCGCCGCTGCCGGGGAAGGTTGAAGCGAATTTTTAAGTCTCGTTTGGCGATTCGTGTTTTGAAGACCCTTCTTTCGAGAAGTTATCATTTTCTCTCGTAAATACTATCTTATTCTAAAAACCCCAAAAATATTTTTCCTCATCCTCTTAAACCGTTTGATTCTATCTTCTTAACCCTCCTTAATATTTAATTCTCATGTCGTCACTGGGCTATCACTGTTTTGATTGTAAAAACCCGTTGATTGACAGTCTTCTTTGTTCAAAGTGTAAGTGTGAGCGGTGTGGAAATCATGCACCAAAAGGATCTTGTTATTGGTGTGAAGTAGCCCTCGAAAGAAAGCTTAATTCCATCGATAATTCTCAAAGTTTTTCCGAACACCCTCCACAACCCCAGCCATCTTCACTCACTCAGCATAATTGCTTTATATGTGGAGATCCGTTGGGGGATGATTCACAATGTGAACGATGTTTTTGCAAAGGATGTGGGTTTACTCATGGACTTTGCATGTGTTGCACTTCTGAAATCCAAAATACACTTGATTATCCAGATTTTCAAAACAATTTCAACCTTCCTCAGGATTCATTTTAGCAAGAACCGTGTTATCAAAACTTCAATGATACATCATTTCAAAATATGCCAAATGATCTTTGTGAGTATTGTGGAGGTCCTCACCAAAGTTTTGATTGTCAAACAAGTAATATGCTTGTCTATGAGCATGGCCCTTGTGACAATTATGATTATTCTTATCATGACCAACCTCCACATTATCAAACGATTCAAACTCAGCCTCAACCATCTCCTCAAGAATTATTCCAAGAAATTCAAGATGCAAGGAATAAACTTCAGGAGTTGGCTTTCAATGATTTATTCCAAAAACTTCATGATGTGAGGAATGAATTTAATGATTTGGCTGTTAAAAATGCCCAAGATGATCGTCATGGTAAATCTATGGAAGATTTACTCGCCGAAGAACGAGCAGCACAAAGGCATTTCCTATTTAATAAGGCTGCCATGCTCGATGACGAAGATGAAGACGACGAGGAGAGTACTATTCCTATGAGCGATATCATTTTTCAACTCCCCCAGTCTATTGCAATCACATCATTCTTTTCAACTTTGGACCCCAAGGACTCTCTTATTATGGGGGATGAGCATATTAACACTATTTCTGAAAAGGAATCGGACGAATTCATAAAGTCTAGTGCTGAGAACCTTTTCTCAATCCCAAGTGAGTCTGAGGATATATCGGACAATGAATGTGATTTGTCTATTTGTGATGATTATCCTCTTGACATTGAGGATGATTTTTCCGGGATTTTCTCTAACCCACTTTTCAATTCCAATGATGATTTTTCCTCTAGTGATGACAAATCACTTTCTTCTGAGGACGTTCAAAATAAAAGTCTCAAAGTCTATTCAAATTCTCTTTTTGAATTTGATGATGAGTACTTTTCTAGCAACGTAAATCCTCTTTTTGATGAAGTGTTAGAGAACGATGAGGTCAAAGACTCTATTATTTTTAAACTTGATGATATGACCTCAAATATCAATCCCGATATTCCAAAGGACGTTCTTTCTCCGACATATGTGACTTTCCCTTCTGAGGACAGCCATCATATCGAATTCACATATGTCGTTCGAGTTTTTCTACCTTTCTTCACCTATAAGGTAGATTGTCCTTTCCTTCACTCGTGTGGAAGTGAAGACACCATTTTTGATCCCGGCATCTCTATTTTTCATTCCTTTGAGCCGGATGTATCTCATCGGAGTGGAACTTTCAAGAACTTCAATGTTTATCCAAACATTTTTAATGAAAGTCCGATAGAGATTTTATTTTCCACATGCTCCCCCAAGAACCAATGAATTCGGGGTCGAGTCAAGCTAGTGACTCGGTTAACAAAAACATTAGCACTTCATGGGTGACAACCCATGTTTCTGACTTCTTTCTATTTTCTGACACTAAGTGTGGGGGGATTCATCTACTGTGCTTTGTTTGTGTGTTGTTTGCTCTTGTTTGCAGGTTTCCCTTAGATCGTGATGATTGATGCGCCTGTTTTCAATCCAGCCGCCCAATATCCGATCTTTTTGCTAATGATTATTTAGGGATATCTTTTTAATCCTTTTTCTGAAAAAAAAGAATTCTGTTCCACACTTGGTTAGTGGTATTACCTTTTTACGTTTAAGTGTCGGCATAATAGCCGGTACTTTGAATATTGAGGGCAATATTCAATTCTAAGTGTGGGGGGGGGGGGGGGAATTCTCGCGAATTTTGTCACATTGTACCTTCTAGTGCCCTAGTACCCCCGTTTTGGCCAAAATTTTCAAAATTTTTTTCGTTTTTAGATAAGAAATTGCAATAAAAAAAGAAGTGTTTAGTCTTGATTAGGTTAGAACAAAGGGAATCCCGACTCTGCCAGAGTATTGATCTAGCTGCTTCCTTAATGATTAGACTAAGGTTTTACGATATGTGCAAATGAAAATGCTAAGCGTAGAATAGTTGGTTTTCTTTAGAGCTTATATAAGTAATCTATGGCTTTTCCTCCCAGGAGATAACTAATCTGACTTAATTAGTACTTATTTTTCAAAATTTGAACACACAAAATCATTTTTCTATACGATTTTGAAAAATACTAGTTCAAAGCTTTATTTAAACTTCGGAACAAGCATATGTCATAGTTGCAAAAGTTAAGTAATAAATGTACGTGCTAAAAAGCTACGGTTCAAGATCGGCCCTTGGATCCTTATTTCCAGAAGGCGTTTAGGTCTTGGCTACCCTCTTACACCGGCCCTTGGACCTCTAATTCAGGAATGTGTGAGGTCTTGGTCTAACACCCTTAGATCCTCATTTCAGGAATGTTTAGAGTCTTGGAACTCTCCGTTGTAACGGCCCATGGATCCTTTATTTCAGAAGGTGTAAGGTCTTGGTTCCCGTGAAACTCCGTTAGTTTATTTTGCATAGGTATATATATATATACATATATATATATACATATATATATATATATACATATATATATATATACATATATATAAATATACATATATATATATATATATATATATATATATATATATATATATATAAAGAGAAAATGAAAAGAAAAGAAAATGCATTAAATTTTGAAGCTTGCTTGTTGTAAATTGGTTCCCGTGAAACTCCGTTAGTTTATTTTGCATAGGTATATATATATATACATATATATATATACATATATATATATATACATATATATATATATACATATATATATATATACATATATATATATATACATATATATATATATATACATATATATATATATACATATATATATATATATATATATAAAGAGAAAATGAAAAGAAAAGAAAATGCATTAAATTTTGAAGCTTGCTTGTTGTAAATTTTAAATCTATCTTTTAACTAGTATTAGTCAAATTTTATAAAAACGTCGATTTTTGTTATCAAAATTTTGAAAATCAAGCATAGTCACCTAACTTGAATAAATATGGGAGTGAAAAGTTAAGTCTCGGCTTACATAGATTATTAGTATAAGTAGTGTTGGCATTTTACCAAAAGCATTTGCACATTGAATTTAAGCTTAGTTGGGAGTATAAAAAAAGAGGATGACGATTACAATTCCCTGGAGACACCCATTTTGTGTGAATCCCGTTCCATGATACCATTTTTGGAAATCAAGCATTTTATTTATTTTTGTTCTAGTTTAAATTTCTTGCATTTAATAAAAAGTCAAAACGGGGTATGCTTGGTATTCTTTTGATCCTTTCATTACTTTATATGATCGGATTGCTAGGGACTAGCAATTGATAGTGTGGGGGGATGATGAGTGCCTATTTACTCATCATTTTATGCCCATATAATACATAAAAAATGCTAAAAACGGCCAAATATACCAATTTATACTGCAGATATCCTTGGTTTGTGTTTTTATGTATTTCAGGTACAAAGGATTGAAAACAGGGCAGAAAACGGACATTTTTGGATTGACTCGACAACGTTTGTGCATTTGATCAAGTGAAGACGAAGTCAAAGTCAACCCGGGATATGGCATTGGAATGAGCTTGGAAAAATGAACCCGAAACCAAAACCTATTTTTCACCATTTACCCGAAACCTAAATTACCTAAACCTAACCTAATTAACTAAACCCAAAACAAATAATAAACCCAACCCAATCCCTAAACCAAACCCGGATCCAACCCATTCAACCCGTCTGTTTAACTAATACCAGTCAAACTTATCACCCTCACCACTTGCCCACCATGTCCTCTCCTATGTTTCCTAAAACCATGTTCCCCCTCCTCACATGCTATCCTTCACCTCCTGTCCCCCTCCTCCTCACTCCACTCCAAAACCCATCAAAGTTTGTCAACAAAGCTGGCACAAATTGGCGCCAAAATAAGAATGGAAGGCTGTGATTATTTCAAGAGGATCCAAGGGCTCAGAACATTTCAGAGAAGCACAAGAAGAAACCCTAGTTTTGAATTCTATATATAGAGGACCTCATCACCAGTTGTAAGGGTCCCATTTTCATGTATTTAGAAAATTTAGGCCGAAGTTAATTATTGTCTCATTTTAATTTCTGCAATTTTAATTCAGTTGTATTCCAAATTTCAAGTAAACTTGTACTCAGTTTCAGTAATAATAGAAATTCAAGTTTTTGTTAAGTCGAATTAAGCTCAAATTCTGTTAAGTATCAATCACAAAGCCTCATTACCCGTTCTATAAGCTTATATAAGCTTATCATAGCTATTTGTAAGCTTATATTAGTTACAACCTGTTCTAATTTTGAAACAATCAAACCAGTCAACGAAAGTCAAAGAAGCTCAAAATAAGCTGTATTCATGAAATTAGCTGTTCTGATAAGCTCACTTGGGATTCTAGCTTGTCTTTGATAAGCTAAAGCCATTTCCTGATCAGTTTCTACTCTTTCATAACTCATTCAGTTGTAAGATTTTTTTTTAATCTTTGCATTATCTACTGTATTACTGTTCATGTGCTTAATTATAGCTTATTTTATTACTTATCTGCTTATTGGTACTTTAGTATTGTTCTTAATCTGTTTTTATAGTATAGAATAGCATTTGCTTTGTTTTTCTTTAAATTATCATTAAGAAGCCAAATATAGCTTATTAGTATAATAACTTATTCTAGTTCTTATTTTCTGTTGAAATTAGCTTTTTAGGTCTTAATATAAGTTAATTTATGGTTTTCCTTCAATTTGATAGCTCAGCTTAGCTTGTTTTAGTTAAAAACCAAAACAGTCCCTTCTAAAGGGCTGTTTGGGTCATGGGTTAAAACGGGTAGAATCAGCTTGTCACTGTTCATGTGCTATCTTTCTAAGTTTTATTTTGCTTAAATTGGCCTAGATAAGGAGTTTCTAGTGTTGTTCTAGCTAATTTGAAAGATTTTGATGATTTGAGTTGGCTGTTGTATACTTAAGGATAGAAACTAATCATAAAAGCTTATTTTAGAGATAAGCTGATTTGGTCCTTGCTTTTGGTGTTTCTGAGTTCATGATAGTCCATTAAGTGAGTGTCTAAAAGTTGGTTTGAAGTCACAAAGGTCCCAAGTAGTTTTGGTCAAATTCATAGTTTCTGCACATCAGAACCTTATATAGCAGACTTAAATTCTTAGTTTTTTCCAATTTGCAGCCCATTTTGTGGATTTTTAATTTCTTCAATTTAAGTTGTTATCAGCTAAATTTTTGCACAATTGAAGTTGGGCTGCTCATCTAGTTTCTTCTATTTTTTTTAGATTTTTAAGAATTTTTGTTAAGTGCTTTTTAATGGCTTAAAAAGTGTTGTTTTTGCCCTGTGCATAAGTGAATCAGCAGACCCTAGTGTGTTGTTCGCTTATTGTATGGTCTTAAGTGCTTATTTTGTGAGTTTTTAGATAGATTGTTTATTGTTCTTTGATAGTCTTCATAATCAGACCTTATTTCAACTTCTTTGAAGCTTTGAAATAAGCTAAAAGTTACCTATTCAAATCAAGCATACACTGAGTAATCTGTGTATACTTGTTTGAATAGCTCATTTCCCAGCTCATTTTTAAGCAGTAAATAAGTTGAAATTGGTTTGATTTTAAGTTCTATGTAATCCTTGCTAGGTCAGTTTTAAGTGGTATGAGCTTTTGTGGTCTGTAGTGATCATTTAAGGGCTTATTAATAAGCCAAAAGTAGCCTTGTGGACTGAGTTTCCATTAGAATCAGCCCTTTTTAGCTTATTGAGTTTTCTGAGCTTAATTGCTTATCTTGTGGCTTATTTTGTTTTCCCTATTTCATTTTTAGCTTATTGTTAGTCCTTAGCTTATTTCAATTTCCCTTGTAGCTTAAAATCAGCTTATAGCTTATTCCTAGTTTCATTTTAACTTAATAACTAGACTGTTAATAATGTAGCTTATTTCTAGCTTATTCAGTAGGTATTAAAAATATTCTCTTTTCAAAAGTTAAATATTTTTTATAAGTTTTAAAAAGAAAAATAAAAAAAATAAAAAAATTCAATCAAGTCTCTTATAAGCGGCCACCTTAATCTGCTTTTTTCTGTGCTTATTTTAAGTTTTCAAAAATATTGTCTTTTATAAAAAGTGCTTATAATTAAGTACTTTATCAGTTTCAAAAAGCAAAAATCCAAAATCTCTTCGTTTTCACTATTCACGACACGTTTCCACGAATCGAGAACACAAATTCCATTCAAACCTTCGTTGGGGATAACGACTCGGGTTACACATACTTCACTTGTGTTTCCTTGGAAATAAATTACACATTGATTCCAGCGAATCAGTACCTTCGTCTGTTTTTCAGAATTCGGTAATTTTCAAAAATACGTATAAAATCAACCGTAAGCCCGTAGGAGTCGTGCCACCTATCGTTTTAAACGTAATTGAGTCTAATTTCACTTAAAAATATTTTTAGAAAGTGATTGTAAAGTAAAATTTATGAATGTCTTCAATTCGTAACAGAGAGTCTTTTCTGGTCATGCCGATTGCACAAATTTTTTGTCAAATCACAAAGTGAACATCACACGTTGATGCATTCATGATTTCAAGGTGTTGAACTTGATCAAATTTTTAAATGGGGTGGAAAATAATTTATTTTCAAATAAAGTCAAGCTAAGTGTACATTGTTATACTTAATACACAAAATGACGATAAGTATTTTTGTGTGTTTTGCTAAATGACTATTTGCTTTTCTTTGTGTCTTAGTATTGTTAGTCAATACTTTTGTATGCTTATTGCTATCTTTAGTTGAGCTAATTTTATCTATAAGCATAAGTGTGTTTCATGCCTTGTTGCTATGTGTCGAATATTAGTTTTTCGGCTTATGCGTCAATAGGACTTAGGCTAGAGTTCCTGCACTAAGTTGCGTAATTGAGTTTGCATTGCATATAGGCGTAGACCATTTTTCTTGCATTTGTTGCAAGCTTTTAAAATGGTTTATTAACCTTCTTAGGAATAGAAACTAAGTTGGTAGATAATGTGTGTCGAAAGATATTGTCTTACACAATTATTTTTTCAAAGGTTTAAGTGTAAAAAGTATATCACCCCAAAATACTTAACACTCTCATAAAATCCGTAACATGATCTTTAAAACATTACATCATTTTGTCTTGTTTGACCATGGGTTGTCTAAACAAGATAAAAGGTCATTTTAATACATTAGTATTTAAGTAAAAGAAAATGTATTAAACTTGCATTGATCTAACACACATACAAAATGTTTTAAACATTTAGTATTTTACGTATGTTGTATAAAAATAGTTAAGATTATTATTTTTATACTAATGAGGTGTCGAAAAACTAAGAATATTATACTTAATAATATAAATAGTTTTTCACAAATAAAATAAATGACAATATCAAAGTAGTTACTTAATATGTCATTAACCTCACACATACAACTAGTATCAAAATAAGTGGAACACACTCCTTAAATTTTTATTTTCTTTTTAAAAAGGAGTGATCGTGAGGGTCAAGAAAGATTTCGAGTACATATCAATTCATTATTCAAATTATGATTGATATCATCATCGAATCTAATTGACAAGTTTTCAAGTGTGGACATGAAATTGGAGTCATTATTTGTCTAGCTTCAAGATAACATCAAAACATGATGAAACATATTATCTTGAATCTACATACTCAATCATACTCGATTGTTATGAAAATAATGACATCCTCTCAAGACGAAAACAATATGCATCGGATCATAACTCACACTTGTGTTGAGGATGCCATATTAAGTCTTCTTGTCCAATGGTTGTGTTCCAAACTTTAAACTAACATGTTTAAAAGATGCATAAAATACACAACAAAGTAGGATTGACAACTTGGATGTTTCATCCGAAATATACAAGTAATTTACATTGCAATGCAATTAGTAAATGTGTCATTTCCGAAAAACCAAACACGAGCAAACAAACAACATATGTAAACTTTGCTCATGAACGACTCAACACTCAAAGTCACACGTCTAGTAATAGTGTCACACATAATATGTTATTAACTATTATGTAAGTCATCAATCTCGAGAATATCACATGTATTTCTCTTATCAAAAGATTGACAATGGATAGCTTATGTCCTATGCATCTCATTTTCTTTGTAACATGAATGGTTATGTTACAAGAGAATACATTGCATCATGTTAACAAATATAGGATATTAGAGTTGAATAATAACCTAATACGACATGTGTCATTGCGTAAACAAGTAAAATTGGCCATACACTAAAATACTTGTTTCACAAAGCATTCGTAAGAGTGATAAGTTTCCTCTTAGAAAAGCATACTTGTTGAAATAAACAGTGTGTCTCATTTTAAATAAAATGCTCACAAGATCTATTGAGGTAAGTAACCTTTACTAGATTCTCACTCAAGATATGCAAAGGAGCATTCTTGAAACACACACACACGATGTAGTAGGTTCTACATTGTATCACATTAGAGTGTCTCTTGGTTCTAGGAACCCAAATCATGTTAAAATAACATGTAACAACTCAACAAACAAAAATGTTGTCCAAGAGATCATAAAATACACCATCTCCATCAAACAACCTTTAAATCTCAAACACGAAATTAAAACATCTCGCTTGCCTTTGTTAGGAGTTGTGTAAGACATGTCATTTTCTTAACCGACTTTCAAAGTATGGTTAATTGAGTCATATTAGGCCATGTATAAGCAAAACAAGATAAAATCATATTTGCTATACTTCGATAGGCAAATATAGGAATTTAAATTCTTCTAACATGAGAATGACTACTGGAGAACCTATCGCACTAGAAATTCAATTTGACCTAACGGTTGGATTGCTTCCAGGAGAGAAGTTGGGTTGGTGTATAACCCGTAAAAATGGTCGTGTTTAGCCTTAATTGAGCACCACTAGTGATAGTCTCATACTCATTCTCTAACTTGAAAAATTTTCATTCCTACATTTGACTAGAGATAGCTTACATCGGTGAACTTTATCTCCCGTTAGGATCTCATTTTGAACAAGTAGTAACTAGGATCTTCCTTAGCAAACCTAGATTGCTTGCATCCCACATACGTGTTTCAAAATGATAACATGTTCTCATAAGATATGATTAAATGTCTTCATGATCTTAAATGCTAAATGATTATCATGTTTTACATGATGCTTGCATTTATTCCTTATGTGCATATTACATGATTTACTTGTAAAGTTTGCACCCACACTATGGCCTTTTGACACATTAGGAATTAGGTATGCCCATCACTATGAACCCTTAGAAGTCATAGAGTCATACACTAGTGTCAAAACCCATAAGTCAAAGTGGTCACGAAGTTACCCTAATTCCCAGTCATCACTTCGCCTTCTTCCAAGTAATACACCCTTTTGTCATGGGAAGGTTAGGAACAAACCTAGTAGAACTCGGAGTAGGGTTGACAACTTAAATATTTCATCCGAAATATTCAAGTAAGTTTAACTTGCGATCGCAATTGTTAAATGTCATATCCGAAACATCATACTCAAGCCTTTTAACAACATATGTTAAAACGCTCATCCAAAAGCTAAAAGCTAACATCAACCTTCGGATGACAAAGGACTCACGAGTTACTACATAAGTGATTAGTAGTTCCTTTCATCCTCGTGTGAATATACACGTCTTAAGATCCCAAACCCTGCTGCAAATCAGCACCATAGGCCTAGCTTCACGTCTTTCAAAACCCCATGAAACACTCGTGTGCGAAGCACATCGAAATCCGTAAATCAACCAAACCTCTCAACCGAGAATCCCTTAACCATCTCCGTCTAGGTCTAGGAATGATGGAACATATTCCATAAATCTTATGACTATTTAAATATTTCACTGGAAATATTAAGTCATCCTTCACATCGCTCTAATGACTACCTATGTATTTCCTTGGAAATATAAAAGTCATTTCTTCTCGTCTAGTACCGTTCGAAGAATTTATTAGGTATAAATTCTCGCCTCGTGTCGAAAAGTCTCACTAAATCAGCGAGATTTATTCGAAAAATCATCTTAAACTCCGATGACTACTTAAATATTTCATCCAAAATATTTAAAGTGTATTTAACTTGCGAAATGCAATTAAATGTCATCTATCGTTCTCGATCAACGTTCATCGAATCCCGTTGGATTCATTCATAAAAGAATTTATTTGGTATAAATTCTTTTAATCTAAAGTCCAGAAAAATCACAACATATGTGAAATTTCTTTGTCAAAAATCTTGCTTTCAATTCTCACCAACACCATCAAAACCCACTCGGTGTAGTCTTGAACCCAAAACCGTCTCCTATCAGAAAATGATTGTATCTATCATCTGATTCCTTAGCCGTTTCCCTCACATTTCCGCATGGTACTAAACACTACCAATGCTTCCGCATCCCACTCACCTTCCACACACCTCAAGCGAAGAACCGCTAGGATAAGTTGAGATAACCCCACTAGAACCTTATCACCAACCTCACAACTCTGAAGATTTTATCTTCTTAACCCTTAGGATATCTCCAAGTAATCACATGCCTCATCATATAAATATTCCATGAATATTCACAATGATTGAGAAGAGCTACGTGACTTCAAAGGTGAAGTTTATCGTATGCTATCCACCACTTGTCATGACGTTACTAAGCTCATCGCTTTCGTCAACGTTTGTTTTCCTCTTTATCTTTTACATCTTGTCCGGATGGTCATAGATTGAGGGGGAGCGAAAACACACTCATATAGTCTTTCACCAAACACTCTCAAGAACACACAAATGTGGTTCTTATTCCCTAGGAAACTTCCATTTAGCTGCCCAGAACTAGGCTGCACAGGAAAATTCGTGACTTCCAGGTCACGGTACCGTTAAATAGGCCACGGTACCGTTAAATTTAATGGTACCGTGTGGTATTTAGTGGTACCGTGCCTATGTTTGACGAATTTTCACTGTTTCCTTTAGATCCCTGCATTCCTAACCTCAAACCTGCAAAATCTTGCAAACTCACATACACCCTAGGATTCCCTCACTACACCATAGGACTCTAACACCAACTTTAGTTCGAATCCCACAACTCTTGCCTATATAAGGCCTCACCATTGCAAGCTTATCTTGCATCTCACCTTCAAACCTCACATTAACATCTTCATCACACTCAAACCTTATAACCTTCAATTCATCACACTCAAACCTTACAACTACTCCTCACTTTGGATAAGTGATAGTTAGTTCAACAACCTTCAATCCTCACAAACACACGAAACCCTTCATGCACCAAATTATCCCTAACACACAACTAGGATCATCCAACCTAGAAACCTAGAACTTCGTTACCTTAACCCCGTTAGAGATATCCACCAACAATCCTGTTAGGATCACATACACCTTTTTCTTTTCCCTTTTGAAATATATCATGCATCTCATTGTCAGTGCAAACGATATATTAACCTAAACCATCCTTTCCCACCTTTTCTCAAAGGGCAAAACCAATATCTCCAACCACATCATCATCATCCTCCACCTTTAGGATTCCCACACCCTTACCTCTACCAAGTCCACCACAACCTTTAGCTATCACACTAACCCTATCACCATCAAACTTCTTTGGACTTGGCACTAACACATCATCCTTATCACCATCACCACAACCACTAATGGGTCATCCCATTATTTATCCCCTACAACAACATAACCCAAGTTGTCCTATTGTCACCACAACCAACACTCTTCCACCTTATGGAATCATTTAGGTATAACCTCTATCGAGTCTACTTTATGGCACGACTTGTCATAATAGTAATCATTTAGAGTATGTCTTATCAACAAACTATCCTTAACATCAATCATCTTAGGTAGATGATTATGTTGTTCAAAAGGTTTGTTAGAACTTTCCTTCCCAATGACAACTTGGAAGAAGTCATTTAGTGCGTCAGTCAATGAACGAATCTCGTTCTTGATTAGCGTGATTGAGTGAACAATTACACCTTAGGTTTTTGGTCGGGTTGTGACACTTACGTGTTAACATAGTTTAACCCTTGCATGTCTTGCTATGTGTATTCTATCCCTATATGCTCCTATATTGTTATATATTATGTTGCACGAAGCTAACCCTTGATGTAGGAAAAGCCTTTGTAAGAATTTGATCCATGGATCCGCTAGATACTAAGGTAAATAAACAAGGGGATTAAGTCACCATAGGGGAGCATTGAGCTAGAGGGAGCTCGGGAGTATTTGAATACATAGCATGGAGTCGTCTTAACAAATGGTGATAGAAGGCTTCACTGGGATGATGCAAACTCGCCTTTCTGGGGAGAAAGGAATGTAGTTCAATAAGGGGGAGTAGGGAGCGCTCGAGACAACTACCTTTTTGATTCGACAAAAAGGGGAGAAGGGGAGTGTAAATAGGTAACTTTTACATTTTACTATGTGTTACGGTTTACATATTTGTCATCATCAAAAAGGGGGAGATTGTTAGTGCAAATATTACGATATTTAAACTAAACGGTTTCTTCGGTTTTAATAATGACAAACATGTAACTTGTAATACATAACGTAAAATGTGCAAGTTACTTGTAAACACAAAACATCAATGCATACTTACATCAGCACCTCCCGACGTCTCAAGTATGCTTCAACGAAGTCGTAGATTTCCATCCCGACATAAATCACTCAAGGTATGGACAAACAAATCTACTACTTGACAAATGATCAAAGGATTTTATTTTTCTAAACTTCACATTTTTAATGTGACAAAACATTTTTTCAAAAATATATTTTACAAATTATTTTTGAATTTAAAAGAAATGTTTTATTTTGAAAAATATGTTTGAAAATCCCAACAGTCAAATTCCCCCCCAAAACAGCTCCTAACATCCTCAAATAAACCTTCCCCACTAAAGACAAACGAAGGAGCGTCCACGGTTCCTTTAAATAGGGACGGCTCCACTAAATTTAGTGGAGCCGTCGGGTATTTAGTGGAGCCGTGGGTCTGTAACGGCTATTTTTTCCCTTGCCTATAAATAGTGGACCATTTCACACTTCCAACTTGATTTTTCCAGTCCTTTTTCTCTGGTCTAATCCCTCCTCACTTAGATGACTTTCTTTGATCATTTGGAGAGTCTTAGGTTGTTTAAGAGTGATCCAATCATCCACTCAAGTGATCCTCTTCATTCCTCTTGATTAGCAAAAGAAGAACACAAAGTATCCAAGTAGATACAAAGTGTTGTCATCCCTCTTGATTAGCAAGAGAAGAACACAAAGTATCCAAGTAGATACAAAGTGTTGTCATCCCTCTTGATTAGCAAGAGAAGAACACAAAGTATCCAAGTAGATACAAAGTGTTATCATTCCTCTTCATTTACAAGAGAAGAACTCAAGGTATCCAAGAAGATACAAGAGTTGGAGTTGTTAGGTCTTGTAACATTTGTTACACTCTTGATTGTATCATAGCATACATCAAGATTAATTTTCTTTTGTGTGAGAGAGAGAGAGTCAAGATCATTGTGATCTTAAGAGATAGTGAAGATCTCTTGAAGCCATTGGGCTTGTGTGATTGATCATGTGGATCAAGGGTAGATCGGGTAGATCGAGTCAAGTGGGTGTAGATCATTGTGATCGTGTTGAGATCTTGGAGATCTCTTGGAGCCATTGGGCTTGTGTGATTGATCATGTGGATCAAGGGTAGATCGGGTAGATCGTGGTAGATTGGTGCTAGCTAAGATTAGCACTCGACATCTAGCTTAGTGTCGGAAATAGGATAAGCGACGTGTATGGTGTAGATCGGGTAGATCGTGGTAGATTGGTGCTAGCTAAGATTAGCACTCGACATCTAGCTTAGTGTCGGAAAACAAGTTAAGCGACGTGTACGGTTTTCTCCGCCTAAAGGGAGTTTGTTGATTAGTGAAGTAACTCTCTAGTTGGGTGCTCGGGGAGTGGAGTAGGGCGAAGAGGAGCTTCGTGACCGAACCACTATAAATCACCGTGTCCGGTTTGCGCCTTCTATATTTATATTTGCATTGCATATGTGTTTGTGTGGCTTGTTGCTCATGTAGTGATTGATCATGTATGTTCCATGGTTTGATTGTGCATATGTTGTAGTTTACTATAGTCATCTCTAGATGCTATATACTCATTGTTGACACTCTTCATATTACGTCACACTTGATCGGGTGTTTGATACAAAAGTTTTAAGTTTTTAAATGGAAACGTATTCACCCCCCTCTACGGTTTCCACAATCTCCATAAATCCAAAACCAATCAATCTCAGCCAAACACCTTTTCTTGTGTGTGTCATCCAACATCTCTTAAATCCATCCGAGAACAAACTCCTGGGTGTGTATTTACCAAACTCAATCTTTATCCGCGAACCAAAAACATGTAAACGTACCTTATAATAATCATGATTAGCCACCAGTTCAAATCATGAATCCCAAAAACAATGTACTGTTACTACCCTCGCATGCTTATCAGCTTTAACCAACCATACTTGTTGCAAACTGATGTCAATCAATCACCAAGCAGCTCTAATTACTTCAAGTAGCAGTATAAATGACCAATACAACTGCCTTTATCCAACAATTTTAAACAAAAAGTACTAGCAGCATAAATTATTAACGAGCGGTACAAACTTACATAAGCAGTACAAACTCATAATACGAGAAGTACTAAGTTCCCTTGGCCTCGAAAGCAGTACCAATTTAGAACGGACAACATAAACGATCAACAAGCAGTAGTAATGATAGATAGCAGCACTAAATCTTTCAACGAGCAGCACCAATATTCATTGTAGCAGTACTAAGTATTAGGAACAGACTAACTTTTATATCGGACAATATTAATGTTCAACGAAAGCAGTACTAACTGAATATAGAAGCAGTATAAACACTATACGCAGCAGTACTAACCTATATGGACAGTACTAACCGGTCAGAGAACAAGCAGTACTAATGAATGTATGAAACACAGTAGTACTAACTCACCCACATATAACCAGGAACCTCAATCTGTCCACGTGAAGATCTATTCCCAACAAGGTTTATTCGCATGTATATCACCAGTATCTCTACTCACAAAATCAGTAACCTCATTCATATATCTGAAGAACAAACTCTCAACTAAAAATTTAAGCACGTCAGCTAGGGTTTATAAAAACCAAAAGAATTCAGGCGCATTGACTGGTCCTTAATGCATCAGACCTTTAACTCACACAAACCATCTTCTTATCTTAGTAATTAACACCAGGTGAAGAGAACAAAAGAAATCAATACCCTTAGAAACCCTAATCAATCAAATCGTTCACCATATCCTTCTTGTAGGAGTAGAACCAAACCAATCAGCTTCTAATCGACTAATCCAAACGAAGTTAATTCACCAGATAAAAAGAATTTGAGACCATTAGAAACCCTAAAAATCAATTACTTCAGGAAAACCCTAAAAACATACCTATTATACTTATATCCATTCTGACATGAGAACACGATTAGAGCAAGATCTTGAAGCATAATAACCTTGTGTATAGAGAACCTCCAGCAACGATTTCAGCCTGATCCAACGGTTAATGAATGAGCTATTGCCTTTTCAAAACAGCACTACAGAAAGTTATGAAAATTGAAACCAAAGTCGATTTTGTTCTTAATTCTTCGACTAAAAACCTTGTGAATCCCAGATATCACGAGCCCCTCGCTCTGATACCACCTGATAGAACTTATGCATGCCATCTATAAGTTCTTGGACCGTTTATGACTCGAGGTTGTTTAGACCTCATATTATCTAGGAACAATAATAACGAAAGCGGAATATTCAAACAATGAATTAATGTTATTATGAACAAGGTTTTTCCACAACCAAGCCTTCAATTTTATTAAACATAATAAAATGTGTTACCTACCTATAACAAGGATCAAGATTGATCTTGAGGCTACACAACTAAACCCTAGCCATTTTTCTAAGACTAAACGCCTAGACATACACATACACCTTTAGTTGACTACATTGTTACAAGACTTAATAAACTCAGCACCCCTATGTCTCTTTATATACTAGAGACATCTAGGGTTTACAAAGGAAAACACTCCTAATACAATAAGGAAACTAAATATTCTTTTAAGCATATCTTCTGGAATCTTCTAAAAGCTCTATCTTTTTGTAGTTTCTCTTCTTGTCACTTTAAGTCCTTCATGTTTCATTCTTCATGTTTGTATCATCAAATCTGAAAAACCCAACACACTTGATAAATTTTACACTTACCCGAAGTGGTAGGACCCACTTTCGGGAATAAACACAATAACTCATCTTTGGACAATTTGACCACATATCGTCACAATAGGATTTTTGGACTGTAGAAATATCATAAAAACCCAAACCTCGGACAAATTATGTATTAGGGCTCGTAACACTTGTAAGGAATTAAATATTCCATAGATTTGATGATACAAAAGCAAGAAGAATGAAACATATATTATACTGAAATGATAAGCAAAATACGTAGCAAGGTACTGCTAATGCAAAAATGGAAGGTACTGCTAGTGTATTTTAAAGGTACTGTTAGTTCATAAAGGTACTGCCAGTACAAAATGGAAGGTACTGCTAGTGCAAATGGTACTGCTGGTTCAGAGCAAGATATGAAGGTACTGCTAGTATATGAAGATACTGCTAGTACAACAAGCTGCTGATGCAAAGAATCTGCTGATGAATCAATAAGTCATACTAATGCTAGAAAGATAAAAACCAAGAAGATATTTATTTTGTATGAGTCATGTTTATACAAAATAATATCTAGATATTTGGTTAGTCAACAAAGTTGAAAAGCAAGAAGCAAAATGGAACTTGATGACTGCCACCTACACAATATAGCAAGTGGATGACTAAGACTTATCAATTTGTAAATGATCTCCTTATGTTATAAAAGGAAGATCATACCCCTTAGATTAAAAAATGGTTAGGTGTGATTAATTGTGATTAGTCATGGTAATCATCTAGGTGCTTCGTACTTTCATATTACAACACCAAGTGTGTTACAATGTAAGAGCATCTAAACGAGTGTGTGTGTGGGGAACATCAAGACATGGGGTCTGATGTTAAAACATTGAACATGGGGTTCGATGTTGTTAGTTTGTTTAGCCTCAAGGATCTATGATCCCTGATTAGAGTGTAATCGTACTACCAATGATCAAGTAGTATTGGGGCTAATGAAATAACAAACGGTGAATTCCACAAAACCTTGTTGTGATAGTATTGTATTCTTCATTTGAATATTCCGCCAATATTATCATTGTTCTTTAAACATAGTTAATCCTAGATCAAAGGTGTAACAACCTAGAGTCCATAAACGATCTCGTAACTTGTTTTAGTAGATGTAAGTAGCTTTAAAACAAGTTTCCACAGTTGGTATCAGAGCGGGGGGGCTCTGGATCTAGAAAAGAAAAGGTTTTAGCTAAAGAAAGAAGAAAAATTCAGATCTGGTTCGTATTTTCGTAACTCACTGCAGGGCTGTTTTAAAAAGGCGATAACTCCTTCGTTAACCGTTGGATCGAGCTGAAATTTTTGGTGAAGGTTCTTGGTATATCAAGGTAGATTCTCACCGGAGGGATCTTGAATCTGAGCCTTAGGTTGCAAGATATGCATCGTTGAAAACTGCTGCAAAAACAGTTGAGGTATGGTCGAATTTCTTGGTTTTTCTTTCTTGGTTTTCACACACATAGGAGAAGAATCACACACAAGAGAAGAGTTGGTTCTTAAAAGATAAAAAGGCTTGTTTATCAAGGTATTATTGGTAAAGAAGATTAGTTGTTACTTATTTGAAGTTGAGGTGGAATTTTTCAAAATTGTGTTTTATCATATCTTTGGAAGAAAAGATAACTTGTTTGTGCTACAATTTCATATGACTACGACTTGTTAAATCTAGTTTTCATAGGTCAAGGGGAGGATGGACGAAGACCTAGTTAACTATCACTTAAAGGAGTTACTTTGTAGTGCTCAGTGTCTCATAGGAAATGAGGATTTAGTCAAGAGATTTCGATCTACTTATATGTTGTTAGTATAAGTTCAAAGGCAAGTTTAGTACAAGATATAGAACACAAAATTGGTTTGTTCAGCTTCATCAACAAGTTGGTAATGATTGGTTTTTATTTATCAGTCATAAAAGCCTACAAGAATGGAGATTCGAATGGTTAACATATTAGTTTCAAGGGAAGCTTCAATGTTAAAGATGTTTAACCATTTATTGTATTTGTGCAACACCACAAGAGAAAGTTATTGATTCTTATTATTGTTAATTAGTATTGCTACTGATGGTTTAAAATTTTGATGTCTCAAGTTCATTTTTAGATGCGGAAAACTTCATGGAGGGAAGTTTGAGATATTAGAAGGATAGATTTGATTTGTAATATTAGTTTGTAGTTGTAAAAATCATATTTGTAAATTTCCTATTTGTTGATAACAAAAAGGGGAAGAGACGTGGTGGATAGCATAGATTAAGGGGAAGACAGTATAGTTTTCATTCATGGTGAGATTTAATTATCTCAATCTCTCTACTTCGTCTAGGGAAATTCGTACAAGAATGTGTTTGTTTTGTAATCATCAAATAGGGGAAGATTGTAAGGAATTAAATATTCCATAGATTTGATGATACAAAAGCAAGAAGAATGAAACATATATTATACTGAAATGATAAGCAAAATACGTAGCAAGGTACTGCCAATGCAAAAATGGAAGGTACTGCTAGTGTATTTTAAAGGTACTGTTAGTTCATAAAGGTACTGCCAGTACAAAATGGAAGGTACTGCTAGTGCAAATGGTACTGCTGGTTCAGAGCAAGATATGAAGGTACTGCTAGTATATGAAGATACTGCTAGTACAACAAGCTGCTGATGCAAAGAATCTGCTGATGAATCAATAAGTCATACTAATGCTAGAAAGATAAAAACCAAGAAGATATTTATTTTGTATGAGTCATGTTTATACAAAATAATATCTAGATATTTGGTTAGTCAACAAAGTTGAAAAGCAAGAAGCAAAATGGAACTTGATGACTGCCACCTACACAATATAGCAAGTGGATGACTAAGACTTATCAATTTGTAAATGATCTCCTTATGTTATAAAAGGAAGATCATACCCTTAGATTAAAAAATGGTTAGGTGTGATTAATTGTGATTAGTCATGGTAATCATCTAGGTGCTTCGTACTTTCATATTACAACACCAAGTGTGTTACAATGTAAGAGCATCTAAACGAGTGTGTGTGTGGGGAACATCAAGACATGGGGTCTGATGTTAAAACATTGAACATGGGGTTCGATGTTGTTAGTTTGTTTAGCCTCAAGGATCTTTGATCCCTGATTAGAGTGTAATCGTACTACCAATGATCAAGTAGTATTGGGGCTAATGAAATAACAAACGGTGAATTCCACAAAACCTTGTTGTGATAGTATTGTATTCTTCATTTGAATATTCCGCCAATATTATCATTGTTCTTTAAACATAGTTAATCCTAGATCAAAGGTGTAACAACCTAGAGTCCATAAACGATCTCGTAACTTGTTTTAGTAGATGTAAGTAGCTTTAAAACAAGTTTCCACAACACTTTCCTAACTTGTCAATCTTAGTCCCTATCACTTATAAACCTCAAAAACTCTATGTACAATTGCATAATTGATATAATAATTGTATAAAACTTTCTTGCATTCATACTCTATTATTTTAAAACCTAAGATACAACATATTATTTTTAGGTTGCTCGTAGGACTTCTCGGTTTACTCGTCACTTTATTTACATCTTGCTATTCACTTCTGTTTATGGTGAGTTCATAGACATACTTTTACTCTACTATTTTATAAACCCATTGGGGGAGATACATGTTATTTTACAATTTGGACACAAGTGCTTTAAACTGTATGCTTACTTGAAAATATTGTTGCTAAAGTACCGATATTGCCAAAATAAGTCCCTAACTGTATCATGAACCATTAATCACTTCCATGTGAACGCGAATATTGTGAATAGGCCTATTGGGATTGACGAATCCCGTTTGTGTCGATCAGCTAGATATCACAAACGCACTATATTTGAATAATTAGGTAAAATGGCAAATTACCTTTCAGGGCATTGGTTCATTCTATGAACCTTCAGTCAGTTTGCGTTTCATGAGCTTAGTGCAATAATAAATGCTTTATGATTATTATGGGTTACGCAATTGTCTCTTAAACTTGAAATCTTGTGGTCCATTATTTATCTATAAACCTGTGAATTTCACTCAACCTTTGTGTTGACTTTTTAGCATGTTTTATCTCAGGTCCTTAAGGTATTTGACAAGCACGAAGTCGCACGGAGAATGTTTTGATGTCTTGCATTTTGTTATCATTCGATAAACCTTTATAAACTTTTATATTTACATATTATGCACTCTAAAACTATTTGGGACCTCTTGTAACACTGATGTTTTATTATGATCGAATGATAAGATTTTAAAACGTCTCATTTAGAGTCGTTTTCTATGATTATGACTGTTGTACTAATAAGTAGCACCTCAATGATATTACATTCCGCTGCGATATTTTGGGGGTGTTACAGTTGGGGACTTCGGCACCTCCCCACGACCAATATTAAGGAATGCAACGCTTCAATTAAAACAAGGACGTGACAATTCGACAAATGAGTAGGAGATAATGATGAGTGTGTAAATACTCATCATTTTTGTCTCATCTGAACTGCAAAAACATTTAAAAACACTCAGAAATGCTTCAAAATACAGAAAATATCCTTGAATTGTGTTTTTATCTGTTTCATGTGCAAAAGGATTAAAAACGGAACGAAAACGAGCATTTTTGGATCGACTCGACAATAATTGTGCATTTGATCAAGTGAAGACGAAAGTCAAAGACAGAGTCAAAGTCAACCCCCAAAATCCCAAAATTACACAAATGGTCCTTGGGAATAATTTCTATTTTTGGCATGTATGGTCCCTGAATTTTCAGAATTTGCTACATTGGTCCCTTAAACTTTGTGCCAATTCCATTTCTAATCCTAAGTTAAAACCTACCCAATCCTTAACAAACCCAACCCAACCCTTTTAATAAACCCAGCTGCTAAGCTAAACTACCCAAAGCCCAAACCCAACAGCCCACTCCCTTCCCATTTTAATAAAACCCAAAACCAGAGTTTGACTCTGGTCAAACTCTCCTTCCTCAATACCACCTCGCCAAAACAAAACCATACCACCATTCCCATGGTTTCTCTGCAACATCACCTCACCACCCCCTCCTCTCTGCTACACCCTACCTAACAAAGCCAAAAGCAATTAATGCTTCTTCCTCCCCCAAGTTACAGTACACAAGTGGTTTTCCCACTTATAACTTTTTTGGCGCCAAAATGTGAATTAATGGCTGAGATCATTTGAAGTTAATCCAAGGGTGCAGAATGGATCAGAGATGAAGATGAGAGATATCCCACTTCATTTTAGTATAAATAGGACCCTATGTAAGCCTTAAAGGGCAAGTAGTTAATTTAGCATAATCGTATTTCTTATTCAGTATTTGTAATTTTGTAATTTCAAGTTTCAGTTGTTAATGCAAGTTAAGTTCAGTCTATTTAATCTAATTTCAAGCAATCTTGTACTCATGTTCATCTATAATAGAATTTCAAGTTATTGTTAATTCGAATTAAGCTCTAGTTAAATTAAGAACCAATCATAAACACTAAACACCCTTGCTATAAGCTTATACAAGCTTATTATAGCCTGTTGTAAGCTTATATTAGTAATAATCTGTTCTAAAATCAAGAAATGAAGAAGGTCAATGAAAGTCAAAGAAGCTCACCATAAGCTCTTCTGGTGGAATAAGCTGTTCAGGAGAGTTGAAAGTGGTTTTCTACCTTGTCATTGACAAGCTAGTAGTGTTCTGTTCTTAGTTCCATTTTACATTGCCTCAAACAGTTGTAAGAAATTTCTATTTTCTTGCATTAATTTTCCTAGTACTATTCTAATGCTTATTTTGTGCTTATTATGTTATTTCCTTGCTTATCTGTGGTATTTGGAGTAATATAAGCTTAGTTTGATCATTAGTTTATCTTAAATTCCATTTTCCATTTAATACTTAAAATCAGTCAAATAAGTCAAATATAGGTGTTAGCTTATTAGTGCTTATTTCTGTAGTGGAAGTTGCTTATTAGGGGTTAACTAAGTTAGATAATCAATTATTAATCAATTTTATAGCTTAAATTAGTAGGTTGCAGTTAAAAGCTCTAAATCAGTGAACTTTAAGGGGTGTTTGGCTTTATTGGTCAAACGGGTAAAAACCCATATTCACTGTTCATGTGCCATAGTTCTAAGTTTAATCTTGCCTAATTCATCATATGGGAGTTGTTAGAATAAGTTGTTGCCCTGTTTTTGGAGATTTGTAGGTTTCTTTGAACTAGTGCAAAATTTAGCATCAAAACTGAGCTGATAAGCGCAGTATAAGCTGAGCTTGTTTAAACAAGCATTTTATGGATTTTTAAGTTCATTTCATCTGTTTAAGTGTGTATCCATAAGTTTGTAGTATTTCAGTTGGTTTTGAAAGACTCAAGTGCAATTTTCCATCTCTGCTGCTTTAGTATACACTGAGCAGATTTGAGCTTTTTTTAGCTTTTTCTCAGCTGCTTATCTGCTCATTCCCTTGTCCTAACTTCCTGATTTATGGTTTGCTTATAACTCATAGTGCTAGCTTTTAGATAATCATTTGGTATTGCACTTTTCAACTTGTTTCATAGCTTAAAACTGGTCTGCAATTTCCTGCAATTTCCTGATTCAAACCTGCTCTAGTTTTTGGTTTCTAGACCATCTGATCTAGTGCTAAATTGGAGTTCAATTGGTCTGTTAGAATTAGGGCTTTGAGTGTTTTTGTGTAGCCTGTATTGCTAGGAAGGTTTTGCCCCCATAAGATTCCATTAATCAGCTTATTTGAAGTGCTTAATCTGATCTGCAAGTTGGCCATTTCACTGATATTTCTGAATAATTTGTGATCCTGCTCAAGTGCTTATTTGGCTTATTCTGTGGGATAAGCTGTTTGATTTAAGTCATTTTAAGCTTAAATAAGTTGTTTGAACTGTTTCTGAGCTTGTGGTATCTGTTAGTGCTTAAGTGCTTATTTTAGTGCTTATTCTAAACTGCTTATTAGCCCAAACAGCTTGTTTGGGTTTATAAAAGTCCTGATTTCATTTTTCCTAGCTTCCTAATATCATTTTAGATTTTTCCAAAAAGTTTCAGAATTTTCTTAATAGTTTTAGTATTTTTAATCATTTAATTAGTTTAAAATAGTAATTAATTCATAATAAATAGAATAATAATCAGAAAAATATAATTTTAATTTCCAAAATTTTCTTTTCTTAAATAGAACTTAGGAAAAATAGTAATACACTTGTAGGATTAATTTTTAGATATTTCACTTTTTAGTCCCGTTTTAGAATCCTCGTTACGCGTTTTTAATATAATCTGTTTTAACCTTAATTTTATTTTGAGAATTTGTTTCTCATTATTTAATTAGAACATCATAATAAAAGCAAAACTTTCATATCCCAATCATCAATCACTCTAATCCAAACCTTCAACGATTGCCCATTCACACCTCGTTAGGACACGACCCGGGTAATCACTTACCTGGTATCACATACACAACGTGAGTTTTTGCAAGTTAGCCTTTTCCTAAGGGTTGATTTGTCTTTATTCACGTGTATCCGTCTGCATAATATTTATATATACGTTTTAGCACGGATCAAATTTTGGCACCGCTGCCGGGGAGGTTGTGTTGCGACAATATCGTTGAGATTTTTAGCGATTAGTGACTTGAGATCCTTCCTTGTGAAGTTCCTATTTCCCATAAACCATATAAAATACAAAAATATTTTCCTTTTCTTTTATATATATATATATATAATATCATATAAAAATAAAAAACCCAAAAACATTTTCTGTTTTATTGTAAAATAAAAGATAAAAGTAAAATTAAAATAATATTCCTCAACTTGGGTATTGATGAGTGTCTAAATACTCATCATTTTTACCTAATCTGAGCTGCCAAAACATCCAAAAACACTCAGAAATGCATCATAATACTGAAATTATCCCAGAATTGTGTTTTATATGTTTCAGATGCAAAATGTTTAAAAACAGATAAAAAACGAACAAAGTTTGCATAATTGGCAGTTTCAGTCCCTCAACTTTCAAAAGTTGTCAAAACTAGTCCCTGGTTATTCTAAAAACAAGAAAAGTCATCAAAGGTCCTTTAAGAATCATAAAATTACATAATAAGTCCTTTGGTGCAAAGTTTCATAAAATTACAAATTTAGTCCCTCAACTTTGAAAAATGTCAAAAATGGTCCTTAAGGTTTTAAAAATGGAGAATTATCAAAAATAAACCTTTGAACTAATCATATATGGCATAATTGGTCCTTGTGATATTTATTGTGAATTTACAGGTTGGCCCTCCAATTTTCAGGAATTACAATTTTGGTCCTTGTGATTTATACAAACCAACCGGACCCTAATCTAAAATTAAACCCAACTACCCAACCCTTATTAACCAACCCAGTCCACAACACAACCAGCCCAAGCCCAATCTTTAAATAACACAACCCGACCCAACCCTGGTATTTAAATACCAGTTTGACTTCGGTCAAACTGTCTTCAACCTCACAAACCCGCCAAAACAACCTCACCCATAGTATCTCTGCAAAACCACCCCCCATCTTATCCCACTTACCTAACAATACAAGGAACATTAAATGCTTCTTCTCCACCTCCTCCTAATGCATTAAATGCTATAAACCTGCTCAATCCACTATCTCTAATTTTGGCGCCAAAATCCAAATCAATGGCTGAGATCGATTTGAGATAATTCAAGGGTGTAGAAGTGATCAGAGAAGTCGGCTAAGGGTTTCCCAGTTGTATTTTGTATATATAGATCAATGTAATAGGATTTAAGAGAGTAGTTAAATTTTATTAAATCGTCTTTTATTTAATTGTCTTTCCTTATTGTAATTTTCATTATCAGTCATCAATATAGTCAATTTACAGTCATTTTGATCTCTCTTTATTGTATCTTGCATTTAATTTCAGTCACTTTACAATTTCATGCTTTACTGTAATTCGTTTTAATTTAAATGTTGTTTGGAATAGCTTGTTCTCTATTTACATAAGCTTATATAAGCTAATTATAGCTTACTGTGAGCTTGTGTTAGTTTAAATCAGTTCTAAACCAAGAAATCCAAGAAAGTCAATGGAAGTCAACCTGGTGGCCATTAAGCTGTTCTAGGTGATATAAGCTGATCTTGGAGGATTTTCTGGGTTTTCTAGCTTGTTTCTGACAAGCTAGATTGGTTCTTGTTCATTGTTCTTTGCTTCATAAGTTCTATCAGTTGTAAGCTTTTTCTAAGTTTTTGCTTAATTTTCCATTTTACTGTTACAGTGCTTATTAGTAGCTTATTACTTGTAAAACCCTAAAATTCGGATACCAAATTTACGCCTAGTTTCGAATTTTACCCTAAACTTTGTAACCTTTTAATTAAACCTTAAACTATATTATATATGTAATATTTAGTAGCCTTCACAAGAAAGTGATAAAAACCGAAAATTTAGTAGCCTTCACGTTAGTTAAATGTTTTGGTAAGACCAAATATTACTTTCAAAATAGAAGATTTGCATGTGTTCAATCATTGCCTAATCACGCTCAACATGCCAAAATTTAGACACACGGTTTTCCAAATTTATGGACACGTTATTCCCTATCTTATGAAAACAATATGACACCACTTGTGCCCTTCCCTTTTTGCACCAACCCTTAAATGCCCATTAAAACTCTTTTAATACTTACCTTTTCTGTGCCCACGCTCCTCCTTTAATTGAGATACAAACGCTTCTAAATGTTTCTCCTCTATCCTATACATACGAAAGTCAAAACAAAGCAAACAATAATTTGATCCATAATACACATTGCATTCATACGCTGACCAAAGTAATAACACACAGTTTCACATACAAAAAGAAAACAACAAAACAAAACTCACTTTTCCCTTTGCTCCCATGCGTACCTTGGGAATCAAAGAACACAACAAAACGATGCATCCGATCTGCTGTTCTTGGACGTGACACGACTATAGTAGTTCGATCTCGATATATATACTTGTTCGAAGGGTGTTGAATGCATTCGTAGGGATGGTACGATTGTATTACGTTTCTTGTGCTCCTCTCGTTTAAGCCAACCATTAAGGTATCCCATATTTTCATTTAACGTTTTTTTCTTGATTCGTCTATAAAATTCACCACACATGAATATAAGATCAACATATTTTATTTCATCTAATAGAAGTCATGCGGAGATTAAATATACACATGCCACGTGAAATACATAAGCACGCCTCTTATATAAACATAACTTATGTTTTGAATAAATCTGCATGCCACAAACAAGGTACGTGTATCTTAATTAGTCTTTCACATCTTGACTAAGGTTTCATAATCTTGATAGAGAATATGTAATTTTTAATTCAACTTAGTAATAATATAGATATCACTTTAAAATGATATTGAACAAATTGATAAGAACGCTATTATAATTCTCATCGTGTATACAAGAACATATGACTATACTTTTGTTTTGATTTGTACTTCCATTTTCACACAAAATTGTTACTGTGGACTATTATAGTTAAGATATTACAAGAAACATATATTCCCACCTTGTGTCGAGACATAGGCTATGTTTGTGTCGTAGGTTTGTGACTGTCTTGTGTCACGTACTCGGTCCCTTATCGACCTTGGTCACGCACCTTTAATACTTGTTTTGAAACTATCGGTTAATGAGAAAGAAAACTAAGAAACCCGAAGTCCTTGTTATACGAAACTTTCATGGAGATTTGTGGATTGTGGCTCGATTTGCAATGTGAATTGAAGTCTCGTATTAGCAGCCATGTGTCGACCCTAAGTATTAACATAAAACGCACCTGTAACCGTTATTAATCAATGGTGTAAAGAAATTTCGAAAACAAGAAACTGAAAACGAGTAATATAGAATGCGAATCGATTTCGGATATATTTTCATACGAAGGAGATGACGAACATGCATGGATCTTAGATATATTTGATATATACACGTTCAAATATGAATATTGAATAAGAAAATATATATTTTTTAATCCTTAACTTTAATTATTATTACAATAAACCTTAGACTTTGTTAGAATGGCATATTAGACCCTAATCTTTGGAAAATTGTCGCAACCAACTCTAAACTATGATAATGGTAATATTAAGTTTAAGTTTAATAAATTGTCCTTGTAATTTGGAAAGTTGCTAAATATGTAAACTTACTAAATATGAGAAGTTACTAAAAATGGAAAGCATACTAAAATTCATTTGAACTTAAAATAATATTTGATATTTAATTCGTATAGGTTCTGTGAAGCGGGATTGATCCATGTCTTGTGTTCCATCTATTCTGGTTTGTTTTGCTCTGCTTCAAGGTACAGATATTCTGACCTTATCTCTTAAGGTTTCTCATGATTCATTTACATCCTTTTGGTATTAGTTCGATTATGATACCTTTGATCTGAGCCTTCCTAGTATGGCTTCCTTTGACTTATGCTCTATTTGAACCTTTGCTATGTGCCCTTCATTCATAAACTCCGATCTTTTGAACCATCATGATATTGAACCTTTTATGATTATGAACCTTTCATGCATGAACCTTTAGTTATAAACTCTTGACCATGAACCTTTGCTTATGAACCCTTGCTTATGAACCTTTGCTGATGAACCTTTGCTTATGAACCTTGCTTATGAACCATGATTATGAACCTATGATTATGAACTTATGAAACATGATTATTGACCTATGCAAGTAAACTAAAAACATGATTCATGATACTTGACCTTTACCCTCAGTTTGATACTACGAGCCACTCACTAGGCATGAGGGTTTCATGTCCATGTCAGTCGATGCACCGATGGCATGACTCTAGGGCAGGAGAGTGATGACCTGTCCCGTCCCTGCATGTTATGTTTACGTAGAGGCAGATTATGGCCACCTGGGGCGTATGGATGCATCCTAGATTTGTTCATGTTCATGTTATGTTATGTTATTCATGGTGACTGATGGTGTGTGCGATACACGTCTTTCACACTCCGGGAGCTAGCTACTCCAACCCATGATTGAGGACACCCCTCATACTTACAGGATACCCATGATTGAGGACACCCCTCATATTCACAGGATACTAAGAGGTCTCCCCTCTGCATGTTTACGATTATGATTATGATTATGATTCATGTTATGTTATGGGCTCGTAGTGGATTTCTGACTTCCTTTACCATGTACCCTTTTACCTTTCCTTATGATACCATGTACTCTTACCTTTCATCTTGATACCATGTATTCATGCTTCCACACTCTTTTACTCATGTAAATTATACATTATACTACTGCTTGTTACGTTATATCTGTTCACTGAGCTCTAGTAGCTCAGCCGCGTTTCTTTTCCCACGGCAGGTTTTAGTTGGAAGCTGGGTAAGAGTGAAGAGATTTTGGACCTAGAAGACTTGAGTAGAAGCCATTAGAAGAGATGTACTTATGGATTTGATAGGCAGCTTTTATCTTCCTTTGTAATCCTTTGTATTGCAAGATTTCATTTGTAACCTTTGAGAACCATTGTATTACTATTGATTGTATGCTTTGTTTGATCTGATATGGAGCCATTTGTGTGATACTTCTACCCTTGCCGGGTTGGGGTGTTACAATTTATGGTATCAGAGCGACAGGCTGCGACTCGTAATACATTTACCCTTGACCTGTGTAAGTTAGACCACTGAGTTTCCACTGTATGCGCTCGTAAGATAACCTTTAAGAATTGCTTTAGGATTTCCCTATAGGAACTTAAGTTTTGACCAAGTGAGGAATGGGTAGACTATAAGGCTTTTGTTTAAGTAGCATTGATTCCGCATCACTCTGATTTATGCCCTGCTTGTTAAGCTCACGCTTTGCACCACCTAAGATTCCGACTCCGACCTCTGATTCTTTTGTTAATCATTTTGATGTCTTTTCGGGTATTCTGAGAATCTCTATGACCATGACTTACTTGATGCATTCTGTTATATGCTTTTGATAATCTATGAATCTCCTGACCCTATCTGAGTTCGTCTCAAACATCTCTATTCCCATGAGTATAAGAATGCTTTCCTCTCACTTTTGAACGATAAGACTTGCGTTGCCGATATGTTTTCATTGAATAGTTAGCTTTGATTTGTATTCTGATAAAGGATAGGTTGATTGATCATTGACGATTACCCTCCTATGTTCCACCTTCGGTGTTTGAAACCATTTGAACTCCCTACCATGATTTCCGATTGTTAAACTTTTGCTATTACTACCTAATTTTGTTCTTCACTTCCGACCTGTTTGATAAGCAGTTTGATACTCCTCTGACCGTCCCGAAGGTCATTTAACCCTAATGTGTTTGACACATTTTATAAATTCATTACCCGTGCTGGATAAAAATGTATCACCTGATAGTACTATGTTCTTGCAAAGTCCATTACTACTCCTATGAGAACTCTGGCGATTATTAGTCATGGATATGACGATAATTTTGTCTCGATGTGAAAGGGTTAACTGAGCATGATGATACTGATAACTGATATTCGATATGCCTCACTTTTGACAGTTATACGATCCTTGTATTACCGATGATTCACAACCTACCTGCCACTTATGCTATTTAGCCAAACAAGAATCCAACACCTTGAATTGTTCGCTTATCTATTTCCACACTTTGATGAACCATGTACTTGACTTTGATATATGAACTATCCGTCTGGCTTGGCGACCGTACTCATCCTACGAATCCGTTTGCTTTTATATATTCGATTTTGTGGTCTTTAAGATATGGATTGGCTGGCCCTCATACGCTGCCAGGGACTACTGTATCTGATTTGTGACCTTTGGTAATATGTTTCATCCCACTTTCGTTATGATAACCTTTAACCGCTCAAATCTGTTAAGCCTAACCTGCTATGGAAACTTCTATCTCGATTTCATTTGATTGTTGATTGCCTCCTGACACCTATTATCCACTCTTAGAAAACTTTGGCCTTGGAAGTTTTATTGTGCAAAATTTTCTGGTGTTCTCCGATGAAACTTTGGGTTTTCCCTCCTGTTTGAGAAGTAGAATGAAATTTGAGCCGATCTCAGTTGACGAACCATGACGCCATAGAAGTTGAGAAATTGGAGAAGATGATGGAATATGATTTTGTTCACTTCAGTGTTTCATTTTGAACACCCTGTTAACTTGTGAAGAAGAAAGAGAAAACTTTGGAGTATTGACTATCGTAAACCTAATCGTATCACTACCATGACCATCTTTCAATTCAGCGTATCAATGATTGATTCTATCTTTGTAAACTCCGTACCAGACGACCTCGGTGGATGATTGAAGGACTGAAGAAGCAACCACAAGGACTTCTAAGAAAAGAGATGACTATTTGAGAGAAACCTCCGGGAAGTATTTCAGTTTTATACACGAAGAGGAACATGTAGACCATCTTGTAGAATGACCCTTTATTCTGGAAGAAGTAGGTTTGATTGACGTCCAGAGATTGTAGCAGACAACACTACCATACATCAGTCGGTGACGGCAGCTCAGTTGGCGAATTCCGAACTATGCTGAAGACCTGTCTAAAACCCGCAGTCTTGCTTCTCTATTCATTTTAGTTGTACTAAGATGAATTGAGAGTAGAAGCAGACTCGCGGATGGGAGAATGCACAGTGATCATACCGGAGATTCACGTTACTATACCACAATCCCAAGGAGAAGTGCCGAAGGCTTGAGGGACCAGACTCGAGTTGATATTTCTTTTCCACGCTATGATCATACGATAGACTGCATGGACTTGGAAGAAGTGTAAGATCATGTATTTGAATGGACGATAATTCTGAAGCTAACGTTTGTATTCGGAAGAGTTGATTTTGTGAAAAATTAAGCTATGGACGACGTAATCCATTTCCTCTTGACCTACTCAAATTTTCGTTAACTGATGATAGGACCCCTTTGAATGAGTTGTGTTTCCCTGTTAGAAATTCCGCTCGATGTTCATCCTGCGTATGCTAGACGATGGTTTTGTTATGAGGAATTTGGCGAATGATGGACGATTCGATGCTTAAAACGAAGTACCAAATTCTGATAGACATTCTGGGACTTCCGTTAACTCTTTCGAGTAGTTCGTTCTCCTCTTAGCTATGGATTTGATTTTTGATGACCTCTGAGACAGTAGAAGTACTAGGTGGATTAAGATAGGTGGCTTTGATTACGACTTGAGATAAAGTATGATCATCATGAGGGCATATTTATGTGGTGCTAGTATTATGACGCCTGATCAACGTGATAATACTTACACCATATAACGTGCACTCATTGTGGCCATAGGATATCTTGGGGAGTACCTAAGAAGTTTAGAATTTGAACTCTGTTGGATTATCCGTGATTTAGTGAGACTTTAGGTCCATTCTACCTATGCGTATACTCTGTTTTCGTTCGTTAGATATCGGGATGACTTTGGACTCTCGTTTTGCATTCCGTTGACCTCAGTTATAAATCTTGAACTCTTTGTAGAGCTCTTTACTGTTGAAACAGTTAATTTGATTTGAAATCTTGTTCGTATTCCATATGAGCTTTCTAGAAGATTCGCCTATCGTCCATATTATGTTGCATGGACCTTTTGATCAGAATCAACTTATTTTGTCTCCTTCTGAGAAATTTGAACCCACCTCATTTTGATTCGAGTCATGAGAAACTATTTGGTCTGAAGATTTTTTTTTTGGAAGAACCTCCTCGGGTGTGAGAATGTTTGTGACGACCTTTTGCGGTTTACTACGACTTCGTTTAACCTTGCGACTTCAATTTTCGAGGACGAAAATTTTCTTTTAGAGGGGAAGAGTTGTAAAACCCTAAAATTCGGATACCAAATTTACGCCTAGTTTCGAATTTTACCCTAAACTTTGTAACCTTTTAATTAAACCTTAAACTATATTATATATGTAATATTTAGTAGCCTTCACAAGAAAGTGATAAAAACTGAAAATTTAGTAGCCTTCACGTTAGTTAAATGTTTTGGTAAGACCAAATATTACTTTCAAAATAGAAGATTTGCATGTGTTCAATCATTGCCTAATCACACTCAACATGCCAAAATTTAGACACACGGTTTTCCAAATTTATGGACACGTTATTCCCTATCTTATGAAAACAATATGACACCACTTGTGCCCTTCCCTTTTTGCACCAACCCTTAAATGCCCATTAAAACTCTTTTAATACTTACCTTTTCTGTGCCCACGCTCCTCCTTTAATTGAGATACAAACGCTTCTAAATGTTTCTCCTCTATCCTATACATACGAAAGTCAAAACAAAGCAAACAATAATTTGATCCATAATACACATTGCATTCATACGCTGACCAAAGTAATAACACACAGTTTCACATACAAAAAGAAAACAACAAAACAAAACTCACTTTTCCCTTTGCTCCCATGCGTACCTTGGGAATCAAAGAACACAACAAAACGATGCATCCGATCTGCTGTTCTTGGACGTGACACGACTATAGTAGTTCGATCTCGATATATATACTTGTTCGAAGGGTGTTGAATGCATTCGTAGGGATGGTACGATTGTATTACGTTTCTTGTGCTCCTCTCGTTTAAGCCAACCATTAAGGTATCCCATATTTTCATTTAACGTTTTTTTCTTGATTCGTCTATAAAATTCACCACACATGAATATAAGATCAACATATTTTATTTCATCTAATAGAAGTCATGCGGAGATTAAATATACACATGCCACGTGAAATACATAAGCACGCCTCTTATATAAACATAACTTATGTTTTGAATAAATCTGCATGCCACAAACAAGGTACGTGTATCTTAATTAGTCTTTCACATCTTGACTAAGGTTTCATAATCTTGATAGAGAATATGTAATTTTTAATTCAACTTAGTAATAATATAGATATCACTTTAAAATGATATTGAACAAATTGATAAGAACGCTATTATAATTCTCATCGTGTATACAAGAACATATGACTATACTTTTGTTTTGATTTGTACTTCCATTTTCACACAAAATTGTTACTGTGGACTATTATAGTTAAGATATTACAAGAAACATATATTCCCACCTTGTGTCGAGACATAGGCTATGTTTGTGTCGTAGGTTTGTGACTGTCTTGTGTCACGTACTCGGTCCCTTATCGACCTTGGTCACGCACCTTTAATACTTGTTTTGAAACTATCGGTTAATGAGAAAGAAAACTAAGAAACCCGAAGTCCTTGTTATACGAAACTTTCGTGGAGATTTGTGGATTGTGGCTCGATTTGCAATGTGAATTGAAGTCTCGTATTAGCAGCCATGTGTCGACCCTAAGTATTAACATAAAACGCACCTGTAACCGTTATTAATCAATGGTGTAAAGAAATTTCGAAAACAAGAAACTGAAAACGAGTAATATAGAATGCGAATCGATTTCGGATATATTTTCATACGAAGGAGATGACGAACATGCATGGATCTTAGATATATTTGATATATACACGTTCAAATATGAATATTGAATAAGAAAATATATATTTTTTAATCCTTAACTTTAATTATTATTACAATAAACCTTAGACTTTGTTAGAATGGCATATTAGACCCTAATCTTTGGAAAATTGTCGCAACCAACTCTAAACTATGATAATGGTAATATTAAGTTTAAGTTTAATAAATTGTCCTTGTAATTTGGAAAGTTGCTAAATATGTAAACTTACTAAATATGAGAAGTTACTAAAAATGGAAAGCATACTAAAATTCATTTGAACTTAAAATAATATTTGATATTTAATTCGTATAGGTTCTGTGAAGCGGGATTGATCCATGTCTTGTGTTCCATCTATTCTGGTTTGTTTTCCTCTGCTTCAAGGTACAGATATTCTGACCTTATCTCTTAAGGTTTCTCATGATTCATTTACATCCTTTTGGTATTAGTTCGATTATGATACCTTTGATCTGAGCCTTCCTAATATGGCTTCCTTTGACTTATGCTCTATTTGAACCTTTGCTATGTGCCCTTCATTCATAAACTCCGATCTTTTGAACCATCATGATATTGAACCTTTTATGATTATGAACCTTTCATGCATGAACCATTAATTATAAACTCTTGACCATGAACCTTTGCTTATGAACCCTTGCTTATGAACCTTTGCTGATGAACCTTTGCTTATGAACCTTGCTTATGAACCATGATTATGAACCTATGATTATGAACTTATGAAACATGATTATTGACCTATGCAAGTAAACTAAAAACATGATTCATGATACTTGACCTTTACCCTCAGTTTGATACTACGAGCCACTCACTAGGCATGAGGGTTTCATGTCCATGTCAGTCGATGCACCGATGGCATGACTCTAGGGCAGGAGAGTGATGACCTGTCCCGTCCCTGCATGTTATGTTTACGTAGAGGCAGATTATGGCCACCTGGGGCGTATGGGTGCATCCTAGATTTGTTCATGTTCATGTTATGTTATGTTATTCATGGTGACTGATGGTGTGTGCGATACACGTCTTTCACACTCCGGGAGCTAGCTACTCCAACCCATGATTGAGGACACCCCTCATACTTACAGGATACCCATGATTGAGGACACCCCTCATATTCACAGGATACTAAGAGGTCTCCCCTCTGCATGTTTACGATTATGATTATGATTATGATTCATGTTATGTTATGGGCTCGTAGTGGATTTCTGACTTCCTTTACCATGTACCCTTTTACCTTTCCTTATGATACCATGTACTCTTACCTTTCATCTTGATACCATGTATTCATGCTTCCACACTCTTTTACTCATGTAAATTATACATTATACTACTTCTTGTTACGTTATATCTGTTCACTGAGCTCTAGTAGCTCAGCCGCGTTTCTTGTCCCGCGGCAGGTTTTAGTTGGAAGCTGGGTAAGAGTGAAGAGACTTTGGACCTAGAAGACTTGAGTAGAAGCCATTAGAAGAGATGTACTTATGGATTTGATAGGCAGCTTTTATCTTCCTTTGTAATCCTTTGTATTGCAAGATTTCATTTGTAACCTTTGAGAACCATTGTATTACTATTGATTGTATGCTTTGTTTGATCTGATATGGAGCCATTTGTGTGATACTTCTACCCTTGCCGGGTTGGGGTGTTACAGTGCTTATTAGTAGCTTATTACTTATATTTCTTGCTTATTATTAGTTTCTAAGTGTCTTTCATTAGTTAAATCATTATTTAATAGCTTGTGTCTTAGTTTTATTCAAAAACTCTAAAAAAGTCAAAAACAGTCAACTATAGTATAGCTTAATAAATTGCTTAATTCTGTTTTATAAGTTGCTTATTATAGTTGTTATAGGTTGTTTAGTCAATAAAAATTAGCAATCATTGGTCAAATTTTCTATTTCCTTTGAAAACTCAAAACAGACACCTTATAAAGGGTTGTTTGGTTTGAGCAGTCAAAAGGTCAAACAAGTAGTTTACTGTTACTTTGCACTTGGTCCAAGTTTGGTTAAGCTTTTATAAGCCATATTAAGCTGTTTTCAGGTTCTAAAAAGTTATTTAAGTATAAAATCAAGTTTTGAGTCCTTTGTGGAATTTTTAGAAGCTCAGCAGGCCAAATAAGCCATTTTAAGCCAAAAGCTCATTTTGTTCTTTTTCTTAGCTTGCCTGAGTTCCTTTGAGTCCATTTGAAGTATACCCAAAAGTTGGTTTAAAGCCCTAAGGCTTGTGCACTTCTGTGCAGCCCGGCATCAGCAGAATCAGCATATGCTGATTGCTGAGACTGCTGAACTAGCTTCAATTGTGGCTTATCTACATAAGCTCTTGCCTAGATTTTTGTGTTTCTGAATAGTTCATACTGCTAGCTTACTTTTTCCCCCATAATATTGCATCTCAGTGCTTATTTAGACTGCTTAATTTGCCTTGAAAGTTGGCAATTTTCCAAGGTTTCTGCTGAAACCTTGTTGCTGCTAATCTTCTTTCTAGCTTATTTGCTTGTGCTTATTTGTGTTTTCTTGTTGTTTTGTGCTTCTTATAGTGTATTAAGCCTTTCCTGAGCTTTTGGTAGAGTTTTGTGCTCATTAGCTTATTTCTAGCTTATTTGCTTATTGCTTATCTGCCCAAATCAGCTCTCCAGGCTTATTAAACTTTTGATTTTATTTTTCATAGCTTTTAAATATTAATTTTGACTTATCCTGAATTTTTCAGATTTTTCCTATGTCATTTAATATTTTTAATCTTTTTTATTAGTTTCTATTAGTAATAAAATCATAATAAATAGAAAAATAATCAGAAAAATATAAATCTAATTTTCATAATTTTCTTTTGTCATTTTTAATCTAGGAAAAATATAATATCATTTTTAGACCTTAAGAAAAACCAAAAATAGAAATAAAGTGATAGCTTCTATTTAATAGAATTTATCTTTTTAAATTTTAATTAAGTAAGTTTCATTTTTATAATTTTCTTAGCTTCTATTTACTTAATAATATTTTTAGAAAAAGTTTTAGAATTTTCTTTGTTCATTTAGTATTTTTTATAAATTTAAATAGTTTAATAAGTTATTAAATAATAAATAATTAATAATAATTAAATAAAAAGTATAAAAAAATATAATTTAAGTTTTTAAATAAGTTTTAAGTTATTTTACATTTTTAGGTTTTAAATTTTATAAATTTCAGTTTTAGTCCCATTTTAGATTTTCTGTTACGCGTTTTAAGTTTAATTTATTCGCGTTTAATTTTCCTGTGTATATTTGTTTTAATTTGTTATTTAGAATTATTAAAAAAGCAAAATCAAAAATATCAAATCACATCAATCACTCTAATCCTAGCTTTTCACAGTTGCCCATTCACATCTCGTTGGGAAACGATTCGGGTAATTACTTACCTGACTACACACTACACACGAACGTGAGTTTTTGCAAGCATCCTTTTTCACAAAGGGGTGATTTGTAATTATTCACGAGTATTCGTTCTGAGACTGTTTATATTTATATATACGTTTTCAGACGGATCAAATTTTGGCGCCGCTGCCGGGGAGGTGTGCTGCGACAGTTGTGTAAGTTTTAGCGATTAGTGATTCGAGATCCTTCTCCCAAGAAGTTCCTATTTCCCAAAAATAATATAAAATACTAAAAATATTTTTCTTTTCTTTTCTATATATATTATTATTATTATTATCATATAAAAAATTAAAAACCCAAAAAATATTTTCCGTTTTCTTTAAATAAATAAACAAACAATAAAATTAACCATCGAGAACCAAGACTGAGTACTACCTAACTGGGGGTACGACCATAATAAGTTCCCAAACCAAAGATTTAAAACTTGCCTCTGTATCACTTGCGAATATCGGCTCACCTTTGATTGCTAAACAAACTATAAAGGAGGTTTAAGGAAGTTTGACATTAAATTGTCGGACTGAAAGGAGCGGTTATTTAAGTAGCATTTATTGCTCACCTTTGCTCCTCCGCCACTCTGTGCGTTTGTCAGTCAGAGAGCTACCGTACGCTTGTTGATTATTGGTTTAAGTTCACTTGTGTTTTTTTCTCGATCTTGATTTTAATTGAAAAATTTTGCTAAGTGCATGCGCACTCGTTCTTCTAGGTCATCAAGCCCTTTCCGTGAGCTTGGAAACATACCTCGAAGACGTCGGAGACGTTCTGCTCCATCAGTCGTACCCGAGATACGGACTGATCCCAAAACCCCTGTCATCATGGCAGAAGACCGTCCTATGAATGAGCTTCTCCAGGCTCCCACCGAGGGTTATGGAGATGCCATTATTGTTCCAGCCATCGTGGCTGAGAATTTTGAGCTTAAAACTGGGTTGATAAACCTTGTAACATCGCGTCAATTCTATGGTTTTGAGAGGGACGATCCTCAAGATCACGTTCGATGGTTCAATAAAATCACATCCACCATCAAATGTAAAAATGTCCCGGAGGAATCAATCAAACTTCTTCTTTTCCCGTTTTCTATCGATGGGGCAGCCCGGATTTGGCTTGACAAACAACCCCCTCGATCAATTAGAACATGGGAAGATTTAGTCCAAAAATTCGTGAATGAATTCTTTCCTCCTTCTAAAACCACGTATCTGAAAAATGAAATCATGAAATTCTCTCAACGGTTTGATGAACCATTTGGAGAGGCATGGGATCGTTTCAAAGAATTGCTCCGCAAATGTCCTCATCACGGTTTTACCGATTTGATGCAGATGGACACTTTCTACAGTGGGTTAAACCCATCTGACCAAGATTCTCTTAATGCCTCAGCTGGAGGTAATTTTCTGAGCAAATCCACTAAGGAAGCCATTGCTCTCATTGAAAATAAGTCAAAGGTCCGCACTGCACGAGCCAGACCATATAATTCTCAGGCTAGTGCTGGTCCTTCTACTTCATCTCCCGTGAGTCAGTCTAGTACTGATACTCAGCTTGCTGAACTCACGAAGGTTATTCAAGCTTTGGTTTTCTCCACACAAAAGAAAGAGTCCGCTCCGCAAACTTCTCACACTGCTGAAATCAAAAAGGTAGAAGTTTGTGTTACTTGTGGTGGTCCTCACGCTTACTATAATTGTACTGCTACCGATGGCAATGCATTTGAAGTCAAAGCTTTAGCCGGATCTTCCAATCAAGGAGGTGGCCAATACCATCCTCAAGTGGAAACAAATTACCGTGCTAGCAATCAACATGGACCACCCGGCTTTCCTTCTCCTAATAATCCAAATAGGAATAATCCTAATCAGCAAAGAGGGCAAAACACGCAGAATCAATATCATGCCCCGAACAATCATTACCCACCCCAAAGGGGTAATCAAGGGTATTCAGCTCCTAATTCCCAAAGACCTCTCTCGAGTGAGCTTGATAGCTACATCAAGGTTAATGAGACCAATATGAAGGCAATGCAAAATCAAATCTCTAATTTGAAGAATGAATTTCAGTCCTCAATACACAAGCAAGGAACTGAGCTTTCAAATAAAATCGATCATTCTCAAAGCGAAGTTAAGAATATGTTTGCCAGTCTCATGGACCATCTCAATCCACCTTCTACTTCAGGAGGTCTCCCAAGTAACACTGTTGTCAACCCAAGGGGTGAACTCAAAGCTGTCACTACACATAGTGGTAAAGCTTATGATGGACTCAAGGTGATAAAGGACCCGGTACTTCACACTAACAATGGAAGTGCTAAATACGTCCAACCTTCGGTCATCCAAAATTCTACACCCACAATTGCTCCTCAACCGTCAAGAATAGATCCAACTCTATCACGATTTACGGTTAAAAGTTTGTCAACCAAACTTAGTGAGCAAAGAATAGCCAGATATTATTCCGAAATGCTCAATGCTGTTCCTGTCAGTGTGCTTGATGACAGTGATGATGACGGAGATACCACTTTCGTCAAAGCCATCACCACTCGGAGTGGTGCTGCTTATGAGGGACCCTCTGGTCCTATTCCTCCTCCGTTATTTGAAATGGAGAAAGAGACGGAGGATACAACGGACAAAGTGCAAATTCCTCCGGGTGTCCCTAAAAAGAAATCCAATCCGGGAGTTGTCTTTGAATCTGTTAAGACTCCTGAAGTTGCTGTCCCTAAATCCAAACCTTACATTCCTTACCCATCGCGCTTAAATGAGCAAAAGCTCCGTGAGAAGGCTAGTCAACAAAATGATAAATTCTATCAAATCTTTAAAGAATTACATTTTGACATAAGCTTTGCGGATGCTACCATTCTGATGCCCAAGTTTGCATCAGCAATCAAACACTTGTTAAGCAACAAGGAAAAACTGATTGAAATGGCTAAAACTCCATTAAATGAGAACTGCTCAGCGGTTATCTTGAAAAAGCTTCCGGAGAAGCTTGGAGATCCTGGGAAATTTCTTATACCATGTGTATTTCTGGGAATGGTTGAATGCTATGCCTTGGCTGATCTTGGTGCAAGCATCAACCTGATGCCTCATTCAGTATGGAAGAAACTTTCTCTTCCGGCTCTTACTCCTACATGCATGACTCTTGAGCTTGCAGATCGAACCATATCTCATCCTTGCGGCATTGCCGAAGATGTGTTTGTGAAAGTAGGTAAGTTCCATTTTCCAGCTGACTTTGTGGTTGTTGAATTCGACGCAGATCAAAAGGTTCCTCTCATTCTTGGAAGAGGATTCCTAAAAACGGGCCATGCTCTTATTGATGTATTTAAGCATGAGATCACATTGCGTGTGGATAAAGAAGCTGTTACCTTTAACCATGATCAAACTTCGAGGTACTCCTCAAATTATAATTCTGCATCGGTTAACCGAATCGATGTCATTGATGTTGCTTCAAAGGAGTACTCTCAAGAAAATATTGGTTATTTTCATAATTCTGTGAGTGGTAATCCCACCACATCTTCTCAACCTATCATTTCCGACTCTTCCCCTTCTCTCCCTCCGTTTGAGGGAAGTGATTCCAATTTGGAAGAGATCGAGGCTTTTCTCAAGTGTGATTCATTTCTGGAAGGAATTGATAACGCTGAGATTGATCTGGAGGGAGATATTCTTCTTCTTGAGAAATTGTTAAATCAGGACAATTCTTCTCCTCTCCCTCCCGTTGAACTTCCTAAAAAGGAAATCAAGTCAGTTGAGAAAACTGATAAATTTTCGGAGATCAAGTTTAAGGACTTGCCTCCTCTGCTTGAAAATGCAATTCTTGAGGAGGAAGTTCTTATCTTAATTGCTGTTCAGATCTCTCTTCTTCCCTTCACCTACCCGGTGATTTCCCCTATCTTTCACTCATTCGGGAGTGAGGATATTACCTTTGACCCCGGCATTGTCCATCTAACATTGGTTTAAATGCCGGATTTATCTCATCGGTGTGGAACTTTCATGTACTTCAATGTGTATACAAACATCTTGAATGAAAATCCGATGGAGATGGTCTCTTCCACTTACTTCCCCATAGACTTTTAAATTGCTTTTTCTCCTGGGCTGTTCAGGAACCCTTTGTTACGGTTGACAGTTCACAAGCGGTTAGCTTGCGTGGTAAACCTGACTGTTCGGGAGGAATCAACACAATTCGGGGTCGAGTCAAGCTAGCGACTCGGGAATCAAAAACAGTAGCAAAATATGGGTTTTCACCCATGTTTCACCTAAGTGTGGGGGAGATGCCCCACATGTTGTAAATATGTACAGTCAAAAAAAAAAAAAAAAAAAAAAAAAAGTGTGTGTATGTATAAAAATAATGGCTATTAATATTTCCCTTTCACGTTCTAAGTGTTGGTTTAACAACCGGTTCTTTGAATATTGAGGGCAATATTCAGTTCTAAGTGTGGGGGGGAATTCTAGCGAATTTGATCAAATGTACCATCTAGTACCCCCATTTTAGCCAAAATTTTAAAATTTTTTCTCACTTAGAACGCAATAAATGGTTATCAGTCCGCCATGTCTAACCCACATAAGGATTGGCTAATCGGAGAGCAAACGGCTCTTGGTAAAGATATATCAAATCCGTTTATGGCTTACAATTTGCCCAAAATTGTATGGTATTCGACTCACCATATCTTCATAAGTGAAGAGTTGGCTAGCCCGCAAGGTTATGGCTTGTGGTAAAGGCAGTGAAAAACCATGATTGGTAATCAGCTCACCAAAGATAATAGTTATAATTTATCTAAGAGTTGGCTAGTCCAGAAGCAAACGGATTTTGGTAAAGACAAATCAAAACCGTTGACAGCTGATGGTTTGCTCAAAATCATTTGGTTATCATTGTACCAAAGTATCACATACTAAAACATTGGCTACTCCAGAAGTAATGGCTTTTGGTAAAGAGATAAATCCATTAAGTTTTCTCAAATGATTGCTAGGGACTAGCAATAGTTTAGTGTGGGGGATTGATGAGTGTCTAAATACTCATCATTTTTACCTAATCTGAGCTGTCAAAACATCCAAAAACACTCAGAAATGCATCATAATACTGAAATTATCCCAGAATTGTGTTTTATATGTTTCAGATGCAAAATGTTTAAAAACAGATAAAAAATGAACAAAGTTTGCATAATTGGCAGTTTCAGTCCCTCAACTTTCAAAAGTTGTCAAAACTAGTCCCTGGTTATTCTAAAAACAAGAAAAGTCATCAAAGGTCCTTTAAGAATCATAAAATTACATAATAAGTCCTTTGGTGCAAAGTTTCATAAAATTACAAATTTAGTCCCTCAACTTTGAAAAATGTCAAAAATGGTCCTTAAGGTTTTAAAAATGGAGAATTATCAAAAATAAACCTTTGAACTAATCATATATGGCATAATTGGTCCTTGTGATATTTATTGTGAATTTATAGGTTGGCCCTCCAATTTTCAGGAATTACAATTTTGGTCCTTGTGATTTATACAAACCAACCGGACCCTAATCTAAAATTAAACCCAACTACCCAACCCTTATTAACCAACCCAGTCCACAACACAACCAGCCCAAGCCCAATCTTTAAATAACACAACCCGACCCAACCCTGGTATTTAAATACCAGTTTGACTTCGGTCAAACTGTCTTCAACCTCACAAACCCGCCAAAACAACCTCACCCATAGTATCTCTGCAAAACCACCCCCCATCTTATCCCACTTACCTAACAATACAAGGAACATTAAATGCTTCTTCTCCACCTCCTCCTAATGCATTAAATGCTATAAATGATGAAGCGAAAAGTGTACCGCTTTTAAGGGGTCATTTAAGCCCTAAATCGTATTTATTTGATCAAATATTGCCCTAAATCGTTCCTTTTGTCATTTTAGGTACTTTTGAGGAGAAATCTGGAAAAGGAGGCATTTTGGACGTTTTTGGAGCATAAAAGTGAAGAAAACGACAAAGTCTCAAAAATCGGCTGAAAGTTACCTTTGACGGCGTCACATTTTACTCTGGACGGCGTCATGCATTGGCAAGAAAAGTTGGACGTGAAATTTACTCATGATAAGCCAGTGAAAATAGCATGTGAATTCTGACGGCGTCACGCTTTAACTTGATCAAGGGCGTCACGGCTTAAATCAAAGAGGGACGGCGTCACGTACAAGTTCCGACGGCGTCAAGCCTTGATAAGCCAGAATGGATTTTTGAAGAGCTAAAGAGGGACGGCGTCAAGAAGGTCATCCGGGAACCCTAGAAGCGGCGAGGTGACGGCGTCACACTCCATAAGGTGACGCCGTCAGATCCAAAAATCTATATATAGTTTTCTAATTTTTTGTCATTAGGGAGAGCTTAGTGTGTGGAATTTTGGGAGAAAACCCTAAGACGAATTTAGCTTCTTTTTCAAGGCTTTTTGCCTTGAGATCTTCCATGTTACATTGAAAGATAAGTTATCAATTAATCATTCAATATGTCTATGTGTTGTTTGATTCTATCTTATTCTTGTCTTTTGTTTAACATGTTAGGCTAGATTTATCTTGTGTTTGCTTAGATCTAATGAAACCTAGCTATTGATTATTGGTTATTAGTGTGTTATTAGTTGTATTGGATGATTGTTTATCTATGTTAGGCTTAAGAAAATTGGCTAACTTCCTATTCGGTAACTTGCTTGAACGTCTTAAGAAACATGAACCAAACGCGTACTAAAGGTTTTTATGGTTGTATTTAATGCACAAGCGAATTCTAGTGATCCCATGTTAGGAGCTTCCTAGCCGGCTCGACATAGGAGTGAAGTAGGAGCTTGTAGAGTTGGGGAAGTAAGTACGCCACCCCACGAATGGTATTAAGGAATACACCCGTCATCCACGCGACTAATACACACTAATTAACCGGTAAAAGATAGTTAGGGAGTAAGGAAATCTAAGTAAACACATTTCTCCACATATAAGTTTCTCACCAACATTTTCATTTTTGTTATTTTATTTTATTTGCATTCGTAGTAATTTGGGTTAGTTGACTAGCAACTAATTCCGCCCACTCTTTCAAACCCGAGATTTTACTTGCTTTCATAAAAAATACAAAAACATAAAAAGAATCTTCCTCAACCCTTAGACCTAATTAGAGTAGACTTTCATACCTAACGAACACTATTCCCTGTGGAGAACGATCAATCCCCCGTACTTACCACTACACTATACTACATCGGTCAGGTACACTGCCTGGTGGGGTTGTAAGCCTCTTGAGATCCCTCGAGAGGTAAAACCTGTTGTAAGGTTACAAAACCACGCAATCAAGTTTTTGGCGCCGCTGCCGGGGAATAGTTATTGTTTAGGTTGAATTTTTATTTCTATTAGGTCTACTCACTAGATTCCTTTCTAGTGAGATTTTTATTTTGTTTTTCTAGGTTTTCTTTAGTCTATCTATTTTCTTCGTGTCTTTGTTCGTAACCATTACCATCCGACATCATGGAAGATGGTAATATCCTTAACCCCCACAACCCACCACCACAACAACCACCACCACCTCCTAGAGCCCGTACTTTAGGAGAGTATTCCCGTCCTAGCCACCACGGCTATCGAAACACCATTGAGCTCACTCAAGGAGCCAATATCACACCCTTGCGATCCGACACCATCCGGTTGGTGCAAAGCGGATGCGCATTCCATGGACTTCGTTCTGAAGATCCTAATCAACATCTCAAGGACTTTCTTAAAATCGTTGATTCTATAGACCTTGATGTTGCCACTCGAGAGACGACCCAATTGCGTCTCTTCCAATTCTCTTTGCGGGACCAAGCTAGTCAGTGGCTAGAACGTCAACCCGCAGGATCCATTACCTCTTGGGATGATCTCACTACTCGTTTCCTTGCTCAGTTTTTCCCACCGGGAAGAACTACCAAGCTAAGGAATGATATCTTGATGTTCCAACAACGTCAAGGCGAAACTCTCTACGAGGCATGGACTCGATTCAAGGACTTACTCCAAAAAGTCCCTCACCATGGCATAGAACTTTGGCTCCAAGTCCAAATCTTCTATGACCATATCAATCTCCCCACGAGGCAAACCATTGACCAATCGGCCGGTGGAAAGCTACGTGATCTAAGTGCAGAACAATCATGGGCTCTCCTAGAGGATCTTGCTCTTTATGACAATGAAAGTTGGAGTGATCCCCGTGATTTGAATAAAACGGTCAAGGCAATATCTTTGCCTTCGAACAATTCAAGCACTTCTGACCGTAGGATCATAGAACTTGAAGACCAAGTCAAGTTTCTCATGAAATCCTACGAGACTCCTAAACCTTCAAGCCAAGTGAACAAAATCACTTCTTCATGTAAACTATGTAGTGGTCCCCACGACACTCATGATTGCATGGAACTTCCCAAACAGGCTTTCAAAGAATTCGCATCCTCGCGAATCGATAAGGCGGGAGATAAGTGGCTCGCCACTAATTATGGGCCCAAAAATTCCGAAGATGGATATGAGGCATGGAAGAATAAGCCAAATTTTAGTTGGAACCAAACTCGTAGCGTATCATTCAATGACTCTACCCCGCTCACCTGGTCTGAACATTATCCTCAGCAACACCCGCATAAACAACAAAATCGCGAGGAATCACTGCAAAAATTCATTCTCTCTCAAGGAACACAGCTCTCTAAACTTGAGAATCAATTCAGACAACAGCAAGTTGATATGAACAACAAGGTTGACAACCTGTTAAAGGTTATCAATGATCGCATTGCCGGCAGGTCAACTTGTGAGGTGACACGAGTCAATGAGGTCAAATCGGTCACGGTGACTCACCAAACACCCCCTCCTGTGAAAATCAAGCACCCTAGTAAACTCTTTAAACACATATCACCAAACGGAAAAGAAACTAGAGATACTCATACCCCGTCAAAACCACTCCACTTCGTGAACACCATTACAACGGTACCTATTCCTAAACCCAACCTGGACCAACAATCAACTGAGGGTGTGTACAGGGAAGGGGAGGGTGAAGCTCCCGAAAAGAACACCGAGGCGCCCGACGACTATCTAGATTTACCCATGAATTCTAGTACAAGAGAATTGAATGATGAGGAGGGCTCGGAAGAGAAATCCGAAATGCCTCATGGGTGCCCAGGACTGCTGGACCGCTCCCTGGTGGAAGAACTTGAGGGGGGCACGGCAGAGCTGCCTATGGGATTTGAAGAGAGAATAGAGGATGGCGCTCCCAAGGTCTTTAAGATATCTTGCACCACTAGGAAAAAGTTTATAAAAGATGCCTACATAAACCCCAACTCTTCTGTGAATGCAATATCCCTTTCTCTATATAACGAAGCCTTCGCCGAACAGGTCAAATATGAAGGATTTAATATCATTGGGGTAATAAGAAGGGTACCAATTGTGATAGAAAAGTTCCTCTTTCATGTCGAGCTAACTGTGTTTAATGACATGAACTCGATCATAAGGCCATCCTTAACTAGCCTTGTCCTAGGCAAGCCATTTATAAAAGCAACAGGAGTAATACTCGATGAGGATGACAGTAGTGCATTATTTACCGATGGTGTCAGGAAAGTGATTTTTCGGGATGGCTGTGAAGAAGTGTATGAGTATCAACCATCAGCAAATGGCCACACATGGGGGTTACACGGTAGAAGGCCTGGCCGAATTAAGCGACATGATCCAAATAATCTTAAAATACCTTGCATGATTGGTCACAAGCATTTTTATAATGTTTACATTGACACATGTTTACCAAAAAATGTGATGTCCTTGTTTCATTATAACAACATTTGCAGATGGGGGATGATTCATAAAGGGAAGGACGACGTCGGCATAGATGATGATGTACAGGTGTTTGGAGGAAACATGACATTCACTATGAGCTTCGCAATCGTCGATAATATCGAAGAGTACATCGATCCCAGGTTATCACAAGTCATTTTTGGGGCACCTTTTTGCAAGGCCACAAGCTTGGTTGTGGACGAGCTCAATGGGATCATGACTTTCACCGATGGGATTAGGGAAATCTCATACCAAACGCCTTACAAGATGAGAGAATTCAAGGAGATTGATTATGGAGGGCTCGATGGGTTAAGCTCCCAACTCGTGTTATGTGATGATGATGTGAGAAGGGGATGTAAGGACACTTTTGACCTGTCAAGCGGATTCTTTAAGCACGATAAGGAGCTTAGTTCTAAATACCGAAACAATCCTTTTGATTTCGTGGACCCGAAATACCTTTACTATGAAAGTGATTCTGATAGAGAACCAAAGGAGAATGGCCTAGGAACCGTAACCGATGATGGAGTCACGTAATGTACGTGACTTTGAGTCTAGCTACAAGACTCGTTAATAAAGAAAAGCGCTTCTTGGGAGGCAACCCAAGCTTTATTTGCTTTATTTGCTTTCTGTGTTTATTTATTTGCTTGTTTGATTTTATTTTCCGTATGTGTGTTTAATTTTTATCATTATTGATTCATGTTCAAAAGTAATTTGTGAAAATGCTTTATTTTGTTTTTAACTTCGTCTTAACTACATATAAAGGTATTTTGCAAAAGATAAGTGTAAGGGAAATCTAAATCGGTTTATTAGAACGCAAATGAACATGAATCGTAATAATAATAAGTTAACATACATATTCGTATTTGTTTGAGTCAAATGCTTGTATCGAGTCATAATGATGTTTTGCAGGATTTCCAGGAAGTAAGGTAAAGGTTTTTCCAGAAATTTTCCGGAAACTTAAAATGAAAATTTTTGTCAGGTCATTTCTGACGGCGTCAGGGTTTATAACCTGACGGCGTCAGATTTAATTTCCAGAAATTTTTGAAAGTTTTGTTTTCATAAAAAGTTTTTATTAAAATCTCCAACTTATAATCTCCAGGAATCTGCAAAATTATCATTCCACAAGCATTATATCCTTATATATAGATTTTTCCCGCCGATGTTATGCAGGTTTTCGTGTTTGTTTTCTCAGGTTTAACAGGTTATTTTGGACAAGGAAATGTTTTGAATCAAGCTTGTGGCGATGCATTAGTCATGGAGCTTCAACATTCTCCTTGGAGGAAGATTTAACCGTGTAATTTCATTATCCACCAAGCGAATCAGGGGAGTATTTGATTTCATTCTTTTACTTTTTACTTTTACATCTTGTTACTTGAACATTGGGGACAATGTTCATCTTAAGTGTAAGGGGGGGGGGGTAAAAGTACGATTTTTGAGAATACAATTGCGCTTGATTTTTGTTTGTTTAATGGTAGATGTGTAATAAAACTGAGAGAAATACTTGTTAAGGTAATTTTAGTGCCAAACTTAAAATTTTTTACAACATATAGGAGTGAAACTTTGATCTTAATGAGCGTCTCATGGATAGGAGTTATATGACTAGCACAAAAACCGTACCACTAAAAAAATTTTTCCACCCCAAATATGTGAGGTTCGCCCCTAGAATTGGTAGGAAAAGCATTTATGCTATGATGTGTGTACCGGTAGCACTTAGATTCTAGAACTTGCGTTAGGACCATTCCGAGGCCACAAGTGAGACTACATTCGTGTAGTTAGATTTACTAAATGATAAGAGGCATTAGGATTAACCCATTGTTTTACACCTGTGTTTTTGTTATAATTACTTTGGCTACATTGGTCAAGTAATTCTCCCACACCCTTTGCGTTGTACTCATTTTTAGTACATGATACCCCTAGTACACCCCTCAGAGCCTATCTTTTCGTTTCGACCTTTAAGCATTATACTTAAAGGAAGAATTTGTTACACCCCACTAAAATGTACACCCAAATCGCCTTAGCCTACCTTGTATGCACTCATTTTTAGTGCATTATTGTTACAACATTTGTTTAAACCCAAGTTAATTATCTAGTTGATTACATGGTTGCTAAGTCGAGTCATATCCTTGTACATATTGTTTTGGGACGATTGGGACTCATGGGTAAAGTACTAGTGTAATGGAGTAATGGGGAAGAACATCATTTATTACCCCCATATGTGCTAAATGTTTTAAAAGTACTCCAAGTTTTTCAATTATCTTAATTCGAGTCATTAGATTAGTATTTGTAAAGTTATGTAAAAGTTCAAGTGTAAGGGGGATGCAATGCCCCTATGATGTATTATTTTGGATGGTAGGGCAAAAGTGTATGCAAAAAAAAAAAAAAAAAAAAAAAAAAAAAAAAAAAAAAAAAAATCAAGAAAAACACAAAAAAATGAGAAAATGAAAAATAGAAAAAACATACGGACTACCATCCCGTTTCATTTTATGTTTATTTTATGTTTATGTTTTTGTTATTTTGTTTTTAGTTTAAGATCGAGTCTAGTCTTGGCTTAGCAACATTGTATAGTACATGTAATTGATCAAGATTTTTAACTCGCCACCAGTAAAATATCCTTTATCCAACCAAACCGTGTTTTCCTTTTCCCTGCACCTAACGTTATAACCCATTTAAAAGCCCTCTTTGATAGTTTATCTTTGGTGCTTACGCCTAGTGGAGGAGGTTTTCGATCCTTTCCCAAGCCTATGGTAATCTATTTGCTATGACAGGTAGTGAGAGATATTATCCGTTTTCATTTATGAGATTTATTTTGATGACACTTGAGAGATGTGAGTATCTAAACACTACTTGTGAGGTGCTAGTTTGTAATCTCCGTGCTTATTATGATTGAAGTGGAACGATTATTTGTTGTAATTACTTTTATATTAGCATTAAATGACCCCTAACTTGTATTTTGATTAGAATAAAAGCGCATTTGCTTGAGGACAAGCAAATCTCAAGTGTAAGGGTATTTGATGAAGCGAAAAGTGTACCGCTTTTAAGGGGTCATTTAAGCCCTAAATCGTATTTATTTGATCAAATATTGCCCTAAATCGTTCCTTTTGTCATTTTAGGTACTTTTGAGGAGAAATCTGGAAAAGGAGGCATTTTGGACGTTTTTGGAGCATAAAAGTGAAGAAAACGACAAAGTCTCAAAAATCGGCTGAAAGTTACCTTTGACGGCGTCACATTTTACTCTGGACGGCGTCATGCATTGGCAAGAAAAGTTGGACGTGAAATTTACTCATGATAAGCCAGTGAAAATAGCATGTGAATTCTGACGGCGTCACGCTTTAACTTGATCAAGGGCGTCACGGCTTAAATCAAAGAGGGACGGCGTCACGTACAAGTTCCGACGGCGTCAAGCCTTGATAAGCCAGAATGGATTTTTGAAGAGCTAAAGAGGGACGGCGTCAAGAAGGTCATCCGGGAACCCTAGAAGCGGCGAGGTGACGGCGTCACACTCCATAAGGTGACGCCGTCAGATCCAAAAATCTATATATAGTTTTCTAATTTTTTGTCATTAGGGAGAGCTTAGTGTGTGGAATTTTGGGAGAAAACCCTAAGACGAATTTAGCTTCTTTTTCAAGGCTTTTTGCCTTGAGATCTTCCATGTTACATTGAAAGATAAGTTATTAATTAATCATTCAATATGTCTATGTGTTGTTTGATTCTATCTTATTCTTGTCTTTTGTTTAACATGTTAGGCTAGATTTATCTTGTGTTTGCTTAGATCTAATGAAACCTAGCTATTGATTATTGGTTATTAGTGTGTTATTAGTTGTATTGGATGATTGTTTATCTATGTTAGGCTTAAGAAAACTGGCTAACTTCCTATTCGGTAACTTGCTTGAACGTCTTAAGAAACATGAACCAAACGCGTACTAAAGGTTTTTATGATTGTATTTAATGCACAAGCGAATTCTAGTGATCCCATGTTAGGAGCTTCCTAGCCGGCTCGACATAGGAGTGAAGTAGGAGCTTGTAGAGTTGGGGAAGTAAGTACGCCACCCCACGAATGGTATTAAGGAATACACCCGTCATCCACGCGACTAATACACACTAATTAACCGGTAAAAGATAGTTAGGGAGTAAGGAAATCTAAGTAAACACATTTCTCCACATATAAGTTTCTCACCAACATTTTCATTTTTGTTATTTTATTTTATTTGCATTCGTAGTAATTTGGGTTAGTTGACTAGCAACTAATTACGCCCACTCCTTCAAAACCGAGATTTTACTTGCTTTCATAAAAATTATAAAAACATAAAAAGAATCTTCCTCAATCCTTAGACCTAATTAGAGTAGCCTTTCATACCTAACGAACACTATTCCCTGTGGAGAACGATCAATCCCCCGTACTTACCACTACACTATACTACATCGGTCAGGTACACTGCCTGGTGGGGTTGTAAGCCTCTTGAGATCCCTCGAGAGGTAAAACCTGTTGTAAGGTTACAAAACCACGCAATCACCCATATAAACCTGCTCAATCCACTATCTCTAATTTTGGCGCCAAAATCCAAATCAATGGCTGAGATCGATTTGAGATAATTCAAGGGTGTAGAAGTGATCAGAGAAGTCGGCTAAGGGTTTCCCAGTTGTATTTTGTATATATAGATCAAATGTAATAGGATTTAGAGAGTAGTTAAATTTTATTAAATCGTCTTTTATTTAATTGTCTTTCCTTATTGTAATTTTCATTATCAGTCATCAATATAGTCAATTTACAGTCATTTTGATCTCTCTTTATTGTATCTTGCATTTAATTTCAGTCACTTTACAATTTCATGCTTTACTGTAATTCGTTTTAATTTAAATGTTGTTTGGAATAGCTTGTTCTCTGTTTACATAAGCTTATATAAGCTAATTATAGCTTACTGTGAGCTTGTGTTAGTTTAAATCAGTTCTAAACCAAGAAATCCAAGAAAGTCAATGGAAGTCAACCTGGTGGCCATTAAGCTGTTCTAGGTGATATAAGCTGATCTTGGAGGATTTTCTGGGTTTTCTAGCTTGTTTCTGACAAGCTAGATTGGTTCTTGTTCATTGTTCTTTGCTTCATAAGTTCTATCAGTTGTAAGCTTTTTCTAAGTTTTTGCTTAATTTTCCATTTTACTGTTACAGTGCTTATTAGTAGCTTATTACTTATATTTCTTGCTTATTATTAGTTTCTAAGTGTCTTTCATTAGTTAAATCATTATTTAATAGCTTGTGTCTTAGTTTTATTCAAAAACTCTAAAAAAGTCAAAAACAGTCAACTATAGTATAGCTTAATAAATTGCTTAATTCTGTTTTATAAGTTGCTTATTATGGTTGTTATAAGTTGTTTAGTCAATAAAAATTAGCAATCATTGGTCAAATTTTCTATTTCCTTTGAAAACTCAAAACAGACACCTTATAAAGGGTTGTTTGGTTTGAGCAGTCAAAAGGTCAAACAAGTAGTTTACTGTTACTTTGCACTTGGTCCAAGTTTGGTTAAGCTTTTATAAGCCATATTAAGATGTTTTTAGGTTCTAAAAAGTTATTTAAGTATAAAATCAAGTTTTGAGTCCTTTGTGGAATTTTTAGAAGCTCAGCAGGCCAAATAAGCCATTTTAAGCCGAAAGCTCATTTTGTTCTTTTTCTTAGCTTGCCTGAGTTCCTTTGAGTCCATTTGAAGTATACCCAAAAGTTGGTTTAAAGCCCAAAGGCTTGTACACTTCTGTGCAGCCCTGCATCAGCAGAATCAGCATATGCTGATTGCAGAGACTACTGAACTAGCTTCAATTATGGCTTATCTACATAAGCTCTTGCCTAGATTTTTGTGTTTCTGAATAGTTCATACTGCTAGCTTACTTTTTCCCCCATAATATTGCATCTCAGTGCTTATTTAGACTGCTTAATTTGCCTTGAAAGTTGGCAATTTTCCAAGGTTTCTGCTGAAACCTTGTTGCTGCTAATCTTCTTTCTAGCTTATTTGCTTGTGCTTATTTGTGTTTTCTTGTTGTTTTGTGCTTCTTATAGTGTATTAAGCCTTTCCTGAGCTTTTGGTAGAGTTTTGTGCTCATTAGCTTATTTCTAGCTTATTTGCTTATTGCTTATCTGCCCAAATCAGCTCTCCAGGCTTATTAAACTTTTGATTTTATTTTTCATAGCTTTTAAATATTAATTTTGACTTATCCTGAATTTTTCAGATTTTTCCTAAGTCATTTAATATTTTTAATCTTTTTTATTAGTTTCTATTAGTAATAAAATCATAATAAATAGAAAAATAATCAGAAAAATATAAATCTAATTTTCATAATTTTCTTTTGTCATTTCTAATCTAGGAAAAATATAATATCATTTTTAGACCTTAAGAAAAACCAAAAATAGAAATAAAGTGATAGCTTCTATTTAATAGAATTTATCTTTTTAAATTTTAATTAAGTAAGTTTCATTTTTATAATTTTCTTAGCTTCTATTTACTTAATAATATTTTTAGAAAATTTTTTAGAATTTTCTTTGTTCATTTAGTATTTTTTATAAATTTAAATAGTTTAATAAGTTATTAAATAATAAATAATTAATAATAATTAAATAAAAAGTATAAAAAAAATATAATTTAAGTTTTTAAATAAGTTTTAAGTTATTTTACATTTTTAGGTTTTAAATTTTATAAATTTCAGTTTTAGTCCCATTTTAGATTTTCTGTTACGCGTTTTAAGTTTAATTTATTCGCGTTTAATTTACCTGTGTATATTTGTTTTAATTTGTTATTTAGAATTATTAAAAAAGCAAAATCAAAAATATCAAATCACATCAATCACTCTAATCCTAGCTTTTCACAGTTGCCCATTCACATCTCGTTGGGAAACGATTCGGGTAATTACTTACCTGACTACACACTACACACGAACGTGAGTTTTTGCAAGCATCCTTTTTCACAAAGGGGTGATTTGTAATTATTCACGAGTATTCGTTCTGAGACTGTTTATATTTATATATACGTTTTCAGACGAATCAGGTATTATCATAATAAGTTCCCAAACATCAGATTAAAACTTGCCTTTGTGTCGCTTGCGAATTCGGCTCACCTTTGATTGATAAACAAACTATAACGGAGGTTTAAGGAGGGTTTGACATTAAATTGTCGAACCGAAAGAAGCGGGTTTTTAAGGAGCATTTATTGCCCACCTTTGCTTCTCCGCCACTCTATGCGTTTTTCAGTCAGAGAGCTACCGTACGCTGGTTGATTTAAGGTTTTAAGTTCCTTGTGTTTTGCTTCGATCTTGATTTAATTGAATTATTTTATTTAGTGCATGCGCACTCGTTCTTCCACGTCTACAAGTCCTTTACGTGAACTCGTAGATATTCCGAGAAGACGTAATCGTAGACGTGCTGCCCGAATAGTCGAACCCGAGATTCGTACTATTCCCATTGATAAAATGGCAGACGATCCAAACAATGATGAAACAGCCCCCGATCTCCGAACGATGGAGGAGTTGTGCCAACCAACCATGCAAGGACGGGGCGGACCTATTGCTCCCGTTAACATCCATGCCGTGGATTTTGGACTTAAACATCACATGATCCAACAAGTCCAAACTTCATGCAAATTTCACGGTTTACCGGGTGAAGATGCAAACAAACATCTTGATAAATTCATTACCGTCACCCAATGTATGAAACAAAATGGGGTCACCGATGACGCCCTTCGTCTATATCTTTTCCCATATTCATTGACGGATCATGCCACCGCATGGTTTGATCGTCTTTCCAAGAATTCAATTCATAGTTTCGATGAAATGACTTCAAAATTCTTGGCAAAATATTTCCCACCGTCGATGGTGACGAAATTGAGAAATGATATAAGTAACTTTCGCCAGCTTCTCGACGAATCTTTATTCGAAGCATGGGAGCGTTACAAGCTTTCGATTGATCGTTGTCCTAATCACAATATGTTACTTGTCACCATTATAGACACGTTCTATAATGGTTTAACATTAAGACATCGTGACACGATCAATGCTGCGGCCGGTGGTACCTTTATGAAAAGGCGACTTGAAGAGTGCTATGATTTAATCGAAAATATGATTGCCCACCACAATCATTGGGATTCCTCCGCCGAGAGGAACGAGTCAACTAAATCTATCACTACGGACTCTTCACCCGAGATGGCTTTACTCACTAAAAGGATGGATGATATGTCCACTGCTGTCTTGAGAATACATCAAAATCAGATTCCAAAGGATCAACATGTCAATGTGGTGAATCAAAGCTGTGAAACATGTGGTGGTCCACATCCATATTTCGAGTGTCCAGCCATTAGTGGCAACACTCAAGAGAGCGTTTATGCTACTTCGGGATCCTATAATCAAGGAGGTAATGGTTACCAACCCCAAGGAGACCGTAATCTCCTCAGCTACCGTTCCAACAATTTTCTAGCACCACCCGGTTTTAGTCCTCAAAATCCAAATGGGCAAAACCGAAATACCCAATTTAACCAAAACCAAAGTGGAATGAATCAAGGTCAAAACCAAGGTTTCCAAAACCGAGGTCAAAATCAGGGGAATTTCAACTAAAATCCAGGGAATGTCCAAAACCAAAACCGAGGTCAAAATTTTAATCAAACCCAAGGTTCAAACCAAAATCAGACGTCCTCGGATGAGTTGCTTAAGCAATTCATAAAATCCCAAGATGAGACAAATAGGACCCAATATGAGACAAACCGGTTATTGGTTACCCAATTAAATGAGATCAAAAAGTCTTTAAATGATCGACCCTCGGGCTCGGGAACTCTTCCTAGCAACACGATCGCTAACCCGAGGGGCGATGTGAAGGCGATCACAACAAGAAGTGGTAAGAAAGTTGATGGACCCTCGACTCCTATGCCCCCCCCCCCCCCACCGGGGGAATTGAATCGAGATGCCGAGGTGACAAAGGACAAAGTGCAATTCTTAAGCCCACAAAGTACCGCACACGTCCAACCTCAAAATGTCCAAATTCAAATTCCGGAACCCGATGTTCCGAAGACAAATTCTAAGCCCTCGATTCCTTATCCTTCGAGGCTTAATGAACAAAAGCTCCGTGACAAAACTAATAGTCAAATGATGAAGTTTCTTGAAATCTTTCAAAAGTTACACTTCGATATTAGTTTTGAGGATGCTCTTCTCTACATGCCAAAGTTTGCTTCAACATTCAAGAGTCTCCTTAGCAATAAGGAAAAGTTGCTTGAATTAGCAAAGACTCCATTAAATGAGAATTGTTCGGCGGCAATCCTTAAAAAGTTGCCCGAAAAACTAGGAGACCCCGGCAAATTTCTCATCCCTTGTGATTTCCCGGGGATGGTTGAATGCTACGCCTTGGCCGATCTTGGTGCAAGCATTAACCTGATGCCGCTTTCCGCGTGGAAAAAGCTTTCACTCTCGGAACTTACTCCCACAAGGATGACTCTTGAATTGGCGGACCGCACTGTTACTACTCCTAAAGGCGTTGCTGAAGACGTTTTTGTCAAAGTAGGAAACTTTCATTTCCCCGCCAATTTTGTAGTAGTGGATTTTGAATGCGATCCCCGAGTACCTCTCATTCTCGGGAGATCCTTTTTAAGGACCGGCCGTGCTTTGATCGATGTTTTTGGCGAAGAAATAACACTTCGGGTTAATGATGAAGCAGTCACATTTAACATCAATGCGAATTCTAAATCTCTAACCACCAAAGGCAACATTGCTATGGTTAATCAAAAATCTGATATCAAAAGTGCTTCCAAAAGAAGTGATTCGATACTTTCGAGATTTGAGGTTAAGAGTCTTTCACAAAAACGTGCTGAGCTCAAAGCAAGGGGAATTACCCCTGGTTCAAACAAATGGTTTGAAAGTTGTACCACAGAAGTTAAGAGTGTCTTTGACTACGATGAACAAGAATCGGAGTTCACATCGGAAGTGGTGAATACTGCTAGCTCTAAGAGCACACCACTTGTTCCACCTCCGGAAACGGTTTATCGTGTTGAAATGGTTAATTCTGTGGATGATCCAACCATTGCTCTCTCTTCCTACCCTTCTCTCACACCGGTTGAGGGAAGTGATCCCTTTTGGGATGAGGTCGATGCTTTTCTTGCAAGTGATGATTCAATTCCGACAAGGATTGATGATACTTACTTTGATTCAGAAGGGGACATCCTTTTTCTTGAAAATTTATTGAACGAAGAACAGTCCCCAACCCTCCCTCCCGGAATTGTTGTTGAAAATTACCATACAAGCTTCAAGGTTAAGCTACAAGTTCAAACAAATGGTGATTTTCCTTTTATGGATGAAGAATGGATTCTCATTGTGATACACACCTTTTTACCATTCTTCACATATTGCGTGATTTCTCTTTCCCTTTTCTCCTATGGGAATGAGGACACTATCTTTGACCCCGGTATCCTCCCTTATAGTTTCTACTATTAAAATACCGTGGGTATCTCATCGGAGTGGAACTTTCAAAAACTTCAATGTTTATCCAAGCATTTTGAATGAAAGTCCGATGGAGATTTTCTTTTCCACATGCTCCCCCAAGAACAAATGAATCCGGGGTCGAGTCAAGCTAGTGACTTGGTTAAAAAAAAATTAGCACACCATATGGGTTTTCACCCATATTTCTGTCTTCTTTCTCTTTTCTAACACCTAAGTGTTGGGGGGGGGGGGGTTGCTCCTACTGTTGTATATATATATAAATCCAAAAAAAAAATGATGATAATAATTGTTGTGTTCCCACTCTTGGCTAGTAGTATTACCTTTTTATGTTCTAAGTGTCGGCATAATAGCCGGTACTTTGAATATTGAGGGCAATATTCAATTCTAAGTGTGGGGGGGAATTCTGGCGAATTTGATCAAATGTGTACCTTCTAGTGCCCTAATTCCCCCGTTTTGGCCAAAATTTTAAATTTTTTTTTCATTTGGTGGAAGTGCTTTGCACTAACATAACAAATGGTTATCAGTCCACCATGTCTAACCCACATAAGGACTGGCTAATCCGAGAGCAAACGGCTCTTGGTAAAGATATCTCAAATCCGTTTATGGCTGACAATTTGCCAAAAATTGCATGGTATTCAACTCACCATATCTTTGATAGTGAAGAGTTGGCTAGCCCACAAGGTTATGGCTTGTGGTTAAGGTAGTAGAAAACCATAATTGGTAATCAGCTCACCAAGATGATAACTGTATTCTATCAAAGAGTTGGCTAGTCCAGAAGCAAACGGCTTTTGGTAAAGACAAATCAAATCCGTTGACAGCTGATGATTTGCTTAAAATCATTTTGTTATCAATGTACCATAGTATCATACTAAAACATTGGCTACTCCAGAAGTAATGGCTATCTGGTAAAGAGACATAAAATCCATTAAATTTTCAAAAAGGATTGCTAGGGACTAGCAATAGTTTAGTGTGGGGGATTGATGAGTGTGTAAATACTCATCATTTTTGTCCCATCTGAACTGCAAAAACATTTAAAAACACTCAGAAATGCTTCAAAATACAGAAAATATCCTTGAATTGTGTTTTTATCTGTTTCATGTGCAAAAGGATTAAAAACGGAAAGAAAACGAGCATTTTTGGATCGACTCGACAATAATTGTGCATTTGATCAAGTGAAGAAGAAAGTCAAAGACAGAGTCAAAGTCAACCCCCAAAATCCCAAAATGACACAAATGGTCCCTGGGAATAATTTCTATTTTTGGCATGTATGGTCCCTGGATTTTCAGAATTTGCTACATTGGTCCCTTAAACTTTGTGCCAATTCCATTTCTAATCTTAAGTTAAAACCTACCCAATCCTTAACAAACCCAGCCCAACCCAACCCTTTTAATAAACCCAGCTGCTAAACTAAACTACCCAAAGCCCAAACCCAACAGCCCACTCCCTTCCCATTTTAATAAAACCCAAAACCAGAGTTTGACTCTGGTCAAACTCTCCTTCCTCAATACCACACCGCCAAAACAAAACCATACCACCATTCCCATGGTTTTTGTTAGACCCGTTTTCCGGGTGTTGGGACCCCACCCTAGATGAAAGTAGCTAAAGACCTTATGGGATTGGCTAGTCAACAAATGTAACGTTTTAGTCAAACCCGATAGTCAAAATATGACTAAAGTGGTTATGTAAAATATGATGTGTAACTAAAGGGGCCTAAGTTGCCATTGTGATAAGTATGTTATAAGTTAGTTGTGGCCAAATTAGAAGGAATGGAACTTGAGGGGCCATTCTTGCCTTTGACCCAAACTTGTGTTTTAGCTAGATATATCCAAGGATTTCTAAAGAAATCCACATATCTCTTGGGTCTTTGAGAAGGCCGGTTCTAGACCAAGAAAAGGAGGGAAAGATAGAGCTAGGTGATGGCTTATGATGGAGAAGATAAAGGACCCATGTTTATGGTCCTTCTTAGCTTTGATTATCAAGTAAGTAATCCCTCTCAAGTTAGTGATTTAAGTGGGTTTTCATCATATGATCAAGATATGATCATATGATGATATGATTAGGAAGATGAATATGTTTTGATGGGTTTTGATAACCCTTGTTATGTATTTTATTGTTATGTTGGTAGGTTTTGGTTATTATGAAGGATTGATGATGAAGATGGAAGATTATGATGATGATGATGTCTTGTTATGTTGTAGCTTGGTTTAAGGTAAGTAAAATGATGATAGCATAAGTTATATGGATTTCTATCATTATGTTTTATGTATGTTTATGATGAGAAGATGAGCTTGGATATGTTATTGTGATGCCATGTTTATGGCTTATGTGATGAGATGATGCTATGGATATGTTGATGTTATGTGCTAGTTGAGATTTGAGTAGTGAGCCATGAAGTAAGTATTTTATGTATATGATGCATCATGTGGATTGAAGTATGATTATATGCTATGATCGTTTTACTTACTAAGTCGTTGTGCTTACGGTTTAGATGTTTAACCGTTTTGTAGGTTGGCGTTTTGTATGGATGGCTTGGATGTAAGGATATATGGGTTAAGGCATGGTTATGCAATATGGGTAGATTGGTAAGAATGTAGAGCTTAGGTAGATACTGAGCTCATGTGTATGTTTGTACCCCCGTGAGTCAAGTGATGTCTTGTAACGAGTAAATAAGTGTCAAATTGTATGTCAAGTGATGAGTAACGATTTGATAGTCATTTGATGGGTCGAAGCATGTTTTATGTGTTTTTGAGTAAAGTCTAAAGGGGCGTTTGGTTTATGTACAAACATACCCATTTTGGAATGTAAACGGGTCAAGTACTCTTGGGATATGTTGTTATGTTTATTTAATGCTTTTGGCATAGTTTGGTGTAAAACGGAAGTGGTATAAGTGGTTTGTTGTGAAAATGGGTCAAAAGAGGTTTATGCATAACCCGTCAGTTTGGGATCTACTTTTAGGTCTCAAAGTGCTGGACCTTAGTGTGGATCTTCCAGGATCTACTTTTAGGTCCCAAAGTTCTGAACCTTAGTGTGGATCCTCCTAGGATCTACTTTTAGGTTCTAAATGGTGATCCTTGATGTGGATCAAGCCTTCAGTCTGGGATCCACCTTTTGGTTCCAATGTATGGACCTAAGTGTGGATCCATAGTTCAGTTTGGGATCTACCTTTAGGTTCCAATGTATGAACCTAAGTGTGGATCCATAGTTCGGTTTAAGATCTACTTTTAGGTTCCAAGATATGAACCTAAGTGTGGATCTAGTTTCCTTATCTTGGTTATGAGTTTAAGATCTACTTTTAGGTTCCATGATATGAACCTAAGTGTGGATCTAGTTTCCTTATTATGAATTCAGGATCTACTTTTAGGTTCCTATATTTGGACCTAAGTGTGGATCCAGTTACTCATCTTGGTTATGATTCTAGTTGGTCATCTTGGTTATGATTCTAGTTGGTCATCTTGGTTATGATTCTAGTTGGTCATCTTGGTTATGATTTCAGTTAGTCATCTTGGTTATGAATGCAGTTTGGTCATCTTGGTTATGTTCAAGAATTTTTGTAAAAGGTCAAAAGTAAAGGTAAAGCGTTTCCGCACGTAAAAGTTTTAAGTTTTTGGTCTAGCGGGCACGGGGTGTAACAACTTGGTATCAGAGCATCGGTTTAAGTGAATTAGGTCTCCACTGTAGGTTGCCTAGTCTTAAACCACTCGTAGAAGCGTTAGACGTAAGTGTTAGTCGCGCGGAAATTAATTGCTAAGTGTTAGACGGACTATGTGTTATGTTAATTGAGCCTATTGATGATAGGTGATGTATGTTAGTAATAGTGTTGTTGTGTTTGAGATACAAGTCCATGGGGACTTGAGATGCTTAGATAATTAGTCGGTCGTGCACCTCGGTTGGTGCCGGTGTTGATATTGTGATTATGTGATGTAAGTCCGTAGAGGACTTGAAATGTTTATATGATTAGATAGCCGTGCACCTTGGTTGGTGTCGGGGATTGTATTGCGATATGTGAATGTTTGATAGAACTATAGAGATGGATTGCGAGTAGCAATGTTAAGAGGTATTAGAGATGGGTTGGTAAATGGACTAAGGTTTATGAGGCCTTAGTTATAAGGTAGGCTATTGCTTGCGGCTAGTTAGATGTTGATGCCTAGACATAGATTGCTTGTGCAACGTGATATATGATGCCATAGACTTTATGTTTTGAATTTGATTTTGAATGTTTTAACACTTGTTGGATAAGTTTTAAGTGTTATGAGATGATTGCTTGCGTGGTGATTAAGTCTATGGTAGTTTATTTTATGTCTAAGTTTTATGTAGTGTGCTTGAGGGCACGATTGCGTAGAAGTGTATGAGTTAAGATATATGCATTTGAATGCATGTTATGTGTTGATCTAGTTGTGGTCGGTAAAGCTAAAAAGGAACACATTAATATGTGAAATAATTTAAGAAGCATGATAATTATTTGAAAAGCATAAATGCTTAAAAAGATTTAGATAAGTAAGAAGTGAATAGCGAAGTATGTTGTAGTTTGATGTCTTGAGAGGCATGATGGATATGATAATGATTAGATGCTTAAAAGCATGATTTTTACATGAGTAACTAAAATGAGAAGTTAAAAGAGTATAGTCAAGATGTGATGAGATCATGTATTAAATAAAACATGATAACTAAAATGTGTTAATAATAAATTAGTAGAAGTGATGATGAGATATAGATCGCGCTAAAAGTCATAAGTGACTTGAAGTATACTTGAAAGAGTGGTAAAACATGAATGTGATCGTGTTAATATGTTTGAATATGTAAGATGAAATTAACGAAAGTGTTATAGAATAAACCTATGTAAGGTTTATATATGTGGGAGTTGAGTAGACTAAATGAAGTGATAGTATGAGTTGTGAATATGGTCAACCCAGGGTTGACGGGTAATAGTAAAATGTGTTGTAAGAACACGTAAAAGATGTGTAAATTGTAATGAACAAGAAACATATAGAACTTGTCTAAAATAAAGATGGCACATAGCGAGTGTGTGTGTAATACCTGAAATTCTATAACATGTAAAATGACCAAATTGCCCCTGGGAATTTAAAACCAAAATAAAACATATGTAAAGCATAAAATAAATTCCAAACTTCTAGTAATGAGCAAGCTATGATCCCAAATAATTTTAACAACTACATTTAACTTTTACACAAGCCATGGAAATTACCAAAATACCCTTGGGCGCTTAATATCATTTAAATTCAAAAGTTAAGAAATTTTATAAAAGGAAAATTAAAAGGAAATAAAGGGCATTAAAATTATATTGAATGCTAATTACTCCATTGACCAATTACTGAAAATTAGGGTCTACTAATCCCTCTAAGAATCGGCCATATCTATAATTTTTACCACACACATAATTTTCTCCAATTTCTCCAAAAAACCGATTGAACCCTAAATCACCAAATAATTCATCAAGCCTCCATCCGAATTTCTGGAATTAAGGCACCAATTTTCTTGTGTTCTTAAGGTTCTCAAGAAGCCTAGAAAAATAGTTTCACGAATTTTAGAGGTCGGGTTTGCAAGATATCGAAATTCCTTCTTCTTTTCCATTCGATAGGTAATAATTCGATTTTTATTGATTCGATCATTGTGAAATTCATTCTCTATTTTTCTCACGTCCCTCACATCATGTATGGTCTGTGAAAAATGATTACAAGGTCGTGGAGTGGCTGTGGTGATCGTGGTGAATTCTTTGGTGTCGAGTTCTTGATCCGATAAGTCTAAAATCAAATCGCCCTATCCACTCGTTCTATAAATTATCTGGTATTTTTCTAAGCTTATACTAATCCTATATAACATGAGAAAAATGCTAAAACACATCCATGCATTGTATATTGATCGCATGATAATTATTGAAATTGAAACCCTAGAATCGTATTTATTCTCTAAATCATGCATGCGAATTTTCTGGATCATGTTAGTATTTTTCATGGCTTCTATAATCATCATATAACACTAGAAAAATGTTCATTTGAATTTTGGAGGTCTAAAAATATTATTTGTGAAATTATATCTAATCGGCTAAATGGAATAAAAAGGAATAATATGAATAAAACCCTAAACCTATTAAATTAATGATTATATAATTGAATCTGGATGTTATTGGTATTAAAATGATATGGTGATGATTTCATGATGATTGAAAATATTTAGGGTTTGATTTTGTATAGGAATTGTTTTACCGATTTAGAATATAATTGTCAAGGGGGTGTTTTGTAATTTTTGAAACTCATGGACTATTTTTAAAATGATATTTAGGACTGGTACAATATGGGAAAAATATAACTTGAGGGGTCTATATGTAAATTTTGTATTTAAAAGGTTAAATGGGTAATTATATATGTTTAATAATTCGAATTGCAAATTATTTAAAACAAGGGACTAAAAATGTAAATACTGGAAACTTGAGGTCATTTTGAGTAAATTATAATGTTAAGATGTTTTGGTGTAAGTTTGGATAATTATAGGGGCCAATAGGTAATTATTTGGAATTTGCAAATTAATATATATGTTTTATAAATTATAGGGACTAAATGTGTAATTATGAGAAACTAAAGGATTAAATCGTACCATGCATGAAATTAGAAGGTAGATTCTGTATATAATTAAATCTAAGGGTTAATGGTGTAATTAAAGATATTATGTGGATTAAATTGTAAATTATGTAACATTAGGGTTTATTTTGTAACTTTTATAAATAAAGGGTTTAAAGTGTAAAATATGAAACTCAAGGGGGCTAAGGATGTAATTCTGAATAAATGGAGTATTTAAATAAGTAAATCATGATATTTTCATTCTAGACCTTTAATTTGATATAATTACAATTAAAACCCTCAACTATGTAAACTTGTCATGTTTAACCCTAAACTTTTATAAATTGCTAAAACCAACCCTAATTCCATAATGAGACTAAATTAAAGACTTAACTAAATCATAATACTTAAACCTTACTCATTATAGAAATCTGCTAATTCTGGAAACTTGCTAAACAAGGAAACTTTCTAAAAATGGAAACCTGCTAAAAATAGAAAGTTACTTAATATGGAAATGGGATCTTTAGTAATCATGTCTTTACTCCTCTAGGTGTGAAGAGGGAGTAGTTCTGTGGTCTTGATCATCTTATTTCAGTGTGTTCCTTTGTCAGCAATAAGGTACAGATATTCTGCCCTTCTTTAGTAAGGTGCCTTCGTCTTATGTTGATTTCTGATTCACTGCCATGTTCCTTGTTTCTATGAACCTTTGACATTGACCTATTGATACTGAACCTTTCTTATTGAACCTACTGATATTGACCCTTCTGATTACTGAACCATCTGATATGAACTTTCTGATATACTGAACTGGATATTGACCTATGAAACTAAACTGAATACTGAATACTGATACTTGACCACTGACCCACAGTTTGATACTACGAGCCATAACTAGTCATGAGGGTTTCATGACCATGTCATTGATGCACCGATGGCATGACTCTAGGGCAGGAGAGTGATGACCTGTTCCGTCCCTTTTATGTATTTATTTGGTGTTGGGAGGTTTATGGCCACCAGGGGCGTATGGATGCATCCTAGAACTGTTACTGTTACTGTTACTGTTATTGATTACTGTATTACTGGTGACTGATGGTGTGTGCGATACACGTCTTTCACATACTGGGAGCTGATCACTCCACTTACTGTTTGAGGACTCCCCTCATGATTACTGGTTTACTGAGAGGTCTCCCCTCTATATGATTATATGGTTACATGATTACACTGATTACTGTTACTGATTACTGATACTGGGGCTCGTAGAGGATTACTGTTTTCCTACACCTTTACTCTTTATCTTTCATTCCTGCTACTTCATATTGATACTTAACCCTAATCTATTTATACTGTTATTGTTATTCCTTATTCTTCTGCTTGTTATCGTTATATCTGTTCACTGAGCTCGTGTAGCTCAGCCGTGTTTTCTTTTCACACGGCAGGTAATTAAGCTAGGAGCTGGGCTTGGCTTTGGGGTTGAGTGCACTTGAGTGGAGCTTGTTCTTTATAGCTTATCTACCATTTGATTTCATTAGACTTTATGTTGCCATTGTTTGGGCATTGAACTTATGTACTTCTTTTATTTCCTTTCATTTTGGATATAAGTCATGTTGACTTATTGTGGGATTATGTATTTTGACTTCCGCTATTTTATGCATGGATACTATGTTTATCTGATATGAAACCATATATTTGTGATATCTTTACCCTTGTCGGGTCGGGGTGTTACAATTTATGGTATCAGAGAAGACAGGTTTCCGAAACCCGTTGGCTTAGGCCTTTGACCTGTGAGGATTGGGTAGACATTAGGTGTTCCTTTCGCGTACTCTTTTTCCTTATTCTGCTCTGTCATATTTTTGCTTCACCTTACTAATCGTCTTCGTAATTCTATAGATGGTTAACACTCGTCATCAGGAGTATAACAGTGGAGGAGATGCTGAAATCCCCAATCTGGAGGAAATGGTGGCTAATGCTGTAGCCCGTCTGCTACCGGGCCTTAACACTGAGGCGGTGGTCAACCGGCTTATCAGTGGTGGAGCTGGCCCATCTGGGGGTGCTGGCAGTTTTTCTGGTGGTGGGGGCCGACCCACTACCATTAATGGGTGGCTGGAGAGTTTTAATAAGCTCAAGCCGTTGTCCTTCTCTTCTGCTGCTACTCCTCATGCAGCAGAAGACTGGATCACCCACATGGAGAAACTGTTCGAGGTGTTAGGTTGTGAGGACGGGTTCAAGACTCGTCTGGCTGTGTTCAAGTTAGAGGGTGACGCGCTCAATTGGTGGAAAGCGCACAAAGAAGCAAAGGGTGGTGATGCATACGTTCTTGGTTGTTCATGGGTTGATTTTCGTACCACATTCTATAATCGGTACTTCCCAGTTTCCGAGCAGCAGAGGTTCATTAGGGAGTACAACACTGTCTCTCAGCTTGATTCTGAGCATGCTGGACAGTATCTGGAGCGGTTTCAAAGATTAGTGAGTTTTGTAGGTCCGCTTGCTGGGGATTCTAAACAGCAGGCTAGACAATTCAAATGGGGACTCAAGAGGTTAGTAACCTATTTAAGTTGATGGTTGGTACCAATAGACATTAATACATTTTCTTTTGCTATTGTATTAGGTGGGTACTAGACCGCATACTTAATGATGAGTTTAAAGACCCGGCAGAATGTTGCGACGCAGCTCGCAATATTGAGATATTTCATCAGGGATCTGGGTATAAGAGGAACAGAGATGGGGATAGGATTCAGACTCAGGGTCAGAGCAGGGATTTTAAGGGTCGGAATGACAGGAGTTATGATTCTCGTGGGCAGGGGGATCGACGATACGACCATCAGGGTCAGGCTGGCAGGAATCATGATCAGAGGAGGTCGGATACTAGAGGGCAGGATTCCAGGTCCACTACTAGGCAGGGAGATGATCGCTCAGGACGCAACAACGGTCAGAAACAGTGGAGAGACCAGACTGGTAGGGGTAATCAGCAGGGCAGGGCTTCAGGTTCTAGTTCTCAAGGAGGTGCGGCTGGGGGTTCTTATTCTTTTCCTATATGCACTACATGTGGGAAACGTCATGCTGGGGCTTGTCGTGTGGCTACTGGGGCATGTTTTAGATGCGGGTCTACGGAGCATAGAGTGAAAGACTGCCCTAAACACCCGGAGGCAGCCGGGAACTATTTGAAACCACCCCCTCCCCCACCTAACACTGGCCGTGTATATTCTATGACGCGTGATCAGGCGGCACAGTCTTCAGGTACGATTACGGGCGTTTTATATATTGGTGATCATGCTATTTTCACACTTTTTGATACTGGAGCCACACATTCTATCATATCTATGAAATTGGTTAAGAAACTTAATATATCACCAACACCACTAAATAATCAAGTATCCCTCTCCACTCCCATGAAACTCAGTACTCTTATTGATCATGAATATGTAAACTGTCCTATACGATTCGATGACCGAATCCGTTCGGCAAACTTACTTCCTCTGGACATGACTGATTTTGACGTTATCCTGGGCATGGATTGGTTATCTTTTCATAGAGCCACCATTGACTGTCATGCTCGCAAAGTAATCTTTGGTGATCTAACTCAGCCTGAATTTGTCTTTCATGAAACACGCTCTCTGAAATCTGTGAAAATTATCTCTGCTATGAAAGCAAGGACTCTAATATCTCATGGTTGCCAAGGTTATTTGGCCTCTGTTAAGGATTCATCTGTCGAGGGTCCTGATATTAATACTGTTCATGTTGTTCGGGAATTTTCTGATGTTTTCCCTGAAAAACTTCCTGGTCTTGCTCCGGCCAGAGAGGTTGAATTTGCTATCGATCTGATTCCCGGCGCCGAGCCTATCTCTAAGGCTCCGTACCGGATGGCACCGGTGGAACTTAAGGAGTTAAAGGAGCAGCTTGAAGAATTATTGGACTGTGGATTTATTCGCCCGAGTGTGTCACCATGGGGTGCTCCTGTACTTTTTGTAAAGAAGAAAGATGGGTCTATGCGGTTGTGTATTGATTACCAGGAGCTAAACCGCATCACTATTCGAAACCGTTATCCGCTACCTCGCATTGATGACTTGTTCGATCAGTTACAGGGAGCTAAAGTATTCTCCAAGATTGACTTGCGATCTGGTTATCACCAGTTGCGGGTTAAAGAGCAGGACATTTCTAAGACTGCTTTCCGTACCCGGTATGGACATTATGAGTTCTTGGTTATGCCTTTTGGGTTAACAAATGCTCCTGCAGTATTTACGAACTTAATGAACCGAGTCTTCCATGAATTTCTTGATAAATTCGTCATCGTTTTCATTGATGATATTCTGGTATATTCTAAGTCGGCGGAAGAGCACGAGCAGCATTTGCGTACTGTTTTGGGTATTCTGAGGCAGCAGAAATTATACGCTAAATTTTCCAAGTGTGAATTCTGGTTGGACCGAGTTGCTTTCCTTGGTCACATCGTGTCTGCAGATGGGATTACCATGGATCCAGCTAAGGTTGAGGCTATCACAAAATGGCCAAGACCTACCACGGTAACCGAAGTCAGGAGTTTTCTGGGTTTAGCTGGCTACTATCGACGTTTTGTCGAGGGGTTTTCGAAGTTGGCTTTACCTTTGACTCAGTTGATGAGAAAGGGTGAAAAGTTTGTGTGGACGGATGAGCGTGAGCAGAGCTTTGAGGAGTTGAAGCGACGACTAGTTTCTGCACCTATTTTGACCTTACCGTCGGGTTCGGGAGGATTTCAGATTTATAGTGACGCTTCCAAGAAGGGTTTAGGTTGTGTTCTCATGCAAAACGGGAAAGTAATTGCCTATGCTTCAAGGCAGTTAAAACCCTATGAGGAAAATTATCCGACCCATGATCTAGAGTTGGCAGCTGTGGTATTTGCGTTGAAAATATGGAGACATTACTTATACGGTGAATCATGTGATATCTTCACGGATCATAAGAGTCTCAAATACATATTTACTCAGAAGGAGCTCAACATGAGGCAGAGGAGATGGTTGGAGCTTCTAAAAGATTACGACACTAATATCCAGTATCATCCCGGCAAGGCGAATGTTGTTGCCGATGCACTCAGCAGGAAATCGGGTATGATTGCTAGTATGAATATCGAGCCTCGTATTCTTCAGGATTTAGAGCGGTTAGAGATTGAGCTTTGTGAAAAAGGCGTTAGTGGTTTTTGGGCAAGTCTGAAGGTGGAATCAAACTTGATGCTGCGGATTAAGGAAGCTCAGAAGGACGATGGTGAACTCTGGGCTATTGTGCAGAATGTCGAGGAGGGTAAGCAGTCTGAATTTCGGGTTGATGATAGTGGTATTGTATGGTATGGAGATCGATTATGTGTTCCTGATGATTCTGATCTACGTGAGGCCTTGTTGACTGAGGCTCATAGTTCTCCTTTTTCTATCCATCCTGGTTCTACCAAGATGTATCGGGATTTGAAGCAACACTTCTGGTGGAACGGCATGAAGCAGGATGTGGCATCGTTTGTAGCTAGATGTATGACCTGTCAGCAGGTCAAGATTGAACACCAAAGGGCTAGTGGGTTATTGCAGCCTTTGGAGATTCCAGTTTGGAAGTGGGATGAAATATCCATGGATTTTGTTTGTGGTTTACCGTTGACTCGTAGGAAGCATGACGCGATTTGGGTGGTCGTTGATCGGCTAACTAAATCCGCTCATTTCTTACCCATCCGTATGAGCTACAGTGTTAGTAAGTTGTCAGAAATTTTCACGCAGGAGATTGTTAGATTACATGGCACTCCTTCTTCTATCGTTTCTGATCGTGATCCTCGTTTTACTTCGCGCTTCTGGAAAGGGTTACATAAAGTTTGGGGTGTTCGTCTTAAGTTCAGTACCGCTTTTCATCCCTAAACTGATGGTCAGTCGGAGAGGACCATCCAGACATTAGAGGATATGTTGCGGGCGTGTGCGCTGGAATGGACGGGTAGTTGGGATGATTACCTGTGTCTGGTAGAGTTCGCTTATAATAATAGTTGGCACGCGAGCATTGATATGGCACCTTTTGAGATGTTATATGGTCGAAAGTGCAGAGCACCGGTATGTTGGGATGAAGTAGGGGAACGCCTTCTTGAAGGACCTGCGATGATTGAGGTCACAAATGAAAAGGTTGCTACGGCTAGAGAAAAATTGAAAGAGGCGCGGGCACGTCAAAAGAGTTATGCGGATAAGCATCGTCGGGATCTAGAGTTTAATGTCGGCGACCGTGTATTTCTTAAAGTATCTCCGTTCAGAGGCGTCAAACGTTTTGGTATTAAGGGCAAGCTCAGCCCTCGGTTTATTGGGCCTTTTGAAATTCTGGAGCGTATCGGAGAAGTATCGTATCGTCTAGCCTTACCACCTCAGTTGGCTCATGTTCATAATGTATTTCATGTATCTCTTTTGAGGGGATACAACTATCACCCTCTGCATGTGGCTTCTTATCCGTTTGATCAAATCCGTCCCGATATGACCTTATCTGAAGAACCGGAGGCGGTTCTAGAGCGTCAGGAACGCGTTATGAGAAACAAAGTCATTCCTTTTGTAAAGATTCTTTGGCGGAATCACCCAGCACGCGAGGCAACCTGGGAGACCGAAGAGTCGATACGATCGAGTTATCCTCATTTCATGTTTTAATCTGGTATGTTCAGTTTCGTTTCTGTCATGTTCCTTTTCTATGTCCTTGCAAATTTCGAGGACGAAATTTTTCTGTTAGTGGGGAAGAAGTTGTAATACCTGAAATTCCATAACATGTAAAATGACCAAATTGCCCTGGGAATTTAAAACCTAAATAAAACATATGTAAAGCATAAAATAAATTCCAAACTTCTAGTAATGAGCAAGCTATGATCCCAAATAATTTTAACAACTACATTTAACTTTTACACAAGCCATGGAAATTACCAAAATACCCTTGGGCGCTTAATATCATTTAAATTCAAAAGTTAAGAAATTTTATAAAAGGAAAATTAAAAGGAAATAAAGGGCATTAAAATTATATTGAATGCTAATTACTCCATTGACCAATTACTGAAAATTAGGGTCTACTAATCCCTCTAAGAATCGGCCATATCTATAATTTTTACCACACACATAATTTTCTCCAATTTCTCCAAAAAACCGATTGAACCCTAAATCACCAAATAATTCATCAAGCCTCCATCCGAATTTCTGGAATTAAGGCACCAATTTTCTTGTGTTCTTAAGGTTCTCAAGAAGCCTAGAAAAATAGTTTCACAAATTTTAGAGGTCGGGTTTGCAAGATATCGAAATTCCTTCTTCTTTTCCATTCGATAGGTAATAATTCGATTTTTATTGATTCGATCATTGTGAAATTCATTCTCTATTTTTCTCACGTCCCTCACATCATGTATGGTCTGTGAAAAATGATTACAAGGTCGTGGAGTGGCTGTGGTGATCGTGGTGAATTCTTTGGTGTCGAGTTCTTGATCCGATAAGTCTAAAATCAAATCGCCCTATCCACTCGTTCTATAAATTATCTGGTATTTTTCTAAGCTTATACTAATCCTATATAACATGAGAAAAATGCTAAAACACATCCATGCATTGTATATTGATTGCATGATAATTATTGAAATTGAAACCCTAGAATCGTATTTATTCTCTAAATCGTTCATGCGAATTTTCTGGATCATGTTAGTATTTTTCATGGCTTCTATAATCATCATATAACACTAGAAAAATGTTCATTTGAATTGTGGAGGTCTAAAAATATTATTTGTGAAATTATATCTAATCGGCTAAATGGAATAAAAAGGAATAATATGAATAAAACCCTAAACCTATTAAATTAATGATTATATAATTGAATCTGGATGTTATTGGTATTAAAATGATATGGTGATGATTGCATGATGATTGAAAATATTTAGGGTTTGATTTTGTATAGGAATTGTTTTACCGATTTAGAATATAATTGTCAAGGGGGTGTTTTGTAATTTTTGAAACTCATGGACTATTTTTAAAATGATATTTAGGACTGGTACAATATGGGAAAAATATAACTTGAGGGGTCTATATGTAAATTTTGTATTTAAAAGGTTAAATGGGTAATTATATATGTTTAATAATTCGAATTGCAAATTATTTAAAACAAGGGACTAAAAATGTAAATACTGGAAACTTGAGGTCATTTTGAGTAAATTATAATGTTAAGATGTTTTGGTGTAAGTTTGGATAATTATAGGGGCCAATAGGTAATTATTTGGAATTTGCAAATTAATATATATGTTTTATAAATTATAGGGACTAAATGTGTAATTATGAGAAACTAAAGGATTAAATCGTACCATGCATGAAATTAGAAGGTAGATTCTGTATATAATTAAATCTAAGGGTTAATGGTGTAATTAAAGATATTATGTGGATTAAATTGTAAATTATGTAACATTAGGGTTTATTTTGTAACTTTTATAAATAAAGGGTTTAAAGTGTAAAATATGAAACTCAAGGGGGCTAAGGATGTAATTCTGAATAAATGGAGTATTTAAATAAGTAAATCATGATATTTTCATTCTAGACCTTTAATTTGATATAATTACAATTAAAACCCTCAACTATGTAAACTTGTCATGTTTAACCCTAAACTTTTATAAATTGCTAAAACCAACCCTAATTCCATAATGAGACTAAATTAAAGACTTAACTAAATCATAATACTTAAACCTTACTCATTATAGAAATCTGCTAATTCTGGAAACTTGCTAAACAAGGAAACTTTCTAAAAATGGAAACCTGCTAAAAATAGAAAGTTACTTAATATGGAAATGGGATCTTTAGTAATCATGTCTTTACTCCTCTAGGTGTGAAGAGGGAGTAGTTCTGTGGTCTTGATCATCTTATTTCAGTGTGTTCCTTTGTCAGCAATAAGGTACAGATATTCTGCCCTTCTTTAGTAAGGTGCCTTCGTCTTATGTTGATTTCTGATTCACTGCCATGTTCCTTGTTTCTATGAACCTTTGACATTGACCTATTGATACTGAACCTTCTTATTGAACCTACTGATATTGACCCTTCTGATTACTGAACCATCTGATATGAACTTTCTGATATACTGAACTGGATATTGACCTATGAAACTAAACTGAATACTGAATACTGATACTTGACCACTGACCCACAGTTTGATACTACGAGCCATAACTAGTCATGAGGGTTTCATGACCATGTCATTGATGCACCGATGGCATGACTCTAGGGCAGGAGAGTGATGACCTGTTCCGTCCCTTTTATGTATTTATTTGGTGTTGGGAGGTTTATGGCCACCAGGGGCGTATGGATGCATCCTAGAACTGTTACTGTTACTGTTACTGTTATTGATTACTATATTACTGGTGACTGATGGTGTGTGCGATACACGTCTTTCACATACTGGGAGCTGATCACTCCACTTACTGTTTGAGGACTCCCCTCATGATTACTGGTTTACTGAGAGGTCTCCCCTCTATATGATTATATGGTTACATGATTACACTGATTACTGTTACTGATTACTGATACTGGGGCTCGTAGAGGATTACTGTTTTCCTACACCTTTACTCTTTATCTTTCATTCCTGCTACTTCATATTGATACTTAACCCTAATCTATTTATACTGTTATTGTTATTCCTTATTCTTCTGCTTGTTATCGTTATATCTGTTCACTGAGCTCGTGTAGCTCAGCCGTGTTTTCTTTTCACACGGCAGGTAATTAAGCTAGGAGCTGGGCTTGGCTTTGGGGTTGAGTGCACTTGAGTGGAGCTTGTTCTTTATAGCTTATCTACCATTTGATTTCATTAGACTTTATGTTGCCATTGTTTGGGCATTGAACTTATGTACTTCTTTTATTTCCTTTCATTTTGGATATAAGTCATGTTGACTTATTGTGGGATTATGTATTTTGACTTCCGCTATTTTATGCATGGATACTATGTTTATCTGATATGAAACCATATATTTGTGATATCTTTACCCTTGTCGGGTCGGGGTGTTACAGTGTGAGTCAACTTGGGGTTGACGAATGAAAGATAAGTTGCATTGTGAGAATGCAAATTTAATAAATGGGCAAGTGTTATACAGAAACTTGTCAAGATGATAGTAAGCGTGTTAGTGAATATTGAGATTGATTAAGGCAATGAGAATAGAGAAAATGATAGTGTGCCTAATTATAGAAGTTCATGAAAGATAAAGTGAGTAAAGATGATAAGACAGATATAGCTTGGATCCAATGCTCTAGTTTTGGCATCCTTTGGGATGGCCTAGCTTGCCTTTTATGGCATGATTGTTAGCTTTCCTTCACCGGCATGGTTTGCCTACATCCTTGGCATGTGTTAAAGATCCTTCGGGATGAATGTTAAAGATGGTATCCTTCGGGATGGCCATGTGATATAGTATGGTATCCTTCGGGATAGCCCAGCTTGCCTTCATGGCATGGATGTTATGGTATCCTTCGGGATAGCCCAGCTTGCCTTAGGGCATGGATGTTAGCTTGCCTTCAGGGCATGGTTGTTTAGCTTGCCTTCATGGCATGTGTTTGGCATCCTTTGAGATGGCCTAGCTTGCCTTTATGGCATGGTGATAGCTTGCCTTTATGGCATGGATGAAAGTTAGTGAGATTGGATCCAAGGCTAGTAAAGATGGAAAGTAAAACAAGTACGAGTGTGATGTCGGAAGCGTATAAGTAGGATGGTTTATGGCTTCTTGATTTAAATGGATTGGGACGCCTTTTCATTTAAGTGAAGAAATTGTAAATCGCCGAACCATAAGTTTATAATTCCTTATTTACATAGATTGGGACGCCTTTTTATGTAAATAAAGAGTTATAAATAAGTGGGCTTATGTGTAGCCGATATGACATGAGTACGGATAGTGATATGAGAAGTAAAAATTAAAACATGTTAGACGTCATAAGAAAAGATAAATATGAATAAAACTTATAGCGGCGTTAAGGTCATGTGTGAAACCTTAAAATAGACGTCTAGAATGAGTTATGCATTAAATTGATAAGTTAATTGGTGAACTTTTCCAATAGTTAATAAGAAAGATTGCTTAAGTGTTGCGTGAGAAAGAATTTTGAAAGGTGCCGTTTGTATGGTACTTTGTTTATTTTGAATTAAGTTACCGGTTTATGATGAAGATACGTATTTGGTATTATGTGGATGTGAGATTGGTCGGAATATGATGTTATGTTGTGATTAGTGCGTTGATGATTTGCGATGAGAAGTGTTGATTATAGTAGATTATGAGCTATGTTTATGTACAGTAAGTTAAAATTTGCAAGATCACCTAGATCGATGCAAGGTAATGGCGTAGAAAGCATGAGAATAAGGACTTGTATATGTCATGATTTGGTTTTAGATAGTTTAGACGAGAGATTTCGGGGACGAAATCTAAATAAGGGGGTAGAATTGTTAGACCCGTTTCCCGGGTGTTGGGACCCCACCCTAGATGAAAGTAGCTAAAGACCTTATGGGATTGGCTAGTCAACAAATGTAACGTTTTAGTCAAACCCGATAGTCAAAATATGACTAAAGTGGTTATGTAAAATATGATGTGTAACTAAAGGGGCCTAAGTTGCCATTGTGATAAGTATGTTATAAGTTAGTTGTGGCCAAATTAGAAGGAATGGAACTTGAGGGGCCATTCTTGCCTTTGACCCAAACTTGTGTTTTAGCTAGATATATCCAAGGATTTCTAGAGAAATCCACATATCTCTTGGGTCTTTGAGAAGGCCGGTTCTAGACCAAGAAAATGAGGGAAAGATAGAGCTAGGTGATGGCTTATGATGGAGAAGATAAAGGACCCATGTTTATGGTCCTTCTTAGCTTTGATTATCAAGTAAGTAATCCCTCTCAAGTTAGTGATTTAAGTGGGTTTTCATCATATGATCAAGATATGATCATATGATGATATGATTAGGAAGATGAATATGTTTTGATGGGTTTTGATAACCCTTGTTATGTATTTTATTGTTATGTTGTTAGGTTTTGGTTATTATGAAGGATTGATGATGAAGATGGAAGATTATGATGATGATGATGTCTTGTTATGTTGTAGCTTGGTTTAAGGTAAGTAAAATGATGATAGCATAAGTTATATGGATTTCTATCATTATGTGTTATGTATGTTTATGATGAGAAGATGAGCTTGGATATGTTATTGTGATGCCATGTTTATGGCTTATGTGATGAGATGATGCTATGGATATGTTGATGTTATGTGCTAGTTGAGATTTAAGTAGTGAGCCATGAAGTAAGTATTTTATGTATATGATGCATCATGTGGATTGAAGTATGATTATATGTTATGATCATTTTACTTACTAAGCCGTTGTGCTTACGGTTTAGATGTTTAACCATTTTGTAGGTTGGCGTTTTGTATGGATGGCTTGGATGTAAGGATATATGGGTTAAGGCATGGTTATGCAATATGGGTAGATTGGTAAGAATGTAGAGCTTAGGTAGATACCGAGCTCATGTGTAAGTTTGTACCCCCGTGAGTCAAGTGATGTCTTGTAACGAGTAAATAAGTGTCAAATTGTATGTCAAGTGATGAGTAACGATTTGATAGTCATTTGATGGGTCTAAGCATGTTTTATGTGTTTTTGAGTAAAGTCTAAAGGGGCGTTTGGTTTATGTACAAACATACCCATTTTGGAATGTAAACGGGTCAAGTACTCTTGGGATATGTTGTTATGTTTATTTAATGCTTTTGGCATAGTTTGGTGTAAAACGGAAGTGGTATAAGTGGTTTGTTGTGAAAATGGGTCAAAAGAGGTTTATGCATAACCCGTCAGTTTGGGATCTACTTTTAGGTCTCAAAGTGCTGGACCTTAGTGTGGATCTTCCAGGATCTACTTTTAGGTCCCAAAGTTCTGAACCTTAGTGTGGATCCTCCTAGGATCTACTTTTGGGTTCTAAATGGTGATCCTTGATGTGGATCAAGCCTTCAGTCTGGGATCCACCTTTTGGTTCCAATGTATGGACCTAAGTGTAGATCCATAGTTCAGTTTGGGATCTACCTTTAGGTTCCAATGTATGGACCTAAGTGTGGATCCATAGTTCGGTTTAAGATCTACTTTTAGGTTCCAAGATATGAACCTAAGTGTGGATCTAGTTTCCTTATCTTGGTTATGAGTTTAAGATCTACTTTTAGGTTCCATGATATGAACCTAAGTGTGGATCTAGTTTCCTTATTATGAATTCAGGATCTACTTTTAGGTTCCTATATTTGGACCTAAGTGTGGATCCAGTTACTCATCTTGGTTATGATTCTAGTTGGTCATCTTGGTTATGATTCTAGCTGGTCATCTTGGTTATGATTTCAGTTAGTCATCTTGGTTATAATTCTAGTTGGTCATCTTGGTTATGATTCTAGTTGGTCATCTTGGTTATGATTTCAGTTGGTCATCTTGGTTATGAATGCAGTTTGGTCATCTTGGTTTTGTTCAAGAATTTTTGTAAAGGGTCAAAAGTAAAGGTAAAGCGTTTCCGCACGTAAAAGTTTTAAGTTTTTGGTCTAGCGGGCACGGGGTGTAACAGTTTCTCTGCAACATCACCTCACCACCCCCTCCTCTCTGCTACACCCTACCTAACAAAGCAAAAAGCAATTAATGCTTCTTCCTCCCCCCCAAGTTACAGTACACAAGTGGTTTTCCCACTTATAACTTTTTTGGCGCCAAAATGTGAATTAATGGCTGAGATCATTTGAAGCTAATCCAAGGGTGCAGAATGGATCAGAGATGAAGATGAGAGATATCCCACTTCATTTTAGTATAAATAGGACCTTATGTAAGCCTTAAAGGGCAAGTAGTTAATTTAGCATAATCGTATTTCTTATTCAGTATTTGTAATTTTGTAATTTCAAGTTTCAGTTGTTAATGCAAGTTAAGTTCAGTCTATTTAATTTAATTTCAAGCAATCTTGTACTCATGTTCATCTATAATAGAATTTCAAGTTATTGTTAATTCGAATTAAGCTCTAGTTAAATTAAGAACCAATCATAAACACTAAACACCCTTGCTATAAGCTTATACAAGATTATCATAGCCTGTTGTAAGCTTATATTAGTAATAATCTGTTCTAAAATCAAGAAATGAAGAAGGTCAATAAAAGTCAAAGAAGCTCACCATAAGCTCTTCTAGTGGAATAAGCTGTTCAGGAGAGTTGAAAGTGGTTTTCTAGCTTGTCATTGACAAGCTAGTAGTGTTCTGTTCTTAGTTCCATTTTACATTGCCTCAAACAGTTGTAAGAAATTTCTATTTTCTTGCATTAATTTTCCTAGTACTGTTCTAATGCTTATTTTGTGCTTATTATGTTATTTCCTTGCTTATCTGTGGTATTTGGAGTAATATAAGCTTAGTTTGATCATTAGTTTATCTTAAATCTCATTTTCCATTTAATACTTAAAATCAGTCAAATAAGTCAAATATAGGTGTTAGCTTATTAGTGCTTATTTCTGTAGTGGAAGTTGCTTATTAGGAGTTAACTAAGTTAGATAATCAATTATTAATCAATTTTATAGCTTAAATTAGTGGGTTGCAGTTAAAAGCTCTAAATCAGTGAACTTTAAGGGGTGTTTGGCTTTATTGGTCAAACGGGTAAAAACCCATATTCACTGTTCATGTGCCATAGTTCTAAGTTTAATCTTGCCTAATTCATCATATGGGAGTTGTTAGAATAAGTTGTTGGCCTGTTTTTGGAGATTTGTAGGTTTCTTTGAACTAGTGCAAAATTTAGCATCAAAGCTGAGCTGATAAGCTTAGTATAAGCTGAGCTTGTTTAAACAAGCATTTTATGGATTTTTAAGTTCATTTCATCTGTTTAAGTGTGTATCCATAAGTTTTTAGTATTTCAGTTGGTTTTGAAAGACTCAAGTGCAATTTTCCATCTCTGCTGCTTCAGTATACACTGAGCAGATTTGATCTTTTCTTAGCTTTTTCTCAGCTGCTTATCTGCTCATTCCCTTGTCCTAACTTCCTGATTTTTGGTTTGCTTATAACTCATAGTACTAGCTTTTAGATAATCATTTGGTATTGCACTTTTCAACTTGTTTCATAGCTTAAAACTGGTCTGCAATTTTCTGCAATTTCCTGATTCAAACCTGCTCCAGTTTTTGGTTTCTAGACCATCTGATCTAGTGCTAAATTGGAGTTCAATTGGTATGTTAGAATTAGGGCTTTTAGTGTTTTTGTGTAGCCTGTATTGCTAGGAAGGTTTTGCCCCCATAAGATTCCATTAATCAGCTTATTTGAAGTGCTTAATCTGATCTGCAAGTTGGCCATTTCACTGATATTTTTGCATAATTTGTAATCCTGCTCAAGTGCTTATTTGGCTTATTCTGTGGGATAAACTGTTTGATTTAAGTCATTTTAAGCTTAAATAAGTTGTTTGAACTGTTTCTGAGCTTGTGGTATCTGTTAGTGCTTAAGTGCTTATTTTAGTGCTTATTAGCCCAAACAGCTTGTTTGGGTTTATAAAAGTCCTGATTTCATTTTTCCTAGCTTCCTAATATCATTTTAGATTTTTCCAAAAAGTTTCAGAATTTTCTTAATAGTTTTAGTATTTTTAATCATTTAATTAGTTTAAAATAGTAATTAATTCATAATAAATAGAATAATAATCAGAAAAATATAATTTTAATTTCCAAAATTTTCTTTTCTTAAATAGAACTTAGGAAAAATAGTAATACACTTGTAGGATTAATTTTTAGATATTTCACTTTTTAGTCCCGTTCTAAATTTCCCGTAACGCGTTTTTAATATAATATGTTTTAACCTTAATTTTATTTTGAGAATTTGTTTCTCATTATTTAATTAGAACATCATAATAAAATCAAAACTTTCATATCCCAATCATCAGTCACTCTAATCCAAACCTTCAACGATTGCCCATTCACACCTCGTTGGGACACGACCCGGGTAATCACTTACCTGGTATCACACACACAACGTGAATTTTTGCAAGTTAGCCTTTTCCTAAGGGTTGATTTGTCTTTATTCACGTGTATCCGTCTGCATAATATTTATATATACGTTTTAGCACGGATCAGATAACTAGGGAGTAAGGAAATCTAAGCGAGCACACTTTTCCTATCATTAGAGTTACCACCACTTTTATTTTCTTGTTTATTAGTTTAATTATTAGTTTTGGTTTAGTTAGCTAGTAGCTAAACCGCCCACTCTTCCAAACCCCAAGATTTTAATTTGCTTTTCATAAAACATAAAAATACAAAAAGAATCATCCCTCGCCTCTAGACCTATCTCGACATACATTTTGACCTAACGACACTATTCCCCTAGAGAACGATCAATCCCCCGAGTCTTACCTATACTACACTACAACGATTAGGTACACTACCTAGGAGGATTGTAAAACTACTTGTAGGGTTCGCAAACTCCGCATCAGTGGCGGTGAACGACAGAGGTGGTGGTGGGTGTGTGGGAGGCGGCTGCAAGTGAGAGAGAAAGTGAGATGAGATGTTTTTAGTTTTAGGGTAAATGAGGGTGTGTAGGGTTTTATTAATCCCCAAGGACCGAATTTGCCAAAATACCAAAGATAGGGGGCGCGGTCTAAAACTAGGCGCAGGGGCCATTCTCGTAACTTAACTAATCTTCTCGTAACACTACTCTCGGGCCTATTTAAGCTAGTTGAATTTTCTGTGAGACTTTCTAACTTGCGCCATTAATTCTAAAATCATTTTTCCATTAAAAATGACTATTTATACACCTATCTTTACTCAAATTGTTATTAACCGATTATTTAACATATTAGTAGGTTCAGACTCGTGCCGACACGCGTTGTGCTCAATCTCAAATCCTACGGGGGAAATCCTCATATCATATAACAATATTCCAAATAACATTCCATATATTCCAAACATAATTCCCAAAACAGTTCTCATATATCAATTATCCATAACAAACGTAATGCAGGTATTTATAGCACTCCCAAAATTATCGGTTTTCACAGCCTCCCAGCCTTAGGAGAAATCCGTCCTGGATTTCAATTCAGATTACTCGTTGGAGTTGCAAAGAGATGAGGGTATTTTCGCTTGATCTCATCTTCATGTTCCCACGTGAACTCTGGACCATGGCGGGAGTTCCAATGAACTTTGACGATAGGAATACGACTATGCTTCAGTCGTATGACTTCACGGTCCATGATTTCGACAGGTTCCTCGATAAAATTTAAGCTCTCATCAATCTGGATCTCTTCTAGAGGAATAACCGGAGTCTCATTCGAAAGACACTTCTTCAGATTACACACATGGAAGACATTGTGCACACTGCTCAACTCTGGTGGTAGTTCAATTCGGTAGGCTACCGGTCCAATTCTGTCAAGAATTTGGAATGGTCCGATATAACGAGGATTGAGTTTTCCACGCTTGCCGAAGCGTATTACCCATTTCCACGGTGATACTTTCAACATGACTCTGTCTCTAACCTAGAATTCGAGAGGTTTACGTCTCTTATCGGCATAGCTCTTTTGTCGATCACGTGTAGCTTGCAGATGGTTTCGGATTTGAACGATCTTCTCGATCGTTTCATGAACAAGTTCGGGACCAGTGAGTTGGCTGTCACCAACTTTGGCCCAACAGATAGGAGATCAGCATTTTCGACCGTATAGCGCCTCGAAAGGTGCGACCTTAATGCTGGCATGATAACTATTGTTATAGGAGAACTCGGCCAAAGATAGGTATCTCTCCCAGCCTTTTCCGAAATCGATAACACAGGCTCGAAGCATATCTTCCAACTTCTGAATGGTTCTCTCACTCTGGCCGTCTGTTTGGGGATGATATAAAGTGCTCATATCAAGGTTTGTCCCCAAGGCCGTCTGGAGTGATTTCCAAAAATTTGACATGAAGCGACTGTCTCGATCAGAGATGATGGATATCGATACTCCATGCCGGGAACAAATTTCCTTCAAGTATAGACGAGCGAGTTTGTCTATGCTGTCGCTTTCACTGATGGCGAGAAAATGAGCAGATTCAGTAAGACGATCCACAATTACCCAGATAGTATCACAACCACTAGCTGTTCTTGGTAATTTAGTGATGAAATCCATGGTGATTCGTTCCCATTTCCAAACAGGGAGTTCAGGTTGTATCAATAACCCTGACGGTTTCTGGTGTTCGGTTTTAACTTTCGAACAAGTTAAACACTTGCCGACATATAGGGCAATGTCGGCCTTCATGTTAGGTCACCAGTACAATTTCTTCAGGTCTTGATACATTTTTGTCAGATCCGGGATGAATGGAGTATTTTGATTTATGCGATTCATGCATAATCAGATCACGAATACCCCCATGTAGTGGTATCCAGCTTCTGTCTCCAAAGCATAAAGTTCCATCGGAATGCTTTACAAAGCCGTTTTCATTTTCTACTATACCGTTGAGGTTTTCAGCAGGATGGTTTTCTTCTTTTAACGCTTCAGCTTAAGCTTCAAGGATTTGAGAGGGTAATGGCGAACTGATAGTCAGTCCCAATGATCTGACTCGTAATGGTTGTATCCTCTCTTTTTGACTAAGAGCGTCAGCAACCACATTCGCTTTACCAGGATGGTAGCGAATCTCACAATCATAATCACTGAGTAATTCTAACCAGCGACGTTATCACATGTTCAGCTCTTTCTGGTCCAAGATATGTTGCAAGCTCTTGTGGTCGGTGTATACAATACACTTTGTACTATACAGATAGTGCCTCCAGATTCCGAGTGCAAACACAATGGCACCCAGTTCCAAGTCGTAAGTTGTGTAGTTTTTCTCGTGAGTCTTAAGCTGATGTGAAGCGTATGCTATCACTTTCTCTTGTTGCATTAAGATGGCTCCCAAACCTTTGTGCGAAGCATCGCAGTATACGACAAAATCTTAGCTCCCCTCAGGTAGGGCTAGGATGGGTGCCCTACATAACTTTTCTTTCAGGAGTTGGAACACTTCCTCTTCTTCTTCACCCCATTCGTACTTCACGTTCTTCTCAGTCAATTTAGTTAGCGGCTTGGCTATCTTAGAGAATCCCTCGATGAATCTCCGGTAATAGCCAGCAAGTCCTAAAAATTGACGAACCTCAGTTGGGCTTGTAGGTGCGGCCCATTCCTTAATGGACTCGATCTTTGCGGGATCTACGTAAATTCCTTGGCTGTCAATTACGTGACCCATAAATTATACGATCGGAATCCAAAATTCACACTTAGAGAATTTGGCGTGCAACTGCTCCTTCTTCAATAGTTCCAAGATGAGTCTCAGGTGCTTCTCGTGCTCTTCTTTACTCCTTGAGTAAATCAGAATGTCTTCTATGAATACTATCACAAACTTATCCAAGTATGGTTTGCACACCCGATTCATGAGGTCCATGAATACTGCGGGGGCGTTGGTCAAACCAAATGGCATCACTTGAAACTCATAATGGCCATAACGGGTTCTGAACGCCGTCTTCGGGATATCCTCTTCCCGAACTCTAAGTTGATGATACCCATATCGTAAGTCGATCTTCGAGTAGACACTCAATCCTTGGAGCTGATCGAACAATTCGTCGATCCTGGGTAGAGGGTATCGGTTCTTCACCGTCAACTTGTTCAACTCTCGATAGTCGATACACATGCGAAAGGATCCGTCCTTCTTCTTCACAAACAGTACCGGAGCTCCCCATGGTGAGGAACTTGGTCGTATGAATCCTTTCTTCGACAACTCTGCCAACTGCTTCGACAACTCTTTCAATTCGGTAGAGGCAAGTCGATAAGGTGATCGTGCTACGGGTGCAGCGCCGGGCATCAAATCGATCTGAAATTTGACTTGTCTGACTGGTAGAGTTCCAGGCAAGTCTTCTGGGAATACTTCCAGGAAGTCTCGCACAAGTGGCACATCTTCTAACCGCTTCTCACTCTTTTCCTTCTCCTTCTTCTCGAAAATTTGGGCTAAGAAGAGGTGACATCCTCTCTCGATGTACTTTAGTGCCTTGGTATAGGAGATAATATTCAATCTGGAAGGATTTCCACGATCGTTTCTATTCACTTGTATATTTAGGATTTCGTCTCCGTATGGCACACGAACGATTTTCTCATCATAGATGATAGTGGCATGATACTTAGACAACCAATCTATACCAATGATGATGTCGAAATTGCCTAAGGTGACGGGTAAAAGATTGATGTTGAAGGGATGATTGAGTAAGTTCAGCGTACAACCGCAGATAATGGTGTCTATCCTTTCAAGGTTACCATTAGCCAATTCTACATGATATAAAACATCTAGGGCAGTCGGGGCGATTTCATGCAAAGGAATAAATGCAGTAGATACAAAACTCCTATCGGCACCAGTATCGAACAATATAGAAGCATAAACGGTTATTGAGAAGGAACGTACCCGTAACGACGTTCAGGTCCTCCTTGACCTCCTTTCCAATAACATACACCCTTCCTTGGGCTTCTCCCACATTTCCATGCTGATTTCCAGTGCCTTGGTTACCCTGGTTTCCTCATGCTCCTCGGTTACCCTGGTTATGCCCGTTTCCACCCGTTCCTCGGTTTCCTGGGTTTCCTCCATTCCCCTCGTTTCCTTGGTTCGATGGCTCTCAACACTCGTTCTTGTAGTGTCCCTTCTTCCCACATCTATAGCAAGTGACACTAGCCTTCCAATCCATCCTCGGAGTGGTTTGAACCATCACAAGGGGTCGGGACTTACATTCCATGGCTATGTGTCCAAACTTTGAGCAATTGTTGCACACTATGGTACACTGTCCATGATGGTGACGCTTACAACGGTTGCACATCGGCTTGTTCCCAGAATAACCTTTCTTTTCTCCATTCCCGATAGCATAAACCTTGGCGACCTCTTGTCACTTTTTCGGGTTATCACTACCCTTAGAGTGATCGTCCCTATTCCTTTTATCGTTTCTTCCCTTCTCCGCATTCTCGAGAACCAGCGAATCCATTAGATGCTGAGCTATCCTGATGGCTTCATGGAGATTAGTCGGCTTTGCGGCAATCACATCGTTCCTAGTAGCCAATGGCAAACCATCAGTGTACCACTCAATCTTAAGCTCCTCAGTCCGAACCATCTCTCGGCATAGCAATGACAACTCTTGAAACCGACTGTTGTAAGCTGTCATGTCTGTACCCATCACTTTATAGTTCCAAAAGTCAATCCCCAGCTTCTTAACTTCGTTACGAGGACAGAAGGTCTTGATCAACAATGCCTTAAACTCTTCCCAATTCATAGCATAAGCCACATTGCCTCCAACAGACTTGAGGTAATTGTTCCACCAGGTTAACACTTCATCCTTCAAGATGAACGTAGCGTACTTTACTTTGGCATCTTCTTCACAGTTACTAACCATAAACACAGATTTTGTCTTCTCCATCCAACGCATTAAAACGACAACACCTTCGGTTCCATCAAACTCAGGTGGTCCACAGCTTCGAAATTCCTTGTACGTACAACCACGGTTTCTGTTAGGTGGTGGAGTTCCAGCAGAGGTATTTTAGTGATTTGAATCAGCTAGTAACTCAGCAACTAATTGTGCTACGAGCTAGTCAATTAGAGCTTGATTGACAGTTGCGGTGTTCGGTGGAGTGTGAGCATTGCCATTCTGACTATTGACATCTTGATTGTCATCGTTTTGAATGTTGGCATTCTGGTTGTTGGTATTCTGGTTGTCGGTAATCCGATTGTTGACGTTTCAAACTGAAGGTCGGCCACGACGACCGGTGTTGACAACAGCAGGCCCTGTCCGGGTGGTCCTGGCTGGGTTTCGTCTTGGTGCCATTGATATGAATCACAAACACATGAAAGCCATGAGATTCCACTAACAGAGTTATGTCACACTGGGACATGAGCAATACGGAATGGAATACCAGAATGAATAACAACCACAACAACATAACTACTATTCCTCATAACAATAAGAGAACTCAAGCTCAAAATAATAACCAAAGATTCAAATTTCTCATAACATCAAAATTTGATACAAGGTTCCGGAAATACAATAGAATGAAACGATAGATGATCGTCATAGACGGTAATGATAAACAAAGATAACAAGGATAGATGATGAAGCTAACATCTCTAACTGAGGACTCCTCAGTTTAAAAATGGTACAAAAATCGCTAATCTAGGTACGTCTATCCGCGCTCTCGGGGGAGGTCTCTTACGACAGTCTCCAAATCTGCCATCTGCCTCCATATGGATGATATCTCGATGCGATCTGCCTCGTGGTCTCTCCTGAGCTGAGCATTTTGAGTCTGCAGCTCAGTGACTCTGCGCCAGAGAGTCCTGTCGGTATCTCGGGCAGTCATGAAGGCTCTCTGTAAGTCTCTCATCACATCGCGACAATCCTGCAAATCACGCCTCAACGATGTGGTCCTACCATACAGTATCCCCATATCTCGCTCAACCTCTCCGAATCTCGCAGCTGATACGCCCACCAATCGATCAGCCAGATGACTGATCCTCTTTTCATTGGCGATGATCTGATCCCATATCCGGCCAATCTCCCCATGATCAGCCGCCTCTGAGGAGATATCTGATTTTGTGGCCGGAGCTGCTGGTATCTCTGGCTCGGGTGAGGGAGGAGGTGATGCCATCTCAAATGACACCTTTGGTGACTCAGGCTCAGGCAACTGCTCGGGTGAGTCAGGCTCTGGTGAGTGCACCAAAAGTGTTGGACTCTGGACTGGCGGTATAACGTCATTAAGGATAATCTCCTCCTCCTCCTCCTGAGGTTCCTCCTCAGGGTCAACATCCTAATCTTCCTCCTCTTAAGATAAGTCTCGAAATGACGTCTCTGTGGTGCAGGTGAATCATGGGATGAATGTGGTGATGATGTAGGTGATCGAGATCTTCGGTGAGATAGTGGTGAAGGTGGTGATGACAGTAGAGAGTGAGCGGAGAAGTGAATAGGTGGTGATGTAGGAGGTCGCACAGACATACATGCGGTACGATGATGAGTGAGTCTGGGAGTCTGAGCATGGGCTAGTGCATGATGAAGAGTAAGCTGTCGTGAAGAGCTAGGGCGACTGGCTGATGATGACGATGGCTGAGTACTGAATAGAGTGGATGACACAGGTGAGACTGGTGTTGAAGCTAAGGCTGAATGTCGGACAATCTCATAGGGAGTGTCCTGAGTGGGAGTCATCCGAGATCATTGATGCGTGGGATTGCGCCCTCGCAAAAGGTTTTACCTCTCGAGGGATCTCAAGAGGCTTACAACCCCACCAGGCAGTGTACCTGACCGATGTAGTATAGTGAAGTGGCAAGTACGGGGGATTGATCGTTCTCCACAGGGAATAGTGTCGTTAGGATTGAAAAACTACTCTAATAGGTCTAAGGGTGAGAGAAGATTCTTTTTGTATTTTTATATTTTATGAAAGCAAGTAAAATCTCGGGTTTGAAGGAGTGGGCGGAATTAGTTGCTAGTCAACTAACCCAAATAACTACAATTGCAAATAAAATAAAATAACTGAAAATGAAAAGGTTGTGAAACTTATATGGAGAGAAATGTGTTTACTTAGATTTCCTTACTCCCTAACTATCTTTTACCGGTTGATTAGTGTGTATTAATTGCGTGGATGACGGGTGTATTCCTTAATACCAATCGTGGGGTGGCGTACGTACTTCCCCAACTCTACAAGCTCCTACTTCACTCCTATGTCGAGCCGGCTAGGAAGCTCCTAACATGGGATCACTAGAATTCGCTCATGCATTAAATACAACCATAAAAACCTTAGTACGCATTGGTTCATGTTTCTTAAGACGTTCAAGCAAGTTACCGTATAGGAAGTTAGCCAGTTTTCTTAATCCTAACATCGATAAACAATCATCCAATACAATTAATAACACACTAATAACCAATAATCAATAGTTAGGTTTCATTAGATCTAAGCAAACACAAGATAAATCTAGCCTAGCATGTTAATTAAAAGACAAGAACAAGATATAATCAAACAACACATAGACATATTGATTGATTAAATGAATACTTATCTTCAATTAAACATGGGAGATCCAAGGGTATAAAAACCCTTAAAAATGGCAGAAATTCGTCTTAGGGTTTCTCCTCACAAAGTTGCACACTAATGACAAAAAATTGCAAAACTATATATAGAACTTAGTGGCTGACGGCGTCACGTTGTAGATCTTGACGCTGTCACCTCGCCGTGTCTAGGGTTCCCGGATGGCCTTCTTGACGCCGTCTCGCTTTAGTGCTCTAAAATCCGCTCTGGCTTATCAAAGGTTGACGCCGTCAGAAATGGGCTTGACGCCGTCTCTCTTTAACTTAAGCCGTGATGGCCTTGATCACCTTAAAGGGTGACGCCGTCAGATTTCCATTGTAAAACTCCCTGGCTTATCATGTGTATTTTTCATATCCACCTCTTTTGCCAAGCCATGACGCCGTCTGGAACAATCCCTGACGCCGTCAAAGGTACTTTTCTAGCCGATTTTGAGACTTTGTCGTTTTCTTCACTTTTATGCTCCAAAAACGTCCAAAATGCTTCCTTTTCCAGATTTCTTCTCCAAAGTACCTAAAATGACAAAAGGAACGATTTAGGGCAATATTTGATCAAATAAATACGATTTAGGGCTTAAATGACCCCCTAAAAGAGGTACACTTTTCGCTTCATCAAATACCCTTACACTTGAGATTTGCTTGTCCTCAAGCAAACGCGCTTTTATTCTAATCAAAATACAAGTTAGGGGTCATTTAATGCTAATATAAAAGTAATTACAACAAATAGTCGTTCCACTTTAATCATAATAAGCACGGAGATTACAAACTAGCACCTCACAAGTAGTGTTTAGATACTCACATCTCTCAGGTGTCATCAAAATAAATCTCATAAATGAAAACGGATAATATCTCTCACTACCTGTCATAGCAAATAGATTACTATAGGCTTGGGAAAGGATCGAAAACCTCCTCCACTAGGCGTAAGCACCTAAGATAAACTATCAAAGAGGGCTTTTAAATGGGTTATAACGTGAGGTGTAGGGATATGATAAACACGGTTTTGTTGGATAAGGGATATTTTACTGGTGGCGAGTTAAAGATCTTGATTAATTACATGTACAATATGGCGTTGCTAAGCCAAGACTAGACTCGACTTAAGCTAAAAACAAAATAACAAAAACATAAAATAAACAAAAAATGAAACGGGATGGTAGTCCGTATGTTTTTTTCTACTTTTCTTTTTCTCATTTTTTTGTATTTTTCTTGATTTTTTTTTCGATTTTTTTTTTCCCATACACTCTTGCCCTACCATCCAAAATAATACATCATAGGGGTGTTGCATTCCCCTTACACTTGAACTTTTACATAACTTTACAATTAACTATTCTAATGACTCGAATTAAGATAATCGAAACACTTGGAGTACTTTTAAAATATTTAGCACATATGGGGGTAATAATGTTGTTCTTCCCCATTACTCCATTACACTAGTACTTTACCCATGAGTCCCAATCGTCCCAAAACAATATGTACAAGGATATGACTCGACTTAGCAACCATGTAATCAATTAGATAATTAACTAAGGGTTTAAACAAATGTTGTAACAATAATGCACTAAAAATGAGTGCATACAAGGTAGGCTAAGGCGATTTGGGTGTACATTTAAGTGGGGTGTAACAAATTCTTCCTTTAAGTAAAATGCTTAAAGGTCGAAACGAAAAGATATGCTTTGAGGGGTGTACTAGGGGTATCGTGTACTAAAAATGAGTACAACGCGAGGGGTGTGGGAGAATTACTTGACCAATGTAGCCAAAGTAATTATAACAAAAACACAGGTGTAAAACAATGGGTTAATCCTAATGCCTCTTATCATGTAGTAAATCTAACTACACGAATGTAGTCTCACTTGTGGCCTCGGAATGGTCCTAACGCAAGTTCTAGAATCTAAGTGCTACCGGTACACACATCATAGCATAAATGCTTTTCCTACCAATTCTAGGGGCGAACCTCACATATTTGGGTGTGGAAATTTTTTTTAGTGGTACGGTTTTGTGCTAGTCATATAACTCCTATCCATGAGACGCTCATTAAGATCAGAGTTTCACTCCTATATGTTGTAAAAAAAATTAAATTTGGCACTAAAATTGCCCTAACAATTATTTCTCTCAGTTTTATTACACATCTACCATTAAACAAACAAAAATCAAGTACACTTGTATTCTCTAAAGTATCGTATTTTACCCCCCCTTACACTTAAGATGAACATTGTCCCCAATGTTCAAATAACAAGATGTAAAAGTAATAAGGTAAAAGAATGAAATCAAATACTCCCCTGATTCGCTCGGTGGATAAAGAGGTAACATGGTTAGATCTTCTTCCAAGGTAATGTAGAAGCTCCAAGACTAAAGCATCGCCAAAAGCTTGATTCCACATACAATTTCCTTGTCCAAAATAACATGTTAAACCTGAGAAAACAAACACGAAAACCTGCATAACATCAGCGGGATAAATTCTATATAAGGATATAATGCTTGTGGAATGATAATTTTGCAGATTCCTGGAGTTTATAAGTTAGAGATTTAATAAAAACTTTTTATGAAAACAAAACTTTCAAAAATTTCAGAAAATTAAAACCTGACGCCGTCAGGTTGTAAAGCCTGACGCCGTCAGAAATGATCTGACAGAATTGTCATGTTAAGTTTCCGGAAAATTTCTGGAAAAACCTTTACCTTACTTCCTGGAAATCCTGCAAAATATCATTATGACTCGATACAAGCATTTGACTCAAACAAATACTAATATGTATGTTAATTTATTATTGTTACGATTCATGTTCATTTGTTCTTGTAAACCGATTTGGATTTCCCTTACACTTAACTCTTGCAAAATACCTTTATATGTAGTTAAGACGAAGTTAAAAACAAGATAAAGCATTTTCACAATTTAGTTTTGAACATGAATCAATAATAATAAAAATTAAACACATTTACCGAAGCAAATAAAATCAAACAAACAAATAAATAAACACACAAAGCAAATAAAGCTTGGGTTGCCTCCCAAGAAGCGCTTTTCTTTATTAACGAGTCTTGTAGCTAGACTCAAAGTCCGGGGTTCTACGTTTTTCCGTTTTGCTTCTCAATTGCCCCTCTGATCATCCTAACAACCTCCATATCAACTTTGTATTTAGGTCCTAGGTTAAAGCAATCTTTATAATAAAGGCTTCTCTTATTCCAAACATAGTCCATGCCTTTCTCTTTATCCTCATCATTGATGTCCTCAATCGCACCAATGTTGTCCTTGTCAAATCGAGGCACAAAACGAAATTCATTTACCCGATAAGGCATCCTATATGTGATCCTATCTATGTGATTAGAAAACTGAACCGTGCCTCTTAAACGATCATACTTTAAATTGGATGCTTCAATAAACGGCTTACCTAACACTACGTGAGATAGGCGGCAGTCAACAACACTTGCCAAATCTTCTAAGATCATGAAGTCGGTGACAAAGGTAAAATTCCCAACAAGGATATGCATATCCTTAACCCTTCCAACGAAGTTGCAAACTCCGCCGGGGCATTTGGGGTCTTTCATAGGCTCAAGTGGTGTGTTTATGATCTGGCTATAAAGGCCTAAGGACATCACGTTGGTTGGGGATTCACAGTCAATGTACGCATGCTCAACGTATTGGTACCCAATCATACACGGTATCTTCACGTTCCCGGGATCACCCCTCTTAATCTTTGGGTCAATTCTAACAAAAGGTGGTCGAGGGTTATCAACTAGGTTGTTATAGTAAGCAATCTCCTCCTTAGTGGGGTATTCATTGAAATAATCATCCAACCTAGGATCTACCTTCACTTCATCAATAATCTCAATCAACTTCTCAACCGTAAGATTATTACGTTCGAAGTAATTATCTGAGCATATGGCGGTCTCTAAGTTGTTCAAGGCATAATCAAGCTCTATATCAATCATTCTATTGAGCTCTCTGAGCTCACTAATCTCATTCTCAAGTTGGCTACGCAACAAAGCCACTTCGCCAGGTGTAAGGGGTGGATTCGCGTTTTCCATAATGGCAAACTGAATAGTCAATGAAAATCTTATACGAACAAAAAAACGAAGAAAATAGATAGACTAAAGAAAAACCTAGGAAAATAAAATAAAAATCTCACTAGAAAGGAATCTAGTGAGTAGACCTAATAAAATAAAAATTCAACCTAAACAATAACTATTCCCCGGCAGCGGCGCCAAAAACTTGATGCGTGGGATTGCGCCCTCGCAAAAGGTTTTACCTCTCGAGGGATCTCAAGAGGCTTACAACCCCACCAGGCAGTGTACCTGACCGATGTAGTATAGTGAAGTGGCAAGTACGGGGGATTGATCGTTCTCCACAGGGAATAGTGTCGTTAGGATTGAAAAACTACTCTAATAGGTCTAAGGGTGAGAGAAGATTCTTTTTGTATTTTTATATTTTATGAAAGCAAGTAAAATCTCGGGTTTGAAGGAGTGGGCGGAATTAGTTGCTAGTCAACTAACCCAAATAACTACAAATGCAAATAAAATAAAATAACTGAAAATGAAAAGGTTGTGAAACTTATATGGAGAGAAATGTGTTTACTTAGATTTCCTTACTCCCTAACTATCTTTTACCGGTTGATTAGTGTGTATTAATTGCGTGGATGACGGGTGTATTCCTTAATACCAATCGTGGGGTGGCGTACGTACTTCCCCAACTCTACAAGCTCCTACTTCACTCCTATATCGAGCCGGCTAGGAAGCTCCTAACATGGGATCACTAGAATTCGCTCATGCATTAAATACAACCATAAAAACCTTAGTACACATTGGTTCATGTTTCTTAAGACGTTCAAGCAAGTTACCGTATAGGAAGTTAGCCAGTTTTCTTAAGCCTAACATCGATAAACAATCATCCAATATAATTAATAACACACTAATAACCAATAATCAATAGTTAGGTTTCATTAGATCTAAGCAAACATAAGATAAATCTAGCCTAGCATGTTAATTAAAAGACAAGAACAAGATATAATCAAACAACACATAGACATATTGATTGATTAAATGAATACTTATCTTCAATTAAACATGGGAGATCCAAGGGTATAAAAACCCTTAAAAATGGCAGAAATTCGTCTTAGGGTTTCTCCTCACAAAGTTGCACACTAATGACAAAAAATTGCAAAACTATATATAGAACTTAGTGGCTGACGGCGTCACGTTGTAGATCTTGACGCCGTCACCTCGCCGTGTCTAGGGTTCCTGGATGGCCTTCTTGACGCCGTCCCGCTTTAGTGCTCCAAAATCCGCTCTGGCTTATCAAAGGTTGACGCCGTCAGAAATGGGCTTAACGCCGTCTCTCTTTAACTTAAGCCGTGATGGCCTTGATCACCTTAAAGGGTGACGCCGTCAGATTTTCTTTGTAAAACTCCCTGGCTTATCATGTGTATTTTTCATATCCACCTCTTTTGCCAAGCCATGACGCCGTCTGGAACAATCCCTGACGTCGTCAAAGGTACTTTTCCAGCCGATTTTGAGACTTTGTCGTTTTCTTCACTTTTATGCTCCAAAAACGTCCAAAATGCTTCCTTTTCCAGATTTCTTCTCCAAAGTACCTAAAATGACAAAAGGAACGATTTAGGGCAATATTTGATCAAATAAATACGATTTAGGGCTTAAATGACCCCCTAAAAGCGGTACACTTTTCGCTTCATCAATCATGCTGGGCGGGATCCAGCCAAAAGGATCTCGTCAGATACGTCAAACGCTAGAGAAGGCATGGTCTATGACAAAGGTAGTGGGTAGGTATAAGTGCTTAAAATAATCTAACACTTAGGGCAAAGCATAACAAGCGTACACCAAAATAGTGATAGCAAACTACAACTTAATCCTAAACATGTACCCAAATCAAATACCGCATGAATCTCATCCTAACTTCCCAAATATTCCAATCTCATATCAACAGTCATTAACTCATCATATCAATACTAGAGGATTCGACTTGGCAGGCGCGCATCGGTCATGGGATTAATTTTTAAAAAGTAGTTATAGTCTAGGTTTTTGATAAGTACCCAGTTCTCTATAACTTGAGCTCTGATACCAATCTGTAACACCCCGAAAATTTGGTACAGCAGAAGACTAATCAATCTTTGGGGTGCTACGGGATTGGCATACAACACAAGCATAAGACAACGGAAATACATCATCCGTCTTAATTAAAAACATTTCAAAATTTAATATTTAAGTTTACATTTATTCCAAAAGTATGTAAGTAACCCCAAAATAAAACATAAAGGTAGGTCCCGACAAGTTATCAGAGTCTAAATTGATCAGTAAACCATGCCGCTTGCCAAGCCTCGATCAAATAAACAGTCAACAGCTAACTCGTCAATTACCGCTATTGGGTGTGCTTGAAAGTATCTATGCAGTCTTTTGGCGGCAAACACTAACGCCAAGACCAACTTTTCCATTGGGCTATAGTTAATCTCTGTCTTCTTGAGCGCTTTGCTTACAAAATATACCGGTGTTTGTACGGAGTTCCTATCTGTCAGTAGCACTGCGCTGACCGCTCCATGAGTCGTAGATAAGCAGACGATTAACTCCTCCCCTGGTCGGGGTGCGACTAGCTTAGGAAGCGCTGCTATATGTTGTTTAAGCTGTGTGAAAGCTTCTTCCGCTTCCGTAGTCCAACGAAAGTCTCCCTTTTTTGTACACTTTTTGAGTGTTTTAAAGAGAGGAAGTGACTTATCCGCTGACTTGGACAGGAATCTGTTCAACCCGGCTAGTTTTCTATTCAGAGACTGAACTTCTTTCAACGTGCGTGGTGAAGGGAGTTGGATGACAGCCTCTGTTTTCTCTGGGCATGGCTTAATGCCATCTGGTTCTATCAAGTATCCCAGGAACATGCCTTCTGTAGCGCCAAAAGTGCATTTCTTAGGATTTAACTTCATGTTGATCTTTCGTAGTGTTCTAAATGTTTCTTCAATGTCGTGCACCACTTCGTCTTCAGTATGGCTTTTTATGACAAGGTCGTCCACATAGACTTCTAGGTTGCGGCCCACTTGCTTTTCAAATGCATTATCTACCAATCGCTGGTAGGTGGCGCCCGCATTCTTCAGGCCAAAAAGCATCTTTGTATAGCAATAGACACCTTGGCTTGTGTGGAAGGCTGTTTTTTCCTCATCTTCCTTGGCCATTTGGATTTGGTGGTACCCTTTATATGCATCTAAGAAATATTTAAAGGGATATCCGCACAAAGATTCCACCTTCCAGTCTATCTCTGGCAGTGGGTAGCAATCCTGTGGACATGCTTTGTTGAGATCAGTGAAATCCACGCACATCCGCCAACTACCATCGCTCTTCTTGACCATTACTAGATTGGAGAGCCAGTCATGGTAATAGACTTCTCGCATGATGCCTGCGTCCACAAGTTTGTGTACTTCTTCCATAATGGCTTTTGCGCGCTCTGGAGCCTGGCCGCGCTTTTTCTGCCGTACTGGGGAATATCCTTGTCGGATTTTCAGCTTGTGTTCTGCAATCGAGCGTGGCACACCAGTCATGTGCTTTGGTTCCCATGCGAAGATATCCAGATTCCTTTGCAAGAGTGCGCATACGGCCGCTCTGCCTTTGTCAGACAACGATCCTCCGATTGATACTTCTTGCTCCGGGTAGTCAGGGTGAATTGCGACCTTCAGGTTTGATACTTTAGCTGCGCTCTGTTCTGGGATGTGCGTTGTCTCGCATGTAATCGTGTTACACTCTCCTGGTGGCGCAGCATTGTTGTAGATGGTGAAAATGCCGCCTTCTACCGGGAATTTGAGCATCCCATGTGCTGTGGATGGTACTGCGCGTATTGCCAAAATTTCTGATCTTCCGATAATGCCATTGTATGGCGAAGGAGATCCGATCACCATAAAATTCATATAAGCTATCGTGGAGTGTTCCTTATTACCAACAACGACTAGTAGTCGTAGTTGCCCCATGGGCCATATCTTTTCTCCTGTGAAGCCACTCAACGAAGTCGTGGCTGGGCTTAACTGTCTTTGTATCTCAGGTCGCAATCTCTTGAAACAATGCTCATACATTATATCCGCTGACGCCCCTCCATCAACATACATGCGATGGATATCGTGACCCCCCGCATTTATCTCAATGGTGAGTGGTTCCGCCACTGCGTTGTCCGCAGCTAAGGTGGGGAAAGAGATTTCGCTTCCATCAGAAAACTTCTGGCTGACCTTTTGCCTAGTCTTTCGCTGCCATGATTGTATTATGTAGATAGTATCAGCCTTTTCCTTAGGTGCTTCTTTCTTGTTCTCGGTCTTTTGTTTGTTTTTCCCATCCTTGATGTTTTTAACCAGATGATCCAATCTGCCCTCTTTTACTAGCTTATCAATTAGTTGGCGCAATTGGACACACTCATTGGTGGTATGGCCCTTCTGTCCATGATACTCGCAGTACCCGTTCCCTACGCGCTGCCCTTCTGGGGTGCGCATTGGTGGGGGTCTCGGAAAATTTGCGCCTTCCGTTGCAAATATCTCCCTTGGAGTCTTCGTTAGTGGGGTATACTTGTCGTTTCCCCGTCCGCCCCCTGACTGCGGTAGCTTTTGTTATGGTTGCTACTCTGGTCGTTGGATTGTCTCCTGGGCTGTTCTTGCGACCTGTAGTTTGAGTAGCCTTTCTTGCTATCCGCAGCGGCTGCTTCTCCTTGGATGAAGGACCTCGTGCGCTTCATAAGTTCGTCAAAGGTTTGGGGAACCTTATCATTTAACTTTTTGATAAGTTCTGGGTTGTTGATTCCGTTCATAAACCCTGAGATCTTTAGTATTTCGGGGCATGCCTTGACATGTATGCATTCGTCTTTAAAGCGCTCCATAAAAGCGCTTGTGGATTCCCCTTGGCGCTGTTTTACCCTAGCGAGTTCGACAGGGTTCTTGGCGCACTTTTTCCTCTGAGTGAAATTCAAACGAAACGCCTTCCGCAACTCTTCAAACCCACCGATGCTTCTACGTGGAAGCTTACTGAACCAGTTTCGCGCATTCCCCACTAATGTAGAGTTAAACATGTGGCACCACACAGGTTGTGGCCAATTTTCGATAGTTGCTGCTGATTCAAAAAATTTTAGGTGGTCATCAGGATCACCTGTCCCATCATAGGTCTTAACATTAGAGGGCATGCGTCTTCTCTTATCTTCTGAAAAGTCACTGATGCGCCGAGTGAATGCGTCAACCTTTTGGCGACGCCAGGGACGAGACATATCTTCATCCTCCTGGTCGCGGTATTTTCTCCTGGACTTCCCGTGTCCTGTTTCTTTGTCCTCGTTGTCCGAGGAGTCACTTGAGGATGAGCTTACCCTTTTGCGGCGCTTGCGCCGACTATCCTCTGAATCCGAGCTTGAAGGGCTTTCGCTTGGGGAGCATCGTCGCCCAAGTCTATCGTGGATCCTGCGACTGCCAAGTCTAGCGTGGACATTGGTGCGCCATCCATCATCTTCATGCTCCTCCAGAGACTGTAAGTCGGCTGCTTCATCGTCCACAACTTTCCTTCCGATCCTAGTAAACACTGGGTGTCGGTGGCCATCCTTCTTGCGCCTTTCCTTTCGGTAACGCGGTGGAGATGCTTCATGCTCAGGGTCAAAGTTGAGCCTGGCTTGCAGACTCTGACTTGACCTCTTTTTCGCTTCCTCTCGCATCAGCGCAGCCAAGGTTTCATAGTTTTGAGATACGAAATCACTTGGCGCTAGTTCAGGCGTGACTCCTTCTAGCGCGAGGATATTTGTTTCTACATCAGGACCCTTGTTTCGGATAGGCGCATTTGGCGGCTCAGTGATGTCTAATTCTGACATGGTGAAAGGAGTGCGCAGTAGGTCTACCGCGCTAGTAGTTGTCGTAGTAGCATGGGTAGTCCTTGTGAGTGCTTCTACTGGAGTAAAAGCCAGATCTGAGTATGATCCTAGGCTTTTGGGCGCACTGGTTGTTCCAGAGGCCTGCTTAGCGGCTGAATCAGTTTGCTGCTTCTTCCCCAGTAGGTCGTCATGCGTTTTCTTTGTTAGCGGAGTTCACTGATTTGGATTTCCGTGCTTCGTCATTCTAGTTCTTCGTAGAGTTCTTAGTGTATGGTCCCACGGATGGCGCCACTTGTTGATACAAAAGTTGGGCGTTCCTTGTTTCCGTATCAATCAGATCTTAATGCTTGAGACCTGCGCACTAAGAAAACAAAAAGACACCGTTAGGCTTATCGTGGGATTGTCTCCCACGATTATCCTTCGGCGTGAGAGTAAGTAATCGGTTTTAGGGTTTAGTTGAAGAGTTAGGGTTATTAGATCGTACCTTAATGAGAGCCGAGATGCCCTCTATATATGCACACGAAATCCTTGTTGGTTTCGTGTTCCTTACCCTTCGGCGTATCCGCCTAAATCGGTCGTGTGATACATATCCCATAAATAAGAGATATCCTATATCAAGACCATAAATAACTTCGGGTTTGGGACTTCGTAAGCCCAAACTGTTATCGTGATAGCCCATTCGTGATGGGCTTGAGCCCATTCGTGATGGGCTTGAGCCTATTCGTGATGGGCTCGAGCGCTAGTAGCGTCCATTGGTCGGGTTCGTGACCCGAATGCGGACTATACGTCATCAATGCCAATGAGGTGTTTACACATGACCGCAGTACAATAACGGTCTGGGAGGAAAAACTGTTATGTCAGTTGTTGCCTAGAGATTGATCTTCAGGAAAGGCTCGTTGTGACTTTGGTTAGTAGTTTCTTGGAGATTGAAACTCCAAGGAAAAGTGTGTTTGGAGTTATATCGAGTTGTGACCGGAAATAACGAGTTTACATCTTATGCATACATAAAGTGGACTAATTTATTATGTTAGAAATAAGCTAGCAAATTAGGACCAATTGGACCTCTCTTGAGCCTTGGTGACTTGGTTAGACCTCTGAAGTTGGGAGTAAGCTTGTTTTGGCTGGGCCCATGAGTACCATAGCCTGTTTAGGTACATTTTTGGTCTCAAGTATGCCTTAAAGGTAAATGGTAAAAGCTGTATATTTAGGTATACCTTCACAAAAAATTGGCTCTTAATCTCAAAGGTAAAAGCTGTATATATACAAGGATTAAGTGTTGCATATTTATTTAAAAGATAAAACCTCAAATTACATGAAAACCCAATAAATTGACCGAGAAACATGAAATATATGTATCCTTTGTTCATTAGATTATATCCGGACATAGTTTAAGCCAGCCTTTTCATCAAGTCCTCTCGAGTAAAACTTCATCATGTAATCTTTTACAGTAAATTCTCTATAAATCCGAGGACTTTCTTTCGTGATAATCTTCTCTATAGGCCCGTACATTTTCGGTGGTGTGACCACACCATGCAAAAAATATGCAACTGATGTTCTTGCTTGAGTTACATTGCCAACTGCTCGGTGGATTACACTCTTGAACTTGTAATATGATACAATCTACATGGGATCAATACCACATCATAAGCAACAATATTCATATGTGTTTATCCTTCTCTTTATGCTAGCTAAAAGAATGCAAATATTTTAACAGCTATAAGTTCTTATGCATTTAGTGTTATAGGCGTTCGATTAGTCCAAAGAAAGCTCTCGACATTTTTTATTTTAAATCAATCTTAATACAAATACATATGGTAAAACTATGATTAGTTTCAATCAAAGTTATCTTCTGCAAATTAATCTAAATTTAAATCCTTAGTGGAACCGGTCAACATATCACAGTGGTAACAATATTTTTTGGAACTTTCTAGTGTGTTAATTACCCTTTCGTAAGCTTAGATATTTTGATTCATAAGACTTGCAATCTAGAGATTGTGTTCCCTTTTAGTGCTTCCGTCCCAAGTCACTGTACATTATAAAAAATACCTGAAGAAGATCTCCGATATTGACAACGAGAGCCCCAGGAATAGGTTCAACGTCGGCCCATTGGTTTTGATGCAGGACTTGTAGACCTCTAACCTCATCCTGTAGAAGTATACTGATAAAAGAGGCATCTGTCTGCTTGTTCACTCCTAGAGTCTGGTCAGGTTTGGGGCATGGAGGGTAGTAGTGGCAAGTCAATGTTTGGCTCTTTTCGCATTCCAACTGTTTCAAGTAGTTCGGTTCAAGGCCAAGAGCTTCTGATAGTAACTCAAAAAGAGTGTCTGCAAGCTCCATGACTTGGTTTAAGTAGTCAACAGTTGCATTTCTGCACATAAAAAGATATATATACAAGTTAATTTTTGTGATACATCAAATTGTAATGCATCCAATAACCGTGACACAATCTACAAATAAGAGATTTAGAAACATGATACTAGTTAGTCTCTAGCACGTGCAGTTTAGACAGGCTGTATCACTGTTGTAAATTGAAGTAAATGGGTAATTCTGTGTACCTAAATGGGTTGGGTTACCACTAATACCTGTTCTATATATTGTGAATTTATAAGTAATTAGCATCTTAGAATATACCAGCAAAGCAATATGAAACTTAATTTTCTCAATAGCATTATTTGGATGGTTTAAGCATTAAGTTGAACATACTTTAATCTTTATAAGAGTTTTGACCCATTTGATACGTTTTGTATAAACCATAAATTAACCCAATAGCATAACCGAAAGAAGTGTTGAAAATTTGAAATAGAATGACCATGTAACAAGCATTCAACCTAAAAAGACTCACAAAATATTTACCTGCAAGGTGCGGGAAGATCTTGTGGATCAATATGATTCGAATTCAGCATGTCAAAAATTAACGTATCCCTCCAACTAGCAGATTTCGACATGTAAAAATCATAATTGGTGTTAGACTTAACCATCCTCTCTGGATCCCTCGAATAGTATTCCTTTTTTTCCTCAACATCCTGTTCATTAAACTCACGCACCCCGTTCAGCATCGCGTCAAGAACTTTCATTGGTACCCCATGATTAACCACCTGAAAGAAACCCCATTTTTCTGAAGCGTGTTTGACTTGCTCAACTATTTCTTCTCTTGTACAGCTTCCCTTATCTCCAACTCCACTAAGATCTATGGCAGGAACTCGTAAACTTGTTCTATTAAGTTCAAGATCTTCAGCGACTTCTCCAGGTGGCCGGGTAAATATTTGTGGAATCTCAACAACTCCACCAGCTGCAGCATCCAGAAGTCCTTTAACACCAGATTTTGTGTTGTCGAAAGCTTTCAGCTGTTTGGTTCGATCATTGACATGGCCTATAAATAAACATTTATTTTTTTGGAAGAAGTCATTTTGTAACCAATTTAGTTAGTTGGATCACATAGAAACTTCAAGTTGTGATAGGGCGGGTTGGATTAGTACTTAAACAACATTTAGTTTAACTAATATTGAAATCCCACCGCTAATATAATATCGCCCCGCCTCTCAAGATGGAATTGCATGCCCAACTTGCATTATTTATAATGTGCCCGGATGGTCGTTTTTTAAGTGTTAAAAAAGGCAACTATTTTAGTGGCGGAACCAGGAATACATGATGTGGGGGGCAATTTTTCTTGACAATAGCAACAAAATGGGGAAGAAAAAACTAGAATTGTAATGATAAATCTGAGTATTTTTACTTAGAGATGAAGGATTGTTTGTCCCAAAATAATGTCTTTTAACCGAAAACACTAAGTTAAAACAATTTAAGTAACAACACAAAATATAACTTTTCAATATATAATCTTTATTGATAATGTGAAAACGTGGGGGGGGGGGGGGGGGGGGGGGGGGTGGGTGAATACGTTACCGTTCTAAAACATTAAGACTTGTTGTATCAAATAACCGATCAAGCTTGTTGTAATATGAAAAATGTCAATTATAGTTTATGACTAATATAAGCATATAGTGAAACAAGTTGTCACACAATCATAACTATCAAGTCACAACGCAAGCAATGATATAGTGCAAGTATAAAAGTAAAGCATTAAGTAAAAGGAAAGTGCAAATCGGACACAAGGATTTATAGTGGTTCGGTCACGGATCTCCTTTCCGCCCTACTCCACTTCCCGAGTACCCAACTCGAGAGTTACTTCACTAGATCAACAAGCTCCCTTCTTGGCGGAGAAAACCTTACAAACGTCGCTTACACTTTTTCAGGTACAAAGATAAATATCGGGTTCTAGTTCGAGGTAAAACCAACCTAACGTCGCCTATACAATATTTCCGACACTAAGCTAGATGTCGAGTTCTTTTACAAGGGTACGTACAACCACTCCCGTTATGTTTTATGGCCCAACATAAAAACCTTGTGTTTTATGGCACAAACACTGTAGGATCGTGCACCTTGATAGATCTTATGAGCTTGGTAGAACACGTAGAAAACTTATGTAAACACAAGTAAACTACTTTGAGAATCTCTGTATAATAAACTTGTATTCAGGCGGAAACTAAACACAAGAGTTAAAGAAGAAAGAATAACTAATAAATGTTGATCCTCTATGGATCTTTTATTTTCTAATGATATTGTTTTCAATGTCGTACATAAACCCTAGCTGCATGTTTCTTTTATAGACTAAGAAACCCTAATACAGCTCATAACAAACCGTGTAAAGAGATATACACAAATCTCTTCCTAGAATAAATCTAACAAACATACTAAAAATACGCTATGACCAGCAGCAATGAACACTGCCAGCAGAAACGAATCAAAGCTACCAGCAGGAACCATGACCAGCAATAACTAATACTACCAGCAGGAACCGCTTTATACTAACAGCAGCAATGAACTATTACATAAATTATAAAATTCCTAACAATCCTCCCCTAAACTGGAATTTGACTAGGTTAAGTTCCAGTTTCTTGATAGATCTTTGACGTTCAGAGGTAGAGGATTGAACTTGATCTGCAGCAGCAACAACAATAAAGTAACCCGCAACAACCAGACTATAACCAGCAACAACAAGTAACCTTTATCTTTAAGTCCAAGTATCCAGCAGCAACAGAAGGAAACCATCAGCAGCAACTATGACTATTTGTACATCAAAACATTTAAGTTTCATACTATTCTCATCACTTCCAGGTGTGTTAACTCCTGTGAGAGGTGAATCAATGAAAATTAATGGATTTGATGTCTCTTTACCAATAGCCATCACTACTGGAGTAGCCAATGTTTAGGTGTGTAAGACCATGGTACATTGATAACCATATGATTTTTAGTAAATCATCAACTATAAACGGATTTGAGTTGTCTTTACCTGTAGCCGTTGGCTCAGGACTAGCCAATCCTTAGGTTTAAGATAACCTTTGGTGAATTGAATACCAAATATGATTTTCCACTGCCTTTACCACAAGCCATATACATGTGGGCTAGCCAATTCTTTGGAAACCCCAAAAGGAGTAAAATCCATGGTGAATTGAAAACCATTCAACTCTTAGTAACGAAACATCGGTGAGTTGAGAACCCTATAGTTTTGAGCAAACTATTACAGCTGTCAACGGATTTGATTATCACACCAGAGCCGTACCCTCATGGTGAGTCAACTCTTTCTTGTCTGCAAGACATGGTGAGTTGATTACCATTGGATGTGTGGTTAAAAACCAACACTGTGCCTGCACAAAAGTTAGTATACAAGCTAATTTATTATTATTATTATTTTATTATTTTTTTTTTAATTTTTTTTTAAACTAATAAAGAAAATAAAGTAAACAGAAAAGACAATAAAGCAGAAACAAGAAAACAAAGAAAATGAAAAATATACAACAATAAACCTCAAAAGATACCATGATCAAGCAGATGAGCCAATGGCAGCAGAAAGTTGATTTCTTATGAATCTGACCAATTGTTCAGCTGTGGTCAAGTCATTCCCTACTACATATTTGCCAATTTGCAGCTTATGCTTAAGCATCCTTTCCATAAGTTCCACAGATAAAGGATAAGGAACATCCACAAACATGCAAAGCACCTTCCCAGTAACAGTCTCCAAAACATGAACCTGGGAAGTAGAATACAATCGCCAATTGTGTACTCTCCAAGATTGTTGATCAGCCCACACAGAATGAGCATTGCCCCCCTCTAGAGAATCCATTAACACCTTTAAATCCCCCCAAAGAATAAGACCAATCCCAGTAGCCTGATGAGTTTCATAGTGCTTAGTCACCATACCATAGAGGTGAATCAAATCTTGTTTGTCCACCTTATTCAAAATCTCCCTAAGGAATGTAAAATGTTTAGTTTTCCCATCAAGAGTATACAAGGCATTGATTTCTCCTTGAGGTATAGGAAGAACCTCCCAAGCAGCAATATGTGTCCAAGGGTGAGGAGAATCATCTTCAGAATCACTTTCAGAATCAAACTGAAGCAATTCCTGATCATCCATGTCTGCAAGAGGCTTGGATGAAGACTTCATAGCATGACTCTTCTTCCTGGTTCTTGGAGTTGTAGAGGAGAAGTGAACTGTTGAAGGTGTCACAGCAGGAATATGAACCTCTGGTGGTACACCAGATGCACCAACAGAGGAAGTTGGAGAAATGGATGTTGGACCCTGAGGATCCTCAGTAGGAAGAGAGGGAGGAGCATCAGTCAATTTCTCTCCAGGCTTCAATTTCTTTGTAACATCAGACTCTAAAGCTGCAGATTCTCTTTTCTTTCTCTGTTGAATGTCTGTTCTGACTGGAGTATTCATCCTTGCATAAGTGTCAAAGAACTGCTTTTGAATTGCAGCATCAGTCCAACCTTTGAAGTCACTCAGCTTGTAATTAGCTTGATTCTTCAAATAGTGCTTCATGAAATTGACATTATCTTTGTTTGTAGGCATCTTAGTCTTATAACCTGACTTTTGCCTTTCTCTTATTCTATTCGTCAAGTCATTCCAAGTAGGTGCTCTATGTTTCTTCAAGATAAATGCCTTGAGCTTAGCTGACTTTTCTTCCACATCTAACTTTGAATCTTGAAGAATCATCACCCCATGTGCTCTTATAATCATGTCAGAAGCCAATAAGTATTGGAGTTGCTCATTGAACTCGTCGGGATTAAGAGCTTCTGATCTTGTGCTATTCATAAAGCCAGCTATGTTGCTTTCATCAGCAGACATTTGCCTTGCAAACTCCTCATCTTGAGCAATCTGAGCTTGTCTAGCTTGTTCAGTAGCTAGTTCCTGTTCATGCATCTGTCTAGCTATCTCAGCATCATGTTGTGTTGCAGCAGGGGCAATTGTGTCATTACCAGCAGCAATGGATGAGCTACCAGCAGAATTACCAGGAATCTTAGGATCAGTGGAAACACTACCAACCCCAGCAGGGACATCAGAAGCAACACCAGAGACACCAGCAGCAATGGTGGATTGAAACTTCTCAAAAGCTGACACTCCTGAAGGCTGCTTGGTCCTTGTTCTTATGAAAGCCTGAGGTTTGGTAGTTGTAGAGGGCTCAGAAGAGGTAGGTACTTCAGTGTTTGCACTATCAATGGAAACAGAAGCCAACACATTTAGCCCATCAAATGTCATATCAGCCTGATCATCCTCAGACTCAGAGAGCACAACCCTTCTTTTCTTTTGTGGATGTTGAGCTTCTAAAGAGCTAATTCTTTCATTTAGCTGTTGGATAGTCCCACTGAAAGTTTCTTTGGTATCCTTGAGCTCCTTTTCCAAAGACTCCACCTTCTCACTAAAATTCCTTTTGGTCTCCTTAAGCTCAGACTCCAATGCTTCAATTTTCTGCATATACCTGTCAAGTAACTTGGACATAGAAGTGAGATCAGCAGCATCCTCAGCTCCACCAGCAGGAATGCCTGAGGTGTTAGGAGCTTCATTGGATCTAGGTGGAGATACATGAAATTCTCCACCAGTATGGGTGTCATCACCAAAAGGCTGCCTAGTAGGACTAGGAGTTGAAAGCCTTGAAAAAGAGGATGTGTCAAAGTTAGGCTCAACAGTGGTGGTTGCAGGCTCAACACTAGGTGCAACAGCAGAACTAGAAGGGACCTCAGAAGCATTTGGCCTTGGTGAGGTAAGTCTAGAAGATGATGGTGGTGCTTGTTCAGCTGCAACTGATGCACTTGCACCAGCAGCATCAGATGCCTCAACACCAGCTGCAACTGATGCATCTGCACCAGCAGCATCAGGTGTTGGTGGAATATTATCACCACCAGCAGCATCTGCACTAGCAGCAGCATTGATATTGGGCAACATATCAGGTAACAAAGGCAAGTGATCTCCTACAAAATTCATTCTCATAGTGGCAAAAAGTTTTCCAGTCAATCTACCCATAATCCTAGGTGTGGAATCTATGGTCTGAACACCTAAGACAATTTGCAGAAACCTAGGGTACATCAGGAATTTGTTTTTAGCATGCATTATGTTCCCAATCATCCCATCAAATATGTACTTAGACCAATTATATACCCTTCCACTAGACAAACAAATAAGACCAGAGGCAATAGGACTAGAAAATTGATCCCACCCACCTGTCTTAATACTAATGCATTGAAGAAGAGTATGGATAAGAAACCTCCATTGAGGAGAAAACTTATTTTTATAAAAGGTAAAAGTACCCGTTACTGGATATCCAATTGCTGCCATTCCATCCAGGATTTCCTGCTCACTAAGGTTATACAACCCCTCCTCATCATTTAGCTGAAGATGAGTTCGAATGGACCCCTCAGTTATGATGACTTCATTTCCATCAACTGTAGCAAATATCTCCTGAGCCTGACCCACAACTGAGCGTACTTCAGCAGTGGCCCAAAACTGCCTGACCAAAGAATCATACATGACTACTGGACAATGGGTCAAAGCATATTGTACGGAGGACCCACGTAAGAAGGTGAGTATCTGATCATACCCTTCACTTCGGTCAGAGGTTTCAAGATACCCCACTTTGTTATGATCAGCTTTGTATTGTAGCGCCGCCATTGTGATGAATCAATGAATTAGATGAGAAATGAGAAAATGGGTGTATGAGAGAAATGATGCTTTTGAGTGAGGGATGAAGTGTTTAGGTCAGTTATATGGTTTCCCAATTTTGCAAATTAAATTGCAAGTAGCGCGCTCTATCCCAAAATAAAACCCCAATTTTATCAATACCAGCAGCAACCACGAATCAAGGGAAACCAAGTGGTCAACCAGCTGGAACATATGGTCAACCAGCAGCAATGACGTGGTTTGACTAAAGTCAAATCCACAATTAACTCCAAAACCAACCCAACATTTAATTGCATTAACCTCCCCTTAAATCTATAAAATCCCTTGAAAGATCAACACAAAAATATCACAATCATCTAGCCCTAACTCACAATAATTCACACACAATGAGTTTATCCAAACCCGACATTATAGAGATCTCTGATTCGTCAGAATCATCACAGGGATGGGACAATTATTTTCCATCCAGTTATTCCACCCAAAGCAGCAGGAACAAGAAAGGAAAGAAAAAGATTGAAGAAGAATCTTCTGAAGACCCGCCATCTTCTTCATCAAGCTCAGACGATGATCATCCATTCTGGCCAAAGCACATGACATACTACCAGGGTGAATGGGAAATAGATCCACCAAATTTTCCCATTTCAGCTGAGCTAACTCGTGAGATGGAGAAAGCTGTGGCTGCCTTCTATCAAGCCTCAGTGCCTAGGCCAAGTCAGCCATTCCCTAGGTCACTCCCTAGGAGAAGTCAGCCACTCCCTAGGTCAAGCCAGCCACTCCCAAGGCCAAGCCAGCCACTCCCTAGGCCAAGTCAGCCACTCCCAGTCCGCAAACCAGGTCAACCAATTCCAGTGGTGATAGGACTTGCAGCCCCAAAGTTGTATGGTGATATTGGTGGCAAAGGAGTGCACAAGGTTATGCCTGATTACCAAGGCAAGGGCAAAGGGAAGCTTGAATAGCTGGCTGGGATGGGGAGAAGGTGTTTGGTGTTTCATTCTGATGTCTGAGTTGTTGTTTGATGTTGTCTGATGTGGTTGTTAACTCATGAATAGTGATGGATCAAAATAATGAATAAAAGTTTAATTTTCCTTTTTTTTTTTTTTTTTTTTTTTTTTTTTTTTTTTTTTTTTTTTGAGTTTGTTGGCTGATAATTTGCACTAGTAGAACAACCTGCAAAAGGATTAGAATACACACTAAACAAAGTATATAACATCTACAAGACAATGTTAGTGTACATTAATCAAACATAAAAACATGTTAGTCAACACAAAATAAGAAACACAGCAATAAGCCTCCCCTTAGGCTTATGCCTCCCCTCATTCACAGCAGAACAAGGAAAAAGACCAAAGTCTTCCCTTTAAAGAGAAATTACCTACAACAAAAGAATACAAACAACAATATGAGATACATGGGAGACCCAAGCCATCACTGACTTGAGCCTGCCTTGTGGATCAATAATAATTAAACCATGGAGATTGATGAGATCCACCATTGTTCTTGAACCCCATTCTCATATATTGGTCATTGTTTCTCCAAGAACAACCTGCTGAGGACTTAACAGCAGTATCCCATCTTGCCCCCCCCCCCTTTGCATTGGGTCATAATAATACACAGGCCTATAATCATTCTGAAAATAAGTGATTGTAGGTCTGTAGAAAGGTCTAGCAGCTTTTCTTTTCCAACCAGCAGGATTGGGATTACCAGCTGCAACTGGCTTACCAGCAGCAACTGGCTTACCAGCAGCAACAGGCTTACCAGCTGCAACTGGCTTACCAGCAGCAACTGGCTTACCAGCAGCAACAGGTTTACCAGCTGCAACAGGCTTGCCAGCAGGAAAAGAGTTCATTCTTACTGCTTGAGGAACATATGGGGGAATATCATTAACATTGTTCCACTTTGGCCTAGTTTGTTGATGACCGCCACACATACTCATCTATTTCTCATAAAAGTCACAGTCTTTGATAAGATGAGCATAACTACCACACACAAAACATGACTTCTTTCTAAAAGATTTATTCTTAACAAGACATTTCTTATTGCAACCAGAATTATCAAAACCACAAGTTGAATCAAAATTATTCTTAACAGAAGTAAAATCAGAAACATCATTGTTTGAAACAGAACCAAAACTAGAAACATCATTATTTTGAATAAAAACAGAAGAATTGTCTTCAAAAGCAGCTGTCTTTGAATGAGATTCATCCTTAGCTACTTCTGAGGAGAAATCTTCAGACTTGGTGGTGGTAGACTTGACACTTGAATCACAAGAAGCAAAATCATTTGTCTTGATTTCTAAAGATTTGTCACTGTTAGAACAAGAGACAAAATCATTAGAGTCATAATCAAGATTAGGCAAGTCACTTGACTTTTTGCCATAGGACATATATGACTCATTTAAGTCTGTGTCAAGGTCTGAGTGGATAGGGGTAGGTTTAAACACACCTCTTATGGGTGGAGGAACAGCATTCATTCCTCCTTCTTTTACATACTTTACAGGAATTTGGTAATTTGGCTCCTTAGGGGTAGGGTCAAATATACTTGGGTCACTAGGGTCATAAATATCATCTGGCCCAACTTCATACCCCAATCCCCTCTTACACCTTACAGACTGAGTACTGTTATTTAATTTGACTAGGTTTTTAGCTGATTCTTGTCATGCATTATGTCTAGCCAATTCAGTATCTAACTTAGCCTGTAATTCCTGATTTTCTAATTTGACCTTATCATATTCTCTCTCAACATATTTTAACTCATTAGTTGTGTACTTTAAGTCTCTCTCCAAAACCCTTATCTTTTCCTCATAAGCTAATTGATTCTTTTCGTGCCAAACCTTTTGCTTTTCTAATGTATTAAGTGAGTGTCTATAGGCTTGATCTTTAATAAACAATTCTTTATATTGAGGCTCTATATAATCAAATTCTTTTTTCAGTTCAGCATATTTAACATTACAACCAAATGGACAATCTTGTACCTGAGATGGGTATCCCATCAAAGCATAATCCTCAGCCACTTGTGCCTTCTTTCCAGCTCCAGCTATCATCCCATAGTTCTTTGCAACTACCTCATGTTGTTCCCAATCCAGCATGGAATCCATAGACAACAAAGCTTTGGGATCTTCTGACTCCAATTCTTGAATCTTGAAAGCAGAATACCTTGTTTTGTCATCCACCTTCTTATCTGGGCATTCTCTAGCAAAGTGACCTGGTTGTGAGCATTTGTAGCATGTCACCTTCCTTTTGTCAAACCTTGCTCCTTCCTGTCCATCGAATTTGATCCTCCTCCCTGCCTTCTTCTCAAATCTGTTGGCCCTCACTGACAGCATAGCAAACTGCCACTTGATGTCCATCTCTTCCAGATCCAGTTCATTAATCTGATCAAAGTCTTCATAGGCCATTTGCTGTTTTGGAGTACTTTCAGCAACAAGCGAATGAAGAACTTCCTCAACCACATTGTCAGATCTTGGTTGTGTTCTAGGTGTAGCAGGGGAATAGGAAACAGATGAAGAAGTGGGAGTTGGGCTACTACCATGTGAGATCTTGTTAGTACTAGAAGCACCAACAAATGCAGTATGGGATGGGGTATGAGAAGAGTAGGTTGAATACCCTTTGATGTCAATTTCAAGGGTCTTGAGCTTGTTGTAAAGATCATCAAAACTCATGAACTCGAGCCCACCTCTTGCCTTAAGGGTGATGGAAACCTGTGACCATGAGGGAGGTAGAGCCCTCAAAAACTTGGTGTTGCAGTCTTCCTCTTCTGGCCTGGCCTGCAACTGGTTGAGTTGGCTCAGGATCTTGTGAAACCTGTCATAACCTTTGTGAATCCCTTCAGCCTCAGAGATCCTGAACTCCTGGAACTCCTGCTTGAGCATGGACTTCCTCATCTTTTTGGACTCCTCATTCCCTCCAAATTTAGCTTTTATAGCACGCCAGATTTCCCTAGCATCATCCAGGTGATGAAAGTCACCCATATGATCTTCTGGGAGTGCCAGAAGCAAAAGAGTTCTTGCTTTGGTCTCCCTTTGTAGAGCAATATGCTCTTCTGTAGACATAGGTGGAAGGATAGTGATGTTCCCTCTCTCATCCTTTCCTGTTCTCTTCATGCCGTTCCCTTTCAGGATCACATTCCATAGATTATGATCATTATTTGAGATCCAGTACTCCATCTTCATTGCCCAAATCTCGTACTCATCTTTCATGAGGTATGAGAATTTAGCATTACTGTTAGACACAGTGGTTGTGACTATTTGTTGTTGGACTTGTGAAGTTTCAGGTTTTTCATTATTGATGACAGAATTTTCAGGATTTTCGCCTTCCATTGGAAAAGGGTTTAGGAGATTGTTAAGAGAGCTTTTTCTTCTTTGTCAGAGATCCTCACCAGGCTCTGATACCACTTGTAGGATTGTGCACCTTGATAGATCTTATGAGCTTGGTAGAACACGTAGAAAACTTATGTAAACACAAGTAAACTACTTTGAGAATCTCTGTATGATAAACTTGTATTCAGGAGGAAACTAAACACAAGAGTTAAAGAAGAAATTGTGGAAAACTAGAAGGGGGGTTGAATAGTTTTATGTCCTTTTAAATTTATATTATGAAAAACTTAGTTTACTTTTTAAAATTTAGATTCGAATTTATGTGATCTCAACTCTTGAACAATATGAACAATATATATATATATAAGTAAATATAAATAAGTAATGCAAGTAAGGTAATAAAATGAAATGAAAGTTAGAGATGGAAAGATCTAACCGAGAGACAAGAGATTTATAGTGGTTCGGCTACAAGGACACCTTCCTTGCCCTACTCCACTCCCCGAGCACCTAACTCGAGAGTTTTCTTCACTATGTCAACAAGCTCCCTTATGGCGGAGAAAACCTTACACAACTTTAGCTTACACCGGCTTAACGACACAAAGCTAGATGTCGAGTTCTAATCGTAGCTAGAACCAATCTCACAACTTATACACGACTTAATCACACCTTCTTCTTCACGACTTCTTCACGACTTCTTCACAACTAAGCACAACCTATGTACACTTCTACTTCTTCACACCTTCACTACTTACACACCTTAACAACACAACTTCTCTACTTACACACTAACCTATTCCAAACAATTATTCACACAACTATCTAACAACAATACACAACTTATATACAAATATATGATGACACAAACAACTTAGGTATCTAAGTTGTAATACTTCTTCTCTAGTTATTGAAGGAGTATTCTTCTTGTTGACATAAATAATGCCTAAAAACATTATTCATATCTCTATGTTTTAATGATCACAAAATATAAACTCATTAAACATAAACTTATCAAATAAACAAGTATTTAGTTGTAAATATTCACTTCTACAACTTAATCACTTAAGGTATGAATAAACAAGTGCTTAATGCATTATATGATCAAAGGAACATTTTTCTTAATAACTAGATTTTTTATAAAACATCAAAAACATTTTATATATTTTTGAAAAACATTTTTGGCATTAAATAAAAATGTTTAATCTTTTATAAAAATATGAATTCAAATTTTTAACCAAAATCAGTTAAAATGTTCCAGAAAAACCTTCCCCACAAAAGGACAAAATTGGCCAACGGCCAGAAGGGGCGGCCACCTTAATTTTACTAGGCGGCCCCCTTAATTATTAAGGGGACCGCCCCCGCTCCAGTAGACCTCCAGCTGTCCAATTTTTCTCCTATAAATACCAGCCTTCTCCTGGACTTTTACTCACCTTTTGCACACTAAAACTTTCTGTTTTAAATCACATTTCATATCTTCAAAAACCCTTTCATCATATAATCTTAAGCTTTGGTTTCTAAGTGATCCAAGCTTCCTCCATTCAAGTGCAAAAGAAGAATACTCCTTCAACAACTAGAGAAGAAGTATTGCAACTTAGCTACCTAAGTTGTTTGTGTCATCATACATTTGTTTATAAGTTGTGTATTGTTGTTAGATTGTTGTGTGTATAATTGTTTGAGATAGGTTAGTGTGTAAGTAGAGAAGTTGTGTTGTTAAGGTGTGTAAGTAGTGAAGGTGTGAAGAAGTAGTAGTGAACATAGGTTGTGCTTAGTCGTGAAGTGTCGTGAAGAAGTAGTGAAGAAGTCGTGAAGTGTCGTGAAGAAGTCGTGAAGAAGTTGTGAAGAAGTCGTGAAGAAGTCGTGAAGAAGTCGTGAAGTAGTCGTGAAGAAGACGGTGTGATAAAGTCGTGTTTAAGTTGTGAGATTGGTTCTAGCTACGATTAGAACTCGACATCTAGCTTTGTGTCGTTAAGCCGATGTAAGCTAAAGTTGTGTAAAGGTTTTCTCCGCCATAAGGGAGCTTGTTGACATAGTGAAGAAAACTCTTGAGTTAGGTGCTCGGGGAGTGGAGTAGGGCAAGGAAGGTGTCCTTGTAGCCGAACCACTATAAATCTCTTGTCTCTCGGTTAGATCTTTCCATCTCTAGCTTTTATTTCATTTTATTACCTTACTTGCATTACCTATTTATATTTACTTATATACATATTGTTCATATTGTTCAAGGAGTTGAGATCACATAAATTCGAATCTAAGTTTTAAAAAGAAAATAAAGTTTTCATAATAAATTTTAAAAGGACATAAAACTATTCAACCCCCCTTCTAGTTTTCCACAATTGGTATCAGAGCCAGGTTAAACAAGATTTTTAAAATTAACTGTATTTTAAAACTTGAAACGATCTATGGAATCTTTAAAATATTTAGAAGGGCAATCTATGCAAAGACCACCACTATTTGAAAGTGATGGTTTTCTTTATTGGAAAAATAGATTCGAAACTTATGTGAAATCAAAGGATCTTGATCTTTGGCATGTTATTACCTATGGTGATTTTCCTCCTATTCAATATAATATTCTAACTAAAATAGATGAAATTGTACCTTTTGAAAAACAAAATGATGATTTAAAAAAGAAACTAGCAAAAAATAATGAAGCTAAAATGGTTATTTATAATGCGTTACCACGCAAAGAATATGAAAGAATTTTTATGTGTCAAACCGCAAAAGAGATTTGGGATTCTTTACTAATCACTCACCAAGGTAATAGTCAAGTCAAAGATAATAAAATAGATCTTCTTGTGCAACAATATGAACAATTTACAATTCCTGAAGAGGAATCTATTAATAATGCATTTGCTAAATTTAACACAATCATCACAAGTTTAAAAGCACTTGATGAGACTTTTTCTAGCAAAAATTATGTAAGGAAATTTCTTAGGGCATTTGATGGGTGCGATGTGTCGTTGCGGTTTAGCAGTATTAATGCCTACTCAAGTTTTAAATTTATATTTAGCCGACTTATCAATAACACACACACTTAACGAGCAGTGTACCCGGTCAGTATGAATATAATGGTAAGTAGAGTGTCGATCACTAAGAGTGGAACGTATTATCTAGTTATTCTAATCAGTATTTTAATATTCTAAGTTAGCTATACAATCTAATCTAACGCAAGGGGGGTTCAGTCTGAGAGACTGGCACGATTTGGTTGCAATTAAATAATAAACTAAACCAATAGGCACGAATCAGCGAATAGCACACACGTACACAGATAAATACTCGAGACAATAAGAAGACCTGTCCTGATAGTTAAGTAGCTTGTCACTTGTTTTATTGCTAGTTTTATATGAAGTGTGTAGTTCGATGCAACGCACTGAGATTAAGTCCTTTCTCATTGGTTCTAATCTTATCGGCGAGTAAACCCTTAATGCTTACTTATGACTATCCTATTTATCTTTCTTCCTACTTTTCTACAGACGATAGAATGCATAGGCGATCTAATAAATAGGCGAGGGTAGAGGCATGGCGACCCGATCAACGCTCAGCTAGACACAGAGGTTATCAATGCACTAATAAAAGTCACCAAAGACATCAACATATAAACTTTAATTGATGGGAAAGCAATATTAAAGGGAGTGCAATCTTTCCGTTGTCACATTACACAAGCTGTAACACCCCAACCCGGCAAGGGTAAAGATGTCACGTTAATGGTTTCATATCAGATCAAACAAAGCATACTTCAATAGTAATACAATAAATTTCAAAGGTTACAATTGAAATACTAACATTACAAGGTTAAGAATGAAACAAAACTAATTACTAAGTCTGCAAAAGCAATCCTTCTAATGACTTCTACTTCTGAATAACTATCAAAGTCTTCTAAGTCCAAAAGTCTCTTCACTCATACCCAAACCCGTCGTCCTGCTTATAACCTGCCGCACACGAAAAGAAAACGTGCGGCTGAGCTTAAAAAGCCCAGTGAACAGATATAACGATAATAAACAGAAATAGAGGATAGTACAGAATAACAGAAACAAAGGTCAAACAGATGTAATATGGTTCAAGGAATAAGTCAATGAATAAGTATAAGGGAAAGAGAAAGGGATAGTAATCTACCACGAGCCCAGAAACAGATCATATCATATCGTAACCATAATCTTCATAATCATATAGAGGGGAGACCTCTCAGATAATCAGATAATATGAGGGGTGTCCTCATTCTTCAAATGGAGTAGCTAACTCCCAGACATATGTGAAAGGCATGTATTGCACACAGTACCAGTCACCAGAACAGAAATCATATCATATATAGTTAAATCCACTAAACAGAACAGATCTAGGATGCATCCATACGCCCCTACCCAATCACATGCAGACCAAAACAAAGGGACGGTGTAACCAAATCACTAGGGCTACACACTAGTCATGTCAGTGGTGCATCACAGACATGGCCATGTTACCTTCATGGCTAGGGTCACAAATTTTGGCTCGGGTATCAAACTAAGAGTCAGATATCATATCAAATCAGAGTGTCATATCACAAGTTTCAATATCAGAAGTCAATATCAGAAGGTCAACATCAGAAGGTCAATATCAGAAGGTCAATATCAGAAGGTCAAAATCAAAGTTCCATAGTAACGGTTCATTTAAAAGAAAAAGGTTTCTAATTAAGAGTCCATTTACAAACTATCTTTTAAATGACGGTTTTCATAAAAATGATCCTTCAGAGTAGTTTTCATAAAATGATCTTTCAAACGGTTTTTCGTAAAGATGGTCTTTTAAACTTGTTTTTATAAAAGTTAGTAAAATCCCAATTAAAAGAGTATCGTATCATAAATTGCAAACATCATTTTAAAATAGCTTTTCCTCAAATCATTTCCAGGTCAGAATTAAAAAGTTTCCATAGCCCAGGTTCATATCATAGGTCATACTGAAGGGAGTCATAGCAAAGGTATCAAATCAGAGGCTAACAGATCAGAACATGAAAGAGATCATAGGAAACCTTACAGAGAAGGTCAGAATATCTGTACCTTATTCCAAAGCAAACACAAACTCAGAAATGGATGACACAGAGTGGATCAGGACCTCTCTTTCTTCACACCTAGAGGGGTAGACAAGAATTACAAACCCTTTCATTTTAAGTAACTTTCTATATTTAGCAGGTTTCCAAATTTAGTAAGTTTTCATTTTTAGAAGGTTTCCTTATTTAGAATATTTCTATAATTAACAGGGTTCCAATATTCTCATTAATATTCACAAATTATTCAGAGTTTCCTTTTAGCTTTTAGATTTCCCAAATTACTCTTTTAGTCCTTTAGGTTTCATAATTTACACTTTATACCCCTTTACTTATCAAAGTTACAAAATGAAATCCTAGATTTACATAGTTTACATCTTAACCCCTCTCATTAGTTTATTAACACATCAAGCATTTTATTTTCCAAGATTACAGAGTGTACCCTCAAATTAGCCTATTATACGAATTATACCCTCAAGTTTCATGATTTTACAATTTATAACCCTTAGTTTTGGAAAATAACAATTTACACTCTTTTTACATATTTTGACAGTTTCTAAGTATCATCTGGACCCGTTTTAAATAATTTATAAACCATATTAAACCTTAGAAATAAAATCTATAAAAATTCACAGACGTTCCCCAGGGTAATGAGTATTTTAGATAATTTTTCCAGATTTTATTAAGTTGTATAGGTATGAATTAAAAATCCTTTTTCCCAACCTGTTCCAGAACCGGATCACTTAAAAACACCCGACCATTATCCATCTGCTTACCCATTCTAGAAAATTTATAAAATTCTACAAAAATTCCAGTAATTAGCTAACATGTGTTATATTACTCAGTTCAAAGGACACATCCTAATTCGTTATGGTTTGAAAATGATAAATGAAAAACCCGGACTGTTTTTCCAGACTTTACAAATCCGATCAGACATGTGATTTCCCAAAAATCAAAAAGTAGCCTTCTAGGCCTCCAAAAATTACAAACTAAATTTCTCCAGGTAGCCACTTCATTGAACTTAGTTTTAGACTCAAAAACCATCCCAATACCCATTCACATCATTGATTTGTAGCCGGTTACAGTCGAACCAATTTCCAGGTCAGTAGCAGATTGTCACAGATTCATATATAACTTAGGGTTTTCTTTACTTACAATTCGAAAGGATCATAGTATGAGTTACATGGTTACCTTAGAATGGATGAGACATGAATTAAGATCAAGATTAAGCCTCCTTTTTGGGTTGTTTGGATCGACACAGCAGCAAACAAAACAAAGGCAGCAGAACTTTTTGTTTTTAGGGTTTTCTTTTGTGTTTTTGGATGTTCGGTTATTGTGTGGAGGACAAAAAGGGTGTGGGCTGATTTAAGGGGGTCTTTGGTCATGGGTTTGGAAGGGGGAGAGGGCTTGGATCAGCCCAAGGCCTCAACAAAACAAAACCCATGATTTTTGAACCATTTACTCACCTTTAATTGCCTTTAAACCTTATATCATAACTTTTAAAGATACAATTACATAAGTATTTATGATTTTCGGCTCAAGTGACTAAGTAATGTGTCATCAATCTTATTGGTAGTTAGTATAATTATCTTATGGTGCCTCATAATCATTTCATGTCATGTTTGTTTCGTTTTCATACGTTTTGTGATTTTTTGTAAGTTATATATATTTTAATTAAATTTCAAAGTTATGAGGGCATTTTGGTCTTTTAATACGTTTTAGATTTTCGGGTTTTACAACTCTTCCCCTCTAACAAAAAAAATTTCGTCCTCGAAATTTGCAGAAAGCAGAAAGAATAGAGAACGGAATACTCATACGGGATGCGAACAAGATTTCAAATCGAATTAATTGTATCTACAGCAGAGAGCTCTTCAAGGAGTTTAAGATTCATAACTGAGATCAACAGAATGCAACACGAGAGTCCAAACTAATCCAGATATTTAACGAACGAAGGTAGAGTATACGTATAGGTAGAATGAACCTAAAGTCTCACTAATTACGGATAATCCAACGGGGTCAAATTCTAAACTTCTTAGGTACTTCCCAAGATATCCTATGGCCACAATGAGGGCACGTTATATGGTGTAAGTATTATCACGTTAATAATACCAGCACCACATAATTATGCCTTCATGATGATCATACTTTATCTCAAGTCGTAAACAAAGCCACCTATCTTAATCCACCTAGTACTCTATAGTCTCAGAGGTCAACAAAATCGATGTCATAGTCAAGAGGGAAAACAACTACTTGCAAGAGTATCGGAATCCCAGATTGCCTATCAGATTAAGGTATGCCGTCCACAAGTGTCAGATCTTCTCCAATTCATCAAAGCCATCATTGGACGTACGAATAGACACGGAACTGAAATGCTTCTAAGGAACTTAAATCATCAGAGGATCTTAAATTTGAGAATACTCGGAGGTGAAACAAAATTGTGAACTTGTGTCTGGTTCGTCAAGCCTCCTGCTGTTCTTCTTGGAGTAATGTGAATTTCTGGCACGATCTTCAAATCCTTCATCCTCCAGTCTGCCTCCGCTCTCAATTCATCTTAGTACAACCAAGGTGAATAGGGAAGTTAGACTGCATGTCCTCATCAGCTCCAGGTTCGCCGTCTTGAGTAGATTTCTTCTCTCTGCATCGCCAACACTTCTGCCTTGTAAGGGATGCCTTCACTCTTCAGGGTAGCCGCCATTGTTGTTAACATTTCGAGTGCTCAATCAACCAATCCCTTATCAGAATGGAATCGAAGTTGACTATCCAAGAAAAACGGATCAACCAGACAAATCTTATCATTCAAAAGTGAGAGGGAAACATTCTTATATGCATGGTTAAACATCACAAGACTTTTCATAGGGATATAGAGGGGTAAGACGGAATCAAATAGCGTCAGAAGATTCATAGGTGCTTATCAAAAGCAAGAGACAAACAACAGAATGTATCTAGTACGTCATCGCCATGGAGATTCTCAGAATTGTCCGAAGAGGCATCAAAATGATTAACAAAAGGATCAGATATCAGAGTTGGAATTTAAAGATAAGGTTCAATAGTATCAGGTACTTTCTATGCAAATTTCAATGTTTCAAAGCTTAATTTGGTTTCAAATCTTAGGTGTAAGGCATAAGCTTTCAATCTCCAAAAGTGATCTCAACAAGCTTTAACCAAAAGCAAGGCACGAATCAGAGTGATGCGGAAGCAATGGTACCTAAACAAATGTCTTATAGTCTACCCATTCCTCACCGGTCAGAACTTAAGCTCCTATAGGGAAATCCTAAAGCAAATTTTCAAAGGTTGTCTTACGAGCGCCTACAGGGAAAGCTTAGTGGTCCTAACTTACACAGGTCAAGGGTAAATGTATTACGAAATCGCAGCCTGTCTCTCTGATACCATAATTGTAACACCCCAACCCGGCAAGGGTAAAGATGTCACGTTAATGGTTTCATATCAGATCAAACAAAGCATACTTCAATAGTAATACAATAAATTTCAAAGGTTACAATTGAAATACTAACATTACAAGGTTAAGAATGAAACAAAACTAATTACTAAGTCTGCAAAAGCAATCCTTCTAATGACTTCTACTTCTGAATAACTATCAAAGTCTTCTAAGTCCAAAAGTCTCTTCACTCATACCCAAACCCGTCGTCCTGCTTATAACCTGCCGCACACGAAAAGAAAACGTGCGGCTGAGCTTAAAAAGCCCAGTGAACAGATATAACGATAATAAACAGAAATAGAGGATAGTACAGAATAACAGAAACAAAGGTCAAACAGATGTAATATGGTTCAAGGAATAAGTCAATGAATAAGTATAAGGGAAAGAGAAAGGGATAGTAATCCACCACGAGCCCAGAAACAGATCATATCATATCGTAACCATAATCTTCATAATCATATAGAGGGAAGACCTCTCAGATAATCAGATAATATGAGGGGTGTCCTCATTCTTCAAATGGAGTAGCTAACTCCCAGACATATGTGAAAGGCATGTATTGCACACAGTACCAGTCACCAGAACAGAAATCATATCATATATAGTTAAATCCACTAAACAGAACAGATCTAGGATGCATCCATACGCCCCTACCCAATCACATGCAGACCAAAACAAAGGGACGGTGTAACCAAATCACTAGGGCTACACACTAGTCATGTCAGTGGTGCATCACAGACACGGCCATGTTACCTTCATGGCTAGGGTCACAAATTTTGGCTCGGGTATCAAACTAAGAGTCAGATATCATATCAAATCAGAGTGTCATATCACAAGTTTCAATATCAGAAGTCAATATCAGAAGGTCAACATCAGAAGGTCAATACCAGAAGGTCAATATCAGAAGGTCAAAATCAAAGTTCCATAGTAACGGTTCATTTAAAAGAAAAAGGTTTCTAATTAAGAGTCCATTTACAAACTATCTTTTAAATGACGGTTTTCATAAAAATGACCCTTCAGAGTAGTTTTCACAAAATGATCTTTCAAACGGTTTTTCGTAAAGATGGTCTTTTAAACTTGTTTTTATAAAAGTTAGTAAAATCCCAATTAAAAGAGTATCGTATCATAAATTGCAAACATCATTTTAAAATAGCTTTTCCTCAAATCATTTCCAGGTCAGAATTAAAAAGTTTCCATAGCCCAGGTTCATATCATAGGTCATACTGAAGGGAGTCATAGCAAAGGTATCAAATCAGAGGCTAACAGATCAGAACATGAAAGAGATCATAGGAAACCTTACAGAGAAGGTCAGAATATCTGTACCTTATTCCAAAGCAAACACAAACTCAGAAATGGATGACACAGAGTGGATCAGGACCTCTCTTTCTTCACACCTAGAGGGGTAGACAAGAATTACAAACCCTTTCATTTTAAGTAACTTTCTATATTTAGCAGGTTTCCAAATTTAGTAAGTTTTCATTTTTAGAAGGTTTCCTTATTTAGAATATTTCTATAATTAACAGGGTTCCAATATTCTCATTAATATTCACAAATTATTCAGAGTTTCCTTTTAGCTTTTAGATTTCCCAAATTACTCTTTTAGTCCTTTAGGTTTCATAATTTACACTTTATACCCCTTTACTTATCAAAGTTACAAAATGAAATCCTAGATTTACATAGTTTACATCTTAACCCCTCTCATTAGTTTATTAACACATCAAGCATTTTATTTTCCAAGATTACAGAGTGTACCCTCAAATTAGCCTATTATACGAATTATACCCTCAAGTTTCATGATTTTACAATTTATAACCCTTAGTTTTGGAAAATAACAATTTACACTCTTTTTACATATTTTGACAGTTTCTAAGTATCGTCTGGACCCATTTTAAATAATTTATAAACCATATTAACCCTTCGAAATAAAATCTATAAAAATTCACAGACGTTCCCCAGGGTAATGAGTATTTTAGATAATTTTTCCAGATTTTATTAAGTTGTCTAGGTATGAATTAAAAATCCTTTTTCCAAACCTGTTCCAGAACCGGATCACTTAAAAACACCCGACCATTATCCATCTGCTTACCCAGTCTAGAAAATTTATAAAATTCTACAAAAATTCCAGTAATTAGCTAACATGTGTTATATTACTCAGTTCAAATGAAACATCCTAATTCGTTATGGTTTGAAAATGATAAATGAAAACCCCGGACTGTTTTTCCATACTTTACAAATCCGATCAGACATGTGATTTCCCAAAAATCAAAAAGTAGCCTTCTAGGCCTCCAAAAATTACAAACTAAATTTCTCCAGGTAGCCACTTCATTGAACTTAGTTTTAGACTCAAAAACCATCCCAATACCCATTCACATCATTGATTTGTAGCCGGTTACAGTCGAACCAATTTCCAGGTCAGTAGCAGATTGTCACAGATTCATATATAACTTAGGGTTTTCTTTACTTACAATTCGAAAGGATCATAGTATGAGTTACATGGTTACCTTAGAATGGATGAGACACGAATTAAGATCAAGATTAAGCCTCCTTTTTGGGTTGTTTGGATCGACACAGCAGCAAACAAAACAAAGGCAGCAGAACTTTTTGTTTTTAGGGTTTTCTTTTGTGTTTTTGGATGTTCGGTTATTGTGTGGAGGACAAAAAGGGTGTGGGCTGATTTAAGGGGGTCTTTGGTCGTGGGTTTGGAAGGGGGAGAGGGCTTGGATCGGCCCAAGGCCTCAACAAAACAAAACCCATGATTTTTGAACCATTTACTGACCTTTAATTGCTTTTAAACCTTATATCATAACTTTTAAAGATACAATTACATAAGTATTTATGATTTTCGGCTCAAGTGACTAAGTAATGTGTCATCAATCTTATTGGTAGTTAGTATAATTATCTTATGGTGCCTCATAATCATTTCATGTCATGTTTGTTTCGTTTTCATACGTTTTGTGATTTATTTGTAAGTTATATATATTTTAATTAAATTTCAAAGTTATGAGGGCATTTTGGTCTTTTAATACGTTTTAGATTTTCGGGTTTTACACAAGCCACCAATCCTGATGAATTAAAGTTTACTAACACAATAAAACAAAACTACTTAATGAATTAAACACATGCAGGACCTTCTTACAGCTCTTGTATCTTCGTTCAAGGTGTGTCTTGTGCTGCTACTTCGACTGAATTCGTCCTAGGGTTTCTGTACTTCGGTCTTCTAAAACTGTCGAACTCTTTCTCTCTTCTGACTTTGGGGTATTTATAGTTTCTGTCTGAGGGTAAGATGCGGCGCATCTAGTAAGTAGATGCGGCGCATTGACTTAACTTCGCGTGGGGTCCAAGATTAATATATTCAGGAATATTCGTACACCGCCAGAAGATGCGGCGTATCTTCATTCTTGGATGCGGCGCATGTCCTTTGCCGTCTTGGATAATATCTTGTGAAATCTTGATAGCGATGCGCCGTATGTAAGAAGTATAATGCGGTGCATCTGGAGCAGAATAGTCTTGATCTTGTACATTTCAGTAGACTCTTAACTTCTTGCTTGTTTTGCTCCATAATTAGTCCAAAATCGCCAAGTTTCACCAAATGCTTGTTTTTACCTGAGAATTACAAAAGTAAACGATTAAGTATCAATTCTCATACGTAATATAATAAAACAAGTCAAATTAATAGGATAAATGATAGTAATAAAATGTACTTATTTGAGTTCATCAAATATCCCCCCACTTGAACTTTACTTGTCCCCAAGTAAACCTTAGAATTAATCTTATGAAAATGTATCCTAAAAGATATTAGGATTTATTTTTATATTTAAGCATGTATTCATTTTTGTCATAATCACACAACCAAACACTTAACGAATTAGAAGTAAAATAAAATAATTCGATAAAAGTAAATCTAATCGTTTAACTGTCCAGTCGTGACGAATATTCTATCATAAGCTTGGCAAGTATACACATCTCCCCCACTAAAGCCAAGGAATAACAAGTCTAAAGCGGTAAAAAGGGTTTTGAGGTTTAAGGGTTAATCATTCTCCTTAATCTCTATCGATCTCATATTCCAGAAAAGGCGACAAAATCACAAATACATGATCGAATCCACGAACACGATACTTGCAATTGCTCAAATCCTTAACTCGAATAGGCTAAAGATAGGACCAAGTAATCTTCACCAATAATATTATATCAAAAAGGGCGACAAAATCATAAATACATAGCCGAATCCACGACTACGATACTTAAGATTGCTCAAATTTCTAATCTCAATAAATCAAAGGTTTGGATAAAGAATAATATAGGATATGGATAATATTTGGGATATAAATTGGTGTAAAAATGAAAAATAAACAAAACAGATAAATTAAAATCCTAAGTGTGGTTAATCACTATCCCAATTATCCCATGAATAAGACTCATATCATAGAATAACTCACGCTTTAACACTTGAAACACACGCTTTAGGTAAACACGAATTATACTCAACAAGATCTCAATCAAAGAATATCCTTTAGTTGGTGTTCCCATAATTGCCAACTCCCATTCAATCCATAGATATAATATATAACAACTAGTGGTGATATCGACCACTTAATACAAAACTTTACATAAGTTGGTTAAGACAAACATCCAACTTTTCCTTTTTTTCTTTTTCTTTTCTATTTTTTTTCGATTTTTTTTTTTTTTTTTTTTTTTTTTTTTTTTTTTTTTTTTTAACATAAACAAAGATGTGTAAAATTTCACCACATCACTATAATGATAATTCTGGATAATTTTTCCATACTTTTCATGACTTCAGAAATAACGGTAATAGTGAAAGTAGTAAACACACGAAAAATAAACTCAAAGATATACAATATTTACTTTCACTCCAATTGCATTGTGCAATTTCCTGACTTAACCATAGATAATGAATTACGCACGCGAACACAGGTAATGTAAGGAAACACACTTTGCCTAAAGCAATTAACCAACCACGGATTTTAATCTACAGGGTAGGCTAAGGTGTAAGGGTGTAACGAAACATTTTAACAAAGGTGTAAGAAACGAAAAGAATGGCTCTGAATGTTTTTCTAGGGGTATCTTACTCTAAAAGTGAGAGTAACAAAAGGGTTTATACGGGGGTTAACTAACCAGTGTAGTTAGTTAATAACACATAACATATAAAGGCTATTTGGGTGTAATCCTAGAAATTTACCAATTTAGACAAGTCATTCCAATTATATAAATAATACTTATTATGGTGGTCTCGAATAGTATACAAGCCAAGTTCTAAAGTTTACAAGTCACCGGCACACTCATAGATTTGTGAATTTTGAAAAATCACAATTTTTGAAAATAACGTCATGTGTGCAGCTATGCAACTTAGATCTTAAACAAAAACATGCTAAAAATTTTAAATTTTGATATATTAAGCACATTTTAAGCATAATTTTTGAAAAGTTTAGGACAAGTAAGTGTTCTAATTCTCCAATCCCCCCACTTAAGTTAAACAACGTCCTCGTTGTTTGTATAAAAGGTTAAAAACTGGAAAATAAAAGAATTAGAACAGAAAAACTCCCCTGAGATTTGCTCGGTATGATCCTCCATTTGTATAAGAGCAAAAATCATCTTTCTTGTGGATGAGAACGTTTAAGCTTCATATTTGATGTATCCACAGGAAATGCAGGAATCTATAATACCACCAAGACTTTAAACACACCTAAGTTAAGAAGTTTCAAACTTGCATAATACATTAGTAGTTAGAAAAAAATAAAACATAAAAACAAAAATGAAAATCATCAGGTCAGTCGATGCGCCGTATCTTATGGAAGAAGATACGCCGTATCGAGCCTGGAATAAATACGGAATAAAAACAAAATAAATGATAGGATGCGGCGCATCTGTTGTACCAGATGCGGCGCATGTGTTCACCAGACAGACTGTTAACAGTCTGTTGTAAAACGGCTCGTTCCATGGTTTTCTCTCACGTCCTCTCGTATTATCATGCTGAACTTAATGCCAGTCTTTGTCAAGCATAATAAGAAATATAAACTGAAACATCAAATGCATAAATGAGAATATCGATTAATACAATCCAAAAAGAATAATAATAATATGCATGGAACAATGTCAATAAACACGTAAAATCAAGAGATCAAGGGTCAGTGTGGTCGTGTGGGTGGGTCCCCGAAGTGCTGGCATCATCAGTCCTAGCCCGGACTCTGCGAGTGTATGCAAGTGTCACTCCTGCAACATGAGTACCATCCGGACGAGTGTGGGTAATACCCTGCTGCTCCAAAAGTCGGCTCACACTCGTAACGAGCCACTCTGAGTCCCTCCTCATACCATCTACAACGCCTCTCAAGGCTCTCAGCTCTCCCTCAACTGCCTCAACTCTCTGACTCACCGTGCGTACAGGTACTGGTGGGGGTACTGGTGCCTGTGGCTCCTCCTGATGGGCTGGAGCAGCAGCCGGAGCTCCCTGGGGACCTCCCTGCTCCGCCTCTGGCCCTGCAGCTCTAGCAGGCCCCAATGCTACCCAAACGTAATCCCCCATAGCCAACTGACAGATCCCAAGTCTAACCAAATAATCCCTGTCAATAACCGGGAGATGGGTCACCACAACCTCCAGCCCTGCTGGAATCTCCTCTCCAATCACTCCAAAATGGCGGGCCAACCTAGAAACAAAATGCCCGCCAGTCATATGACTCCTCCTATCTCTCCCTGCAGCTGACCGGTGGAGGTAATGTGCCAAAAAGTGGGGGATGTTCACCGACAACCCCTCATCCATGCTCCTCAAGAGGAAGAGGTCCAGAGTGGTCACCTTTCCAGGTGACTGACCCCTCCCAGCTATGGTAAGTGCCATCAGACGGTGGCACAGCCTCCTCATGGGCTCCCTGATCAAAGTGTAAGAGGGGGTAGAAGTAACGATGTCACCCACCGAAGAAATCCTGTCCCAGTAATCACCGAATAATGCTCTGTCAGGGACCACTCTCAAACTATCATCCCAATATCTGGCAAACCCATCAGACTCAAGCTCCTCAACCGTGTGCAAACCCATAGCCAAAATGAACTGTCTCATAGACATCTGCCTCGGCACCCCACCCAGTCTAAACACAAGGGTGTCAGCAATATCCAACCCAGTATCCGTCTCTCTGTAGTAGACCGTACTGAAAAACTCCATCATGAGCTCCTTTACCAAGGGCTCGTCAATCCTGAAAAATCTTTCCCAAGCAAAAGATCTGAATACCACCTCCTCATCATCACCAGTAACTACCATCTCCATCCTACGTCGTAAACTCTCAGCAGCGTGCCCTCCCCCAATCAATCCCACATCAGGAAAATCCAAAACCTGGACCCTAAATATTCTTTTAAAGTAAATCGATTCCAGTCTCCGCAAGTAATCATCCAAAGTGCCAGGAGTCAGTCCCATATTCTCGAAACGTAGCCACTGATGTCTTTGTGCAACCTCTGGTAATGCCATCTGAAATAAATTTTCAAAGTTAGTAAACAGTTTGCAAATTAGGCAGATACGGCGCATCTGTTTTAATCAATGCGGCGTATCTGCACAAAATATAAGAGATGCGGAGCAAGAAATGAGATACGGCGTATGGAGATGCGCCGTATCTAGATTAAGTAATATGGCGTATCTAGAATTTTATTAATTTGGAAATAGGTCGTTACGCCGCATCAATTAACCTAGATGCGCCGCATCTAAAAGCATATCAGTATAAAATAAAGGGGGTCAGGTATGCATTCCAAGAATCCGTATCCGTGACGTAAACTCCCACTTAATATCATAGTTTCATTTACCCATTATAAAAGTTCTAAGAGCTCATTTCACCACTTTACACCACTACTAATCCATTTTCCCACTAAAATTCAAAATCGAATTCAAAACCCTAATTTACATTCAAATCAAACTAGGCCAGAAATTCAATGATTTAAGCAAATTAAATACGGGGGAGATCATCTAATACAAGTCCTAATCATATCTCTATATCATTTAAGCCCTAATCGAATTAATCACATAAACCCTAATTTTCATATTAAACAAGATTAAATCGAAATAGAATAATTACCTTAATTGTATGATTAGGTATAGGATAATAGATCGGATTAGAGGGTGGATTTTAGAAAAATGCTCGGAATTAGAGTATAATTTTACTGCGTGTATGTTCTTAACTGTGTGAGGATTTTGTGGTAAAAATTTTAGATCCGGTGCATTCCCGTCGTATTTATAGGGCAAAACGATGCGCCGTATTGAAAAAAATGGATGCGCCGTATCTATTTAATCTCGTTGACTAGTCAATGAGTCCTAGTTGGTTAGAGATACGGCGCTTGGGATATTTAGATCCGCCGCATCGCAATTTTAGTGAACGAAATTTAAATAAGGAACGTACCTTGGCCTCCGCAACACAATTCTTTATACATCAAATTGGGGTTAAACGGTCATACCATATGATATAAATGAATTCAAAATAAGAGCAATAGGCATAAACGTTTTATTAATAATTGTAATCTTATTGTTTAGTGGATAAGGATTTATTCCGAGGTTAGGAACAAATATCGTTTTTGAGCATACAAAATTAAGATTACAATTAGAATCAGATGTATTATATGGATAATAAAATTGAGATTATATTGTAGAGAACTTTCCTTTGGGCTGGTTGAATTATCGTAGAGGTTACCTGGAATTCTATTTCAAGAATTTAAGACGTTCAATGTTACCAGTACTGAGTTTTCCTCCACTCTCGTTGTCTTATGTTCGATCACTCCAGCTAGCGTCTCTTAGTTTGGTTCAGAATGTAATCTTTCATGGTGATGCTTAAGTCATCATTTATCCTGAAAATAAACAACTTGCACACGAGAGTAGCGGACCGATCAAAGCAAATATCAAAAATCAACTATATTTATCAAATTATATTCGTCGTATTAACAAAAGTTAATGTGTCGTATTTTCGTTACGTTTCAAAATACAAGATTTTTGATTCAGAAGATACGCCGTATCAACAGAGATCGATACGTCGTATCTGTTTAATAATTCGAAAACTGTTTTTAATTAAAATAATAGATACGCCGTATCTGTTAAGGCAGATGCGTCGTATCGCGTTAACGTTTAGAAAAAAATTTCTTATTAAAAACAGATACGCCGTATCTTGGGGAAAGATGCGTCGTATCGAATTAATTAAACGCGTTGTATTTTATAAAAATTAAACGCAATACGCCGTATCTATGAAAATAGATGCGCCGTATCGTTCGATTTAGCTCAGTACAACGATAGCAGAACACAAAAAATACGAAAAATAAAAACAAATAAAAACAAACCAAAATAAACACAAATAAAAGAAAACAAATAACACACAAAAACAGAAAATATGCAAAATAATACAATAAATGCAAATTAATCTAATACACAACAGAATTAGCGGTTAGATTAAAAATTAAAAACCTAATTAAAATACTAATCAAATTAACAGATAATAACAATTCACTCCCCGGAAACGGCGCCAAAAACTTGATGGGTGCGATGTGTCGTTGCGGTTTAGCAGTATTAATGCCTACTCAAGTTTTAAATTTATATTTAGCCGACTTATCAATAACACACACACTTAACGAGCAGTGTACCCGGTCAGTATGAATATAATGGTAAGTAGAGTGTCGATCACTAAGAGTGGAACGTATTATCTAGTTATTCTAATCAGTATTTTAATATTCTAAGTTAGCTATACAATCTAATCTAACGCAAGGGGGGTTCAGTCTGAGAGACTGGCACGATTTGGTTGCAATTAAATAATAAACTAAACCAATAGGCACGAATCAGCGAATAGCACACACGTACACAGATAAATACTCGAGACAATAAGAAGACATGTCCTGATAGTTAAGTAGCTTGTCACTTGTTTTATTGCTAGTTTTATATGAAGTGTATAGTTCGATGCAACGCACCGAGATTAAGTCCTTTCTCGTTGGTTCTAATCTTATCGGCGAGTAAACCCTTAATGATTACTTATGACTATCCTATTTATCTTTCTTCCTACTTTTCTACAGACGATAGAATGCATAGGCGATCTAATAAATAGGTGAGGGCAGAGGCATGGCGACCCGATCAACGCTCAGCTAGACACAGAGGTTATCAATGCACTAATAAAAGTCACCAAAGACATCAACATATAAACTTTAATTGATGGGAAAGCAATATTAAAGGGAGTGAAATCTTTCCGTTGTCACATTACACAAGCCACCAATCCTGATGAATTAAAGTTTACTAACACAATAAAACAAAACTACTTAATGAATTAAACACATGCAGGACCTTCTTACAGCTCTTGTATCTTCGTTCAAGGTGTGTCTTGTGCTGCTACTTCGACTGAATTCGTCCTAGGGTTTCTGTACTTCGGTCTTCTAAAACTGTCGAACTCTTTTTCTCTTCTGACTTTGGGGTATTTATAGTTTCTGTCTAAGGGTAAGATGCGGCGCATCTAGTAAGTAGATGCGGCGCATTGACTTAACTTCGCGTGGGGTCCAAGATTAATATATTCAGGAATATTCGTACACCGCCAGAAGATGCGGCGTATCTTCATTCTTGGATGCGGCGCATGTCCTTTGCCGTCTTGGATAATATCTTGTGAAATCTTGATAGCGATGCGCCGTATGTAAGAAGTATAATGCGGCGCATCTGGAGCAGAATAGTCTTGATCTTGTACATTTCAGTAGACTCTTAACTTCTTGCTTGTTTTGCTCCATAATTAGTCCAAAATCGCCAAGTTTCACCAAATGCTTGTTTTTACCTGAGAATTACAAAAGTAAACGATTAAGTATCAATTCTCATACGTAATATAATAAAACAAGTCAAATTAATAGGATAAATGATAGTAATAAAATGTACTTATTTTAGTTCATCAGCATTACATCCAAAATGGCGCGCGAAGGTCACGGCGATTGAAGAATCAAAGAACTTGATGACGTTATCACTTGATGAGCTTATTGGCAACTTAAAGGTTCATGAAGAAATTATAAAAAGGGACTCGGAAACGGTCAAGAGCAAGAAAGATCAAATCAAGTCTCTCGCGCTAAAAGCAAAAAAGGAACTTAGTGATGACGATGATTCAAGTGACGAGAGTGAAGACGAAGAATATGCAATGGCCGTTAGAGAATTCAAGAAATTCTTCAAGAGACGAGGAAGATTCACGAGACAACCGCGAGATGAAAGAAGATCGCTACAAAGAAATAGAAATGATAACTACGGGAAAAGAAAGTGCTTTAGATGTGGAAGTCAAAAACCATCTCATTGGCGAATGTCCAAAGCCACCGGGTTATGATTACGAAAGCGCATTTGTTAGTGGAACATGGAGCGATAGCGACAAAGATGAAGCGGACAAAGCAAAAGACGAAAAGTGCCTTGTAGCTCAAGCCACCGATGAAATATGTCTAGGAATAAATTTGGAGCCCGACGAATGGATTAAGGATAGCGGATGCTCGAAGCACATGACGGGAAACCGGAAGCTATTCTCCTCCTACAAGGCATACAACGGAGGTAACGTTATTTTCGGTAGTGATTTTCATGGAAAAATCATTGGCAAAGGTACGATCTCTCAAGACTCCCTAACTATTGAAAATGTTGAGCAAGTAAAGATAGCGAAATAGTTAAGGACGGAAAGGTCATAGGTAGAGGAGTTAGGAAAGGTGGCGTATATGTTATGAAGCTAGGAAATAAACCGGAAGATAAAATATGTCTAGCAACCTTAGATGAAAACTCTACATTGTGGCATAGAAGATTAGGTCACGCAAATATGCAACATGTACAATCCCTGATGCAAATAATGTTCTAAAAACGTTATTTATATCTTTCGATTACTTCACGTTTTGAGGATGACAAAATGTGAACTCACGTTACGTTAAAATTAACGTTAACAAGTTTTTAATCGGAAGATCCCGTTTCTACGCAAATCACTCTTGAACAAAGTTACAACTTGGACTAGTGATCAAAGAAGTGAATTCATGTTTTGAAAATTCACATTTTAAATGGGACAAAACATTTTTTCAAAAATACACATGACAAATTATTTTTGAAATATTAAGAAATGTTTTAATGGAAAAATAAGTTTGAAAATCACAACAGCTATTTTTCCCCCCAAAATCAGCTCCAACCTTCCCCAAATAAGTTTTCACCAGAAAAGACAAAATTTGGAGCGTCCTAGTCTACCACGGCTCCACGGTACCGTTAAATTTAACGGAGTCGTGGGTCATTTAGTGGAGCCGTCCGTACCATTTTGAATTGTAACATTCAGATTTTCTTTGCCTATAAATACCCACCTCTTTCACAGGTTTAGGCACCCTTCACACAGAGAAAAATCCCTTAACTAAATCCTCTCACACCTTTCACTTCTAAGGGTCAATTAGATTAGTTTTTCTTTGTTTCAAGAGTGATCCAATCACCCTTCAAGTGATCCTCTTCATACCTCTTCACTAGCAAGAGAAGAACACAAGTATCCAAGTTGATACAAGGTGTTGTCATCCCTCTTCATTGTCAAGAGAAGAACTCAAGTAATCAAGAAGATACTAGAGTTGTAGTTGATAGGTTTTTGTAACACTTGTTACAACCTTGTTGTATCTTAGCATACATCAAGTATATTTTCTTTTTGTGAGTGAGAGTGAAGATCAAGTGTGATCTATAGAGATAGTGAACATCTCTTGAAGCCATTGGGCTTGTGTGATTGATCAAGAAGATCAAGGGTCATTAGGTTAGTGTTAGTTGAGTAGAGTGAAGTGAGTGTTGATCGTTGTGATCGTGTTGAGATCTTGGTGATCTCTTGAAGCCATTGGGCTTGTGTGTTTGGTCACGTGGACCTTGGTAGATTGGTGCTAGCTAAGATTAGCACTCGACATCTAGCTTAGTGTCGGAAATAAGATAAGCGACGTGTACGGTTTTCTCCGCCTTAAGGGAGGTTGTTGACATAGTGCTTGAAACTCTCGAGTGTGGTACTCGGGGAGTGGAGTAGGGCGAAGAAGAGCTTCGTAGCCGAACCACTATAAATCCTCTGTCTCGGTTTGATCTTTCCAACTCTACTCTTTACTTTTATTTGTTATTATTACGTAGCTTAGTTTGTAGTTCATATTGGTGTTGTTTGATTACACATAGAGTTCGAATCAAAGTTTCCAATAGCATACTTTTAAAACAAGATTTTTAAAAGAAGTTTTTAAACCGGTAAACTATTCAACCCCCCTTCTAGTTTCCCACAATTGGTATCAGGAGCCACGTCCGTCAAGTTTTTTAAAGTATATTGTTTTTTAAAGCTTGAACCGATCAATGGATTCCGACAAATATCTAGAAGGGCAATCTATGCAAAGACCACCACTTTTCGAAACCGATTGCTTTATTTATTGGAAAACAAGATTCGAAACGTATGTGAAATCAAAAGACATTGATCTTTGGCATGTTATTACCGAGGGTGACTTTCAACCTATTCAAAAGAATCCGGAAACTAAAAAGGATGAAATAGTTTCTTATGATAAACAAAGTGATGAACTTAAAAGGAAATTAGCCAAAAATAATGAGGCTAAAATGATGATTTATAATGCTTTGCCTAAAAAGGAATTTGAAAGAATTTTTATGTGTAATACGGCAAAAGACATTTGGAAAACTTTGTTAGTCACTAACCAAGGTAATAACCAAGTCAAAGAGAACAAGATAGATCTTCTTGTTCAACAATATGAACAATTCTCCATTTCGGAGAATGAGTCAATAGATAATGCTTTTGCTAGATTTAATACTATTATCACTAGTCTTAAAGCTCTTGATGAAGGTTATTCTAGTAAGAACTATGTTAGGAAGTTTCTTAGAGCTCTACATCCTAAATGGAGAGCAAAGGTCACCGCCATAGAAGAGTCAAAGGACTTGGCAGCATTGTCACTCGATGAACTTATAGGAAACTTGAAAGTTCATGAGATGATAATTAAGAAAGACTCCGAATTAGTCAAAGGCAAAGGCGAGAGAGTTAGATCTCTAGCATTGAAAGCCAAGAAGGAGTCTAGTGATGAGGAATGTTCGAGTTCCGATAGTGAAGATGAGGAATATGCACTAGCGGTTAGGGACTTTAAAAAGTTCTTTAGGAGAAGAGGTAGGTTCGTTAGGCAACCTCGTGATGAGAAGAAGACATCACAAAAGAACCATGTTGAAAAGAAAGGGACAAGTGATAGAAAATGCTTTAGATGCGGAGATCCTAATCATCTCATAGGAGAGTGTCCCAAGCCACCGATAGTCAACAACCAGCGAGCTCTCATAGGAGGCGCCTGGAGTGATAGCGGTGATGATGAAGAAAAGAATCCCAAGGACGAAACGTGTCTAATGGCTCATGCTTCAAATGAGATATGCTTGGGAATCGACTTGGAGCCTGACGAATGGGTCAAGGATAGTGGATGCACCAACCACATGACGGGCAACCGAAGTCTATTCTCATCATACAAGGCACACAACGGAGGTAATGTCACTTTCGGTAGCAAACTTAAGGGCAACATTATTGGCAAAGGTACGATTACTCATAACTCCCTCACTATTAGAAATGTTGAGCATGTAGATAACTTAGGATTTAATTTGCTTAGCATTAGTCAAATGGTAGATAATAAGTGTAGAGTTATATTCTCTGAAGAGGGTAGTGAGATCATTAAGGATGGTAAAACCATAGGCAAAGGAGTTAGGAGAAATGGCCTATTCGTCATGAAAATAGGAAATAAGCCTCAGGATAGGATATGCTTAGCAACCATAGATGATAACTCCACTCTATGGCATAGGAGATTAGGTCATGCCAATATGCGTTTAATACAATCATTGGCATCTAAGGAACTAGTTAGAGATCTACCTAAGATTAAGTTTGATCAACACTTTTGTGACGCTTGTAAAGTTGGAAAACAAGCCCATTCTAGTCACAAAGCTAAGAATATAGTCTCAACCTCTAGATGCCTAGAACTCCTTCATATGGACCTATTCGGTCCATCCGCCGTACGGAGCTACAGAGGAAACTACTACACCTTAGTAATAGTTGATGACTACTCTAGGTACACTTGGACTAGATTTCTTAAGAATAAGACTCAAGCCTTTGAGGAATTCGAGGTTTTTAGTAAGAAAGTCCAAAATCAACTAGGATGTACAATAGTTTCCATTAGGACGGATCATGGTCGGGAATTTGATAATGAAGTGCAGTTTGGAGTATATTGTAATGCTAATGGTATTACTCACAATTTCTCAGCTCCACGCACTCCACAATCAAATGGGGTAGTAGAGCGGAAAAATCATACTCTACAAGAAATGAGTAGAACGATGTTGAATGAACAATCAATTCCGCAAAAGTTTTGGTGTAATGCAGTGGACACCTCAACTTACATACTTAATAGGATTTTAATTAGGCCTATCTTAGGAAAAACCCCATATGAAATCATGAAAGGTAGAAAACCTACTCTTGATTACTTTAGAGTGTTTGGAAGCAAGTGCTTCATACTAAACACTAAAGATTACCTCACCAAGTTTGACCCAAAGTCTTACGAAGGTGTCTTCCTAGGATACTCCCAAAATAGTAAAGCTTACATTGTCCTAAATAAGGAAACAATGAAAGTCGAAGAGTCACTCAACGTGACATTCGATGAAAGCCCTCCTCCAACTAAGACATCACCCTTGGTGGATGATGACTTAGATGAGGAACAAGCCATTGAGGTTAATGGCAAGAAAACCTTAGATGATGACATTGAGGATGAAATAGTTGAAGTTGACGAAATTGTCAATGTTAAGGAATCCAAGAACCATCCTATTGAAAATGTCATAGGAAACCTAAACCAAAGAACCCTTAGGTCACAAGCACAAAACAAAAGTAATTTCTTTTGTTTTATATCTACTGTAGAACCTAAGAATGTTGGTGAAGAAATTAAGGATGAAAGTTGGCCACTTGCCATGCAAGAAGAACTTAATCAATTCACCGCCAACCAAGTTTGGGAGTTAGCACTTCCTCCTAGAAATCAAACCATCATAGGAACTAAGTGGGTGTTTAGGAATAAACTCAACGAAAATGGCGTCGTGACTAGGAATAAGGCAAGGTTGGTAGCACAAGGCTATAACCAACAAGAAGGAATAGATTATGATGAAACCTATGCACCTGTAGCTAGATTAGAATCCATTAGAATACTCCTTGCCTATGCGTGTGCCTTAGACTTTAAATTGTACTAAATGGACGTGAAAAGTGCATTCCTTAATGGTTATATCAACGAGGAGGTATATGTTGCTCAACCTCCGGGATTCGTTGATTTCGAATATCCGAATCATGTTTATAAACTCAAGAAAGCACTCTATGGTCTTAAGCAAGCTCCCAAAGCTTGGTATGATAGACTGAAAGGATTCTTGATTGAACATGAATATACCATGGGAGTGGTAGATAACACGCTTTTCACAAAGAAACGAGATTACATCTCATCATTGTTCAAATATATGTTGATGACATTATATTTGGCTCAACTTGTCCAGAACTGTGCAATGATTTTTCTAAAATCATGCATGACGAGTTTGAGATGAGCATGATGGGCGAATTAAATTTCTTCCTTGGTCTACAAATTAAGCAAATGGAAGATGGTATCTTCTTTAATCAATCTAAGTATAGTAAGGAAATGCTTAAGAAGTTTAGTTTAGAAGAGTCTAAGCCCATGAAAACTCCCATGTCCACGGAAATAAAACTCACGAAAGATGAAGAAGGTGAGTCCGTGGATAACACTAAGTATAGAGGTATGATAGGTAGTTTACTATACCTCACGGCAAGTAGGCCCGACGTCATGTTTAGTGTCTGCCTTTGTGCTCGCTTCCAAGAGGATCCCAAAACCTCTCACCTTGAAGCGGTTAAGCGTATCTTCCGATACATTAAAGGCACTATACACTTGGGATTATTTTATCCCAAGGGGACTGGTATAGAAACTGTTGTCTATGCCGATTCTGATCATGCGGGAGATTACGTGGATCGAAAAAGCACGAGTGGCGTTTGTACCTTCATAGGTTGTTGTCTAACTTCTTGGTTCTCCAAGAAACAAACGGCTCTTGCTATCTCCACTACCGAAGCCGAGTACGTAAGCGCCGGAAAGGCATGTCAGCAAGCACTATGGATGAAACAAGCCCTTAACGATTATAGGATATACTTAGATGATGTTCCCATTATGTGCGACAATAAAGGTGCTATTGACTTGAGCAAAAACCCTGTCCAACACTCCCGTACTAAACACATTGAAATTCGCCACCACTTCCTTCGCGATAATGTTTAGAAAGGAAATATTTCCATTGAGAAAGTTCCTTCTCAAGACAACATCGCTGACATACTAACCAAACCTCTCAAACGAGAATCCTTTAACTACCTCCGTCTAGGTCTAGGAATGATGGAACATATTCCATAAATCCCATGACTCTTGAAGTCATCCCGTGTATCTCGTCTAGTCAAGTTTAGGAACCCATAGTCATAAGAATTTGTTAGGTACAAATTCTTTCCTTGTGTCATAAGATCTCACTAAAACAGCGAGACTTAGTTGTCAAAAATCAAAATGGGACAGAAAACAGTCCCAGCAGATCACGGCTCCACTAAATGTGGCACGGCACCGTTAAATTTAACGGTACCGTGGAACCGTGCATCTGGAACATTTCGTATTTCAGTCCCCTTTTCCCACATTACTCATTCAAAACCCTCACAACCTCAGCAATTGCTGTCATAACCTAACCTCACAACCCAAAACTCAATTACACCTCTTCAAGATCATATTCAAGACATTGATTTCAAGATCCTCAATCATGTTACCCTTTTCAACATAATTTGTAAGTTTTTCTCATTCTAATTTATTTCTAATTTTGAGTCTAGGGTTTGTTCATTGATGAAAATTGAATTGGGGATTTTCACCTTTTTCTAGGAATGTTTCAAAATTAGAAGTCATCAACACTAAAACACCCCAATTCCATCAATTTTAAAATCTCACAAAATTAGGATCATGAAATTATTCTTTCATGCATTGTTGATGCAAACTAAAAACACTTTCTCATGCATTCATGATCTCACAAATATTATTCGAATTACATAATCAATATGTACTTTTCGACATATTTGTTTGAGCTAAAGTAAAATCAGGAGTGTTTGGGTAATCTCATTATTTTTCTTTTGAGTCGAGATTACCGCACCTCCACATAGTCTGCTTATAGGTACACACTAGGCACGTGTTGTATGCAACTGGTTTTTATTCTGAATTTCTTTTTACAATTTTCTTATAGGACACAAAAATGTCTCATGAATATGATTTTGATCATCTCCTAACCGATACCTATACACCCGAAATCTCACGTGAACCCACTACACCCGGTAACCACATTCGTGCCTATGTCAATCTTGAAACCCGTCAGTTTCATGAAGGCCGTGTCGTTGATCCATCCCTAGTTTACCACCGGGATATCAACACTTCCTTTAGAGCTATAGGATTTGATTGTCTACTCCACATTAACGAGTACATTTGTCCTCGCTTTGTGTTGGAGTTCTTCCGACAAGTTGAACTCGTACGTAACGAGGATCAATCCTTGTCACTTTGGTTTTGGGTCAAAAACTTCAAATACGTTCTAACTCTTGAGCAATTTGCTCAAATCCTTAGTATACCCAATCATGGGCAATGTGCCTATACTGAAGATTGGTGTCTTGAGTCTCTCTTTCACTATCGTGAGGAGAATAGTCCATACTGTTCGTACATACCCTCTCCAACCGAACTAACCAAAATCATCCGTACTCACCCTCACCCACATCCAACAAAAATTCGTCTAGAAGAAGTGCGTCATGAACTACTTTCTTGGGCAGTCATCCTGCGAGAAAATGTTCTTAGTCTCACAGGAAATCGTGAGCAACTCCCGGCGTGTTGTGCTAATATGATTTACTGTCTCTTAACCCAACAACCTTACAATCTTGCTTACTTCTTCGCTAAGCGAATTGTACATCTCAATGGTAACAAGAATAAATTGATACCTTATGGGATGTTCCTAACCCGTCTCTATCATCACCTCATAACCTCTCACCCTTACCTTCATGGTCCTCAATACTCCCTATTCACACCTGTCATGAAACCCATAACCGAGTCATATGTCTCAACCATCCTCACTTCCGAACTCACCACCCACTATGCATCCTTTGATGATCCTATTCATGAAAATGAGACAAATACTCAAGACGAGAGTGTGACAAGAAGGGGAAATGCTCAAGTCATAAGTAGTTAGGAAGAGATTTATATCTCTCACTAGGGTTTACTACTAATAGATAATATTAGGAATTAATGCTCAAATTATCTAGCATGCTTACATAAATGTTCTATTTGACATTTGGATGATATCTTATCTTATTCTTTATGCTTGCATGCTTATGATTCTTTAAGTATAATGCATGATCATCTTTATGTGCTAGATGTAGCATTGTATGGATATATTAGGTAAATAAGTACCTAGTGAGTTGAGGCACTCTCATTTCCAGGAATTAGTTCCCCTAGAAAATTCCCCCTAGCTGCCCAAAACTAGCCTGCAAGGAAAAGTTCGTGCCAACAGTGTCACGGCACCACTAAATAGGGACGGCACCGTTAATTTTAACGGTACCGTATGGTATTTAACGGAGCCGTGACCCTGTATAACGGATTTTTCCTAATGCTCCTATTTCCCTATCACCCTAACCTCAAACCTGCAAACCTTGCACCCTCACATTCACCCTAGGATTCCCCTCTTACACCATAGGATCAACTTTAATTCAAATTTCACCCAACTTGCCTATATAAGGCCTCACCCTTGCAAGCTTATCTTGCACTTCACCTTCAACCTCACATCACACAAACACCATGTCCTCCACACATGGTTCAACCTCTCAAATCTCCAAGAAACCTAGGATAACCGTAAAACCACCCTCAAAACCACTCTTTGTGGATCTCACAAGAGATGATGAAGCTATGACACCACCTTCCCAAGCCACTCCATACTCACCATCACCACCTTATGCACCATCTAAAACATCTTCTACCTACACAACATCTTCATCATCCTATTACACCACATCATCAATGGAATACACACCATCTCCCTTCACCCCATTGGACAATGCCATACCAATTTCACCTCCAACAACTCTACCACAATCACCATCTCCTATCATGACACAACCCAACCAACCACATCCCTTGGAGTTACATAATGCTAATTGCCTATGTTGTCTCCACAACCGTAATCTCATCTACTTCTTAAGAGACGAGCTTCATTTCATGTTCTACTTTATAGAACATCTCTTGACACCTCCACCACCTCAAATGGGGCCCCAATCTCCACCACCTCCTAACCAAAACAACTAAACACGTGCTTGTTTAGTCCTCCACAATAAACTCTTAGGACCCCTCTTGGAAATGAAGCTTGTCTCTAGTCATTAGGAATTTAGGCTTCTTGTTATCTTTCTTAGTGCTTTCTATGTAGTCATACATTATTATGACACTTATTTGTTTTATGAATGAATGCTTCTATGTGGAGGTTTTTCTTTTTAAGGGATTGGTTATTTGTCACAAATGTGCTACTTGTTAGATATTGTATATTTGTCATCTAACTTTGTTTTGTAGCACGATCCATTGCTCGATTCCTTTGTGTTCTCCAAATGAGGGGGAGTACACATCAAGAGGGAGCCTTAACCACCTTTTTGATTTGACAAAAAGGGGGAGAAATGGGAGTAAACTCATTAAAAACTTGTTAAAATTAATTTTAACCTAAAATGAGTTTATATTTTGTCATCATCAAAAAGGGGGAGATTGTTGATGGCAAATAATGTTCTAAAAACGTTATTTATATCTTTCGATTACTTCACGTTTTGAGGATGACAAAATGTGAACTCACGTTACGCTAAAATTAACGTTAACAAGTTTTTAATCGGAAGATCCCGTTTCTACGCAAATCACTCTTGAACAAAGTTACAACTTGGACTAGTGATCAAAGAAGTGAATTCATGTTTTGAAAATTCACATTTTAAATGGGACAAAACATTTTTTCAAAAATACACATGACAAATTATTTTTGAAATATTAAGAAATGTTTTAATGGAAAAATAAGTTTGAAAATCACAACAGCTATTTTTCCCCCCAAAATCAGCTCCAACCTTCCCCAAATAAGTTTTCACCAGAAAAGACAAAATTTGGAGCGTCCTAGTCTACCACGGCTCCACGGTACCGTTAAATTTAATGGAGTCGTGGGTCATTTAGTGGAGCCGTCCGTACCATTTTGAATTGTAACATTCAGATTTTCTTTGCCTATAAATACCCACCTCTTTCACAGGTTTAGGCACCCTTCACACAGAGAAAAATCCCTTAACTAAATCCTCTCACACCTTTCACTTCTAAGGGTCAATTAGATTAGTTTTTCTTTGTTTCAAGAGTGATCCAATCACCCTTCAAGTGATCCTCTTCATACCTCTTCACTAGCAAGAGAAGAACACAAGTATCCAAGTTGATACAAGGTGTTGTCATCCCTCTTCATTGTCAAGAGAAGAACTCAAGTAATCAAGAAGATACTAGAGTTGTAGTTGATAGGTTTTTGTAACACTTGTTACAACCTTGTTGTATCTTAGCATACATCAAGTATATTTTCTTTTTGTGAGTGAGAGTGAAGATCAATTGTGATCTATAGAGATAGTGAACATCTCTTGAAGCCATTGGGCTTGTGTGATTGATCAAGAAGATCAAGGGTCATTAGGTTAGTGTTAGTTGAGTAGAGTGAAGTGAGTGTTGATCGTTGTGATCGTGTTGAGATCTTGGTGATCTCTTGAAGCCATTGGGCTTGTGTGTTTGGTCACGTGGACCTTGGTAGATTGGTGCTAGCTAAGATTAGCACTCGACATCTAGCTTAGTGTCGGAAATAGGATAAGCGACGTGTACGGTTTTCTCCGCCTTAAGGGAGGTTGTTGACATAGTGCTTGAAACTCTCGAGTGTGGTACTCGGGGAGTGGAGTAGGGCGAAGAAGAGCAAAGTTTCCAATAGCATACTTTTAAAACAAGATTTTTAAAAGAAGTTTTTAAACCGGTAAACTATTCAACCCCCCTTCTAGTTTCCCACACAACAAATACAATCCCTAGCCTCTAAAGAATTAGTTAGAAACTTGCCTAACCTAAGATATGACCAACACTTTTGCGATGCATGTAAAATAGGAAAACAAGCACATGCTAGTCACAAAGCTAAGAATATAGTCTCCACTACTAGATGTCTAGAATTATTACACATGGACCTTTTTGGTCCAACCGCTATGCGGAGTTACGGAGGTAATCGTTATACCTTAGTAATTGTAGATGACTATTCACGATACACGTGGACTAGTTTTTTAAGTGATAAAACCGAAGCCTTTAATAAATTTGAAATATTTAGTAAAATGATTCAAAATAAACTAGGATGTTCTATAGTATCAATTAGGACGGACCATGGTCGGGAATTTGATAACGAAGTGCAATTCGGAAAATATTGTGATTTAAATGGGATATCTCACAATTTCTCCGCTCCTCGCACTCCACAATCAAATGGGGTAGTAGAAAGAAAGAATCGAACCTTACAAGAAATGAGTAGAACAATGCTAAATGAACAATCTATCCCACAAAAATTTTGGTGCCATGCCGTAGATACATCAACATATATAATAAATATAGTCTCAATTAGGAGAATATTAGGAAAAACCCCATATGAGTTATTAAGAGGTAGAAAACCTAATCTAAATTACTTTAGGGTATTCGGGAGCAAATGTTTTGTTCTCAATACAAAAGATTACCTTACTAAGTTTGACCCTAAGTCGTACGAAGAAATCTTTCTAGGGTATTCACAAAATAGTAAAGCATACATAATACTTTATAAACACACTATGAAAGTAGAAGAGTCCTTAAATGTAACATTTGATGAAACTCCACCACCACCTAAGACATTGCCCCTAGAAGATGATGACCTAGTTGAAGAAGAAGCTATTGAGGTTAGTAAAATTAAACCCTTAGGTGATGATAATGAAGATATAATATTAGGTGAAAACGAAATAGTAAATGTTAAGGAATCTAAATCACACCCGTTAGATAATATAATAGGAAACTTAAATCAAAGAACCCTTAGATCACAAGCTCAAGATAAAAATAACTTCTTTTGTTTCCTATCAACTATAGAACCTAAAAATATAAACGAGGCATTAAAAGATGAAAGTTGGGTTATGGCTATGCAAGAAGAACTAAATCAATTTAAGACTAATGACGTTTGGGAACTAGTCCCAAATCCCATGAACATGACCATCATAGGAACTAAGTGGGTTTATAGAAATAAGTTAGATAAAAATGGAATAGTTACTAGGAACAAGGCTAGGTTAGTTGCCCAAGGATATAATCAACAAAAAGGAATAGATTATGATGAAACTTATGCCCCCGTAGCTAGATTAGAATCTATAAGAATACTTCTTGCCTATGCATGCGCCCTAGATTTTAAGTTATTTCAAATGGACGTGAAAAGTGCATTCCTTAACGGTTTTATCAATGAGGAGGTATACGTGGCACAACCTCCAGGATTCATTGACTTCGCAAAACCTGATTATGTTTATAAACTCAAGAAAGCTTTATATGGACTCAAACAAGCTCCCAAGGCTTGGTATGATCGATTAAAGGCATTTCTTATTAAACATGATTATTCCGTGGGAATGGTAGATAACACTCTTTTCACGAAAAAGAAAAGCCCAAATCTCATCATTGTCCAAATATATGTCGACGACATTATATTCGGATCGACTTGTCAGGATATGTGTGATGAATTTGCCAAAATCATGCATGATGAGTTTGAGATGATTATGATGGGTGAACTTAATTTCTTCCTAGGATTACAAATAAAACACTTAGAAGATGGAATATTTTTTAATCAATCTAAGTACATTAAGGAAATGCTTAAGAAATTTGGATTAGAAGACGCTAAGCCCATGAAGACACCAATGTCTACGGAAGTAAAACTCACAAGAGATGAAGAGGGTGAGTCCGTAGAAAACACTAAGTATAGAGGAATGATAGGTAGTTTACTATACTTAACGGCAAGTAGACCGGATATCATGTTTAGTGTCTGCCTTTGTGCTCGCTTTCAAGAGGATCCCAAAACCTCTCTCACCTAGAAGCGGTTAAGCGTATCTTCCGATACATTAAAGGCACTATACACTTAGGATTATGGTATCCTAAGGGATCGGGCATAGAAACCATCGTCTATGCGGATTCGGATCATGCGGGAGACTACGTGGATAGAAAAAGCACTAGCGGAATTTGCACGTTAATGGGATGTTGTCTAACATCTTGGTTCTCGAAGAAGCAAACCACTCTTGCTATTTCTACCACAGAAGCCGAATATGTAAGCGCTGTAAAGGCATGTCAACAAGCACTATGGATGAAACAAGCTCTCGTAGATTATGGCATTAGGTTAGATGACGTCCCAATTATGTGTGATAATAAAGGTGCTATAGATTTAAGTAAGAATCCCGTTCAACACTCTAGGACTAAACACATAGAAATACGCCACCACTTCCTCCGTGATAACGTTCAAAAAGGAAACATATCTATAGAAAAGGTTGCATCGGAAGATAACTTAGCAGACATATTCACTAAGCCCCTTAAGCGTGAACTCTTTAACCACTTACGTTTAGGCCTAGGAATGATGGAACAAATTGACTGAATTTTCTGCATTTTTGGTAATTTTTTTTCCCAGATGGGCGGACCCCTTAATGTTATAAAGGCGGTCCCCTTAATTATTAAGGGGACCGGCTTGTCATTAAGGGGACCGGCCATCTGACTGTAACATTTTTTTCTGTTTCCTCCCATCTGAGTCTAGGAATCTGTTTTGCACAAAATAAAAGATTGGGATATTTCTTTGCATAAACATATTTATAAACAAAACCCAATCTATTTTCTACAAATCATTCTCACATCTAGGAAAACACGTTTTTCTTACATTGTTGAATAATGCTAAAAACATTTTTTTTTCATGCATAAAGATCTCACATGAATTGTCAAAGTATATAATCTAATATATACATCTTTGATATTCATATATTGAGCTAAATCAAATCAAGGAGACCTTGGATTGTTTCTTAGGAAATTTTTGCATTTAGGAGTCAAAACAATCACATCTCCACATTTGTTGCATATAGGCACACACTAAAACAAGCTTATTAATCACATCCCCACAATTGTTCCATCACATATTCCCCATTAGTTTCTAGTGCCTTTGTTTCATTATCCTTGCCTTAGATGATTAGGTTCCTTAATTGCTAGATATTAATTATTGCTTTCTTATTTATTTGTCTTATATGCCATGTATGCTTAATATGTTTCTCTATTGCCTCAAAGAGTGGGACTTGCCTAAAACCAAAAGCTCAAAACATAGCCATCCTCACCTATTTCTGCAGAAAAACCCATTTCTGGAACCCAGAAAGGTACCAGATGGGCGGCCCCCTTAATTCATAAGGCGGCCCCCTTAATTATTAAGGGGACCGCCCATAATTAAGGAGACCGGCCATCTGCTGGACGGGTTCAGAGAATCTTTTTCTGTTTTTTAGCCCATTTGATCCTATACTTCCCCAAATTCACAAACACATTTTGTCCTAAACACCCAACAAGCCTTTTTATTCCTAAACAACACAAATCCTCCACTATAAATAACCCCATATCTCACCACATTCAATCATCCCATCATGTCTTCTCCAATCAACCCAAAACCAAAAATCTCTAAGCTAGCAAGGATGACCTTAAAACCCGGGTGGAAGAGAAAATGATGCGTGGTTTTGCGACCTTACAACAGGTTTTACCTCTCGAGGGATCTCAAGAGGCTTGCAATCCCCACCAGGCAGTGTACCTGACCGATGTAGTATAGTGAAGTGGCAAGTACCGGGGGATTGATCGTTCTCTAGGGAATAGTGTCGTTAGGATTGAAAAACTATTCTAATAGGTCTAAGGGTGAGGGAAGATTCTTTTTTGTATTTTTATATTTTATGAAAGCAAGTAAAATCTCGGGTTTGAAAGAGTGGGCGGAATTAGTTGCTAGTCAACTAACCCAAATAACTACAAATGCAAATAAAATAAAATAACTGAAAATGAAAAGGTCGTGAAACTTATGTGGAGAGAAATGTGTTTACTTAGATTTCCTTACTCCCTAACTATCTTTTACCGGTTGATTAGTGTGTATTAATTGTGTGGATGACGGGTGTATTCCTTAATACCAATCGTGGGGTGGCGTACGTACTTCCCCAACTCTACAAGCTCCTACTTCACTCCTATGTCGAGCCGGCTAGGAAGCTCCTAACATGGGATCACTAGAATTCGCTCATGCATTAAATACAACCATAAAAACCTTAGTACGCATTGGTTCATGTTTCTTATGACGTTCAAGCAAGTTACCGTATAGGAGGTTAGCCAGTTTTCTTAAGCCTAACATCAATGAACAATCATATAATACAATTAATAACACACTAATAACCAATAATCAATAGTTAGGTTTCATTAGATCTAAGCAAACACAAGATAAATCTAGCCTAGCATGTTAATTAAAAGACAAGAACAAGATATAATCAAACAACACATAGACATATTGATTGATTAAATGAATACTTATCTTCAATTAAACATGGGAGATCCAAGGGTATGAAACCCTTAAAAATGGCAGAAATTCGTCTTTAGGGTTTCTCCTCACAAAGTTGCACACTAATGACAAAAAATTGTAAAACTATATATAGAACTTAGTGGCTGACGGCGTCACGTTGTAGATCTTGACGCCGTCACCTCGCCGTGTCTAGGGTTCCCGGATGGTCTTCCTGACGCCGTCCCTCTTTAGTCCTCCAAAATCCTCCCTGGCTTATCAAGGCTTGACGCCGTCAGAAATGTGCTTGACGCCGTCTCGCTTTAACTTAAACCGTGACGACCTTGATCACTTCAAAGGGTGACGCCGTCAGACTTTCCATTGCAAAACTCTCTGGCGCGTCACGTGTATTTTTCATATCCACCTCTTTTGCCAAGCCATGACGCCGTCTGGAACAATCCCTGACGCCGTCAAAGGTACTTTTCCAGCCGATTTTGAGACTTTGTCGTTTTCTTCACTTTTATACTCCAAAAACGTCCAAAATGCTTCCTTTTCCAGATTTCTTCTCCAAAGTACCTAAAATGACAAAAGGAACGATTTAGGGCAATATTTGATCAAATAAATACGATTTAGGGCTTAAATGACCCCCTAAAAGCGGTACACTTTTCGCTTCATCAAATACCCTTACACTTGAGATTTGCTTGTCCTCAAGCAAATGCGCTTTTATTCTAATCAAAATACAAGTTGGGGGTCATTTAACGCTAACATAAAAGTAATTACAACAAATAGTCGTTCCACTTTAATCATAATAAGCACGGAGATTACAAACTAGCACCTCACAAGTAGTGTTTAGATACTCACATCTCTCAGGTGTCATCAAAATAAATCTCATAAATGAAAACGGATAATATCTCTCACTACCTGTCATAGCAAATAGATTACCATAGGCTTGGGAAAGGATCGAAAACCTTCTCCACTAGGCGTAAGCACCTAAGATAAACTATCAAAGAGGGCTTTTAAACGGGTTATAACGTGAGGTGTAGGGATATGATAAACACGGTTTTGTTGGATAAGGGATATTTTACTGGTGGCGAGTTAAAGATCTTGATTAATTACATGCACAATATGGCGTTGCTAAGCCAAGACTAGACTCGACTTAAGCTAAAAACAAAATAATAAAAACATAAAATAAACATAAAATGAAACGGGATGGTAGTCCGTATGCTTTTTCTACTTTTCTTTTTCTCATTTTTTTTTTGTATTTTTCTTGATTTTTTAGATTTTTTTTTTCATACACTCTTGCCCTACCATCCAAAATAATACATCATAGGGGCGTTGCATCCCCTTACACTTGAACTTTTACATAACTTTACAAATAACTATTCTAATGACTCGAATTAAGATAATTGAAAAACTTGGAGTACTTTTTTAAAATATTTAGCACATATGGGGTAATAATGTTGTTCTTCCCCATTACTCCATTACACTAGTACTTTACCCATGAGTCCCAATCGTCCCAAAACAATATGTACAAGGATATGACTCGACTTAGCAACCATGTAATCAATTAGATAATTAACTTGGGGTTTAAACAAATGTTGTAACAATAATGCACTAAAAATGAGTGCATACAAGGTAGGCTAAGGCGATTTGGGTGTACATTTAAGTGGGGTGTAAACAAATTCTTCCTTTAAGTAAAATGCTTAAAGGTCGAAACGAAAAGATAGGCTCTGAGGGGTGTACTAGGGGTATCGTGTACTAAAAATGAGTACAACGCAAAGGGTGTGGGAGAATTACTTGACCAATGTAGCCAACGTAATTATAACAAAAACACAGGTGTAAAACAATGGGTTAATCCTAATGCCTCTTATCATGTAGTAAATCTAACTACACGAATGTAGTCTCACTTGTGGCCTCGGAATGGTCCTAACGCAAGTTCTAGAATCTAAGTGCTACCGGTACACACATCATAGCATAAATGCTTTTCCTACCAATTCTAGGGGCGAACCTCACATATTTGGGTGTGGAAAATTTTTTTAGTGGTACGGTTTTGTGCTAGTCATATAACTCCTATCCATGAGACGCTTATTAAGACCAAAGTTTCACTCCTATATGTTGTAAAAAATTTTAAATTTGGCACTAAAATTGCCCTAACAAGTATTTCTCTCAGTTTTATTACACATCTACTATCAAACAAACAAAAAATCAAGCGTAAAAGCATTCTCTAAAGTATCGTACTTTACCCCCCCCCCCCTACACTTAAGATGAACATTGTCCCTAATGTTCAAATAACAAGATGTAAAAGTAAATAAGGTAAACGAATGAAATCAAATACTCCCCTGATTCGTTTGGTGGATAAAGAGGTAACATGGTTAGATCTTCTTCCAAGGTAATGTAGAAGCTCCAAGACTAATGCATCGCCATAAGCTTGATTCCACATACATCTCCTTGTCCAAAATAACATGTTAAACCTGAGAAAACAAACACGAAAACCTGCATAACATCGGCGGGATAAATTCTATATAAGGATATAATGCTTGTGGAATGGTAATTTTGCAGATTCCTGGAGTTTATAAGTTAGAGATTTAATAAAAACTTTTTATGAAAACAAAACTTTCAAAAATTTCAGAAAATTAAAACCTGACGCCGTCAGGTTGTAAAGCCTGACGCCGTCAGAAATGATCTGACAGATTTTTCATGTTAAGTTTCCGGAAAATTTCTGGAAAAACCTTTACCTTACTTCCTGGAAATCCTGCAAAACACCATTATGACTCGATACAAGCATTTGACTCAAACAATTACTAATATGTATGTTAATTTAATTATTATTACGATTCATGTTCATTTGTTCTAATAAACCGATTTGGATTTCCCTTACACTTAACTTTTGCAAAATACCTTTATATGTAGTTAAGACGAAGTTAAAAACAAGATAAAGCATTTTCACAATTTTAGTTTTGAACATGAATCAATAATAATAAAAATTAAACATACATACGGAAGCAAATAAAATCAAACAAACAAATAAATAAACACACAAAGCAAATAAAGCTTGGGTTGCCTCCCAAGAAGCGCTTTTCTTTATTAACGAGTCTTGTAGCTAGACTCAAAGTCCTTCTATCCTATGTAAGTGAGTTCGTCATCGAGGACGTCTTTAGGGTTAAGCTTGGATTGAAGTTTCCTATTGGTCCGCTTAGTACAATATATCTTTTCAAACTTCTCTCCATCCGGGTCATACAATGTCATCTTAATATGCCATGACCCATCTCCATCTTTGGGTGGTTTGTCCCAATCCCACTTATGATCATCGTCCTCACAAGTCCACTTATTCATCCCTAGGTTAATTGGCAAAACTCCTAGGAACTCAATCATCTTCCTAAAAACTAGAGGGTCTTCAAATGGATCCAATTCGGTGTCCCTAGCCAAGAGTTGCTCTACCGTATGTGTTCGGTTCACAAAGTCCTCTTCTAGGTAAAATGGGCGTTGGGGTCCTATGAAGTCTCTATCGATCCAAGGTCCATATCTAGATGGTCTCCTATTTAATTCTAACCAATGGGGTGTTGGTTCATTACTAGTATCATAGGCATGTTTCTTCACATCATAGACTGACCAAGTATCACCTTCTCCTACCGCTATCTTAGATTCCTTACAATCAATCATAGCACTAGCGGTCGCCAAAAATCCTCTACCTATCAACAAGGGGCATGTAGGGTCGCTAACCATATCAAGGACGTGGAAATCGGCTAAAATGGTTAGTTTTCCAATGTGTACTAACACGTCTTTGACTACTCCAATTGGGTAAGCAACACTTCCATCCGCTAAGCCTATTATCACCTCGGTTTCTTCAAGTTTTCCTAGTTTTAGAGAGGTGTAGAGAGGTAACGGAAGTAGGTTAAGGCTTGATCCAAGATCGGCTAATGTGTCATAAGCCTCCGAATTACCGATCTTGCAAGGTAGAACAAATAAGCCCGGATCATCTAACTTCTTAGGTAGCTTGTTTTGAACAAAGGCGGTCCCTTTTTCGCCTAACTTGAGCTTCTTCTCATCCAACACATCAATAACCGGACTTTCAAGGTGGAGCTCCTTGAATTCATTGTCAAGGTTTTGAGTGGGAGGTGTTTCAACTATGTTGTTGACCAATTTGGATATCATAACTTCTTGGTCATTTTGAACGACTTGGGTTTGTTTGAAACACGTGCTCATGGAATTAACCGAATAATATTGTGGACAAGAACTAGGAGACGAAACTGATGAAATGGCGTTGACGTTTAGTTTCGGGTTCTTGACTGTGTTGCTAGGGAGTGCTCCCATTTCTCGGTCATTGAGGGCTTTCAACAAAGTGTCAATCTTATTGGTCATCTCGCTTTGTTTTTGTTTGAAATCGGCTTCAAACTTGGCCAAACGAGCTTCTTGAGATGCCATAAATTGGGACATCAATCCTTCAAAGTTATTGGTACTACCATTGCTGGAAGGATTGTTGTTGAAAGTACGGTTCGAGTTGGAACCGCTTGATTGGAAACGATTAGGTGGGTTGGAAGAATTGGTTTGTTGTGCGTTTTGGTTTTGTTTCCACCTAAGGTTTGGGTGATTTTTCCATGAGGGGTTGTATGAATCACCGTAGGGGTTTTGCTCGGGTTTGAAAGTGTACCACTTGTCTCCCGCTCCGTCGGTACGCGAGGATGCGTAGTCCGCAAAAGCTTGTTCGGGGAGTTCCATGCAATCACGAGTGTCGTGGGGACCACTACATAATTCACATGAAGAAGTGATTTTGTTCACTTGGCTTGAAGGTTTAGGAGCCTCGTAGGATTTCATAAGAAACTTGACTTGGTCTTCAAGTTCTATGATCCTACGGTCGGAAGTGCTTGAATTGTTCGAAGGCAAAGATATTGCCTTGACCGTTTTATTCAAATCACGGGGATCACTCCAACTTTCGTTGTCATAAAGAGCAAGGTCTTCTAGGAGAGCCCATGATTGTTCTACACTTAGATCACGTAGCTTACCACCAGCCGATTGGTCAATGGTTTGCCTCGTGGAGAGATTGATATGGTCATAGAAGATTTGGACTTGGAGCCAAAGTTCTATGCCATGGTGAGGGACTTTTTGGAGTAAGTCCTTGAATCGAGTCCATGCCTCGTAGAGGGTTTCGCCTTGACATTGTTGGAACATCAAGATATCATTCCTTAGCTTGGTAGTTCTTCCCGGTGGGAAAAACTGAGCAAGGAAACGAGTGGTGAGATCATCCCAAGAGGTGATGGATCCTGCGGGTAGACGCTCTAGCCATTGACTAGCTTGGTCCCGCAGAGAGAATTGAAAGAGACGCAGTCGGGTCGTCTCTCGAGTGGCAACATCAAGGTCTATGGAATCAACGATTTTGAGAAAGTCCTTGAGATGTTGATTAGGATCTTCGGAACGAAGTCCATGGAATGCGCATCCGCTTTGCACCAACCGGATGGTGTCGGATCGCAAGGGAGTGACATTGGCTCCTTGAGTGAGCTCAATGGTGTTTCGATAGCCATGGTGGCTAGGACGAGAGTAGTCTCCTAAGGTACGGGCTCTAGAAGGTGGGTGTTGTTGTGGTGGTGGGTTGTTGGGATCGAGGATATTACCACCTTCCATGATGTCGGATGGTAATGGTTACGAACAAAGAAACGAAGAAAAAAGATAGACTAGAGAAAAACCTAGAAAAATAAAATAAAAATCTCACTAGAAAGGAATCTAGTGAGTAGACCTAATAAAATAAAAATTCAACCTAAACAATAACTATTCCCCGGCAGCGGCGCCAAAAACTTGATGCGTGGTTTTGCGACCTTACAACAGGTTTTACCTCTCGAGGGATCTCAAGAGGCTTGCAATCCCCACCAGGCAGTGTACCTGACTGATGTAGTATAGTGAAGTGGCAAGTATCGGGGGATTGATCGTTCTCTAGGGGAATAGTGTCGTTAGGATTGAAAAACTATTCTAATAGGTCTAAGGGTGAGGGAAGATTCTTTTTTGTATTTTTATATTTTATGAAAGCAAGTAAAATCTCGGGTTTGAAAGAGTGGGCGAAATTAGTTGCTAGTCAACTAACCCAAATAACTACAAATGCAAATAAAATAAAATAACTGAAAATGAAAAGGTCGTGAAACTTATGTGGAGAGAAATGTGTTTACTTAGATTTCCTTACTCCCTAACTATCTTTTACCGGTTGATTAGTGTGTATCAATTGTGTGGATGACGGGTGTATTCCTTAATACCAATCGTGGGCTGGCGTACGTACTTCCCCAACTCTACAAGCTCCTACTTCACTCCTATGTCGAGCCGGCTAGGAAGCTCCTAACATGGGATCACTAGAATTCGCTCATGCATTAAATACAACCATAAAAACCTTAGTACGCATTGGTTCATGTTTCTTATGACGTTCAAGCAAGTTACCGTATAGGAGGTTAGCCAGTTTTCTTAAGCCTAACATCGATGAACAATCATCCAATACAATTAATAACACACTAATAACCAATAATCAATAGTTAGGTTTCATTAGATCTAAGCAAACACAAGATAAATCTAGCCTAGCATGTTAATTAAAAGACAAGAACAAGATATAATCAAACAACACATAGACATATTGATTGATTAAATGAATACTTATCTTCAATTAAACATGGGAGATCCAAGGGTATGAAACCCTTAAAAATGGCAGAAATTCGTCTTTAGGGTTTCTCCTCACAAAGTTGCACACTAATGACAAAAAATTGTAAAACTATATATAGAACTTAGTGGCTGACGGCGTCACGTTGTAGATCTTGACGCCGTCACCTCGCCGTGTCTAGGGTTCCCGGATGGTCTTCCTGACGCCGTCCCTCTTTAGTCCTCCAAAATCCTCCCTGGCTTATCAAGGCTTGACGCCATCAGAAATGTGCTTGACGCCGTCTCGCTTTAACTTAAACCGTGACGACCTTGATCACTTCAAAGGGTGACGCCGTCAGACTTTCCATTGCAAAACTCTCTGGCGCGTCACGTTTATTTTTCATATCCACCTCTTTTGCCAAGCCATGACGCCGTCTGGAACAATCCCTGACGCCGTCAAAGGTACTTTTCCAGCCGATTTTGAGACTTTGTCGTTTTCTTCACTTTTATGCTCCAAAAACGTCCAAAATGCTTCCTTTTCCAGATTTCTTCTCCAAAGTACCTAAAATGACAAAAGGAATGATTTAGGGCAATATTTGATCAAATAAATACGATTTAGGGCTTAAATGACCCCCTAAAAGCGGTACACTTTTCGCTTCATCAGAAAACCTAACCCTCACCACAAGCCCATCACAACTAGATAACCAACACATCCATCATCATTCATCCCCAACTACTCTCCAAGATTACAACCTCATTCCATTGAACCATTTCACAAACCCTACCATTTTGGCCAAACATCCACATTCATTCCAAACTACTCCCCTAAACCTCAAACCAACTTCAATGGAATACTTGAAAACCCTCATCACCTTGGTCAAACATCAAACCTTTCACCTCAATACCATCCATTTCCACCAAATAACCAAATCCCTATTCATGAAAGGCAAAAGCTTCATGAAGAGATTAACCAAATCCATGATCTTAATGATCTCCTTGCTATGAACCTCACACAACGCAACAAGGTACAACCTCCATCTTCACCTTACTCAAATTGCCTACCACACTCTCTTAACTTGGATCAAGTTACAAATCACACCCACTATTGCCCTTGTTGCATCTTCCTTCAAAAACAAATCCTCCACTTAAGTGAAGATATCTCTTGGATTGAATATCTACTCACTCGTCCTCATCCCATTCCTCCACTACAACGATATAACCTCAATGGATCCGCTCCATTTCCCTCACCATCACATAACTAAAACCCATCCACATGCCTTCCGCCTCAAAATAAACTCCCTCACCCTTTTGTGTCGCAAGCAAGTCCAATCGCTCTCTTTGGCAATATGAGGACCATTAGTATTTCTAGTTTTGTTGCAATCATTATGTTTTAAGTATTTTATGTAATGTAATGATGATTCATATTTTATATGATCATCTTGAATGAATTAGTTGGTTGTTCTAAATATTTTTGCTATGTATATGTATCTTGTGTCTCCTAACTTGTTTTTGCATCCAAGATTTCCATAGCTCGTCTCCTTGGTGCCCTCGAACGAGGGGGAGTAACCATCAAGGGGGAGTTCTCGTCCCGACAAATTTAGTTTCTAAATCTTGTCGGCATAACCTTTTTGATTCTACAAAAAGGGGGAGAAGTGAATGTAAACTCACTAAATACTTGTCCAAAAATAAATTTTTGGATTTAATAAGTTTAAGTTTTGTAATCATCAAAAATGGGGAGATTGTTGACATAAATAATGCCTAAAAACATTATTCATATCTCTATGTTTTAATGATCACAAAATATAAACTCATTAAACATAAACTTATCAAATAAACAAGTATTTAGTTGTAAATATTCACTTCTACAACTTAATCACTTAAGGTATGAATAAACAAGTGCTTAATGCATTATATGATCAAAGGAACATTTTTCTTAATAACTAGATTTTTTATAAAACATCAAAAACATTTTATATATTTTTGAAAAACATTTTTGGCATTAAATAAAAATGTTTAATCTTTTATAAAAATATGAATTCAAATTTTTAACCAAAATCAGTTAAAATGTTCTAGAAAAACCTTCCCCACAAAAGGACAAAATTGGCCAACGGCCAGAAGGGGCGGCCCCCTTAATTTTACTAGGCGGCCCCCTTAATTATTACGGGGACCGCCCCCTATTTAAGGGGACCGCCCCCGCTCCAGTAGACCTCCAGCTGTCCAATTTTTCTCCTATAAATACCAGCCTTCTCCTGGACTTTTACTCACCTTTTGCACACTAAAACTTTCTGTTTTAAATCACATTTCATATCTTCAAAAACCCTTTGATCATATAATCTTAAGCTTTGGTTTCTAAGTGATCCAAGCTTCCTCCATTCAAGTGCAAAAGAAGAATACTCCTTCAACAACTAGAGAAGAAGTATTGCAACTTAGCTACCTAAGTTGTTTGTGTCATCATACATTTGTTTATAAGTTGTGTATTGTTGTTAGATTGTTGTGTGTATAATTGTTTGAGATAGGTTAGTGTGTAAGTAGAGAAGTTGTATTGTTAAGGTGTGTAAGTAGTGAAGGTGTGAAGAAGTAGTAGTGAACATAGGTTGTGCTTAGTCGTGAAGTGTCGTGAAGAAGTAGTGAAGAAGTCGTGAAGTGTCGTGAAGAAGTCGTGAAGAAGTCGTGAAGAAGTTGTGAAGAAGTCGTGAAGTAGTCGTGAAGAAGACGGTGTGATAAAGTCGTGTTTAAGTTGTGAGATTGGTTCTAGCTACGATTAGAACTCGACATCTAGCTTTGTGTCGTTAAGCCGGTGTAAGCTAAAGTTGTGTAAAGGTTTTCTCCGCCATAAGGGAGCTTGTTGACATAGTGAAGAAAACTCTCGAGTTAGGTGCTCGGGGAGTGGAGTAGGGCAAGGAAGGTGTCCTTGTAGCCGAACCACTATAAATCTCTTGTCTCTCGGTTAGATCTTTCCATCTCTAGCTTTTATTTCATTTTATTACCTTACTTGCATTACTTATTTATATTTACTTATATACATATTGTTCATATTGTTCAAGGAGTTGAGATCACATAAATTCGAATCTAAGTTTTAAAAAGAAAATAAAGTTTTCATAATAAATTTTAAAAGGACATAAAACTATTCAACCCCCCTTCTAGTTTTCCACACTTCTCTTGCACTTGAATGAAGGAAGCTTGGATCACTTGGAAACCAAAGCTTAAGATTATATGATCAAAGGGTTTTTGAAGATATGAAATGAGATCTATAACAGAAAGTTTTAGTGTGCAAAAGGTGAGTAAAAATCCAGGGGAAGGCTGGTATTTATAGGCAGAAAAACTGGACAGCTGGAACCTACTGGAGCGGGGCCGGCCCCCTTAAATAGGGGGCGGTCCCCTTAATTTTAAGGGGGCCGCCTAGTATAATTAAGGGGGCCGCCCCTGCCAGCCATTGCCCAGTTTTGTCTTTTTGTGAGGAAGGTTTTTCTGGAATATTTTTACTGATTTTGGTTAAAAATTTGAATTCATAAATTTATAATGAATTAAACCTTTTTATTTATTACCAAAAATGTTTTTTCTAAAAGATATAAAATGTTTTTGACATTTTATAAAAAATCTAGTGTTTAAGAAAATGTTCCTATGATCATATAATGCATTAAGTATTAGTTCATTCATACCTTAAGTGATTTTAGTTGTAGAAGTGAATATTTACAACTAAGTACTTGTTTATTTTATAAGTTTATGTTTTAATGAGTTTACATTTTGTGATCATCAAAACATAGAGATATGAATAAATATTGATAATGTTTTTAGGCATTATTTATGTCAACAATCACCCCCTTTTTGATGATTACAAAACCTAAACTCATTAAATCCAAAAGTTTATTTTTGGACAAGTATTTGGTGAGTTTATATTCACTTCTCCCCCTTTTTGTAGAATCAAAAAGGTTAAGCCGACAAATTTAGACGTGAAATTTATCGGGACGAAAACTCCCCCATAATGTTTACTCCCCCTCGTTTGAGGGCACCAAGGAGACGAGCTATGGAAATCTTGGCTGCAAAAACAAGTTAGGAGACACAAGGTACATATATATGCATAGCAAAAATATTTAGAACAACCAACTAATTTATTCATTCAAGATGATCATATATAACATATGAATCATCATTACATTACATACAATACTTAAAACATAACGATTACAACATAACTAGAAACACTAATGGTCCTCATATTGCCAAAGAGAGCGATTGGACTTGCTTGCGACACAAAAGGGTGAGGGATTTTATTTTGAGGCGGAAAGCATGTGGATGGGTTTTAGTTATGTGATGGTGAGGGAAATGGAGCGGATCCAGTGATGTTATATCGTTGTAGGGGAGGAATGGGATGAGGACGAGTGAGTAGATATTCGATCCAAGAAATATTTTTACTTAAGTGGAGAATTTGTTTTTGAAGGAAGATGCAACAAGGGCAATAGTGGGTGTGGTTTGTAACTTGATCCAAGTTAAGAGAGTGGGGTAGGCAATTTGAGTAAGGTGAGGATGGAGGTTCTCCCTTGTTACGTTGTGTGAGGTGCATAGCAAGGAGATCACTAAGATCATGGATTTGGTTAATCTCTTCATGAAGCTTTTGTCTTTTATGAATGGGTATTTGGTTATTTGGTGGAAATGTATGGTATTGAGGTGTATGATTTGAGGAAAAGTTTGATGTTTGACCAAGGTGATGAGGGTTTTCAAGGATTCCATTGAAGTTGGTTTGATGTTTAGGGGAGTAGTTTGGAATGAATGTGGATGTTTGGCCAAAATGATAGGGTTTGTGAAATGGTTCAATGGAATGAGGTTGTGATCTTGGAGAGTAGTTGGGGATGAATGATGATGGAGGTGTTGGTTGTCTAGTAGCACCATTTGTGATGGGCTTGTGGTGAGGGTGAGGTTTTCTTTTCCACCCGGGTTTTAAGGTCATCCGTGCTAGCTTTGAGGTTTTTGGTTTTGGGTTGATAGGAGAAGACATGATGGGATGATTAAATGTGGTGAGATATGGGATTATTTATAGTGGAGGATTTGTGTGGTTTAGGAATGGATAGGCTTGTTGGGTGATTAGGACAAAATGTGTTTGTGAATTTAGGGAAGTATAGGATCAAATGGGCTAAAAAGCAGAAAAAGATTCTGTGAACCCGTCCAGCAGATGGCCGGTCCCCTTAATTATGGGCGGTCCCCTTAATAATTAAGGGGGCCGCCTTATGAATTAAGGGGGCCGCCCATCTGGTACCTTTCTGGGTTTCAGAAATGGATTTTTCTGCAGAAATAGGTGAGGATGGCTATGTTTTGAGCTTTTGGTTTTAGGCAAGTCCCACTCTTTGAGGCAATAGAGAAACATATTAAGCATGCATGGCATATAAGATAAACAAATAAGCAAGCAATAAGTTATATCTAGCAATTTAGAGAATTAAGGCAATTAATCAACTAAGGCAAGTGTAATGGAGCAAAGGCACTAGAAACTAATGGGGAATAGGTGATGGAACAATTGTGAGGATATGATTAATAAGCTTGTTCTAGTGTGTGCCTATATGCAACAAATGTGGAGATGTAATTGTTTCAACTCCTAAATGCAAAAATTTCCTAAGAAACAATCCAAGGTCTCCTTGATTTGATTTTGCTCAATATATGAATATCAAAGATGTATATATTAGATTATATACTTTGACAATTCATGTGAGATCTTTATGCATGAAGAAAAAAAATGTTTTTAGCATTATTCAACAATGTAAGAAAAATGATTTTCATGTGTTTTCCTAGATGTGAGAATGATTTGTAGAAAATAGATTGGGTTTTGTTTATAAATATGTTTATACAAAAAAAATATCCCAATCTTTTATTTTGTGCAAAACAGAATCCTAGACTCAGATGAGAGGGAAAAAATAATTTTACAAACAGATGGCCGGTCCCCTTAATGACAAGCCGGTCCCCTTAATAATTAAGGGGACCGCCTTTATAACATTAAGGGGTCCGCCCATCTGGAAAAAAAATTGTACCAAAAGTGCAGAAAATTTAGTCAATTTGTTCCATCATCCCTAGACCTAAACGTAAGTGGTTAAAAAGTTCACGCTTAAGGGGCTTAGTGAATATGTCTGCTAAGTTATCTTCCGATGCAACCTTTTCTATAGATATGTTTCCTTTTTGAACGTTATCGCGGAGGAAGTGGTGGCGTATTTCTATATGTTTAGTCCTAGAGTGTTGAACGAGATTCTTACTTAAGTCTATAGCACCTTTGTTATCACACATAATTGGAACATTATCTAACCTAATGCCATAATCTACGAGAGCTTGTTTCATCCATAGTGCTTGTTGACATGCCTTTCCAGCGCTTACATATTCGGCTTCTGTGGTAGAAATAGCAAGAGTGGTTTGCTTCTTTGAGAACCAAGATGTTAGACAACATCCCATGAACGTGCAAATTCCGCTAGTGCTTTTTCTATCCACGTAGTCTCCCGCATTATCCGAATCCGCATAGATGATGGTTTCTATGCCGGATCCCTTAGGATACCATAATCCTAAGTGTATAGTGCCTTTAATGTATCAAAAGATACGCTTAACCGCTTCTAGGTGAGAGGTTTTGGGATCCTCTTGAAAGCGAGCACAAAGGCAGACACTAAACATGATATCCGGTCTACTTGCCGTTAAGTATAGTAAACTACCTATCATTCCTCTATACTTAGTGTTTTCTACGGACTCACCCTCTTCATCTCTTGTGAGTTTTACTTCCGTAGACATCGGTGTTTTCATGGGCTTAGCGTCTTCTAATCCAAATTTTTTAAGCATTTCCTTAATGTACTTAGATTGATTAAAAAATATTCCATCTTCTAATTGTTTTATTTGTAATCCTAGGAAAAAAATTAAGTTCACCCATCATACTCATCTCAAACTCATCATGCATGATTTTGGCGAATTCATCACACATATCCTGACAAGTCGATCCGAATATAATGTCGTCGACATATATTTGGACAATGATGAGATTTGGGCTTTTCTTTTTCGTGAAAAGAGTGTTATCTGCCATTCCCATGGAATAATCATGTTTAATAAGAAATGCTTTTAATCGATCATACCAAGCCTTGGGAGCTTGTTTGAGTCCATATAAAGCTTTCTTGAGTTTATAAACATAATCAGGTTTTGCGAAGTCAATGAATCCTGGAGGTTGTGCCACGTATACCTCCTCATTGATAAAACCGTTAAGGAATGCACTTTTCACGTCCATTTGAAATAACTTAAAGTCTAGGGCGCATGCATAGGCAAGTAGTATTCTTATAGATTCTAATCTAGCTACGGGGGCATAAGTTTCGTCATAATCTATTCCTTCTTGTTGATTATATCCTTGGGCAACTAACCTAGCTTTGTTCCTAGTAACTATTCCATTTTCATCTAACTTATTTCTATAAACCCACTTAGTTCGTATGATGGTCATGTTCATGGGATTTGGGACTAGTTTCCAAACGTCATTAGTCTTAAATTGATTTAGTTCTTCTTGCATAGCCATAACCCAACTTTCATCTTTTAATGCCTCATTTATATTTTTAGGTTCTATAATTGATAGGAAACAAAAGAAGTTATTTCTATCTTGAGCTTGTGATCTAAGGGTTCTTTGATTTAGGTTTCCTATTATATTATCTAACGGGTGTGATTTAGATTCCTTAACATTTACAATTTCGTTATCTCCTAATGTTATATCAATATTATCATCGCCTAAGGGTTTAATTTTACTAACCTCAATAGCTTCTTCTTCAACTAGGTCATCATTTTCTAGGGGCAGTGTCTTAGGTGGTGGTGGAGTTTCATCAAAAGTTACATTTAAGGACTCTTCTACTTTCATAGTGTGTTTATTAAGAATTATGTATGCTTTACTATTTTGTGAATACCCTAGAAAGATTCCTTCGTACGACTTAGGATCAAACTTAGTAAGGTAATCTTTTGTATTGAGAGCAAAACATTTTCTTCCGAATACCCTAAAGTAATTTAGATTAGGTTTTCTACCTCTTAATAACTCATATGGGGTTTTTCCTAAAATTCGCCTAATTGAGACTCTATTTATTATATATGTTGATGTATCTACGGCATGGCACCAAAATTTTTGTGGGATAGATTGTTCATTTAGCATTGTTCTACTCATTTCTTGTAATGTTCGATTCTTTCTTTCTACTACCCCATTTGATTGTGGAGTGCGAGGAACGGAGAAATTGTGAGATATCCCATTTAAATCACAATATTTTCCGAATTGCACTTCGTTATCAAATTCCCGACCATGGTCCGTCCTAATTGATACTGTGGAAAACTAGAAGGGGGTTGAATAGTTTTACGTCTTTTTAATTTATGAAAACTTTTGTTTACTTTTTAAAACTTCGATTCTATCTTATGTGAATTCAACTCTTGATCAATATGAATATATATAAGCAAATATAGATAAGTAATGCAAGTAAGATAAATATAATGAAATAAGTGAGAGAGATGGAAAGATCAAACCACAACACGGAGATTTATAGTGGTTCGGCTACAAGGACAGCTTCCTTGCCCTACTCCACTCCTCGAGTCACCTACTCGAGAGTTTTCTTCACTATGTCAACAAACTCCCTTATGGCGGAGAAACCTTACACAACTTTAGCTTACACCGGCTTAACGACACAAAGCTAGATGTCGAGTCCTAATCGTAGCTAGAACCAATCTCACAACTTGTACACAACTTCAACACGACTTAATCACGACTTCTTCACGACTTCTTCACAACGGCTTCACGACTTCTTCACGACTTCTTCTTCTTCACGACTACTTCACGACTATTTCTTCACAACTACTTCACAACTACTTATTCACAACTACTTCACAACTAATTTACAACACCACTACGTAATTACACTTAGATCTACTTATCACAACTACACAACACTTTACACAACAACACAATTGAATGAGGTAAGTAATAACACTTCTTCACTAGTTGAAGTAGAGTTCTTTTTTTGCACTTTTGATGGTGGAAGCTTGGATCACTTAGAAACCAATGCTTAAAAAAATATGATCCAAGGATTTACAATGTTTAGAATGAATTTAGAACAGAAAGTTTTAGTGTGCAAAAGGTGAGTAAAAGTCCAGGAGAAGGCTGGTATTTATAGGAGAAAAATTGGACAGCTGGAGGTCTACTGGAGTGGGGGCGGTCCCCTTAATAATTAAGGGGGCCGCCTAGTAAAATTAAGGGGGCCGCCCCTTCTGGCCGTTGGCCAATTTTGTCCTTTTGTGGGGAAGGTTTTTCTGGAACATTTTAACTGATTTTGGTTAAAAATTTGAATTCATATTTTTATAAAAGATTAAACATTTTTATTTAATGCCAAAAATGTTTTTCAAAAATATATAAAATGTTTTTGATGTTTTATAAAAAATCTAGTTATTAAGAAAAATGTTCCTTTGATCATATAATGCATTAAGCATTAGTTCATTCATACCTTAAGTGATTTGAGTTGTAGAAATAGATATTTACAACTAAATACTTGTTTACGTCATTATTTTCCGATTAATGATTTTACATTTTGTGATTATCAAAACGTAGAGATATCGAAAAATATTAATAACGTGTTTAGGCATTATTTATATCAACAATCTCCCCCTTTTTTATGATTACAAAATCTAAACTCATTAAATCTAAAAATAAGTTTTTAGACAAGTATTTAGTGAGTTTACATCTATTTCTCCCCCTTTTTGTAGAATCAAAAAGGTTAAGCCGACAATTTTTAGAATCAAATATGTCGGGACGAAAACTCCCCCTTGATGTGTACTCCCCCTCGTTTGGGGGCACCAAGGAAACGAGCTATGGAACGCTTGCAAAAAAAATGTTAGAAGCACAAGTATATGTAACAACAATAAGCAAGCATATAGAATAAGATCATTCATTTAATAAAGGTGTTGTGGATAAGTACACAACCAAAAGATTACAACATGAAGCATGCAAGCATACAAACAAAAACTACTAATGAAACTACATAATCATCTTAGAGGTACATGGTCTTCCATGGAGCTTGCTTACAAAAGGGGTTTGAAAAATTATTTTTAAGCATTGCATATGCTTAATTGGGTGAAAATGGAGGTGGTGGTGGTGTAGTGGGTGAAGGAGGTGGAGGAGGTGGTGGTTGTGGGTTGGCAATCATGTGTTCAAGAGATGAAAACATGTAGTGTATCTCATCTCTAAGACCAAAGATTAAGGTCCGGTTATGGACGCAACAAAGACAATTATCACCATGGGCTTCAAGCATTGCCCAAGGTATAGGAAAGAATGGTGGTGGGGTTGGTGATGGTGAAAAGTGAGCATCAAGAGGTGTGATGGGTGATAGGGAAATGGCAAGTTGGGTGTATGAAGGTTCTTGAGTGGATGGTGGTGATGATGCTCTTGGTGATGATGTTAGGTGAGTGTGGATGTAGTCATTTATGGATGAGGTGGATGGAATGGAGGAAGATGAAGCTCCATGGGTGGATGGTGTTTTTGATGGTGCATTTGGTGCACTTGGGGATGAATTTTGAGGTGGTGGTGATGGAGTTTTGATGTCATCTTGGGTTAGGTCTATGAAAGGTTGTTTTGTTGGTATGATAACAAGTCTTTGTTTCCTTGAAGTCTTAGAGATGGAGGATTTTGGTGATAGCATTGTGGATGAAAATGGGTGTTTGATGAAGGTGATGGTTGATGAAGTGAAAGGTAATTGTAAGGAGGGTTTTTATATTGTGAAAATGTGGTTGATTTAGGCAAATTGTGGAGGTTTTGTGGTAATATTCCAAGTCCAGTTTGTGCATTAAGGGTAATGGTAGCTGGGGCTAGGTAAAAGTGGTCACAAGATGCAAAAGGAAACAGTGAATTTTACTGTCCAGATGGCCGGTCCCCTTAATTGTTGGGCGGCCCCCTTAAAATTAAGGGGACCGCCTAAGGAATTAAGGGGGCCGCCCATCTGGTGATTTCCCAGGCGACCAAATTTGAAAAATTTCCAGAAAAAGGTCATTTTTAGGGTGTTTTTGCAGCAAGTTCCATTTGGATCATGTACATCAAGAATGATTAAATATTATCAATTGCATATTAAAACAATATACATAAAAAAATCATATTAGAAGCATAGTCATATAATTTCAAATAAACTAGTAGCTAGGTTCTAATAAGTTTATCAACTAACATAATAAAAGTCATAGCAAGCAAGTGTCAAGATAATAATACTACATATAAGTGTCTAATTATAACACCGATGATAACTAACGAAACACTCATCAAACAAGTCTATTTCTTTTTCTTTCCAAACATCCTTCCAAGTGTCTTTCCAATAGACTTGAAGCCGCCTCGTACTTCTTGACGCATCTGCTGTGTGGTGTTGAGTAGTTCGGTTTGTCTTTCATATAGCAGTTCGTCTGTTCGTTCCGAAGGAGAAGGGACTTCATACTCGGTGTAATCAAGATCCGAAAGATTTTGAACGAAGGTCCTAGGTGATGGGGTACTAGCACGTGTTGTGCCCTCCTCCTCATCATCATCATCATCATCGTCTCCTTGATGTGATGTGGAACCACGAGGTGGAAGTGAGACAGATTTACGAGATTTTCCTTTGTCACTTCGGGAGCGACGAGCACGGACACGAACAAGTGGATTGAGGACCGGTAGAACAGACTCATAGAATGGACTCCGAAGCTGTGGATAGTGTTCCATGATATCATTGTAGAGACGGGTGAGAAACATGCCATACGGAAGATTTGCATTACGAGTGTTTTTGGCGGACATGATACGGTAGACAAAGAGATATGCCAAATTGTACGGCTGTTCAGTAACGATACAATACAACATGTGGAGTATGCTCGCCGTGACATGATCACGGTGACCACTGGTACCGAACGCATTCTCACGAATGAGTTCTTCCCAACATCTCATGTTGCTGCGTAGCTCCTTGAGAAGGACTTGGTTTGGAGTGATGTCAACATCTTTTGATTTGATCTTTCGACTAGTCGTACCACGAGCTAGTCCAAGATATTGACGAATCTCTTCAGGAGATGGAATCTCTGAGTAGTAAGGACCCTGTTGAGGTCGATGTTCCTCAAGAGACGAGAGGTCCCACTCATTAGAGAAGACGGCTTGACCGGAGAAGGGGATTCTTAGAATTTGCCCGAATTGAGCAAGAGTAAGAGTGATGAATTGGTTTTGAATCATGAAGGATATGAGGATATACCCATTGGGATCGGTTTGTAACATCACTTGACTATAAAAGTCGAGAACAAACCGGGGAATGATTGGCTCATTTATTTTGTAGAGACAATCAAGACCAACGTTGGTGAACATTCGTTCGATGAAGTCGGATTCATAGAACGATGGATGGACAATTCTTCCTTCGTGAATGTTCCTATCCTCAATGGGACGATAGAAACAAGCAACAGAGGGAGCCATGCCCGGAGTGGAAGAGACTTTAGGAATGTATGCTTTTGTTTTTGAGACATCGCCAACCGTTACTTTGGGCATTTTCACCTATACAAGATAGCAACGAAAAAAAAATAAGAAAATGACATGCATATATTAAATATGCTACTTATGTGGAACGTAAACATACTTCGACTCTAAAACTTAAATCCTAAGAAGTAGTTTACAATGTTCCTTAGTTTTAATTTTTAACTCTCTTGAAATGTATTTTATGATGTTAAAGAATAGTTATAGGGACATTATGACAAAAATCAACAATATCCGAACGTTCTTTTATACGTCATAAGCTACCTTGAAATGTGGCTAGACAAACATTGGATTGTATATCTAGCTATTTCTTACGAGTGTTTATGTTAAGTAATTTAGATTTTGACTCAAAAATTTCTTTCAAAATGTTGTGCCAAACGCTCCTTTAAATAAGAAAATAACAAGTAAAATTTCAATATACATATGAATTATGTATCTTGATGACTTAAAAACAACTAATTCCGTGTTTATAAACTTGACAAGTAGTTATGAACTTAATTTTGATTAAATTTTGATGATTCTAGCTCCTAATCCAAACACTCTCTTATATTTAACAAAAACATTTTTATGATTCGAAAAATATATTTTGTAGGATTTGTGAGTTGTAATAAATCAATGTGATTAGTTTTAAGAGGTGTTTATGGCATAATTCAACAATGTTATTAGTTTTGAAAAGGAGTGATTAGTTTGACAAAATTACTTAGTTTCTAGGTTGATTAAGCATTCTAATCCTATGGGGAGCATTTGGTTATAAGATTTCTAGACTTAATTTTAACAAATTATGGATTAAAAGAAAGTTTAGTAAAAGACCTAATTATGATTAGACTCAAAATTGAATGGAATTAGATGAAATGTGAATTGGAAAACTTACAAAATGTGTTGCTAATCAAGATACAAGTGTTTGCCCCTTGCGAAATTAGTCGGGGATGGTGATTTGGAGAATGGTTTTTGAGTGAAGTTTCGTTCACAGCAGCAGCAGGTATGGGTGAGTTTTAAAAGTGGGGTGTTTGGTAAAGATTTTTGGAAGAAAAACGTTTTTGGGAGCTACAGTAGGCCGGTCCCCTTAATTATTAAGGGGACCGGCCCCGTTTACTAGCCGGTCCCCTTAAACATTAAGAGGGCCGCCTAGTAAAAATGTATTTTTGTTGGTTTTAGTTTCTGATAGCAAAATAATTTTATGTATATATATAGATTTATTATATATCAAAAATACATTGGGTTTTAATGGCACGAGGAAGGAATACTTGACATTTTATTAACGTTTCGTTAAGAAAACATTTCTTGAACATTTTGGATAAAATGATCAAGATGTCAAGTCGACAAATGTGTTAGGGGATGAAGGTAAAAGTGCATATTTATATATATATATATATATATATATATATATATATATATATATATATATATATATATATATTGTGTGAAAACGTGGGATGTTGAATGGAGTTAAGAAATGATGAGGTAATGACGGAGATAGGTGCTGGCGGTGACGGGAGTTTGTTTCATCCATAGTTTTCTTGACTCGACGGTCAAAGTGCTACTTCTACGTTAATCCACTTAACTCACTTCTCTTCATCACCATGAGTTATGTGACAGTGGACACGGAAGATTTTCGTGTTGAACGTTAAAGTTCAAAAGATGCAAAGAGGGAAGAAAAGGTTCGAGGACGAACAATTTCTTTTAGTTCTAGACAATCAACAAGTGACGTATCTAGGTTATGTGCATATATATATATATATATATATATATATATATATATATAGTATGTATAAATAGTAGTATAGGAATATATATGTATACATGTATAAGGAATAATCTACTAACTAACATACAAGAACAAACTACACTAGGCATTAAAGACTAATGGGGGCATGCAATTGGCTAGTTCATTTATCTACGCATATAATGGTGATCATGAAAGAGCGGCGTACCTTTTGGTCTTCAACATGTGGTCTTCAAGTTCTTCAAAGCATATTAACTTATAAAAGTCAATAATGAAAGAGATATCGCCTTTCCCGATGAGTTTGCAATCTAGCCACTTGGTCCCCATGATCTCATTTGTCCATAGTTGTTTGGCCCAAACATGGTTTGCAATTGACTCGGATGCATATATGGTGGAAGTATTCCCCAAGGATTGTAGCTTGGTGGATTTGGGTAATTCCACATTGGGTAACTATTATTATGACGGTTTGGTATATTTTGGTTTCTTTTAGGTTGAGGAGTTTTAGGCCGAAGGTGAGGATTAGGAGGTCTTCTAGGTGGAGGTGTTTTTGACCTTAACCTTGGTTTAGAGTATTTTACTTCATTTTTTAAAGATGGTTTATAAAAGGTTTTTACTTCCTCATCACTAGCTATGGGTATTTTTCTATCTTTCATAAGTATATACTTAGGTTTTGACTCTAAAGGTTTTTGCTCACTAGTTTCACATTCAAACTTTACATTTTTAGTTTGACTATTTGAATCCTTAGTTGAATTAAATCCTAATCCGGTTTTATCACTTGATACTCTTTGAATACTTATTATTTTTGTAAGAGAATTACTACTATTTTCGAATTTGTTAAGCCTATAAATTTCTTCCTTAAGTATTTCATTTTCATTTTTAGTTTCTTGACATGTTTTACATTCAAGAATTTCTTTTCCTTTTTCTAAGTTATGTAGTTTAATTTTTAATTCTAGTATTTCTTTTTCTAATTGATTATTTATGTGTTTTAGTGATTTATTTTTAGTCATTACTTTTTGGTCTAATATACATAACCTATTATATTCGTTATCTAGGTCTTTTTCATCTAATGATAAATTTTCATCACTAAAGTATTCGGTTTCGGAACGTACCTCACTTGATGTCTTAGCCATAAGACACTTCTCCTCTTTTGTGGTTTCTTTCTCGTCTTCTTCATTGTCACTCCATGCTCCTCCAATGAACGCCTTTTAGTTTTGCTCCTTTGACATCATAGGGCATCTTCCAATGAGATGATTTGGATCACCGCATTTGAAGCACTTCCTCTCGCTCTTGCTACCTTTGTCGTCTTTGTTTCTTTGGAGTGTTTTCCTTTCGTCATGTGGTTGTTTAACGAATCTTCCTCGTCTTTTGAAAAACTTCTTGAAGTCTCTTACGGCCATGGCATATTCTTCATCATCACTTTCGGAGGTTGAGCTATATCCTCGTCACTTGATGCTTTCCTAGCTTTCAACGCGATTGACTTGCTTTGCTCTTCTTTCCTTTGACCATCTCGAAGTCTTTCTTGATTATTGCTTCGTAGACTTTCAAGTTGCCAATCAACTCGTCAAGTTGAAGAGTTGACAAGTTCTTTGATTCTTCAATCGCCGTAACTTTAGCCCGCCATTTTGGATGAAGAGCCCTAAGAAATTTCCTGACAAAATTCTTACTAGAAAAACTCTCATCAAGTACCTTTAAACTTGTGATGATTGTGTTAAACTTAGCAAATGCATTATCAATTGATTCCTCTTCCGGAATCGTGAATTGTTCATATTGTTGAACAAGAAGATCTATTTTATTATCTTTGACTTGACTATTACCTTGGTGAGTTATTAGTAAAGAGTTCCAAATTTCTTTTGCGGTTTCGCACATAAAGATTCTTTCGTATTCTTTACGTGGTAGCGCATTATAAATAACCATTTTAGCCTCATTATTTTTTGAAAGTTTTCTTTTTAAATCATCACTTTGTTTTTCAAAAGGTACAATTTCATCCTTTTTAGTTTCAAGATTATATTGAATAGGTAAAAAATCACCATTAGTAATAACATGCCAAAGATCTAGATCTTTTGACTTCACATAAGTTTCGAATCGATTTTTCCAATATAAAAATCCATCACTTTCAAATAGTGGTGGTCTTTGCATAGATTGCCCTTCTAAATATTTTTCAGATTCCATAGATCGTTTCAAGTTTTAAAATACAGTTAATTTTAAAAATCTTGTTTGACGTGGCTCTTGATACCAATTGTGGAAAACTAGAAGGGGGGTTGAATAGTTTTACGTCTTTTTAATTTATGAAAACTTTTGTTTACTTTTTAAAACTTCGATTCTATCTTATGTGAATTCAACTCTTGATCAATATGAATATATATAAGCAAATATAGATAAGTAATGCAAGTAAGATAAATATAATGAAATAAGAGAGAGAGATGGAAAGATCAAACCACAACACGGAGATTATAGTGGTTCGGCTACAAGGACACCTTCCTTGCCCTACTCCACTCCTCGAGTCACCTACTCGAGAGTTTTCTTCACTATGTCAACAAACTCCTTTATGGCGGAGAAACCTTACACAACTTTAGCTTACACCGGCTTAACGACACAAAGCTAGATGTCGAGTCCTAATCGTAGCTAGAACCAATCTCACAACTTGTACACAACTTCAACACGACTTAATCACGACTTCTTCACGACTTCTTCACAACGGCTTCATGACTTCTTCACGACTTCTTCTTCACGACTACTTCACGACTATTTCTTCACAACTACTTCACAACTACTTATTCACAACTACTTCACAACTAATTTACAACACCACTACGTAATTACACTTAGATCTACTTATCACAACTACACAACACTTTACACAACAACACAATTGAATGAGGTAAGTAATAACACTTCTTCACTAGTTGAAGTAGAGTTCTTCTTTTGCACTTTTGGTGGTGGAAGCTTGGATCACTTAGAAACCAATGCTTAAGAAAATATGATCAAAGGATTTACAATGTTTAGAATGAATTTAGAACAGAAAGTTTTAGTGTGCAAAAGGTGAGTAAAAGTCCAGGAGAAGGCTGGTATTTATAGGAGAAAAATTGGACAGCTGGAGGTCTACTGGAGCGGGGGCGGTCCCCTTAAATAGGGGGCGGTCCCCTTAATAATTAAGGGGGCCGCCTAGTAAAATTAAGGGGACCGCCCCTTCTGGCCGTTGGCCAATTTTGTCCTTTTGTGGGGAAGGTTTTTCTGGAACATTTTAACTGATTTTGGTTAAAAATTTGAATTCATATTTTTATAAAAGATTAAACATTTTTATTTAATGCCAAAAATGTTTTTCAAAAATATATAAAATGTTTTTGATGTTTTATAAAAAATCTAGTTATTAAGAAAAATGTTCCTTTGATCATATAATGCATTAAGCATTAGTTCATTCATACCTTAAGTGATTTGAGTTGTAGAAATAGATATTTACAACTAAATACTTGTTTACGTCATTATTTTCCGATTAATGATTTTACATTTTGTGATTATCAAAACGTAGAGATATCGAAAAATATTAATAACGTGTTTAGGCATTATTTATATCAACAGATACTATAGAACATCCTAATTTATTTTGAATCATTTTACTAAATATTTCAAATTTATTAAAGTCTTCGGTTTTATCACTTAAAAATCTAGTCCACGTGTATCGTGAATAGTCATCTACAATTACTAAGGTATAACGATTACCTCCGTAACTCCGCACAGCGGATGGACCAAAAAGGTCCATGTGTAATAATTCTAGGCATCTAGTAGTGGAGACTATATTCTTAGCTTTGTGACTAGCATGTGCTTGTTTTCCTATTTTACATGCATCGCAAAAGTGTTGGTCATATCTTAGGTTAGGCAAGTTTCTAACTAATTCTTTAGAGGCTAGGGATTGTATTTGTTGCATATTTGCGTGACCTAATCTTCTATGCCACAATGTAGAGTTTTCATCTAAGGTTGCTAGACATATTTTATCTTCTGGTTTATTTCCTAGTTTCATAACATATACGCCACCTTTCCTAATTCCTCTACCTATGACCTTTCCGTCCTTAACTATTTCGCTATCTTTACTTGTAAAAGTAACCCTACACTTATTATCACATATTTGTCCTATACTAAGCAAGTTATATGTTAAATTATCTACATGCTCAACATTTTCAGTAGTTAGGGAGTCTTGAGAGATCGTACCTTTGCCAATGATTTTTCCACGAAAATCACTACTGAAAATAACATTACCTCCGTTGTATGCCTTGTAGGAGGAGAATAGCTTCCGGTTCCCTGTCATGTGCTTCGAGCATCCACTATCCTTAATCCATTCGTCGGGCTCCAAATTTATCCCTAGACATATTTCATCGGTGGCTTGAGCTACAAGGCACTTTTCGTCTTTTGCTTTGTCCGCTTCATCTTTGTCGCTATCACTCCATGTTCCACTAACAAATGCGCTTTCGTAATCATAACCCGGTGGCTTTGGACATTCGCCAATGAGATGGTTTTGACTTCCACATCTAAAGCACTTTCTTTTCCCGTAGTTATCATTTCTATTTCTTTGAAGCGATCTTCTTTCATCTCGCGGTTGTCTCGTGAATCTTCCTCGTCTCTTGAAGAATTTCTTGAATTCTCTCACGGCCATTGCATATTCTTCGTCTTCACTATCGTCACTTGAGTCGTCATCATCACTAACCTCCTTTTTGACTTTTAGCACAAGAGTTTTTATTTGATCTTTCTTACTCTTGACCGTTTCAAAGTCTCTCTTTATAATTTCTTCATGGACCTTCAAGTTGCCAATAAGTTCATCAAGCGATAGCGTCATCAAGTTCTTCGATTCTTCAATAGCTGTGACCTTCGCGCGCCATTTTGGATGCAATGCCCTAAGAAATTTCCTTACACAATTTTTGCTAGAAAAAGTCTCATCAAGTGCTTTTAAACTTGTGATGATTGTGTTAAATTTAGCAAATGCATTATCAATAGATTCCTCTTCAGGAATTGTAAATTGTTCATATTGTTGAACAAGAAGATCTATTTTGTTATCTTTGACTTGAATATTACCTTGGTGAGTGATTAGTAAAGAATCCCAAATTTCTTTTGCGGTTTGACACATAAAAATTCTTTCATATTCTTTGCGTGGTAACGCATTATAAATTACCATTTTAGCCTCATTATTTTTTGCTAGTTTCTTTTTCAAATCATCATTTTGTTTTTCAAAAGGTACAATTTCATCTATTTTAGTTAAAGGATTATTTTGAATAGGAGGAAAATCACCATAGGTAATAACATGCCAAAGATCAAGATCCTTTGATTTCACATAAGTTTCGAATCTATTTTTCCAATAAAGAAAACCATCACTTTCAAATAGTGGTGGTCTTTGCATAGATTGCCCTTCTAAATATTTTAAAGATTCCATAGATCGTTTCAAGTTTTAAAATACAGTTTATTTTAAAAATCTTGTTTAACCTGGCTTTGATACCAATTGTGGAAAACTAGAAGGGGGGTTGAATAGTTTTATGTCCTTTTAAATTTATATTATGAAAAACTTTGTTTACTTTTTAAAACTTAGATTCGAATTTATGTGATCTCAACTCTTGAACAATATGAACAATATATATATATATAAGTTGTGAAGGATTATACAAACACTTGGGATGTTTATCTTAATAATGTGTTTGAAATATTTAGGAATGAATGTGCTTTAGTATGCGGAATCTACTATAACACGCTTAAAAGATACAAAGGTGGTGAGTATGTAAACGTGAGTTATAATGAACAATGAACACAACTTTAGTAACACAAAACGATTCAATATTATTGATGAAATAATACGGATGATCTAACTATCACCAGGATTACAAAGTAACCTTGAATCTTTGATTGTAAAAGGATTTGTGAATTTGTAACTAAGTTACTAGAGAGGTTGTTCTGTTTTGGTTATTAGTTAAAGAGATGCATGCATCGAAGGTGGTGACTAAGGAATCCTTTTATAAGATAAGGACCCTTATTACAAGTTGTCAAGTTGCAATAAAATAAGATACTTGGACTTTTCTAGCCTACTATTTATTACAACGTCCAATGTAAACTACTCTGTATATTCTTCTACACAACATAGAAGACTGAACTACTTCTACTAAACGTATTACATTGTACAAAGACTAATGATACAACTAAATGTCTACAAATAAATATCTATCAACTTGACATTCAACTGGGCAGTACCTTCTTCAACTAGCAGTACCTTCTCACCTAGAAGGTACTGTTAGTACATCTTCAACTTCTTCAAGATCAACTAGCAGGCTCAATACATCATCTGGCAGGCTCTTTGACTTGAACATTTTATTTCCAACAATCCTCCCCTAAACTTGTTATTTCCTTTAAAATACACAAGTTTCTTGTGAATAAAATACATACCTTGAGGATCTGAGGGAACTCTTCCAAAAACCTCTACTCTCTATTCTTCCTTTTTCTTTTACATTGCTCAAAAATGCTCCTCAGCAAACTTTGAACAACTTCTGAATCTTCTTCATCTTTATCACATCTCAACCTCTTTGAAATCATGGTTGTAAGAACTTCATAGCTCAGAGGATACTCTTTTTCAGCCAACATAAAGAGCTCAATCCCACTTTGTGTAAAAAGATGATGAATACTGCTAAGGCTTAGAAATTCCCATGTGGTTGAAGGATCATGATATGGAAACTTCCAATGAACATCTTTTGGATTAGGATCATACATCCTATTGAACTCTACCCAAAGTTCTTGTTCCTTAACATCAGAGTTAGAATTTGTGTCTAGCCTAATTTGAACTAGATTCCACAATTCTTCTAAGTCAGCTCTATCACATGCTCTAATCAGATTTTCAAAGTTTTTGAAGATAGCAGTTTGTCCCCCAACCCTAGTTATTTTCCATGACTTTCCTGATCTATCATGGTGTATTTCCCAATCAATAATAGGGTGTCTAGACCTAATTGGATCAGCATGTATAATTGTTGGTAAAGCAATTAACATTTTACTTACTTGCTCTGGATCCAATTTTGCTTCTTCTTTCTTTGAGCATCTTTCTTTTTCATTGAAGGCTTTGCATCAGATGGGATCTTGTAGTAAAGACTCTTGTAGGCATTTAGATAAAGGAAGTAGATTTCATCAGCAGATTTCTTCTTCAGTTGATATTCAGTCCAATTTGCTTGACCTCTTAGAAACCTCTTCATGAAAGTCACTTGATCTTTCTGAGATGAGCCCACTTTAAAACCTCTCTTCTGGCTTTCCTGCATCTTTTGAAAAATATCAGCCAGAGCAGCTTCTTTATATTTGTTGTTGATAAAGGTTTCAAGCTGTGCTGTTTTCTCTTCAGAGTTAAGACTCTTGTCATCAATAATTATTGTAGCTTGACCTCTCACAATTGGATCATTTGCAATAATCCATTGCATCTGTGCATCAAATGTTTCCTGAGCAATTTGAGTGTCAAGAAGAGTTTGAGCAGCATCTTTTTGCTCTTGCATTTCTGCAAGCAGTTTTGAAGCTTCTAAAGCCTTTTTCATTTCTTCTTCATGAATCCTTTTGGAGACTTCCTCACCTAAGGCCATCTGTACTTGCTCTTTTCTCTTCAACCTTTTGGGCTTTGGTTCATCATCAACCATAATTTTCTTGCCCTTGTCTTTTGGAGATGGTTCTTGACTTGGAGTAGTAGATTGCTCATCAGCAATAAATAACCTCCCTTGAACAAACAAACCCTCCTGAGGGTGTGATTCCCTCTTTCTCTTGTAAACCTTTTCAGCAGAACCTTTATAATCCATAGCCAAAAGCTTCTCAATCCTAGCAGGCTCTTGCTCTGCTTCAGCAGGCTCTTTTGAACTAGCAGGCTCTTGCTCTGCACCAACAGGCTCTTCATCATATACCTGAGTTCCTTCATGAAAATGAAATTGAGCCTCCTCTTCACCTTCAGAACTACCCATCCTCCCCTTTTTGGAAGAGTGACCCAACCTTTCTGCATCAGAACTTGAAGAACTAGATAACACTAACTTTGAAGATCTTTTACCCTTCAGCATCTTCACTTCATTCTCCAATTTCTTAACCCTCTTAACTAACTTGATGTTGATCTCAGAAAATTTTGTGTTCTGACTTTTAAGAGCATTTTCTAAGAGCTGCACCTTCTCTTTTAGTTCTTTCACTGTCTGAGAATCCAGACTTTGATGAGGAGGTGATTGGGATGGTGATGCATGATATGATGGTATTGGTGGTGTTGCAGATTGTACTGGTGATGGGATTGGTGATGTAAGAAGAGTTGGTGATATGTAACCAGGTGAAGAACTTGATGATGGTGAGTCAGATGATGGTGTTGGTTCTTCAGCATGTTGTGGTAACATTTCATCAAAAAGTGGTATTTCTTCCCCATTAAAACCAATTTTCATGTTTGAAAACACCTTGTGTGAAATTTTTGGTGTTTCATAAAGAGAGTGTGGGGGAAGCAACAAATGTTTTGATTTTGTAATGATGCATTGAATAAATCTTGGATACATCAAAAACTTTGTTTGGCTATCCACATTTTTAACCAATCCTTCAAAAATATGTTTGGAAAAATTGAATTTTCTGTTTGTTGCCAAGCAAATGAGAGCAGCAGCCATGTTACCACTAAATTGCTCCCAAGAGGTTTTCTTTTGGCTTAAACAATGAAGGATTGTATGGATCAAAAATCTCCATTGTGGAGTAAAATGCTTTTTAAGAAAGGTGAGTTTAGTAGAATCAGCATTATACCCCATTCTTTCCAAATTTTCAAAAATTTCAGTATCAGGCAATTGACTAATACCATCTGAATCATCCAAATGAAGATGTCTTCTTATGGATGACTCAGTAAGAGTTAAGGGTTTGCCATCCACTTTGGCCTTTATCCTTTGGTCCCCATTTTCAGAAGTTTTAACTTTAGCTGTTTGCCAAAATTGTAAAATTTGAGATTCATAAATAGTGGGATTTTCAAGTAAAGCAAACCTGATGTAAGACTCATTTAAAAAGTCCACTATTTGATGAAAAGAGGCATGATCCTCAGACTTTTCCAAAAATGCTAACTGGTTGTGACGTTTAACAAAAGTTAGAATAGCCATAGTGAAAATTAATGAAAACTTTGATTATTATGGTGGGATTTGATGGTGGTACTGGTAGAAGATGAAAGATGAGTGTTAATTGTGATAAGGACTGATGAATGATATTATGTGTGATTTACTTTTAACCGACAATAAGAAAATATAGAATAAGTAAATGAAAAGGCGGTTAAAAAGATCTTTTATATGAGAAATATAATATAATATAACATCAGAAATTTACAAAATTACCCCAACGACTAATTGTAACTACCAGGCCCAACGGCTAGAATTTTATCTGACAGGCTCAACGGTTATCTAGCAGTACCATTTTACTCTACCAGTACCAAAATTTGAACTACCAGTACCTTTGAAAGAAAATTTTACTTGGCAGTCTCTTTGAAATTTTAGCAAAAATCCCTTATAGTTTTTAGCAAACTATCAGCTATCAACGGATTTGATTTGTCTTTACCAAAAGCCGTTTGCTTATGGACTAGTCAACTATTTACTGTAAAGTATGGTTAGTTAAATACCATATAGTTTTTGGTAAACTATCAACCATCAACGGATTTGATGTGTCTTTACCAAAAGCCGTTTGCTTATGGACTAGCCAACTCTTAAGTTTATAAAACTTGGTGAGCTGAATACCAATTCCATATTGACCTTAAAGATGGTGCAATTTCCTTGGATGGAGGAATTATAAGAGGCAATGATGCTGTGTATCTTGGATGCTTGGTTCAACAAGTGAAATCATCTATCAGCATGCCTTTGCATTGAAACTTTCCTTAGTTTGATCTAGATAGAACTTTCTCCTTTAGGAATGCTTCATCCCTTCTGAATATTTGATCTATTCTTATCATTTTCAACCTCTACATCATCTTGTATGCTCTTGTCTTCCTTTTCTGGGCTATTATTTCCTCCCCTGAGATTGTTACCTCCCCTGAGATGTAAATAACTTTTATTTCCCCCTTTTGTTTGGAAGATCTCTTGTTTTGTTATCAACCTGAAATTTGTTAGTTGCAGACCAAAAGAACAAAGTGCAAAGCACTTGTTTTATAGCATTTTAAACATTTAATCATCAAGATGAACAAAACAGAGCAAACTTTATACTAGCAGGACCAATTATGAACTGACAGTACCTTTTGACTAACTAGCAGTACCATGTTTAAAAGCCAATACCAGTTATTTTATGTACAAAAACACATGTTTTTCAAAGATTTATCATTCCAATACCTCCTACTAGGTATTTGAATCTACCTAAATCAAAAGCTTTGGTGAGAAGGTCTGCAAAATTCTTTTCAGAATCAATTTTGAAAACTTGAATTAACCTTTTCTCATTGCAATCTCTTATGAAATGGTGTCTGATTTCAATGTGTTTTGTTTTTGAGTGTTGAACTGGATTTTTAATGATACAAATAGTACTGCTATTGTCAATGTAAATAATGGTGTTAAGAAAATTGTACCCATAGTCAAGCATTTGATTTTGGATCCAAAGAACTTGCCCACAACAACTTGCACCAGCAACATATTCTGCTTCAGTTGTAGAGTTGGCCACCATTGTTTGCTTCTTGCATTGCCAAGATATGAGTCTGCAACCAAGAAATTGACATCCACCAGTTGTGGATTTTCTATCTAGAGTTGCACCAGCATAGTCACTATCAGAATAAGCCACCAATTCAAAAGATGACTCCCTTGGATACCATAGACCCAACCTAGGTTGATCTTTGAGGTATCTAAAGATCCTTTTGACTGCTGTGAGATGAGAAACTTTGGGATGTACTTGAAACCTTGCACATACACATACTGAGAACATGATATCTGGTCTTGATGATGTAAGGTACATCAAAGACCCAATCATTGATCTATAATTGTGCAAATCCACATCTTCACCCTCAGCATCTTTTAGTAACCCCTTTTCTGAATCCATTGGTGTACTTGCAACCTTAGAATCAGCAAACTGAAATTTCCTTAGGATCTCTGCTACATACTTATCTTGGCTGATAAATATGCCTTCATTTGATTGTTTCACTTGGAGACCCAGAAAGAAAGTAAGTTCCCCCATGGAACTCATTTCAAACTTACTATGCATAAGTTTTTCAAACTCTACACACAAGTCTTGGTTTGTGGATCCAAAGATAATGTCATCAACATAAATTTGCACCAGCAAGATGTCTTTCTTGGTTCTTTTGATGAACAAAGTTGGATCAATCTTGCCTCTTTGGAATCCATTTTCTAATAAATAGAAAGCCAATGTTTCATACCATGCCCTAGGAGCTTGGTGTAGACCATAAAGAGCCTTGGTAACCCTATACACCTTGTCTGGATACTCTGCATCAATGAAGCCTGGAGGTTGAGAAACATACACTTCTTCTCCAATAGTACCATACAAGAAGGCACTCTTAACATCCATTTGATAAACAGTGAAGCCTATGAAAGAAGCATAGGCCAAGAATAGCCTAATTGCTTCAAGTCTTGCAACTGGAGCAAAAACCTCTTCATAATCCACCCCTTCTTCTTGAGTATACCCTTGGGCCACCAATCTTGCCTTGTTTCTGATCACTATCCCCCTTTCATCTTTCTTGTTTCTGAACACCCATTTGGTTCCAATTGCCCAGTGACCTTTGGGCAAATCAACCAGTTTCCAAACCTTCTGAAGCTTGAATTGAAGAAGCTCTTCTTGCATTGCATCATCTAAGGCTTTGTTAATGTTTTTGGGTTCAGCCTGAGAGAGAAAACATGAAAACAGGCATATGTTGGAAACTTCATGATTCTTTTCTTCATAGATAGATGAGATAAACCCTTCTTGGTCTGAAGACAAGACTTGAGTTCTTGTTCTAACACCAGAATCAATGCTACCAATCACATTATCAATGGAGTGATCTTTGAGAATTCTTGTGTTGTGTGTTGTAGGAACTTCATAGGTGTGTGGAAGATTGCCAATCCCCACATTTTCTAGTAAGGAATCATCTGATTGAACATTTAATGGTTCAGCAGTACCAACTTGTGAACTGGCAGTACCATCTGGTGAACTAGCAGTACCATTTTCATTTGCACTACTTTCTTGATTCTCTTGACCCTGAGTTCCATGATCATCTTCAGTACCTTCATTTGTTGTATTTGAAGGTTCTGCATGACTTGAAGATAGATCCAATCCTTTCTAAATAGGCATCCAAATGTAATCTTGATCTTTAGGTGTTTCAACATTGTCTTCAAAACCTGCATTATCATTAGTATTTGTACCTGCAACAGGCACATAATTCATAGATTCTGAAAGCCTATCAATGTCAAACATCCAATTGATGCGTGGTTTTGCAACCTTACAACAGGTTTTACCTCTCGAGGGATCTCAAGAGGCTTACAACCCCACCAGGCAGTGTACCTGACCGATGTAGTATAGTGTAGTGGTAAGTACGGGGGATTGATCGTTCTCCACAGGGAATAGTGTTCGTTAGGTATAAAAAATTACTCTAATAGGTCTAAGGGTGAGAGAAGATTCTTTTTTTGTGTTTTTATATTTTTATGAAAGCAAGTAAAATCTCGGGTTTGAAAGAGTGGGCGGAATTAGTTGCTAGTCAACTAACCCAAGTTACTACGAATGCAAATAAAATAAAATAACAAAAATGAAAATGTTGGTGAAAACTTATGTGGAGGGAAATGTGTTTACTTAGATTTCCTTACTCCCTAACTATCTTTTACCGGTTGATTAGTGTGTATTAGTTGCGTGGATGACGGGTGTATTCCTTAATACCATTCGTGGGGTGGCGTACGTACTTCCCCAACTCTACAAGCTCCTGCTTCACTCCTATGTCGAGCCAGCTAGGAAGCTCCTAACATGGGATCACTAGAATTCGCTTGTGCATTAAATACAACCATAAAAACCTTTAGTACGCATTGGTTCATGTTTCTTAAGACGTTCAAGCAAGTTACCGATTAGGAAGTTAGCCAGTTTTCTTAAGCCTAACATAGATAAACAATCATCCAATACAACTAATAACACACTAATAACCAATAATCAATAGCTAGGTTTCATTAGATCTAAGCAAACACAAGATAAATCTAGCCTAGCATGTTAAACAAAAGACAAGAACAAGATAGAATCAAACAACACATAGACATATTGAATGATTAATTGATAACTTATCTTCAATGTAACATGAAAGATCTCAAGGCAAAAAGCCTTGAAAGAGCTGCCAAATTCGTCCTAGGGTTTTCACACACAAAGTTCCCCAATAAGTTCCACACTAATGACAAAGAATTGCAAAACTATATATAGATTTTTAGATCTGACGGCGTCACGTTATGGAGTGTGACGCCGTCACCTCGCCGCTTTTAGGGTTCCCGGATGACCTTCTTGACGTCGTCCCTCTTTAGCTCTCCAAAATCCGTTCTGGCCTATCAAGGCTTGACGCCCTCAGACTATGAACGTGACGCCGTCCCTCTTTAAATTATAACGTGACGACCTTGATCTAATTAAAGGGTGACGCCGTCAGAATTCCCATGCAATTTTCACTGGCTTATCATGAGTAAATTTCACATCCACCACTTTTGCCAAGCCATGACGCCGTCCAGGCATAATCCTGACGCCGTCAAAGGTAATTTCCAGCATGATTTTGAGACTTTGTCGTTTTCTTCACTTTTATGCTCCAAAAATGTCCAAAATGCCTCCTTTTCCAGATTTCTTCTCAAAAGTACCTAAAATGACAAAAGGAACGATTTAGGGCAATATTTGATCAAATAAATACGATTTAGGGCTTAAATGACCCCTTAAAAGCGGTACACTTTTCGCTTCATCAAATATCCTTACACTTGAGATTTGCTTGTCCTCAAGCAAATGTGCTTTTATTCTAGTCAAAATACAAGTTAGGGGTCATTTAACGCTAATATAAAAGTAATTACAACAAATAATCGTTCCACTTTAATCAAAATAAGCACGGAGATTACAAACTAGCACCTCACAAGTAGTGTTTAGATACTCACATCTCTCAAGTGTCATCAAAATAAATCTCATAAATGAAAACGGATAATATCTCTCACTACCTGTCATAGCAAATAGATTACCATAGGCTTGGGAAAGGATCGAAAACCTCCTCCACTAGGCGTAAGCACCTAAGATAAACTATCAAAGAGGGCTTTTAAATGGGTTATAACGTTAGGTGTAGGGAAAAGGAAAACACGGTTTTGTTGGATAAGGGATATTTTACTGGTGGCGAGTTAAAGATCTTGATCAATTACATGTACTATACAATGTTGCTAAGCCAAGACTCGACTCAATCTTAAGCTAAAAACAAAATAACAAAAACATAAAATAAACATAAAATGAAACGGGATGGTAGTCCGTATGTTTTTTCTATTTTTCTTTTTCTCGTTTTTTTTGTATTTTTCTTGATTTTTCGATTTTTTTTTTTTTTTTTTTTTTTTTTTTTTTGCATACACTTTTGCCCTACCATCCAAAATAATACATCATAGGGGCGTTGCATCCCCTTACACTTGAACTTTTACACAACTTTACAAAAAACTATTCTAATGACTCGAATTAAGATAATTGAAAAACTTGGAGTACTTTTAAAATATTTAGCACATATGGGGGTAATAAATGACGTTCTTCCCCATTACTCCATTACACTAGTACTTTACCCATGAGTCCCAATCGTCCCAAAACAATATGTACAAGGATATGACTCGACTTAGCAACCATGTAATCAACTAGATAATTAACTTGGGTTTAAACAAATGTTGTCACAATAATGCACTAAAAATGAGTGCATACAAGGTAGGCTAAGGCGATTTGGGTGTACATTTTAGTGGGGTGTAAACAAATTCTTCCTTTAAGTAAAATGCTTAAAGGTCAAAACGAAAAGATAGGCTCGGAGGGGTGTACTAGGGGTATCGTGTACTAAAAATGAGTACAACGCAAAGGGTGTGGGAGAATTACTTGACCAATGTAGCCAACGTAATTATAACAAAATCACAGGTGTAAAACAATGGGTTAATCCTAATGCCTCTTATCATGTAGTAAATCTAACTACACGAATGTAGTCTCACTTGTGGCTTCGGAATGGTCCTAACGCAAGTTCTAGAATCTAAGTGCTACCGGTACACACATCATAGCATAAATGCTTTTCCTACCAATTCTAGGGGCGAACCTCACATATTTGGGGGTGGAAAATTTTTTAGTGGTACGGTTTTTGTGCTAGTCATATAACTCCTATCCGTGAGACGCTCATTAAGATCAAAGTTTCACTCCTATATGTTGTAAAAAAAAAATTAAATTTGGCACTAAAATTGCCCTAACAGGTATTTATCTCAGTTTTATTACACATCTACCATCAAACAAACAAAAATCAAGCGCAATTGTATTCTCTAAAATCGTACTTTTACCCCCCCCCCCCCTTACACTTAAGATGAACATTGTCCCCAATGTTCAAATAACAAGATGTAAAAGCATAAAGTAAAAGAATGAAATCAAATACTCCCCTGATTCGTTCGGTGGATAATGAAGTTACATGGTTAGATCTTCTTCCAAAGTAATGTTGAAGCTCCATGACTAATGCATCGCCATAAGCTTGATCCAAAACATTTCCTTGTCCAAAATAACCTGTTAAACCTGAGAAAACAAACACGAAAACCTGCATAACATCGGCCGGATAAAATCTATATATAAGGATATAATGCTTGTGGAATGATAACTTTGCAGATTCCTGGAGATTATAAGTTAGAGATTTAATAAAAACTTTTTATGAAAACAAAACTTTCAAAAATTTTCAGAAAATTAAACCTGACGCCGTCAGGTTGTAACGCCTGACGCCGTCAGAAATGATCTGACAGAATTCTCATGTTACGTTTCCGGAAAAATTTTGGAAAAACCTATACCTTACTTCCTGGAATTCCTGCAAAACATCAATATGACTCGATACAAGCATTTGACTCAAACAAATACTAATATGTATGTTAACTTATTATTATTATGATTCATGTTTATTTGTGTTCTAATAAACCGATTTGGATTTCCCTTACACTTAACTTTTGCAAAATACCTTTATATGTAGTTAAGACGAAGTTAAAAACAAAATAAAGCATTTTCACAAATTAGTTTTTAATCATGAATCAATAATAATAAAATTTAAACATACATGCGGAAATAAATAAAATCAAACAAACAAATAAATAAACACACAAAGCAAATAAAGCTTGGGTTGCCTCCCAAGAAGCGCTTTTCTTTATTAACGAGTCTTGTAGCTAGACTCAAAGTCACGTACATTACGTGATTCCATCATTCATAATGACGTACCCCTGATAGATGTAATCCTTGTTATCAGGGTGGTGATGTCTCAATCGCTCGACATTCGCAGTCACTTCACCTCCTCCCTGGCTGGTCAAGCTTACTACCCCATCTTGGTGTAGACTTTTAATTGTGAATGGTCCGTACCACCAGGGACTTGGTTCATCAGTAGGTGCTTTTGTTTCTGAATGCCTTAGAAGCACTGAGTCTCCTTTCATAAATTCAGCGGGGTTATTAGGCTGCTCACCAGCCTCAATATAATCGTTATTTCCACCCTTACATTCTCTAATCTCATTTTCATTGTAATTCTTAATCCTTGCCTCCCATGCAAGGATTTTCTCTCGAACATTACCATGGATTACATTGGGGTTAGCCTCCATCTTCTTTTGTAGAGCAACATCTCGTATATGACGTGGGATCGTTGGGAAGTTTATCGTCTTCTTCCCCTTCTTCATTTGGATGGTACTTTTTTCGTAATTGATTTGTGCCCTAGTGGTCGCGAGAAAGGGTGCCCCAAGGATTATTGGCATATTCATGTCATTTCTTTCAATAATCATGAAGTCGACCGGATATAGGGATCCGGCAACGTTGACCAACACATCTTCCGCAATTCCTAACGGGTACTCGTAAGAATGTTTTGCAAAGGAGAGTTTAGTACGGGTGATGGATGGCAGTTCGTCGGTTAACTGGACATAAACGGATAAAGGCATCAAATTTACGTCGGAACCTTGGTCAGCTACTGCATCCAGATACTTGAGTTTTCCAATGCTGCATGATATTTCGAAGACCCCGTAGAATTCCTGCTTTTCCACTAACTTTTGTCTTATGAGGCACTCATACAATTGCCCTCCGGGTAATGTGTCGGATTCATCATCCGGTTCCATCCTCTTGGACTCCTTGTTGGGTAGATGAGTACGTCGATAGTTTCCCACCCAATCGTTTATGGTTTCCTTGTTTATTTCGTGCTTCAAGTAATGCCTCACTTGTCGCGACTTTGGTGGTTCTTCCAATTGGCGCTCCTCGGTGGGCGCCTCCTTTCCCTTGTCGGAATCGCATGTGTAGGCATTGGTGTTTCCGTCATTAAGTGGGACGAGGTCAATTTTGTTAACTTCCATAGTTATCAACTTTCCTCTTCCATCATTTTCGCCTTCTTGGACGACGGAGACGGCATTAACACATTTAGTGTTGGGAACTTCAACATCTTTCCGCACTAGCACATTTTTAGGAGCTTTTGTATTTGCGTATTCTTTCAAAAGGTTCATCATCTCCGCCATTTTCTCTTCCATTTCCTCCTTCTGTTTGTAGACGGCTTCCTCAAATTTTGCCAACCGTTCGGAGTGTTTTGACATGTATTCTCTCATTCGAGCTTCGAATGTTGGACTAAGTTCCTGAGGTGGTGGGTTGGGTTGAGCGTGCTTATGGAGGGGTTTAGCATTTTCCCTACGGGGTGATTCGGACAATGGTATTTGCTTAACGCTTGAGACCGAGTTAATTATTGCTTTTTGTGGACTTAAGGGTCTCTTTTGCTTTTCCATAAGATATGCAACCCTTTTCTCAAGTTCACTAACGCTTTCCTCAGTGATTTTATTGGCGGTATCGGGCGATGAATATGTCTTGACCGCCGAGCGTATGTCGTGGGAAACTTGCCATAATTCATCATCGTCGGATGCAAGCTCATCAATGATCTCCCATGATTCCTCGGCGCTTTTGTCGCGCAATCTGCCCCCGGCGGCTCGATCGATGGCACGCTTGGTGTGGTAATCAACATGGTCATAGAAGATTTGGATTTGAAGCCAGAGATTTATGCCATGGTGAGGGACTTTTTGGAGTAAGTCCTTGAATCGAATCCATGCCCCGTAGAGTGTTTCGCCTCGACGTTGTTCAAATGTCAAGATATCCTTCCTTAGCTTGGCAGTTCTTCCCGGTGGGAAAAACTAAGCAAGGAAACGAGTGGTGAGATCATCCCAAGAGGTGATGGATCCTGCGGGTTGACGTTCTAGCCATTGACTAGCTTGGTCCCGCAGAGAGAATTGAAAGAGACGCAGTCGGGTCGTCTCTCGAGTGGCAACATCAAGGTCTATAGAATCAACAATTTTGAGAAAGTCCTTGAGATGTTGATTAGGATCTTCAAAACGAAGTCCATGGAATGCGCATCCGCTTTGCACCAACCGGATGGTGTCGGATCGCAAGGGTGTGATATTGGCTCCTTGAGTGAGCTCAATGGTGTTTCGATAGCCATGGTGGCTAGGACGGGAGTACTCTCCTAAAGTACGGACTCTAGGAGGTGGTGGTGGTTGTTGTGGTGGTGGGTTGTTGGGATTAAGGATATTACCATCTTCCATGATGTCTAATGGTAATGGTTACGAACAAAGAAACGAAGAAAATAGATAGACTAAAGAAAACCTAGAAAAATAAAATAAAAATCTCACTAGAAAGGAATCTAGTGAGTAGACCTATAAAATAAAAATTCAACCTAAACAATAACTATTCCCCGGCAGCGGCGCCAAAAACTTGATGCGTGGTTTTGCAACCTTACAACAGGTTTTACCTCTCGAGGGATCTCAAGAGGCTTACAACCCCACCAGGCAGTGTACCTGACCGATGTAGTATAGTGTAGTGGTAAGTACGGGGGATTGATCGTTCTCCACAGGGAATAGTGTTCGTTAGGTATAAAAAATTACTCTAATAGGTCTAAGGGTGAGAGAAGATTCTTTTTTTGTGTTTTTATATTTTTATGAAAGCAAGTAAAATCTCGGGTTTGAAAGAGTGGGCGGAATTAGTTGCTAGTCAACTAACCCAAGTTACTACGAATGCAAATAAAATAAAATAACAAAAATGAAAATGTTGGTGAAAACTTATGTGGAGGGAAATGTGTTTACTTAGATTTCCTTACTCCCTAACTATCTTTTACCGGTTGATTAGTGTGTATTAGTTGCGTGGATGACGGGTGTATTCCTTAATACCATTCGTGGGGTGGCGTACATACTTCCCCAACTCTACAAGCTCCTACTTCACTCCTATGTCGAGCCGGCTAGGAAGCTCCTAACATGGGATCACTAGAATTCGCTTGTGCATTAAATACAACCATAAAAACCTTTAGTACGCATTGGTTCATGTTTCTTAAGACGTTCAAGCAAGTTACCGATTAGGAAGTTAGCCAGTTTTCTTAAGCCTAACATAGATAAACAATCATCCAATACAACTAATAACACACTAATAACCAATAATCAATAGCTAGGTTTCATTAGATCTAAGCAAACACAAGATAAATCTAGCCTAGCATGTTAAACAAAACACAAGAACAAGATAGAATCAAACAACACATAGACATATTGAATGATTAATTGATAACTTATCTTCAATGTAACATGGAAGATCTCAAGGCAAAAAGCCTTGAAAGAGCTGCCAAATTCGTCCTAGGGTTTTCACACACAAAGTTCCCCAATAAGTTCCACACTAATGACAAAGAATTGCAAAACTATATATAGATTTTTAGATCTGACAGCGTCACGTTATGGAGTGTGACGCCGTCACCTCGCCGCTTTTAGGGTTCCCGAATGACCTTCTTGACGCCGTCCCTCTTTAGCTCTCCAAAATCCGTTCTGGCCTATCAAGGCTTGACGCCCTCAGACTATGAACGTGACGCCGTCCCTCTTTAAATTATAACGTGACGACCTTGATCAAATTAAAGGGTGACGCCGTCAGAATTCCCATGCAATTTTCACTGGCTTATCATGAGTAAATTTCACATCCACCACTTTTGCCAAGCCATGACGCCGTCCAGGCATAATCCTGACGCCGTCAAAGGTAATTTCCAGCATGATTTTGAGACTTTGTCGTTTTCTTCACTTTTATGCTCCAAAAACGTCCAAAATGCCTCCTTTTCCAGATTTCTTCTCAAAAGTACCTAAAATGACAAAAGGAACGATTTAGGGCAATATTTGATCAAATAAATACGATTTAGGGCTTAAATGACCCTTAAAAGCGGTACACTTTTCGCTTCATCACCAATCTGGCCCAATGCCTTTAACATTTGCTAGTTTCTCTTGAAACTCTATGTACAAATTTTCTTCCACTAGCCTAGTGCAACTATTATACACTCTATAGGCCTTACTTTGCAAAGAATACCCTATCATGTAGCCTTCATCAGCTTTTCCTTCAAACTTGCCTAAATGATCTTTGGTATTGAGAATAGTGACATGACAACCAAAAGGTCTCATAAAACTTAAAGATGGTGTTCTACCAAATAAAAGTTCATAAGGAGTCTTATTATGTGGTTTAATCACAAGAACCCTGTTCTGCACATAACAAGCAGTACCTACTGCTTCAGCCCAAAATGAAATAGGCAACTTAGAGTCTACCAACATTGTTCTAGCAGCCTCTATTAGTGTTCTATTTTTCCTTTCTGCTACTCCATTTTGCTGAGGGGTTCTAGCTACACTAAATTCTCTTTTTATTCCTTTTTCTTTGCAAAAGTCATCCATAACCCTATTCTTAAATTCTGTCCCATTGTCACATCTGATTACTTTCACTTTCTTATCAGCTTGGTTTTCTACCTCAGTTATATAAGACTTAAGAATCTCACTTGTTTCATGCTTAGATCTTAAAAAGAAAACCCAAGAAAATCTGCTGTAATCATCAGTAACTACAAGACAATATTTCTTTCCATTCAAGCTACTCACATTAGTAGGACCAAAAAGATCCATATGAAGCATGTATAAAGCTTGAGAAATTGAGTTATGGGTCTTGGGCTTACAAGAAGCTCTATGTTGTTTGCCTTTTTGACAATCAACACAGGTTTGGTCATTTTGAAAAATCTTTTTGGGTAAACCTCTAACCAAATCATATTTTGCAATTGCATTGATTGTTTTAAAGTTTACATGACCAAGCCTTCTATGCCAAAGCATAGATTCATCCAATGAGGCTTTTGCTACTAGACAAGTTAAACTCTCCTTAGGAACAATGTTCTTTAAATCAACACTTTACATATTGTTCCCTCTAGGAATTCTAAGAAGTACTTGATTTTCATCAGGCATCTTAAAATCAGGAGAAAGAACAAGACATTCAGTCTCACAGAAAAGAACATTATTCTTTTTGTCACACATTTGTGAAACACTAAGGAGATTAAACTGAAGTTCTTTCACAAAATACACATTTTCAAAATCTAATTTACTGGTTTTGATTGTACCTTTACCAGTAATCTTTCCTTTGATTCCTCCCCCAAAGGTAACATATCCTCCATCAAATGATTTGAAGTCTGTGAGGTAAGACATGTTGCCTGTCATGTGCCTTGAACATCCACTATCTACATATCCTTGATCAGCAATATTATTTGAATGTTCCTGCACATATATAAACATATTAGTTTCCTTGGGGTACCCAAGCCATGACTGACTTGGGTTTGCCTCTTGCATCAATGAAATCAAACCTCTTTAGGATTGTTGATGCACCTTTTGATTGGAGTGGTCTCCATATCCAACATGCTGAGGACTTAACAGCATTTTCCCTTTTAATCCATTTTGTGGTCTTTGGTCTATCAGTACCAATTTTGGCAGTACCATTTGGTCTAGCAGGACCTTTTGGTTTTGGTCTCCAATTTTGTGTTTTAACCATAGAAATCTTTTCACTGGGACTTTTCTCAACTCTTGGTGCATGTTTGAAAGTATTTCTTGCACCCTTAGCAGTTGGTTTTGAAATAACAGGCTTATTTGGTCTAACAGTATGATTAACTTTTGGTGTGTTAGACTTGACAAAACTTTTTCTGGGGTTTGTTCCATTTGTTTTTAACCTTGTTGTACTCCCAGAAACCCAATTATTACAATAAGCATGAGTATGATTAAAACTACCATAATAATAGCATGCCTTATTGTACATAACAAAATCATCACCAAGTTGGTGTAACTTAAGATTGTTTCAATTTCTTTGGCTACCTCTAGGTTTGCTATTACACCTAGCACAACATTCAACTGTTTTCAGAACAACTTTAGCCTTAGTCTTAATCTCTACACTTTTAGGACTGATTGGTCCTACTTTGTTTCCTTTGTTTGAAACAGTCTCTTCTTCATCATCATCAGATATCCAATCTTCAATAATTAGAACATCTGATTTCTTATCAGTGAGCACCTTTTTGTTAGAGAGTGAAGCATTATTAGCACTCTCAGAAGGTCCACTTTTCTCTACAGGTTTCTCTTTACTTAGTGGTTTATTGATGAATTCATGTGAACCTAATTCTGCAAGATCTATACCTTGGGGACAGGGGATTCCTCTGTAAGGAGGTGGACAAGTCTTGTATCCTATCCCAGATTTGATTCTCTTGTTCATCTGATTTTCAACTATGCTTCTAGTACAGTCAGAAGCAGTTTCCAATGTGGTAACAGTTAGTTGAATGTTATTCTTTGCCAATGTCACTTTAGTACACTCAGTCCTTAACATATTTATTTCTGCATCTTTCAAGAATATTTCTCTATTAAGAATGGCTTTTGCATCAGAAAAGGTGAGTTCATTTTCCCTAAAGTGGATTATCTGTTTTTCAAGTTTGGCCATACCACACTTATGATTTACTAGGTCTTGATGTGTTTTTCTTTGTTCTAATGTCAGTTCATCATAAAATTTTCTTAAAGTTTCTAATTCTTTAAAAACTTCACAATTATTAGAACATTTGGTAGTTTGTACCTCAGGAGTGGAGAAAGCCATTAAAGCCATTTCATCTGAAGTAGACTCTTCTTCACCCATAAAGCTCCAATCAAAACCCAGCCCATCAATAGCTACCATAGCTTTAGGCTCAGTGATTTCCACAGCCTTACTCTTGTTCTCAAAGCTTCCTTTCGTCTCAAAGATTCCTTTGTTCTTGTTCTCATAACCTCTTCCTTTATCATCCTGCTTCTTTGGTCTTCTACACTCTCTTGAGTAGTGACCCTTCATGTGGCAGTTGTAACACTCCACTTTAGACTTGTCATACCCAGCAGGCTCATTACCATCTATGATAATCTTCTTTCCAGTCCTCATCAGTAACTTCTTAGCCCTTATGCTAAGAAGTGAAAGTTGCCACTTTATGTCCATTTCCTCAAGATCATCATCATTGATCTCTTGAATATCTTCAAAGGTCAAAATGGAGCCATTGTGTTGTGATGTCAAGAAAGCACAACCAATTGTTTCATCTAGAATGGTTTTGGTACTGCTAGAAGTATTGGCAGTACCAAAATTTGTGTTGGCAGTACCTTCTTCTCTATCATCTTTTTCTTCATCTACTATTCTTGAGGTGCTTGGTGATGACACAAAGGCCATATTCCCTGAGCTTGAACTAGTAGACTTCTTCACTTCATGCTCTACTATCTTGAAGTTGTTGTAAAGATCATTAAGACTCATCTGATCAATATCTGGTTTGTTTTTTCAGACAATGACATGCATGGCCCATTCAGTGGGTAAACTCCTAAGAAATTTGGAGTTTAAGTCTTCTTGAGATATTAACACTTCATGAATGGCTAACTGACTTGAAAGCTTTTGTAGTCTATTGAACATACTGTCCAAAGACTCATTTGTTGTGGCTGTAAAGTTTTCAAACTGTTGTTTGAGGAGAGTTTTCTGAGTTTTCTTGGTGGCATCATTTCCACCAAATCTAGCCACAATAGCTTGAAAAAGGGTTTTAGCACATTTGTACTTGTTGAAGATCAAAAGCTGGTCATTTGGAATAGTCATGAGAAGCATACTCCTTGCTTTAAGATCATTTCTCTTTTGGATTCTCTCTTATGCGCTTGTTGGGTTCACTTGCACATTTGTTACTAGTGCATCGTTTACTGTGGAGGTGGTGATTGTGGGTTTGAATGAGTTTCCTTCTTCAATAATCTCCCAAAGTGCATAGTCTTGCAATTGAAAGTATTGCTCTACCCTCAGTCTCCACATATCAAACTCATTTTGTTTGAGTAATGGAAGTTTTGTAGACACATTGGTTTGAATATGTTCAACATCCATTGTTCTTTTAAATCGTAAATATCAGCCTAGCTCTGATACCACTTGTGAAGGATTATACAAACACTTGGGATGTTTATCTTAATAATGTGTTTGAAATATTTAGGAATGAATGTGCTTTAGTATGCGGAATCTACTATAACACACTTAAAAGATACAAAGGTGGTGAATATGTAAACGTGAGTTATAATGAACAATGAACACAACTTTAGTAACACAAAACGATTCAATATTATTGATGAAATAATACGGATGATCTAACTATCACCAGGATTACAAAGTAACCTTGAATCTTTGATTGTAAAAGGATTTGTGAATTTGTAACTAAGTTACTAGAGAGGTTGTTCTGTTTTGGTTATTAGTTAAAGAGATGCATGCATCGAAGGTGGTGACTAAGGAATCCTTTTATAAGATAAGGACCCTTATTACAAGTTGTCAAGTTGCAATAAAATAAGATACTTGGACTTTTCTAGCCTACTATTTATTACAACTTCCAATGTAAACTACTCTGTATATTCTTCTGCACAACATAGAAGACTGAACTACTTCTACTAAACGTATTACATTGTACAAAGACTAATGATACAACTAAATATCTACAAATAAATATCTATCAACTTGACATTCAACTGGGCAGTACCTTCTTCAACTAGCAGTACCTTCTCACCTAGAAGGTACTGTTAGTGTTGGATCGTGTTTTGGTGATATATTGTGAATCGGGAGGTTGGGTACAATGAAAGATTATCATCTTCATTGTTAAAGAGTAGAGAGAGAAAGTGTTAGAGAGAGAGAGGAAACCTGATGTTTATTATTGATAGGGAGAAGTGAAAATTACAAAACAAGCTTCAACCTCCTTGTGAAGGCAAGGAGGGCTTAAATAGGGCATCCAACACATAACTTTACAATATTGACGGTTTCAGTCCATGTGTTTGAGCCAAACATAATAACTAATATAATCCCAAATATGTTGTCACATTTTAGTGCGAGAAGCATTCCCAACAATCTTCCCCCAATGTGGCAACATATGGGATTACTTACATCATTTCCTACAAGTACAAATACAAATAAAGAAAGGTCTTCATAAGCTCTTCATGTGCTGAGGATGACTACAGTTGACGCTCTTTGTCTTCATCTTGTACCTCGGCTTGAGAACTTTTCTTTACTTGTAGCCAAATGATGTAATATACATGAATTGGATTAACTTCCCCCCAATTCATGCTGCATGTCTTTAACAGCTTCTTCATATACTTCCTTTTGGTGAAGTTTCTGAATCAGCTTCCCCCAAACTGACAACCGTCTTCAGCAGATTCGAAACTTTGATGCAGTTAACATGTCTTCTAACTTTTGAAGGTTGTAAGTACGCAGCGGAATTTGTAGATGACATCGTAAACCACACCAAGGAAATCTGACTAGTACTCAGTAATGATTATGCTCAATGTGGAAGTCCCGTTCGGGGGTAACATGCAAGAAATTAGCAAGATCTTCTCACATAAGTAGGCTACTCCGCACATCATACCCTGTGAAAGTTGAAACGATTACACCAAAATCACAAAACTGAACCACTGATCATCTCTGCGGACGTCTTCCGATAGTAATAAAGTTGTAAGCTCGATCACGTGAGTCTGTTATGCGTCCCTGATGTGCACATTTCTTCCCCCTGAATGCAGATCCATCTGGAAAAAGAGTATTTTGCAAAAAAATGCAAAGAAAGTCAAAGAAGGTCAAAGCACATCTACTCTCTCTTCCCCCACGATGTCTTCGCGGAATCAGAAGCATACACACTATGGTTACGATGGAAACGGAGGCAGTGTACACCCTGTATGTCCAATTAAGCGAAGATGTGTGAAGTACCATAAATAGCCCGTGAGAATCAACTGCTGATAAAATCTCTACTCTTCTATACTCTTCTCATTTAACTCTTTACCGACCCCATTATCATTCCGACGGCTTTTTGTAGTGACCACTGATGGAGAAAACCCAGTATTACGAACTTGAGACTGAAGTAAAATAACCCAAGCTTGTGACTTAAACTTTCACTATTGTCTGACTAAGTACCTATACTGAGCACTACAACGTAACTCCCTAAAGCATAGGTCGATTCATATACCCATCCAACCATCCTTTACTGTATATGAATTCATCTTGAATATCCACATCTTTGTGTGACACTTGAGCACTACAACGTAACTCCTTTAAAGTGATAGCTATACTCTGTGAGCACAACAACGTAACTCCTTACATCAGGTATAACTAGATAACTCAAGTCTTAATCATTTTGAACAACCCTGATATCTTGAACAAGTCTGACGTCAGGTTATAAGCTCGAACAAGGATCTCGAAGAATCATGCATCCAACCAACCCCGATATCTTCAAAGATACTAAGTACACGCACCCGTGATATTCCACTTCAATCTCAAATAAATAATAAAGAATTAACCCCGTAGTCACATCTTGCGGTTCAATACCCAACGCTAGCCTTTTGACGGTTTAAGTGAACTATGATAATGGTTTTATCCCGTTCTTGTCAAAAACGTATCCCATGAAAATTATTAACCGTAATACCACTCCGTTTAATCAACAATTGTAACAAAAATAAATTATCACAATGTATAAAGAATGCATTTGATAATTAATTTTTCAGCCACAAGTGTTAAATTTAATTCGGATTCACTATCATTTTAGCCCAACTTAATGATCCAATCCTTAAACTAATCAAAAATCTCGGTACACAAGCCCACTACTTATAACCCGATCCAACACTACTCTTGATAACAGGTTATAACATGTGATAACCCTAATCACACTTCATAACAATATCGCCTACCACACATCTTATAATTATCTCCGCCCCCATTCTTCACATCCATTTGCAGCCACCAAATTATCCACAACTCCAAACAGTCCGCCCCCTTCATCTCAAATTACTCACGGTTTGCAATCCAAAAACATAACAGAGGAAATACGAATTTATTTTCTCTTTACCAAGCACATCAACACAACCATGCCTCTTTCTTTAATTTTGTTGCTCGGTTTCGAATCAAGAAGGTGTTAAAGCTTCAAGATCATTGAGTGGTCTCTGGTAGGTATTTATGTGTTTGTTTGTCTTTGAATCGAACAAAAGAAGTGAGTGTAACCCGATTGTTACATTTCAGTTCTTGTGAGTTTGGATAATTATTGAAGCTATGCTTCATAAACTAGATCGATGATGAGTCTTTCTTTCGTATGTTTGACCACCAAAAGGTTTGATATTACTTTGATTATACGAAAAGAAAAAAGAGACTGAGATCAATTATTTTATTTTATATTTCTTTTCGGTTTGAATTATGATTCGAGTCATGAAGGTGGATTGAAGATGGGTTGAAGGTGGGATGAAGTTGGATATTGTAGTTTCTTATGGTAGTGATGAGGTTTTGTTTGTTGTGAAATGTGATAAAAGTGAACGATCCATGGTAAACTTGAGTAACAGATTTGTTATTTCATTTTGAGTTTAAGAATTGATTGAAGTCAATAAAAGTTGCGGTATATCTGGTTTAGGTCAAGAAGCTGCTTCATCTTTACATCATCTCCATCTTATTTCTTTTAATTTCTAAAAGTATGACTGTTGACCGTTCGACCAAAATAAGTTCGGTCAATTAGAAGTTCGATCATTGAGAAGTTCGATCAATTAGAAGTTCGATCATTGAGAAGTTCGATCAATTTAAAGTTTGGTTAATAAGTTCGATCAAAACAGAAGTTTTGGTTAAAAAATTCGATCAAACCTGAATTTCGGTTAAAAAAATTCGATCAAACCTGAATTTTGGTTAAAAAATTCGATCAAACCTGAATTTCGATCAAAAAGTTCGACTAAACCAGAATTTTGGTTAAGAAGTTCGACTAAACCAGAATTTTGGTTAAGAAGTTCGACTAAACCTGAATTTCGGTTAAGAAGTTCGACTAAACCGAATTTTGGTTAAGAAGTTCGACTAAACCGAATTTTGGTTAAGAAGTTCGATCATTTCATCTAACTCGATGAAACAACCAGATCTGATGAACAGCACTAGAAAAAATCATAGACATGTAAACCCACTTGTATCAAAGACTGTTTGACCAAAAAAAATAGTATAAAAACAGTGAAAATATTAGTCATAACAGTATATGAAATACACTTTTGACAAGAAAAAATCACACAAATCACCCAAAACTAATACCAAGGCTCTTGATACCAATTGTTGGATCGTGTTTTGGTGATATATTGTGAATCGGGAGGTCGGGTACAATGAAAGATATCATCTTCATTGTTAAAGAGTAGAGAGAGAAAGTGTTAGAGAGAGAGAGAGGAAACCTGATGTTTATTATTGATGGGGAGAAGTGAAAATTACACAACAAGCTTCAACCTCCTTGTGAAGGCAAGGAGGGCTTAAATAGGGCATCCAACACATAACTTTACAATATTGACGATTTCAGTCCATGTGTTTGAGCCAAACATAATAACTAATATAATCCCAAATATGTTGTCACATTTTAGTGCGAGAAGCATTCCCAACAGTTAGTACATCTTCAACTTCTTCAAGATCAACTAGCAGGCTCAATACATCATCTGGCAGGCTCTTTGACTTGAACATTTTATTCCCAACACATTAGACCATAATCATTCTTCAATTGATCATCAAGACTTCATGGTTTTTCCCTCCTTTCTTGTTTGTGTCGACATTCACCAACAACACCAGACAAATGAATTGTCTGGAATATTAAGGATATTTCCTTGACTAGTTAGTTGGCACTTTGGCCAAATGACACAAATGGTCCTTCAAGTCCTATTCCTTCTACTTTGGCCACAACTAACTTATAACACATTTAGTCTATTACAACTCTAACCCCTTGAAGTCTATTTCCCTTCTATTCTTGCCACATAATATTTTCCCATAACTATATAATACATTCTTTGACTATCGGGTTTGACTCCCACATAACTTTGTTGACCAACCAATCACATAAAGTCCTTAGTGTATTCCATCTAAGGTGGGGCCTATTCGTAACCGGGGTACGGGTCTAACAATTCTACCCCCCTTATTTAGATTTCGCCCCCGAAATCTGTCATTCATTACTAAACTACACTTAGTCACATAACTCATCTCATTCCTAGCACCTTGATTCCTAGTTTATTTAGTGCAACGATTTAAGTGATCTTGCAACTCTATGGATACTATAACATATCACGTATCCTTAATTCCCATTACTTCCCGTTTACTTCTATACCATACAACTCTTGCTTAGATTTTACGTAATACAAGACATACTTATTACAACTAGTCATCATTCTAATCCGCTCTATTACCGTTACATCACCATCTCACTCGCTTTATCCTCCACTCTCATTCTTTGACTACTTAATACTTAAGAAACTCGTACTATTTGACTTTACATAATTACACTCGACTAATACGTTCACATTCTATTATTTTCATTCATCATATTTTGTACCACGCCGCAAGGCACATTATATCATCATTAGAATTCCTCCATCCCATCCAGGTTTCTCCTAAGTCTCAACTAAAAGCCATGGTCTAATTTTAACCCTCCTATCTTAGTCCTTATGATTCCTAACTAATTCTAAACTTCCGCTTTCTACTTCTCTAACCCTACTCGTGCCGTGTCGGCAACACATAAGCCACTAATTTATACTTCCTCATTTACATGGAGAGGCGTCCCAATCGATGTAAATCAAGAAATATAAACTCATGGTTATGTACTCCCGACATAACACTACTACTCCTATTTCCCAATTTAACTTTTATTATTTCATCCAGTTTATACTTCATATCTCCTTTTTTAACTTGGATCCATATTATTAACACATTCATTATGGGGATATTTTTATCGCCAAGGATGAAGGCAACCCCATTTTTCGATGAAAGCAATATGTTTTCATCCCGAGGGATCTTTAACATTCATCCCGAAGGATTCCTTATCATTCATTTACTTGGTCATCCCAAAGGATACCACCTTTAACATTCATCCCGAAGGATCATTAACATTTACACTTTATCACCTTAACAGTGGATCCAAGTCATAAGTACCACACACACATTATTACATTCATTTATTTTAATGAATCAAGCGCATAGAGCATATGAGCCTGCTTATTATAATTACACACCTCTATGTGTTTTACCATCCTACATTCCTAATCCGCGTTAGTTGTTTTCACATCTTTACTTTACCTTTAGCCTATACGCCTTTTTTCGTGTTTTAATCCTTACATAGGTTTAACTATATTCGTTAGCATTATCCCTTCTTCCTACCCATTTTGGTCATTTACACATTTTCATCATATTTTATTTACCAATACTTTCGTTTTAATAAGCACCGCTAATGAGGAACATTAGTCGTGATAATGATAATTTCAGGTCGACGCCTTTATCTCCTACACACTCCTCTCATTCTTTCAAACATTTTTTTTTAATCCATCACATTCTTATTCTCATATTTTATCTTTCTTCTTTTACCTTTCATATGTTTAAGCAACTTCTTTCTGTCTCGTCTTCCCTAAATTATTACTATAGCACGCTCTTTAACTTCACACATTCTATGATATTGTCACCCTTCATCATTCCTTAATCTCATTCATTTATTTTATTATTACACCTCATATTTTAGCACACTTCTCAACACTAAAATCCATTATTAAGCGTTAATACCTTAAGTTACTCACTAACCTATCTCTAATACCATCTACTATTTCCTTTTTACGTCTTATCATTATTATCCTTCTATAATACGCAATCTTATATTAATTCTATACCACTCATTCACATAACTAAGTCTTTAGTCTATACAATGCCAAAACTATCATTCACTTACGTAGAATACGTATATATATTATGTATTCCGTCTCATAATCTAAACAATCCATAACCCGTTTCTAACTCATTACTTCTATATTTCACTACCTCCACATCACAACACGCATATTACATCTTAACTATAATCTAGTCTCTTTGTTACAATAAGCATTTCTACGTCATACCTCCAAGGCACCTACTAGTCGCATGACTTTAAGTTACATACAACGCGTCTACGAGTGGTTTAAGTCTAGGCAACCTATAGCGGAGACCTAATTCACTTAAACCGAAGCTCTGATATCAAGTTGTAACACCCCGTGCCCGTTTAGACCAAAAATTAAAACCTTTTATGCGGTAACACTTGACTTTTACAGACATTTGGTTACTCTTTTGAAATCTGACAAAAATATATAAGTTTACAGACCATGAGACTAATTTTAAATGAAACTAGACTCAATTACCTTCAAAACGATGTGTGGCACGACCCGTGACGATTTACGGATTAAAAGATATGATTTTTCAAAGTTTACCAAAATCTGTCCAAATTAAACCGAAATTTCAAACCGGAATTTGGGAATTTTGGTCCCAAACCCAAATTTGTTGCCTCCAAACCGAAATTTCACCCTTTTGCACATTAAACAACCCATGCTACCTTATTTCCACATCAAACTCACTCAAAACCATTAACATAACATACTAAATTGTTAAGATAATTAATCAACCCGTTTGATACCCAAAATGGGTAAAAACACTCTTAACCCAAACACCCCTTTAACTGCATAACCCTTTTATACATCTTTTGACCCATTTCTCGAAAAGACCACTTCTATGACCCGATGATTAACGAAACTTTCCAGATTTACTTCTTATATCATTAAGCTCATTTTCATATAAAAACATCTTCCGTTTGACTTCCCGAAATGGTACTTTACAAATTAGACGGGTTATGCATAAAACCCGTTTTGACCCATTTTCTCAACATACAACTCATACCACTTCCGTTTTACGCCAAACTTTACCAAAAGCATAATATTATCATAACAAACATGTTCCAATAACACTTGACCCGTTTACAATCCAAAATGGGTAATAACACCCTTAATCCAAACACCCCCTTAAACATTGACCGAAAACCATTTAACACACTTGGACACACCGTTGACCACCCAAACTATATGACGACCTTGACACACACTATACAAATCATAAGAAAGACTCTCGGGGGTACAACCTTGACTCGAGCTCGGTATTCTTCCTAGCTCCTAACGTATATTTATCTTCCAAACCGCTTATCAATCCGAAAGCTACAATCCAAGTTCTTCCTTTCTGCCGCACATAAACCTACAAGAACATTGACAACTAAAAGAATAAGCTTACGCTTATGTAGGGTATTCACAATGCAAGAAACACTTGTTTGAGGCTTAGATTTAGATCGAATGGAAGAGAACTTAGAGAGAGAAAGTGGAACTTCTAGTGAGAGAAACACTATGTGTATTAGATTGAAAGTAATGAGAGTTCCAACCCTTCCCTAGTGAGGGAAGGGGTATTTATACTTCTACATATTTGTGCCCCTAGTGGGCTGTGGAGTGAGCTGACAGTGGGGAAAGCCCCGACCCACTCCACAAATATAGATACGACTAATCTAATAAAACTAATAATACTAATAATACTAAGCTTATATAAATAAGCCTACGAGCTATGTGATATGCTAAATAGATATTCGGGGTGACCGAACCTTCATATGAATATTTATATTCCTAACAGCTTAGTAAGTAACCCAACATAAAACACATATCACACACATACTTTCATATAAGCATCATAACCGCTTTAAAAGCTTCTAAGCTACAACATCCAAACCATATCACGCATATCCTCATAACATAACTAATATCAATTCACAACAACCATAACCAACTACATACCTTAATTAGTCCAAATCCAATAAGCTAACATACTCTTAGCCAAAGTCACTAGCCACCAATTTCCAACTTACACCCATTCTAAATCCAAGTCTCGTGTTCTTACACAATCATAATACATATATGATAAATACATCCATAACACATGCTTTAGGGAGAGTTACTTACCTTCTATCCAAGCTAACTATCATTTCATTATTTCACCACCATCATCATCATCCTCGTCATCCTCATCATCATCATCCATTTCGAACAAAGCATCCTAAACCACAATGTAACACCCCGAAAATCGGGTCCAGCGGAAGCATACATGTCACTAGGGTGCTACTCAATTGGTATCACAACATAGGGTACTAAGAACGGTTTTACCTTAACCGTTTAAAATAAAATTCATTTACAAAAATGTTAAATTTACATAATTCAAGAGTAGTGCGGAAATAGACCCATAAGATAGGTAAAGCGGTCCCAATATAGTTATCAGAGTCGTCTATGACCATGCCCCTTGCCAAGCGCCTCCAGAAATAAGTTATCATCTAAAATCTGAAAATACATGCTAAAATGGTCAGCTTACGCTGGTGAGTTCACAGGTTTTAGTTTAAAACAGTATAGTTGAACCAAAAGGTTTTCGAGTTCAAATCATCGTTTACAAACAAGTCAAGTCCAACGTAGGCTCACACTGCCTAAATCACAATTCCAGAACCAAATCCGCAAATAATAACATAGTCAAAGCATCTCGAACCATAATCAAACATACAAATACTATACTCATATAGTGTCACGCAAGTTTAACTGTTACGCTGGCTAAGTCCTAAAAGTCAAATCACAATAACAGTTCCCTATAGGTGCACACTATAGTCGTCTGTAGGCACAGGAGCCCACTGGTAATAGGCACAAGGAGCCTTCGTTAATGATAAGGCACAAGGAGCCTTCGTTAATGATAACCATAGCCAGCTCGTGTAACAGTATCATAACAGTTTCAGGTCACATCAAATAATAGGTAAACACATAACGCATTCAAGTGACCAGGTCAGATATATCAGCCAAACATTACGTTGGAGAAAACAAATCACATTTCAAGTAAAACAAGTATTGAGTTTAAGTAGAACTGAGCATGTATTCTCCCCCAAAAATAGTTATAAAACCGGTAAAAGTAGGGGCCATGAACTCACCTTAGCCACAGCAATGCAAGATCACAACTGACACGACTGGCATCGAGAAGCAAAACATATCAATCTCAAGACGTACGTACGACAGTTCCAAGATATACAGGCACAATGGTACACAAAGGTACAAGCACGGCGGTACACAACGGTCTAGGATCGGCACAACCTAATACGTATACGATTATCTCAAAATACGGCTCGCAAAATAATAAAGTCTATAAAAGACAATGTGTCGTAGTTTTCGTGGATTACTCGATTTCAAAACTTATCAAAAGCTTAGTTTCAACGTTTCGTGTGATGTGGTAAGATAACATAGACTCGACATACAACTCACGCCAAAGAGAAGAGACATCAACAAACTCGAGAGAATACTGACGAGAACTCAAACCAAGGAAGGCAACTCTAGAAGTTAACGACGAACAATCTCCTCAAATAATAATTTAGTTTGTACGTTTCGGTATTTACCCCGATATCCCAAATATTTTGTATAAAACATAAACGTTTTATAAACAGAAATAAGTTTAACTAACAAAATCAGTTTTCTCAAATCGTTGTGACTTAAATAAATCTATTTCCTCAAAACAGTTTATTAGAATTTAATAAAAATATTCGTTAGTTATTAGACATTATTTCCTTATTGTGAATTTGTTGCGAATCAAATATATTGAAGTCGTTATGAGTCTAACATATTATATTCGTTACAAGTCCAATAAGTCAAATGATCCAAGTCTCAATCCAATATTACAATCCGTTAAGTATTTTCCCGAGTCCAAAACCAATATTCAAATCCCAAAGTCACACCACTTAAACATTACTATCTATTCTAATTCCCATTGTCGGCGCTATTATTATATTGTTTTCCTTTGGGCCATGGAGTTGGGCTTACGTGCGTTGTATAGCTAGCCCATCGTTGGCCCGGTTTGTTGCATGGTTCTAACATCTCGTTGCTATATAGTGGAGGTAGCTGCGAGATAGGCGGCATTTGACATGTGCCTTCACCGATTGTGAATCACCACAAAGACACACAAACCTAAGAAACACCTGTATCTTCATCATCAATACCATCGATTCAACACATACAAATCCTAAAAGGTTCTCATCCTTTGTATGGTTTTATGTATTTTTTTTTTTTTCTTTTTTTTTTTGTTTTTAATTTGGAGATTATGTTTAATTAATTGTTTTTTGCACAGTGAAAGTTGGGATACCTGATTTTTTGAATGGGATTGGGAATGGAGTAGAGGTGTATGCTGAGAAGCTTGAAACTGAATTTGGGGATTCGCAGAATTTGTTGGTTGCCAGGTCTATGAAGTCGAAGAAGATTAATGTTGGTAGAGATCCCAAAGTTTGCAGACATGTAAGGTTTAAGGCTGTTTTTTTAGCTTACGAGCTTATATCATTTGTGTGCTAAATTATTGCAGTTGTCATGGACTTTTGAGAAAGAATTCAATTAAGACTCCTTTTCATAATTAATCAAGAAATTAGGGTGTTTAAGATTTTCCTGATCTGTTTTAACATGATTTATACAGTTAATAGTTATCAACGGCCCATTATGTGAGTTGGTGTATATTGTGTTCTCATTGTGTTACACGTGCATATCCACCATCTAATAGTCTATCATTTTGTTATGTTATTTTGTAACAGGAAACGCGCGGAGTTCGGAGGCCTTTGTTTCGGTGTTTGGAAAGGAAATTGAAAAGGAGATGGGCTCGAAAGGTATTCGTTGTTTGTATACTAATATTATTGTCTGTTTTGTGTTATCTGGAGTTTTTGAATTACGCCGTCTTTATTTTTTAATGTGTCATGTGTTAATGTATTGGTGCCTATCACGTGTTTGATGAAATTGCTCAAGGAATTTGGTTTGTGGTTTATTAGGTTAGTCATCAAAATTTAATATTTTTGATCGTTTTTTGATCTTTATGCAGCTGGGTTACACTTTCTGGACACAAATGAAGCGCAACGAGTTTTATGCCCGATGGAACCAAGGTAATATGAAATATGTGAGCAACGTTAGAACAATCATTTGTCCACAATATCTGGAATTATCAACCGAAACTAAGGTGGTGTTTGTTTATTAAGAGGGTCTGAATCTGAATCTGAACCGCACGTCTGAATCTGAATCTGATGCGTAAATGTCTGAATCTGAACGCATCTGAACGGGAAAAAAAATCATGTTTGAACGGGAATTTTTTTTTTTTGGTTATTTTTGTGTCAACAAGAGGCATTCAGACGCGTTAAGACACCCCTCTCAAGTCTTGACCATTAAGATCTAACTGCATCTGAACGCGTCTGAACGAAAAAAAAAAAAAAAAAACAAACAAACGGTCTGAACGGACAAAATGTCTGACCGATTCAGACACAGTGTCCGTTCAGAGGCATTCAGAGGCTCTGACTGAAAAAACAAACACGCTCTAATACTATTTTTTTATGACAAATGCGGAGATTCTGTTACGCCACTGGCCATCATGGGGGTACAGCGCTAGAGCGACGCTGATATACGCGATCAAATTGACAACGAAGTATAAACTCATGATTATCCCGGTGAGAGCCTTTGTTTTGAATGTTTTGAGTTTCATTACATTGTTGTCTAAAGCCGTCTGCGTGGTAAGATGCCATACGTTAGATAGTTTGACAAACATAAAATATCATCTATAGTTTAGTATGTTGCTGAGTTTTACATGTGTTTGCTAATTTTTTTGTTGCAGATGCGGCAAGTCATCTATCTAAGAATCATGGGCGAACAACGTGAGTTGGATTGAGGTACTATACTCTACTATCGAACTCATTTGAAAAAAAAAATTTTGAACAGGAGAGCGAAATTAATAATCCTTTTGTTTTGTGGGATGATAGGGTATTTGCTGTCTGGTACTGTCATACGGCGCTGTGGAATCTCCACTTCGTCTACTCCAGAGACTTCACATTCGTGAGATTTTGCTACCGTTTCAGGTTATCTATTAACCGTACTTCTTTACTCTTGTGATCAATAGTATATTCCAGATAAGCCATGCTCTAAATGTTGAATTGTAGTCGTCATACATTTCTAGACAGGCTACTGAATCTGTTGAATATCCCATGATGTTGATGGTATAAATTTTATTTTTTATTTTTTTGCATACGGAACTCATAAATAGGAGATGAGATTTTAATATAATAGGCTAAGCTAATTCAAACTTTTTTTTCTTCTTTGCAATTTATTTTATTAATTAAAGATGCACTTCATTCTTTCACAGAAATTGTTCTCCAATTTGGATAAGATTGTTAGTTGTCAACAACCACCTGTCTCTCGGTTATGGTGAGTTAGTTTCTTTGAAGCCACGGTTATGGTGAGTTAGTTTCTTTCAAGCCACTTAATGACAGTTTTAGTTAAAGTACTTTGACTATCTATTTGTTGTTTTAACACAGGATTGGGCTTTTGGCATTTCATCAGCCGCTAATAGAAGAACCTCAACATCCTTATGTTGTACTCACTTTCGCTTCTGTTCTCTATTTTAGATCCATCAACGTTAAGTTCCGTTAATGAGGTTGCTAGAAAAGTGGATGATTTAGCGAAGAAAGTGATAGATTTTAGCAATATGTTGGTGGATACAGATGGCCTGCACAAAACAATGTTGGAGTATCCTGATTTCCTCTGTTCTGGTTTGGTACGTGATTTGGTGATAGCATATGAAAAGTCCTAGCATTTAGTTTCACATGGTTGTAATGATTGAATTTTTACCGATGCATATATAAATTTAACAAATAGCCCCGCCGCAACGCGGCGGGAACGTTTTTTCCTCGTTTGATTACCAATTACCAATTTTTATATTTTGACAAAATATTAGTACACATTACTTAAACTTTTATCTAATAGACCCTTAGTAATAATTTCCAAATACCAAACGCGCCCTAGGCTTTGACCCCAACACACAAAATTTCAATCGCAACCGCAACCTTTTGTTGGCTGATTTACAAACACATGCAACTCCTCGTTTATATCATTTCCGTTCGACCAAACAAGCAACAAAACTCGACACCCTAGTGGCGTCTTAACCCAAACTAAACCAACAAGCTCACACCCTTGTGTGATTGTGACCCAAACCGAGACCAAGGAAAACCAAACAAGCACCCCCTTGTGGTGTTGCGTTAAACCAAGGCGGTACGCACCCTAGGTGGGTGGTTCCTTCGCTAAACCGAATCGAGAACAACATCCCTAGCGGGTTTCTTTTCCTGATCGAGACTCAACCAAACACCCAAACGGTTTACTTTATACCGAAACAAGTCAACACTCAAATAAGCTCACAAACTTGATATTAAATCCAAATAAGCCAAAAGTCTCAAAAACAAGCAACCCAAATCCTAAATTCGCGACACATTTAATCAATCACCAAGAATAGAAATAATAACTCCCTCATGCCGAGACCATGGGAGGTCTCGGCTTCAAATCTGTTAAGAGTAGAAATCAAACGGACTAACTCAGACTCTGTTAAACCATAATCAACGCTTATCAACTCAACTCACTGAGTCGACTCGGTGAGTTGACTCGTTCACAAACAACAGTCGTATCCACAGTTTTCTAACCACACGAAAGGATTTCAAAAACACAATTCTAGCCGGTTTTTAATCATGAATAACTAGTACTCGTTTCATATATAGTTTTAAATCCACGAAAACCTTGACAAAGCTTATAATCGGTTTATAAATAAATAAGGACAAGAAGGAATGGTTTTACCCTACCATTCGAACAACGAGAGAGAGAGGGAGAGAAAAAGAGAGATGATGTAGACAGTGGTGGCGTGGCGGTGGCTATGGTGGTTGTGGTGACTCTGGTGATAAGCACAACCCAAACGAAACCCAGAAAACTCCAACACTCGATCTAAAACGCCCGCAAATCTCGCGGTTTTATACAAGGGTTTACCAAAAGTGGTGGTGGTAGCGCGTAGTGATGGTGGTGGAGGGTTTCGAGCGCGTACGGTGGAGAAAGGGAATAAGGGGTGCAAGAGGCAGCATTTGGTGGTGGCGGTGTGAGAAAAGGAGAGGCGGTGGTGGTGTATGGTGGTGGCCGGACTGTTTGGCTGGAGAAGGAGTTAGGGAGAGAGAGGATAGGGTCGGCTGTGAGAGTGAAATGGGTGTAATAACCCTAGTTTGAGCTATAACATGGGCTTATATAGTCATAGGACTAAGTTTGAAGGTATAATGTCCCTCAGGGACTGAAATGGTAATTTGGACGCGGGGTGGGAAGTGGCATTTGGCCAAACTTCATATAAAACGTATCCGGAATAGAATTGAGTACCGAGACATCTTCCCAAGAAATTTTAATGTTTTCCACTGACCTTAAAATAATTTTTCCAATCAAAATGACTATTCATACGCCTCGTTTCTCACAATTTATAAAATAAACGAATCAAATTGTCGGTTGTGCCAGTACGCGTTGTGTACAATTCCCAGGTTTCGCGAGATAACTTTCACGTTTCATGGTCAAATGAGCTCGAAAATGTTCGTAAATGAAAAACAGGGAAAATCTCGTATAGAAATATATTCGAAAAGTTACGGGGTATTACACACAATCTCATAAATATAAACATACAATAACCACACTATACAAGGGTTTATACAACCATTTGCTCACTTCATTAATTCTTAAATTCTTCATATAATCATATGTTGATCATATGATAATTAATCTATAAAATTATTAACTTTAAACCAATACCATTAGCCTCATAATCACTATAATCCATTTAATTAGCTAAAAACCATCATTTACCCAAATCCTCAATTTTAGGTACATGAACCCTAATTCATAAATCATCAATTCAACATGATTGAAGTTACTTACTTGCATAAGGATCATCACTAGAGCACATTACTAGTATTAGACCATAATCATTCTTCAATTGATCATCAAGACTTCATGGTTTTTCCCTCCTTTCTTGTTTGTGTCGACATTCACCAACAACACCAGACAAATGAATTGTCTGGAATATTAAGGATATTTCCTTGACTAGTTAGTTGGCACTTTGGCCAAATGACACAAATGGTCCTTAAAGTCTTATTCCTTCTACTTTGGCCACAACTAACTTATAACACATTTAGTCTAGTACAACTCTAACCCCTTGAAGTCTATTTCCCTTCTATTCTTGTCACATAATATTTTCCCATAACTATATAATACATTCTTTGACTATCACTTTGACTATCGGGTTTGACTCCCACATAACTTTGTTGACCAACCAATCACATAAAGTCCTTAGCGTATTCCATCTAAGGTGGGGCCTATTCGAAACCGGGATACGGGTCTAACATTATGCTAAAAAATCAATTTACTAATGCTAATGTAATTTAAATGATTTGTAGTTAAATTTGGGATAGGTAATTATATTTTTGGAAAATTTAGTTAATTTTATTTTTCTTTTAATTAATGTAATACTACCATAACAATTTAACTATTTATTTTTTCATATGCATATGTTAGATTAAAAATTACAAAAACTCCTGTATAGCTAGTTATAAGTTGATCTAAAAATTATTTCAAACAAACATTTAATAATATAATATGAAGGCATATTAAGAGTAGTACGTTAAAAATATTTTAGAAACAGATGCTACATATATATTTTTTATGTTCTAGATGATCAATTAAAATACTACATTAATTTTTAAAAAATAAAAAATTACTTAATTTTAAGAAAAAATATATTTACCTAGCCAAAGTTTTACTATAAATTATTTATTACAAAAAACTTTACTAAATTAATTTTTAAAAAGAAAAAAAGGATTCATTGTTGAGTTAATTACTTAATTATTATAAGGTTGTAGAAATTCCATTTTTTAAGTTCAGGATATCATTCTGCACAGTTAAAAGTTCAAGGTAATAGATTATCCAGTTTGCCAAATTCGGAAAACTAATATGTGTTTGGTCATAAACAAATTTCTACCATCAATATCTCAAAATAAATTGACCGGTCTTAAATTATTCTTAGTATACTAACAAAAAGCATTACCAATAATTTTTATACATTGCATGATTGTATTCGATTGCAATTTTTCCAAAAATAAACACTAACCATACAAATCACGTATGAAGAAAAAAACACACACGTACACCCTGGGGTGGAATCAAGCCGAGCCGCTCGTGAAAAGCTCGAGATCGGATCGATAAAAACCTCGAACGAGCTGAGCTTAAACGAGCCTTATTGGAGCTCATTTAATAATCGAGCTTGAGCCAGACCTATATATACAAAGCTCGAATAGGCTTGCGAGCCTAAACGAGCTTTAGTACATAGTATCCTTAATAACTAACGAGCTCAAAACAAATAAACGAGCTCTTGATAAAAAAAGCTCGAACAAGTAAGCTCAAGAAGCCAAGCTTTATTTTTCATAGGCGCATCACAAACGAGCCGAGCTCGAGCTTTTATATATCATATCACGAGCCGAACTCGAGCTCAAATCTTAAGGCTCGAACCGAGCCGAGCTCGAGCTCGAGCTCTTTAAAATATAAACGAGCCGAGCTCGAGCTCTGACAGGCTCGGGCTCGGCTCGGCTCGTTTTCAACCCTAGTACACCCATAAAAATATACCAATCGAACAAAGAAAATAAAAAATAGTTTGATAACTGTAAGTTTTATGGACTATATTTAATAGACGTATGACTGGATCGAACTTGAGACTATGGGATTGCACGCATTGCGTATAAGATTCAATGTATGATAATTAATATATAAATGTTATGATTTAATTATTATTTCACAATAACGCCTAACGATCGTTAGTACTTAACGGTAATTAGTCTAACGGTCGTTAAATAATAAAAGGAAGGAAACAAGCCAAGGGAAGGTTCTAGACCTCCTCTTGGGCTTGTATTCGGCCGACTAGGGATCCCCAAAGGGATATCCTACTCAAACTTGGACACCAAGTTTACACACTATAAATACAAGGCTTTGTATTCATTGTTGGGTAATCTTGTGTCTCCATAGCTAACCCTAACTTCTCTTCTTCTCCCCTCTTATTCCTTAATCGATTAACTACAAAATCCCACAAGGATTTTGGATCGACTTTGAGCGTAACAAAAGTTTTTTGGTTAGCTATTGTGATCAAGAAACTAGCATTCGCATTGAATCGCTAATAATACGCGTGTACAAGACCGTTGGAAAAATCCCAATTGGATTTTTGCATAAACCCTTAATCGATTTTTACTAAACCCTAATTTTAGGGTTTGTGATTCTTGATCTTTTGTTTTCGCGTGAAAGCTTACAAGGTACGTTTACAATTTAAATTATGGTTAATTAATTACATATATTAGATCTAAGTCTTCCGTTGCGTGCTTTGTGATTGTATACTTATAAATATGAATGTCATGATTATATAATTACAACAGTGGCATCACGAGCTGTTAATATGATGTAATTAATTACCTAAACGCATAAAAATCGAATCTTCGATGATTGTTTGCATGTTTTCTAGGTTTTTAAAATTGAAACCCTAATTTTTTTTATTAGGTCGATTGACCTTTAATTAAAATTTTTAAAAAAAAAAGTTTTGAAAAATTGGAGAAACTCTAGGATTGCATGAAATTTTTATGTGTTATTTTAATGAATAATTAGATTTATGTCATTAAGTAAACGATCTTGTAACCATGATTATGTGATAATACATGATTAAGTGAGATTCATGATGAAAAACATGCATGTTTTATCATGGATCTATGGATTTATGATATATGATATTTTATGCATTAATTGTTAAGTGCTTATTACATGCTTAATTAAATGATATATGTTAATTAATTAGGGTTTATTAGTAATTAATATTGTATGACACATTAATTACATATTATTATAATTAATTCTAAAATTGGAGAAGACCCCATATGTATCGTTGGTTTATCATCTTGTTTGTTTTATTGTATATATTTGTTGTAGGACTTACGCAATCGATTTATCGATGTATGTGGTCCACTTTTACCAAGCTCGAAAACAAGTGGGAGTTTTAGATTAAATATATACATGTTGGTTGATTTAAATTTCGCATGTTTATTGATTTAGTTGGTTATTTTGTTATTTGCTTTATTTGCTTTATTATTGTTTGACAAGTAACAAGCAAAGGGTATTTTTGAATAGAAAATAAACTGGACTAATCAATGGTGAAATTTGATTTATTATAAACTTTAAGTTGTGAAATCTAATGTGTCATTAAGGGGTTGGCCTTACATGCCGTAATGCGTTAAATGCATCCTCGCAACGAGATTTGCAAATTCGAGGTTTATAATTTGTTTTTAACAATAAAGTCTTAAACCTTTTTATTCGATTGATGTTGTTTGTAACAATAGTTATAAACGACTCACCCATTGTGACAAACTATAAGAGAGGTATAAGAAGAAGAAGATTTTTAATAAGCTTCGCGCTGACCCGCTTCTTCACTTCTTTGCGCGTCAAATGGAGCTACCGTGGACTAGTTGATTGACAAAAACATCTTAAGGGTGAATTATATTAATTCCACGCGCCACTTTATGGTAATTATCTGAATAACTTGGGTCTTTTGACTCATGCAGTAGTACAATATAGTGGATGATAATTAGTGGTAATTCTTTGATTGGTTTATCCAATACATCGATTAAAAAACTTTCTTACTTTATTCTTAAAATCAAGTTGAATCGTTAATTTGAAAGGTGTAAAGTTATTGATTTATGTTCATATGATTGGCACATAAATATGATTTACACCATAATAAATAACTAATGAGTAAAGTTTTTATTAAAATTCTATGATACGAAGATGTGTGCATGCTTCTTCGTACATATTTGATTACAAATCAAATTAAACGTACCCTTGAACAACTTAAGTTATGCCATCCAATTAAAGAAACACTTGCAGTTGCCATTTACGTTACGTTAGACGTAGCTAGATTGTAATCCCAAGGTAAATCTCCACGTTATGTGAGATGTAGCTGGAATAAATTTACAGTATTTTAAATTGGACAACTTAATTGAGTTACATGGTGAGATCCCTTAACCCAAGGCATTAGATGAGATGAAAAATGTTTACATTGTAAATAGTTTGGCAATTAGTAAGTCCCATATTTATCTAGGAATTGCAATACTAGATTGGCAATTATTGTTCGACACTTACCTTGTTGAATACTATCATTACTAACAGATCAACTGATGTAATGGTACTATGTCAATTAGGATCCTAGCTTTAAGAAAATTCTATGGTTTATGTGTAATTAACCAATGGGTATTTAATTTTCTTTAAAGGTTGAATTATCGAAAGTACTAACTTTTGAACTTTTTTTCTGTAGAATGGCTCAACCCGATAATCACACACTAAGTTCTGCTTTCAAACAAATGTTTGATCGAGAAAAATTGACTGGCGATAATTTCAATGACTGGTATAGGCAACTGAGGATTGTCCTGCGTGTTGCTAACAGACAGGAAGTATTGGAACAGCCTTTGGCTCCAACTCCTTTAGCTAATTCACCTAATGATGTGTTAGAGGCATGGACTATTCAGTATGACCGACACAATGAGGTCGCGTGTCTTTTGCTTGGCAGCATGATCCCTTCATTGCAAAAGCAATTTGAACATCATACTCCCTTGGATATACTAAGAGAACTGAAATCCATGTTCAAGAAGAAAGCAGGTGTAGAACTCTATGATCTTCTAGATTCTCTACATGGCTGCAAAATGGAGGACGGTAAATCCGTTAGTACTCATGTACTTGAGATGAAAAGTTACATGGATCAACTTGAGCGTCTCAACTACCATCTTCCACAAGATGTATGTGTTGGCCTGATCAACAGATCCCTTAACAAGGAGTTTGTTGGATTTGTGCGCAATTATAACATGCATTGCACGGGAAAGACAATTAGTGAGTTGCATGCAATGCTAATTGACTTTGAGAAGGATTTACCGAAAAAGGCTCCTACACCTCAAGTACTAGCAATACAAGGTGGTAGGATTCATAAGCCAAACAAGGTAAAGGCAAGTGAAAGGGTAAGTAGGTTATGGCTTACCAATCCATGCCCAAGAAGAACCCTCCTAAAAAGAAAGATCATCCTGGAAAGGATATGGCTTGTCACCACTGCAACGAGGTAGGACACTGGAAGAGGAATTGCCCTCTCTACCTTCAAGAGTTGCAACAGAAGAAGAATAAGAAGAATGTTGGACATGTCGCCAGCAATTCAGGTATCTTCGTGATAGAATTATTTGCTTTTCCTCATAAAATAATTTCGTGGGTGTATGACACTAGATGTGGTAATCATATTTGTAACACATTACAGGGACTTAGAGGAGCAAGGAAGCTGGCTTATGGAGAGCAATACCTGTACGTGGGAAATGGAATACGTGCAGCTGTTGAAGCCATAGGAACATTTGATTTAGTTTTGTCTTCAGGCTTAGTACTAGTTTTAAACAATTGTCATTACACACCTTCTATAATTAGAGGTGTTGTTTCAGTTTCTTTGTTAAAAGATATTGGTTTGGTTCACACATTTACTAGTTATGGAATTTCTGTTTCTTTAAATAATGTTTTTTTACTTTAATGCAATTCCTGTGAATGGTGTGTTTGAAATTGATATGCATGGACTTGTGAATGATAATAATAATTCTGTCTTTAGCATTAATAATAAGATAATCAAGTCTGACTTGGATTCTACTTATCTTTGGCATTGTTGACTTGCTCACATAGGCAAGAAACGCATGGAAAAGCTGCAACACGATGGGCTTTTGTAACATATCAATGATGAATCATTTGATAAGTGCGAATCTTGCATATCTGGGAAGATGACAAGGAAACTTTTTCCGCATCAAACGGAAAGGGCTTCAGATCTACTTGGATTGATACATACAGACGTATGTGGACCACTTAGACATGTGTCAAAGAAAGGTGCTAGCTACTTCTTAATCTTCACAGATGATTTCAGTCGTTATGGTTATGTTTATTTACTTAAACATAAACATGAAGTCTTTGAAATATTTAAGGTTTCAAGAATGAAGTAGAGTTACAACTCGGAAAGAAGATTAAGGCTCTTCGATCCGATAGAGGTGGTGAATACATTAGCCAAGAGTTTAAAGATTAACTTAAAGAGTGTGGAATTGTCCAACAGCTCACACCTCCATATACACCACAACACAATGGTGTATCTGAGAGGAGAAATCTAACATTGCTAGATATGGTATCGATGTGTGTTTCGTTGTAGGTATTTTTATATTCAAGTTTCAAATTTATATTTAGCCGGACTTATACCTTAAAGACACGCTTTCACGGGCAGTGTACCTGATCAGATGTAGCCAGTGGGGTAAGTACGAGGTCGATCTTGAGAATAGCATGCTTAGATCCTATCTAGTGTATTTTACAATTTTAAAGGGAGGTTTTGATTGATTTGATTAATTATAACTACTTAAACAAGAAAAGTAAACTAAACTAATTAAACTACGGTTGTGATCAAGAAGAGAAAGAAGTGCTAGCCAGGTTAATCCTATTCCATTTTAGTCATCCGTTTATTAGTGCAATGATCTAATTGTAAAGTACTAGTGACATCAGGATATGTGGGGAGTATCTCCTTGGTCCAGATAATACCCCCACACTCCTATCTAACCTAGATTAGACCACTTGGTCCATGTATCTAGCCACTATACATGTAATCTCCTAAGCCATTTGGTCTATGTACCTATCGGAATACAAGCATGCATTAAGTTGTGTCATCTAATCTATGTGATTTATCAGTGGTATCCACTTGGTCCATGCGATACCGTACCCATTCCCCACTTGGTCTATGAAAGAAGAGCACGCGCCTACTTAAATGTTCTCATAATATGCATCCAATACCCACTTGGTCCATGTGATACTAGACTTAAACTACTCAAACAAATAAACGAACATTGAAACAATAAAAACATAAACTAAGCAATACAAGACAACAGATCTAAACAAATGGAAAATACCATTATAGAATATTCATAAACATGGCTAACACCCAAGGGTGTTAGCCCATAATATCAATAACATAATAAAGTATAGATTAAACGATAAGCTAAATGAGTTCATAATAAATTCAATTGTGCAAACTAATTAATAAAAGTTACGATGATTATTGATGTCCTTCGTGGTTGTGGAGCGGGTCTCGAACCAAACACCTCTTGTCTTCTTTTTGCTTTGTGTCTTCTACTGCTCACTTTCTCTTCTTTTTCTTCTTGTTATACGAATGGAAAATGGGGTCTAACCGCTCTTTTTCCTCCCAAGTGTATAATACAAAAGGGATAAATCCCTTTTGTTTTTAGCCTTGCTTCTTTGCAGCCGAATGATGCCAATATCCCAAAAATGACAATGTATTTATACTACGGTAATAAATTAGGGTTGTTTACTTGTCCTCCAAACTAATTACTTATTCTTCACAAAAAGAATATTCACCTCCTTTGTTCCTTGATCCCCTCTTGCCGTCAAATGAAACCCACGACCCACAAGCAGCTTGCTTGTGGGCTTATTTCCTTCCTCACGTTAGTGGACCAGCCCAAAGTGGTTATGTGGCTTTGATTTATAATAGATCAGTTTCAATGTAGCTTTCTTCTGAGGCATGCATACGGCGTATATTGAGCATGAATACGCCGTATTCTTCTAATCGCATCTTTTGTCATAGGGCTTTTATACGGTGTATCCCCAGAATATGATACGCCGTATTTTCCAAATAAGAAATAATCTTTGAGATAAATAAGTATAATGTACGGCGTATGTCCATAAATGGATACGCCGTATCTTCCTTCAGAAATGGTGTTTGCTTGTCTTCTTCATTTTATCTCCATATAATGCCATTTTCCGCATTTGCTCCATAAATACTGAAAACAACAAATCTGGGTAATTAAGTATCAATTCAGTAATGAATATATAATATATGAGCAATAATCATGTGATAAGTATTCAACAATATAGGACTTATCAGGTACGGTCAATGTTTAATCTTACAACCCTATCCTTATCCTTTTGGGATTATGCTTTAGAAAGTGATGTTCGCATTCTAAATATGGTTCCAACCAAGAAGGTTGATAAGACTCCATACAAATTATGGTATGGAAAAGCACCTAACTTGTCTTACTTAAAGGTCTGGGGTTGTGAGGCGTTTATTAAACGTGCTGATAAACTCCAACAGAGATCTGTTAAGTATATCTTCATAGGATACCCAAAGGAAACGATGGGTTACTATTTTTACTATCCACCTGAAAACAAAGTAGTTGTGGCTTCATATCTCAAGAATTCAGTGGGAGAGTTTATGATCTGGAATATGATCAAGAAGATACATCACCTTCTGAAAACACTAGCCAACTTCAAGAGGAGCCTGAAAGTCTCGCACCTCCACCTGAAGTTACTCCCATTCGTAGGTCTGAAAGGACTATACGTGCTCCTGATCGTCTATGTCTTAATGTAGAGGTCGAGGAATATAGTTTAGGGATCTTGGAGAACCTGCTAACTATAAGGCTGCCATGGCTGATCCTGAAAAGGACAAATGGAAAGCATCAATGAATGGGGAGACGCAATCCATGAAAGATAATGATGTCTGGATTGAAGTAGACCTTCCTCCTAACGCTAAAGTCGTTGGCAGCAAGTGGCTCTTCAAAAAGAAGACTAACATGGATGGTAAAGTACACACCTATAAGGCTCATCTGGTAGCAAAAGGCTTTACTCAAACCTACAGGGTTGACTATGAGGAGACATTTTCTCCTGTAGCAGACATTAGAGCTATTAGGATTCTTATAGCTATAGCGGCGTACTATGACTATGAGATTTGGCAAATGGATGTCAAAACCGCCTTCTTGAATGGTCGCCTTGAAGAAGACATCTTTATGGCGCAACCTGAGGGGTTTGTGAATCCAGAATTTCCAAAGCGAGTATGCAAGCTTAAAAGATCCATTTATGGATTAAAGCAGCATCAAGACAATGGAATAAGAGATTTGACGAGGAAATCAAGAAATTTGGTTTCACTCATAATCTTGATGAGCCATGTGTATACCATAAGGCTAGTGGGAGTAATGTTACTTTCCTTATCCTATATGTTGATGACATATTAATCATGGGAAATCATATTTCAAGTTTACAAGAGGTTAAGTCCTATCTTGGAACATGTTTTGCTATGAAGGATTTAGGAGAAGCATCATATATACTTGGAATCAAGATCTACATGTGTTAATACAAATAGCGTCCCAAAAACGTTATTTATATTCTTTGATCTTTCATTAGTTTTGTTAATGACAAATATAAGGAATATCTTTTAGCAAATAATAAATACTAGCTTAGTCTCTTAAGTACACACTTTACACTTCACATATTAACTAAGAATTACAAGTTTAGTAACTTGTTTCCTTAAAAGGAAACTTTAATTCATAAACCATTCCATGACATCATTGTATGCATCACATACAATATCTTTGATATATCTTGGTTAGATATGCAAGCAACATAGTTGACATTTGAAGATCTTGGATGATATGGTAAGATACAACTAAGATATGGTAAGAGACAACTATTACATAGCTGTCACATCCCACGGATCCAAGTCCTATAAAGGACGGATCCCTTTTGAGGGATCCGCCGGATCCGTGAGCTGAAGATCAGCTTGCCTATAAATAGGAAGCTGATCATTTGGCTCTCTCATCACTCATATAGCTTAAACACATATATTCATTCAGTACATATCTTACTAACATCATTCATAGTTGCATTTCACTTTGATCTTCCATTTTGTAGAAAGGAGATCAAGCATTCAAGGATCTACAGAACCGTAATCCTTTAGTTGCATTACTGTGTGATCTTGTAGTTTGTTTCACACATCATATCTATCATTTGTAATCAGTGAGTGTGGTTAGTACTTTAGTCCTTAAAGTACAAAGAGTGTAGGGAGTGGTTGTACCCTTGTAAAGAACTCGACATCTAGCTTAGTGTCGGTAAAGTAATTAGGCGACGTCAGGTTGGTTCTACCTTGTGAAAGAACCCGGTGTTTAGCTTAGTACCGGAAAAGGAAGTAAGCGACGTGTAAAGGTTTTCTCCGCCTAGGAAAGGAGTTTGTTTCTTAGTGAAAGATAAACTCTCGAGTAGGAAACTCGGGGAGTGGAGTAGGGCAAGGAATAGAGTTCTTGTAGCCGAACCACTATAAACAACTGTGTCGTGTGGTTTGATCTTTCCTCTCTTTATCTTTTGTTTACATTGTGTGATTATTTATTTGTGATTGTTTCCTTTGAATTAACATATAGTAACAAAGCAAATAAAACTTTAAAAACGGTAAAAACTATTCAACCCCCCTTCTAGTTTTCCACAATTGGCATCAGGAGCTACGTTACTTAAGATCTTTAAAATATATTGTATTTTAAAACTTAAAACGATCCATGGATTTTGAAAACTTTAAAGAAGGGCAATCTATGCAGAGACCACCTTTATTTGAACCAAATTGTTTTATTTATTGGAAAAATCGCTTTGAGACTTATGTAAAGTCAAAGGATATAGATCTATGGTATATTATAGTTGATGGTGATTACAAGCCTATTAGTAATAATATTTCGGGTGGTCGGGATGAAGGAGCTTCTCTTACTCGTCACAGTGATGAGCAAAAGAAACTAATTGCCAAAAATAACGAAGCCAAAATGATGCTTTATAATGCCTTACCTAAGAAAGAATATGAAAGAGTTTTTATGTGTAAAACGGCTAAGGATATTTGGCAATCTCTTATTATCACACATCAAGGGAACTCACAAGTAAAAGATAACAAAATTGATCTTCTTGTCCAACAATACGAACAATTTGTTATCTCTGAAGATGAGACCATTGATAGTGCGTTTGCTAAGTTCAATACTATTATTACATCACTTAAAGCACTTGATGAATCTTTTTCTAGCAAGAATTTTGTCAGGAAATTTCTAAGAGCACTCCATCCGAAATGGAGAGCAAAGGTGACAGCTATTGAAGAATCTAAGGATCTCTCAAGCATGACACTGGATGAGCTCATAGGAAACCTAAAAGTTCACGAAATGATTATGGAAAAAGACTCGGAAATTGTCAAAGGCAAAAAGGAGAAGATTAAGTCTATTGCCTTGAAAGCCAAAGTTGAGTCAAGTGATGATGAGTCTTGTTCAAACAGTGATGATGAAGAATATGCCATGGCCGTGAGGGATTTCAAGAAATTCTTCAGGAGACGAGGAAAGTTTGTAAAACCACCTCGTGATGAAAAGAAATCCTCTCGGAAAGATCGTGAAGATAAGAAAGGTAAGGATGATAGGAAATGCTATAGGTGTGGTGACTCCAGTCACTTAATAGGAGAATGTCCAAAGCCTCCAAAGACCAAGTCTCAAAGAGCCTTCGTTAGTGGAGCTTGGAGCGATAGTGAAGGAGATGATGATGATGAGCCTAAGAACAACGAAATTGCACTTATGGCTAATGACACAGAAGAGGTACATTCTGATTCATACTCCTTTATAGATGATGAAACCTTAGAAGTAGAATATAACAAACTGTGTGATGTCACTTTAAAAATCATAAACAAAAACAAGTTTTTGAAAACAAAGACAACACTTTTAGAAAATGAAATATATTGGCTTAAAGAAAAAGCAATACGAATTGAAAAAGGTAAAGTTAGTAATGAAACATGTGTGTCTTGTCAAGAACTAAAACTTGAACTAGAAACCTTAAGAACCACACAGGAAGATTTAATCAAACAAAATTCAAAGTTTAAAAGGTTTGATAAAAACATAAGTTGTGCAGATGAAATAATGAAAATGCAAAAGCTACCTCATGATAAAACAGGACTAGGCTTTATGAAACTAGGAACCTTAAGTGATTATAAGGAACAGACTGTGAATAAAACTGATTCAACCAAGTTGGACACCCACGGATTCGACGGATCCAAAAATTTGGATCCGCCAGGTATATCCAAGGGATCCGCGGGTACAGAAGTTGAACAGAAGGTTCACAAAGTCGACCGTTCCGAGTTTGTTAAAGTTACTAAGAAACCTAACAGTAGCATAACCAATAATAAACACAAACCAGCAGTATCTTTAGGAAGAGGTCAAGCTAGAAATGAATATAGAGTTAAAACGGATCAACAAAGACCTCAGATGAGTTTTCCCAAACACCCCTTTCCAAAGAGTATAGTTAATTCACAACATACTTATCAAAATAATTGGAACCAAAATATGTCTAGAAACTTTCATGGTCCTAATTATATGCCGTGGAACAATTGTCCACCTTTTCAGTACATAAACCATGATAATGTCATGTTTAACACAAACGGACCCATGAGATATTGGGGACCAAATGCTTGAGTCTTTTATGAACTTAGGTATGCTTGAAAGTTGATCTTGAACCTGATGAGTGGATCAAAGATAGTGGGTGCTCAAGACACATGACGGGAAACAAAAATCTTTTCTCAACCTACCAAGTGTATGACGGAGGTAATGTCACATTCGGTAGCAAGCTTAAAAGTAAAATCATCGGAAAAGGTACAATCTCTCATGACTCTCTATCTATTGATGATGTTGCTCATGTAGATAATTTAGGATTTAATCTACTTAGTATAAGTCAATTATGCCGCAAAAAGTATAACGTCCTTTTCAGTGAAAATGGAAGTAAAATACTTAAAGATGGCATAACCGTAGGAAAAGGTGTTTTAAAGAATAATGTCTATGTTATGAAATTAGATAAAACACCTAAAGATAAGTTATGTCTTACCTCCTTGGACGAAAACTCAACTCTATGGCATCGACGCTTAGGTCATGCTAATATGAGGCTTATTCAATCCTTGTCTTCCAAAGAACTCGTTAGGAACCTACCCAAGTTGAAATATGACCAACACTTTTGTGATGCTTGCAAAATTGGGAAACAAGTACATAATAGCCATAAGGCTAAAAACATGGTATCTACATCTAGATGCCTAGAATTATTTCATATGGATTTGTTTGGCCCGTCGGCTATACAAAGTTATGGAGGAAATTTTTACACTTTAGTCATAGTAGATGATTACTCTAGATATACATGGACAAAGTTTTTGAAAACTAAAAATGAGGCATTTGATAAATTTGAAATTCTAAGCAAGAAAATTCAAAATCAAATAGGAAGTAATATAGTATCTATTAGAACTGACCATGGTCGAGAATTTGACAATGAAATTCAATTTGGAAATTTTTGTGATAATAATGGAATAACTCATAATTTCTCGGCTCCTCGTACACCTCAATCTAATGGTGTAGTAGAACGTAAAAATAGAACAATTCAAGAAATGAGTAGAACTATGTTAAATGAACAAAACATACCACAAAAGTTTTGGTGTCACGCTGTAGATACTTCTACATATATCCTAAATAGAGTTTTAATTAGACAATTTTTAAATAAAACTCCTTATGAAATTTATCGAGGCAAAAAGCCTACATTAGGATATTTTAGAGTTTTTGGAAGCAAGTGCTTCATTTTAAACACAAAGGACTATCTCACTAAGTTCGACCCAAAGTCGTATGAAGGTGTATTCCTTGGGTACTCGCAAAACAGTAAAGCATACATTGTATTAAACAAGGAAACATCAAGAGTCGAGGAATCGTTGAACGTAACATTCAACGAAAGTCCGCCTCCCTCTAAGACATCACCTTTGGTAGATGATGACTTAGTTGAAAGTCAAATGGTTAATGATATAGAAAACATTGAAAACGACAATGAACCCATAAAAGGAGAAATTATTAATATTAAAGAAACTAAAAGTCATCCATTAGAAAACGTCATAGGAAAACTTAATGAAAGAACATTAAGATCCAAAGCTCAAAATGAAAGTAATTATTTTTGTTTTATTTCAACGGTTGAACCCAAAAACATAGACGAGGCAATAAAAGATGAATCTTGGGTAATTGCTATGCAAGAAGAACTAAATCAATTCATTAGAAATGATGTTTGGACATTGGTTCCTCCACCTAAAAACCAAACCATAATCGGCACTAAATGGGTCTTTAGAAATAAAATGGATGAAAATGGTATTGTATCTAGAAATAAAGCTAGGCTAGTAGCTCAAGGCTACAATCAACAAGAAGGTATAGATTACGATGAAACTTTTGCACCCGTAGCTAGACTTGAGTCTATTAGGATATTACTTGCATATGCATGTGCACATGATTTTAAGTTATTTCAAATGGATGTCAAAAGTGCTTTCTTAAATGGGTTTATAAATGAAGAAGTATATGTTGCACAACCTCCCGGCTTTGCCGACTTTGAAAAACCAAATTATGTTTTCAAACTTAAGAAAGCTTTATACGGACTTAAGCAAGCACCAAAAGCTTGGTATGATCAACTTAAGACTTTCCTAGTTGACCATAAGTATACCATGGGCCTAATAGATAATACTCTCTTCACCAAGAAAAAGGGATCACATATTATCATAGTCCAGATATATGTGGATGACATTATATTCGGTTCAACTTGTCAAGAGTTATGCGACGATTTCTCAAAAATCATGCATGACGAGTTTGAAATGAGTATGATGGGGGAACTAAACTTTTTCTTAGGTCTCCAAATTAAACAATTAGAAGATGGGATATTCTTCAACCAATCAAAGTATATCAAAGATATGCTTAAGAAGTTTGGTCTTGAAGACTCAAAACCCATGAGAACACCCATGTCCTCCGAAACCAAACTCACTAGGGATGAAGAAAATGAATCCGTAGATAGCACTAAATATAGAGGAATGATTGGTAGTTTACTCTATCTTACGGCTAGTAGGCCTGACATTATGTTTAGTGTTTGTCTATGTGCACGTTTTCAAGAAGATCCAAAAACGTCCCATCTTGAAGCCGTTAAAAGAATATTTAAGTACATCAAAGGTACTACACACTTAGGATTATGGTATCCCAAAGGAACGGGTGTAGAAACCATAGTGTATACCGACTCAGATCATGCAGGTGACTATGTTGATAGGAAAAGTACTAGTGGTATTTGTACTTTTGTAGGTTATTGTCTCACATCATGGTTCGCTAAGAAACAAACTGCCCTCGCAATCTCAACAACAGAAGCAGAGTATGTGTCTGCAGGAAAGGCGTGTCAACAAGCACTGTGGATGAAACAAGCTCTCGTCGACTATGGAATTGAACTCAACAACATTCCCATTCTTTGCGACAACAAAGGTGCTATCGATTTAAGCAAAAATCCAGTCCAACACGCTAGAACCAAACATATTGAAATACGCCATCACTTCCTTCGCGACAATGTACAGAAGGGAATCATCTCAATTGAGAAAGTTTCCTCAGAGGACAACATTGCCGATATCCTCACTAAACCACTTAAACGTGAACCTTTCAACTATCTTAGACTTGGATTAGGATTAATGGAACCTAGTGATTAGGAGAAACATTAGTATAAACATTAGTTTAGCCACACACGACACTAAACCAAAACATGTGTTCTGAATCCGCGGATCCAATCGACAACAAAGACGGATCCTTTGTTTGGGATCCGCCGGATCCGCTGCATGCTAAGTCCAGTTTATTATTTAATAAACAAGAACAAGTACTATTCACTCCTCACTCCAAAACATATCACCTTACTATACTCGACACACACTTAATCTCCATCACATTTTAGACCATTTTCTTCCACAAATTTGTGCTTCTAACATCACTGTAAGTATTCTTATCATATTTATACTCCTGATCTGCGTCTAGGATTTCCATTTCATGCACAAAACCAAAACTTGGGGTATATGCATAATTCTTGAAAAATCATGAAGCATATTTATTGCATTATACTTAAAAACATGTTTTTCTTAGTTAGGAATTGCATCTCATAGCACATTGTCTTAATTTAACAAAACCTCATGAAAATTTTTCACTAAAATCTTCTAACGACTAGGTAAAATGATTTTTTTCTTACATTGTTCATACAAATGCAAAAACGTTATCTTTTAGACTTCACTTGCATAATGTCTCTTGAATGCTAAAGGGAATACATAACTAATATGTATTTTCGGGTACATTCAACCGTAGCTACATTGAAATAGGAGTGTTTGGGTTATCTCTCGTTTGTAAACAAAACTTGCATAAACTAATTTTTCTTGCATCAAAAGGAGTCGAGATAACCGCACCTCCACATTGTCCCCATGTAGGCACACACTAGGAATTTTACACTTCCTTCGATCATTTTAACTAAGACTATGTAACTTTTGTACTTAGGAAAATCATGCCTCCCGCAACCAACTACGATCACAAGAAAACCGTTAACTACTTACCCAAAGTCCACAAAACCAAGGGTCTAACCGATGCCCAAATCGAAATTTTCAAAGTCTTAGAGAAAAAGTATGTTCATGAGGGTAGAGCCGTAGATGCATCATTTTATGAAGGCACTCAACTTAGGGAACAATTAGCCGCAATTCAATTTGATTCTCTTTTAGACATAGATGAACCAATCATTCCTAGGTTCATACTTGAGTTCTATGCTAGTGTAGGTCTTAGCTCGAGTGATGAAGGTTACTTAAGTCTTCATTTTACTCTAAATGGAAATCTTGTCAACATCCCTCTTGATCAATTTGGTGAGGTCTTAGGAATTCCAAGTCAAGGTACATGTATTTACTCGGACAAATGGTCCTTAACAATCTTAGACTCCAATCTCGATAGGACGGCACCATATGCCACTCCTCTCCAATCAAAAGAAGTGATTAGGGAATGTATCGTGGTCGTGAAGTTGCTAGAGATCCATTTGCAATGGAACTTAATGAACTAAGACCCGAATTCAAGAAGATGGAGGATGTATTAAGGGCAAATGTGATGTGCACCATAGGAAACCGTGATCATATCAATGCTTGTTTATGCCACATGATGTACAACATCTCTACTCGTCAACCCTTCAATCTTGCTTATTATGTTGCCAAACGAATGTGTGACATTCCGGTTCAAAGCAAGATTGCAATGCCTTATGGTATGCTCTTAACCCGACTTTATAGAGCCTTTGCACCCGCTCGTCCAAACCATCTAGGCTTTGTTCCGGATTACAATGAAATCGAACACACCTTCGTTCCTTTGAGTGATTTTAGGGTTAGTGTTGATAAGGGCAAACGTCCTCGTGTTCCAACATCATCCTCATCATCTTCCATGAGTGAAGATGATGGTATGCCAAATTCTAGGATTCCTCCACCCGAGTACTTAAGCCATCTTCCTCCAATTCCACATGAATCCGCTGAGTATCGAAACATCAAAGGAATGGTGAAGAATCTGGGTCGTTGGATGATGAAATTACACAAGGGGATGAAGAAGTTGAAGAAGAAGCTGAGTTAATGGAGTGTTTGGTTTTAAACAATGTTGGATGTTGTGATGTTAAATTTCTATGTGTCTTGAATTTATCTGATAATACTTATTGTGTATGTGTAATAACTAACACTTGCAGGTAGATAACCATCACGGTTATCAATTTTCCGGGTTATTGCCTATGTTTGGCATAACACCTCAAACGGTAAGTTTCTAAGTATGGATTAAACTATGTGCAATCATGTGTTAATATTATCATATTTAGTTGTTTTGCTATACATATTAGATGTTAAGTAAGGTCTAGATGAATTTTCGGGTTTTCATCGAAAAACGCGAAATATGACATATGTTCTGTTTACTTTCTTAGTTTTAGGCCTACGGATCCCGCGGATCCCAAAATAGGGTTCCGCCAAGGCTTATCGTTGGATCCGCCAACCGCCATCCTGCGGATTTGGCGGATTGCAAAATAAGGTTCCGCATTTGCAAACACTTGGATCCGCAGGTTCCCAGTAAAATTATAAAACTTTTTCGACTTATCCCAATTCTTAAATCTTAGTGTTTAGTATCATTTAGGATTTATTCACTGATCATAATTCATCTTAGAATCATTTAGGAATTCTTAGAAACTTAGGAACAAAATTTCCCACCAAAATTTAAATTTTTGAACTTTAGGTGTGAGTTACCAAACCAATACAAAGAAGGAACCCTTTTTAGGGATCCGTCAAATCCGTGGAAATATCAAATCATCAGATTTTCCACTATCCTCTTGTATTAACTGCATATCCAACACATATTACTCAACCAAAACTAAATGGATTGACTTCCTTGATATGACCTGCACAAATTTTTGTTCCAAATCATTAGTAACCAACATTCTCTATTGGATTCACATCAAATCCAAACACACAGACTCACAAACCTTCTGTCTATAAATTAGCACTTTAGGATCATCACTTCACACAACAACCATTTCCTCTCATGTACATCTTAGCTATCATACTTCACCATGACCAAGTCACACAACTCTTCCACATCTAGAACTCCAAGAAGAACAGCCCGCATCAGTGTTAAACCTTGTTGTTTTATCAACTTAGCAAACTCTTCATCTGAGGAAAATTCTCCTCTCAATATATCATCACCCATTGCTAGTGAAAATTTCCTTACACTCTCCACCACAACACCATCACATGTTGTTATACAAACACCACCACCAACCATTACTCCAATGGCCTCTACTCCACCACCGGCTCCATCACAGCCTGTTAGATCACCATCACCACCAAAATCACCTAAACTCCAACCCTTGGAATTATTTAGGACTCCTCCTACATCACCACATCTTGATGACTTAGAAGAACTTTCACCAAAACTACCCAATCTTCCACCCATGACCTTTGAAGGTCAACAACCCATGCTTTTTCACCCGGTTTACCCGGACATCCATGGCCCTTTATACCATGATGCACAATCATCCCAACCTCAACCACAACCTCTATCACCCACATCCACTCTAGTTGCCATTGACGAGGCAATGTGGATGAATGTGCCTCAAACCCAAGACGAGATTAGTGAAGAGCTCAACCGTCTCTACACTCTCTCGGGTATGGTAGACCATCGCCTTCATGAAGCAATGGACATTCAAAACATCCTTATGAACTCCCTCCAAACACCACAACAACCATCCAACAACAACAACAACCAACCACCACCACCGCAAAGCTTGGAGCCTAGTCTCCCTCCCGGCTTCTCAAGTCATGATTGCGCACATTGTGAGAGAACGGCTCACTTGGCCCAAAGGACCAACATCTTGGTCCATGAGCTTCAAAACGAGATGAGGTTCATCTTGAACCATGTTCTTGAACGTTTAAACGCAATCTCTCATCCTTCTCAATAGGAGCTCTTTAGATTAGTTGTTTGGATTTTTTTTTAAGTTGTTTGTTTAGGACCTTTTTATTTTTTAGGATGTCTTCTTATTTGTAACATCATTTCTCTTTGTGACTTTTGTCACAAAATTTTCAATTTATATGAATATGATGTTTTATGCTTATGAGTGATCAACATATTGCATATTATCATTATCATTATGAACTAACATTCCTATATTGCATATATTATATCTTGCATATGATTGCTTTAGGTACAAATTATGATCAGACACTTAGTTTGACTTTTTAAAAGTCAAAACATACTAAAAGGCTTGTTTGGAAGAACACTTCACAAGCATTCTACTTCTTCATTGAAGTCATTTCATAACTAACACTTCATTTGCAGCATATCATACCCTTCAATAGTATACGTTGGTACTCGAGAAGTGAGGAGTATACATCGAGGGGGAGCATCTCATAAGCATCTCATATACTAACCGTTTGTTTTGTAGATTCATGCATCATTTCCTTGATTACTCCATTTAGGGGGAGTATAAAACAAGGGGGAGCTCTTAAAGTTCTCAAAATCGCATTCCGCTTCGCTACTCTTTTTGTTTCGACAAAAAGGGGGAGAAAGGACTAAGTTTGCATCAACTGTGAATCATCACAGTACATACATTTTTTTTAACAAAACTTTTCTTTAATAAACAAACTTAATATATATTTTTAAGAACTCATGCTATATTTATTCTCTTGCTCAAAAATATACTTTATGTTTTGTCATCAACAAAAAGGGGGAGATTGTTAATACAAATAGCGTCCCAAAAACGTTATTTATATTCTTTGATCTTTCATTAGTTTTGTTAATGACAAATATAAGGAATATCTTTTAGCAAATAATAAATACTAGCTTAGTCTCTTAAGTACACACTTTACACTTCACATATTAACTAAGAATTACAAGTTTAGTAACTTGTTTCCTTAAAAGGAAACTTTAATTCATAAACCATTCCATGACATCATTGTATGCATCACATACAATATCTTTGATATATCTTGGTTAGATATGCAAGCAACATAGTTGACATTTGAAGATCTTGGATGATATGGTAAGATACAACTAAGATATGGTAAGAGACAACTATTACATAGCTGTCACATCCCACGGATCCAAGTCCTATAAAGGACGGATCCCTTTTGAGGGATCCGCCGGATCCGTGAGCTGAAGATCAGCTTGCCTATAAATAGGAAGCTGATCATTTGGCTCTCTCATCACTCATATAGCTTAAACACATATATTCATTCAGTACATATCTTACTAACATCATTCATAGTTGCATTTCACTTTGATCTTCCATTTTGTAGAAAGGAGATCAAGCATTCAAGGATCTACAGAACCGTAATCCTTTAGTTGCATTACTGTGTGATCTTGTAGTTTGTTTCACACATCATATCTATCATTTGTAATCAGTGAGTGTGGTTAGTACTTTAGTCCTTAAAGTACAAAGAGTGTAGGGAGTGGTTGTACCCTTGTAAAGAACTCGACATCTAGCTTAGTGTCGGTAAAGTAATTAGGCGACGTCAGGTTGGTTCTACCTTGTGAAAGAACCCGGTGTTTAGCTTAGTACCGGAAAAGGAAGTAAGCGACGTGTAAAGGTTTTCTCCGCCTAGGAAAGGAGTTTGTTTCTTAGTGAAAGATAAACTCTCGAGTAGGAAACTCGGGGAGTGGAGTAGGGCAAGGAATAGAGTTCTTGTAGCCGAACCACTATAAACAACTGTGTCGTGTGGTTTGATCTTTCCTCTCTTTATCTTTTGTTTACATTGTGTGATTATTTATTTGTGATTGTTTCCTTTGAATTAACATATAGTAACAAAGCAAATAAAACTTTAAAAACGGTAAAAACTATTCAACCCCCCTTCTAGTTTTCCACAACATGGATAGATCTAAGCGGTTAATTGGATTAAATCAAAGTGCTTACATTGATAAAATCTTGAAGAGATTCAGGATGCAAGATTCCAAAAATGGATATCTTCCAATGCAAGTTGACCTTGGCTTAAGTAGCAAACAATGTGCTTCAACACCTGCTGAGGTGGCACGCATGAAAAGAGTTCCTTATGCTTCAGCCGTAGGATCTATCATGTATGCAGTAAGATGCACAAGACCAAATGCGGCGTTTGCCCAAAATATCACCAGTCGATATCAACATAATCCAAGTGATCTTCACTGGACTACTGTTTATAACATACTCAAGTACTTAAGGGCCACTCGAGATATGTTTCTAGTGTATGGTGGGAATCCATAAGCAGAACTTGATGTTACTGGTTACTGCGATGCATCCTGGCAGACGGATAAAGATGATACGAAGTCTCAGACGGGATATGTCTTTGTTTTCAATGGAGGAGCAGTGGATTGGAAGAGCACTAAGCAGAATACAATTGCGATGTCTGCAACAGAAGCTGAGTACATAGCTGCTTTAGAAGCTGCGATGGAAGCTGTTTGGATTAGGAAGTTCATTTCAGGCCTCGGTGTTATGCCCTCAAATGATGAACCTATGAAATTGTATTGCGACAATTCTGGAGCAATTACATTCGCCAATGAACCAGGAGTCATGAAAGGCGCCAGACATTTTCCTCGATGATATCACTATGTTCGAGAACAAGTCGAAATAGGTGAAATCAATCTACTCAAAGTTCACACAGATGACAATCTAGCTGATCCCTTCACGAAGGCTTTACCAGGCAAAGCTTACTCAACATGCTGATAGCATTGGACTTCGTTTAACTAGTAGTTTCATGTAAATCTGTGGTTAGTATTTGGATAAAGGATGTATTAAACGATTATTATTTTAATGAAATAAAATACTTGTTATGTTTATTTTCCATTTATAATAGATTGTATCCTATATTTGCATGTTTAAATCCATGAATAACTTATGTTATTCTAAATTGTCCATTGTCAATTAATCATATGGGAATATGATTAACTTAAGAAATATCTGAGGGATTGGATAAAATATACTTTGTATATTGAGGAAGGTCCTGCCAAACTCACATGATATTCAAAGGATTGCATATCGGACTTATCCCAACTTCATGATTGTACTTTATGGGTCTTTGTCATCAAGTAAATCATGTTAATGATTAACTTTATTTATCCTTAGACTTGAGACGCAAGCCGGAACAGTCGTGGGTGGAGCCCATTTCTGTAAAGCGGTTTAACGCTATTCGTAACTGGTAGTAATAAGGAATGTTTTCAGAAGTGTTGTGAAATTCATGAGTTACGCTTGTAGTCAAGAAAGAATTTGTTCCTTCGAATTTGTTTTGAAGTATAATACTGTTGGGCCCTCTCGTAGGATTAACAAGATGTTTGTATGGCCATACCCAAGATCTATCTGGAATACGTCCCGATGATTTGGTAATCTTGTTCAATCGGAATATAACGAGAAACAGAATAGTTAAGTTATGGAATGACTAAGATCCATATCCATATTTATACACGGTATTAGAAACAAAAGGATAAGATAATGCTGAATCATTAAAAGTGCTTCAGGAAACCACACTCTAGTTGTTCTGGGGGCATTGGCGTGTTGCTAGATGTTGACCAATGTCATTACGTATATTAAGATATGTCCAAGTGGGAGCTGTAAGTTTATGGACTATATTTAATAGACGTATGACCGGATCGAACTTGAGACTATGGGATAGCACGCATTGCATATAAGATTCAATGTATGATAATTAATATATAAATGTTATGATTTAATTATTATTTCACAATAACGTCTAACAATCGTTAGTACTTAACGGTAATTAGTCTAACGTTCGTTAAATAATAAAAGGAAGCAAACAAACCAAGGGAAGGTTCTAGACCTCCTCTTGGGCTTGTATTCGGCCGACTAGGGATCCCCAAAGGGATATCCTACTCAAACTTGGACACCAAGTTTACACACTATAAATACAAGGCTTTGTATTCATTGTTGGGTAATCTTGTGTCTCCATAGCTAACCCTAACTTCTCTTCTTCTCCCCTCTTATTCCTTAGTTGATTAACTACAAAATCCCACAAGGATTTTTGGATCGACTTTGAGCGTAACAAAAGTGTTTTGGTTAGCTATTGTGATCAAGAAACTAGCATTCGCATTGAATCGCTAACAATACGCGTGTACAAGACCGTAGGAAAAATCCCAATTGGATTTGTGCATAAACCCTAATCTATTAAACCCTTAATTGATTTTTACTAAACCCTAATTTTAGGGTTTGTGATTCTTGATCTTTTGTTTCCGCGTGGAAGCTTACAAGGTACGTTTACGATTTAAATTATGGTTAATTAATTACATATATTAGATCTAAGTCTTCCGTTGCGTGCTTTGTGATTTTATACTTATAAATGTGAATATCATGATTATATAATTGCAACAATAACATCATTCTCCCAACACCACCTACCTGTAACGCCAGCACCAATGCCAAAACCGGTGCGGTAACGCAGAATTGTGGGGTGAAAAAGGCCTCACAACGTTGCCACACCAAGTGCTCTAACTAACATGAACAATGAGTTTGGATCAAATCACAAAAAGAGCAACCGAGGTAATCATCAACACCTGATACTATAAGCAATGTAGGCGCGATTATCCAAGAAAAAATTCATTCACCAAGCTGTAACTGGTGGCATTACATAGCTGCATACTAAATTCAGGGTGCGTTTGGTAAGGGTATATGGGAATGAGGTTATCGGTTTCATAGTGATAAAAATGTTTGTTTAGTGAGCCCAGGAATAAAATGGGTATATCATAGCCATAGACTCATTACCCACCAATTTGGTATCTATGAAACCCATTCCGTGAGCCCCTCTCTCTTCCACTACAAAATTCAAATATCTATACACTCTTTCATACCATATTTTGTCATCCAAACATAAACAATCGCAATCATACACTTTTTCATATCCATTGTCATTCAACCTCATACCAAATCCGATACCCATTGTGATTCCTAGCAACAAACCAAACGGCCCCTCAAAATATTGGAGTACTAGTTTTACCTTTTGCAACTATGATGTTCACTTCAAAGTTCAAACTAGGTGATATGAAATATATACCGCTACACAAAATGCACGTTTTAAATGATGTTGTGCAATCCGATATTGAGATCGGATGATATGGAAATGAGCAGAGGAAGAGATTGATGCCATGCAGATTTGAAAACACGTTTTTGATGAGCTTTTATAGATTGTGAAGGTTGGTTGGCATTGAACCTGATGTCAAAGATATGTATCATTGGATCTGCAGAGCCTGATGTTAGGTATAAACCATCTGGGGACCATGCTTGATTTATTAAGGATGATTGAGACGCACTACTTTCTTGTTTCCAACCAAATCCATGGATTTCGTCTCCCTTTAGCCTCATGTCATACAGTCGTAGTTGCCTCTCAGGAGTCCTGCAAGAAATAAGTAAAAAATGGCGCACTATTAGCAGAAAATATCAAAAGTAAACAACTGATAATATATATATATATGATCACTATTTAGGCAACGGATGAAGAGAATACAATAAAGATCATGGGTAATAAAGTGACCCAAACGAGACACAAAACATTTTGTTTTGTAGAACATTATCATTTAAATATAATATACTTAAGACTACAGATTATATAATGAAACGGACTAGAAAAAGACACTGATACTAATAAGTGACACTGAAATTTAGGCGAAAAGGGACTCATGGTTTAGAGAACAAATCATAGCAATTAGCAAACACGATGAATGATAAAAGTAAGACATATTAGCTATAAGAAATTATCCTGACAAATGTATAAAGTTGAATCAATTGCAATTTACCCGGTCTGAATCATAAAAAGATTGGAGTCACATGGATTTGGTAGTACACTCATGCACTTGCTGTCTATCTGATGTTTGATATCTGTTCTTTCAGTCTCTAAGTCAAAACCAATAATTTTCCTATCCGCTCCAACAGAAATTACAGTCTTCGTATGTTTAATTCCAGCAACACCCATAACGGCAGAGGTATGATTAGTTTTGTGAAGCACATTAGGTTTCCAACAGTTCTCCCCAGCTTTCTCGCTCCAGTGAACAACAGCATGATCATTTCCACCGGTCATGAAGGAGTTTCCGCCCCATGGCATAAACATTACATTGTTAATAGTCCCCTTAACATGTGGCTTATGCTTCAAAAAGGTGACCTGATTTGTTGTACACTATGTTACACGCATCAACAAGATATAAAATATTGAAACTGAATTATGATGGAAGATAGCTTTTAAGGTGTTACCTTTTGTCCTTTATTCATGTCCATGACTCCTATCTGAGAGTCCCCGCCATCTGCACTATACACGAAAATCATGCTGTTTCCATTTGGATGCCAAGCAACGTCTTCGGGCCATCGCGTTTGTTTTAACGATGCAGCATTAGTTGAACTTTGATGAATTGCATGTGACCTGACATTAAATTAGCAACTAATAGTTAATAAAAAAGCACACATGTGTATGATTTATCTGCATACACGCTTATAACCAATAGATATATATTGACAAGTTAAACCATAACAAACAAATATTCAGCGATATATAAGTTGGATAATTATAACAAATACTCAGTTATATATAAAATGTCGCCAGTCTATGCATTCGGTCATTTTCTGCAAGTGTTAAAACAAATGAGGACATGATTATGGGCCCCATTAAAGTATAGCGAAGAGAAATGAATGTGACCTACAACATTGCAAATGTGGCATAGAGTGACACCTAAATTCATATAATTTTCCATCCAATTAGTTGTTTTTTAGTTACGATTACAGAATAAGTTTAAGGAGACTGTTTTTAACTTTCAAGAATCAAAATCCAGTCACAAAACGGGGAACAAATAAGGTAATGTAGAGAGTAACGTAAAACTAATGGTGATATCAAAGTAAAATATAGGACATACCCTTTTCCCTGTATTTTCCAAAGATTAACAATACCATCCAAAGCACTGCACAAGATTTCAAAACATGATCACAAGCCAAATACCAATGTATGTGATTAAAGTCCATAACAAATACCTCGTCACAAATAGCTCGTCATTTGTCGGACACAAGACAAGAGTTCTCAGCTTTCTCTTATGTTGGCTAGGAATGTAGTTGGATGTTTCACAATTGATTTTACTAGGTGATGAACAACTGTTTACCACCTTAATCAAATCTTTGTCTTTACTTTTCCCTGTCATGATTAATATAAAACTATCAAGCCTACAAGCTCACAAAAGAAGTATGGAGAACACACAGGTCAAACGAATCTCATGTCCAATGCAAGTCAAACAATCAATATTTTCATAGAGCAAACCATAAACATGTATCAAGTATTACCAGATTTCTTTTTTGTCCCTCTAGCTTGACTCTCGCTTGGTCCTTCACAGGACTCCTCCATCTCAACACGCGGGGGCCTTTTTGGGGTTGCAACCAAATTTGCTTGACTTTCAGCAGCTTTCTCCAGTTTAGGTTTTTTCTTAAATCCCGGAACCAAAAAACAAGATTGAGAACGAATTTCAGTTGAATCTTCACTAGACGACACATCAAAAGGTGAGGGCCTTTTTAAAGTTACAAAAGGGATATGAAGCGTTGGTTTCCGTTGGGTGTTAATAATTGTACAATCTTCTTCTGGTTGACTGTCAGACAAGTTTACATTACATTTTTTAGTAAGCTTCAAAGGACTAGGTGTTGTCTCTTTTTTAACTCTTACTAGATTTTCAATTGAACTTTTAGCACATCCTCGACTTCGAACGCGCGACAACTGGCGTTGTGTTTCGTCCAACTTCTTCTCTGCTTCATTGAGCTGCATAGCTTATTAAAAGCAATATTAGCTATAATTGCACAACATAAAGTAACTTTTCTATATTAGCTAGTATTATTATTGCACAACCATAGTCCAAAACAGCACAATCAAAAGCACTTGTTACTACATAAATAGTTACATTTTTTATATAGCAACAATTTGAGCATTTATTACGTAAAAAAGCAAAATTCCAAAGACAAACAAAAACAACAAAAGACCCCATTTCTACTACTAAAACAAAACGAATAGAATGCAGTCAACTTTTTCCATTCACCGTCATTCAACAATTAAAACTACTAAAAAGATACCTAAATATGCATATGGTTTCTTCATACCAAATCCATATCATACCAGAAAAAATTTACCTGTGCTCAATACATGTCTACTTTCCTGTTTTTTCAATTTTAGACAAGTTGGTCGCACAAAGAGGGTGCCACCCGTGCGACCCGAGTACAACAAATCAATTATTCCATGTATCAAGACAACCCATTTATATAGCAACAATATGAGCATTTACTCCATAAAAAGGCAAACTTTTGTATAAACGAGTCATTACGACCCGTGCGATGCACTCGGGCTCATCTTTGTTAATAGTCTTTTTTTGTCAATGAATATAAAATCATATAATCGTCGAATAAATTATATTTGAGTGCGATATTTATACTTTTTATTAAGTTTCATATTAGTTGTTTGTAATTGAGAGAGACTCTTCAAATGTAGTATTTTAAATTCTTCTAATTTTATTTTTACTTGATATTAATAATTAAATTGAATGCCCTTTCAATATTCCTCTCTATATGTTATATATATTCATAGCATAATACGGAAATTTACATTTTTAAAAATAATTCTTCTATGTCTTCTCCTATTGTTTCTTCTCTTGTTTTCTTAGGGCGGTTAGCAAATGAAGCTAAGTCAAGCTATGTTAAAGATATGATGCTCGTACATTATAGTCGAGAAGTTAATTCAACATTTGCTGATGAAGAATATTTAAGGGAAGAAGTGATAGAAATTATAGATCGTGTGAATCATAGGGAGTTGATTATAAAAGAGTTGAAGATTGTTGGTACATATGACTCTTCTATTCAATCTATTGTTGATTTGAAAAGAATGCAACAGGAAGATTTGGATGAAATTGATAGGTTGATGTTTGTTGTAACTCAAAAACATGTTCGGCTTCGTGCTCTATTATCTTTTATCAAGAAGTTGGAGGCAATGAATATGTGATAATTATATTTACTACGTAGTTTTTAAGATTTTTATTTTATATATAAATTAAGAAGTTTTCGTATGATGATGTTATTTATAGTGTTTTTTATGCATATTTTGTAATAATTTGCTCTATTTGAGGGTTACTTAATGTAATATTGCCATTCTTTTTTTTATGTTTAGTCATCTTTATCATAAGTTGAAGGGCTGAATGTGTCATTGCAAAATTTATGTCTAAAACTGATTTGATATTCTGCATGGGAAACTAAACCGATTGTCTGCACCAAAAAAAAACTGAACCGATTGTTTACATTAATGTATGAGTTAAGTTTTGTAATCATGAAGTCTGTTCATTTCCGACTGCTACAATTAATCAAAGCGTATACATTACACATATTATCATTATATATAATGTCAAAAATAATTACCCCTAAATCTAACAAAAATTTATCAAAACTCTAACCCTAATTTCAAGATGGCAGACACACCAAATCTCAACGAACTAAAAGAAGCAGCTGAATCTAGCAAACTTGCCGATGCTTTCAAGTTGCAAATAACTCATGACAAAGCAGAAGAGCTTAGCTTTATCGCTCGTATCGGGGAGGAGAGCAGCCAGCTGAGGGCGGTTATAGAAAAAAAGGAGAGAACAATCGATGAGGTATCCACCACATATAGTCGTGAGAATTTCAATGTTGTGGCTGCAACAGGTCATAACTGCCTTCTTGAGATACAGTTGAAGGATCGCAGGAAACTTGATCTGTTGGCCCAACTGCTGCTGCTGGCTCGTCAAAGCCTTGAGGAGAAGGAGGAGATGCTGGAGAGAATAGAAGAAGCTGAAGAGGAAGATGAAGATTAGGAGTTTTTGGAAGTCTTCTTTTGTGTTTTGATGTATGTACATTTTGTTTATGACTATTTATCTTGAATGACAATTATGTAGTTATTTTTATTTTTAATTATGAATGGGTATAAACTGATGAAAGATCAATTATACTACTTAAGTATTTATGTTTTTTTTTTTTTTTTTTTAGTTTAATATTTAAAGTTTTTTAATTTTATTTATATATTTTGAAGATAGTGGGTGTTTCACTTTATTTTGTCACACATGTTTCTCTCACACACGCTGTAAACACACAGTTAGATCTGAATACCATTTTTAGGGTTTTCGATTTAAGGCAAAATTAATCAAAATAAATATTAAACAATCTAGTATTTTTTAGGGCTATGATAAAGGATCTGATGCTGTGATGATTGAGCGTAATATTTCAGGTAATCGATTTGAATATGATTAAATTAAGGGGTGTATGTTCAAATGTTTGAATTTATTGAAATTTAGGTAGTTTATGATGTTTCTTTATTTAAATATGTTGTTAAATTATGTTTGTTGCAATTCAATTAAGAAAATCAAATATACGTTGTTATTATCAGGCTAGATTTGAAGGGTTTGAAGATTTTTAGAGGAATTGTTTAAGGGCAAAAGGGTTGGTTTTGGAAGAGCGAATAGGAAAACCTGATTAAGGGGTGGGATGATTACTTTTATGATGTGTTTAAGGAGAAAGATAAGGAGTCTAAGGTTAGGAGTACGATTGCGGATGCTGTTTAGTTTAGGTCGTTGCCTTTTGGTGGGAATGTAAGAGCGGGTGAGATTTCGAATTTGGCGGATTTGGGTATTAAATTAGAGCAAAAGAGAAATTAAGGATAGTTTGGCTGTTGGGATTAGCTTATATTTTGGGATTATTGACTTTTTTACATTTAGGAAAGTGAATAAGCTCACTCTTTGCTGGATTAGTAGTTTAGTGTTTCAAGAATGGCGATTGTCTGTAACATGGTGGGTGAAAGCGGCCTGTATCTTGGCAGGGCATCACGAACATGTTCGTGTTTGCAGCCATGGAAGGTTTGCAAATCCTATCCGATTACATTCTGTTACCCATAAGGTAACAACCGGATGGCATAGTTTAAATACTTACTATGCAACCGTGTTTAATAATGAGGAATGATTGCAAGATAGATTAATAAATAAGTTTTCCAAGATAGATATAACAAACAAATATTAACATAGTTTGGATCTCCGATCTTCCTCACTAATCCCTTTTGCTATTTAATCAGACTTTGTACAAAGTTCTGAAGCAAACTCATTGCTAGACTGTTGAAATTTTTAAAGAAATCACTGAAGAAAATCAGAGAGTCCAACTATGTTGAACATCATTTGTCAATATTAAAAAACGAAAAATGTTGTGGACTTTAGGCTTTACTGTTTTGACTATAGAGTTCACAACAGTCTTTGTTTGTCAATATTGACATCTGATGTTCCAAGTTTGTTATGCAATATATACTATACCCGATAAACATGAAAATAAAATGTCAGTGTCAATTAATACAAAACCTGAAAATGTTTAATCAATTCTTGTAAACTGTTAAGTTTACGACAGGGCCAACGCTTAATACCCATAGCTCTACATCGCCTTTTTAAAGAACTTAAACCAACACCAAGCTTTTTTGCAGCCTGATCAACAGCCATGTAAAAGTGCCGAGTGATCATCTCCCTGCTTAATTCCATGAATATTTAATATGGATTAGTGATATGTAGGATTGAAGAAACAACTGAATCAGTGGTCTTATATAAGCCTTACCTAGTCTTTGATATTCCCAGCAGTTACTAAAAGGTTATGTAACTTCTGGTCACTCATAAAGCCAATTTACTCACCCATAATGACACATAAGTAACTATAGAAAAGAAGTTTGATTACTAAAGTTGTATGCAGTTCTGTATTTATTGTGATTGTGGGAAGGGTTGTTTATAAAATGAAAATGTTTATCAAGCAATTATTGAAAAGTATGGTTTGATATATGGTGATGTGTGAAAGATCAAAATCTGTGTTTAGGTTAGATGCCTGAAATTCAAATTCCATTTTCAATTGTTTGAACTACTTTTGTTCAGTTTGATGTTATTCTTGTCGAATTTAATGTTGCTCATGTACTAATTTGTTAAGACTGTAAGATAAGAATATCAAATAGTTGTATGGCATTTCATTTGTTCAAAAAGTCGGTCTATTTTAAGAATTTAGAAATATTCAAGCTAACTAATATGCAATAGTTGGCTAGTATTCCATTGGTCCAAAGAGTCTTATTTCAGTTTATTTTAAAATATTGGTAAGTTCGAAGGTAAGTATTATGCAATATTGGCTGGTATTCCATTGGTAAAAAGAATCTTTATATCAGCTTATTTATAAGACATTTTTTCTGTATCCGGGCTTAGTTAGTGTTAGAAAGTTGGAAGGATTAAAGCTAAGTAGCATGCAATATTGGCTTTCAGGTTATTTATAAGACATTTATTCTGTAACCGGGCTTAATTAGTGTTTGAATGTTGGAAGGATTAAAGCTAAGTACAATTATTGAAAAGTATGGTTTGATATATGGTGATGTGTGAAAGATCAAAATCTGTGTTTAGGTTAGATGCCTGAAATTCAAATTCCATTTTCAATTGTTTGAACTACTTTTGTTCAGTTTGATGTTATTCTTGTCGAATTTAATGTTGCTCATGTACTAATTTGTTAAGACTGTAAGATAAGAATATCAAATAGTTGTATGGCATTTCATTTGTTCAAAAAGTCAGTCTATTTTAAGAATTTAGAAATATTCAAGCTAACTAATATGCAATAGTTGGCTAGTATTCCATTGGTCCAAAGAGTCTTATTTCAGTTTATTTTAAAATATTGGTAAGTTCGAAGGTAAGTATTATGCAATATTGGCTGGTATTCCATTGGTAAAAAGAATCTTTATATCAGCTTATTTATAAGACATTTTTTCTGTATCCGGGCTTAGTTAGTGTTAGAAAGTTGGAAAGATTAAAGCTAAGTAGCATGCAATATTGGCTTTCAGGTTATTTATAAGACATTTATTCTGTAACCGGGCTTAATTAGTGTTTGAATGTTGGAAGGATTAAAGCTAAGTAACTGTATGAAGATCTTATTGATTAATTGAGTTGGAAGGATTAAAGCTAAGTAACTGTTTGAAAGTTGGAAGGATTAAAGCTAAGTAACTGTATGAAGATATTTTATTAGTTCAAATATTGATTAATTGAGTTTATTATAAGTAACTGTATGAAGATCTTAAGAAAAATAATAAGAGAAAACTTTGTGAATAGAATTGATTTGATATTAATGAAATTATTCAATGAAATGAACTATAGAATGCTACTTATACTACTTATACTATTGCCTCTCTTGAATTCTACTTGATAGGTTAAGCTGATTGAATGAATAGAAATAACATTGCCTTGAAATATGGTCTTTACAGCCTCATTAAGATGATTTTTATATAGGTTAAGTTGATTGAATGAATAGCAATAACATTGCCTTGAAATATGGCCTCATTAAGATGCTTTTCATATATATATGATATGTTGAAGATCAAAATCCATGGTTGGATTAGATGGCTACAAATTGGGCTGATAGATACAATCTGTTCATTGTTCATATAGAAGATGTAGCATAAATTATAAAACAAAATTCAGATGACATTCAAAATAGTGCATCCTTATTTTTCTTCCCTAAGCTACTGCTATTCAGCAAAACCTAAGATGATGTTATGATTCAATAAAGACACCAATTTCAAGCCTTATGTCTTCAACTGCTTATTCAGGTTCATAGTCGCTAACATCATCTCTGCAAAAGTTTAAAAAAAGACATTCATTTAGATATTTGTAGCAATTTCAAATTAGTTGTAAAACTTTGGTTGGGATGTTACCGCTTTGTTTTCTTTTTGGTTACAACCTCAGAATCACAATTATCATATTCCAGTGCCTCATTTCCAATAGGGCCTATTGCACTTTTAACCTCTGCATCAGATTTATCATTCTCCGGCAACTCACTTCCAAAAGGGCCTATTCCAGTTTCTAAGTCCACAATAGCATTGCTGTAATTAGACAATGACAAAAGGCAAGTTAGTACACCCATACTCATAAATAGGATATAATTATGCTAATATTTTCTATTATTTAGAAATGCTAGAAATATCGAAGGCTGACCTTTTCTCTGTTTCGGCCTCAAACAGTCAACTTATATCAACCACGGATGTGGTCAAATAAAGTCAAACTACTTGAAGACAACTAACCAAGGAGTACAGAGTATCCCCGGGTCGTTAAGTCCCAGCGAGGTGTGAAATCTGTAGTAAAACGAATCTGATGTCGGGTGATAATTGAACGGAAAAAGGGGTGATGAATTATTGGACTAAGAAAATAAAAGAAAATAGCTTAAATAAGCTATATGAACAAGTACGTGAAAACAAAATACTTAAAAACGTTTAAAACTTAAAAACGTACGTTTAAATTTAAATAAACGTAAACGTACAAAATAAAAAGTGAGATTTGATAAATAAAAGGCCTACGGATATGAAAATTATATTTTTACAAACCTAATAATAAAAGAAAATTATTGGAAAATTAAAATTATTTTTATGACTATTTAATTAATTATTATTAATTAATAACTATTTAATAATTATTTAAAACTAATTTAAATTATAATAAATACTAAATAAACAAAGAAAAATATGAAAATTTTTCTATAAATATTATGATATTAAAAGAAGCTAAGAAAATTATAAAAATGAAAAATACTTAATTAAAATTTAAAAAGATAAAATCTATTAAATAGAAGCTATCACTTATTTTCTATTTTTATTTTTCTTAAGGTCTACTGAGCTAATTATATTTTTTTAGATTCTACTTAATAAAAGAAAATTTTGAAAATTAAAATTATATTTTTCTGATTAATATTCTATTTATTATGATTTAATTACTAATTTAAACTATTAAAATGATTTAAAAATAGAAACTGAAAACAGAAAAATCTGAAAAAATTCAAGTAATTCTAAAATAATATTTAAAAGCTAGGAAAAATAAAAGCAAAACTTATCTAACCCTAAAAAGCTATTTTGGGCAGATAAGCACTTTGCTAATAAGCTAAAAATAAGCAAAATAGAACCAGAAACTACCAAAAGCTAAGAAACTGATTAGTACACTGAATAAGACTTAAAACAACTGAAATGGACCCAATAATCACATGGGATAAGCAGTAAAGAAGCAAAGTGCAACTGCACTTGTGACAGTATAAGCAGTTTTTGGCCCAAATTGCAGACCAAGATTAAGCAGTCTTTTAAGCTAGAAAATGAGATCTGATAGGGGCAAAATCAAGCTTATACTACTGGGTATCTCCAAACTGAAAATGCCCAAATTATGACATCAATTGCTATCCTAATTTGACCCTAGATCAGCACTCAGAATCTGGGTTTAAACCTGATTTTTTTTTTTGACTTTTGCAGTAAAACACAAAAGTTGACTTTGGTGAGGTTTGATTGGTTCTAATACTCTGAAAAGGTAATAATAAGCTATAAAGAGACTAGAACAAGCTACTTTAACAACTATTTAACTGATTTGAGTGATTATGGATCTAAAATCTTAACAGTTAACTAGAAAATGGAAATTCAAGAGCTTTTTGACTTTTTAACAAATGGGTACTGGATTTTAAGCTTTGATTGACCTATAGTGACCTATTGAAGCATGTTTTAACAAATGACAATGGCAAAAACTCACTAGAACACTAAGGGTTCCCCTGAACCAAACAACCCTTTAAAAATACTAATTTGTGATAAATAGACTGATTAAAACCATAAACTTGATGCCTAAACACATATTATGATTGCATGAACTGATTTAGGCACAAAAGTACTAACAATAACAACAGAAACCTAGGAATCACTAATATGCTCTAATGGCAGTGAAATAAGAAAAAGTGAAATCAAGGAAATCCAATGAACAAACAGATAACATAAAGCAATAATTTCATCCAACTGTACTAAATAAGCACAAATAACCACAAATGAGCAGGTAAATAGCACTTGAACAGTAGAAAGCAAAAATTGAGATATGGCTTACAAATGACATTTAGGCTAAGAACTGAGAACCAAGGACCATTATCACATCCTATTGCTTACCAATAAGCACTAAAAACCAGGGCAATCCATTATACGCAATGCTCCATGCTTCAGTCTTCATAAACACTGGTTTTTAATTTAAGAGCTATTTTTGAGGTATTTATGGTATTTTTAGTAAACTAAGTGAAAACTGATTAAATGGCTTAAAAAAACTTATAAAAGCTTTTAGGTGAACTGAATAGAGCTTAGATAAACATTAAACAACAATAGTTAGCAAGCAAAGATGTCAATTTCACTTTAAAATTGCTAAAACTGAATTAACTGTATAAAACTTGAAATTGAGCTTTAATAAAGATGAAATTGCACTGAAAATAAAGATTACAACTGTTTTAGACTAAAAATTACAACTGGAAATTATTCTACACTACATTCGACATAACTAAGCTACACTACTCCTACATACATTTCTCCTCTGCTTCTTTCTGTATTTGTAGAGATCTTTTGAACTTCTGTCGACCTCATGTGACAATCCCACCAATATTTGACCATTGATTCGGTCAAAACAATCATAATCGTACACTTGGAGTTTTGGCGGGAAAAATATCATTTGACAGCTTAGGATTACTTGTGCGGATTTTAAGGGTTTAAATGGCATTTGGGAGGTTGTGTGAGGTGGAAGGGGGTTGTTAAACAGCTGGGGGGTGAGTTGGTGGTGAAACCAGGTGAGGTGTGTGGTGGTATTGGTGTTACAGTGAAGTGGGAGGGAAGGGATAAAGGTGAAGGTGGGTTTGACTGATGGTTTGACTGGTATTTATTTAAACGGGGTTGGGTTTGTGATGTTGGGCCTGGGAGTTATAAGGGTAAATGGGTTTGGTTTTTGTAGTGGGTTATTTATATATCAAGGTCCATTTGGTATATAACTTAGCAAACAAAGCCCAAGGACCATTAATGTAATTTCTGAATTGTTGAAGGGTTGAATGTGAAACTGTTTCAAAGTTTATCAAAGGACCATTAATGCCAAGTTTCAATAGTACAAGGACCACAATTGATATTTTTCCAAAATTAAAAATTCCCAGGGACCAAATGTGTCAGGTTTCAAAGTTGAGGGACCTGATTTGCCAATTTTCCAAACTTATGATCCAAGGGTATTTCTTGCCAAGTTTCATTTACCAAAGGACCCTGAATGTTAATTTTCCAATTTTTAAATATCCAGGGGTGTTTTATGTCAATTTTGAAACTCGAGGGACTAGTTTTGCCAATTATGCAAACATTGATTGTTTTTCAATTGTTTTCAATCCTTTTGCATTTGAAATACACAAAAACACATTTCAATGATATTTGTAACATTTATATGGTTATTTGTGTGCTTTTGGTCGTTTTTGTGGGTTTAAACAATGTAAAATATATGTGTATTTAGACACATATCAAATCCCCCACACTAAACTATTGCTAGTCCCTAGCAATCTTTTATGAAGTTTTAATGGATTTTACTCTTTACCAGATAGCCATTACTTCTGGAGTAGCCAATGTTTTAGTATGTGATACTTTGGTACACTGATAACCAAATGATTTTGAGCAAATCATCAGCTGTTAACGGGTTTGATTTGTCTTTACCAGAAGCCGTTTGCTTCTGGACTAGCCAACTCTTAGATAAATTACAACTATTATCTTTGGTGAGCTGATTACCAATTATGGTTTTTCCACTTGCCTTTACCACAAGCCATAACCTTGCGGGCTAGCCAACTCTTCACTTATAAAGATATGGTGAGTCGAATACCATACAATTTTTGGCAAATTGCAAGCCATAAACGGATTTGATATATCTTTACCAAGAGCCGTTTGCTCCTGGATTAGCCAATCCTTATGTGGGTTAGACATGGCGGACTGATAACCATTTATTGCGTTCTAAGTGAGAAATTATTTTTTTAAATTTTAGCCAAAATGGGGGAATAGGGCACCAGAGGGTACAATGTGACAAAATTCGTCAGAATTCCCCCCCACACTTAGAACTGAATATTGCCCTCAATATTCAAAGTACCGGTTGTTAAACCAACACTTAGAACGTGAAAAGGGAATATATTAATAGCCATTATTTTATATATACACACAATGTTTTTTTTTTTTTTTTTTTTTTTTTTTTTTTTTTTTTGAATTACTTACATATATACAACATGTGGGGCATCTCCCCCACACTTAGGTGGTAGAAAAGAGAAAGAAAACAGAAATATGGGTGAAAACCCATATGGTGAGCTAATTTTTGTTCACCGAGTCACTAGCTTGACTCGACCCCGCATTCATTGGTTCTTGGGGAAGCACGTGGAAAAAACCATCTCCATCGGACTTTCGTTCAAGATGTTTGGATCAACACTGAAGTACTTGAAAGTTCCACTCCGATGAGATATACACAGAGATCCGGCTCATAAATGATAAATGAAAATGCCGGGGTCAAAGATAGTGTCTTCATTCCCGAAGGAGTGAAGAACAGGAGAAGTCACCGTGTAGGTGAAGAAAAGAAAGAAAGTCATGATAAAAATCATGACTAACTCATCATCACTAGAAGGAGAATTCATGATTTCAGTATCATGAATCTCATCATTTAAGATTGGATGATCAAGACATATTCCGGCCGGGAGGGATGGAATTTTGATATTAATCAAATTCTCAGTGTTGAGAACATTTCCCTCAGGGGCACACAAAACATCTTTGTCAAGATCAAAGTGGAAGTTATCATACTCCAGCGGAGATATGATATGAGTGAGTTCACTGGAGAACTCCTCAAAGGTGAATGAATCATATTCGGATTTGATGTGAGTGAGTTCATCAGCGAACTCCTCAAATGTAAATGATTCATAATCGGGGAGAGAATTATGAGAATGAGAAGTGGTGTTGCTACTAATTTTCTCTCCTATCTGATCAAAACAGAAGGCTTCCATTTCCGGAATAGAATCATCGAAAAATATGTCACTATCCTTTATGGGGATAGGATATGAAATGGGTTTTTCTTTGAAAGCCTCGATTTTAGAAACGAGAAGACTGACATTCAATAATGTTGCTCGAAGAGCTTCATCTTTGATTTCAGTGTCAATTTCTTCATCATTCTCTTCTTCTAAGCTGACTGGCTCAGAAGGAAATTCCTCCATATAAATGATGTCTCCACATGATAAAGAATCATCATTAGTGGAATCGGAGAACATCTCAATATGATCTTTTGAAAAATCAAGAGGAGGAGGGATATCACACATATGATCAAAAATTCCCTGTGACTCTCTTGGGATTGGGACAAGGTTCTCAACACTAGACTTTATGAATTCGTCCGATTCCTTTTCAGGAACAGTGCTAAGATGCTCGTCCCCCATAATAAGAGAATTAGTGGGAACTTCGGGTGTGATAACAGCAGACTGAGGGAGTTGATAAACGGTATCATTTAAAGGAATAGCACTCTCCTCTTCGTCTTCTTCATCCTCATCATCATCATCATCGAGTATGCACGCCTGTTTAAACAAGAAACGATTGTGTGCTGCTCGATCTTCGGCTAGAAGTTTAGCACAAGATTTCTTATGACGATCTTCTTGAGGAGGTTCTTTAATTGAATCCTTAACTTTTTTGAGTAAATTAAGAATTTCAAGAGTGTCTTGAGAAAGTTCTTGTGATGATGGCTGATGTGGTGGTTGAATTGTTTGATACTGTGGAGGTTGGTCTTGATAAGAATAATCGTAACTGTTACACGGACCATGCTCATTGACAAGCGGGGTTCTCGTTTGACAATCGGATTCATAATGCGGACCTCCACAGTATTCACAACAGTAAAACTGTTGTGGTGGTGGTGGATAATATGGAGATGTGTCAAATCCGGATGATGTCTGTTTGTTATAAGGGTTCTGCTCATAGACAAGCATATCTCCCGTTCGACAATCATATTTCGGATGAGGACAACCTCCACAAAATTCACAAGAAAAGTTTGGTGTATTTTGATACGATGCATCATTGAGATTTGGATAATATGATTCTTGCTCGTATGAATGTGATGGGTAGTTGGAAAAATTTGAAGAGTCGTTGAATGAGTTCGGATTAGGATCATAAGAAAATGAATTCTTCGAACCACAAAACAAACAACTTCCGTCTCGAATATCATTACCACATTGTTCACATGTACACCAACGACATGGCAAACCGAAAAGCGGCTCACCACAACCAACACAAGGAATAAAATCCAGAGGTGGGACAAGTGGTGTGCTCTGAGAGCTAGGAATTTCCACCACTTCCGTTATGGTCTCTGGTTTTTGATAAACGTGAAGATTAGGCAAGTCGTTCTTTTTAGTCACTGTTCTAAGTTCTGTACGTTTGCTTGACAAACTTTTAACCGTAAATCCTGAAAGGTTAGGATCGATTCTCGATGGTTTGTCATTAATAGCACGTATCTCGGGCTGTGGAGGGTAGTAGGAAGGACTTTGAGAATCCTTGAGAGACTCTTTAGTGGATAATTCACACCAATAACAAGATCCACGATCCTTTGGTGCATGCTTTCCACACCGCTCACACGCACACTTAGAACAACGATGGCTGTCAATCAACAGGCTTTTACAATCAAAACATTTGTACCCGAGAGACGCCATAGAAGAAAGGTATAAGAAGTTTAGAATCAAATGGATAGAGGGTAAAGGAATAAAGAATCAAAAAGGGTAAGAGGGTAAAGATGAATATTTTTGGGTTTTTTTTTTTTTTTTTTTTTTTTTTTGTTCGTTGAAAACTTGAATAAAAATGTTTTTGGTAACCGTTTAGTCAAACGAATTAACTTCACGATTATTTTGGTTTTTATATGAAAATAAGGAAATATGAACAAAGATGGTAAATATACAATGGATGTATATTCAACAATCACTGATACTTCAAATCGTTTTTACGCAGCACACCTCCCCGGCAGCGGCGCCAAAATTTGATTGGCCTCAAACAGTCAACTTAAATCAACCACGGATGTGGTCAAATAAAGTCAAACCAATTGAAGACAACTAACCAAGGAGTACAGAGTATCCCCGGGTCGTTAAGTCCCAGCGAGGTGTGAAATCTGTAGTAAAACGAATCTGATGTCGGGTGATAATTGAACGAAAAAAGGGGTGATGAATTATTGGACTAAGGAAATAAAAGAAAATAGCTTAAATAAGCTATATGAACAAGTACGTGAAAACAAAATACTTAAAAACGTACGTTTAAATTTAAATAAACGTAAACGTACAAAATAAAAAGTGAGATTTGATAAATAAAAGGCCTACGGATATGAAAATTTTATTTTTACAAACCTAATAATAAAATAAAATTATTGGAAAATTAAAATTATTTTTATGACTATTTAATTAATTATTATTAATTAATAACTATTTAATAATTATTTAAAACTAATTTAAATTTGATCGGCCTCAAACAGTCAACTTATATCAACCACGGATGTGGTAAAATAAAGTCAAACTACTTGAAGACAACTAACCAAGGAGTACAGAGTATCCCCGGGTCGTTAAGTCCCAGCGAGGTGTGAAATATGTAGTAAAACGAATCTGATGTCGGGTGATAATTGAACGGAAAAAGGGGTGATGAATTATTGGACTAAGGAAATAAAAGAAAATAGCTTAAATAAGCTATATGAACAAGTACGTGAAAACAAAATACTTAAAAACGTTTAAAACTTAAAAACGTACGTTTAAATTTAAATAAACGTAAACGTACAAAATAAAAAGTGAGATTTGATAAATAAAAGGCCTACGGATATGAAAATTATATTTTTACAAACCTAATAATAAAAGAAAATTATTGGAAAATTAAAATTATTTTTATGACTATTTAATTAATTATTATTAATTAATAACTATTTAATAATTATTTAAAACTAATTTAAATTATAATAAATACTAAATAAACAAAGAAAAATATGAAACTTTTTCTATAAATATTATGATATTAAAAGAAGCTAAGAAAATTATAAAAATGAAAAATACTTAATTAAAATTTAAAAAGATAAAATCTATTAAATAGAAGCTATCACTTATTTTCTATTTTTATTTTTCTTAAGGTCTACTGAGCTAATTATATTTTTTATAGATTCTACTTAATAAAAGAAAATTTTGAAAATTAAAATTATATTTTTCTGATTAATATTCTATTTATTATGATTTAATTACTAATTTAAACTATTAAAATGATTTAAAAATAGAAACTGAAAACAGAAAAATCTGAAAAAATTCAAGTAATTCTAAAATAATATTTAGAAGCTAGGAAAAATAAAATCAAAACTTATCTAACCCTAAAAAGCTGTTTTGGGCAGATAAGCACTTTGCTAATAAGCTAAAAATAAGCAAAATAGAACCAGAAACTACCAAAAGCTAAGAAACTGATTAGTACACTGAATAAGACTTAAAACAACTGAAATGGACCCAATAATCACATGGGATAAGCAGTAAAGAAGCAAAGTGCAACTGCACTTGTGACAGTATAAGCAGTTTTAGGCCCAAATTGCAGACCAAGATTAAGCAGTCTTTTAAGCTAGAAAATGAGATCTGATGGGGGCAAAATCAAGCTTATACTACTGGGTATCTCCAAACTGAAAATGCCCAAATTATGACATCAATTGCTATCCTAATTTGACCCTAGATCAGCACTCAGAATCTGGGTTTAAACCTGATTTTTTTTTTGACTTTTGCAGTAAAACACAAAAGTTGACTTTGGTGAGGTTTGATTGGTTCTAATACTCTGAAAAGGTAATAATAAGCTATAAAGAGACTAGAACAAGCTACTTTAACAACTATATAACTGATATGAGTGATTATGCGATCTGAAATCTTAACAGTTAACTAGAAAATGGAAATTCAAGAGCTTTTTGACTTTTTAACAAATGGGTACTGGATTTTAAGCTTTGATTGACCTATAGTGACCTATTGAAGCATGTTTTAATAAATGACATTGGAAAAAACTCACTAGAACACTAAGGGTTCCCATGAACCAAACAACCCTTTAAAAATACTAATTTGATAAATAGACTGATTAAGACCATAAACTTGATGCCTAAACACATATTATGATTGCATGAACTGATTTAGGCACAAAAGTACTAACAATAACAACAGAAACCTAGGACTCACTAATATGCTCTAATGGCAGTGAAATAAGAAAAAGTGAAATCAAGGAAATCCAATGAACAAACAGATAACATAAAGCAATAATTTCATCCACTGTACTAAATAAGCACAAATAACCACAAATGAGCAGGTAAATAGCACTTGAACAGTAGAAAGCAAAAATTGAGATATGGCTTACAAATGACATTTAGGCTAAGAACTGAGAACCAAGGACCATTATCACATCCTATTGCTTACCAATAAGCACTAAAAACCAGGGCAATCCATTATACACCTTGCTACATGCTTCAGTCTTCATAAACACTGGTTTTTAATTTAAGAGCTATTTTTGAGGTATTTATGGTATTTTTAGTAAACTAAGTGAAAACTGATTAAATGGCTTAAAAAACATATAAAAGCTTTTAGGTGAACTGAATAGAGCTTAGATAAACATTAAACAACAATAGTTAGCAAGCAAAGATGTCAATTTCACTTTAAAATTGCTAAAACTGAATTAACTGTATAAAACTTGAAATTGAGCTTTAATAAAGATGAAATTGCACTGAAAATAAAGATTACAACTGTTTTAGACTAAAAATTACAACTGGAAATTATTCTACACTACATTCGACATAACTAAGCTACACTACTCCTACATACATTTCTCCTCTGCTTCTTTCTGTATTTGTAGAGATCTTTTGAACTTCTGTCGACCTCATGTGACAATCCCACCAATATTTGACCATTGATTCGGTCAAAACAATCATAATCGTACACTTGGAGTTTTGGCGGGAAAAATATCATTTGACAGCTTAGGATTACTTGTGCGGATTTTAAGGGTTTAAATGGCATTTGGGAGGTTGTGTGAGGTGGAAGGGGGTTGTTAAACAGCTGGGGGGTGAGTTGGTGGTGAAACCAGGTGAGGTGTGTGGTGGTATTGGTGTTACAGTGAAGTGGGAGGGAAGGGATAAAGGTAAAGGTGGGTTTGACTGATGGTTTGACTGGTATTTATTTAAACGGGGTTGGGTTTGTGATGTTGGGCCTGGGAGTTATAAGGGTAAATGGGTTTGGTTTTTGTAGTGGGTTATTTATATATCAAGGTCCATTTGGTATATAACTTAGCAAACAAAGCCCAAGGACCATTATTGTAATTTCTGAATTGTTGAAGGGTTGAATGTGAAACTGTTTCAAAGTTTATCAAAGGACCATTAATGCCAAGTTTCAATAGTACAAGGACCACAATTGATATTTTTCCAAAATTAAAAATTCCCAGGGACCAAATGTGTCAGGTTTCAAAGTTGAGGGACCTGATTTGCCAATTTTCCAAACTTATGATCCAAGGGTATTTCTTGCCAAGTTTCATTTACCAAAGGACCCTGAATGTTAATTTTCCAATTTTTAAATATCCAGGGGTGTTTTATGTCAATTTTGAAACTCGAGGGACTAGTTTTGCCAATTATGCAAACATTGATTGTTTTTCAATTGTTTTCAATCCTTTTGCATTTGAAATACACAAAAACACATTTCAATGATATTTGTAACATTTATATGGTTATTTGTGTGCTTTTGGTCATTTTTGTGGGTTTAAACAATGTAAAATATATGTGTATTTAGACACATATCAAAGGCTAACCTTTTCTCTGTTTCATCCTCTGAAATTATAGATGGAATGCACAATTCCGAAGCTTTGATCAATCTTTTCCGCTTAGGCTTCACGGATTCAAAATCGTTGAGAATGTTTACGCCGACATCTGTGATGAATTCAAAAACATCTGAAAGGTATTCATCCACTTAAATTCATACATATTATTCAAACTGTGAAAGAAAATTCAGTGTAAATTGAACATTACCAATCAAGTAAGTCTCATCCATAGCTTGCAGATCATCAAATGGCAAGAGATCAAAAGGTTGCCTCACAAAACCATCTGATTTCACCGAAGATCTTCTAGCAGTGGTGTGACCATGAAAATGAATGATGTAAGCACTATTTCCAATAATCGGATATTCTTCTGTATTTGGAATCACAGCAAAATGATTAATGGTATAGATGTTGCCTTCTTTCAACCTATTTACAAAACTGCGTGTTCTCTTGGACATGGCAGTACAATGCATTATGTTACCCTGGACCACAATTCGAATGTAATTGTTAGCTTATAGATAAAAGAATCATACATACATGTTTCATTTACTTTCAGGAAAACTACCTTGGAATCAGATATGAGAAAATCAGTAATAAGATAACGGCCAATAGCATCATTGACGTCCCATTTTCTGCACACCATGGCAACAATGGGGCCTGTTACATTAAGATCAAGCTGGTCAAGGAACACTTGGGATTCAGCCTGCACAACTGCCTTTGACATGGTGTATGAGAGGGTGAACTGGTGTGATTGTAAGGGCGTAGGCACACCTTATTTATAGGCTTTCGAGGCCTTTGGGTTGTAATCTTTGTAACTGCATAGCTCCATGATTTGTATTCCATTATTAATGAGATGTAAGTGGCACAATTATGAAGCAGGTATAACTACACGATGGTTCGTGTACCTGCAGTTGATGTGAGTTTTGTAACTCTAACATGCTTCTTATTCATCTTCCCGAATCATTGAATTGCATAATAAAGGCTCCTAATACACACTTTACACAACTCGAACCACTAATCCCACACCAATGTACTTACCCCGATGCATGAAAATTAAATGAAGGTACCGTCGCATGAAGCCTAAGCATTTATAAGGGGACTCAATCTTTTAATAGATATAGATATAGATACAAAACAACAAAGAGCCCCAATTTCAACTTTTCCCATTAACAAATAAATCTACTAAATAGCTACCCAAATATTGGGACCAATACATCTCTACTTAACACTCACGCACAATGTTTACATGCTCTTCAATTTTAGACACGTCGGCTGCAGATATAGAAAAATTAGAGCAAAAGGCACGAGAATGTAACCAAATATTGGGACCAATACATCTCTACTTAACATGGTGGGTGAACGCGGCCTGTATCTTGGCAGGGCATCACGAACATGTTCGTGTTTCCAGCCATGGAAGGTTTGCAAATCCTATCCGATTACATTCTGTTACCCATAAGGTAACAACCGGATGGCATAGTTTAAATGCTTACTATGCAACCGTGTTTAATAATGAGGAATGATTGCAAGATAGATTAATAAATAAGTTTTCCAAGATAGATATAACAAACAAATATTAACATAGTTTGGATCTCCGATCTTCCTCACTAATCCCTTTTGCTATTTAATCAGACTTTGTACAAAGTTCTGAAGCAAACTCATTGCTAGACTGTTGAAATTTTTAAAGAAATCACTGAAGAAAATCAGAGAGTCCAACTATGTTGAACATCATTTGTCAATATTAAAAAACGAAAAATGCTGTGGACTTTAGGCTTTACTGTTTTGACTATAGAGTTCACAACAGTCTTTGTTTGTCAATATTGACATCTGATGTTCCAAGTTTCTTATGCAATATATACTATACCCGATAAACATGAAAATAAAATGTCAGTGTCAATTAATACAAAACCTGAAAATGTTTAATCAATTCTTGTAAACTGTTAAGTTTAAGACAGGGCCAACGCTTAATACCCATAGCTCTACATCGCCTTTTTAAATAACTTAAACCAACACCAAGCTTTTTTGCAGCCTGATCAACAGCCATGTAAAAGTGCCGAGTGATCATCTCCCTGCTTAATTCCATGAATATTTAATATGGATTAGTGATATGTAGGATTGAAGAAACAACTGAATCAGTGGTCTTATATAAGCCTTACCTAGCCTTTGATATTCCCAGCAGTTACTAAAAGGTTATGTAACTTCTGGTCACTCATAAAGCCAATTTACTCACCCATAATGACACATAAGTAACTATAGAAAAGAAGTTTGATTACTAAAGTTGTATGCAGTTCTGTATTTATTGTGATTGTGGGAAGGGTTGTTTATAAAATGAAAATGTTTATCAAGCAATTATTGAAAAGTATGGTTTGATATATGGTGATGTGTGAAAGATCAAAATCTGTGTTTAGGTTAGATGCCTGAAATTCAAATTCCATTTTCAATTGTTTGAACTACTTTTGTTCAGTTTGATGTTATTCTTGTCGAATTTAATGTTGCTCATGTACTAATTTGTTAAGACTGTAAGATAAGAATATCAAATAGTTGTATGGCATTTCATTTGTTCAAAAAGTCAGTCTATTTTAAGAATTTAGAAATATTCAAGCTAACTAATATGCAATAGTTGGCTAGTATTCCATTGGTCCAAAGAGTCTTATTTCAGTTTATTTTAAAATATTGGTAAGTTCGAAGGTAAGTATTATGCAATATTGGCTGGTATTCCATTGGTAAAAAGAATCTTTATATCAGCTTATTTATAAGACATTTTTTCTGTATCCGGGCTTAGTTAGTGTTAGAAAGTTGGAAGGATTAAAGCTAAGTAGCATGCAATATTGGCTTTTAGGTTATTTATAAGACATTTATTCTGTAACCGGGCTTAATTAGTGTTTGAATGTTGGAAGGATTAAAGCTAAGTACAATTATTGAAAAGTATGGTTTGATATATGGTGATGTGTGAAAGATCAAAATCTGTGTTTAGGTTAGATGCCTGAAATTCAAATTCCATTTTCAATTGTTTGAACTACTTTTGTTCAGTTTGATGTTATTCTTGTCGAATTTAATGTTGCTCATGTACTAATTTGTTAAGACTGTAAGATAAGAATATCAAATAGTTGTATGGCATTTCATTTGTTCAAAAAGTCAGTCTATTTTAAGAATTTAGAAATATTCAAGCTAACTAATATGCAATAGTTGGCTAGTATTCCATTGGTCCAAAGAGTCTTATTTCAGTTTATTTTAAAATATTGGTAAGTTCGAAGGTAAGTATTATGCAATATTGGCTGGTATTCCATTGGTAAAAAGAATCTTTATATCAGCTTATTTATAAGACATTTTTTCTGTATCCGGGCTTAGTTAGTGTTAGAAAGTTGGAAGGATTAAAGCTAAGTAGCATGCAATATTGGCTTTCAGGTTATTTATAAGACATTTATTCTGTAACCGGGCTTAATTAGTGTTTGAATGTTGGAAGGATTAAAGCTAAGTAACTGTATGAAGATCTTATTGATTAATTGAGTTGGAAGGATTAAAGCTAAGTAACTGTTTGAAAGTTGGAAGGATTAAAGCTAAGTAACTGTATGAAGATATTTTATTAGTTCAAATATTGATTAATTAAGTTTATTATAAGTAACTGTATGAAGATCTTAAGAAAAATAATAAGAGAAAACTTTGTGAATAGAATTGATTTGATATTAATGAAATTATTCAATGAAATGAACTATAGAATGCTACTTATACTACTTATACTATTGCCTCTCTTGAATTCTACTTGATAGGTTAAGCTGATTGAATGAATAGAAATAACATTGCCTTGAAATATGGTCTTTACAGCCTCATTAAGATGATTTTTATATAGGTTAAGTTGATTGAATGAATAGCAATAACATTGCCTTGAAATATGGCCTCATTAAGATGCTTTTCATATATATATGATATGTTGAAGATCAAAATCCATGGTTGGATTAGATGGCTACAAATTGGGCTGATAGATACTATCTGTTCATTGTTCATATAGAAGATGTAGCATAAATTATAAAGCAAAATTCAGATGACATTAAAAATAGTGCATCCTTATTTTTCTTCCCTAAGCTACTGCTATTCAGCAAAACCTAAGATGATGTTATGATTCAATAAAGACACCAATTTCAAGCCTTATGTCTTCAACTGCTTATTCAGGTTCATAGTCGCTAACATCATCTCTGCAAAAGTTTGAAAAAATACATTCATTTAGATATTTGTAGCAATTTCAAATTAGTTGTAAAACTTTGGTTGGGATGTTACCGCTTTGTTTTCTTTTTGGTTACAACCTCGGAATCACAATTATCATATTCCAGTGCCTCATTTCTAATAGGGCCTATTGCACTTTTAACCTCTGCATCAGATTTATCATTCTCCGGCAACTCACTTCCAAAAGGGCCTATTCCAGTTTCTAAGTCCACAATAGCATTGTTGTAATTAGACAATGACAAAAGGCAAGTTAGTACACCCATACTCATAAATAGGATATAATTATGCTAATATTTTCTATTATTTAGAAATGCTAGAAATATCGAAGGCTAACCTTTTCTCTGTTTCATCCTCTGAAATTATAGATGGAATGCACAATTCCGAAGCTTTGATCAATCTTTTCCGCTTAGGCTTCACGGATTCAAAATCGTTGAGAATGTTTACGCCGACATCTGTGATGAATTCAAAAACATCTGAAAGGTATTCATCCACTTAAACTCATACATATTATTCAAACTGTGAAAGAAAATCCAGTGTAAATTGAACATTACCAATCAAGTAAGTCTCATCCATAGCTTGCAGATCATCAAATGGCAATAGATCAAAAGGATGCCTCACAAAACCATCTGATTTCACCGAAGATCTTCTAGCAGTGGTGTGACCATGAAAATGAATGATGTAAGCACTATTTCCAATAATCGGATATTCTTCTGTATTTGGATCTCCGATCTTCCTCACTAATCCCTTTTGCTATTTAATCAGACTTTGTACAAAGTTCTGAAGCAAACTCATTGCTAGACTGTTGAAATTTTTAAAGAAATCACTGAAGAAAATCAGAGAGTCCAACTATGTTGAACATCATTTGTCAATATTAAAAAACGAAAAATGCTGTGGACTTTAGGCTTTACTGTTTTGACTATAGAGTTCACAACAGTCTTTGTTTGTCAATATTGACATCTGATGTTCCAAGTTTGTTATGCGATATATACTATACCCGATAAACATGAAAATAAAATGTCAGAGTTAATTAATACAAAACCTGAAAATGTTTAATCAATTCTTGTAAACTGTTAAGTTTACGACAAGGCCAACGCTTAATACCCATAGCTCTACATCGCCTTTTTAAAGAACTTAAACCAACACCAAGCTTTTTTGCAGCCTGATCAACAGCCATGTAAAAGTGCCGAGTGATCATCTCCCTGCTTAATTCCATGAATATTTAATATGGATTAGTGATATGTAGGATTGAAGAAACAACTGAATCAGTGGTCTTATATAAGCCTTACCTAGTCTTTGATATTCCCAGCAGTTACTAAAAGGTTATGTAACTTCTGGTCACTCATAAAGCCAATTTACTCATCCATAATGACACATAAGTAACTATAGAAAAGAAGTTTGATTACTAAAGTTGTATGCAGTTCTGTATTTATTGTGATTGTGGGAAGGGTTGTTTATAAAATGAAAATGTTTATCAAGCAATTATTGAAAAGTATGGTTTGATATATGGTGATGTGTGAAAGATCAAAATCTGTGTTTAGGTTAGATGCCTGAAATTCAAATTCCATTTTCAATTGTTTGAACTACTTTTGTTCAGTTTGATGTTATTCTTGTCGAATTTAATGTTGCTCATGTACTAATTTGTTAAGACTGTAAGATAAGAATATCAAATAGTTGTATGGCATTTCATTTGTTCAAAAAGTCAGTCTATTTTAAGAATTTAGAAATATTCAAGCTAACTAATATGCAATAGTTGGCTAGTATTCCATTGGTCCAAAGAGTCTTATTTCAGTTTATTTTAAAATATTGGTAAGTTCGAAGGTAAGTATTATGCAATATTGGCTGGTATTCCAATGGTAAAAAGAATCTTTATATCAGCTTATTTATAAGACACTTTTTCTGTATCCGGGCTTAGTTAGTGTTAGAAAGTTGGAAGGATTAAAGCTAAGTAACATGCAATATTGGCTTTCAGGTTATTTATAAGACATTTATTCTGTAACCGGGCTTAATTAGTGTTTGAATGTTGGAAGGATTAAAGCTAAGTAACTGTATGAAGATCTTATGGATTAATTGAGTTGGAAGGATTGAAGCTAAGTAACTGTTTGAAAGTTGGAAGGATTAAAGCTAAGTAACTGTATGAAGATATTTTATTAGTTCAAATATTGATTAATTGAGTTTATTATAAGTAACTGTATGAAGATCTTAAGAAAAATAATAAGAGAAAACTTTGTGAATAGAATTGATTTGATATTAATGAAATTATTCAATGAAATGAACTATAGAATGCTACTTATATTACTTATACTATTGCCTCTCTTGAATTCTACTTGATAGGTTAAGCTGATTGAATGAATAGAAATAACATTGCCTTGAAATATGGTCTTTACAGCCTCATTAAGATGATTTTTATATAGGTTAAGTTGATTGAATGAATAGCAATAACATTGCCTTGAAATATGGCCTCATTAAGATGCTTTTCATATATATATGATATGTTGAAGATCAAAATCCATGGTTGGATTAGATGGCTACAAATTGGGCTGATAGATACAATCTGTTCATTGTTCATATAGAAGATGTAGCATAAATTATAAAGCAAAATTCAGATGACATTCAAAATAGTGCATCCTTATTTTTCTTCCCTAAGCTACTGCTATTCAGCAAAACCTAAGATGATGTTATGATTCAATAAAGACACCAATTTCAAGCCTTATGTCTTCAACTGCTTATTCAGGTTCATAGTCGCTAACATCATGTCTGCAAAAGTTTGAAAAAATACATTCATTTAGATATTTGTAGCAATTTCAAATTAGTTGTAAAACTTTGGTTGGGATGTTACCGCTTTGTTTTCTTTTTGGTTACAACCTCGGAATCACAATTATCATATTCCAGTGCCTCATTTCTAATTGGGCCTATTGCACTTTTAACCTCTGCATCAGATTTATCATTCTCCGGCAACTCACTTCCAAAAGGGCCTATTCCAGTTTCTAAGTCCACAATAGCATTGCTGTAATTAGACAATGACAAAAGGCAAGTTAGTACACCCATACTCATAAATAGGATATAATTATGCTAATATTTTCTATTATTTAGAAATGCTAGAAATATCGAAGGCTAACCTTTTCTCTGTTTCATCCTCTGAAATTATAGATGGAATGCACAATTCCGAAGCTTTGATCAATCTTTTCCGCTTAGGCTTCACGGATTCAAAATCGTTGAGAATGTTTACGCCGACATCTGTGATGAATTCAAAAACATCTGAAAGGTATTCATCCACTTAAACTCATACATATTATTCAAACTGTGAAAGAAAATTCAGTGTAAATTGAACATTACCAATCAAGTAAGTCTCATCCATAGCTTGCAGATCATCAAATGGCAAGAGATCAAAAGGATGCCTCACAAAACCATCTGATTTCACCGAAGATCTTCTAGCAGTGGTGTGACCATGAAAATGAATGATGTAAGCACTATTTCCAATAATCGGATATTCTTCTGTATTTGGATCTCCGATCTACCTCACTAATCCCTTTTTCTATTTAATCAGACTTTGTACAAAGTTCTGAAGCAAACTCATTGCTAGACTGTTGAAATTTTTAAAGAAATCACTGAAGAAAATCAGAGAGTCCAACTATGTTGAACATCATTTGTCAATATTAAAAAACGAAAAATGCTGTGGACTTTAGGCTTTACTGTTTTGACTATAGAGTTCACAACAGTCTTTGTTTGTCAATATTGACATCTGATGTTCCAAGTTTGTTATGCAATATATACTATACCCGATAAACATGAAAATAAAATGTCAGTGTCAATTAATACAAAACCTGAAAATGTTTAATCAATTCTTGTAAACTGTTAAGTTTACGACAGGGCCAACGCTTAATACCCATAGCTCTACATCGCCTTTTTAAAGAACTTAAACCAACACCAAGCTTTTTTGCAGCCTGATCAACAGCCATGTAAAAGTGCCGAGTGATCATCTCCCTGCTTAATTCCATGAATATTTAATATGGATTAGTGATATGTAGGATTGAAGAAATAACTGAATCAGTGGTCTTATATAAGCCTTACCTAGTCTTTGATATTCCCAGCAGTTACTAAAAGGTTATGTAACTTCTGGTCACTCATAAAGCCAATTTACTCACCCATAATGACACATAAGTAACTATAGAAAAGAAGTTTGATTACTAAAGTTGTATGCAGTTCTGTATTTATTGTGATTGTGGGAAGGGTTGTTTATAAAATGAAAATGTTTATCAAGCAAGTATTGAAAAGTATGGTTTGATATATGGTGATGTGTGAAAGATCAAAATCTGTGGTTAGGTTAGATGCCTGAAATTCAAATTCCATTTTCAATTGTTTGAACTACTTTTGTTCAGTTTGATGTTATTCTTGTCGAATTTAATGTTGCTCATGTACTAATTGGTTAAGACTGTAAGATAAGAATATCAAATAGTTGTATGGCATTTCATTTGTTCAAAAAGTCAGTTTATTTTAAGAATTTAAAAATATTCAAGCTAACTAATATGCAATAGTTGGCTAGTATTCCATTGGTCCAAAGAGTCTTATTTCAGTTTATTTTAAAATATTGGTAAGTTCGAAGGTAAGTATTATGCAATATTGGCTGGTATTCCATTGGTAAAAAGAATCTTTATATCAGCTTATTTATAAGACATTTTTTCTGTATCCGGGCTTAGTTAGTGTTAGAAAGTTGGAAGGATTAAAGCTAAGTAGCATGCAATATTGGCTTTCAGGTTATTTATAAGACATTTATTCTGTAACCGGGCTTAATTAGGGTTAAGTTGATTGAATGAATAGCAATAACATTGCCTTGAAATATGGCCTCATTAAGATGCTTTTCATATATATATGATATGTTGAAGATCAAAATCCATGGTTGGATTAGATGGCTACAAATTGGGCTGATAGATACAATCTGTTCATTGTTCATATAGAAGATGTAGCATAAATTATAAAACAAAATTCAGATGACATTCAAAATAGTGCATCCTTATTTTTCTTCCCTAAGCTACTGCTATTCAGCAAAACCTAAGATGATGTTATGATTCAATAAAGACACCAATTTCAAGCCTTATGTCTTCAACTGCTTATTCAGGTTCATAGTCGCTAACATCATCTCTGCAAAAGTTTAAAAAAAGACATTCATTTAGATATTTGTAGCAATTTCAAATTAGTTGTAAAACTTTGGTTGGGATGTTACCGGTTTGTTTTCTTTTTGGTTACAACCTCGGAATCACAATTATCATATTCCAGTGCCTCATTTCCAATAGGGCCTATTGCACTTTTAACCTCTGCATCAGATTTATCATTCTCCGGCAACTCACTTCCAAAAGGGCCTATTCCAGTTTCTAAGTCCACAATAGCATTGCTGTAATTAGACAATGACAAAAGGCAAGTTAGTACACCCATACTCATAAATAGGATATAATTATGCTAATATTTTCTATTATTTAGAAATGCTAGAAATATCGAAGGCTAACCTTTTCTCTGTTTCATCCTCTGAAATTATAGACGGAATGCACAATTCCGAAGCTTTGATCAATCTTTTCCGCTTAGGCTTCACGGATTCAAAATCGTTAAGAATGTTTACGCTGACATCTGTGATGAATTCAAAAACATCTGAAAGGTATTCATCCACTTAAACTCATACATATTATTCAAACTGTGAAAGAAAATTCAGTGTAAATTGAACATTACCAATCAAGTAAGTCTCATCCATAGCTTGCAGATCATCAAATGGCAAGAGATCAAAAGGATGCCTCACAAAACCATCTGATTTCACCGAAGATCTTCTAGCAGTGGTGTGACCATGAAAATGAATGATGTAAGCACTATTTCCAATAATCGGATATTCTTCTGTATTTGGATCTCCGATCTACCTCACTAATCCGTTTTTCTATTTAATCAGACTTTGTACAAAGTTCTGAAGCAAACTCATTGCTAGACTGTTGAAATTTTTAAAGAAATCACTGAAGAAAATCAGAGAGTCCAACTATGTTGAACATCATTTGTCAATATTAAAAAACGAAAAATGCTGTGGACTTTAGGCTTTACTGTTTTGACTATAGAGTTCACAACAGTCTTTGTTTGTCAATATTGACATCTGATGTTCCAAGTTTGTTATGCAATATATACTATACCCGATAAACATGAAAATAAAATGTCAGTGTCAATTAATACAAAACCTGAAAATGTTTAATCAATTCTTGTAAACTGTTAAGTTTACGACAGGGCCAACGCTTAATACCCATAGCTCTACATCGCCTTTTTAAAGAACTTAAACCAACACCAAGCTTTTTTGCAGCCTGATCAACAGCCATGTAAAAGTGCCGAGTGATCATCTCCCTGCTTAATTCCATGAATATTTAATATGGATTAGTGATATGTAGGATTGAAGAAACAACTGAATCAGTGGTCTTATATAAGCCTTACCTAGTCTTTGATATTCCCAGCAGTTACTAAAAGGTTATGTAACTTCTGGTCACTCATAAAGCCAATTTACTCACCCATAATGACACATAAGTAACTATAGAAAAGAAGTTTGATTACTAAAGTTGTATGCAGTTCTGTATTTATTGTGATTGTGGGAAGGGTTGTTTATAAAATAAAAATGTTTATCAAGCAATTATTGAAAAGTATGGTTTGATATATGGTGATGTGTGAAAGATCAAAATCTGTGTTTAGGTTAGATGCCTGAAATTCAAATTCCATTTTCAATTGTTTGAACTACTTTTGTTCAGTTTGATGTTATTCTTGTCGAATTTAATGTTGCTCATGTACTAATTTGTTAAGACTGTAAGATAAGAATATCAAATAGTTGTATGGCATTTCATTTGTTCAAAAAGTCAGTCTATTTTAAGAATTTAGAAATATTCAAGCTAACTAATATGCAATAGTTGGCTAGTATTCCATTGGTCCAAAGAGTCTTATTTCAGTTTATTTTAAAATATTGGTAAGTTCGAAGGTAAGTATTATGCAATATTGGCTGGTATTCAATTGGTAAAAAGAATCTTTATATCAGCTTATTTATAAGACATTTTTTCTGTATCCGGGCTTAGTTAGTGTTAGAAAGTTGGAAGGATTAAAGCTAAGTAGCATGCAATATTGGCTTTCAGGTTATTTATAAGACATTTATTCTGTAACCGGGCTTAATTAGGGTTAAGTTGATTGAATGAATAGCAATAACATTGCCTTGAAATATGGCCTCATTAAGATGCTTTTCATATATATATGATATGTTGAAGATCAAAATCCATGGTTGGATTAGATGGCTACAAATTGGGCTGATAGATACAATCTGTTCATTGTTCATATAGAAGATGTAGCATAAATTATAAAGCAAAATTCAGATGACATTCAAAATAGTGCATCCTTATTTTTCTTCCCTAAGCTACTGCTATTCAGCAAAACCTAAGATGATGTTATGATTCAATAAAGACACCAATTTCAAGCCTTATGTCTTCAACTGCTTATTCAGGTTCATAGTCGCTAACATCATCTCTGCAAAAGTTTGAAAAAATACATTCATTTAGATATTTGTAGCAATTTCAAATTAGTTGTAAAACTTTGGTTGGGATGTTACCGCTTTGTTTTCTTTTTGGTTACAACCTCGGAATCACAATTATCATATTCCAGTGCCTCATTTCTAATAGGGCCTATTGCACTTTTAACCTCTGCATCAGATTTATCATTCTCCGGCAACTCACTTCCAAAAGGGCCTATTCCAGTTTCTAAGTCCACAATAGCATTGCTGTAATTAGACAATGACAAAAGGCAAGTTAGTACACCCATACTCATAAATAGGATATAATTATGCTAATATTTTCTATTATTTAGAAATGCTAGAAATATCGAAGGCTAACCTTTTCTCTGTTTCATCCTCTGAAATTATAGATGGAATGCACAATTCCGAAGCTTTGATCAATCTTTTCCGCTTAGGCTTCACGGATTCAAAATCGTTGAGAATGTTTACGCCGACATCTGTGATGAATTCAAAAACATCTGAAAGGTATTCATCCACTTAAACTCATACATATTATTCAAACTGTGAAAGAAAATTCAGTGTAAATTGAACATTACCAATCAAGTAAGTCTCATCCATAGCTTGCAGATCATCAAATGGCAAGAGATCAAAAGGATGCCTCACAAAACCATCTGATTTCACCGAAGATCTTCTAGCAGTGGTGTGACCATGAAAATGAATGATGTAAGCACTATTTCCAATAATCGGATATTCTTCTGTATTTGGAATCACAGCAAAATGATTAATGGTATAGATGTTGCCTTCTTTCAACCTATTTACAAAACTGCGTGTTCTCTTGGACATGGCAGTACAATGCATTATGTTACCCTGGACCACAATTCGAATGTAATTGTTAGCTTATAGATAAAAGAATCATACATACATGTTTCATTTACTTTCAGGAAAACTACCTTGGAATCAGATATGAGAAAATCAGTACTAAGATAACGGCCAATAGCATCATTGACGTCCCATTTTCTGCACACCATGGCAACAATGGGGCCTGTTACATTAAGATCAAGCTGGTCAAGGAACACTTGGGATTCAGCCTGCACAACTGCCTTTGACATGGTGTATGAGAGGGTGAACTGGTGTGATTGTAAGGGCGTAGGCACACCTTATTTATAGGCTTTCGAGGCCTTTGGGTTGTAATCTTTGTAACTGCATAGCTCCATGATTTGTATTCCATTATTAATGAGATGTAAGTGGCACAATTATGAAGCAGGTATAACTACACGATGGTTCGTGTACCTGCAGTTGATGTGAGTTTTGTAACTCTAACATGCTTCTTATTCATCTTCCCGAATCATTGAATTGCATAATAAAGGCTCCTAATACACACTTTACACAACTCGAACCACTAATCCCACACCAATGTACTTACCCCGATGCATGAAAATTAAATGAAGGTACCGTCGCATGAAGCCTAAGCATTTATAAGGGGACTCAATCTTTTAATAGATATAGATATAGATACAAAACAACAAAGAGCCCCAATTTCAACTTTTCCCATTAACAAATAAATCTACTAAATAGCTACCCAAATATTGGGACCAATACATCTCTACTTAACACTCACGCACAATGTTTACATGCTCTTCAATTTTAGACACGTCGGCTGCAGATATAGAAAAATTAGAGCAAAAGGCACGATAATGTAACCAACTAGCCACATTTTGCTTTGTCGTGTAGCAATCTTTAGTTTTTCTTTTTGTGCGTATTTTGTGACAATTCTACCCTTCTCATTTATTAACACTCTTACTGACGAGCAGAGGCAAAATGGTCATAAAATAGGCGGAATTCAAAAGTTAAATTAGTACTAGTCCTAAAAAACTCATACCCCCAAAACACCACCATGGTTTTTTTGTTGAAAATGTGTGGTGCAAATAAGTAGACTCTCATAGTTATTGCAATTGTTTGGTATGCATTAATGAGAATCAAACAATGACTTTCATAGTTATTGCAATTGTTTGGTTCAAGATTTGGTAATCAAACTATCATAGCACACCTATAGATCCATTCCACTAGCGGGAGGTACCTATCATTACACATTCCAGTGGGCCCCATCTTTTTAATTGTCATCATATAGTCCTTTCACTCACTTGGATGGGGACCACTATTATCCATAGTGATTCTGTGTAGCATACCAAACGAAAACAATGGAAATGATATCTTTAATCCCATAACTCCCTCCAATCAAACTAATATCCATAGTGATTCCGGATAGCATACCAAACGCCTTCTAAAGTAAGTATAAAAACCCTCAACTTATAATAATAAAAATGAAAGAAAAGTGAGGAGGTACCTGAGACTCATAGAAATCAAGACGGTCACGAAGATGTTGGACTTCTTTAAAACGATGTTCATACAAAGCCATTAATGCTTCCTCTTCATCGTTTTCAATCGCCGTTATTTCTCCGATTACTTTTTCCCCCCTTTTTTTTTTCTTTTTGGTTTTCCCTCTTCAAATAGGAGTAAAGCCTTTTTGAAACGAACTGTCACGGACTTGTCTCTACAAGGTCTTTCGTGCGGCACTTAGTCTCGACTAAGCTCAGCCTTGCTCGAATACTCAACGATGTATGCAACTAAGAAAGCTTCAAAGAAAGGAACAAGTGGAATGAAAGGAAATGCTTTGTATTACTTAGAGCTTTACAAGAGAGTTTACAAGAGAACTTCTTGGATGCCTTCTTCAAATGAGGCTACATCTATTTATACTACTATGTACATGATTCTACCAAGTTCCATGAAGCTTCTATGATTTCCATGAGGTTCTAGATCTTCCAAGATATTCTAGAGCTTCCTACACTTTCTAACATCTTCCAAGACCTTCCATAGGGTTCCAAGATCTTCCAAGCTTATCCAAGAGAAGTGTGGAATAATCCGGAATCCCGAACATCCTTGAAAAATAATCGCATCGAGTAGGCGGGTCGTGACATCCTCCCCCACCTAAGCTCGCGACGTCCTCGTCGTGCCTTCCTCATGATACCTCTTGATCTTGTCCGCAAATTGCCACAATAAGTCTTCGGCCTCCCAACTTGCTTCACTATCGGGCAAATCACGCCACTTGATCAAGTACTCCTTATAGCTCGGCACTCCTCGTCTTCGTATCGTACGATCCGACAAGATCTCTTCAACCTCTCGATCGTACGAAGTAACAACCGCTGTTGGTGCCCGCTTGGACACTCCTCGTTCCGGGTCTTCCTCGTCTCCATGATAAGGCTTGAGAAAGCTAACGTGGAAGACCGGGTGAATCTTCAACTTGGGCGGTAGTTGAAGTCGATACGATACCTTCCCAACACGTCCAATCACCGGGAACGGGCCTTCATACCTCCGTATCAAACCTTTGTGCACCTTCCTTAGTGATTTGAATTGTTGAGGTAAGAGCTTCACCATCACTTGATCTCCGACCTCGAACTCGACGTGTCTCCTTTTCTCATCAGCCCACTTCTTCATCTTCTTAGCCGCTTTGTCCAACGAATCCCGGGCCAAGTCCGCTTGCTCGTGCCATTCCTTCATCGTCTTATAAGCGGTCGGGCTACTCCCCTCGTATGATGCGGCTAAGGCATTAGGAGTCAATGGTTGGCGCCCCATGACCAACTCAAAAGGACTCTTCCCCGTGGCTTCACTCCGTTGCATGTTGTAAGAGAATTGAGCGGCATCAAGAAGTTTAGCCCAATCATGTTGGTTGGCACTTACGTAGTGCCGAAGATAGAGCTCCAATAATGCGTTTACCCTCTCCGTTTGCCCGTCCGTTTGGGGATGGAAACTCGTAGAGAAGTTCAACTCCGTCCCCATGATCTTGAACAACTCCATCCAAAAGCGCCCCGTGAATCTAGGATCTTGATCACTAACGATCACATGTGGCACTCCCCAATACTTCACCACATTCTTAAAGAAAAGCTTAGCCGTATCGTCCGCTGTAACGTCGGGTGGTGCGGCAATGAAAGTTCCATACTTCGAGAATCGATCGACCACCACTATAATACTCCCACTTCCTTCCGATCTGAATTCGGCAAGCATGTGATAAAGTCCATGGAAACGCTCTCCCATGGTCCCTTGGGCGTAGGTAAAGGTTCTAACAAGCCTCCAGACTTCTTTTGCTCTATCTTGTCTTGTTGGCAAATAAGGCACGTCCGCACGAATGTCTCTACATCGTCCTCCATCCTTGGCCAATAATAAGTGCCTTCGACCAATGCCAACGTCCTCTTAATCCCTGGATGACTGGCCCACTTTGAATCATGACACTCTTTCAAGATTACCCGTCTAAGATCACCCCACTTAGGCACGTAAAGCCGATCTCCTTTGGTGAACAACATGTCTCCCTTAAGCCAAAATTTCCGAGTCTTTCCTTCTTTTGCTAAGGCCACGATCTTCTTGGCAAAAGGATCATGTTCCAATCTTTCCTTGATTCGGTCTTGGAGTAAGAATTGGGCTTGGGTGATTGCCGCAAAATCCGCCTTGCGACTCAATGCATCGGCTACCACATTAGCCTTCCCCGGCTTGTACTCCAATTGGTAGTCGAACTCGGCTAGGAAGTCTTGCCAACAAGCTTGCTTGGGACTTAACTTCTTTTGGGTTTGGAAATAACTCGTGGCAACGTTATCCGTCTTGATCACGAACCTCGAACCCAACAAATAATGCCTCCAAATCCTCAAGCAATGGACGACCGCCGTCATCACTTTCTCTTGCACCGTGTACGTCCTCTTTGTCTCATTTAGTTTTCGACTCTCGAATGCGATCGGGTGTCCGTCTTGCATTAGAACTCCTCCAATAGCAAAGTCCGATGCATCCGTATGTAACTCGAAAGGCATGGTCACATCCGGTAGTCTCAACACCGGTTCCTCCATAACCGCCTTCTTCAAACTCTCGAACGCCGCTTGGCACTTCTCGTCCCATATCCAAGCTTTGTTCTTCTTCAATAGGTCCGTCAATGGAATGCTATTGCCGAGTATCCCATGATGAACCTTCGATAATAGTTCACCAAGCCAAGAAAAGATCTCAACTCCGTCACCTTGGTTGGTGGTTCCCACTCTTGGATAGCCTTTACTTTTTCCCCGTCCATCATCAATCCACCGTCTTTGATCTTGTGTCCCAAGAACTCGACTTCGTCTTGGGCGAAAGAGCATTTCTCCAACTTCACATAAAGCTCGTTGTCCCGCAACACTTGGAACACCTGTTTCAAATGCAAGACATGCTCCTCCAAGGTATGACTATAAACAACAATATCGTCCAAGTATACCACCACAAATTTATCAAGGAACGGATGAAATAACTTATTCATGAGGGTGCAAAATGTAGCGGGAGCATTTATTAAACCAAAAGGCATGACTAAGAACTCGTAAGAACCATACCTCGTGACACACGTCGTCTTAGCCTCGTCTCCCTCCGCTATCCGTACTTGGTAGTACCCCGATCTCAAGTCTAACTTGGAGAAGTATCTCGCCTTTCCAAGTTGATCAAACAAATCCGCAATGAGAGGAATAGGGTACTTGTTCTTTATCGTTACCTTGTTAAGTGCCCGGTAGTCTATGCACATCTGCAAGGATCCGTCCTTCTTCCTTTGAAATAGCACCGGCGCACCATATGGGGCCTTCGAGGGTCGAATATAGCCCGCATCCAATAGATCCTTGAGTTGTTTACGCAACTCCTTCAACTCTGGTGGTGGCATTCGGTAAGGGGCTTTAGCTGGTGGTTTGGAACCCGGTTCTAATTCGATGGTGTGATCCACCTCCCTCCTAGGTGGTAGCTTCTTGGGTAACTCCTTGGGCATCACGTCCTTGAACTCATCAAGTACCCACTCGATCTCCTTCGGTACCTCCACCTTGCCCGACTCGTCATCCGTCTCTAGCCTTGTCACTGCCAAATAGCAAGGCTCGCTCTTGTTGTACCCTTTCTTGAATTGCATGGCCGAAAGGGTCTTCACTCCACACTTAGAATCCTGCTCCGTGCTAAGCATGCAAGTCTTTCCACCATCTAGGATACATAGAGAATTAGCAAAGGGCATAGGGAAGGCTCGTACCTTATCGAGGAACTCCAACCCAAGAACCAAATCGAAGTCATCCATCGGGACCACCGACAAGTCAATCGTCCCCTCCCATTCTCCAATCTTTGCCCGAACATCTTTGGCCACTCCCTCCATTGGCTTGGCCTTCGAGTTTACCGGCTTGAACGTTCCACTCCCTTTCATAGCGCTAATCCTTAGCCTATTGGCTTCATCAACCGACACGAAATTATGAGTGGCACCGGAATCAACTAAAGCACGTACCTTGATCCCGTTGATGGTTGCTTCAACATATTGTAGTCCTTTCCCTACAACTTTTGGCACCTCCGTTTTGGCCTTGATTGCATTCAAGATCCTCATCGAGCTCATGCATCCACCATCGCTTGTTCCTTCGTCTTCATGAGCAATTATTCCATTGAGGCTTGCTTTCTTGGGGCAATCTCAAGCTTTATGCGGTCCATCACATATGAAGCATCCACCGGTCTTGTAATTTGTCTTCAAGTCCTTGCCCTTTCCGGTTGGTGGTTTACGTGTATTATCATTCTTTGCTTGAGCGACTTTCTCTCCCCCACCTTTCTTTTGGTTCACCTTTCGATCCTTCGGCTTTGACGATTCCCTCCTCGTATTAAAGTCAATCAAGGCCTCGGCATGGGCAATAGCCGTAGCAAGGTCTTGAACTCTACGTCTTTCTAACTCCGTCTTAGCCCATCCTTGCAAACCATCAAGGAAATAGAAGAGAGAGTCTTGGTCGGAAAGATCCGGAATCTCCAAGACAAGTGTAGTGAATTCCTTGACATACTCCCGGATCATTCCGGATTGCTTAAGTTTACGAAGCCGACTCTTTGCTTCGTTCTTAGCATTCTCCGGATAGAATTGCTTCTTAAGTTGCGTTACAAAATCAGCCCAAGTATTGATAGTACACGTACCTCGCTCGATATCTCCATATCGACGTCTCTACCATAACGCCGCGGTATCCTTCAAGTATCGGGTAGCCATCTTGATCTTGGAGTCGTCATCCGTGATTTTGACACCTTCCAAGTATTGCTCCACCTCCCACAAGAAATCATCAACCGCCCTAGCTTCCCGCTTTCCCACGAACGGTGATGGTCTAGGAACATCTATCTTCGGAGCATGATGACTAGCTTCGCCACCCCCATTAGCCATGGATCGCTTGCATAGCACCACATCGGCTTGCAAGTCTTCGATGGTCTTATGAATCTTGGAGATCTCTTCTCCAAACTCCTCTCGCAACTTCGTAACTTCACTCACGAACATCTCTTTCAGACCAAGGATCTCACGCTTGAAGTCGCCACTAAGAGTATTGAGCATGACCCTAAAGTCATCCCTCATGTCCGTAAACTCGGATTTTAGACCTTCCAAGCCCTCAACTTGGTCTTTCAACTCTATCAACTCCGTCATGGATGTCTCAACACTTGTCAATCTCTTATCCAAACTCGCGACAACGTCCTTAGACGCACCTCTCTTTTTGGGGTCTTGACGCTTATCGTCTCGACCTTGCCTCTCGTCAAGAATCTCACTTCCACTAGCACCAATCTTCTCGCTTTCGTTTGCCATCGCCTCGAATCAACCTGGCTCTGATACCACTTGTCACGGACTTGTCTCTACAAGGTCTTCCGTGCGGCACTTAGTCTCGACTAAGCTCAGCCTTGCTCGAATACTCAACGATGTATGCAACTAAGAAAGCTTCAAAGAAAGGAACAAGTGGAATGAAAGGAAATGCTTTATATTACTTAGAGCTTTACAAGAGATTTTACAAGAGAACTTCTTGGATGCCTTCTTCAAATGAGGCTACATCTATTTATACTACTATGTACATGATTCTACCAAGTTCCATGAAGCTTCTAGGATTTCCATGAGGTTTTAAATCTTCCAAGATATTCTAGAGCTTCCTACACTTTCTAACATCTTCCAAGACCTTCCAAAGGGTTCCAAGATCTTCCAAGCTTATCCAAGAGAAGTGTGGAATAATCCGGAATCCCGAACATTCTTGAAAAATAATCGCATCGAGTAGACGGGTCGTGACATAACGCTCTTAAAAAAAGATTTTAGAACCTAAAATATCACCACTTTTACTCACTTTCACTCACTTTACTTCCTAAGAAAAACTGAAGAACACAACTAAAATTATTTTCACTTTCTTTCCTCCCTTTTACTCAACTTGAAAACACAGTGTTACATAAATGCTATTTTTGCACCCTATTATAATTTGACTTTACATTTTCCTTTTAGTTTTGTAACTTATTATCTTTTGCATTTTTTTTTTAGAGTAGTAGTAAAAGTTTTGATAAAAATAATAATAAATAAAAGTTTAGTTATTTGATTGCCTAATATAAAACAAGTTACTATTTGTGAGTTGTCATAATAAGAATTTAATGTTAAATTCTAGAAAGGTCTTAAAATGTACTTTCTGAGTCTCATATTAAGTGTTTGTTTTTATAATGCATAAAGTTTTAAAAAATATCACTAACTACATTCTCATCAATCAAATATTATATCTACCCACTAAAGTTTACTTTTGTTAGTTGGAATATAGAGTCGACAATTATTATGAGACATATCAAAATAGCAATGTGAACACTCAATATAGGACGGCTAAAGTAATTTTGAGAATCGGTTTCTGTTTTTTTTTTTTTTTTTTTTTTTTTTTTTTTTTTTTTTTTTTTTTTTTTTTTTTTTTTTTTGTAACCTATGATCTTTTGCAATTTTATAAAACTTTTAGCCAAAAATATTACTATATACAAATTTTAAAGTTATTTGTGTGCCTGATATATTTGGTTCTTGACGTAGTTTATTTTTTGGGTTATTAGCTTCTATACTATAAACTCGTAAATTCGATAAAGAGATGTTGAGCTTTTTATAATTCTCAATAAGAGTCTTGAAATGTAATTTTGAGTTTCTTATTTTTATTGTTCCCGAAAATTTATTATATTTTAAACTATATTTTTATCGTATAGATAAACATTATATAAAACCTTGAACCACAAATTAAGTAATTCGGGTTATTCTGTTCGGTTTTTGGTTTTACCCAGAAAAACAATTTAACTAACCGAACCGAATAAACCGAACAACCCGATAACCGAATCGATGAACACCCCTACCTTAATTCTTTTTATTTCAAGTTGATGAGTTACAAATGTATTAATAGTTGGCTTACATGTGTTGTACAATCAGAATAAAAATGTGGTACTACCCTACTACTTGATATATACGGTGCTTGAATTCGACTTAATTGACTTAATATGAAAAAAAAACTGAATTCATTAAGTCATATAAAAACTGTTTGTTTGTAACTTAATAGAGAAATATTACTGAAAATATTAAGTAATAAAATTAAGGGTGTTTGCATTAAGTTATATCTTAATTAAACATGACTTAATAGAAAATTTTAACAAACAATCCCTAAGATAACCATTTGTTGGTTTGTAATTGTTGTAAAGGTCACTCTTTAACCGTTAATTATCTTTAACCATCTCTTAATACTCCGTAGTCCGTATCTTACAAAGGTAGAGTTCTTTCTAAGCATCAAACACAAATGCCATTAAAAATTGGGCCCATGAAAAATCTTCGAGTCTGGTGGACTGGGCTAGTGGACTCGACCTCACTGGCCCAAACTTCTAATTGGTTTATATACGTTTCTTGCCGTGATTGGCCTCATAAATAACTACTGAATATTATTTTTCTTAAACAAAATTTATAACTTAAAAAGTGCACTAAACAACTGTTAAGTCTTTGCATAATCAAATGATCAAACTCCAAAGTACATTAAAGCATCAAATTTTTACATAAGTAGATGAAAAGTTTTTATTCGTCCATTTCAGAAACATTAGTCTATAAGCGAACATAGTTCAATCCGGACTTCTCATCTAGTCCCCTTGACTGAAACTTCATCATGTAATCTATTACCGTAAATTCTCTGAACATTGAGGACATTCTTCTGTAATAACCTTTTCAATAGGCCCATATATTTTCGGCGGTGTAGCCTCTCCGTGAAAAAAACATGCCACCGATGTTCTTGTTAGTGCTACGTTGCCAAATACTCGGTGGATCACGCTTTTGAACTTGTCATTAGATATGATCTGCATAAGATCGCAAAACAGCATAAACGTCACAATTCAGTTCATAATTTCATATATATCCTTTTTTCCATATATTTAGAAACATTTTAATATCACAATGGCAAGTGTAACAACCTGTCTCGCATTAGTATTAGATAAGGAATTTGAGCCTTTTATAAGACTATAGTTGTGGGCTAGCAATACCCTTCCACTATACTTTTTAGCTGAAATTCAAATGTATTATAAGCGAGCTAGTTGATTATATGTGTCGAGTGTGCAAATCCAATCCCACATCGATGAAAAGATAATCTCAAAGTACTTAACATATAAGCTTAGTGAGTGACTCCTATTACCAATTGGTTTTAGCGGTTTAATAGACCCTTTGCACTCTGCCTGATAGATTTTCTTAACAGCCATTATATTCTACTTGAATAAACTTCTAATGCCAGCAACTGAACCATGGTATGAGCTCGAGGCAAAGTCAAACACATAGGATAGTTGCAAGTAATTTTTACGCCTTTTATATACTACGAATACTAATTGGCTTAAATGGCTTTATCAGAAAATCACCTGAAGAAGATCGCCGATATTGACAACAAGAGCACCAGGAATAGGTTCAACATTGGCCCACTGATTTTGATGCATGACTTGTAGCCCTTGAACCTCATCTTGTAAAAGTATAGTAGTAAAAGAAGCATCTGTGTGCTTATTGAGTCCTAGGGTCTGGTCGGGTTTGGGGCATGCAGGATAGTAGTGGCAAGCCAAGCTTCGGCCCTTCTCGCATTCCAGCAGTTTTAGGTGGTTTGGTTCGAGCCCAAGAGCTTCTGATAGTAATTCAAAAAGGGTATCTACAAGTTTCATCAGATGGTTTAGGTAGTTGTTGAAGTAAAACCTTGTAGGAAGGTCCCACTTCTATGTATCGTCCTCCGGAGTGACTCCTTCGGACCTTGCGAACTGCTACAAACAAGAAAGAACCCGTTAGAAGGAGTCTCGAGGCCGGAGCCCCGGGACCACCCTCCGACGGTCAAGTCAGTTCTCTACTATATATGTAATTCTAGAGAGAGAAAGTAGAGAGAGGTAGGAGAATATGTGTATCTATACAACCACCAAGGGTGGTGTATATATAGTACCTGAGTTACTGTAGATGATGTCAGCCTAGGGAACATGTCTCCTTAAAACCTGGGTGGTAGATACACGCGCCCTTCATTCAGACGCGCCTTAAGTACACGCGCCCTTCACAGGATGAATGGTAGGGATGAAGGTACCGGATGAACAACAGGGATGAAAGTACCGGATGAACAGCAGAGATGAAGGGTATGGCCGAAGGGTATAGGGTGAAGGGTATGGCCGAAGGGTCCGGACGAAGTATGATGTCCGGACACATACACCAACATGTCCCCCCAGTATTGTAGTATCGGTTGAAGACTGATGGTGCAATACTTAGATAATATCTTTATGGATGAACGGTACGCGTCGTTCGGACACATACACCAACATGTCCCCCCCAGTATTGTAGTATCGGTTGAAGACTGATGGTGCAATACTTAGATAATATCTTTATGGATGAACGGTACGCTCGTTCGAAGACTGATGGTGCAATACTTAAATAATATCTTTATGGATGAACGGTACGCGCCGTTCGGACACATACACCAACATGTCCCCCCAGTATTGTAGTATCGGTCGAAGACTGATGGTGCAATACTTAAATAATATCTTTATGGATGAACGGTACGCGCCGTTCGGACACATACACCAACAGTAGTCAACAGTAGATTCTCTGCGCATAAATATACAAGTTAAATCTGTAGCACCCGAAGTACTTATGTATCCGTTTATTATAACAAAAATCATACATGGTTGTTAAGTAATCGCTGTACTCGTTAGAGTAGGCAAATAGGTGGGGTGAGACAAGCTGGTTAAAGTTCAAGATAAGTGCAACTATACAAGTAAGAACACGATTGTGTGTGCCAAAACACGCTGTGTAGACCCATTAAAACTTTTTATCCATTTTCAATTCTTAAATAACTGAAGTAGATATAATTACAAAATCTGTACTGTTAGTAATCTGACATTTTCTTTCTTAATATGAAAAATATCTAACTCACAAACTCCAAAAACTCGATTATATAATATGAACCTGCAAACTGAAGGGAGATGTTGAGGGTCAAGATGGTAAGCATTTAACAAGTCAATAATCAACGTGTCCCTCCAATTAGCTGCTCTCGACATGTAAAGATCATAGTTGCTGTTAAACTTCACCATCCTCTCCGGATCCCTTGAATAATACTCTTTTTTAATCTCCACATCCTGCTCATTAAACTCACGCACCCCATTCAGCATATCTTGAAGCACTTTCATCGGTACCCCATGATTAACCACCTGAAAGAAACCCCAGTTTTCCGCAGCATGTTTGACTTCTTCAACTATCTTTCTTCTTGAACCTCCTTTATCACCTACACCAGTAAGATCTATGGCAGGAACTCGTAAACTTGTTCTAGTAAGTTCTAGATCTTCGGCAAGTTCATCAGCTGGTCGTATAAATATTTTTGGAATATCGACAAGCCCACCAGCTGCAGCATCGATAAGTCCTTTGACTCCAGACTTTGCGTCATCAAATGCTTTTACTTGCTTAGTTCGATCATCTTGGAAGTTGTTGAGGATGTCCATTTGTTCTTGACCAAAACAACAGGTTGTTTAGTATCTACTATATATGTATAGAGTTGACATTAGCCTCTTTTTAACCAATAAGATCCTGAGAAATATAGTTTCCATAATTCCATTATGTCAAAATTGTGGCGGCTTTCATTACTTAACCAACTAATTACCTATATTAAAATTCCAGCAGGCTACCAACCAGTTAAACCTTTGACAGAATGATATTCTTAGTGTTTGACTCTATAATCAAGTGCATTTTAGAGTTGAAATGTATTTTGGGAGAGTAATCCGTGTGCAATTGTTTACGTAGAATTTTCCTGTTTACTTGAGACAAATTGCTGAAAAATATTCAAACGCAAAGCTAGCCAAGACGTATATATAGTACTAGGGAAACAAAGGATCTCTATAGGGTGTTTGGGGTTCTGTTTAGGGGTGGTTATCTCATTATCTGCGTTTTACGAGCAAGTTGCTGATATCATGGCAGAAGTAAGATGCTTTCTTGAAGTTGCAAGGAATTTGAGCACCAAAACTCCCTTGTTACCCTTAAGTTGATTCAAGCTCGCTCTCACTTTCCCTCGATTGCTTTCCTCCTCTGTACGCCGAATTTGATATATCTGCGTGATCTTGAGGCTTGTGATATTTCTTTTAAGTTGCCAAGATTTCTCAGCAGCTCTCTAACCTACTATTGGTGAAGTTTCTTCCATTTTTAGATACATATATTGGACTCCAATTCAACAACACTAAGAAAATAAAAAGCATCATTTTGTCAACTTGATGCAGAAACTTCCGTGTATGTGTTTGCTTCGATGGTCTAGCAAACTACAATCAATCCTAATGGGCATATAGCAGAACATCAAAACAGCAATAACTGAATTCCGATCTACTTTCATTACAAAGTTTAAAGATTCTCAAAATGAAAATCTTTTTAATCCATAAATTAAAAATATGAGAACTTAAATGATTCCTAGATATCACAAGATCCATTGGATGGCCAACTGTTAAAGAAAAAAAAAACCCGACAAACATAAAAAGCAGAAAAAAGTAAAAATTTGCAGCAGCCTTCAATTCAGTACAAAACTATGTCAAGAACAAATATATGTAACTCGATTCTCATGCTGCCTTTGATTTGGAATGCCTCTTCTTGTTCCCGGATCTCCTTGGAGTTGTGCTCTTCATTCCAATGAAAAACATCAGGGCCCCGAGTAGTGCCAGATTCTACAAAATTTCACAATAGTTAGCAAAAATACTACCAAATGTTAGAAATCACAAACATGCTATTAGCTGTAATAAGATTAATCTTGACTGACACGGCCATAACGAGTTTATGGGTATTAAAATGAAGAATCTGTCAAGTCCTTGACCTAACTGATTATGAACAGGGTCTTAACCAGTCCAGTACAAGGCCTTTTACACGCCTATGTGTCGTAAAAACAAGACCAAATCTATAGCTACCATCAAATTGACCATGACTCCTCTATGTACAAACAAAATATCACTGTAATACACGTCAACCACCTTGAAGTTGAAATTTGGAGGTAGCTATAGATTTATTCTAACAACGACCTACCAAAACAAAGTCGAAGACATATTTGGGTCTAACCTGAGTAAATTTGATAAAAAGTTGAGTGAATTCCTTCTTCTCCGTGTCATAGTTGTAGAAATCGTACAAGAAGGGAGTAGCGCATTTAGCCTCCTCGAGCATATATTGCCCATTTAAAAGTTAAATAGGCACAAACGGTCATATATTTTCTCTCAATTAGAAAATATTACAATTGTTTTTAAAGAAAAACTTATATATATATATATATATATATATATATATATATATATTATGTAGGGTCTCTTTCTTACGAGAACCATTTTAACTGCAAGAACTGCGAAAACCACCTTTTTACAACTAATAATACACAATGTACACCATTTAATGCTCCATATGATTTTGTTATTTTTATTAATTCAAAAGGGCATATTAGTAAAAAAACATTTTCATATTATTTTTGTTTTTTTATATAATTTCCGTTTTTTTTTTTAAATCTTAAAATTCGGAGTTGTTTTCTTTTTTTTATTTTTTATTTTTTTTTTTTTTTCTTTTTTTTTTATGGTAACATGTTTTCAAATAGTCATGGTGCATACATGTTTTTTTATACCTAATCATTAGTTATTTCAAAATCTCATGGTGCAAGCATGGTTTTTTTTCCCCAAATAGTCAAGGTGCATACATGTTTTCAGTTAGTCCAAAGTGCATATATGTTTTTTTTTTCCTTTCAAGGTGCATATAGCTTTTTTTATATAATGAAATTTATAACAAACCAAGAACATAAATGTTATATACAAACTTCGATATCGATTGAAATACAATTAAAATACAAATTTCTAAAATCATAAATACATGAATCTAATCGATCTATACACGTGAGCACTAATAGCCGTCAACATTTTTTCAAAAGTCGGACATACATGCACACTTGTAGCCGTGATCATTCTTGTAATTACACCTGATACAAAGAAAAGTACAAAAATTAGCAACCATAATATTATTAAAAATTATACATGTACATGAGTATATGTATGTTTTAGGAAACATACTTGTTTGGCAAACACAAAACATATATGTTTTATACGTAAACATATAATCCAAACATAAAACATATATGTTCTATAATCCAAATAAAAACAAACATTTACATGTACGAACCCAAATAAAAACAAGCAGTTACACTAATCGAACATACATGTTTTACTAATCGAACATACATGTTCACCCCAGTTACACACATGTTTTACTAATCGAACATACATGTTCACCCCAGTTACACACATGTTTTACTAATCGAACATACATGTTTTACACCATAATTCACCCCAGTTACACACATAACATACGCACCCAATGTGAACATACATGTTTTACTAATCGAACCCGAATAAAAACAAGCATTTACCAATCGAACCCAAATAAAAAACTCACCAGCCATGTTTACATGTACGAACATCACCAATCGAACCCAAATAAAAACAAGCATTTACCAATCGAACATCACGAGACATATATGTTTTTTTTATAAAACACATATGTTTTTTTTATAAAACACCAGATCTATAAATTCACTAAAAACCATATTATATCCTCTCAGATCTGCTATAAATTTTATTTTTTTATAAAATTAGGGACACAAAAACACTAAAAGCAACAAACTTTACACCAACCAAACCCTAAAATTCCATAAAACTATATAAAATTATATATAAAACTAACCGGAAAAAGGTCTAGCAGCACCACCAGGCCAACGACAAGAAGACGGAGTAAGCGGACGTCAGATTCCGACAACGACGGCTTCAACTCTTTCCGATCAATCTCAGGCGGCATCAATTTTGAGTTTTTACAAAATCAATTTCACAAAACACACACTTGCCACACCTTCAAAAACACACACACACCAATTGGTACAAATTGTCAATCTCCAATTTACGCACCTTTCGTATTGAGACATCTGATAAAATCAAGGACCTCGACCATCATTATCAACCAACAAATCAGAATCTATGATTAAAACTCTGATGTGGATCTGGCCAATACGTACCTTTCCTTTAGACCCGAACGTGGATCTGGCAAATATGTTCATATCCGAAAAAAAAACACCAATAATGATTGTTTTTCTTTATTATTATTTTTTTTTGAACTAGATCGAATGATTATTGAGGAGGCGGCAGTTAGGGAGGAGGAGGAATGAGCAGTGTGTTTTTAGGTTTTTAAGAGGAGAAAGGAAATTATTTTTGAGATATAACCTGCATCTTTTTTTTTTGCATCTTTTTAGGAGTGAACAAATGACTAAATTACCCTTACAGCAGTTACATCAATCTACCTTATCTTTCAGTTATTTACATAAATGGCACATTCGTTTTTAACCATTGATCAACTCATCTAATGGCTAAAAAGTGGTTTTCGCAGTTCTTGCAGTTAAAATGGTTCTCGTTTGAAAGTTACACTATATATATATATATATATATATATATATATATATATATATATATATATATATATATATATATATATATATATAGTGAGACTTTCTTGCGAGAACCATTTTATCTGCGAGAACTGAGAGAACCACCAAAAACATACATGCACGCCTTCAATAATTGTATTTTTGCACATATGTTCTAAAAACAACATATATGTTTTTAAAAAAACATAGTTGTTCTAAAGAATTTGATAAGAAATTGGAAATACAATATTTTTCTTTGAAGGTGTGCATGTATGTTCTTATAAGGCGTGCAACGACAATATTGCGGCCTTGTGTAAGGTTTTTGTGAAAAAAGAGGATGAGTTCATGATGATATTGAAAAAATAGGTGGATACTTACGATTATTGATGATTTGCATGTATTTTTATTTTATTTTAAAAGGCGTGCATGTATGTTTTTTGTGGTTCTCTCAGTTCTCGCAGATAAAATGGTTCTCGTAAGAAAGTCCCCCTATATATATATATATATATATATATATATATATATATATATATATATATATATATATATATATATATATATATATATATATATAAATGACGTGTTACGTTTGAGGAATTTATTTCATCGTTTTGGGTCTTTTCTAAAGCGATTCGTATAACATGCGCCCGTTTGGCCCGTGCCCGTTTAGCCCGTGCCCGTTTAGCCCATGGCCCGTGCCCTAGCTCTAGTGTTGTATTATGTATGTTTTGGCAGCTAGATGATGGGTACTTATGTTTTAGCGTACAATACTTTTGGTGCTTTAAGCATAATTGAATAGATGCAGGGCGGAGCCAGAAAGTTTTGTTCGCGGGGCATATTTTGATAAATTTTAGAAACTACACTAAAAATTGGTTCTTAGCGGGGGCAAATTACAAAAAAAGCCAAATATTTTAAAACATTAACACTATAATTGTTTCGCTAGGGGGGCACGTGCCCTTTGTGCCCCCCTCCTATCTCCGCCCATGGATGCAGATCAAATAGCGACGATAGTCACAAAAATTTAAGAAAAAAGGTTTCTAACTCATTTTTTTGATGCTAGTTCACGGCTTGTCACATTTTACTATTGTCAACACTCAATTTTTAATTTTCCTATTCAATCGTCAAAGTGTCTAATTCTGTCTATTGTAGGCACAGTTAAGAAATGTAATGATGTGGCAACAATTAATCATTTAGTGATCCGCTAAGTGCAGGCAATTTTGTCATTTCACGCTCTTCATCTTCTTTTATCTATCTTCTTGTTGAATCTTAGCGCTCGTTTGGTTTGTACATCGGTTTAGGATTAGGATTTGGTTTTGAATTTGAATTGGGATTAGGATTTGAATTTAAACTTGATGTAAGAAAGAGAAAGAAACGATAAAATAAAATAAATAAGAGTGAAAAATATATTATTTAATATATGACAATTAGTTTATACGTTAGTAACAAAATAAAATATTTATTTTTTAACATAAAAACATTATAAATAAATACATACGCTCGGTTGGGTCCACACAATGTTAAAAAAAAAAGTTGGGTCCACACAAATTCAAGAAAAAATGATAAACAAGCCTAATAAAAAAAACTTAAATATAGGCCTAAAACTACCGTGATGACACGTGGTGTAGTTTGATACATTTAACTAAAAATTTATGAGAATTCATTTGTACACTCATATTTTTTATTGAGACATTTTATTTTACGCATTATATACTTGTATATTATAATATGTTTTATCTGTTTGTACAGTTTAGTGTGCAAATCAAATTAAAGAGTGTGCAAATTAAATTATTTAGCCATCTCTTTTGCTTCTTTCTCATGACTGTTCCAGTCTCAACTACACCAACATGCGTTGCCATTTTTTGAAGATTTTGTTGCCATCCTGTTAATCTCAGAACCCGTATTCGAAAGGCATATACCGCTTTCTAATAGATCTACATAATATCTAGAGTTAATTTCATAAATTGTCCATGTGGTCTGTCGGGTTTAACGGATATAGTCCTTTTGCTGTTTTCTAACGGATCATCTCCATGTGGTTGCGACCCATAACGGTTTTAGTCCCTTGACCAATATTTTCGTTAGTTTGACTGTTAAATGCTTGATACGAATTTACATAACCAAAGTGTTTTATCGTTTTAAAGCATTAAAGAGTTAGGACATCACCGAGTTATAGCACTTCTACTTTAAATTACATGATTGCATAGACCAATTACTTTTCCACTGTCATCCTTGTTGACGCTCGTTACGGAGATGAAGCTGCAAACAGTTGATTATTACCACCAACTCTTGCTGAGGCCAACCCTGTTTCTCCTGCATATAAGGCCAAAAGTCAGCATAAACCCTCAAAATATACCGCAAAAGTTAACTGCAGTAAAAAAAATTTAAACAACCAAATCCCGCAAACTTTTGAACATCGTTATTAGTTTCTTCTGAATTGTTTCATCTTTTTTTCATCAGATACTAACTTTTCGATAATAAGGCGGTGCAAATGGCGGTGCATGTGAAGAGGCGGTGGAATAATGTGTGGATAAACCTTATTGCCGACACTGAGAATCAATAAATGTACAGACCTCAGCTAAAAGAGAAACAAACCTTTGGAGGGGCACGCATGGAGATAAAATGTTCTATAGTTCCACCAAGCAGAGCAATACCATCTAAAAAGATAAATGAAGGCTTGGTCAGTGTACACAACCAAAACAATTACACATCGAGCATTAGCCACACTTATTCAGATCTCAACAGCTGACCTCGAATAAAAGTTCCCTTGCCAAAATCGTCTAGCAAACATAAAGATCGAGAAGTAGCATGCCTTGAAAGTTGTTAACATCAGTCTGAGTATTCAGCACTAATTGTTTAAAGTTTGTAAAATAGTATTTGTTACATAAGAGATACCTTAGCATCATTCCAAGTCGATGTAGGTCAATCGTAAATGTGGATTGTTCGGCTGTCATAAGCCTGCCTTCCATAGCAAAAAAAATCCTATAATTTATCGTTTACATGGTCATTACTCGGTACCATGTGAGTGAAAAGCATTTCAAGATCCTTAGGATGAGAATAATGATGAAAAGTATCAAACCTGTCAGTTAAACCCACCTCTGCAGCAGCTGGTGGCACAAAACTTCCAATGCGGGCAACACAAACTATCAGTGCTAGCTGTATTTTTTACTGCAGCTTCGCTGATTTTTGATAGGAGTAACAGCACCAGTTTCCCTCCAATCAACTTTTAGCATACCAATTTTTTTAAACATTAAAAGAAAATAATAAGGATAACAATAACAATAACGATAACAATAATAATCGCCTAGCAAATACCTCAAATGTGAACGCACAAAATATATCTATCTTTCCTTTTAATCTTATCTCGTCTGTGTTAATCTATCAGAACTGACAGCGACGACCTGTAGAACAAATAACATGTTCTGTGATAACAATCAACATAGTCTAAGTGTAGACAACAAAGAGAACACATGGTATAAAGTACATCTAAAAGAAGAGAATACGGTCTGCGATTCGAAGTCTACCATCATCGGAGCACGAAGTGTCTCCACAAAATTTTATGCAAAGTTTATGAAATGTGTCAAAAGCAAAGTTAGACGATCTAACACCTATAGGTTGACAAAAACCCCATAACGACTGCATTTCACACGAATGAGACTCACCACTGGCATCAGCAGGTGGGGTCACAATCAAAAAGTATATATTGTATCATAGTCTAATGATAGGAAAAACCAACATAAACAATCTGAAAAGAAGCAAAATACTAATCATACAGGATTATGAGCATGTTGGAGAAGATAAGGACCATGCTCAGAAGCAAGACCATTAGTATGTTCCTTTTCACAGAAGCGGAACAAAGACGTAAGAACAAAAGCGCGAAGACCATGAGAATTTTATAAAAAAAATTTACCTAAAGAACACAATGTGTGAGCAACAGCCTCAGGAACACATTCCTGAAAATCAGTTTCGCGAGTCGAAGAGTCACAGGTATCAGCAGGACCTTTAGCTGTTTGAGCATAGGTGCCGACATCTTCATTGGAACAGAGCACCTGAGGCCGAAAATCAAGAACAACCGGTTCTGCAAATCGAATCGCAGTAGCTTTAAAAAATATTATGAAATGTGATTTTTTTTTTAAAGCAACTGTGAAACGGGAAACCGGAAGAATAACATACCTGCATGACCACCTCGTTGTAAAACATATCCAAAAACATCTTCCATAACCGGTGCTGAATGTGCGTTAACTACTGACGATGAGATCACCTCGAACCAAGATCAGCAGACACATACGCGGTTGAACTTGAGGCTGCAAAAGATATGTCATGAGAAACGGTAGTCTCCAGTAAAAAAAAAAAAAAAACTTGCAAACGAAAAAAAAGACATCCAACAGAATCTAATATCAGATTACAATAACACCATATATCGCGCGCAGATGTTGGCATTGTATGGTTACGAAAAGGTGGTTCTCGCCCCTCAAATGTATCACATACATGAATAATAACGGGTTCAACAAACGATGAGATCGTTTTAAAAGATATGTCATGAGAAAGACATCCAATAGAATCTAATATCAGATTACAATAATACCATATACCTCGCGCAGACGTTGGCATTGTAGGGCTATGAAAAGGTGGTTCTCGTCCCTTAAATATATCACCTACATGAATAATAACGGGTTCACCAAACGATGAGATCGTTTTCTAAAATATATGAAAGAATAACAGCATCTACAACACACTACCTTCGCAAGCGTTATAAGCTCTTCCATGACTAAAATCCAAAGTAAAACTTGAAGCTCAATCTCTCAAATCTCAATCACAAATAAAATGGGCAATTACAATAGATAAATGGTGTATGAATTGTTATTATGGAGATCGTTGATGTGCAATCCATGATTATACTAAGGATACTGAAATGTAGTGTACTAAGTATCAGGTTTTTATATTATCAGAAACTAAGGATATCGAAAAGCTATGTACATACCATAGTTCAGCAAAACAGCAACTTAGTGTCTATCTATTTTTTAGGAAAACAATCAGGTTGTTTGCGTAACGGTTACAAAACACTAAAGTTTATACTTTTTAAACACAGTTACCCGTAGTCGGTACATGCACCCAAGGAGACATATGTTTGTGGTGGACCTGGTAAAAAATAAGAAAGCGACTATTAGAAACTAAAAACAGTAGAGAAATCTGAGACACAAACATAAATTAGCGGACGACATACATACACAAACATCAGCATACAAACCTCGTTGAAAGATTTTAGAAACCGTACTTTGACATTGACGGTGGCGTCGAGTACGCGCTGTCTGTGCACTGAAAGAAGTTGTAAGAGTGGAAGTATTTGTAAATGATGAGGCAAAACTTTCAGAAAGAAACTAATAAAGCACAACCTTCTTGGGTAAATCTGAATCAAACTATTTAAATTGAACACACTTGCACAACAATTTGTCACAATATTACATTAATGAAATAATCTCCTAGTTATGTCATATTCATATCATATTCAAGAGTTCTCGAACAGAACTCAAAAGATTTTTGCACATACAAAGATCACCTCATATTTGAGGCTGCACTTGACGTTGCTGCAGCCACCACCATTTTTCTTCTTTCTGTTGGTGATCTTGGTTTTGCGACTCCCTTCGAGGACCTATTTACATGGAACATTTCAAAAGTTAGAAACCAAGGGAAAATCAGTCTGACATTCTTTTATCTAGTCAAAGACAGTGAAAGTACCCATACTTTCAGGGTAAGCAAGGCTTGTTGAAATTTGGCACTGGTCTTGGATGAGGCACCAAAGTCATTTTTAGTTGTTTCAATGGTTTCTCTTCCTCTATCTGCACATTTATATCGACCACATGTTAAATAAATCTATTGCGTTGAAGTATCACAACAAAAAAATTTATGCATGGAGAGTGTAATAATACCATCTTTGCAGACTCTGCCTCATCTCGGTATCTCTTGTACATCATCTCTTTCTCCTTGATTTTCTTGTCGAATTCCGCTCTATCCGCAGCTCCAAATACTATATGTAAATCAAATTCCTGAACCTCAGTCAGAGGTCTGCGAACTTTCTCACGAACTGGAATAGGATCCCTGCAATTTTGACCAATGTCAGCATCAACATCATGTACCAGATGTTATTAGTTGGATCTTAGACATTCTAAAGTGCATTACTTACTCTTTCAATGCCGATCTTTATATGTTTTGGCCACGCGCGTTTCCGCTAAGAAGAAGAAGGTTTTCAGCGCCTGTGCAATATACGAAGGTTAAAGAAAGATCTTTTTGTGATCTAGTTCACATGGAATTATGTGAATGGCAAGAAGTGAAGTCTAGACATGTAGCATGATTCAGTATTCCCATTACCCTCATTTTTCATCTTCCCTTTGTGGATTCCAATGCCCATCTCATCAGATAATTTGAAGGAAATGAACAAAAAAAAAAGAAATGAAGAATAAAAGATATAGGAGTGTCTACAGACAAAAATATACGGAGCTGCACAAAGTTGAAAGTTTACTCGTTACCTAAACTGACCGACCTACCCGTTTTCTACCTGTGAAAAAGAACATAGGAGTTACTGATAATAGACACAAACCTTGAGTTCTAGTATCCGCTGAAACTCTGAATGTGTTCCGTCGGGTATTAGTGCTCCATATGTATCTGCCACAGTATCAATGGGGGCCAGTATAACCTGTATATAACAAAGTAAGTACACATGTGAACAATTTTCTTTTGCAATGGACATGTGAATGGTTCAGTTACTCACCTTCAAGAGTGATTCCGCTTGTGCCGGGATCTTCATCGGAACGGAGCAACCGAGGCCGAAAATCAAGAACAACCGGTTCTGCAAATCGCATCGCAGTAGGTTAAAAAAGATTATGAAATGTGACTTTTTTTTAAAGCAAGTGTGAAACGGAAAACGGGAACAATAACATACCTGCATGACCACCTCATTGTAAAACAGATCCAAAAACATCTTCCATAACCGGTGCTGAATGTGCGTTAACTACTGACCGACGTACGTCAATGTGTCCAGCTGGAAGCATCGTTCCGGGCTCAAAGTCAAGAACAGCCGGTTTTGAAAATGGCACTACAGGTACACGAAAAACATGGCAACGTATCAGAAACAAAGCATTCAAGAACAGCCAGTTGCAGAGAAATAACATTTTTCTGATTTTGACCTACTATTTAAGTTATTTTAACTACTTATTTCCATGTAATTCAAATGGTCATATCTACGTTTTTTTCTACAGAACAGGTTTAGTGAAAATATGTTTTTACCTTCACGATACGCAGCCACATCCTTAGAAAGTGGACGGAACTTCTCTTGACATACCTGCAATGAATTAAAGCAACACACACATCTGCCCTTATTGTCAGTCAGTTCAAACCTCCTATGATGTATATGTACGATAGTTTACAGTCAATGCAGTGGTGCAATAGATTGCATACCGATTCAGGAGCGGAAAGCTTTGTAGACCTTTTAATAAGTCCAGCAGCCATGTTATTAAAATTTGTGGGCACTTGCGACAAATATCTACACCTGCATATGAAATGTGGGTTGCCTTTGTTTAGAATGTTTCTAACCGTTTCTCATTTATATCCAGAATTTCATGTAAATCTACACACACCTGCGTTTTATCCTTGGAAGTAACATTCATAACATCCGAAACCTGCATAACAAACAGGTATGCTAAAAGCAAAGGTCACCTACTTGTGGGTCTCTTCGATTCCATATTTAATGTAAATCTACACACACCTGCATAACAAAATCATGTAAATCTACACATGTATGCATAACAAACAGAATTTCATGTAAATCTACACACACCTGTGGTTTTTCGATTTTTTTGTGGATCTATTCGATTTCATTAGTCAAAGGTCACCTACTTGTTCTACCTATAAACTCATATGGTAAAATCAAAATACGAAAAAATCAACCGGAAAACAATAACCTTATGAAAAAGACCCACAAAAAAAAGCATCAGTAACTTAACTATAATGGAAACGAAGGTGCAAGCTTCACCGGAAAAAGTGGGTTCATTTGTTGTGTTACTTCCATCCTTCGATCATCATCATCTTCCTATCATCGTCGTTTTCCTTCCACACCGGTCGATCATCATCAGCAGTAGCAGGCAGCAGAGATGTGTGGAAATAAGTGGAATGTTCTAGGTTTATCGGCCTCTATTATTGACACGAAGGCGGGCTAAAAATCGAAAGATTGGACCAGGACATGAAAAAAAGCGGGAGCCCACAAAGAAGGTAGTAGCCCGGCACTGTAGGAACAACTGTAGCAAAACTTGACGCTAAATTATATATAGGGTTATTATTATTATTATTATTATTATTATTATTATTATTATTATTATTATTATTATTATTATTATTATTATCACCCAAGTCATCTTCTTCATCATTATTTCCGGCCACTACAGTGAATTTCCGACAACCCCAACCAAAACACCATCTTCAGTATTATTGAACAAACCAATTGTACACAAATACACAACCATGAACACAATTAAATCAAAACCCACAATAATCAACATAACTAAATCCACCAAAACTTATTAAAGCAAAAACCTTCAAATTCAAACACCAAAAGTGACTTAAATTCAAACACAGATTCATACACACACTAACTTAAATTTAGTGTTAATAATATCACTAACAATTTTATATCTCACGTATTTGAGCTAAGAAAAACCAACATAATCATAACCAAACCTATACATCCTTCCAACAATTCTCACCTTCAATTTTCAGATCTATTAAAAAAAAAAGTAAAATGACTAAACCCGTTAAACCCGACAAACCACAGGGACCATTTATGAAATTAACTCTAATATCTATATGGAGTAGTTTTAGTCGTGAAGCCACTCTAACATAGTAACATAAGATCGATCTCTAATTCATGTGTAATCTATTTATATATAGTCTCATGCACCCTCGATCATGTCTGAATGTGTTTCGCAGGAATGGTTGTGGCATGCTTTTTAAATACTAGGATGCATGGTTGATGGTTGTGATATGTTACCCATATAAGAATTTAGAAAAGATACACCCGTATAAAAGAGAAGCAAATATACACGAGAAATCAAAAACAATTACAGCATAATTAAAAGAGAATAAGATTTCTGCATCATTGTGTGAGAGATAATATACTGAAAATTAGGAATTTCATAAGGATGGGCATATTGGGAATAATAAAAGAGTTAAATGGATTTTTAATTAAATAACATGCGTCACTTTAATAGGGTTAGGTTCATTTTTAGGTTTACAACTTTAGGTCGATATATCCCACTCAACTGGTGAGTATTTGGAATAGTAGACATTTTTAGAAATATAATCCAAATTTCAAATCCAAACTTTAAAACAAATAAAGGTTTTAAACTTTGATTTCAAAAACCCTAGTAAAACCATCAAACAAACACACCCTTAGGGTGTGTTTGTTATGCGTGTTTTGGAAACAAGGAATATATTGATAAATTTTAATTCATTGTTTGGTAGATCTTTATAAAAAAAAGTAATGGAATAATCTTTAAAAACTCATTTCGTGCTATATAGATCACTTTTGATCCATTCAATCCTGACACAAGCTTTTCAACCACACAAATTTTCTCTTTCTTTAACTTTTTTTGCCTTTTTGTTACAAGGTTTTTAATTTAAACAACTAAATATATTTAAATAATTATATAAATTAAATAATTATTAGTTTTCTCTCTCATACTTTTCTTTCAAACCAATCACAAATCCAAATCCAATTCCAAACCCACTTACAAACCAAACGGACCCTTAGTTTTTCTTATAACAAATGTATACATATTATCCAGAACATTCAAAAAAAATAAATTTTAATTGCATACCCAAATAAAATACATAACTCAAATTTATAAAGTTACATCCGGTTATTAAATGCAGCTTATGAAATTAGACAAATGAAAAAATAAAAGCGCAATTCAAATATACTAGAGGAGTACCCGTGCATAACAACGGATTTTATAGCGGCAAACATTTATAATTGTTGTATTTAGATTGAAATGTGAATCGAGATTATGAGCAAAATTTGGATGAATATATAAAATACGAAAAAAAACGAATATAGACGATCAAAAAAATAAGATTAATAAATAAAAGATGACAATTATTACAGTATATAATCACAACTAATATAGTCCTCACAATAACATAGTTCACACAATAATCACAACAATAGCTGAGATGTGTGATGTGCCTTTTTCGCTTTATCACCGTTTATGGTAACAACCTTTCAACCCCTGCAAAACCAATAATGGATAATAATTGGTATTAAAACGTAAATGTTTATAATCATATATATTAGCGAGGAGCGGTAAAAGAGGCACCTTAGTTGTAGCATGTTCTCAACTCGAGATGCTTCCTTTTTGTATAAAACAAACACGAGGACCTGTTCTTGAAAGATTCAATACCCCAAAAATTAGCAACTCATAGAAAGTAAAATTAAAAAAAATAACGATTTCAAAACTTTTATATGAAAATAACATCAGAATAAGAAGACACAAATTGCTAGAAAGAAGAAACCTTCTTGATTTGTCGTATTTCTCTAGCAATGTAACTAAACACTCATCATGTGCTCGATCTTCCACGATCTACATTTCAAAGCAAAAAATATTACAATATTTAAACTCAAAAGTGGACTCTAATCAAATGTCCCATTAAGTAATAACATCAAATTGTAAAAAGATGAAGAAAAAAAAAAAAACCCCAAAAAAGAACAAACCTTGTAAACGGATTTCTTCGTCCTCAACGTGTTATCATCAATGGTCAAAGTTAAACCAAAAAAATCATTGCGAGACGATGATAGAGCAACCGCGAGATGGTGTGTACAGTCGAAACTACCAACTAAAAATCAAGACAAAACAAACAACCAATACCACAAACCGGAACTACCTGAAACCATCTAAACCACCGAGAGATGGTGGCGAATTCGGAAGATGGCGTCGGCATTGTCGACATTATGATTGTTTAGAGAAAGACAAAGAGGTTTTTGTGTGTGTTTTAGGGTTTAGAGAGACAAATAAGGTGTTTGTATGCGTATCTTTACTTATTAACCGTGTTATCATTTACCACATCTTTTATTTATTAACCGTGTTTTGTATATATAAAACTGCCATATATAAATGTGTTGCCTATATTCTCAAAGTCAACTCTTACAAACCTTGTTTCAGTTGCAACTTTTCAATTCAATTCGTGTATATGCTACTAGCTTATAAACCCGTGATAAATCACGGGTGGCTTATAATAAGTTTGAAATAGTCGAGTAAGTTAGCTTATTAAGAACACATATAAGTAAGCTTAAACATGTATATTTTTTTATAACTTGGCGTTGCTTTCAAAAGTTGTATAAGTTTGAACGTATATCATACAGTAAGACTATATCCATTGAATCATATAAATAAGTTCTAATACAAAATACCTTATTAGGAACACATATGAGTAGTTACTTCCTCGTTGCAAATATTAAACAAAAGTTCTAAGACAAAAAAGCTAATTATAGCAAACTATCATTATTGATTGTGAGATTAACAAATCTATAGTATCCCAATGTCTTTGGATTTACTCACACATACAACATTATGCAAAACACTGGCTGCAACTGTTGAGATTGCATTTGATATATAAACATCCAGCCTTAAGGGCTAACGCAACTCACTGCTAGGAAAGATCCATCGTTTATGGAGTCGTGAACTTTTCTTTACCTATTAACAGGGACATTTCAACCATGCCAATTCCATCACCACCGGCAACAATGCAACATAAACCATAAGGCATTGTAATATCTAAAAAATCAAAACCAACAATAACCATATATAAGCTTGTCCAATAATGTATTTAGTAGGTTTAAGAATCTTTTGGCTCATTTGTCGCATTTCTTTGTAGCTATTTGTAAGTTTTCTACCGAATTGGCACAATACTTGCATATAACAATAACGTTATTCGACCCGTGCATAAGTAAATGAGTCGGCATTGCCACATTTTGAATGATCAGGAAGAAACGAAAAAGAGAGAATAGGTAAACCAAAAATGTGACATAACATAGTCATACTTATTTAGTATCTTATTCTTTGTAGTTAAATGAAAATGGCCATTATCACTCAACAAAAGTGATGGTTGACTTGCGAATATACCTTATCAGTGTTCTCCATTGACAAATTAAGCTGCACCTCCAAAACCAATAACATTATTGTATAAACCTTCAACTTTGTAGTTTCAAATGCTCGTTGTTCCTTAATGAACTTGAATTGATCATGATAGTTATGTAATTACCATATATGAATATTGTATACAAATAACTGAAAATCATATCAATTAATAACCAGAAGAAAAAGAGTTAATTTTCTGGGAATGTATATAACTTATCATTATAATTCTATGTAGTGGACGTTTTTTCCTAATAAAATACAAAACTTTTGAATTTGTGCTTTTCTATGTATCCTATGGTCATTTTTCCACCAGCAAAATATACAGAAAATCATGATTTCAAAAGTTTTGTGATTTAAGTTGGATATATTCTTAGGCAATTAACTCAAACAAAAACAATGTGCATCAGTAGCTTGTGTTATCTGCATCGAATTATTAGCCCATTGTACATTCGTGCCACCATGAAATAAGAGAGAAAGTTGACAAAGTGTGAATACCATGAGCTACTGATTTATTACAAAACTTAGATGATAGTATAAAACATTAGTCACATACTATAATACTAAGAAAATACTAACAAATTATACTAAAACAAAAGATGAATAACTAAAAGCATAAGAAACGGAAAATTAATAATCCAATCTTCCTTGCATGAATATAATTACCATTCTACATCCTGTTGCAAACCCTAGTCATGAAAAATTATCAAGTCATTCTTTAATTAACAGCAACTATTATGGAATCATAAAAAAAAAATGATTAATCGGAGTTACCTTTCATGATGAGATGCGAACCTTATTCTGATCAATCATTTTCCATCCATTGCAAACCTTACTGAAATTAGAGTTTATAAAATGAATGCAAAATATATAAAAAAAAATTTAGTACCAGTTGATGGACCATAAAATAAACCATATTCAACTCATTTGTTATACACCTGCAAGTTAATATAGTATGATTTTGGATGCAATGTATGAATAGCATTCTAAGTTACGTAGCACCTAAAGTTGAAGATTGAGACTTAAAAGGAAACAAAAGTAAAGGTTACAATTCAATATTAATTATCTATTAACTATCCAGAATAAATGGCAAAACAATATAGAAGTTGTAACAAACTAATAAATGTCAGTCAAACAAATATCGAAATAAGGGTGCAAAATGTAAATGTTTATACGCCAAGTGGATTAATTGACGTGGCATTTATGACATGGCAAGGGAATACATGTGGCATTAGTGACATGTCAAAAATTCAAAAAAACCTTTGTTTATTTTATATATATATATATATATATATATATATATATATATATATATATATATATATATATATATATATATATATTATTCCCTATAATATTTTAAGATTGAATAGAAAGAATTGGTCAACTCTTATGTATGTATACACGATTAGATGTTAAGTGTTTTTAATACCAACGAGTTGGGTGACGATCCGCCGCGTTGCGGCGGGGCATTGTTTTATTTCGTTGATTATTGCACGGTATTTTTATTAAGTAGAAAGTAGGCCGAATTTTAAGTTTTGATTTAGTTGCAATTGCGGGTATTTTTTAGAAATTTTTGAAAGATATTTTTTGGAAAAGTACTACTTTTGCAAAGAGAGCGAACTTCAGGGGTTTTTTTCCAATTTTTAAACATTTTTTTTGAAAAAGGACAAATTTTGCAAAGAGTCGCCAACTTCAGGGGTATTTTTGCGAATTTTTTAAACTTATTTTTTGGAGAAGGACTACTTTTGAAAAGAGTCGTCAACTTCAGGGTATTTTTTCTCAATTTTGAAAACTTGTGAGTTGGGTTGGACCACTTATTGGGCTAAGGTATTGGGCAAGGAAAAAAAAAAAAAAAAAAAAAAAGGTGGGCCGTACTGTAGCACTGTAGCAGGCGGAGGACGACACGACACCGTTTCAAACGGTATTTAATATATATACTAATGTTATCATTTACCACATCTTTTATTTACAACTTTCAAACTTTCCTCATTTAAGTTTTTCAACATTTTAAGTTTTTCCACTTTGCTTGACTTTTTACTTTTCCAACTTGACCATTTTTCTTTTATAGGCGAGTACCCGTGCATAGCAACGAAAATTTCTAGCAGCAGACAATTAACGATATGCGATATTGTGTTAAGTATAAATCTAATAAGACATTACATCAATTAAAACGATTTGAAAAGAAATAGGGGTCTTACCATATTTGTTACACTAGACGAGTACCCGTGCATAGCAACGGATTTTCTAGCGACAAATAGTTATAGGTGTGATACTGTGGTTAAGTATTTGGTGTAACGTTTATACATAAAAATGAAAGAATCAAAATGTAATTGCATAAATATAGAACATTACATAAATATGGAACCGATTCATCTTCCTCACTCGGTTTCATCAACATTACCATATTGTTTTTCTTTAAACAAAAGTTTTAAGTGTTTAATAACTTCTAGTAATTTATAAATTTATAGGTAAAATGACCAAAAACAAAATTAACGAAAAAAAGGAAGAGACATTGAATGAAATGGGAGTAAAAGACTCATTGTTTGTTAAAAGGAATTAAGGGCATACATGCTCTTTTCTGAACCAGCTTTAGATAGGTCACCCTGCTCGAGTGCATATCTATCTGACCGCAAGCGAGAATCAGATGCCAATAAATTTGTTGGTGCGGTATCAAAGCTGTTTACTTTGTGAGCAAAATGTGTGTACTGAAATTTGTCATTCGCTGGAGCTTCAGCTACTTTCCAAACCTTCAAAAAGAAAACACCACGTTTACCACAAGTTCTGTATGTTCGACAATACCTTACGTGTTTTTTCATAGAAAGTTAGCCAATAAAATTACCTCTTTAAGGTCAGTGCCTGGAAGGAGTTCCCCTTCTAAATCACAAGGCTGATAGCTCAAAGCAGTGTTCCATTTACCAGTCATCAAAATCTTGGGTTCTTCAGCTGAATTATATACATATCCATCGACTTCATACCGACCAGCACTACAATATAAATGAAAATGTTGATTAATACAATAGGTTGAGTTGATTTGTTATAGCAGACAGTCCTACACCAGAAATGCCAATATATAAATGTCGTAAGTACATACCCAAACCAACCACATGGTTGAAAATATAGGACGACTTTGTCTCCTGTGGTCAAGTTGGTCAAAACCATCTCTCCAGGATTATCAACCCATGTCCTTCCAAAGATTAAGTTGTTGACTTTTGTGGGTGGAGGAGTCAACTCAAGGATTACTCCATCTCTCTTAAGCTTCAGTGTTCTGCAACAAACATTTTAGATAAACTTTATAGATCAGCATAACATACACATTGCACAAATCAAGTATCTTTCAGAAAAGTATAAGAAGAATTTACCTTCCAAGAGGATATATATCAAGTGAGTTGCCAAGAAACTTGGTCTTCACCTTTGAGGTTATATCGTAAACAAAATGCTCGTTTTCAGCACGTGCAGCACTTATTGGAGGGTGATGACAAACCTGGTACATATATAAGAAATATGGTTGAGTTAAGATACTATGCACACATATCATGAAAATGCTATAACAGGTGACATAATATCTCCTGTGAAGAGGTGTGACAAGATTGAGATTATAAGGACATTAAAAATTACCTGTTCTGCGATAAATGTAATTCCTTCATAATTAACCATTTCATAGGTTTCACCAAGAATTGAATTGAAAGGCTTCCACGTCCGTTGCAAAGCAAAATATACGGATATAAACCAGGATGCTGAAACAAGAAACACAAACATCACACGTTATTAAATGCCACTTATATACTTATATGTCATGCGTGTCATAAATAGACGTGTATTATTTAGGTACATCATATGGTGGCAATTCAAGCAATTAATATAAAAATGGTCCAGATTAGGTTGTAATCTGAAGATAGCGGATCAAAATTCTGACCAAAAAAGAAAAACATAAAGCAAACGGGTCGAAAGTTGTCTTAAGTGATTTCAAATGCGTAAAACCTCTTATTCCGTTTTAATTAAAGAATATATTCACATCTAACTATATGGTTTTTATGTAATCACATTTAATGCATTAACTATACATAAACTTCAAAAAAATTGGTCAAAAATAGGTAAGCCAGACAACCCTAACCCCACCTGTTTTGACCAAAATCTATTTTGACCCATTACCAACCAGTCAGAGTGTCAGATCCACTCATTTAGCCACCTTAACATACATGCATGTGTACACGGAGGGAATGTTTTGCATGCGGCATCAGCAAAGATGGATTTCCGAATATCGGGTGACTCACATAAGTGTGCATATGGATTTGTCTCTTTGTGTGAGTGATAGATTCTTACACAGCATAAACCATTCGCATGTGCGGATCCTCACACTCATCAGCTAGCTTTAGCAGGTGGGAATATTCCATCAACTGGGAAAAAATATCTAATGTATCTTACAAATAACTCAAAGTTTAAACAAAATTAGCGACTACAATCATATAGGTAATATCTGACAAACCTCTGGCATTTTCTGCAGCATTGTCATTGGCTCAAAAATGAGCACCGATAAAGTCACCATAGATGTAATATCAGCACCTATGTACTTCTGCATCATCTTCCGGTGACTCTCACGATTAATAACCTCTTGTTTCCATCTGCCTCGTTGTGCTTCAACTTCAGCATCTTCAGTCCCTCCTTCCGGATTAATAACCTCCAATCCCTCGTAACCAAGCAACCTACCCAAAAAAAAAACAAATCCACATAGAATTAAGGAAGTATATTATTTCAGTAACTTCTTTGATAAAACGATTTAGGAGATTCACGCATTAATATACATGTTATGTGACTTTCAACCCGTTTTACCTATTTAGCCTATAGAAGATAAAACATACCGGAATCTGAACATCCACAAGTAAATGGGTTGAAATTGGCATCTATAATTCTTTGTATTCACAATTGAAAATGGTTCATTCACAATGAAAAGATTTACGAAACCAAAGGCCTAAGGGAATAGAGAACTAAAAAAAAGAATGCTGTAGAGCGTTCAGTTTTAATTCATTTACCAAGGAAAAGGCTCATTTACTTATTGATGAAGCAAAAAAGAGCTAGTTATAGCATAGGGAAGGCAATTTTCAACACTATACCATAGAGCATGCAACTTCTATCCATTTTTTTACTTAAAATGGGCACAGCTGTGTTATTTTTCATTATTAACAAGTCGAACAAATAATATATAACTTCAACCAAAAAGACAGCAGACCAAACAGTTAAGATTTGTCCAAACTATTGAATGTATACAACCGCCTAATTTGTCTTAGTTATGAATATTTTCTGCATGACTTTTGTAATTACATTTAAAAAATTAATTATGTTGGAAATTAAGAAATATTTAGAGATCATCCTAACCCGACTCTCCCGTTTCCACTCATTCTAAAACTTTACCCATAATTGCTATTACCTAACTTCACCCGATTTGACCCTTTAGCCAACATGTCCAGCCTATTCACCTAGCCACCTATAAATAGATTTGTACATGTAGAAAAATTATACCATGAGACTGACCTTTGCTTACATCCATACCACGACCAACCGTATCCCTCGGATCTGTATCATCATGAGATAAAAAAGACTCGACGTTATCATCAAGAGATCCATCAAACGGTCCATATCAGCCTGCACAATGTCTTTATCATCCCACTGCAAAATTATATTGCCAATAAGAACTAAAAGGAAGATTCACCTTAACGATCTCACCACAAATGTTACTTCACACTCACCAATTGAGTCAATGGGGACGTAAGATTAGCGAGACCATCAGCACCAAACATCATTAAAGGCTTTGAAGAATTGCCATTATGCGGCAAAGCAGGCATTGAGATCACATCCCCAGGTGTATGAGTTGACGGTGTTGACGGTGCTGAACTTGGTGACGGTCCTGCAGTGTGTGCAGTTCCCGTACTGTTTGCGGGGCCCGAAGATGAAACAAGCTGCTTTCTCTTTCTTCCATTCTGCTTTTTTAAAAGCCTTGAATGTATTAGAAACCAAATGACATGGATAAATATTTGTATGGTTTTACAACAATAGTTTATTTCCTTTCGTGTTAATCTTGACAAACTAATAGAAATTTAAGAGGATCCTTAAATGCTTATTTTCAGAAAATAATGTGACTTGCTTATAAGCAAGGCATCTCAATAAGAATCACAATAAGTTATCAGTTTACCTGGGCACACTAAAGAACTGACCTGATCGTTTCCTCTAAAGGAGTTTGACATGCTCCCATCTCCAGTTACACTGCTTGTCCCTAACATCTCTTTCATGGTTTACAACTCCAAAGCCCAAATCATAACATCTACGCTATAAACTTCTTATTAACTACTGTCTACTACAACATAACGAATCATCTAATTAGATATTTAAGCATTTCACAGTGAATATAATAATTAAACCTTGCTTCAAAAGCCCACTTTTCGACTTATTTTCCTGTTTAAGAGCTTATTTTCATGTTCAGTGGGACTATGGTTATTGAAAATTGAGTACTCAATCAATCAAAACTAAAATTACTCAAACCAATTATCAAAATCAAAAACAAATAAAATAAATCATTGAAAGAAAACTCTAAAATCTACCATTACCTTGGTTCAACAACCTTCTTCGTGACGTGACCCATGCAACATCCATAACCTTTTAAACATAACCAATCAACAAAAAGATTAAATTTCCAAACACCTTTTTAAAACCTCAAAAACCCACAAATAAATTTCAAAATAACCAAAAGAAAAATAGCAAAACATACCTGTCAAATATCAAAAACCAAATTCAACATAGCCTTAAATTAAATTTAACTCGTGGTGGTTGTTGCTGATGGTGGCGGCGGAGGAGGTGGTGTGACAAAGGTGGTGATTGTGTCGGATGACAGCACAACGAGAAGCGGTAAGCGGCGGCTATAACAAAAACCCAGCCCCGACTACCTGAAACTACCTAAACCATCGAAAGATGGTGGCAATTACGGCAGATGGTGGGTGAGATAAGGTTACGATGGCGGCGGCGGCTGCTGTTGGTTTAGTGAGAGAGAGGTGGTGTGTTTTAGGTTATTGAGCGAATATAAAATCAAATATGCTGTGTCTAAAATATTTCTCTCTCATTTGACCATTTTTCAACATTTCACATTCACCTTTGACCATACACTCTTTATATGTAGTTAAGATTAGTGAAACTTAAAATAAAACATTACATCAATTAAAACGATTTGAAAAGTTGTCACATGCAAATCAAAATCAATTCTGCATATAAATATAACGAGCGGGGAAGCCCGCGCGTTGCGGCGGGTGAGTTTGTGTAAATATTTTGTGTATGATGGTTTATAATAGCGTTTGTTACGATAATTGAATTTTTATAGTAATAGTTATGGCTTATTTTTTTTGTTTTTGTGAGTGTGTGTAATTCAAGATGTTTAAATTTTAAGTTTGTAAAAATGGGTCCCGCGGTGTTTTTATCAAAAGAATAACCACATTGGCAGTTTTGCCCCCTCCGCCCCATATTTTTATTTCACTACCCTCATATTTCAATTTTCATTCTTAACCCTACACAAAAATATATAAACCCTAATAATAATAATATTTCATTTAACTATTCACACAATTCCTCTCTCTTTTCTCTCTCTCTACACCGCCGGTTGCCCAACCTCCGGCGACACCTTGTTCTCCGGCCAACTTCCGGCGACCACCGTGCCGGAAATTTTCCCGGCGACCTTTTTTCTTTGCCGAATCGATAGATCGGCTTATTTATTCCATTTCTGGAGATTTTGAGCCTTCGGCTCCCACCACAACACCACCCACGCGCCACTACCGTTCCTGCCTTCATCACCGAGCCACCACCGTACACCCCGCCACCTTCTTCTTTCGGTAAAAACCCCTCACGCGCTTTATTTTTCTCATTTTTAATAATATTTTTCAAACCCTAATTTCTATTTTCTTTTAAATCCGATTAATAAAATGTTTTATTAATAAAAATAGTTTTAAAAACTTGTTAAAACCCCTCGTGTGGAAAACCCTCCCCCTTCCCCTTCTCGTTGACCCAGTTGACTCAGTCAACTCGTCTACTCGCCGAGTCAACTCGGTGAGGGTTTGTGTATTTTGATTATTTTGATGTTCTTATGTTCATCTCTTGTTGTTGTGTTGTTGTTATTTAAATGTTGTTTATATTTGAGGTCCGGTTGGGTTTGTTGTCTCGGCAGTCAAGGAAAGGCCAAGCCGTGACTCACGGCGAGTCACGGCGAGGCGAGGTGATGTTTAGGATTAGTTAGTGATGTAGTTTTGGGTTGGTTTTAAACCTGTGAATGCGGCTTTGGATTATTTATGTCGATTTGAATATTTTGATAAAAAAGGTAATATAAGTAGTGTTAGGATTAAAGATAGTGTTGTCGAGTTTGTGGTTGTCAATTTGAATATTGTTGCGTTGGGATTATGGTGGCACGATGGAGGCCATGGTGGTGGTGACAGCCATGGAGGATGTGGTGATACTGCTGGTTGTCGATCAAACAGAGGGAGGGCAATTGAGATGGAGAGAGAGACAAAAAAAACCATACATACGTGTACAACAAAATATCCATAATATCTCTGTAATCACTGTGTAAGTTATGCAAACCGGATTTCTGGGTTGGGCTAGTAAAATGGGCTAAATTGCACATGGATTACACCGACTACTGTATTTCACTGTGGAGTACTGTTTTGTACTGTAGATCCGTTCCCCATGTTTTAATATATATATATATATATATATATATATATATATATATATATATATATATATATATATATATATATATATATATATATATATATATATATATATATATATATATATATATTAAGTTATTGTATATTCAAAATATATATTTTTATTGTTAACAGTTTGGGACAAAATGAGATGTTGCAAAAATGTATGTATAGCATTGTTAGATGAACAAAAACGCTTAAAGGATTATAGGTATTTTAATGATTTGTAGTTACCACTTAGAAACACACTTGCCAAAAGAGTTTGTGCTGAATTACAAACATATTTTAATAATCCACTTTGCATAATGTATATCAATTGTATTCTTTGGAACCGAATATCGGCGGGTGTTCATTTGCCATGCATGATGAATATTATGACCCAAAATATAAAGTGTCCTCATTTATATAGAAATTGGTTGCTTGATTATATATTTTCCTAAACTAATGGCCAATTCTATTAAATCTGTATGGAATTATTAACAAAGTTTCCAACAATACAGAATTTGCATAAATTAGTAATCAATTTTATTTAAAGTGTATTAAATGAGTTTAAACCTTGCTTTTTGTAATTAACGTAGCTGATTTAGTCATGATATATTCTTGTCTAGTAATAATAACAACACAAAATATCACCCTAAAATATCACACAACATATCTATCCCATATTATTTTGATTATGCATATTGATTTAGACCAGTTTTCACATTTCCTGTCATGACATACAACATCTTGTTTTCACTACAACAAATCTTATTTTGGTTATGCAAATTGATTCTAGTACGAGTAACTTTATAAACCAATGTATCACAAAAAACATATATTGATAAGAAATAAGGCCATACTAACTATACAATCACTTACATACCCATGATTCCATACAACAATTATAATTCACGAAACATATTTTAACCTCTTACACTATAACCTGATGAATAAATTTACACCGTCATGAGACATTTATTTATTTTATGAATGACAACATTAACATCGAAGATTATATTTGCGAAAATTGATAAGAAAGTTTCACATATAGACCAAACTATATTTGAGTGACAGCTGTAGCGAGTTCTTTAACCAAGTCTAGTGTGAACGTCCGTTAAAACAACATTAGCTACAAGAATTGACTTAAGAACCAATACTGAATAGGTGACAAAATTCGATTCGTATTAAGTTTGCCTATCATATCTAAAGCTGTTAACCATCAGAACCCCAACTTGCACCAACAAAACCACGCTCACTCAATCCTAAACTTACATGAGCCAAAGCCAGTTTGACTGATTCCATTTGTCCAAAAGAAACCGTTAAAACTATACGACCTTGTGATCTTGGAGCACCAATTAACCTTCGTTTCAGTTACCTGCTTAATGGACACCGAGGCGACTATGCAGGGACTTTAGAACAAGTTTTTGGCTCAGTTATGAAGCCTGTCAAGCTCACACTCAGACGAATAGAAATGTTAACAGATAACAACTATCAACTAAAAAACAATATGAAGCAACAATCAAGCATACGCAAGCATAATACAAACACTAATATTACATCAAACGACTCCATATTATCATTCGAAACCAAAGTAGAGCACCATTGTCTCCAAAGGCTTAAAAGACTATAACATGTATCTTTCACAAACTAACAACCACAAACCATTACAACGAATTTCAATTCCATTTAATGTGTTGCTTGGGACACCAGGTTTAGGTATACGTTAGAAGTGATACCAATAAACCCAAACACAATGTGAACCCAAATAGATACCACTCAACCGAGCATGGGATGAAGACCTATATTGATGGTTCTGAACAAGTTGTGCTCAACCTGTGTCACTTGTGTTGTGAATGACTCTTTTGACCTGTGATCTTATACAAGTCACTTTTTAACCCATTTGACCAGTACAGAACTCACCAATTCAAAAAATCATAATTCTAGCATAATCAGTTTTTAATCTATTTGGTTGCACACATACCCATGATTCATCTGGCGAGACATCAGCAGCGACGGCCACTGCGACAGCAGGCGGCGGCCGAATAAAAAAAAATGCCAAAATGTTAAAAAAGTAAGATCTACAATTAAAATATACAAACCTATATAAGAAATAATTTTGCATCTCCATGGTTTTCGGTCGAACCAGAAATGATTTTGCATCTCCATGGATTTTTTTTGGGGTTGTTTATATAGGCAAGGTTCAATAATTTGAATTTTCCCGCTTGAAATATTGTGTGTGTGAAACAAGTTTCTTCTCCATAAATATGTTTCCTGAATTAGTTTGCAATTCCAAACGCATGGTGCATTCTGTTTTTAACTTTCGAAACGCATGTTGACTTTTTCAAACGTAGTACCTTGTTTTTTGCAATTCTGTTTTGATCTTAAATGGCTTTGTATATTACAATTTCAACATTTCAATTTCAACATTCCACAATATTGACTTTTCACTTTTTCAAGGGCATTATGGGCATTGATCAAAAATTAAGGATTTCACTTTTCCATTTGACTCTTTTCTCTTTATAAGTAGTTTAGATATATACCTTATTCTTGCAATCTTCATTCTTCTTATCCAATTTTGTAGTCTTCTCATTAAGTACCCATAACTCACTTCTTTGACCCTATTCTCAAACCGATTTACAAAACCCAAGCATGCACTAAAAGTCAAATTCACAAAAAGTGCATGTTTAATACCAAACTAATTACCAAACTAGACGTATAATATACCTCCATTTACCAATACAAACTAAATTTCTTCACTTTACTAAAACGAACCACGTCGCTTTCCAATGTGTCATACACATGCACACCACCTAAGACAACCAATAACCTTACAACACGTGTACACACGCGCACCTAGAAGCATGCGCCCCCCATATGCGCTTAGATTTGTTTTCTTTTGTGATGTTGTGTTATCCTCCACCTAATGCACTAATATTGCTTTGAATTATCTCACCAACACATCCATCGAATTAACTTCATTTCTCACCTATATTGCTTTCAATTCTATCACCAGCACATTTATTTTTGTGATGTTGACTTATCCTCCACCTAACCACTGATATTAAATAGACAAGCGCCGGCAGCAGGGAAAAGTCAACACACCCCCTATAGGGGGTGTTCGGCTATAATCACCCTTAGGGTATAGATATTAGGGGTTGACAAAGGTTGAAGAGGGTCCCCTAACCTTCCTTGTTTCTGCCGATTTATGGGGAAAGGAATGGGGGAAATTCCATAATAGTTGACTACTTGTTGGTTAATAGATTTGCACCTTGGGTTTTGTTGGCCAGGAGGGAACATTGTTGTACTTTACCTCAATAACCATGCCCTAATCCTAGGTAGTTTTGAGACAAACTAGGAGCTAAAGGGTTTTGGTTTTGGTTGTTTCGAAGATGAGCAGAGCAAGGACACAAGAGGACATGTGAAAATGGTCATTCTAACAAGTTTTAATTGGGTAATATGTTTGTCCAAAGTTTAATAAAGTCAAAAAATATATATACATGCTACTTATAATTTGCTCAGGGTGCGTTTTGGTTTGTAAATTTCACCCGGTCACAGCCCAAATCAATGGTGTTTGGGCTTGGGTTATGAATCTGAGCCCAAGCTCTAATAAGAGTGCGTTGGGTTTGGTTATGCACATGGGCCATAGCCCAGTTGGTGGGTATGGTTAGATTTTGTGCACATGGGCTACAAGCCCAAATCGGGTGTATTTGGTTTGAATCTATGTGTCGAAGCCCATAATGAGGATGGGGTGTTTGTTTGGGTTATGAGTCGCAAGCTCATATATAAATTTATGATTTTTACGAAGTGTATCTTGTGTCTCGTTGAGTTTAAAAGTGAGTCGTGGTGTCCCGGGTTGATACTAACGAGAAAAAAATGTATATAACACAGTTTTGGAAGCGTTTTTATATAAGTGGCATAAAGACATTAATGTGTGGATTCGAACATGAGTTTATTTAGTTATTGCCATAACTAATTGAGTGTCGGTACGCGTGTAGGGTTGTTTGGATGCAATGTGAGTTACGTCACATTGCTGGTAGACGAATATCATTCGTTGTTGTATTGTTTGAATAAAAAAAATAAAAAAATAAACGTGAAAATGGTTAATTAAACCTACATAATAAATTACTTCGTGTTTAACGATAATTAATGACTTGGTAAATTACGGGATATTACACATGAAGTATTGCTCATCTGGAGTGCTCTCACTCTTAAGGATAATATGGCAAAGGTATGTTTATTTTTCCTTTTTCTTTTTAGGGGATTACTTGTCTGTAATTGAAAAGTGTTGATTTATATGGTACACAATTACTTGATATGTTTGTATCTACTTGATTTGTTCTTCAAAATTCTTTTGAACATTTATCTTCTTTAAAAGAGTCATATCAACACAAAATTTCTTTTATCTAAATCACATAACTCAAAAGTCTCTCTTGAATCATAAGGAATAGTATTCCATCTAAACTCCTTTCTCTTCACTCAATGCTCAAATCAATATAAGGAAAAGGTTCCCTTTTTCTTAGTCATACTTATGACATTCATCTATTCCTATCTCAAAATTCCTTCAATACAAATAAATCTCCTTTCCTTTGCCTTTCATACAAACCCGTTGTCTAGAGCATTTAAGGATTTTCTCTCAAGTGAACAATATTTTCTAAACACACAAGGCGTTTCTTAAATTAATCGGACATATTATGGCAATACTTGAGTTATCGTCAAATATTTAACTTGAGGAATCTTATGTGACATCAAAAGGTTGATCTTTCATAACGCATAATGAATCCCCGCGTCATGATTAGCAAAATTAATAGTGCGCTAGGATATTTATAAAAACCAAAAAACTCTTCTACGACTGCTATAATACCGGATCCCTCCATCTTAAGGGGCCGGATCCCTTTCTTAAAGGATTCGGCAGAACCGGCAGTACAGAAAAACAAATTATATTACAGCCCCTCATTTTTCTTATCCTCCCATCAAAATAAAACATAAATATACTGCTCTCTTAGGACTCAATCCTCTCAGCTCAATTCTTCGATCATCCTTGTAAGTAATTGTCCTCCTCTACACTCAACTTTTTAATGTATCTTCGCAAATTAATTCGAGTAGGAATAGGTTAATCATCCCTAAAAATTCATGTTCTCATAATTAGACATTGGGAATGATATCCACATTTAAACATCATAAACGAAAATTAGCATTGTTAACATAAGTAAAAACTTTACACTAAATCACTTGATTAATTATAATAAAAAGAAACATTTCCTTCTATTCATCATAATGTTTAATCAACTTGTATATGTCTCAAGATGCCACACATTTATGATTTCGATCATCATGCAACCAACGCCTATATTCCAAAAATATCATTAGAACCTTACACACCTATAGAGTTCGTTAGTGGATTCGAAAACCTTGAGTCACGTTATATTCATGAAGGTCGGGTCTTGGATCCTTCTATAATTTTTCAGAGAGAGATTAAAAGAAGTTTTCGAGCTATTAACTTTGACTATCTACTTACAATTAACGAACGAATTTGTCCATGTTTCATTTTAGAATTCTTCCGCGATATTAGTCTCGTACGCAACGAGGATCGTTCCCTCTCACTTTGGTTTTGCATTCAAAACTATAAGTTCTTCATGCCTCTCGAGCAGTTCGCTCAAATTCTTGGGATTCCAAATCTCGGGCAATTTGGCTATACGAAATAATTCTCTCTTAAATCTGTGAGTCAAGAAGAAGACGGTCCATATTACAAATTCGCCCCGCCTGCCGAAGAATTAATCAATGTTGTTTGTAGCTCACCAAATGTCAGAGATCCTGACAAAATCCGTATGCTCGAACTCCGCAACTACCTTCAACCCATGGCGGTTATTCTTCGTGAAAATGTCTTGAGTCTATTAGGAGATCGTAAGTATTTACCAGCCTGTTGTGCTCACATGCTTTACTGCATTGAACTTCAACAACCATACAATCTTGCCTATTTCTTCGCTAAGCGAATCGTACATCTCAAGGATAGTCCAAACAAACTTATTCCTTACGGGATGTTCCTAACTCGTCTCTTTCGTCATTTCATGACAACTTACCCATCTATTCTAAATCCACAATACTATCTTGTCGACAAGATAATGAAACCCCTGAATGAAACTGATGTGGGATCGCAAGACTTACGCAAAAGGTTTTACTTCTCAAGGGATCTTGAGAAGTTTTGCAATCCTCCAGGCAGTGTACCTGATCGTTGCAGTGTAGTATAGGTATGTCCGGGGGATTGATCGTTCTCTAGGGGAATAATGTCGTTAGGTTGAAGTGTATGTCGAGATAAGTCTAAAGGTGAGGGATGATTCTTTTGGTATTTTTTTATGTTTTATGAAAGCAATTAAAATCTCGGTTTGAAGGGAAGGGCGGAATTAGTTGCTATCAAACTAACCCAAAAACTACTTATAAAATAAAATTAAAATTAAACTAATAACAAGAAAAGATAAATTGTGGTAACTCTTATGGTGAGACAAACGTGTTTACTTAGACTTCACTACTCCCTAGTTATCTCTTACTGATTCATTGAATTGCCACGTCCTTATTTTAGTTGAAGCGTTGTATTCCTTAATATCGATCGTGGGGTGGTGCCGAAGTCCCCAACTCTATGAGTATTAGTCTCCCCTAAAACCCTTAAAGTCTATTAAGTTTTCTAGGATCAACAAGCCGCAACTCACACAATAAATACAACGAGAAAAACCAATAGTGCACTCTACGGTTGTGTTGTTTAAGACGTTCAAGCTAGTTACATAATACATATAAGAGATCAGCCAGTTTTCTTAACCTAACGCGAGGCAATCAACTAAACAACAGACAACAAATTAGTATTCAACAACTAGGTTTCATTAGATCTAAGAAAACACTAGGGAATCTAAGCTAGCATGTTAAAGATAAGAGAAGATAAACACATAATCAAACAACACATAGACATATTGAATGATTAAATAGAACACTTATCTTCAATGAAACATGGATGAAAAGAGGCTATGAAAGCCTACAAATACAGTAAAGTTCGACTAGGGTTTAGTCCTCCCAAAAGTGTTCTCCAAAGTGTTCCCCTAATGCATAAAAAATCGAAAACTATACATAGATTTACATTGGTGACGGCGTCAGGTTATAGGTCCTGACGCCGTCAGCTCGCCACCCTTAGGGTTTCGTCTTGTGCAAGTCGCCGTTCTGACGGCGTCACCTTGTAATCCATGACGTCGTCAGCTTGTAATCATAAAACGTGACGCCCTTCTCCAAAATACACCTGACGCCGTCAGGTGTAAATCCATTATTGATTTCTGAAGTGACGTGTGTTAATTCTTCCAGCTCCAAAATAGCAAGTGACGACGTCACCACGTATAACGTGACGCAGTCAGGTCTTCTTATCTGACGGGTTCTTTGCGACTTTGTCGTTTTCTTCACTTTTTTGTCCAAATACGTCCAAAAAGCGCTGATTTCTAGATTTCTCGTCCCAAGTACCTAAAATGTAAAAAGAAACGATTTGAGGCAATATTTGATCATATAAACACGATTTTGGGCTTAAATGACCCCTTAAAAAGGTACCAAAAAATCCTTATCAGAAACACACTTAACGTCCTTTCTCATCCCCTAAATCATCTATCAATCCCATCCTTATAAAGTTATGATTTGAAGATACATGAATGTTATTTTAAAATTATCTATGTGTAAGAACCTTGTTAAATTAGTCATTATGGTCATGTTTTCTATGTCTCTTACCATGTATCATATTTGATCATATATTACTTCTGTTTGTTTCTTACTTGCTCCTATTAGTGTATCTTACTTGCATCTATGTGTAAGTGTTGCCTGAAGTGTTAGATTTTTTATTCGACTAATGAGGAAACTTCTACGAGCCCATTGTGAACGAATTAGTCTCAGAAGCTGGATCCCTCAGTTTTAACTAGCCGGATCCATTTTAGAAAGGAGCTTGAGGATCCGGGCACAAAGAGTGAAATTTTATATCACCTCTTATCACCCTCAACCTTTCTAACCTTATTACACTAGTTATCCATCTCCTAATAGTCACATCCGAGCTGACTTTGAGGTTAGTAGCTCTTTTGATCTCTTAGGATTACCTTAAGTTTTGATGAAGCGAAAAGTGTACCGCTTTTAGGGGGTCATTTAAGCCCTAAATCGTATTTATTTGATCAAATATTGCCCTAAATCGTTCCTTTTGTCATTTTAGGTACTTTTGAGAAGAAATCTGGAAAAGGAAGCATTTTGGACGTTTTTGGAGCATAAAAGTGAAGAAAACGACAAAGTCTCAAAATTATGCTGGAAAGTACCTTTGACGGCGTCAGGGATTGGCCCAGACGGTGTCATGGCTTGGCAAAAGAGGTGGATATGAAAATTACTCATGATAAGCCAGAGAATTTTGCATGAACAATCTGACGGCGTCACCCTTTGAAGTGATCAAGGTCGTCACGGCTTAAATTAAAGAGGGACGGCGTCAAGCCCATTTCTGACGGCGTCAAGCCTTGATAAGCCAGAGCGGATTTTGGAGCACTAAAGAGGGACGGCGTCAGGAAGGCCATCCGGGAACCCTAAAAGCGGCGAGGTGACGGCGTCAAGTCCTATAACGTGACGCCGTCAGCCCTTAAACTCTATATATAGTTTTGCAATTTTTTGTCATTAGTGTGGAACTTATTGTGTGTAACTTTGGAGGAGAAACCCTAAGACGAATTTCTGCCATTTTTAAGGGTTTTCATACCCTTGGATCTCCCATGTTTAATTGAAGATAAGTGATTATTTAATCATTCAATATGTCTATGTGTTGTTTGATTACATCTTGTTCTTGTCTTTTGATTAACATGCTAGGCTAGATTTATCTTGTGTTTGCTTAGATCTAATGAAACCTAGCTATTGATTATTGGTTATTAGTGTGTTATTAATTGTATTGGATGATTGTTCATCGATGTTAGGCTTAAGAAAACTGGCTAACTTCCTATTCGGTAACTTGCTTGAACGTCTTAAGAAACATGAACCAATGCGTACTAAGGTTTTTATGGTTGTATTTAATGCATGAGCGAATTCTAGTGATCCCATGTTAGGAGCTTCTTAGCCGGCTCGACATAGGAGTGAAGTAGGAGCTCATAGAGTTGGGGAAGTACGTACGCCACCCCACGATTGGTATTAAGGAATACACCCGTCATCCACGCAATTAATACACACTAATCAACTGGTAAAAGATAGTTAGGGAGTAAGGAAATCTAAGTAAACACATTTCTCTCCACATAAATTTCACGATCTTTTCATTTTTAGTTATTTTATTTTATTTGCATTCGTAGTTATTTGGGTTAGTTGACTAGCAACTAATTCCGCCCACTCCTTCAAACCCGAGATTTTACTTGCTTTCATAAAAATATAAAAACATAAAAAGAATCTTCTCTCACCCTTAGACCTATTAGAGTAGTTTTTCAATCCTAACGACACTATTCCCTGTGGAGAACGATCAATCCCCCGTACTTACCACTACACTATACTACATCGGTCAGGTACACTGCCTGGTGGGGTTGTAAGCCTCTTGAGATCCCTCGAGAGGTAAAACCTGTTGTAAGGTCGCAAAACCACGCATCAAGTTTTTGGCGCCGCTGCCGGGGAATAGTTATTGTTTAGGTTGAATTTTTATTTTATTAGGTCTACTCACTAGATTCCTTTCTAGTGAGATTTTTATTTTATTTTTCTAGGTTTTCTTTAGTCTATCTATTTTCTTCGTGCTTTTGTTCGTATAAGATTTTCATTGACTATTCAGTTTGCCATTATGGAAAACGCGAATCCACCCCTTACACCTGGCGAAGTAGCTTTGTTGCGTAGCCAACTTGAGAATGAGATTAGTGAGCTCAGAGAGCTCAGTAGAATGATTGATATAGAGCTTGATTATGCCTTAAACAACTTAGAGACCGCCATATACTCAGACAATTACTTAGAACGTAATAATCTTACGGTTGAGGAGTTGATTGAGAAAATTGATGAAGTGAAGGTAGATCCTAGGTTGGATGATTATTTCAATGAATACCCCACTAAGGAGGAGATTGCTTACTATAACAACCTAGTTGATAACCCTCGACCACCTTTTGTTAGAATTGACCCAAAGATTAAGAGGGGTGATCCCGGGAATGTGAAGATACCATGTATGATTGGGTACCAATACGTTGAGCATGCTTACATTGACTGTGAATCCCCAACCAACGTGATGTCCTCAGGCCTTTATAGCCAGATCATAAACACACCACTTGAGCCTAGGAAAGACCCCAAGTGCCCCGGCGGAGTTTGCAACTTCGTTGGAAGGGTTAAGGATATGCATATCCTTGTTGGGAATTTTACCTTTGTCACCGACTTCATGATCTTAGAAGATTTGGCAAGTGTTGTTGACTGCCGCCTATCTCGCGTGGTGTTAGGTAAGCCATTTATTGAAGCATCCAATTTAAAGTATGATCGTTTGAGAGGCACGGTTCAGTTTTCTAATCATATAGATAGGATCACATATAGGATGCCTTATCGGGTAAATGAATTTCGTTTTGTGCCTCGATTTGACAAGGACAACATTGGTGCGATTGAGGACATCAATGATGAGGATAAAGAAAAAGGCATGGACTATGTTTGGAATAAGAGAAGCCTTTATTATAAAGATTGCTTGAACCTAGGACCTAAATACAAAATTGATATGGAGGTTGTTAGGATGAATAGAGGGGCAATTGAGAAGCAAAACGGAAAAACGTAGAACCCGTGACTTTGAGTCTAGCTACAAGACTCGTTAATAAAGAAAAGCGCTTCTTGGGAGGCAACCCAAGCTTTATTTGCTTTGTGTGTTTAATTATTTGTTTGTTTGATTTTATTTGTTTCCGTATGTGTGTTTAATTTTTTATTATTATTGATTCATGTTCAAAACTAATTTGTGAAAATGCTTTATCTTGTTTTTAACTTCGTCTTAACTACATATAAAGGTATTTTGCAAAAGTTAAGTGTAAGGGAAATCTAAATCGGTTTATTAGAACAAATGAACATGAATCGTAATAATAATAAATTAACATACATATTTGTATTTGTTTGAGTCAAATGCTTGTATCGAGTCATAATGATGTTTTGCAGGAATTCCAGGAAGTAAGGTATAGGTTTTTCCAAAATTTTTCCGGAAACTTAACATGAGAATTCTGTCAGATCATTTCTGACGGCGTCAGGCTTTACAACCTGACGGCGTCAGGTTTTAATTTTCTGAAATTTTTGAAAGTTTTGTTTTCATAAAAAGTTTTTTATTAAATCTCTAACTTATAATCTCCAGGAATCTGCAAAATTATCATTCCACAAGCATTATATCCTTATATAGACTTTATCCCGCCGATGTTATGCAGGTTTTCGTGTTTGTTTTCTCAGGTTTAACAGGTTATTTTGGACAAGGAAATGTTTGTTGGATCAAGCTTTTGGCGATACTTTAGTCTTGGAGCTTCTACATTACCTTGGAAGAAGATATAACCATGTTGCCACATTATCCACCGAGCGAATCAGGGGAGTATTTGATTTCATTCTTTTACTTTATACTTTTACATTTTGTTATTTAAACATTGGGGACAATGTTCATCTTAAGTGTAAGGGGGGGTAAAGTACGATTAGAAATGCTTTCACGCTTGATTTTTGTTTGTTTAATAGTAAATGTGTAATAAAACTGAGAGAAATACCTGTTAGGGCAATTTTAGTGCCAAATTTAAATTTTTTTACAACATATAGGAGTGAAACTTTGATCTTAATGAGCGTCTCACGGATAGGAGTTATATGACTAGCACAAAAACCGTACCACTAAAAAATTTTCCACCCCCAAATATGTGAGGTTCGCCCCTAGAATTGGTAGGAAAAGCATTTATGCTATGATGTGTGTACCGGTAGCACTTAGATTCTAGAACTTGCGTTAGGACCATTCCAAGGCCACAAGTGAGACTACATTCATGTAGTTAGATTTACTACATGATAAGAGGCATTAGGATTAACCCATTGTTTTACACCTGTGTTTTTGTTATAATTACATTGGCTACATTGGTCAAGTAATTCTCCCACACCCTTTGCGTTGTACTCATTTTTAGTACACGATACCCCTAGTACACCCCTCAGAGCCTATCTTTTCGTTTCGACCTTTAAGCATTTTACTTAAAGGAAGAATTTGTTACACCCCACTTAAATGTACACCCAAATCGCCTTAGCCTACCTTGTATGCACTCATTTTTAGTGCATTATTGTGACAACATTTGTTTAAACCCAAGTTAATTATCTAATTGATTACATGGTTGCTAAGTCGAGTCATATCCTTGTACATATTGTTTTGGGACGATTGGGACTCATGGGTAAAGTACTAGTGTAATGGAGTAATGGGGAAGAACATCATTTATTACCCCCATATGTGCTAAATATTTTAAAAGTACTCCAAGTTTTTCAATTATCTTAATTCAAGTCATTAGAATAGTTATTTGTAAAGTTATGTAAAAGTTCAAGTGTAAGGGGAATGCAACGCCCCTATGATGTATTATTTTGGATGGTAGGGCAAAAGTGTATGTCAAAAAAAAAAAAAAAAAAAAAAAAAAAAAGAAAAATAAAAAAAAAAATGAGAAAAAGAAAAGTAGAAAAAACATACGGACTACCATCCCGTTTCATTTTATGTTTATTTTATGTTTTTGTTATTTTGTTTTTAGCTTAAGATTGAGCCGAGTCTTGGCTTAGCAACATTGTATAGTACATGTAATTAATCAAGATCTTTAACTCGCCACCAGTAAAATATCCCTTATCCAACAAAACCGTGTTTATCATATCCCTACGCCTAATGTTATAACCCATGTAAAAGCCCTCTTTGATAGTTTATCTTAGGTGCTTACGCCTAGTGGAGAAGGTTTTCGATCCTTGCCCAAGCCTATGGTAATCTATTTGCTATGACAGGTAGTGAGAGATATTATCCGTTTTCATTTATGAGATTTATTTTGATGACACTTGAGAGATGTGAGTATCTAAACACTACTTGTGAGGTGCTAGTTTGTAATCTCCGTGCTTATTATAATTAAAGTGGAACGACTATTTGTTGTAATTACTTTTATATTAGTGTTAAATGACCCCTAACTTGTATTTTGATTAGAATAAAAGCGCATTTGCTTGAGGACAAGCAAATCTCAAGTGTAAGGGTATTTGATGAAGCGAAAAGTATAGCGCATTTGCTTGAGGACAAGCAAATCTCAAGTGTAAGAGATGTGAGTATCTAAACACTAATTGTGAGGTGCTAGTTTGTAATCTCCGTGCTTATTATGATTAAAGTGGAACGACTATTTGTTGTAATTACTTTTATATTAGTGTTAAATGACCCCTAACTTGTATTTTGATTAGAATAAAAGCGCATTTGCTTGAGGACAAGCAAATCTCAAGTGTAAGGGTATTTGATGAAGCGAAAAGTATATCGCTTTTAGGGGGTCATTTAAGCCCTAAATCGTATTTATTTGATCAAATATTGCCCTAAATCGTTCCTTTTGTCATTTTAGGTACTTTTGAGAAGAAATCTGGAAAAGGAAGCATTTTGGACGTTTTTGGAGCATAAAAGTGAAGAAAACGACAAAGTCTCAAAATTATGTTGGAAAGTACCTTTGACGGCGTCAGGGATTGGCCCAGACGGCGTCATGGCTTGGCAAAAGAGGTGGATATGAAAATTACTCATGATAAGCCAGAGAATTTTGCATGAACAATCTGACGGCGTCACCCTTTGAAGTGATCAAGGTCGTCACGGCTTAAATTAAAGAGGGACGGCGTCAAGCCCATTTCTGACGGCGTCAAGCCTTGATAAGCCAGAGCGGATTTTGGAGCACTAAAGAGGGACGGCGTCAGGAAGGCCATCCGGGAACCCTAAAAGCGGCGAGGTGACGGCGTCAAGTCCTATAACGTGACGCCGTCAGCCCTTAAACTCTATATATAGTTTTGCAATTTTTTGTCATTAGTGTGGAACTTATTGTGTGTAACTTTGGAGGAGAAACCCTAAGACGAATTTCTGCCATTTTTAAGGGTTTTTGACCATTCACTTTGAAATTTGGCCCGTCATTTTGAGATAACTCAACGGTACCATATGGATAAACTTTTGTAACAGAGAATGGACCAGACCAACGGGATTTGAGTTTTCCCGAGAAAATCTTCAATCTTGAATTGAAAAGAAGGACTCGATCACCAACGTTGAAAACGCGGTTCTTGATTTTTGAGTCATGAATCTTTTTTGTCTTTTCTTTATAAATTAAAGAGTTCTCGTATGATTGATCACGCAGTTCATTTAATTCATTCATTTGAACTTTACGGTGATCACCCGCAGTTTGAAGATCAAAGTTTGCATGTTTCAAGGCCCAGTAGGCTTTGTGCTCTAATTCGATCGGTAGATGACATGCCTTTCCGTACACAAGCTTGTAAGGTGTACACCCGATGGGTGTTTTGTAAGCTGTACGAAAGGCCCATAGTGCATCATCCAATTTATCCGACCAGGATGCACGATTTTCTCCTACAGTTCTTTCTAAGATTCTTTTAATCCCCCGATTTGAAACTTCAACTTGCCCACTTGTTTGTGGGTGATACGCAGTGGAAAGACGGTGAGTTACACCATACTTTTGCATGACTTTGTCAAATTTATCATTGCAAAAATGCGTACCACGATCACTGATTATAGCACGTGGGGTTCCAAAACGGGCAAAAAGAGCTTTAAGGAATTTTACAACAACTCGGGCGTCATTAGTGGGTAAAGCTTTTGCTTCAACCCATTTTGACAAATAGTCAACAGCCACGAGAATGTATTTGTTTCCTCTAGATGATGGAAATGGCCCCATAAAGTCGATGCCCCAGACATCAAAGATTTCACAGACTTGAATTGCATTTTGTGGCATTTCATTCCGTTGTGAAATATTTCCGTGACGCTGACAAGCTTCACAAGTTTTTATGAGTTCTTGGGCATCCTTATAGATTGTGGGCCAAAAAACCCGGAATCAAACACCTTTTTGGCGGTGTAGTTTGGACTATGATGGCCCCCCGTGGGTCCAGCATGGCAAGCTTTGAGAATGTCAATAGCTTCCTGTCCGTAAACACACCGTCGGATGACTTGATCCGCACAGATTTTGAACAAGTAGGGGTCGTCCCAGAAATAATGTTTAACATCCTTGAAGAATTTATTCTTCTGGTGGGTCGACATCCCTTTCACTATGAAGTTACCCGCATGGTAATTTGCGAAGTCAGCAAACCATGGGGTAGTAGAATCTCCTCGAAAAGTAACCGCATTGAGTGTTTCGAGAGGAAATGTTTCATTAATTTCCTTTTTCTCGAAAACATCTTGGTGTGGGTTCTCTAATCGGGATAAATGATCAGCAGCTAGGTTCTCAGCTCCTTTTTTATCACGTATAATGATATCAAATTCTTGCAGGAGGAGAACCCAACGGAGTAATCTCGGCTTTGCATCTTGTTTTGCAAAGAGATATTTGAGAGCCGAGTGATCCGTATACACTACACATTTTGTCAAGATCAAATATGGCCGAAACTTCTCAAAGGCATACACCACAGCCAATAATTCTTTTTCTGTAGTGGTGTAATGAGTTTGAGCTTCAGTCATGGTTTTACTTGCGTAGTGGATAGGCTGAAAATGTTTGGCTTTTCGTTGCCCCAGGACTGCACCGATTGCAAAATCACTTGCATCGCACATGAGTTCAAAGGGAAAATCCCAGTCGGGGGCAACTAGAATGGGTGCCTCAGTAAGCTTTTTCTTTAATATGTCAAAAGCTTTGATGCACTCTGGTGAGAAGATAAAAGGAGCATCTTTTTCAAGAAGATGAGTCATAGGCCGGGCGATTTTAGAAAAATCTTGTATGAATCTACGATAGAAACCGGCATGACCCAGAAAACTCCTAATACCTTTGACGGTAGTGGGATGAGGTAATTTCCCAATGACATCAACTTTAGCTCTGTCAACCTCAATCCCGTTCTTTGATATCTTATGGCCGAGGACAATGCCCTCTTTGACCATAAAATGACTCTTCTCCCAATTTAGACAAAGATTGGTGTCTTTACACCTTTTCAACATGTTTTCTAAATTGGAGAGACATGCTTGGAATGAATCCCCAATGACCGAAAAGTCATCCATAAAGACCTCCATTGTTTTACCAATCATGTCTGAGAATATGGACATCATGCACCTTTGGAACGTGCCTGGAGCATTACATAAGCCGAAAGGCATACGTTTATAAGCAAAGGTTCCATAAGGGCATGTGAAGGTAGTCTTTTCTTGATCCTGTGGATCAATGGGAATTTGAAAGTAACCCGAGAAACCATCAAGGAAACAATAGTACTCGTTTCCTGCTAATCTCTCAAGCATCTGATCCATGAAGGGTAGAGGAAAATGGTCTTTTCGGGTGGCATCATTTAACTTACGATAGTCAATGCAAACACGCCACCCAGTAACCAATCGAGTTGGAATCAACTCATTCTCCTCATTTGTGACAACAGTTATGCCACCCTTTTTTGGAACACAGTGGATGGGACTAACCCAAGGACTATCAGAGATGGGGTAAATCAATCCTGCATCAAGAAGTTTGAGAACCTCTTGTTTGATAACATCGTGGATTTTAGGATTCACCCTTCTTTGATGTTGGACTGCTGGTTTAAAGTCATCCTCCATTAAAATCTTGTGAGTACAAAATTCAGGGTCAATACCCTTTATGTCGGAGAGTTTCCAAGCAATGGCTTGCTTGTGTGACTTCAAGACCTTTATTAGAGCAGTCTTTTCCTCAACACTTAAGTCTTTAGCAATAATGACGGGTAATTTATCATCACCCTCCAAAAATGCGTACTCAAGATGAGGCGCGTAAGTCTTTGAGTTCGACCTCAGGAAATTCATCAGTTTTCTCAACTGATCTGATTTCCTCTTTATGAAGTTCAACGGGAGGGAGTGGAGGAGAATTGTCCTGATTTAACAATGTCTCAAGAAGAAGAATATCTCCCTCCAGATCAATCTCAGCGTCATCAATCCCCTCTAGGAATGAATCACACTTGAGAAAATCATCGATCTCTTCCAGATTGAAATCACTTCCCTCAAACGGAGTGAGAGAAGGGGAAGAGTCGGAAATGCCAGGTAGAGAAGATGTGATGGTTTCCCCACTCACAGAATTATCAGAATAACCAAGAAACTCTTGAGAATACTCCTCTGAAACAATATCAATGACATCGATTCGGTTAACCGATTCAGAATCATAATTTGAGGAGTACCTCGAAGTTTGATCGAGGTTAAAGGTAACAGCTTCATGACCCACACGTAATGTGATTTCATGCTCAAATACATCTATGAGAGCACGGCCCGTTCTTAGGAATCCTCTTCCAAGAATGAGAGGAACCCTAGGATCAGCATCGAAATCCACAACCACAAAGTCAGCTGGAAAATGGAACTTTCCTACTTTCACAAATACGTCCTCAGCAATGCCAAGTGGACGAGATATTGAACGATCTGCAAGCTCGAGAGTCATGCAGGTAGGAGTAAGTTCAGGAAGAGAAAGTTTCTTCCATACTGATTTAGGCATCAGGTTGATGCTAGCACCAAGATCGGCCAAGGCATAGCATTCAACCATTCCTGGAAAGACACAAGGTAGTAGAAACCTTCCAGGATCTCCAAGCTTCTCGGGAAGCTTTTTCAAGATAACTGCTGAGCAGTTCTCATTTAATGGAGTCTTTGCCATTTCAAACAGTTTTTCCTTGTTGCTTAACAAGTGTTTGATTGTGGATGCAAACTTGGGCATCAGAATGATAGCATCCGCAAAGCTTATGTCAAAGTGTAATTCTTGGAAAATTTGGAAGAATTTATCCATTTGTTGACTAGCTTTTTCGCGGAGCTTTTGCTCATTTAAACGTGATGGGTAGGGAATAGAAGTTTTGGATTTAGGGTCTTCAACCGGGATTTCAGAATGTTCAAAGACAACTTGAGGTTTAGTCTTGGGTTTCGGGACAACTGGAGGCTGGACGTTGTTGGTACCTCCGTTATTAGTAGGAAGTACCGGGTCCTTAGTTACCTCAGGCTCACTTCTCACTACCTTGGGGGAAGAAGAAGAAGTGGTAGTGGAAATAGTGGGTCCCTCATATGAAACACCACTTCGGGTTGTGATCGCCTTAACATCGCCCTTCGGGTTAGCGATCGTGTTGCTCGGAAGTTTTCCTGAGCCCGAAGGTTGATCATTTAAAGACTTTTTAATCTCAGAGATCTGGCTGACCAACAACCTGTTTGTGTCCTCTTGAGCTTTCATGAACTGCCTCAACAACTCATCAGATGATGGATGTTGGGCTGGAATGGCTTGATGTTGATTAGGGAAATTTTGCATTCGGTTATTTTGATTATAACCTTGATGTTGAAAATTCCCTTGATTTGGATTACCATTTCCCTGAAAATGATTTCCCTGGTTGGAATTGTTTCGGTTAAAGTTTCCTTGATGTTGGAAACCTTGATTTTGTCCAGAATTGAAATTCCCTTGGTTTTGATAACCTTGGTTCATTCGAGGTTGATTTTGGTTCCGGTTTTGCAAATTCTGGTTTTGATTAAACCCGGGTGGTCCTTGGTAGCTACTAGCTCGGTATGGTTCCATTTGAGGACGGTATTGATTACCTCCTTGATTTGAAGTACCGGCTATAGCATTAACTTCAAAAGGACTACCATCGGTGGCAGTACAGTCGTAGTATGCGTGAGGGCCACCACAAGTAACACAGACTTCCACTTTCTTAACTTCAGCATGTGAAGGAGTTTGTGTGAAAGTGACTTTCTTTTGGCTTGAGAGAACCAAAGCTTGAATAGCATCCGTGAGTTTGTCAATCTTAGCATCGGTGCTAGAAGTACTCACGGGAGATGAAGTAGAAGGACCGGCACTAGCCTGAGAATGATATGGCTTTGTTCGTGCAGTACGGACCTTAGACTTATTTTCAATAATCGCTAAAGCTTCTTTGACAGTTCTGCTCAAAAAGTTACCTCCTGAGGAGGCATTGAGAGAATCTTGGTCAGATTGGCTCACTCCATTATAGAAAGTGTCGATTTGCATCAACTCGGTAAAACCATGATGAGGACATTTACGAAGCAATTCTTTGTAACGATCCCACGCGTCACTAAACGATTCATCAAATCTTTGTGTAAATTTGATGATTTCATTTTTAAGACTTGTCGTTCTAGACGGTGGAAAAAATTCGTTTACAAACTTTGTAACTAAGTCCTCCCATGTCTCAATTGAACGAGGGGGTTGTTTTTCAAGCCATATCCGGGCTTGTCCCTCGAGAGAAAATGGGAATAGAAGAAGTTTGATTGAGCTAGCAGGGATGTTCTTGTATTTGATGGTAGATGTAATCTTGTTAAACCATCGAATGTGAGCATGAGGATCATCCCTCTCAAAACCGTAGAATTGGCTTGAGGTTACAAGATTCAGTAACCCGGTTTTGAGCTCAAAACTCTCAGCTACTATAGCTGGAACAACAATGGCATCTCCATAACCCTCGATGGGTGCCTGGAGAAGCTCATTCATCGGCAAATCTGCCATGACGACAGGATCAGTACGTTCCTCAGATACGACTGATGGGGCAGAACGTCTACGACGCCTTCGAGGTATGTTTCCAAGCTCACGGAAAGGGCTTGATGACCTAGAAGAACGAGTGCGCATGCACTAAGATGAGTCTGAGAATCCTTTATAGTGGAGGAAACTCAGAAAAGGGTAAGAAGATTCTTTTTGGATTTTTATTTAAACAAAATTTTTCTATTAAAAATCAAGATCGAGAAAAAACACAAGTGAACTTAAACCAATAATCAACAGGCGTACGGTAGCTCTCTAACTGACAAACGCACAGAGTGGCGGAGAAGCAAAGGTGGGCAGTTACGCTCCTTAAAAACCCGCTTCTTTCAGTCCGACAATTTAATGTCAGACTATCCTAAAACCTCCGTTAGAGTTTGTTTATCAATTAAAGGTGAGCCGATATTCGCAAGTGATACAAAGGCAAGTTTTTATCTTAGGTTTGGGAATTTATTATGGCCGCACCCCCAGTTAGGTAGTGCTCAGTCTTGGTTCTCGATGGTTAATTTTTATTTATTGCTTATTATTTAACACAGAAAATGGAAAATATTTTTGATGTTTTTATTTTTTATATGATAGTATATATAGAAAAGAAAAGAAAATATTTTTGTTTTTTATATGGTTTTATGGGAAATGGAAATACGATATTTTTGGTGCTTGATCCGTTAAATGAGTTAACTTCACAAGCGTTTTGCTTTATATATGATAAATATACAAGAGAGAGAAGATATTCACAGATTGGGGTTCAAAGACACGATACTGCAAAATGTTTAACACGCAGCACACCTCCCCGGCAACGGCGCCAAAATTTTGATTGGCTCTCAACAGTCAACTTAAATCAACCACGGATGTGGTCAAACAAAGTCAAACTATCAAGGACACAATGCAATAATCCAAGGAGTATAGTTTTATCCCCGGGTCGTTTAAGTCCCAGCGAGGTGCGAAATTGTGCTTAAAACGGATTGTGATCAAGTGTTTATGAACAGAAAAGGGATTATGATTTTGATTACACTAATGAGATAAGAAAATAGCTTTAACCAAGCTATATAAACAAGAACTGGAAACCAAATTACTTAAAAACGTATAAAAACCTAAAAACGTACGTTTAAATTTAAATAAACGTAAACGAACGAAATAAAAAGTGAGTTTTAAGAAATAAAAAGCCTACGGATATGAAATTTATATTTTTACAATCTTAATAAGAAAAGAAAATTATTGGAAAAAGAAAATTATTTATTTAACTTATTAATTAATTATTATTAATTAAAAACTATTTAATAATTATTTAAACTAATTAAAATTCTAATAAATACTAAAAGATCAAACAAAAATCTGAAAATTTTTATATAAATACTCTAAGGTAATAAAAAGATAAGAAAATTATAAAAATGAAAATTACTTAATTAAAATTTAAAAAAAATAAATTCTATTAAATAGAAGCTATCACTATATTTCTATTTCGTTTGTTTTTAAGTCCTAAAAATATTTTTATATTTTTCCTAGATTACAAATGACAAAAGAAAATTATGAAAATTGGAATTATATTTTTTTGATTATTTTTCTATTTATTATGATTAAATTACTATTAAAAACTACTTAAAATGATTAAAAATATTAAAACTGATCAGAAAATTATGAAAAATTACAGATAATGCTAAAATATTATAAGGAAGCTGGGAAAAATAAAATGAAAAGCTGACAAGGCCCAATAAGCAGATTTGGGCTAATAAGCAATAAGCTAATAAGCCAAAATTAAGCAAATAAGCACTAAACTTCACCAACTGACCAGGATAAGCTAAATATACTAAAATAAGCTTAAAACAACTGAAAATTGCAAATAAGCACAAGATTTGAGCAAACTACACACTTGACTGCTATGAAGATCAAAACAGAAAATTCAGCTGAACAGGCAAACTTGAAGGCTAGATTAAGCACTCAATAAGCTGTCTAAAAGTCAACCTAAGGGGGGCAAAAGTAAGGTGGAACTACTGGGTGTCTAAAATTTACAAAAGCCCCATCAATAGCATCCCAATTGGGGTCTGATTGAGGGCAAGATCAGCAGACAAAAGCACAAGGTCTGCTGATTGTCTGTTTGTGCAGACCTACACAATATTGTGCACAGACCAAAGTGGACTAAAGCAGCTAATATGGATACACTAAATGGTCAATATGGAACTCAAAGCAACCAAGGAATAGGCCAAAACAAGCTTGAAGCTTATTCTAGCTTATTTGGCTATTTGACTGCCTAAAACTTGCACAGTCAACACAAAATAGCTAAAACTATCTAATTGGCCAACAAGAACTTGTAAACAGCTTTTTATGTCTACTCTAAACTAGATTCAAGTTAAGCAAATGACCAATGAATAGTGCACACTAGTTTAGCCTACTGACTGAGTAAATCCAAACAGTCCTTTGTGGATTGACTGATTTGGATTTAACAAAGGAAAAACCAAATTTCAAACTAAAACCTTATATATTATTGACTTAATAGCTTATATGAATACTAATGAACAACTTTTAACACAAAAATAAGCACTATATTAAGCTATGATAGATATGACTGTTTTTGGTTTTTTAGAGTTTTTTTTAGCAATATAATGAAAAGTTATTTAAACTACTGACAAGCTGAGCAAATACACTTAGAAACTAACAAGTAGCTTATAAGAACAATGATCAGAAGAAAATAAGCACAAGAATAAGCTAGTGAACAGTGGAATAACAAAAAAATTAGATTATGCTTACAATTTCATCCAAAGCTGAGAATGAATGAACCATGGACCAATAATCAATCCTAATACCTCCCCTGAGGTCCTAATACCAAGGCCATCCAATAGCTACCCTGCTCCTTTGCATCATCTTCTCTGGATTTCTATTTTTGAGCTAAATATGAGATTTTTGAGATTTTTGCTTTTATATACTAAACTGGTTTTTTATAGTTACTAAAAGCTTGAATAAGCTTTATAGGAGCTTATATTAGCCTAATGAGTCCAGAAGTTATACTAACAACACCATTCATAAACATAAGATTTTTGAAATTAAATGAAAAATTGCAAACACTGAGATGGAACTGAAAACTTGAAATCTATTATTGCAAAAGACTTAGAGTACATTAGAAACATGAAATTCAATGTTTAAAAGCTAAATTATACAATAGAACTTTGGAAATTAATTAAACGACATATACTTAAGCTAAATTAAACTAATTATGCTACACACTTCCTCCATAGCTTCCCCATTGACCTTTAAAGCATCCCTTGTCGACCTCTGAGTGATTCCCACCATATCTGAGCCATTGATTTCCAAGAATTCATCACAATCGACCACTTGGCAATTTTGGCGGGAAAAATGGATTTTTGGTAATTAACTCTGATTTTGCTAGTGCGGAGTGGGAAGGAAGCATTTATTGGTTTTGGCATGTTAGGTGACTTGTAGAGGAGGGGGAATGAGGTGGATGAGCCAGCTGGGGGGATGACTGGTTATGGCTGGGGTGAGTGGGAAATAGACGGGTCAAAGGGGGTTTGACTGAGTTTTAAACTCAGTTAAGGTTTTGGGCTTGTTTTGATTTGGGCTTGGGTTATGGGTAAATGAATTGGGGTGGGTTGGTTGTGTTTTTATTTGGGTTTAGATAAGCAGCTAGGGTCCGATTTGGATTTGGTTTTAGGTTTAAATAAATCACAAGGACTAAACTTGTAATTCTTTCATTCTTGAGGGGCTTGAGTTGTCATCTTTCCAAAGTTACTCAAAAGGACCAATATTGCCAAGATAAATAATACAAGGGTTATAATTATTTATTTTCCATTTTAAATAACCCAGGGACCATTTTTGACACTTTTCAAAATTGAGGGACCTTTTTGTAATTTTGCCCATACAATCATTCAAGGACCAAATTTGACAATTAAGATTATTTTAGGACCTTGAATGATAAATTCCACTTTTTTAGATTCTAGGGACTAGATTTGCCAAATTCTGAAAGTTCAGGACTAAAATGCAAATTATGCCATTTATTGTTTGTTTTTCCCTGAAACTTATAAAAACACAGTCAGATGATATTTTTATTCATTTTTAGACTTTTTAAAGTATTTTTGACTGTTTCTGAAGCTTAAATGTGAAAGAAATGATGAGTATTTACACACTCATCAGTTTTCATACCCTTGGATCTCCCATGTTTAATTGAAGATAAGTGATTATTTAATCATTCAATATGTCTATGTGTTGTTTGATTACATCTTGTTCTTGTCTTTTGATTAACATGCTAGGCTAGATTTATCTTGTGTTTGCTTAGATCTAATGAAACCTAGCTATTGATTATTGGTTATTAGTGTGTTATTAATTGTATTGGATGATTGTTCATCGATGTTAGGCTTAAGAAAACTGGCTAACTTCCTATTCGGTAACTTGCTTGAACGTCTTAAGAAACATGAACCAATGCGTACTAAGGTTTTTATGGTTGTATTTAATGCATGAGCGAATTCTAGTGATCCCATGTTAGGAGCTTCTTAGCTGGCTCGACATAGGAGTGAAGTAGGAGCTCATAGAGTTGGGGAAGTACGTACGCCACCCCACGATTGGTATTAAGGAATACACCCGTCATCCACGCAATTAATACACACTAATCAACCGGTAAAAGATAGTTAGGGAGTAAGGAAATCTAAGTAAACACATTTCTCTCCACATAAATTTCACGATCTTTTCATTTTTAGTTATTTTATTTTATTTGCATTCGTAGTTATTTGGGTTAGTTGACTAGCAACTAATTCCGCCCACTCCTTCAAACCCGAGATTTTACTTGCTTTCATAAAAATATAAAAACATAAAAAGAATCTTCTCTCACCCTTAGACCTATTAGAATAGTTTTTCAATCATAACGACACTATTCCCTGTGGAGAACGATCAATCCCCCGTACTTACCACTACACTATACTACATCGGTCAGGTACACTGCCTGGTGGGGTTGTAAGCCTCTTGAGATCCCTCGAGAGGTAAAACCTGTTGTAAGGTCGCAAAACCACGCATCAAGTTTCTTCCGAGATGTTTATGATTTATCATCTCCAAAAATGACCACCATTTCTCAGTTCCGCTTCTTGCATCACCTCCCTCTGGTCATTTCACACTTACCTATAATTTAAATGAATTTTTAACAAATTTATTTCCACCATCTCTACCTCAAAATGCTCTAAAACCAATCTTTTAATTCTTATGATTTTAAAGAATTTTTAAATTTTTCATACAACCTTTCCCTGCAACCTACAAACAATTAACAATTAATGGTATTATTTTCTTAACTCATATTCACTTATGGACCTACTTTAGATCTCTTTCTCCTCAATAAAGACCATTAATGGCAACCCCTCATCATTAGTCTTAAACCACTCAGGATTTTCTCATTTAAGACACCCTATCACACTCATTACACCAGGAAACATAAGGCTGCTATAGCTTAATCATAATCATTTTTTCCTCACACCTGATCTGTTAGCCGGATCCCTCAGCTAAAGCTAGTCGGTTCCCTGTTGAAAAGGATCCGCTGGATCCGGGCAAAGAGACACATGTTTGATCATCTAAAACCTTCCAAAACTCAACTTTATACACTCAAACACTCCACATTGCTTTTAATATATCTCCTAGAAGATTGTATCACTGTAGTTGACCTTGGTGCATGCAAATCATTGTAATTCAAAAGATTTTAGTGGTTTAGGCTTTAATTCATTCACTTGATTCTTCATTATATAAACCACTTGTGTTTGTGCTTCTAAACCACACCTAAACAAAACATCTTCTATTGTAAACTCACCTTCTAAACTTACCTCAAAACATGGCTAGAGCACCAAGTGCAAGATCATCCACTAGAATCCCTCCAAGAAAAACCGCACGAATTGTGCATGAAATATCCTCAACCGAAACCTCACCTATCAAAATATCTTCTACTAAAACACCCCTCTCAAACTATATCCAAACCCCTCCATCTCTTGAACCATCTCCGCCACAACTTGCTTCCATCAAGCCAACATCACCACAACCTACCTCCTTTGAATCAACACCATCATCAAACAAACCTACATTACCAAACACTCCCGTTTCTACTCAACCAACAAAACCCTCACCTCTTCAACCTAGACTTCTTTCTTTCACCACACCTCATTCATCACCTCATCACTACTTAAACTCATTGGAGGACTTACTTCCTAGACCTTATAATCCACCACCATTACCTACATTCTCATCCATTGAGAAAATGAACAACTTAGATGTTGACACAAACATACCACCACCCATAGCAAACTTGCCTTCCTCTCCTCCACCCTCAAATGGCCCATTTTTGGTAATGAGAAGATGTCAACAATCTCAACCAACTCAATCACCACATATACTTCCTCCCACACATACTTCTCAACCAACACCCGTGGTACATCCACAACTTTTCCACCTAGGTGCTTCCACCTCAAACATGCCTCAACAACCTTCTATCTTAGGTCCTCAACAAACAAACCACGATGATACTTGTGATCATTGTCAACATGTCCAAACCTTAGTTCATGAACTACGTGATGAAGTACGTTTCATGTTCTACCATCTCTTTGAACATCTTGATGACGTCACCAAGCCAAACCTTCCCTAAAAACCTTTAAGTGCAAGCACAAGTGGTCTTTCTCATCTAGTCTTAGGCCTAATTTTAGTCAATAGGAACTTTTCATGTTAAGATCATTTTCTTAGTTTTTATAGATTTGACCATTGTTGTATCATTTCTCATATGTTTATTAAATGAATCTTCATGACTATGTGCTTATGTGAACATGATTGGTGTGAATATTACTTGTTTTCATACCTGTTCTACTCTTTACTGCTGCTAACATGTTACAGGTAAGCCGGATCCCTCATTTTATACTAGGCGGATCCCTTTTGAGAAGGATCCGGGGGATCTGGGCATACAGAGGACAAACAAATTTTTATGCAGCCAAATTTTCGACAAATGGACAACATATACTTGTTTTCTAACCATTGTTTTGTAGATTTTAAAAAATACACATGGAGCACTCGACGCCCTCAATAAGGGGGAGCTTTCTTCAAAGCAAAAATATTGCAAATAATTTGCAATGATCACGTTTAGTCTTCCTAATTACTTGACGCCCTCATCAAGGGGGAGCAACTAAGCACTTTTACCCTCTTTTCTCCATATTTACATCTTTATTTTTCTAAAAAGTTGCATTCGGGTTAGTTTCTTTTCGACACTTTTTGTTTCGACAAAAAGGGGGAGAAAGAGTAAAAACTCCAATTCAAAAATTCACGAATTTTATTTTTTACTTAAAATAATTTTATGTTTTGTCATCAACAAAAAAGGGGAGATTGTTAATACAAATAAACCTTAAAAACGTTTATTTATATTTTACGATCTTTCAATGTTTTGTCGATAAAAACGTAAAATCATTTTAACGAAATAAATAAAATACGTAATGCTTTGAGCCAATAGTTTACTAACTCATTTCACTAAACAAATAAACCTTAAACATGTTTAGTTAATAAGTTTACATAAAACCAAAACCATTTTATAAAAACACTTAAGTAACTTAGTTACTTACATTTTATAAAATGCATGCAACTTGTAAAAACAAACTAGGAAATACTTGGACTATCCATGGCCCAAAACCAAGTCCATAACCCATAACCCATGGAGCTTGATCCATAACCCATGACCCATTGCATGACATCATGCATGACATCAAAATGGGTATAACCCATGACCCAAAGTCCATAACCCATAACCCAAAGTCCATAACCCATGACCCAAGATGACTTTGACATCAGGCATGACATCACCTATCCATGGATCATAACCCATAACCCATAACCCGGTTTGTAACCCAAAATCCGGACTGATGATATCAGATACCCGGATCCCTTGGATTACACTGGCCGGATCCCTCTGGGAAGGGATCCGCCGGATCCGGGTGAACAGTGCTCATAATTGCCTATAAATAGTGAGCCATTTCTCTCTTACACCTCACACCTTTTAGACATATCTTCTCTCTATGTTCTAAACTCTTTAACCACAAATCCAAGGATCTTTCTATGTAGTCTTTCTTTGTGATTCTCTAGGTTCCTTCTAAAAGGCGAGATCACGACCTCTCGAAGACTTGCAAGCTCATGATATGAGTTGCTAGGATTCTTCTCCTCCAAGATCACAGAAGTGCATCTTGTTCTTTCTTCTTCTCAAAAGGGTGTTGTGGATATGTTGAGTCGTTAGGTGTAAAAGGACGTTGGATCCTTTAGTCTTGTTGCGCTAGTTGTGTTGGTTTGGTCCGCCGTGCTAAGGACCCGGTATCTAGCCTTGTACCGGATAAAGTGTAGGCGACGAAGGTTTGGCTTTACCTCGTGAAAAAGCTCGGTATCTAGCTTTGTACCGGATAAAGTGTAAGCGACGTTGTGAAGGCTTCTCCGCCAAGTGAAAGGAGTTTGTGTTGTGAAGTGTTTACGAACTCTCGAGTAGGTGACTCGGGGAGTGGAGTAGAGTAAGGAAGGTGAACTTGTATCCGAACCACTATAAATACTTGTGTTATGGTTGTGTCTCTCTATCTCTCTCTCTCTCTCTCGTAGTTTAGTTTTATATACTTTACTACTATCAATATCCAACACGTCAAAACTAGATTGACATAAGTCGATCTATAAGTTTCAAAAAGAAGCTTTAATTGGTAAAACTATTCAACCCCCCTTCTAGTTTTCTACAAATACTTTACAAGTACGTAAAAGAAATACTGACCGGATCTACATACACCCTTTGTGTTAGATGTGATACTTTGAATTATACTAAGTCTAGCAAGCGGAATTTACTAGCTAGTATTCAGAAGATTGCTTGATTATGTTTTGTATACTTTGAGTAAAAAGATGAATGAACAATAAACAAGTATTCCAACAACGATTCAATATTATTAAGAATAATACGAGTGATCTAACTATCACTAGGGTTTACAACCTTTAATCTTTTGTATCGTATGTCTCTCTCACAAACATTAATCTAAGGCAATCCTTTTATAGACCAAGTGTAACACCCCGACCCGACAAGGGTAAAGATATCACAATAATGGATTCACATCAGATCAAACAAAGCATACATTTTCAGTAATACAAAAATCTCAAGGATTACAAATGAAATACTGAATCTACAAGGTTACAATTGAGAACTTCCAAAACAACTACTTCTAAATTATAATATCTTCTAGTCAACTCTAATCCAGAATAGCTATTCAATCTTCTAAGTCCAAAGGTATGCTCTCCACTCATTCCCAGCTTCCTACTAAAACCTGCCGCACACGAAAAGAAAACGTGCGGCTGAGCTACGAGAGCTTAGTGAACAGATATAACGGTAACAAAAGCAGTAATAGAGAGTAGTACAAATAAAATCAAGAATACAGATCATACTGATACAAATCAAAGCAAAAGGAGTAAGGAACGGAATAAGGACAAAAGGAAAGAAATAAGAAAAAGGAAAACAATAAAGTTATAGAATAAGGGAAAAACAGAAATCTGTCACGAGCCCAGATAACAGATTATACCATAGCATAACAATATAATAAAACAAACCTGTGTAGAGTGATCAGCTCTCAGACAATGTGAAAGACGTGTATCGCACACACCATACGCCCCACAGATATAATAACAGAAAACATATAACATAAACAGAGAACAGATCAAATCTAGAGTGCACCCATACGCCCCACAGATAATCAATAATCATAACATAATGGCCATAGCAGATAATAAATAAGGGACGGGACAGGTCATCACTCTCCTGCCCTAGAGTCATGTCAGAGGTGCGTCAATGACATGGACATGAAACCCTCATGCCTAGTGATTGGCTCGGACATCAGACTGTAGGTCAAAGGTCAGATGTACTATCAAAATGATCAAAAGTCATATCTTAAGGGTACATGGCAAAAAGGTTCATGTCAAACAGTTTAGAAATAAATGTCAAAGGTTCAAATCAAAGTTTATCAGATTAAGTTTTATATCAAAGTTTAAGTTCAGATTAAAAGGATCATATCCAATGGTTCAGAAGATTATATCAAAGGTTCATAATTAAGAGTTCTTTGCAAAAGTTCATTTTAGAATTTCCTGTCAAAAGTCCATTGAAAGCATTCTTTTAATAACAGTTTTCATGAAATAATCTTTCAGAATAGTTTTCCTAAAATAATCTTTCAAAACGGTTTTTCATAAAAACATTCATTTCAAAATAGTTTTCACAAAACTTAACAAATGTCATATAAAATAGTATCAGATCACCATTCATAATCATTCTTTTAAAATAACTGATTTTTCTCAAAACATTTCCAGGTTATAATCAAAAAGGTCTTCACATAACAGATTTTCATATCAGGGGTCGTAACAACAGGGAATCATGAAAAAGGTTCAAAGCCAAGAGGATTATAATAAGGACATCAATTCAGAAGTATAACAAGTCAGAACATGAAAGCGATCATAAAGGCTCACAAAACAAAGGAATCACACGGAAGGTTCACAAACAGAAGGGAACATAGCAATGGTACAGGGAATCCTAATAAGGAAAAATGGAAAACTGAATAAAAGGGAAAGAAACACCCTTACTGAAATAGGGCAGAATATCTGTACCTTATTAGCACAGCAGACAAGCAAACAAACACAGAAAGAAGATCAGGACTTCTCCTTCTTCACACCTAAGGAAGAGGAAGACAGAATTACTAAAGTTTCTTATTCAGATTATTCCTTTTAGTTTATCTCTTCATTTTATGTACTTTCTATTTTTAGTAACTTTCCAGATTTAGTAAGTTCCATTAATATTACAGATTAGGTTAAGTCCTTATTCAAAGATTATTATGGAATAACAGTATATTTTATCAAGTTACAGAAGTTTAGGGTTAATTATGACATGATCACAAAGTTTAGGGTTTTAAATGTAACTTCATCAATTTCAAAGGTCATTAGTGAAAATAATTCAAGTTACAGAATTATATACTCATTTTATTCAGAATTACATTTTATTCCCTTAAGTTTCAAAATTTACAGATTACACCCCTTTAGTTACATAATTTACAAAACCAACCTTATAATTTCATATTTTACAAATTAAACCCTACAATATCCATAATTACCAACCAAGCATATTATATTTCATGATTACAGAATATACCATCATAATTTAGTACTTTACATATTTGACCCCTCAGAATTCAGAATTTACATATTTAGCCCTTTAATTTTACAAAACATATATAATAAGTTATAATTCATAACAATTACATAATTAGCCCAAAAATTCTCAAATTTACACAACAACCTTTTCATATCAGTATTAACACAAAACAACTTCAAGATTTCAGATTTACACTTTTGGTCCCTCACTTTTAATTTATTTCAAATCGAAACCCTAATTTCCCATTAATTCATTATTTTGCAATATTTACACTTAGGACCCAAAAGTTATATTTTTCCCACATTCCTACAGATGTATATGATCTTAAAAAAATATCCCAGAAGTTTCAAAGTTGGCAAAACAGGTCCTTATAATTTTTATTTCAAATCGGCAGGACTTTTTTGAAAACAATTTCATACCCTACTATTCACCAATCATTGAACCATCATGTCACAATCATTAAGTGCATTAATTAGACCAGATTATACACAAAAAACCCTAACCCTAATTCGATTTAGGGTTTTCTCCTATTTTCCTTGATTTTTCATAAAATCCGGTTTTACATAAAATTCACTACGTTAATTTTAGGTTTCTAAAAATCAAACCCATATTTTTCCCAGATCATATGACTCATAAGGAACCCACGAAAAATAATTATCATGCCAAAAAATTCGTTTAACAAATATTGCATATTTACGTACGTTTTAGGCATCAAAATTACAAAGACATGATTTAGGCTACTATAATTCGATCTATCATTTTTCCCAGGTCATGTACATCATATTAGGTCTAAATAAAATAGTCATAGCACCCAGAAAATTCGTAACACATATTTTGGAATTTACGTGTGTTTAAACCTATAAAATTCAAAGCGACTTAAAAACTGTGCATGATTCGATTCTATCATTTTTCTTAGGTCATATTTAATGTGTATAACACTAGAAAAATACTGGAAAAATTTTAGAACGTAAGGATTAAGAATTAAAAATAATTACCTCTTTTGTGATTCACCGAATGAAAACAATTACCAAGCATAAACGAAGGCCTCTAAATTCTTGTTCTTATTTTTCTTAGCTCCTTAGTACTCCATTGAACTCCAGAAAATTATTGGTTCGACTTCAGGAAGCTTGGGGAGGGGGTGTCGAATTTTTCTTAGGGATATATGTTAATCGGTATTTCTTTTTAGGGATAAAATAAAAGAGATTTGTTTCAATCTTATGGAACCGACTTTAGGGGGGGCAAAATCTGTATATTTTCGGCCCATAATATCAAAAATATATTGGGTTGATTTTATTCAACATTTCCTTATTTTATTTTTACATATAATCTAATTAAAAAGAATTAAAACATTATATTTATTTAATTTGTAATTTTTGGAATTTTTAATTAAATGTGTAAGGTAATTTTTAAATATCTAAAATGGTGTAACATTGTCTCAGAAATTATTTTGTTTCAGATATAGTTCGATTTCAGATGTTTTGGAATTATTTCGGAATTTTATAAGTTGTTTAATAAGGTTTTATATTATCAGGGGTAATTTGGTAATTTTACGGGTTATCTGAATTTCAGGTATTACACCAAGGACCATTTACAAGATAACTACCAACTAATTATAGAAGATATACATCAGAATCTATTCCATAATTATCTACTTATCCGATTACATCATAATAATAAACAGTACTAATATTAACTATCAACCGTACTAACTTCTGATGTCTTCAACAGTACTAACTCCTTCCTCAGCCGTATTAACTGCTCATGCTTAATTCCTAACAATCCTCCCCTAAACTTATGATTTCTTCCCAAATCACTAAGTTTCTGAATTAAGCTTCCCTTCATCAAAAATTCTTCCAAACACCAATCAAAGCCTTTTACTTCCAGCTTGAACTTGTTCTGCAAGTTTCCACATTTTAATGACTAACTCATATGCCATCTCAGATGATCTTTCTACCTTGAGTTTTACAGATCTCAATGTCATCAAAACTGCAGGTCTGAGTGGATACTCCTTATCTACCATCATGTATATCTCAATACCATCCTTAGTAGAAACCCTATGTATTCCACACGTATCAAAAAGTTCCCAAAATACATCTTTGACTTGTGCTTGAAATCTCCACATTGCTTCTCCACCATCATTTTCATATATCCTCTTCAGCTGTACCCATAGCTCTTTATCTTTATCTTCAACCGGATCTTGAACTCTGAATTTTCCTTTTACCAAACTCCAAAGTTGATTTAGATCTTCTCTATCAAAACCTTTGAGCAAATCTTCAAACAATTTATACCTCTCAGAATTTTCACCCAGTCTGATGATCTTCCACCCCTTCATTCTTCCATCAGTAAAAACCTCCCAACCAATGATAGGATATTTAATTTCTAAGGGTTTGATGTATGAAGATTCTGGAACAATCATCATCATACTCTTGATTTTCTCCTGAGTTAATTCTTCTTCTTCTTCTCCAGTTTTTAACTTCTTTGCAGCTTCAGATAACAAAGTCTCAGGTCTCTCTTCTTCTTCCTTGAGAAATCTTTTAGATCCTTCCTTGGAGTATTAAGGCTTGCATAAACCCTAAAGAAATCCCTTTGAACCACAGCATATGATTTTCCTTTGAAAGAACTCATTTTGTAATTTGCTTGGCTCTTCAAATATTTCTTCATGGAAGTAAAATTATCACTTTTAGTGGGTAATTTTGTTTTGTAACCTGATTTCTGCCTTTCCCTGATTTTGTGCATTAAGTCATCCCAAGTAGCTTCTCTATTCTTCTTCAAAATAAACTCCTTGAGCTTTTCTGACTTTGCATCTGCATCCAACTCTGGATCTTCTAGAAGCATTACTGCATGTGCTTTAACAATCAAGTCAGATTCCAACATGTAATGAAGTTGTTCATTGAATTCATCTTGATTAAAGCATTCTGTTCTTGTTCTTTCCATGAATCCAGCCATGTCTTTTTTATTCTCAGCATCCAGTTGCCTTGAATATTCTTCATCTTGAGCAATCTGAGCTTCAATCTGAGTTTCTCTTGCTTGCAAATCAGCCAAATCCTTTTCATATAGTTTCTTTGCTACCTCTGCATCAAAATCTATCTGCTCTTGAGTTTTAGGTTTTGTTTTTCTGAGCCTTTCTAGTTCTTGAGCAGCTTCTTCTAGAGGCATTTGCTTTTTCCCTTTATCTGCCCTTCTTCTTTCATACACAAGCTCAGTTGTAGCATCAACAGTTTGAACTACTTCATGTTCTGTCTCAGCAGTTGGAACTGCTTCAACAGTTGGAACTGTTTCATGTAATTCAGTAGTTTCTTCCATATCATCATTACCAGTACCCATGTCAGTCTGATCATCTTGCCTCCCCTGAGAACTTGATTCAGCTTGCCTCCCCTGAGAACTTGATCCACCCATATCTTTACCAAATTTCCTCCCCTGTTTGGAAGAATTTCCACCACCATTACCATCTTCATCATCTGAATCATCTGAGTCACTGTTTGAAGAATCATCATCCAAAACCATTCTTGCCCTCTTTTTCTGTAACTGCTCCCCTAGCTTTTTCACCCTAAGAGTTAATTTTTCAAACTTCTTCTTGTGAGCTTTAATTTCCTCCTTGGAGCTGTTAAGTTCTTCCTCCATACTCTTCACTTGTGCAGCTAACTTGGTACACATATCCATCAATTCATTATAGTTAGCACTGCCCTCATCACTTCTAGCTGTGTGACCTGCTAGGAGAGGTGAATCACGGGGCAAGGAGGTGGTAGCCACTCTAGTAGAACTAGGTGTAGACCTTCTCCTATATGTGGTGATGTTTGTTGGTTGTTGGGTTGTCTCAGTTTCTTGAGTAGGTGTGTTATGGGGATCAGTTGGAACTGCTGAACCTTTACCTATCTCAGTTTGAAGCATGTGGGGAAACAAAGGAATGATTACCCCATTAAAATGTTTACTAGCCATTGTCATATTTTGAAAAACCTTTGATGACAAGCTAGGAGTAGGAAAATTTTCTTTTGGTATCTTAAGCAAATTTTTCTTTTTCCTTATTAGAGACTGAACAAAACGTGGATACATCAAAAAATTTGTTTTGCTGTGAACATTGGATGCCATACCCTCAAAAATATAGTGAGAAAAGTTAAAAACTCTGTTTGTAGCCAGAAAGATGAGAGTAATAGCAATATTGCGACTGAACTGCTCCCAAGCAGTCTTTTTAGAACTCAAACAATGTAAGAGAGTATGCACCAAAAATCTCCACTGAGGTGAGTGATGCGCGTGATGTGTCGTTGCGGTTTAGCAGTTTTAATGCCTACTCAAGTTTTAAATTTATATTTAGCCGACTTATCAATAACACACACACTTAACGAGCAGTGTACCCGGTCAGTATGAATATAATGGTAAGTAGAGTGTCGATCACTAAGAGTGGAACGTATTATCTCGTTATTCTAATCAGTATTTTAATATCCTAACGCAAGGGGTTTCAGCCTGAGAGACTGGCACGATTTTGTTTGCAATTAAATAATAAAATAAACTAATAGGCACGAATCAGCAAGTAGCACATACGTACACAGATAAATACTCGAGACAATAAGAGGGCTGTCCTTATAATTAAGTAGTTTGTCACTTGTTTTATTGATAGCTTTATATGAAGTGTATGTAGTTAACCCTTTCTCGTTGGTCCTATTCTTATCGGCGAGTAAACCCTTAATGATTACTTATGTCTAAAAGTTATTCCTAAGTGATCAATTTAGTAATAACCGTGGGAGCCACATTATTTTCCGCAGTCAAATGCCCGCAAGCCACTAATAAACACAGAGGTTAACAATGCACTAATAAGTAGTAACCAAAGACATCAACATATAAACTTTAATTGATGGGAAAGCAAGTATTAAAGGGAGTGCAATCTTTCGTTGTCACATTACACAAGCCACCAATCCTGATGAATTAAAGTTTGCTAACACAATAAAACAAAACTACTTAATGAATTAAACACATGCAGCACCTTCTTACAGCTCTTGTATCTTTGATTTGGGTGTGTCTTGTGCTGCCTCCTTGACTGAATTCGTCCTAGGGTTCTGCTGCTTCGGTCTTCGGATCTAATATATTGCCCCCGAAATTCGTCTGGCCTTGGGGTATTTATAGTTTCTGTCTGAGGGAAGATGCGGCGCATCTAGTAAGTAGATGCGGCGCATTGACTTAACTTCGCGTGGGGTCCAAGATTATAATATTCAGGAATATTCGTACACCGCCAGAAGATGCGGCGTAACTCCATGATTAGATGCGGCGCATGTCCTCTTGTATCTTGGATCGTATCTGGTGATATCTTGATAGAGATGCGGCGCATGTCATGAGTGAGATGCGGCGCATCTGGAGCAGATTTAACTTGATCTCGTCCATTACAGTAGACTCTTCACTTTATGCATGTTTTGCTCCATTATTAGTCCAAAATCGCCAAGTTTCACCAAATGCTTGTTTTTACCTGAGAATTACAAAAGTAAACGATTAAGTATCAATCCTCATACATAATATAATAAAACAAGTCAAATTAATAGGATAAATGATAGTAATAAAATGTACTTATTTGAGTTCATCAAATATCCCCCCACTTGAACTTTACTTGTCCCCAAGTAAACCTTAGAATTTCTCTTATGAAAATGTATCCTAAAAGATGTTAGGATTTATTTTTATATTTAAGCATGTATTCGTTTTTGTCATAATCACACAACTAAACACTTAACGAATTAGAAGTAAAATAATAAGTTGATAAAAGCAAATCTAATCGTTTAACTGTCCAGTCGTGACGAATATTCTATCATAAGCTTGGCAAGTATACACATCTCCTCCACTAAAGCTAAGGAATAACAAGTCTAAAGCGGTAAAAAGGGTTTTTAGGCTTAAGGGTTAATTATTCTTGATCACTATCGATCTCAAATTCCAGAAAAGGCGACAAAATCACAAATACATGATCGAATCCACGAACACGATACTTGCAATTGCTCAAATCCTTAACTCGAATAGGCTAAAGATAGGTCCAAACTTCACCAATAATAATATATCAAAAAGGGCGACAAAATCATAAATACATAGCCGAATCCACGACTACGATACTTAAGATTGCTCAAATCCCTAATCTCAATAAATCAAAGGTTTGGTTGGATAAAGAATAATAAAGGCTATGAATAACATTTGGGATATAAATTGGTGTAAAATGAAAAATAAACAAAACAAATAAATTAAAATCCTAAGTGTGGTTAATCACTATCCCAACCATCCTATGAATAAGACTCATATCATCGAATAACTCACGCTTTAACACTTGAAACACACGCTTTAGGTAGACATGAATTATACTCAACAAGATCTTAATCAAAGAATAAACCTTAATTGGCGTTCCCATAACTGCCAACTCCCATTCAATCCATAGATATAGTACAACAAATAGTGGTGATATCGACCACTTACATAACTTTACATCGTTGGTTAAAACAAACTTCCAACTTTTTTTTTTTTTTTTTTTTTTTTTTTCTCATTTTTTCTATTTTTTTTTTTTTTTTTTTTTTTTTAACTTTAATCGTAGATGTGTAAAATTTCACCACATCACTATAACTTTCTTTCAGGATAATTTTTTTTCATACTTTTCATACTTTCAGAAATAACGGTAATAGTGAAAGTAGTAAACACACGAAAAATAAACTCAAAGATATACAATATTCACTTTCACTCCAATTGCATTGTGCAATTTCCCGACCTAACCATAGATAATGAATTACGCACGCGAACACAGGTAATGTAAGGAAACACACTTTGCCTATAGCAATTAACCAACCACGGATTCTAATCTACAGGGTAGGCTAAGGTGTAAGGATGTAACGAAACATTTTAAACATAGGTGTAAGAAACGAAAGGAATGGCTCTGAGTGTTTTTCTAGGGGTATCTTACTCTAAAAATGAGAGTAACAAAAGGGTTTATACGGGGTTAACTAACCAGTGTAGTTAGTTAATAACACATAACATATAATAGGCTATTTGGGTGTAATCCTAGAATTTTACCAAGTTAGACAAGTCATTCCAATTATATAAATAATACTCATTATGGTGGTCTCGAATAGTATACAAGCCAAGTTCTAAAGTTTACAAGTCACCGGCACACTCATAGATTTGTGAATTTTGAAAAATCACAATTTTTGAAAATAACGTCATGTATGCAGCTATGCAACTTAGATCTTAAACAAAAACATGCTAAAATTTTTTAAGTTTGATATATTAAGCACATTTTAAGCATAATTTTTGAAAAAGTTTAGGACAAGTAAGTGTTAAGTGTTCTAATTCTCCAATCCCCCCACTTAAGTTAAACAACGTCCTCGTTGTTTGTATAAAAGGTTAAAAACTGGAAAATAAAAAGAATTAGAACAGAAAAACTCCCCTGAGATTTGCTCGGTATGATCCTCCATTAGTATAAGAGCAAAAATCAACTTCTTGTGGATTAGAACGTTTAAAGCTTCATACTTGATGTATCCACAGAAAATCCAGGAAACTATAATACCACCAAAGCTTTAAAACACACCTAAGATAAGAAAGGTTCAAGCTTGCATAATACATTAGTAGTTAGGTAAAAATAAAACTTAAAAATTAAAACTGAAAATCATCAGGTCAGTCGATGCGCCGTATCTTATGGAAGAAGATACGCCGTATCGAGCCTGGAATAAATACGGATCAGAATAAAGATGCGCCGCATCCTTAACCAGGGATGCGCCGCATTAAAATAAACTGATAGAAAGTTTTAAAGTCGGAAATAAAAATGCAGAAAATTAAAATAAGATATGACCATTGCAGGAGATGCGTCGCATCTCAGAATTGAGATGCGCCGTATCCTCATGCGGGCCTGACTGACTCGACACAAAAAAACAGAATAATAAAAGATAAATCCGGGTTGTCTCCCGGTAAGCACTTGTCTTTATTCCAGAGTCTTCAAGTTAGACTCACGTTCAGCTCTTTAATATCGATCATTGAAGGAGTCGGAAACATCGCGCTCCTTCATCGCCAATTCAGTAATATTGAACACTCCTTGCTCGTCCTTAATTTTCATGCCGTTCTTCTTTAATATCTGTATAAACAAAGTCCTGTCCCTTTCGGGCAGAGATGACAAAATGATAGACGGGAAATTCTTATTATCATATAGGCACAAATAAGCAAGGTGGGGTGTTAGTTCAATAAACACATCATTATTCAAATTCGTTTTCTCAACTATTCTCCTTCGTTTATTAATTACTACACAATCATACCACTCATCATCAGAATCATTAACAACATTGCGTCTAAGTTCGGTAGGTACATTAAGGTCAATGAATTCCTCGAAGTTCTCATGATTAGGATTAGTTGAGTTGTTTTGAATCAATGTTTCTCCCATAAGTCTAGCTTCAAGATCGAGGTCCATACGCTCTCTTAATCCTAGCACATAAACACCTCTAATTATGCTTTTAACCGGATCTTGGCACTTATAGATTAGTTTATTATTCCCTACCCTTAATGAGATTTTTCTCTTAAACACATCAATCTTAGCATGGGCAGTAGACAAGAAAGGTCTTCCGAGGATTAAAGGAATCTTAACATCCTCGGGCATGTCTAGTATAACAAAGTCTACGAGAAAAATAAACTGCTCAATCTTAACTAGCACATTATTAGCAATCCCTTCAGGTCGTTTTACCGTTTTATCAGCTAATTCAATAAGTAACTTAGTTGGTGCTAATTTTCCTAGTCCTAGGGTAGCGAATGTCTTAAGAGGCATAACACTAACACTAGCTCCTAAGTCAGCTAACACATTATTGAAAGATATATTATTAATAGAACAAGGTAGAGTAAAACTTCCTGGGTCTCTTTCTTTATGCGGCAAGGCATTTGAGTCGGTTGCAGGGCTCTCTTCTTTCATTGTTGCCTTGATCTCCTCTTCAATCTTTGTCTTCTCTTTTAGTAGTCTCCTTAAGCTGATTGAATAATTAAAGAAAAACTCGGGTTTTGCACCATCATTACCATTCATCGATCTTCTAGGTATATTAGGAGTGACTTCTTCAGTGGTGCTTATGGCCTTGACATGATCTCTTGGATTTGTTTCAGTTGAGCTCGGTAAACTTCCATATCCCCTTTCTTGAAGAACTTTGCTCATTTGACCAATTTGTTGTTCCAATGCTTTGATCGAAGCTCCTTGATTTCTTGTAGTAGTATCCGTTGAAGCTCGAATTTCTTTGATCATAACAGTATTCTCTTCATGTCTTTTAGCAGCATCGGTCATAATTTGCTTTAAAGTATCATCTAAAGTCTGCCTCCTTTCTTGATAAGCGGGATTGAAGTTGTTCCTTTGATATAATCCCGGTGTAGCTTCCCTAAATCTCCCCGAAGGTCGGAATGGTTGTCCAAATTGGGTGTAATATGCTTCTTCAAACGTCTCACTTTCATTCTTGTTCGGGCAATCTTTAGTGTAGTGAGGTCCTTCGCACTTTTCACATCCAACTTGGGCAGCATACGCTCTTTCATCACGCTTCTTCATCTCTCTACTAATTTTATCCAATTGAGCTTGAATAGCAGCAATCCCGTCGAAATTAGTGCTGCTCTTAGATCTAGTAGAGGTCCCATCGTGCCATTTCTGAGAATGATCAGCAGCTTCTTGGATCGCTTTCCTAGCATTAGTTGCACTCATTTGAGGTACAGCTCCCTTAGCATCCAAAATCTGTCTAGTAGGCACGTCCAGTCCTTGATAAAACAATATTATCTCCTGCATAGGGGTTAGATAGTGTTGGGGACATTTTATCAATAAATCTTTAAATCGTTCCCAAGCTTGATAAAGGGTTTCATCAGGCTCCTGTTTGAAACTATTGATAGCCTCCATCTTTTTAGCAGTCTTAGCAGGTGGACAATATCTCTTCAGGAATTTGCTCTTTAAATCTCCCCATGTAGTGATTGAACTAGCAGGTTCATTCCTTAGCCACTTGTTAGCAGCTCCTTTTAGCGAGATTGGAAAGATTCTAAGCATTAGTTGATCGTCAGTGACTCCTTCTGAAGTAAACAAATCTGCAATCTCCAGGACCTTTTCAACATGTTCATTAGCATCCTCGTGTTCCGTCCCACTGAAAGCATTCTCTCTGAGCTCTTTGAGAAACTGACCCTTCAACTCGAATTTTGACTTATCATCAAACTTTGGTCTAGCAACTCCTGAAGTGTAATCAGCACGGGTACTGTTCATGTATTCCTCCATAGTGGTGTTTTCGCCCATTGTTTCTGTTTCAACTTCCTCTTTCTCTTCAGAAAAATAATCAAGCTCGAGTGAACTTGAAAGATCAAAGCCTCTTGTGTTGAAAAGCCTTTTAAGCGAATGTAGGGCTCGTTCAGGATCTTCGAAAGGTTGAATCAAGTTCTTAGTCGAACTCCTGGTCATGCACTTCCTGAAATCAATCACAAAAGCATCAGTAGGGTATGCCCAAGAAAGTAGTATATAAGAAAATTAACAGCGAAAACGGAATACGAAAAATTAAAGTTACTGATATCTGCAGACGATGCGCCGTATCCAAAAAGTTGGATACGCCGTATCTTAATACGTTAAAATTAAATCAGACTTTAGTCAGAGAATAGATACGCCGCTTAGAATTTATGAATGCGCCGTATCGAATTAATTAATCAAAAATCGATATTTATTTAAAATTAAATACGTCGTATTAACGAAAGTTAATGCGCCGTATTTTCGTTACGTTTAAAAATACAAGATTTCTGATTCAGAAGATGCGCCGTATCGACAGAGATCGATACGCCGTATTTGTTTAATAATTCGCAAACTGTTTTTAATTAAAATAATAGATACGCCGTATCTGCAAAAGCAGATGCGTCGTATGGCGTTAACGTTTAGAAAAAATTTTCCTTAAAAACAGATACGCCGTATCTTTGGGAAAAGATGCGTCGTATTACTTTATCGCTTAGAAAAATTTTCTTATTAAAAACAGATACGCCGTATCTTGGGGAAAAGATGCGTCGTATCGAATTAATTAAACGCGTTGTATTTTATAAAAATTGAACGCAATACGCCGTATCTGATAAATCAGATGCGCCGTATCGTTTGATTTAGCACAGTACAACGATAGCAGAACAGAAAAAAATACGAAAAATAAAAACACACAAACAAAAATAAACACAAAAACAAAAATAAAGGCAAACAAATAACACACAATACAACAAATATGCAAAATAATACAATGATGCAATTAATCTAATAAAAAGAAAAACCTAATTAAAATACTAATCAAATTAACAGATAATAACAATTCACTCCCCGGCAGCGGCGCCAAAAACTTGATGTGCGTGATGTGTCGTTGCGGTTTAGCAGTTTTAATGCCTACTCAAGTTTTAAATTTATATTTAGCCGACTTATCAATAACACACACACTTAACGAGCAGTGTACCCGGTCAGTATGAATATAATGGTAAGTAGAGTGTCGATCACTAAGAGTGGAACGTATTATCTCGTTATTCTAATCAGTATTTTAATATCCTAACGCAAGGGGGTTTCAGCCTGAGAGACTGGCACGATTTTGTTTGCAATTAAATAATAAAATAAACTAATAGGCACGAATAAGCAAGTAGCACATACGTACACAGATAAATACTCGAGACAATAAGAGGGCTGTCCTTATAATTAAGTAGTTTGTCACTTGTTTTATTGATAGCTTTATATGAAGTGTATATAGTTAACCCTTTCTCGTTGGTCCTATTCTTATCGGCGAGTAAACCCTTAATGATTACTTATGTCTAAAAGTTATTCCTAAGTGATCAATTTAGTAATAACCGTGGGAGCCACATTATTTTTCGCAGTCAAATGCCCGCAAGCCACTAATAAATACAAAGGTTATCAATGCACTAATAAGTAGTAACCAAAGACATCAACATATAAACTTTAATTGATGGGAAAGCAAGTATTAAAGGGAGTGCAATCTTTCGTTGTCACATTACACAAGTCACCAATCCTGATGAATTAAAGTTTGCTAACACAATAAAACAAAACTACTTAATGAATTAAACACATGCAGCACCTTCTTACAGCTCTTGTATCTTTGATTTGGGTGTGTCTTGTGCTGCCTCCTTGACTGAATTCGTCCTAGGGTTCTGCTGCTTCGGTCTTCGGATCTAATATATTGCCCCCGAAATTCGTCTGGCCTTGGGGTATTTATAGTTTCTGTCTGAGGGAAGATGCGGCGCATCTAGTAAGTAGATGCGGCGCATTGACTTAACTTCGCGTGGGGTCCAAGATTATAATATTCAGGAATATTTGTACACCGCCAGAAGATGCGGCGTAACTCCATGATTAGATGCGGCACATGTCCTCTTGTATCTTGGATCGTATCTGGTGATATCTTGATAGAGATGCGGCGCATGTCATGAGTGAGATGCGGCGCATCTGGAGCAGATTTAACTTGATCTCGTCCATTACAGTAGACTCTTCACTTTATGCATGTTTTGCTCCATTATTAGTCCAAAATCGCCAAGTTTCACCAAATGCTTGTTTTTACCTGAGAATTACAAAAGTAAACGATTAAGTATCAATCCTCATACATAATACAGTAAAACAAGTCAAATTAATAGGATAAATGATAGTAATAAAATGTACTTATTTGAGTTCATCAGTGAGAAACATCCTTTTAGAAAAGTCAATTTATGTTTGGATGTATCATACCCCATTGTTTCAAGAGCATCCCATATATCAGTATTGTGCATAGTGTTGATACCATTTGAGTCATTTAATTTAAGATGTCTCATAATTATTGACTCAGTAACAACAAAATCAACATCATCTACTGATGAACGAATTTCTACGTCTCCTTCTTCATTAGTCAAGACAATTGAATTTTGCCAGAACTGTGTGATTTGCGAGACATATAGAGTAGGAGAGACGGTTAAAGTATACCTGATGTATGAGTGGTTGAGAAAATCCACTATCTCATGAAACTAAGGTCCATCTCCCTCCTCTGTTTTCTCCAAGAGCGTGACCTGATTATGACGCGTAACCAATTCCAAAGAATCCAAAGCATCCATTCTAAATGATTTAAAGTGAAATATTATAGCTAAAGATTGATCGTTTTGAGTGGAATTGAGGTTTTATGAAGCCAATTGGGTTTATATAGATACTGCTAGGGTTTTGCGAAATATGCGTATGAGATAATTATCTTTGGAAAGTATATAAATCTTTTTATGGTAAAAGAATAATTATCTATAAATAAATCCCTATAAGCATCATTAGAAAAACGGTTTTACCCCAACGGCTAAAAAATTAATTACTGATAGATTTTTACAACGGCTTGTGAGCCGTACCAATTACCAGTACAAACTGCTGACAGTAAAAATTTGAGCCGTATGAACTAAAAAGATTTGAAATACCATGGCTCAAGTATAGTTTTTAGCAAACTATCAGCTATCAACGGATTTGATATGTCTTTACCAATAGCCGTTTGCTTTGGACTAGCCAACTCTTCACAGTTAGATATGGTGAGTTGATAACCATGCAATTTTTGGTAAATTGTCAACCATCAATGGTTTTGAGAAGTCTTTACCAGATATCGTTTGCTCTGGACTAGTTGGTTCTTATGTGTGTTAGACATGGTGAACCAATTACCATTTGTTGTGTGTAAAAATCTCACACTCAGCTCCATATCAGCATTCAGTCCAAAACAAAGATCATTATAATCCATTGAGCTCCTTTTTAAATCCTGCAAGTGTTAGTCCAAAAACAAAGAAACAAGCCACAAATAACTTGTCTCACATCATATAAGCATGTGACTAATAATGCACTTAAAGAGGAAAAATTTAATTCCCTTGTGGAACCCATGCCATAACAGACTTAGGTTTCCCTCTTTCATCAACATAATTCATCCTTTTCAAAACATGTTTAGCACCATTGGATTGGATAGGTCTCCAAACCCAACATGCTGATGCACTCACTCCTTTTCCCATATTTTCCTTAGCAGTTTTCTTGTTGACACAAGTACCAATTACTCTGCTAGCAGTTGGAACTGCTGACTTTGCAACTGTTACCTTAGGTTTCCAAATATGATTTTTTATAACTGCTTTGTGAAGAATAGGTCTGTTAACAGTTTTTGGTGCTTGTTTGAAAGCTGATTTTGCACTTTGAACTGTTGATCTTGGGTGAAGTTGTCTTATAGGTCTGACAGTCTGAACTGCTGGTCTAGCAGTTTGGAGAGATCTAAGGCCAGACTTCAAAAAAACTGATCTGGGTATCATCTTATCATTCCTAGGAAGAGGTTGAGATCTTGCTAGTTTCATGCTCTGTTTTGTATACCCTTTCACCCGCTTATCACAAAAAGCTATAAGATGGTCAAAGCTGCCACATGAGTAACAAGCTTTTCTATAGCAGACAAAATCATCACCTAGTTGATGAGATTTGAGGTCATTCCAATTTCTTTGATTACCTCTTGGCTTGTCTGTGTTTCTATACATCTCAGCATACCTAACTGTTGGTCTAAAGGGTTTAGCATTGTATCTAGCCCTAACAGTTTCAGTATTTGCCATCTTAGGAACTTTTGGTTCCTTGTTCTCAACACTGACAGGCTTAACCATAGCCTGAACATCCTCATCATCAGAAGTCCAGTCTTCAATGATTGGAGCATATGAGTTCTTTGCTGAGGGCACCTTATCCTCAGAAAGTGAGTCACCACTCTCATTCTCATTCATAGGTTTGTCTTTTATGTCCTCTTTAGGTTGAGGACCATACTCACGCTCAGGAATTTGAAATTCAGAAAGTCCTGTGTGTTCTAGGTCAATGCCTGGGGGTGAAGGTATTCCTTTATAGGGAGGTGGAACTGTCTTATACCCTAGACCTGACTTAGCTTTGTTAAGAACCTGACACTCAATTATCTTTTGTACACCTTTTGATGTGTATTCAAGGGTGTCTACACTTAACTGAATATTCTCCTTAGCTTTCTTAACCTATTCTAACTCATGTTTTAACACAGTTATTTCATTCTCTCTAAGCATTAAGTCCCTTTTAACTATGATCATGTCATCAGCAAATTTAGACTCATTGTTCTTATAGTGAGCAAGTTGTTCTTCTATAACAGCTAGAGCCCTTTTATGATTTGCTAGATTGAAACTAGTTTGGGTTAGCTCTATTCTCTGTGCATCATACCTACTCTTAAGATTTCCTAATTCTTTTAGATTTTCACAAGATTTAGAACACTTAGAAATTTGTACCTCAGAGTCCGAAAATGCCATGAGAGCAATCTCTGTGGATGCTTCTGCTTCCTCCTCTGCAATGTAACTCTAGTCAAACCCTAAGCCATCAATAGCAACCATGGCTTTTGAGCTTGATTCTGTGACTTCCACAACCCTTGACTTGTTTCCATAGCTTCTGCTCCTATCATCTTGTTGTCTTGGTTGTCTGCATTCCCTTGAGTAGTGTCCCTTCTTGTGACAATTGAAGCACTCAATCTTGGTCTTATCATACCCTGCAACATCATTGCTGTTTATCACAATCTTCTTCCCTGTCTTTTTTAGAAATCTCTTATCCCTCATGCTAAGAAGAGAGAGCTGCCACTTGATATCCATCTCTTCTATATCATCTTCATCTATCTCTTGAAGATCTCCATGAGTCAGCATTGTACCATTGTGCTGAGTTGTTAGGAAAGCACAAAAGATATCTTCATTCAACAGCCCAGTGGTACTGCTTGAAGTGCTAACAGTACCAAGTTTTGATCCAACAGTACCAACTGTTCCAGCTAACTGCACTTCTTCTTCTTGACTTGAAGTACTTGGAGTGGATACAAAAGCCATGTTCCCAGAGCTTGAACTTGATCCAATAGACTTCTTCACTTCAAGTTCAATGATCTTGAAGTTGCTGTAAAGATCCATCAGACTCATTGTGTCTATGTCTGGTTTGTTCTTCCAGACAACTACATGAATAGCCCAGTCTGAGGGTAGACTTCTTAGGAACTTAGAGTTGAGATCTTCCTGAGGTATCTCAATTCCTAAGACAACAAGTTGGCTCACCAGCTTTTGAAGCCTATTGAACATATGATCCAAAGACTCATTATGTGTAGCAGAAAAGTTCTCAAACTGTTGTTTAAGCAGAGTCTTTTGTGTCTTTTTGGTGGCCTCATTCCCACCATATCTTGCAACAATGGCCTCAAATAAAGTCTTAGCACACTTGAACTTGCTAAAACTTAGCAACTGATCATTAGGGATAGCCATCAGAAGTAAACTTCTAGCCTTAAGATCATTCTTGTGCTTTGCCTTCTCTTCAGTAGTTGTAGGCTTTGTTTGAAGCTTAGTCTCAGTTACACCTTCAACAACAGTTGTGGTTGTTACAGGTTTAAAAGAGTTTCCTTCTTCAATAATCTCCCAGAGTGCATAATCCTGCACTTGAAAGAACTGCTCAATACGAAGCCTCCATATGTCGAACTCATTAGGTTTTAGTGTGGGAAGTTTAGCAGCAATGTTTGTTGTGGTTTGAGGTGTTTCTGTATCCATCTTTGTTTTTCTCTGTTCTTCTAAACCAAAGTATCAGCAACCTGGCTCTGATACCACTTGACCGAATCTACACACACCCTTTGTGTTAGATGTGATACTTTGAATTATACTAAGTCTAGCAAGCGGAATTTACTAGCTAGTATTCAGAAGATTGCTTGATTATGTTTTGTATACTTTGAGTAAAAAGATGAATGAACAATAAACAAGTATTCCAACAACGATTCAATATTATTAAGAATAATACGAGTGATCTAGCTATCACTAGGGTTTACAACCTTGAATCTTTTGTATCGTATGTCTCTCTCTCAAACATTAATCTAAGACAATCCTTTTATAGACCAAGGACCCTTTACAAGATAACTACCAACTAATTATAGAAGATATACATCAGAATCTATTCCATAATTATCTACTTATCCGATTACATCATAATAATAAACAGTACTAATATTAACTGTCAACCGTACTAACTTCTTATGTCTTCAGCAGTACTAACTCCTTCCTCAACCGTACTAACTGCTCATGCTTAATTCCTATCAAATACTCTGAGTGTATCTGATTAGTGCTGTTGGTTCATCTGCATGGCTCAAGATGATAAGTCAATGACAGAGACTCAAGGGCACTTGTCAGTCCTTGAGGTCTCTGAGGTTTTCGTCACTTTTCTTGTCTTTGATATAGCGGACTACGTTATCAGCTTGCAAAGCTTTCCAGTTACCGATTTTGTTTATGCATAGTACTCCTGTTGAGCTTCGAGAAGGTACACCGCATATTTGATGTGTTTATCATCAGATATGTGAACACTCAGTGAGTCCCTTTAGACCTCTGTACTTCCATTCAGTGGTCTTTAACTCTGACTTCTTTGAGGTTTGCTCATGGTATTTTACCAATGAGTTATTTGGATAGCTGATGATGTTCAGTTGTGCTGTTCATTCAGTCGAGGGTAAACTTTGCTCCGATTTACCCTATGGACTCTGTCAGAGAGAGAGAGTTAAGGTCTCTGACGTGATCAGCTATCCTGAACTTAGGCTGATTCAATGTTTCAAATACCTGTGAGAGATAATTTGGTCAAATTAGACCTAACAAAGTGTTTGACGTTGATCACATACATTTTGCCATTCAAGATTAACTACGAGTTGGAGAAGATGATTCATGCACATTTTTTTTTTTAATATTTACAAACAACATTATTTATTGTATCAATCACATATTACTTATTATTTTTTTTTCATAAAATAATAGAGTTTATATACTTTCGTTTGTTGTTTGTTAATTTTTTTACACATGTAACTGTCTCTCATCTTAAATTATCAACATGGTTTAGACTTAGGTCGAGTATTGGTAAATGAGTAACTATAACTTCTCATAGACTTATAGTACCTGGTCTTGCTTTAAGTTGTTGGCGTATGTTGAATTTATGTCCAACAAGTCAAATAAACCATAGATAAATGAAAAAAAAAATGTATTTAAAAATTTAGTAGTTTTTTTATTGCTGATCTATTCATATTAATAATTGGTTGTTATGTACATGTAGAAAGAAAAGATTTGATTCAGTGACAAAGCACTTGAAAGTTACAACGACATTCTCAGCAATGGTCGAGGAACTGGAAGTGATCGGAACTAACACACCCAAAAAAGGTGATATTGTAGACGCCTTTACGGAGGTAACGGGGGCCATGGCTCATTGTGATAGATGCCCGATGCTCCTCTTCATGGGTGGTGGCGTGGGTGTCGAAAAGAGCATTGTTGTAAAAGAAATCCGTAAAGAGTGTGATACAAAACTACTTAAGAGTTACAATCAGATTATGAACGGTTGTACGTCTCTTTAACCACGGAAGAGAAGGGTGTCTGTGACACCATAATGAACTCCGTTGAGACGGGGGGGGGGGGTACGAGGGTATCGGGAATTATTTTAATTGTTACAAACTCAATTGATTATCGAATAATTACGTATTATCTCATTATTTCTTTCATATACTAATGGAACATGTTTACGTTTGTTATTTTCTTATTATCTCATTTTCATATTTCTTTAAAAACCCCGTGATTCCACGGGTCTTTAAGCTAGTATATATATACATGTTAATGTTAATTATATTTGTTTGGAGAAGAAGAATGAGAAAATACCATTTTAATCTTAAGTGTAAGGCAATCGTGAAAGTTAAGAACAAATGCAAAGACAAAAGAGAGGTTCGAGGACTAGAAATATAAATTTGTACATACCATAAGGACGAGTTGTGTATTATACCCTGTCCATTTATACAAAAGAAAAGCCCTAGGGATGCTGGTCGCCGTATAAAGTTTCAGAGTCGGTGTTTGTTTTTCGATTTCAAAGGTAACTCTTATCTTGGTTGTTTATATTAAGCATACAATACATATATTTAGATCTGGTTTTGTCTATTTATTAAGAAAACATAAACTTTAGTTTCCTTATTGTAGAGTCAGTTTCTTATTGTCGACTGTTCTAAAGTGAGGGTTTCGGTTTTGTTGTGTGTTCCACAGACAACGGTTAGGAGATGTTCCCGAGTTGATTCAATGTATACAAGTTTGGTTTCTCTGATGTTGTTTTTTTCTTAAAGTGTCAACGGATGGCAGGGATGGTGGACCGTGTAGCCATGACTTGGACAAGATGCAGGTGCGGGCAGCATCTTTTGTCAACTAGCATTGCCAACAAAAGATGCTGCCCGCACCTGCATCTTGTCCAAGTCATGGCTACACGCTTGGTCTACCATCCGGTTTTCTCCCTCCGTTGACACTTTAAGAAAAAAAACAAAATCAGAGAAAGCACATGAGGTGGATTCACCGGACCTTACTAACGTATCACCGGGACAACTTACCAATCACAAGTCTTGATCTTCAGTTTGGCATTCACACGGCTTTTCGTTCCGCTTACAAATTGATTATGCAAGCTACTTCTAAAAGTCGTAGCTCTCTTAACGAGCCTCACCTCGCAATCTTGTCGACCACGTCATCTACTTTGCCTGATGAGATATTCTCAAGTGAAAATCTCCACACATTAAAGTTTGAAATTTATATACCTCACTAACTGGAGAAATCCCGGTCATTCCCTTCACTTTAGTAGCAATCCTTCTATCCACTGCACCAACCTACGCGTACTCAAGTTGGTTGATGTCCACATAACTCAATATGTGCTTCAGAAATTGTTATCTACATGTAAGTTACTTCAAAAGATCGACATCGAGTTACCCGAGGAATTGAGGATTAGCAAGGTAAGAAACCTCCCTTATCTTGATGAGTTGAGAATATTTAACAACAGCGCATATAAGAATATTTTCGAAGTTGATAATGTCCCATCTCTCCGCTCGCTTGAGTACGAGGCATTTTCGCTATTCTGGACTAAGCCTGTATCATTCAAACTGGGCACAATACGGAGCTTGAGAGACTTGTGTTTTAGACAAGGTGTCCATGGATGATGCATTCTCAAGTATGATCAAATCCAACTTTCCATTTCTAGAGAGTTTGACCCTTTTTATCAGGTGTAGAATTTGACATGTTTTATTTAATTTTCCTATCATTTTAGCTTTCAAGATTCCTGTACCAAACCTCTTTGAGTGTGGAAAAAATATGGCTGTAAATGATGAACAAAGGTTTCTTTTTAACGAAGCAGCTCAGGTTTTAATTTTCTGTATTTCTTAATTGAGCATTATATATCCTATTGTAATTGTAATGTCTTTTTTAATTTTAATTTTCTGCATTTGAACATTAAACAGGCCATAAAAGTTGACATTGAAGATAATTTTCTGAGACGAACAAGTGAAATATTGGGTTTACCGACAAAACACGAGTTCACCATTTGGCTTAAACTCACTGGTTTCCAGGTACAATCACTAAATTGCTTGCCAAACATGTCAATAAGTTGTTGATGTCTGTAACTATACAAACTTGTTTACTTTTTAAATAAGCTGTAAACGACTAAATGTTATTAGAATCATTCACATAATTCTGAAATGAACGACGAAATTTAGTTAAAACACTATATTGTAGGACTGCTTTCAATAAGACACCCATCCGGCGGTTGTATAAGCATACAATGCATAAAAACATAGAAGATAGAGTCGTAAAAACGATGGAACATTGTAAACAAACTTTCTCAAACATATCATAACTGTTTACAATTTTTTTTTTTCTTTTTCTTTTAACCTGGTTTTCGACTCGACATTGCGAGCCGACTACTAATTTACCCAAAGAATCCTGAACACCGCGACCAACAAAGGCTCGATCAATCTAATTCTTTCAATAAAACCATTTAGCAGGTTAAATAGGCTAAATGGTTTAAACAGAGTTTGGGGGACTTTCGATTTCCAACCCATTTGGCCCGTTCCCCTTTTAGCTACTTATTTTAATTTCAACTGAGTGGCATAAAAAACACAGCTCAAATTAAACCATTTTTATGTGACTAGGTCGAAATTGCCAACTTTAATATGTGCGTATAAAAGTTAGTGAAGCTTGCTGTACTACTAAATATACCTTGGATTTGGATTGCCTTTAACTAGTTTCTGCCCATATTTGCGCCAACGATAGCCATCATTTACAAAGTCAACTGGACTAATATACCTACATGCAGTTCGCCTCCTAGCTTATCTTTAACAGCAGCCATAACAGTCCTCTATGTAAAATAGTTTATAAACCCAACAGTATAGAATTACTCAAGTAAGGAAGTTTTGCCGTTGAGGAAATAGTATATAATGAACTTATAGGAAGAATAAAGTATGCTCAATATGAATACCTTTATGAACCTATAGTCGCAGTCTCGGTATCTCAAAATACAGTTCCGGCACTTTGAATGAGTTTATGCTTAATTTCACTATACCACGATAATGGAATCAGTTAGTTAGCAGAGTGACCAAGTCCAATAAAAAAACATCAGAATTCTGGATAATATTAGGACCTTCATTTGAAGCAGCACAAGTGTGTGTCTTGTCTCCATTGTGATTCTTCACATTTGATCTACAAATACTTCCCCCTGAATGTATGCGTTTTTTGAGCTTTGATGAAACACCTTTCTCTTTTTAGAAGCAGCATCTACTTGACACCTTTCTCCCTTGTATATGTGTTCTCTTATTACAGCGGGGTTTGTATGAAAAATTTGTGAAGGAAGCAAAATTTACAATTTCTCGTGCACCCCTTGCTGCAATAACGGTATTTAATTTTTTATTTTCCTATTTCAGTATAATTACAACACACACTATAAACTCATGGATTTATATTCTGATAAAACAGATTTTAAAGAAAGTTTGTGAGGACCCCGTTCTTTTTCAAATGAATGAACAAGCAAAGGAGGAAAATGAACTTGGGGAAGATAAGGATAAGGGCGTTGCTAATCTGTTATTGTTGAAGATGAATACAATCTTTAGAAAATACATTGCAAAAAATCGTACATCTGAGTCATGCAAGATGTTATTCCTAAAATCTTTTGTGGTAAGTATAAATATTCCCTGATAATTCATACATATGTATGACATATAATGATTATTTTTATCTTTTCCTGTATATAGCTTGATTTGTGTAGAGACGGGCACTATGTCCTCATCTTTTCCCAGCGGAAACACACGCTGAACCAGATGGTGGTTAGTTTAAAGTTTTATCAACATAAATCTTGTGTTTAAGGTGCAAATTGTAGCAATTGAACCTGGTTTTTTTTGCCTCTTCTACGTAGGAAATGCTAAAGCCAATGTGTAGCCGAATAGATGGAGACGTTAAATGTAAAGTCAGAGAGAAGATTGTTAAGGTCGGTATTTATTTAACTAGTTTTATTATATAGACATAAAATTAAAATTTTATTTTAACAGGATTTCCAACTAGGACATGTGAGATGTTTACTTATTATGTCACAAGTCGGTGGAATCGGGCTGACTCTTAAGAAAGCTGACCGTGTAATTATAGTCGATCCTGCTTGGAATCCAAGGTATTTTTTTTTTCCACTTATCTTATGTTGTAAATGTAAATCACTTGACATTTTCTCTTTTTAAATCATCTTCAGTACGGATGACCAGTGCGTATGCCGGGCATACCGGCTCGGACAAGAAAAAGAGGTGTTTGTCTACCGCCTTTTAACTTCTGGTACAGTTGAGGAAACCATTTATAAAAATCAGGTTAAATTTTGTGTTTTTGCTATACATTTTAAAATTTTTGCAGTTGATATTTTTGTAAATCTTTTTTTAAAATTTACGTGACAGATTCACAAAATGATGCTTGCCAAAGTTGTAATGGAAACGCAAAACCCGTTCTCTTACTTTTCTGAAAAGGTGGTGATTCTGCTATCTTTTTTTTATTAACTCATTTGTAGCCGGGTATCACACCCAAAATGGGAATTTCAGACAACCCAACCATAGAGATGGCAACTTCAGTTCATCGAGATATGCATAGACAATTTAAGTGTGTTTTTTAGACGTGAGTGGTTTTTTTGAGGGGTGTTACTATTTTATATATCTATGACAGTTAAAGAACTGTTACAAAATTTTGAAATGGTAATTTCCACATTAAGTGTTTATGCTGAGGTCAAAAGCTATTGGTACTGTTCATGTGCCATTTGCTGAGTTTTAATCTAGCTTAAATAAGGTTGAATAAGCAGATTTCATTGGGATTTAAGAGATTTTGATGTATTTTGAGGTTTTTGAATGATAGGTGCAATTTTAGAGTAAACACTGCCCTAATAAGCTCCACATAAGCTGTGGCTTGTTTGATCACAATTTTTGGCAAAGATAGTTGTATTTCATCATTCTAAGTGGGAATCCAGAAGCTGACACAATTCCATCAAGTAACAAAAGAGTTGAGGTCATTTTACCATATCTGCTACATCAGTAAGGATTGTGCAGACCTGCACAAAACTTGCTTATCTCAACTTTTTCATTGGACTGTAACTGCTGATTTAGTTGATCTCTTTGCTTGAAATTTGATTTTCTAGTAGCTTATAGTATAGGCTTCTAGTTTCTGAGCTTATATTTCACTAGCAGCTTATTGAATAGCTTATAATCTTGTCTGCAAGTTCCCCCATTAGACTGCTCAGGCCTGCATCAAGTTTTTGTGTTCATGTGCATCTGTTCTTGGCTTAAATTGAATAAGCAATTGATAGTGAAATTTGGGCATTCTTTGTTTATAAGCAGTCTGTAGTCTAAGCTTTTAGAATCAGCTTTTGGTTTCCCCTGATTAGCTTTTTACTAGCTTTTAGAACAGCTTTAAGTGGGCTGTTTGATCATTGCTTCTGCCCTACTTTGTCAACTGTGCATCTGCTTATTAGCTTATTCTGATAGCTTCTCTGGTCACTATAAGTTGTTTCAAGCTTCAATTAGTGTGTTAATCCATTTGTGAGCTTTTGGTAAAAATTGGTACTGAAGTGCTTATTTGGTGATGTTCCAAATCCTTTATAAGATAGTATGGCTCATAGTCACATGGAACGGGGATCGCTCTGGTACGGGATCGCGGATCGGGATCGTGGTTCGCTAGGGACCTAAAATTCGGTTCGATGGGGGGTAGGTTCATTTGGGATCGCTTCGGTACGATGTACCAAGTAATGTGGTACGATGTATCCATGTAGCCAATAATCAACATATTATTATAAATTTGAAATCCAAAACATTCATAATATAATACTTATCATATTCTCATAATTCATTCAAAGAAGCATAATAAAAACGTTTATCAGTAACATAACTTAAAAAAGCATAATCAAGATCCAAAAGATAATAAAATATGAAAAACTAGATTTTAAACTTAGTCGAGCCTTTGTCTCTTTCCTTTCGCTTTACCAGCAACATCTTTGTGCTAATGACATGGATTTGAATTTGTATATTGACTGAGATTGATATGAAATTATGAATTGTGATTTGTGAAGGTTACTGATGACCGATCTATTCTATATATAATATATTTTGTGATTTGTGTCAATCTCCATAACTTTATAACAAGTCACAGCATCTTTTTCCAAAAAAAAAATGGCCAAATCAAATCTTCAAAATAACAGTATCTTCTTCCCAAAAAAAAAAAAAAAAAAAAAAAAATCTCCATAATTGAATCGCGAGTCAAATATAATTGGAACACGAATCGGTTTTAATTGGAACGCGAATCGGAACTAACCGGAACGCGATTTGCTCTTTCCCGATTCACATTTCAATTAACTTCTGGAACGCTAAAGTAACCGATCCAATTCGCGATCCCGGTCGATCCGGATCGATTTCGTACCCTGTTTTGGATCGGACGAACTGGATCGCAATTCGCGGCTACTGTAGCGAATTATGTGACTATGGGATGGATATAGATATTGACATGTTTGTGCTATGACAGGAGCGGAAAGCTATGTTTAGCATAACTCGAGAAGGCTTTGAGATTTCCAAAACACAAATTCAATTAGCAAAGGAGCATGAAATCAATGATTCGTCCGTTCTAGCTCATATGGATTCTCTTACCCAATCACCACAAACCGTGGGTGTTACTTATCATTCTGTTTTGTTCTCAAAAGATGCTCCAGAAGAATCAAGGTGAGTATTTTTTTTATGATTTCACTTTAATCTAAATATGATTAATAAATTTTTGATTATAGGAAAAAATGATTATTTTGTATGTTTTTACACTTTATCAGCGATCCAAAGATGTTGAAACCCAAGGATGTCCCAACTCATAGGACGAAGATGCTGGAAAGCCTATCAAGACTGAGGAATAATAGAGTGGCAGAAAACGTGCAGACAATAACTGATGATACAGGACAATGGTCAGCAGAGAGGTATCAACATAGAGACCAGCAGAGATGTGGTTCTTCTGGAAGACAACGGGCTTTTACAGACACGAGACAAAAAGAGGTAATTTTTAACGCTAGAGAAACAAAAAATATTATTAGAATGACTAAATACTTGTTTTCTTTCGCATGTAACAAGACTTCAACGTCACAATGGTCAAGCGATTACAACCGAGATAGATACCCACAGAGAGGTGGTTCTTCTTCCAAAGTTAGGTATCAACAGAGAGGCCAGCAGGGATGTGGTTCTTCTGGAAGACAACGGGCTTTTACAGATACTAGACAAAAACAGGTAATTTTTAACGCTAGAGAAACAAAAAATATTATTAGAATGACTAAATACTTGTTTTCTTTCGCATGTAACAAGCTTTCAACTTCTGGAACACAATGGTCATTCGAGTACAACCGAGATAGATACCCACAGAGAGGTGGTTCTTCTTCCAAAGTTGAACGGGCTTTTACTGATACGAGACAAAAACAGGTAAATTTTAACGCTAGAGAAACAAAAAATATTATTAGAATGACTAAATACTTGTTTTCTTTCCCATAAGCGTTCAACTTCTGGAACACAATCGTCACACGAGTACAACGGAGAAAGAGACCCACCGAAGCAAAAAGCTGGTTGGGAGCAACCAGGTTCTTCTGCTACTGTAGCTTTTATACCAGAGGTGCCCGACCGAACCTGACCTGGCCTAGTCTGTTACCTCTGCCGTGTGGCGTGTGCTAAATGAAAATATGCATTGTTTCAGGTAGGTGAGGAGGAGCAACGGAGACGAGGTGCTGAGGAGATGGGTGATGCCATGAAAAGCTTGGAAAATAGGACAGCTGATTCAGAAAGAGAGATGGACATCCTTTCTGCTCTGGATGAAATGAAGTCCATGAAGGTTTGTATTTATTTTAGTGTCCAAATATATGCATGTTGATCTTACATTGACTGCCCCCCCGAGTTGATTTTCTTGACTCTTTGTTGTTTCGTACTTGTTTACTTTAGATTCTAACGTACAAATTGTTTTTATTTTGCAGTCAAGGCATGCACATGTAAGCGTGGATTCAAATCATTCAATGCTTGATGAAGCCTTGCAGCGATCTGCTCCAGTACAGGTATGGAACGTTTATAGTTCTTGCATCTAGTCAAGCCTTGTTGCGCTGATGCAAACATTACACTAGTGGGTCCAAAACCTTGTGCTTGTCTTGTGAATGTTTCTTTGATTACCATTGGGTGTGTTTCTGCAGCAAGGAAAAGAAACAGTGGGAGATGTTGGCAACGATGAAAAGGCCCTGAAAATGTTTAAAAAGGCACTTGCGGAATTCACGAAAGAGATACTCAAGCCAAAGTGGAAGCAAGGTAACCTCAGCAGAGATGTTCACAACACTATTGTAAAGAAGGTGGTGGATAAAGTAACGGGTAGTATTCAAGGGGACAAGATCTCAACACAAGCAAAGATTGAGCGGTATCTCACATGCAATAAACCGAAAATTACTAAGCTTGTGGAGGTATGGTTTTATTATTATCACATTTATTGGCATCCCAGATCACTGTAATTTGAGTCCCTTTTTATTTTTGCTGCTATGAAGGGAAACAATCCTTAAAAAGAAGCTAATTTTAAGGGTAGCAAAATGGCAAGATTGAAATGATTAGGGTGCGTTTAGTTTGAGGAAAACACCCTTGTTTTCCACAAAATGTTTTGTAGAAAACAAGGAAAACAGAGATCACGTTCAAATTAGCGTTTTCCAACAAAATATTTTCCAAAACACAAAATTTCTATTTCCATCCCTAACAAAGAAAACAAGATAACAATTTTTTTTGTTTTCCTTATTTCCTATTTCTATTTCTCTTAAAACCACATACTCACACACTCCAGCCATACCCTACCCCCAAACACCACCCTCCCACAGCCCACATCAGCCATCACCACCCTTGCCGGGGTCGCTCCAGTCGTTTTTTTACGTTTTCGTCCGATTCTTTACGTTTTCGTCTGATTTTTTACGTTTTCGTCCGATTCTTTACGTTTTCGTCTGATTCTTTACGTTTTCGTCCGATTCATTACGTTTTCATCCGATTCTTTACGTTTTCGTCCGATTCTTTACGTTTTCGTCCGATTTTTTAAGTTTTCGTCCGATTCTTTACGTTTTTTTCCTGTTTTTTTAAGTTTTCGTCTGATTCTTTACGTTTTCGTCCGATTTTTTACGTTTTCGTCCGATTCTTTACGTTTTCGTCCGATTCTTTACGTTTTCGGCTGTATTTTTACGTTTTCGGCTGAATTTTTACGTTTTCGTCGAATTCTTTACGATTTCGTCCTATTCTTTACGTTTTCGTCCGATTCTTCAAGTTTTCGTCAGATTTTTTACGTTTTCGTCCGATTCTTTACGTTTTCGTCCGATTCTTTACGTTTTCGTCTGTATTTTTACGTTTTCGGCTGAATTTTTACGTTTTCGTCAGATTCTTTACGTTTTCGTCCTATTCTTTACGTTTTCGTTCGATTCTTTACGTTTTCGTTCGATTTTTTACGTTTTCATCCGATTCTTTACGTTTTCGTCTGTTTTTTTTACGTTTTCGTCTGATTCTTTAAGTTTTCGTCTGTCTTTTTTTACGTTTTCGTCCGATTCTTTACGTTTTTCGCCTGTATTTTTACGTTTTCGGCTGAATTTTTACGTTTTCGTCCTATTCTTTACGTTTTCGTCCGATTCTTTACGTTTTCGTCTGATTTTTTACGTTTTCGTCCGACTCTTTACGTTTTCGTCTGTTTTTTTACGTTTTCGTCTGAATTTTTACGTTTTCGTCCGATTCTTTACGTTTGCGTCTTTTTTTTACGTTTTCTTCTGAATTTTTATGTTTTCGTCCGATTTTTTACGTTTTCGTCCGATTCTTTACGTTTTTCATCTGTTTTTTTACGTTTTCTTCTGAATTTTTACGTTTTCGTCTATTTTTTACGTTTTTGTATGATTCTTTACGTTTTCGTCCTATTTTTTACGTCTTCCGAATCGGACGAAAACGTAAAGAATCGGAGGAAAACGTAAAGAATCGGATGAAAACCTAAAGAATCAGACGAAAACGTAAAGAATCGGAAATCTGACGAAAACGTAAAAAATCAGACGAAAACATAAAAAAACAGACGAAAACGTAAAGAATCGGAAGAAAACCTAAAGAATCTGACGAAAACGTAAAAAATCAGACAAAAACTTAAAAAAAACCTACGAAATCGTAAAAACAGACTAAAACGTAAAAAAACATACGAAAACGTAATAAAACGGACGAAAACATAAAAAAGTGGACAAAAACGTAAAAAACAGACGAAAAAGTGAAAAAAAAAAAAATACATTTTTTAGTTATTTTACGTTTTCGAATTATAGTTTTCGAATTATAGTCGCTTGAAGTTTTTTTCATATTATTTGATGTTTACTTTTTTAATTCTTTATTTTAGCGTATTATATTTTTTAAGTTATTTTATAATTTAGTGGGTTAGTTTATAATATTTGTTTTTGTGTTTTGAAGATGTTTTTTATAATATTACAAAGGTGAATAATGAATTGAGATATAAAACAACAACACTTTTCAAAATGGAAAACACAAATGCAAACGCATGTTTCTCAAACTAAACGCAAACGCATGAATTGAGATATAAAACAACAACACTTTTCAATATTTGTTTTTGTGTTTTGAAGATGTTTTTGTTTTTGCAAAATGGAAAACACAAACGCATGTTTCTCAAACTAAACGCGTTTTCTAAATTTTCCATTGTTTTGTGGAAATAAAACTCCCCTCCCGTTTCCTACAAAACAAGAAATAGAAAATGAAAGAATGTTTTCCAACTAAACGCCACCTTAACTTTTGTTACGGGTCAAAATGTGTACTTTTCATAAATAACTAGTGGTCAGATGTGAATGCAATTAGAACACTATTCCAATAATATATATATATATATATTTTTAATAAAATGGTTTAGGATGTTTTGTGTTATCCTTTAGGCGACTTGTGATCCACCTTATACAACCCGTTAGGCTTGTTAGAAATAGAACATGACTTGAATTAACCTATTCATAAGTAAATGGGAATTTTTAGGTCAACTAATTTCTCAATAGTACACCGGTTATCATATCCGCGGTATAACTTTGAACTCCATTATGGTGGTTTTTTTTTATCTTCATTATGGATTTTTCAACCTCATCTACAAAAGTAACTTTCATATGTTTGTGACTTATATTTCTGTAGCCCGACTTTGATTATTCTTTTGTCATGCAGGCGTATGTGGAAAAATTTGCTTAGCTGCAAATGCGCGGGAAACTTTTTCTTTCTGGAACTTACTTAAATGCGGGATTGCATAGCTTGGTATGGCATACTTGTTTACAGATGCTCGTGGCTAACTTTTTTGATTAGTTGTGAATTAAAAGAAATCAAATGATATTTTTGAGTTGAATATGGTGGCACTTGTATAGTTAAGGTGCACATTAAACTTGGTTGTGTTTGCCCAGATTGTACAATGTTTCATTTGCATTCGTGTGAGCATGTGACCTAGTAATGCTGTACTGTACATTCCACAAGTTCTCAAGAAAAAGGTTTACTTTCGTCTGTTTTTCTATTTTAATTTTTTGTTATCATCATAGGATGTTATAGAAAATTGTTACTTCAGGTGTATGTATAAGGTTAGTATTGGTAAGATGGAAGTGGATGATTTTAAAAGGTCTTTATTTTTAGAGTAAACTGCAAAATACATCCTTGTGGTTTACACCTTTTGGCACATTACATCCCTGTCAGAAACTATTGGCAATATACATCCCCCGTTAGGCAAACGTTTGCCATATTACATCCCTAACTTGGATGGGCGTTATCTTTCTCCGTTAAGTGTTTGCATCGTTAGTCCCTCCGTTAAAATGTTTGCACCGTTAGTCCTATGGGTTAAGTCTATTTGCACCGTTAGTAATTCGTTACGTTTTCGTCCGTTTTTTTATGTTTTCGTCCGGTTTTTTACGTTTTCGTCTGTTTTTTTACGTTTTCGTCCGATTTTTTTCGTTTTTGTCCGATTTTTTTCGCTTTCGTCCATTTTTTTTTCGTTTTTGTCCATTTTTTTTTACGTTTTCGTATGTTTTTTTACGTTTTCGTCCGGTTTTTTACGTTTTCGTCCGATTTTTTGCGTTTTCGTCTGTTTTTTTAAGTTTTCGTCCGATTTTTTACGTTTTCGTCCGATTTTTTTCGTTTTTGAACGATTTTTTTCGTTTTCGTCCATTTTTTTCGTTTTCGTCCATTTTTTTTACGTTTTCGTCTGTTTTTTATACGTTTTCGTCCGGTTTTTTACGTTTTCGTCCCATTTTTTACGTTTTCGTCTGTTTTTTTAAGTTTTCGTCCGGTTTTCTACGTTTTCGTCCGATTTTTTACGTTTTCGTCCGATTTTTTTCGTTTTCGTCCATTTTTTTACGTTTTCGTCTGTTTTTTTACATTCTCATCCGATTTTTTACGTTTTCGTCTGTTTTTTTTACGTTTTCTTCCGATTTTTTTCGTTTTCGTCTGTTTTTTTACGAATTCATCCATTTTTTTGCGTTTTCGTCTGTTTTTTTACGTTTTCGTCTGTTTTTTACGATTTCGTCCGATTTTTTACGTTTTCGTCTGTTTTTTACGTTTTCGTCCGATTTTTTTCGTTTTCGTCCATTTTTTTTACGTTTTGGTCTCATTTATTACGTTTTCTTCTGTTTTTTTTACGTTTTCATCCATTTTTTTACGTTTTCGTCCGCTTTTTTACGTTTTCGTCCATTTTTTTTTGTTTTTGTCCTTTTTTTTTTTATGTTTTCATCTATTTTTTTACGTTTTGTTCTGTTTTTTACGTTTTTTGTCTGATTTTTTTTCGTAAAACGTAACAATTGTAAAAAATCGGACAAAACGTAACAATTGTAAAAAATGAAAAAAATCGGACAAAACGTAAAAAAACAGATGAAAACGTAAAAAATCCGATGAAGATGTAAAAAAACAGACGAAAACGTAAAAAAATGGACCAAAACGTAAAAAATTGGACCAAAACGTAAAAAATTGGACGAAAACGTAAAAAATCGGATGAAAACGTAAAAAACAGACGAAAACGTAAAAAAAACAAACGAAAACGTAAAAAATAGGACGAAAACGTAAAAAAACAGACGAAAACGAAAAAAATCGTTTGAAAACGTAAAAAAACAGACGAAAACGAAAAAAAATCGGACGAAAACGTAAAAAACCGGACGAAAACGTAAAAAATCGGACGAAAACGTAACGAAGGACTAACGGTGCAAACATTTTAACAGAGGGACTAACGATGCAAACACTTAACGGAGAAAGATAACGCCCATCCAACTTAGGGATGTAATGTGGCAAACGTTTGCCTAACGGGGGATGTATATTGCCAATAGTTTCTGACAGGGATGTAATGTGCCAGAAGGTGTAAACCACAGGGATGTATTTTGCAGTTTACTCTTATTTTTATATGACTTAAGCAATTGGGGTATGACCGTAAGACTTGTTAGCAACATTATTATAAATTTGACATTTTTTAGGAGAATGGCTAAATCTGGCGACTTCATAATCGCTAGTGATAGCAATTTCACCCATATTTATGCGAACATGGATCAATTCGGGTTGTATCTTATGAATAACAGGTTAAAGAGATAAAATAGAACATGGATCAGGTTGGGGTGATAAAATGGTTGAAAGTTTCTCAAACAGCTTACAACCTCTTATTGCATTTAATCCCGTAGATCCATAATATACATACATTTGTTATTTGTAACTTAATATAATAACTGAATGGACAAAGAAGTGCTGTTCTTTCAACCTAATTCGACTTGACCCTCACTTGTAGTTTACTACTTCTGTTCTAGACTTACTCGCTTCAGCGGGATGGATATTGCTTTTGTGGTCTAGACTTGCTCTCACGGTCTCACCAGTTACTCAAAAGGGCAAACGACAAAAAAATGCATGGAACTTGACAATTTTTGTGATTGTGTGTAGCCAACTATTTTTTTTCTTATTGTGTGTACTGAATTTTCAAATTTCGATCATTGTGTGTATTTTGTGACTATTCTGCCATGTAAAATGACCATTTTACCCTTCAAATTTTGAAAAAAGTAAGGGTAAAATGGTCACAAAATACACACAATAAGAAAAAAAAATAGTTGGCTACACACAATCATAAAAAATGTCAAGTTCGATGCATTTTTTTGTCATTTGCCCTACTCAAAATCATGGTCCACTCATTTTGCAACATGTTGGCATGTTGCACTTGCTTACTGATGGTCATTGTAGCCTTGTTTTAAGTTTTACACACTATTCATTGACCCAGTGTTTCGTAGTTGTTTGGTTACATGATAGGAGAATGAGATGAGATGTTATAATATGATGAAAAGGATGGACCGAGGATCGGACCGAAGTATGTTCGGTCCGGGCCGGTCGGTCGCGTTCGGTCCGGTTTCTCATTCCGGTCCGGTCTATTATGCTCAGCCCTATATTAAACAATTCACATCAGACAATCATATAAGCTTTCACTTAGATTTGATTGTTTATCGTGCCAACACATCAATAAAGCTATGCACATCAGATCATATATCTAGACATCCATACACTCAAGTAGAAATAATCCATCAGCCACCAATATAGTAGGGTAGGCTTTCACAAGATTTGTTCTGTCGATCGTTACAGCTAGAAAATGCATATACATTGACTGAAGCCTATATCAAGGACTTCTCTAAGCAAAAGTTTCAACCTATCGAGAGTGACTCAACCTGATGTTCAAGAAGCTTATAGGGAAGACAATGAGCTCAAAGAGTGGTCATAATGGTAATTATACAATTTAAGATCCATATCACTTCCACACCCTTGTCCTAATTAGAATCATGACACAACTATGGTTAGCTTCTTCGCAGCAATTTCCATAAGTTGCCATTGTCCAGAACTTCATTCTGTCCTTCCACTCTCTTAACTTTTAGATTCAGCATGAACACAAAGTACCTGCTGGCGTTGGCTGCAATCTTGGAACAAGATTATTAGAACTTCATTCTGTCCTTCCACTCTCTTAACTTTTTCCGAGCGTTCTTCTTAACATAATTATGAAAAAAATGAGAATTTTCATCCCCCTCTATTGTCCACTTGATTCTTGCCTTCTGTTTCAGCATACACCGTTCATGATGGTCAATTTTTTAGATTTCCATCTTGTCCTCTTCTCTTTGATCAATGTCATTAGGAGTAATGATACCAGCTTCAGCCTATGCATCCCAATTGCGTAACCTAGCCAAAATCTCATCTCTCCTCTTATTGCGATCTGAAGTGCATCGAATGTTCCACTCTTTTATATCATACCTTAACTGTAACACCCCCAAAATTTGGTACAGCGGAAGACTAATCAAGCTTCGGGGTGCTACGAGGTCGATACGCATCACAAGTATAGGAAAACAAGATAACAATATCCATTACGAAAATAAACCCAACATCAAGTTATAAGGTTTACATTTATTCAAAAGTATCGAAAGTAAGGCCCAAAAGGAACATAAGATAGGTCCACATAAATAAAATCAGAGTTAATGTAGATCCTTCAACCATGCCGTTTGCCAAGCCTCCAATTACTTAGCATTCCATTCATCATCTTAGTTACCTGAGAAATGTCATTAGGAGTAATGATACCAGCTTCAGCCTATGCATCCCAATTGCGTAACCTAGCCAAAATCTCATCTCTCCTCTTATTGCGATCTGAAGTGCATCGAATGTTCCACTCTTTTATATCATACCTTAACTGTAACACCCCCAAAATTTGGTACAGCGGAAGACTAATCAAGCTTCGGGGTGCTACGAGGTCGATACGCATCACAAGTATAGGAAAACAAGATAACAATATCCATTACGAAAATAAACCCAACATCAAGTTATAAGGTTTACATTTATTCAAAAGTATCGAAAGTAAGGCCCAAAAGGAACATAAGATAGGTCCACATAAATAAAATCAGAGTTAATGTAGATCCTTCAACCATGCCGTTTGCCAAGCCTCCAATTACTTAGCATTCCATTCATCATCTTAGTTACCTGAGAAAACATGCTAAAAGGTCAGCTAACGCTGGTGAGTTCATAGGTTTAATCATGAGTTTAGTAGTGGACATGATAGAGTTATTTGCTATGTGGGACTAATGGTAGATATATTCCAGAACTTCCAACACAATTCCAATAACAATAATCATCCAATCATCATAACGAGATCTCAAGTAGGGCCCTAAGCGACTCTAGCCAGGTACCGACGATATAGCACGTATGATACGTTGCTACCCTTGTCTAGGTCGGGAGCAGATATCTATTCTTAGCTAGGCACCATAGATATAGCAAAGGATTGCTACCCTAGTCTAAGTCAACATCTACCGCATATCTAACCTGTAAAACCCTAAAATCTAAAAAATTGAAGTTCCTAAATTGCCCCTATAATCTTAAATCTACAAGAACATTATAAAATCAAATGTACCTAAGTTATCAAATCCCTAAAAGACTAATGAGATTACTAAAGCATTTAACGACAAATTAACTAACCAATACCTAACTTTAATATTCGGAAGCTACTATTATAATTTTTGACACGTTTTCCTTGTGTCTTTGGGCCCTAATCAAAACACGCGACTTGCACTAAGCTTGGGTCGAAAATTCTTGCAAGCTTTGGCCCATAAACCCTCTCCATAAACCGGCCTTTCCCATCCCCAATAATACCGAACCTTTTCATTCAACAAAACCCTAAAAACCTATTATGAAAAGTCTCGGCTGCCTCCTCTCTTCTTCTCTTTTCTGTCGACAAATCACAGCAGCAGAAGGGTGGTTTTTGTGGCTTCAAAGTGGTGGTTAGACGTGTGATATTCCGGGTACAAGTGTGCTTCGATCGAGGGTGTATAGGGCTGCACGAAGTGAGGTTTTATCAGATGTATTCGGCTGCAGTTTCTGGGTGTGTCGATCCATCTTTTGTCTCCCTCTTTGATCACGCTACGAGGGTATCGTATATCTCTTGTTCTATATCTCTTCTTGTTTAAATCATGCTCGTTTTCTTGTTTGATATGTCTACATATGATCATCATAAGATAATAAGAACAAGCTATAAAAATTATTGCATACTACATAAAATAATGATAAGTTAAACCTAATTTGGATCGACTAAGGCTATGGTATGGTTTGATGATTTTGTGAACATGTTAAGACCATCTCTGTGTCGACCTAGGACTGTTCTAAAATCTTTCATAATCATCTTGTGTCAATATATGAGTTGCGGGAATGAAAAACCTAGAACGGGTCACATAAAATCATGAACCAGTTGCTGATAGAAATTTTAGGTCGAATTGGACTGAGCATATCTTGATGTTGGTAACGTGTTTTTGGGTGTTTATTGGGTCTAAAATTAAATTCAATGAAAGAGGTTTCTGAGAAAATTAACCTTGTAATTTTTAGAGGTCGGGAATGTATACTTTTTGATTTTACAAGTTCGAAGGTCAAAACTGCTGTCGGGTATCTGGAAAATCCGTCCTTGTTTATAATTTTTGATTCTCAAACCATGTAGAGTTAGAAGCTAAAAACTTGCAGGATTAATATTTGATATGATAGGTAATTACTGGAATTTTTGTAGATTTTTCTAAATTGTTTTGATGGGTTAAGTAAGCACAAACTTTTCGTATGTATAATCTGATCCGAAATCTGGACAAGTTTACTTGTTGGAATTTTGAGCCATAGTTATATTAGTTAAATAATTCTGGAAAAATTAGAATAGGTTAACAAGACATTAAAGTACCTGGGTAAATTTTTGGGGATTTTATTTCGGAGTCCTAATGGGGTTCATAAATTCGACAAGTTAGGGTCTGTACATATATATATGCTGAGTAAAGTTAAAGGATTAATAAAAAGGGATTATGTGAACTTAAGGGTTGAATTTGTCATTTTATAAACTAATGGGTTAAACTTGTGAAGTCATATAACTTATTATAAATTACATTTTGTACTCTAATCTTATAATAATGGCATAATGATCCTTAAAATTGTCATGTGTGTATAATGAACCCTAAAACTTATAAACCTACCATAATAACCTTAAATTTATGAAAATATCATTGTGAACCCTAAACTATTATTATTGACACTTTTTACTTAAACTTATTAAATGATAAACCGTGAATATTTCTAAATATGAAAGCTTACTAATTGAGGAAACCTGCTAAAAGTGGAAAGCCGACTAAAATGAGAAATCTGATTTGAAGATGATATTAATATTAAGACGACCATGTATGCGTGTAGATTCGCTGGAGATGGAGTTGTTTCCGATCTTTAGATATGTTTGCATTTGCGGTATAAGGTACAGTTATCCTACCCTTTTTCAGTAAGGGTGTCTTCTTTCTCATGACTCATTGATCTTGATTCGTTTTTAAGATTCCCTAAGCCATTGCTATGTTCCCTTACACTTTGGTTCGTATGATTGATTCATTTTGACTTTGATGTTCGATATGACCCTTTTTGCTTTGAGCCTCTATAATGATCCATTTGATATTCGTTCGTGACCTTGTGATATTAGTGTTCGAATCACTAGATACTTCGAAGGTTCATTTGATTTTGGTAAATAGATGTGAAAACCTTTTCGATTATATCATGGAAATGTTTTGAGGAAAACTTATTTTAAAATGATGTTTATGAAATATGCGATACCACTTTTAATTGGAATTTGGCTAAGCTTTTATGAAAACTACGTTTAAAGACTACTTTTGTGAAAACCGTTATTAAAGATTATTTTTATGAAAATCATTTGATAAAGATTACTTTAAATGAACCATTTGATTTTGAACCTCCGATGATGACTTAGACTATTTGAACCTTTGCTTTGATATTGGGACTTTGACCATGATTCGATGACTTAGACTATTTGAACCTTTGCTAAGATTTGGACCTTTAACCTTTGACCCTTCAGTTTGATACCCGAGCCAAGTTCGTTTCCTAGCCATGAAGGTAACATGGCCGTGTCATTGATGCACCAATGGCATGACTCCAGTGTGTTCGAGTGATGTTACACACCGTCCCCATATTGTTCGTTGCATGCACATTATATTTATTATGGCCTATATTATTGTTCGGGGGGCGTATGGATGCATCCTAGGTTCGTGTCCGTGTTCATGGACTTAACATGATTTGATATTATATATTGTTCGGTGACTGATGCTGGGTGCAATCCACGTCTTTCACAAGTTCGGGAGTTAGCTACTCCATTTGAAGAATGAGGACACCCCTCATATTATCTGATTATCTGAGAGGTCTCCCCTCTATATGATTATGAAGACAGGGTTACTATATTTGATTTGTGTTCGGGCTCGTGGTGGATTACTGACCTAACATTTTCTTTTCTTACTCTATACTTTTGTCTTTACCTTATGTTTTCCCAATGTACTATATCTGTTCGTTTTCTTCTGCTTTCGTTGTAATACCCCCAATTTCGGATAGCAACAGCGGAAGACTTAATTGGGTGTTACGTAGAGGATCTTTCGTCATAATCATAGAAAACGACTTTAGAAAGACGTTTTAAGTTTATCATTCAAAATACAAGTATTTAAAATACAAAGATGTTTTATAGTTAACACATTTATTTAGATTTGAATGATAAAACATTTATTTAAACCACCCATACAAGGTTTAATGCCCACTCCGTGCCTTGAGTTCCAGCCTTTAGTTACCTGAGATAACATGCTAAAAGTCAACAAAAGTTGAGTGATGTTCATAGGTTTAAGTTTAACAGTTTGAACACAAGTATAGGTGTTAATTGCATCGATTTACAATTAAACAAGTTAAAATCAAGTTATTATTGCATTAAGCTCATGACACGCAACGCTTAACGGGCATCAAATATGATGTAAAGTATATAGGCCCTCGTGATGGGTATTTGCCAATAACCCATAAGTTTGTTCAAATAAAGTGCGCCTGGGTGGCTCATCCTAGCAGACCCAAACGGGGATTGTCAGTCCCAAATAGATCTATTCACAATTATTTACGTTCACTCGCAAGTGATTAAGGTTCATGATTGAGGGACTTTTGGCAATAGCTACTTAAGCAATAATAATAACAGTCATAGCATACAAAAAAGTTTGTGTTCAGGTTTTGTAGCATGTATCTCCCCACAAAAGATTTAAAGTTTAAGTGTGGGCTATGAACTCACCTTGTAGTACAGTAGTGGCAGTAGTATCGTTATTCAAACGATGAAAGGAAACGGCTTCAACACACGACCTATATAGTATATGGCAAGTTTTAGTGGTTTGATAGTCTAAGTTTGGTTTATCGCGAATCATAACGTTTAAGGTTTTATTGATTTGTTTGCCATATTAAAATGTGCGCGTTTAAATGATCAAGGTTATATATAAAATATAAAGTTATATATATAAAAGGGTTATAAAGTTATATATATGGATATATATATATCATCTTGGATGCGTGCTCGTTCGTCGGAGTATAATGGTTGACAAAAGGGATCGTCGTTTTATAAATCAAAGTTGGTTGACGATAAGTTAGATTCTATGTTTACGATTTCGTTAAGTGATTACGTATATATATATTTATAAGTTATAAAACTACGTATATAGAATTATTAGAAAATGTGACATTAATCGTCGACTAAACATATTTGGTTCGGGTTTTGGGTTTGTAAAATATTACCACAAGTATAAAATCTGAAATATCCTTTAGGTTTTTACAAAGTTACACTTTTGACCCTAACGGCATAATCTTTGCACCGTTAGTCCTCGGTTAAGTTTTATTTATATTTTAAAGAGTAAATTGCAGAAATCGTCCCTGTGGTTTAACGAAATTGCAGATATCGTCCCTAGAATTCCATAAGTGCAGGCGGCGTCCCTGTCACGAAACCTTTTGATCATTTTGGTCCCTGGCCAGGGACTAAACGTGCAATTTTGAGCAAACCACAGGGACCATTTCTGCAATTTTGAGCAAACCACAGGGACGCCGCCTGCACTTATGGAATTCTAGGGACGATATCTGCAATTTCGTTAAACCACAGGGACGATTTCTGCAATTTACTCTATTTTAAATCTAAAACTTTTAATATTTACATATTATACCCATAAGTTTCTGAATTTACAGTTTTCATCACAAGATAGTAAAATGACAGTTTTTACCGAAAGTTTCCAATTTTGACAATTTTAGTCCTTCGGTTAGTAGACTTTTGCAAAACAAGTCCAAAATTTATAAAAATCAAAGTTTACTATTTTTATTTTATAACTAAGTTCAAAACAGTTTTTCTAACTTATGTGAACAGCTTATTTTGCGAAAAGCTTATTTTTCAGCTTATGGGCTTTTAACGAGTCCATTTATGGCCCGTTAAGGTTTTTAGTTTCGTTGGGCTTAAGAGAGTATTGGGCTTGGTTACGAGCTTGTTTAAAGGTTACAAAAATATAACAAAATAGCTTATGAGACCAGCTTATTCGAAAAGCTTATAACGAGTTTAGTGGGCTTATAAGCCCACTCGTAAGTTTTATAACTTTATAAAACTGTGGTGAGTGCGGTTTACTTTGGGGTTCGATAAAGTTCAAAATGAGTTTTATAGGTCGACTGAAATATTTGACTTGTTAGTTTGGAAGCTCGACTATTAGGTCGAGTTATAAAATATAGGGTTTGTACGTCTAGATAAGAAAATACGAGACTAAAGTAAATGTGACTTAGCTCATTTGAAACAGTTTTAGAGTTCAAAATAATTCTAAGTACTTTATAGAACTCGAAAGTTGCCAAGGTGACATGTAAACGTGTGATGTTTGTGATTTATACGTTTATATAGAGTTCATATATTTGTGGTTCTCGATAGTTAGTATGATAAACATTTAGAATGTCGAATAAAATCTATATGTTGTAAATGTAAATAACGAAATATTGCATCGAAGCAAAGCATGATTCTCGATAGAATGAAAATGATAAAATGATAAAAGTTCAAGACTTGCTTACTTCACCTAAAAAGGTGGGGCGTATCACGAATTTGGGGCTGCGTTAGGCCGATGAAAATGTGAGACTCGATTCTTTGTGCTCCAAAGATATAGAAGCAAGTAAGTCGTGGACCTTAGCTGGATTCAAACCCCTCCAATTCTTGCCAAGGCTAGACGTGGTCAGGGACTGAAAAGACTTAGAATTATCTTTGAGTTGGATTTGTTTGTGGGTGTGAATGCCGAGTGTTTTGAGGTTGATTTTATAGGCAGTTCGTGGAGTGTGAAAATGAATGAAATGATGATGCATGATGAGGATGTAAGGTAGTAGCAGGAGTGTCATTGAATTGTCAAGGTTTGAGTGTGGAAATCAACCAAATTATGGTTGCTTGTGGTATCATTTGCCGGCGGTAACCATCAAGAAGAAAGGACAAAATGAAAGTTTCTAAGTAGTGGTTTATAGTTGTGGTTTGTTCGGTTATTTCATGCATTTAACACATTTTAGACGTGATCTAAAATAAATAGAGGGTTCGTTCGATAGCTTGTATACTCAATAAGAGTTCATTCAAATTTATTGGTTAGCCAAAATATTTGTTGTGTCGAGTTATGGGTTATACGAGAATCAACTAGGCCAAAATGTAAAATGTGGGTTGAGTTTATCACATGTCGAGTGGGTTGAGCTTTGGAGATTTTTAAGTAAGTAAATAGTCGAGTTAGGATGTGAGGTTTGTTGCACTCGATTCTTAGCTAGGTGAAAAATTGAGTCATGTAAAATTATCATATTGTTGTTAAGTTATATTGCTCGTAGTTTAGGCAAAATGTTCGATAGATGAGCAGCCAAACCGAATGTTTTATAATCAAAACGTTGGGCCTTGTTTTGTTGTTGGGCTCGTTCGGTGGATTGGGCCAAAGAAGAAAAGAATGAAAATAATAAGGTCCGGTTGTGGTGTGTTTAGTTTGTAGAAATATTGGGTCGAGGCCCAATGGGTTTAACAACCCATTTGGATATTGTGTCGAGACCCAATATAGTTACTGAGTATTCGTGATAATTTCCGGGAGTTCGGGAATGTATTTGATCACGTTCGGTTAATTAACGAAATGTATAAACGTTAAGTATTAAACGTTAATGGTTTTAGATAATTTCGCGATTTTTAGACTATCATGGCTCGTGTGTAAGCATCGTTCCTAGGTAATCGGTAATCACAAGTATCGTTGTGATTTAAATAGTGTAGCATAAATAACAAAAAAAAATTTTTGTTACCAGTAGAATAGGTTATTAAATAACGTAATGATTTATTAATCATTTATTAGCATTTACTATTCATAGGGGAAAATTACGAGAGGTTACATTCGTTTTCGTGTGTATATATCTGTTCACTGGGCTTTTTAAGCTCAGCCGCATTTCTTTCCCTGCGGCAGGTTTTAGTTGGAAGCTGGGTATGAGTGAAGAGACTTTTGGACTTAGAAGACCTTGATAGTTATTCTGAAGTAGAGACTATTGGAAGGATTTGCATTTGCAGACTTAGTATTTAGCTTTTGTTTTCCTTTGTAGCCTTGTATAGTCAGTATCTCATTTGTAACCTTTGAGAATCCTTGTATTACTGTTGATGTACGCCTTGTTTTGATCTGATATGAAACCATTATTATGACATCTTTACCCTTATCGGGTTGGGGTGTTACAATTATGGTATCAGAGAGACAGGCTGCGATTCGTAATACATTTACCCTTGGCCTGTGTAAGTTAGGACCACTAAGTTTTCCCTGTAGGCGCTCGTAAGTCAACCTTTGAAAATTTGCTTTAGGATTTCCCCATAGGAACCTAAGTTTTGACCGGTGAGGAATGGGTAGACTATAAGGCATTTGCTTAAATATCTTTTCTTCCGCATCACTCTGAATTCGTGCTTTGTTTTTGGTTAGAGTCTGTTGATATCACTTTTGGAAATCGAAAGCTTATACTTTGCACCACCTAAGATTTGAACCTGATCTAAATCGTGAAGGCATTGAAATTGCATAATGATTGCCGACACTGTTTGATCCTTATCTTCATATTCCTTCTGTTGATCTTTTAATAAAGACCCGCGTTTCACTCTAATCGTTTTGTTGATCACTTTGATGCCTACTCAGGCCTTCTGAGAATCTCCGTGGCGATGACGTACTTGATGCATTTTGTTATTTGTCTTTTGCTTTGGTAAACGTCTATAAATCTTCCAACAATATTTGATTTCGTTTCACCCATCTCCGTCCCTATGAGAAGTCTTGTGGTTGTAACCACGAGTATAAGAATGTTTTCCCTCTCACTTTTGAACGATAAGCCTTGCTATGCTGATCTGCCTTTCTTCGAATAGTTAAACTCCGATTTTATTCTGGCAAGGAATTGGTTGATTGATCACTCAAATATTGACAACTACCCTTCTATGTCTCACCTTTAGCGTTTGAAACAATTTTAAACTCCCTACTACGATTACCGATTTGTTAAACCCTTTGCTATCACTATTACTCTGGAGACTCGTGTGTTACCTTCGCGGTTATGAAATTTTCCTAGAACCCATTTCGTACACCAATGAATGAATCTCATCTTGAGAATTATTTGGCACCCTGAGTTTTCTGAATATGATTCCTGTTTGAACCACCAAGTTTTCCATCGGAGCGTGAAGTAGGATTTGACATGATACTGAGAGACTGTCTAGTCACCAAGCGAATGTGTCTTTCAGATGTTTCCGGGATCATACCAGTTGATTTGAGCAACGGGAAGAGCAGCAACCGAAGACCAAGAAGCAAGTTTGCTTAAGTGTATCTTCTGGGCGTATTGCAGTTTCGTTCGCGATTAAGAAGGATGGTGACAGGAGATATGTAGTGATTACTGGAAGCTGAACCGTATTGCTGTTAGGAACCATTATTTCTCCACCCTGAAACGACTATGTATCTGTTTAATTTCAGAGCGCGAAGTTTCCTTCTGATAAATTGATTTTATTCTTGGAATCGCCTTCCGTATTCGCAAACGACTGCTATGACGGTTAGTGACGCTAATAGTATTAGCTGAATCTCTGACTGTTTCGTGAATTTGATAAATAATGTTTTCTCGTGAGTACTTGGGCAAATGGTCATTGTATGACATAATAGTACATTCGAAAACGAGTAAGAGCGTGAAAATCATTTTTGCACCTTGTTAGAAATTTGTCGATCATTTGTGCTTCCTGGGAAGTTGATATTTTCTGAGACAACGATGTTCTTAATTGAGGATATCTCTTTAAATCCCGCAAGTTTTGAAAACTATCACCAAGTGGTCAAGACCGATGACAGAATGAAGAACTGAAACCTTTTTGAATTTTGCAGAAGAATTCTGGATAATGTTTACAAGTTGCGATACCATTGAGAAATTTCGTGAACCGAGAGAAACAACTTAGTTTGATTGAGAATGGAGTTTTGGAAAAGCTGAAATAGAAATTAGCTTCCTTACCCTCGGGCGGAACAATTTTGGGATATTTCAGAAAGAGACTCGGTGATACTCCCTTGCTGCACAGAAAGTTTTTCGTATGCATCAAGACAACTAGAAACATATCAGAAGAATTATTTCACTGCCTGAACTGGAGTTGACAACAACGGCGGCTACCCTGAAGAGCGAAGACATTCCTTACAAGGTAGAAGTGTTGGCGATGCAGAAGAAGAAATTCCAGTCAAGATGGCGAACCTGGAGCTGAAGAAGACATGCAGTCTCATTTCCCTATTCATCTTGGTTGTACTAAGATGAATTGAGAGCGGAAGCAGACTGGATGATGAAGAGATTTAAAGATCGTGCCAGAAATCCACATTACTCCATCACATTCCAAGAAGAACTGCAGGAGGCTCGACGAACCAAACACAAGTTCCCGATTTTGGTTTCACTTCCCGATTGATGGACAGACGAAGACAGATTAACCGGACTTGAGGAGATTGGATGTGTTGAATGAACGGATTTTTGAAACAGACCTTTATGTTTGGAAGAATTGATTCCATGAAGGCCGAAGATTTTGGCGACTAACTTTCATTTCCGTTGACCCTCTTAAATTTCGTTATAAAGTAATAAGATCCTCTGATGATTTAAGTTTCCTAGAAGCATTTCAGTTCGTGTTCATTTTTTGTATGTTCGGTGATGGCTTTGTTTGAGAGATTTTGGCGAGTTGTGGAAGATATGATGCTTGTGACGGCGTACCTCACTTCTGCTAGGCAATCTGGGATTTTGATACTCTTGCGAATAGTTTTGTTTTCCCGCTTGACTATGACATTTGATTTTGTTGACTTTGAGAATGTAGAAGTACTAGGTGGATTAAGATAGGTGGTTTTGCTCACGACTTGAGATAAAGTATGACCATCATGGGGGCATATTTATATGATGCCAGTATTATGACGTCTGGCCAACGTGATAATACTTACATCATATAACGTGCACTTGTTGTGGGCATAGGATATTTTGGGGAGTACCTAAGAAGTTTAGAATTTGATCTCCGTTGAATTATCCGTGATTAGTGAGACTTTAGGTTCATTCTACCTATGCGTATACTTTACTTTCGTTCATTAGATATCTGGATGAGTTTGGACTCTCGTTTTGCATTCCGTTAACCTCAGTTATAAATCTTGAACTCTTTGTAGATCTCTCTATTGTTGAAACAGTTAATTTGATTTGAAATCTTGTTCGTATTCCATATGAGCTTTCTGGAAGATTCGCCTATTGTCCATTGTATGTTGCATGGACTTTTGATCAGAATCAGCTTATTTTGCCTCCTTCTGAGAAATTTGAACCCACCTCGTTTTGATTTGAGTCATGAGAAACTATTTGATCTGAAGATCTTTTTGGAAGAACCTCCCCGGGCGTGAGAATGTTTGTAACGATCTGTTGCGATTTGATACGACTTCGTCTAACTTTGCGACTTCAATTTTCGAGGACGAATTTTTTTTTTAGAGGGGAAGAAGTTGTAAAACCCTAAAATCTAAAACAATTGAAGTTCCTAAATTGCCCCTATAATCTTAAATCTACAAGAACATTATAAAATCAAATGTACCTAAGTTATCAAATCCCTAAAAGACTAATGAGATTACTAAAGCATTTAACGACAACTTAACTAACCAATACCTAACTTTAATATTCGGAAGCTACTATTATAATTTTTGACACGTTTTCCTTGTGTCTTTGGGCCCTAATCAAAACACGCGACTTGCACTAAGCTTGGGCCGAAAATTCTTGCAAGCTTTGGCCCATAAACCCTCTCCATAAACCGGCCTTTCCCATCCCCAATAATACCGAACCCTTTCATTCAACAAAACCCTAAAAACCTATTATCAAAAGTCTCGGCTGCCTCCTCTCTTCTTCTCTTTTCTGTCGACAAATCACAGCAGCAGAAGGGTGGTTTTTGTGGCTTCAAAGTGGTGGTTAGACGTGTGATATTCCGGGTACAAGTGTGCTTCGATCGAGGGTGTATAGGGCTGCACGAAGTGAGGTTTTATCAGATGTATTCGGCTGCAGTTTCTGGGTGTGTCGATCCATCTTTTGTCTCCCTCTTTGATCACGCTACGAGGGTATCGTATATCTCTTGTTCTATATCTCTTCTTGTTTAAATCATGCTCGTTTTCTTGTTTGATATGTCGACATATGATCATCATAAGATAATAAGAACAAGCTATAAAAATTATTGCATACTACATAAAATAATGATAAGTTAAACCTAATTTGGATCGACTAAGGCTATGGTATGGTTTGATGATTTTGTGAACATGTTAAGACCATCTCTGTGTCGACCTAGGACTGTTCTAAAATCGTTCATAATAATCTTGTGTCAATATATGAGTCGCGGGAATGAAAAACCTAGAACGGGTCACATAAAATCATGAACCAGTTGCTGATAGAAATTTTAGGTCGAATTGGACTGAGCATATCTTGATGTTGGTAACGTGTTTTTGGGTGTTTATTGGGTCTAAAATTAAATTCAATGAAAGAGGTTTCTGAGAAAATTAACCTTGTAATTTTTAGAGGTCGGGAATGTATACTTTTTGATTTTACAAGTTCGAAGGTCAAAACTGCTATCGGGTATCTGGAAAATCCGTCCTTGTTTATAATTTTTGATTCTCAAACCATGTAGAGTTAGAAGCTAAAAACTTGCAGGATTAATATTTGATATGATAGGTAATTACTGGAATTTTTGTAGATTTTTCTAAATTGTTTTGATGGGGTAAGTAAGCACAAACTTTTCGTATGTATAATCTGATCCGAAATCTGGACAAGTTTACTTGTTGGAATTTTGAGCCATAGTTATATTAGTTAAATAATTCTGGAAAAATTACAGTAGGTTAACAAGACATTAAAGTACCTGGGTAAATTTTTGGGGATTTTATTTCGGAGTCCTAATGGGGTTCATAAATTCGACAAGTTAGGGTCTGTTCATATATATATGCTGAGTAAAGTTAAAGGATTAATAAAAAGGGATTATGTGAACTTAAGGGTTGAATTTGTCATTTTATAAACTAATGGGTTAAACTTGTGAAGTCATATAACTTATTATAAATTACATTTTGTACTCTAATCTTATAATAATGGCATAATGATCCTTAAAATTGTCATGTGTGTATAATGAACCCTAAAACTTATAAACCTACCATAATAACCTTAAATTTATGAAAATATCTTTGTGAACCCTAAACTATTATTATTGACACTTTTAATACTTAAACTTATTAAATGATAAACCGTGAATATTTCTAAATATGAAAGCTTACTAATTGAGGAAACCTGCTAAAAGTGGAAAGCCGACTAAAATGAGAAATCTGATTTGAAGATGATATTAATATTAAGACGACCATGTATGCGTGTAGATTCGCTGGAGATGGAGTTGTTTCCGATCTTTAGATATGTTTGCATTTGCGGTATAAGGTATATATATTCTACCCTTTTTCAGTAAGGGTGTCTTCTTTCTCATGACTCATTGATCTTGATTCATTTTTAAGATTCCCTAAGCCATTGCTATGTTCCCTTACACTTTGGTTCGTATGATTGATTCATTTTGACTTTGATGTTCGATATGACCCTTTTTGCTTTGAGCCTCTATAATGATCCATTTGATATTCGTTCGTGACCTTGTGATATTAGTGTTCGAATCACTAGATACTTCGAAGGTTCATTTGATTTTGGTAAATAGATGTGAAAACCTTTTCGATTATATCATGGAAATGTTTTGAGGAAAACTTATTTTAAAATGATGTTTATGAAATATGCGATACCACTTTTAATTGGAATTTGGCTAAGCTTTTATGAAAACTACGTTTAAAGACTACTTTTGTGAAAACCGTTATTAAAGATTATTTTTATGAAAATCATTTGATAAAGATTACTTTAAATGAACCATTTGATTTTGAACCTTTGGTTTGATATTGGGACTTTGACCATGATTCGATGACTTAGACTATTTGAACCTTTGCTATGATTTGGACCTTTGACCTTTGACCCTTCAGTTTGATACCCGAGCCAAGTTCGTTTCCTAGCCATGAAGGTAACATGGCCGTGTCATTGATGCACCAATGGCATGACTCCAGTGTGTTCGAGTGATGTTACACACCGTCCCCATATTGTTCGTTGCATGCACATTATATTTATTATGGCCTATATTATTGTTCGGGGGGGCGTATGGATGCATCCTAGGTTCGTGTCCGTGTTCGTGGACTTAACATGATTTGATATTATATATTGTTCGGTGACTGATGCTGGGTGCAATCCACGTCTTTCACAAGTTCGGGAGTTAGCTACTCCATTTGAAGAATGAGGACACCCCTCATATTATCTGATTATCTGAGAGGTCTCCCCTCTATATGATTATGAAGACAGGGTTACTATATTTGATTTGTGTTCGGGCTCGTGGTGGATTACTGACCTAACCTTTTCTTTTCTTACTCTGTACTTTTGTCTTTACCTTATGTTTTCCCAATGTACTATATCTGTTCGTTTTCTTCTGCTTTCGTTTTCGTGTGTATATATCTGTTCACTGGGCTTTTTAAGCTCAGCCGCATTTCTTTCCCTGCGGCAGGTTTTAGTTGGAAGCTGGGTATGAGTGAAGAGACTTTTGGACTTAGAAGACCTTGATAGTTATTCTGAAGTAGAGACTATTGGAAGGATTTGCATTTGCAGACTTAGTATTTAGCTTTTGTTTTCCTTTGTAGCCTTGTATAGTCAGTATCTCATTTGTAACCTTTGAGAATCCTCGTATTACTGTTGATGTACGCCTTGTTTTGATCTGATATGAAACCATTATTATGACATCTTTACCTTTATCGGGTTGGGGTGTTAGATAACCCTAGCTAGTCAACACATAATAGCAAATCAAAAAGTAGTGGCAGGTCCAGAAAATAGTTGCATGTTTTCTCACCCCAAGTTTAAATAAAACATAGATAAGAGTAAAAGTGGGGCTATGAAACTCACCTCTATCAAACAATGCACAAGAAATCAATAGAAGCAAGGTAGAAGATAATCAGCTAACACGTCACGACAACTACTGACTCGGCACAACCTATTCATGCAAATTCGTCTTAATATATGTTCAAAGCTTAACGTATTCCAATTTATTCCCGAGTATATTCCCTTTTATTTCCAAATCAATCTTGTGAAAATCGTTTATTATCGTTTGGTATCGTCGTGTGTGTGTGTGAGACATGGTCTCGACTCGAGTGAACTCACGCTAAGAATATAATCAAGATATATCAACTCACGTCAAAATCACATAGCCAAATAATTAATCAATATCCTAGTTTAAATCCGCGTCTACGGTATGGTCAAATGATATGACCTCAAGATCCGATAAGTCTCCATACGAATGGTCGATTACTTATCTAATTCGTCAACTTGATAAATTTAGCCATTCTTCCGTTGACTTATTAGTCCAAAGTTATATCGTAAAGTCAATAGTCATAGGACACATTTCTCATTAATAACGTCGTCCGATACACTTGTCGGGCTCGTCAGTCCAATAGGTCCGATAACCGTATAAGTTGATCATTTTAATGTTGAACCGATCCGTAACTCAACATTTATTAGGTATAATAAATACTATTTCAAATAGTATTTCTCGTTTTGCGTGCACTCGAAACTTTTAATAACTCACTTTAATAAACCTTTTTATTTTTAAATCATTCCCTTTTTGTTTATTAGTTTCCGTTAAATATTAAGTAACTTTAATTCGTTAGTTAATATTTATCGTTAACTTTTATTATTTACCTTTATATATATATATATATATATATATATATATATATATATATATATATATATATATATATATATATATATATATATATATAATCTGGATCGATTGAGAAGGTTTTTATTTTGAGAAGATTGAGAAGGTTTTCAAAAACGATAGATTTTTAACTTTGATTCATTTTTTTTCAAGCGTAAAACTCATTTTAATGTGATTAAAATTCAAAATGTGTAAAAAAAAAATTTGAATCAATGTTAAAAATCTCTCGATTTTGCGATATATGTAGAATACTGAATCATCTGTACAAATTTAATGAATCATCATCATAACTCGATTTTAACAATGATTTGTGAATCAAATTTGTAGTTTATAGATTCGATTCACCATAAAATGATGTTTTACTTGTGAATCAAATCAAAAACATGAATCAGTTTGTTCAAACGAAGATTTCTCAATCTTCTCAAAATAAAACCTTCTCAATGGAACCGGATCCTATATATATATATTTGCGCGTCATGAATCATTTATATTATGAGTTATTGTCCGTTTCGAGTCACGAGTCCGGGTCATTACTCCCGAATTTTTATAATAAATCAATATCGTCATATGTCCAATATAGTCTAATAATCCATGTCACGGCGTTGTCGGAGTTAAACCGAGACTAAAAAGTCAAGGTGACACCGACGTTGCACAAAGTTTCACAATAGTATAATAAGTTCAAAGTCATCGATATAACGGCTACCGGCCCTACTCCTACGGCTCGGCAACACATATACGAAATCAATCCAACTCCATACCAATTTACCACTTCAACAATCAACCACAAAATGTTTGCCGCGACCCTAATGGTCTCAACTATCCTCTCGGCACTCATAATAACCACAACAACAACACAGCTTCGACAACACCAACAACAACAATAACCAATAACAACAACAACATTTCCGAGACCCTAGTGGTCTCGGTTTACCCTTCTCGGCATCGACTCAAAACCAAACGGACCTAGTCCACTAGGCCTCGAATCCCAACGACAACAACAATACCATCACAACCATTTTACCTCAAAACAATCCAAAAATCCTATCCTAATCTCTCGGCTACAACCCTCGGCATCAAACCAAGTCCAAAATCTCAAACCAATCATAAAGATAAGAATAACAACGACAAAATAATAAGAATACCGTGAGCTTTAGCTCACGGTGGAACTCAACTCGACACACACGAACACAACTCGATACCAAACTTGTTTTTAGTCATTTTTATTTATCAAACACATGTAACCCATCATTATTCGACCCGAAATAACAATATTAGTGGCGGGTTGACTCGTATCCGAGTCAACTCGCGAGTTTTATTCGCGTTATCCCACCTTTTCTTCTTCGATCTATTCGTGTGAGATGATAAAGATGATGAGAGTGGTGTGTTGGCGGCGGTTCGTAACAAAAGAGATGGTGGGGGAGCTTTTTGAGGCGCGTGAGTCACGGTAGGTTAAAGAGGAGATGTTGGTGAGTGTTTTGATGGTGGTGGTGTAGCTGTGGAGGTGGAGGTGGTGGTTGTTTGGGTGGTGGCAGCCGGCGACGGCTAGAGGAGAAGAGAGAGGAGGTGTGATGTTTATTGTTAGGGTTTGTTTGAAAATGAAGAGATAAGGAGGGATGTGTAATTTTTGTTAGCTTTCTCGAAAACACTCTTTTTGGCTCGTAAATAATATCAAACGTCACCGAAATATTTTATAAGTCGCGCCGATAGCTTTAAAATCGTTTTTTCCATAAATTTAGACTATAAACACGTCTATATTAAATATACTTGTCACGATTCGTTTATTTCTCGTTTTATTAGGTTTTCTAGTGCCGGAGTCGCGTAGTGCCTAAACTAACGCAACATCAATGATTCATCGACATAATAATCCACACAAACAATCAACGATACGAATATAATTCGACATAATTCCAAAAGGTCATTTCTGAAAGTTTAACACTTGTTTAATTTAACGTAATGCGGTATTTAAAAAGCTCCCTAAATTACCAGTTGTCACATTAACTGTTTTATTTTGTTTTTCAGAACAATACCTGGAGTGCCTCTATACGTGCCAGATTTCCATGAATTTTCAACTACAGAATCAAAATCAAGATGCCCTCAAAATCCCGAAAAGGTTTAGGACCAAAGTCGCAAGAGCCAACTACATAACAATCGCTAAGTACTTGCATACCCCTCTCTGTGTTGCATAAATTGCTCACATAGTCATAATACATACGACTGATATTTTTATTTTATTTATTTATTTATTATTATTTTTTAATAAATGTAAAATTGATTGTAACATTATTTCAAACTAGAAAAGCCTGCCATGCAAAAGAATACTTTCAGGAAAAAAGTACATGGAATCCGCAACAAAATCGTTTTTTACGCCTGGTTATACAAGTGTGGCATAAAAGATGAGGAGATCTATCTATATGTAAGAAACAAAAATGTTTGTTTAAATTGTTGTAAGATACATATATAATGAACTAATTAATCAATAGTTAAAAACAAGTTAAATGTGATGAAGTAAAACCACATCTACTTGTTTAATTTCATGCTTACTTGTACTTTGCCTATTGGTAGCTGCTTTGCTCGATAGATAAAGAAAAGTGATTGTCACATTCAACAAATTCATTTGCACACTCATAGTACAAGCAGATAAAGCAGAATATGAATTGTGTACAACCACTTAAAGCATAAGTAAGAGTGTCCCAGCAAATTTTAAAAGTGTGCAAACCATTACTCATAGATAAACCTAAACCTTTTTTTTCATCATTTTACCGTTTAGAGTAAAGGGTACAGTCGCGTGAGGTGGGCGCCAATCCGATTTGGCATGGCGTTAAACCGGCGCCAAAGAAAATATGAGATATTTGGCTTTTGTTAAAAGCGAAGAAAAAGAGAAAAAAGTAGCCGTTGATAGGCAGCGGTCGAAAAAATTAATTTTTTTTAATCCCGCCTTTATATCTATCATTACCCAAGTTAATTTTTTTATCTTCGTATTGTAATTTGTATTTTTATTTTAATAAATGAAAAATTAGTTAGTTTAAAAAAATGAAATAAATAAAATAAAATACTGAGTCTTAAAGTGAGGTTTTTTGGTGTATGAGTGTCAGGGAAGTGAAAAGGAAATGGTGACGTGACGCATAGATGGCAGTTTAACTTGAGCCATTGCACCCTTTGCTCTTAGTTCGTTGCGTAAAAAAATATTTCTACTAAAAATTACAAAATATTTACTCGAAGAAAATAATTATTTATTAAAGTAAAAATTAGGCAACTAATAATAAGTCAACGGTTGCCCATATCTATAGAGTTTCTCAAATAACTCGATCTATTTTGGATCACAAAAAAGTTTATAGAGTTTGAAATGATTAATATTATTGAGTAGTGATAGCGGAAAAATGTTTGTGATGACATAGAAATAAAAGGAAATTAATGATTAAGAAATTTAATTCATATGCATTTATGCTTACTCAATTCAATTTTTAACAAAATGGATTGCACATTTTCTCTCTTAAGATTTACTTTTGATTTTTGCATATGTCATCATCTCAATTTTAGTCACGCATGACTATCTTTCAAACCTATGACAAATTCAAATATAACTTCAACCCTTTCTACAAACCAAACTCACCCTACATTATTTTTAAGTAAAGGAAACGTAAAACGAAAAGGTTAAAGTTGACATAGATATGACTAATTAAGGTGTCAACACCAAAAGTTATGGGGGCTTACAGGGCTTATGACTTTTAAAATAAGCCGACTTATAAAATAAGTCTCGTTTGTCACTTAGGCTTATGGATGTTTATGACTTATAAAATAAGACACAAGCTTTCATAAGCTCAAGCCCATAGAAAGGGGCTTATAGGGGCTTATCGCTAGTTAAATTACTTAAATACCTTTAAAAATATAATGAATTACCACGTAAAAAATGAAAATATATGTGGATTTAATTTGATGTATTTTATGTGATTTTACATTAATAAGCTTCAGCTCCAACTAATTTGCCAAACAACTTTATAAAAATATAAACTTCAGCTTGCGGCTTATAATATACAGTAAGCCCCAGCCCCAACCCTAGCCTCAGCTCAAGCACGAGCCCCAGCTCCAGCCCATTGCGCCAAACATACCCTTGGTATTATTCATTAAATCAATGGCTAATTTATTGTTTTTGTATCACATTATCTGCCCTTTCCTCAGTTTAGTGTTAACCACCTTTTACATATTATTATTTGGCCATCTACTCCGGTATTATTTATTAGAGTTAAGTTCAAAAATCGTCCTTGTGGTTTACCGGGTCATACGGAAATGGTCCCTATAGTTTAAAAATTCCGGATATCGTCCCTGTGGTTGACGACCCATACGGGTTTGGTCCCTTGACCAGGTCAACCGTCAGTTGACCATTAGTGGAGGACTTAAAAGACGAATATACCCTCATCTTCATCCTTTAATTTTCTTTAACTTCACAAATCTACCATTCGGTATTGATCTTTCAACTGCCTCGTCTTTTGAGGACAATGCATCCTTTAATTTTCTTTAACTTCACAAATCTACCATCACTGAGGTAACAAAAGGATGAAGATGTGGATTACATGCTCAGTTTCTAAGATGCTCACAAATCTACCATTCGGTATTGATCTTCACAAATCTAAAAGATATAAAGGTAACAAAAATTCTTAACTTCCATTATCACCCATCTTGAACCACAATATATCATTGATCTTTCAACTGCCTCGTCCAGTTGTTGTTGTGACTTAATTCAATGTTCGATTTCAAAATTATCTCCATTTCAAGTTCATACTCTAAACTCCTTTTCACAACAACATTTTGATTTTGATGAGTTACTCCGTTCTCTCTCCAAACTCCTTTTCACAAAAACATTCCATACTCTAACTCAATTCAATGTTCGATTTCAAAATTATCTCCATCTCTCTCCAAACTCCTTTTCCAGCAGTTTCTTACAATTGTTAATTTCAAGTGACTTGAGAGTATGCCCTCGTCCAGTTGTTGTTGTGAAGGAGATAGATGTAATTGAACTACAATCATTGATAGTCAACGTCTCGATGCTATTTGGACAACTGCAACGCTCCATACTTTCACAAATGCATACCTCCAAATTCCTTAGAGATGATAACAAGTTGCTCCCACAATTCACATGAAACTCTGCCTCTTCAACAGATGCCCACAAGTATTTAATATCATTACACCAATTGATTCTTAATTCTTCAACTTTCCCAAGATATTCTATAATACCTCTCCAAACATCATTAGTAACCCCTGACATAGATTTAATTTCCAACTTTGTGATTAATGATGCTGCACGAACCATACTAGTCAATACTCTATCAAGTGAAGGGAATGCAACACCCGAAGTCCCAAGAAACAATCAAGATCCAAACCCACAACTTTCAACCCATCCAAGCCTTTGACAAACAACTCCTTATCGAGTGTTTCCTTTTGAGAACCATCAAACACATTACCCCATTAGGTGCTTGCTGAAAAAACGACCTTGCTAATAACTTATCAAAATAATCATGACCCAAACGCTCTTGTGTCATGCTTCCAGTTGATTGGTTCAGAAACCCTTCAGCCATCCACAATAGAACCAAATCATCCTTGTCAAACATAAAGTCCTTAGGGAACAAGGAGCAGTATGCAAACAACTGCTTCACCAGTCAATATCATGGCAGATCTGGAGGTTAGTGGTTGCTAGTGATGATGGGGTGAGTGGCTGGTGTTGTCAGCGTGGGTGGCGGCCACGCGAGTGGCAGATCTAGTGGCGTGGGTGATGGCGGCGTGGAATTCTTGATGGCGGTTGTGAAGCATGATGGTGTCGGGTTTTGGATGTTGGTCTTGAGGCGGATGGTGACTGCGTGTTGGTAGGCGATGGTTGCCGGTGGGATGGCGATAATTTTGTGTGGGTGATGTAGGAAGAAGATGGAGATAATTTTGTGTTAGTTTTATTTTGGTTTTATTTTCATCTGTTAAAGTAACATTACTCCAATAATTTATGTTGGTTTTATTTTGAGTAAAATAATAATAACAGATGAAAAGACCATAATACCCATCTCACATAGCTAACTAACGGTCAAAGTAACGGTGGTACCCGGTCAAGGGACCAAACCCGTATGGGTCGTCAACCACAGGGACGATATCCGGAAATTTTAAACTATAGGGACCATTTCCGTATGACCCGGTAAACCACAGGGACGATTTTTGAACTTAACTCTATTTATTATTTGGTCCTTAGGTTATATGCTAGACAACAAGGTAAAATTAGTCTAGATAGCTAATCAATTCATATCAGGTAGTAACCGAATTTAACTCAACAGTCAACATGACCATTGGTGGTTGAAATAACATCCCTCTTCGCAATAGTCTCACATAGTAAATTTCTCACATTACTTGTGTCTAGTCTAATACGTGCAAAGTTGCAACGGTATATAGTTGTGTAAGGTAATTTGTTATATTGGCGATTTCCGGCACCAAATAATGATTTTCGGTCGCTTGTGGTGTAAGAGAAGAGATGTTGTACATTTTAACATGAGTACATGACTTACAATTTAAGATAACATATTACGAGTAGTATATAAGCCCGTAAGTAAACATTAATCAAGAATCTAGTGGGCGTATATCTACAAGAGTCAATTTATTTTGCATACCCTTATTTTTGTGACAAATACTCACCATCCATCTAATTTAATCTAATGGTGGAGATTAACCTAATATTTAATATGTCAACATAAGTCAATGTCTTTTTCTTGCCTTTTTGTTTTTCTTATTTATTCACAAAATTTTTTTTGCCTTTTATTATTATTATTATTATTATTATTATTATTATTATTATTATTATTTCACCTTTTTTTTCCACTTTCATACGTTTTCGTCTGTTTTCATACGGTTTCGATTGTTTTCAGACATTTTTATACGTTTTCGTCCGTTTTCATACATTTTCGTCCGTTTTCATACGTTTTCCTCTGTTTTCTTACGTTTTCGTCCGTTTTCATACGTTTTCGTTCGTTTTCTTATGTTTTCGTTCGTTTTCATACGTTTTCTTTCGTTTTCGTCCATTTTTCTTACGTTTTCGTCCGTATTTTTACGCTTTCATACGTTTTCCTCCGTTTTCATATGTTTTCGTTCGTTTTCATACGTTTTCGTCCGTTTTCTTTCGTTTTCGTCCATTTTCGTCCGTTTTCATACGTTCATCCGTTTTCATACGTGTTTTTACGCTTTCATACGTTTTCGTCCGTTTTCATACATATTCGTTCGTTTTCTTATATTTTCGTCCGTTTTCATACGTTTTCGTCCGTTTTTAAATGTTTTCGGCGGTTTTCAGAAGTTTTCATACGTTTTTGAATATCACAAGTGATATTCTGAATATCACAAGTAAGTGATTTTCTGAATATCACAAGTGATTTTCAACTCGCGTCATACGGCTCCATCCGAGAATCAGGACCCCCTTTCCTTTGACTAACGGGTACACAAACCAACTTGTCCTTCCTTTCTATTTCTCGGTAAGCGGTTTTTTTTTTTCATTCATTGATTGGTTTGATTCAAGGTAGCTTTAGCTTGCTTCCAAGTACAAGCGCTAGCTGAGAGGATCTTGACACACGCCTTGTGTTAGATTGATACTTTGAATGTATACTAATTAGCATGCGGAATTTACTAATTAATACTTAGAAGATATTGTATGTGATGTGTATGAAACAATATATGATGGAACAAGAATGTAAATAAAACAATGAGCTTTAATATATTAATACGAGTGATCTGAATATCACTAGGGTTTACAAAAACCTTGAAGCTTTCAATAACACATATATTCGTATAACTCATAAACTTCTAAAACATCATATATATCTCTATGCCCTAGGACCTCCTTTTATAGACTAAGGAGTCATAGGGTTTACAATGACTTCCTATACAAGATAAATCTTTTACGTATCTATTCTAAACTTATCTTAACTTTCTATACATGTTTATCTCTTCAGCAGTAGTATGAAATACTCTAGCAGCAGTATGAAATACTCTAGCAGCAGTATCTTTACTCCAGCAGTAGTATCTTCAACACTAGCAGTAGTATTATACTTAGTTCACAATACCTAATTAAGATATATACGGTATCTTTTCTATATTTATCCATGCACGATTTGTCTTTATCACATAAGCAGTACTAACTTCAATGTATCAGCAGTACCAACTGCTGTTGTATTCTTCAACCGTACTAACTATTGACAAACCGTACCAACTGTTGGTTTAATTCCCAACAGTAATCTACCACAAGCCCAAAACAAATCAAATCAAATATCATAGTAACCATGGAGTAGCTAGCTCCCGAACATGTGAAGGACGTGTATTGCACACAGCATCAATCACCAAATCAAATCATATCATATCATGTTAAATCCACTAAACAAAACAAATCTAGGATGCATCCATACGCCCCCGAACAAATCATATTGGCCATAATAAATATAAAGCGCGCATATAATAATCAAAATGGGACGGTGTGGAACATCACTCGATCACACTAGAGTCATGTCATTGGTGCATCAATGACACGGACATGGAACCCCCATGCCTAGGAAACAAATTTGGCTCGGGTGTCAAACTGAAGGGTTAAGGCAAATTCAAAGTTTGGCAATTGTCTAAGTCATCAGAATATCAAAGGCTCATAAGTTTCGTAGCAAAGGTTCAATTCAAAGGTTTCTATCAAATGTTCGTTTAAAGAAATCTTTTAATAATGGTTTTCATAAAATAATCTTTCAAAACAGTTTTCATAAAAGATAGTAAAATTCCATATAAAAGTAGTATCGTATCGTACACAGAAACATCATTCTAAAATGGTTTTTCTTAAAACATTTCCATGTCATAATTAAGAAAGGTTTTCATATTTAATTACAATCTCAAGGGTTCACAAACCTAAGGGGAGCATAGCAAAGGCATAGATTAAATAAGAAAGCCACAATAAAGAGGCTCAGATCATAAGCATCATAATCAAGCTAATATCAAAAGATGTGAACGAATCATGAGAAACCTTAAGAGATAAGGTCAGAATATCTGTACCTTAGACCGCAAGTGAAAACATAATAGAAACACAAGATCGGAAGCAAACTCCATCTTCAGCGAATCTACACGAATTCATGATCTCCTTATTAATAACCTATTTTAAGTCAGATTGCTCACTTTAGTCGGCTTTCCATTTTTAGTAACTTTCTATATTTAGTAAATTTCAACTTTAAGTGAGTTAACCATTTTAAGTAACTTTTCCTTTTAACAGGTTTCCCGAATTAGTAAGTTTCCATATTTAGAAGGTTTCCATATTAAGAAATATTCAAGGTTATCATTTAATAACTTTAAAGTATCAATGTGGCAATATTAATAGTTTAGGGTTCATTATGATATTGTATAAGTTAAAGTTATTATTGTAGGTTCATAAGTTTTAGGGTTAATAATACAAATAAGACAAGTTTAAGGATATAAAATGTAATTATTGTAAGGTTAGGGTATAAAATGTAATTATCACAAAGTTATATGATTTTACAAGCTAGTCCTTTAGTTTATAAAATGACAATTCCAACCCTTAAGTTAAGTATTATACAATTAACCTCTTTTAAAGCCTTTTACACCTTTCTCAGATTTTAACCTTGAGCCGACCTCACTTTATCGGATTTATGAACCACATTAGATCTCAGAGATAAAATCCACAAAAATTCCCATAGCTACCCCAATTCCTTGAAAAACCACACGAATTTTTACAGAATTTATTAACTAGTGTAGCTATAGCTCAAAATTCCAACAAGTTAACTTGTCCAGATTTCTGATCAGATTCTACATATGAAAAGTTTGTATTTCTCTACCCCATCAAAATAATTCAGAAAAATCTACAAAAATTCCAGTAATTGCTAAACATATAAAATATTAATCCCACCAATTTTTATCATCTAATTCGACATGGTTTGAAAATTAAAAATCGCAAACACAGACTGATTTTCCAGACATCCGAATTCAGTTTTGACACATGAACTTTTAAAATCAAAAAGTATATCTTCCCGACCTCTAAAAATTACAAGGCTTATATTCCCAGAAAGCTCTTTTCTTAAACTTAGTTTTAGACCCAAGAAACACCCAAAAATATGTTACCATCATCAAAATCCATTCGATTCAATTTGACCTTATTCCTGGACAGTAACTGGGTTTGTTATTTCATGTGATTAATTTAGGTTTTGTTTATCCAACGAGTACCCCTTTGATACAAACGATTATGCATGATATAGAACAGTCATAGGTCGATTCTAAAGTGATTTTAACATGTGAATAATGATCAAAACAAAATAGCAACAGCAGGTCGACTCATAAGGTTTTTCAGAATTGTTATTTTATGTAATTATGTTCTATGATTTTATGCAGTGTTTCGTCTATTATTTTATGTGTATAGATCGACAAGGACATTAATAGAAAACAAGAATTAAACAAGAAGAGAGGTATTGATAAAGGATTACACGAGTTACCCTTGTAGCGCGAAAAGAAGAATCAAAACAAAGAGGTCGAACCCCACACAAATCACAGCCTATAAACCCTAGCAAACCACCCTTCGAACTGCTTATATGAACCCACAATCGAACACCACTTGAACCAAGAACAACACACCTTGAAGTCACCAAGAAAACCCTCCCTTGCTGCTGCTGTGATGATCGAACAGAAAGAGGAAGAGAGCAGCAACTAGTCGATCTTTTTGGAGAGAGTTTTTAGGGTTTTATAAAAAAATAAAATTTCGGTATATATAAAAATATATGAACCGAATTTTAGCAATTTAGATAATTAAGGGAGGACCAATTTTAGTGAGATTATGATACCATTTAATTTCAATGCATATCTTTTCCTTTTTCTTTTTCTTCTAGTCGAAATTTTAGAATATATGTATATAATTATTTGTTTGTGATTTTTGAATTATAAGGTAAAGTTTATTTGCTAAGTTTTATTAGATTAAATTATTAGGTCACTTATGATTTAATCACTTTATATTAGGTAAATAATATGTCTCTTGTATGATTTTAGATGCTCTTAAAATTTTAAAATTATAGGGGTATTTTGGTCATTTCAAGTTATGCTAATTTTAGGGTTTTACAGGTTCAATGGCCGTGTCATTGATGCACCAATGACATGACTCTAGTGTGGTCGAGTGATGTTCCACACCGTCCTTTTTCTGTTATTTATTATGAGCTCAATTATTATATATATATGTTTGGGCACTATGTTATCTGCAGGGGCGTATGGATGCATCCTAGATCTGTTATATGTTAATGGATTTATCTGTTATATGATTTGATATATGTCTGGTGATTGGTACTGTGTGCAATACATGCCCTTCACATATCTGAGAGGTCGCTCCTCTATGGTTACTTATGGTTACTATGATATTTGATTTGATTTGTCTGGGCTCGTGGTAGATTACTGACCTTTTCTTACTCTTGATATCCATTTGTTTATACTTTATGCTTTTCCCAATGCACCATATTTTCTATGTTCGTTCCTTATCTTTAATTTCGTCCATATATATCTGTTCATTGGGCTTTTTAAGCTCAGCCGCATTTCTTTTCATGCGGCAGGTTTTATTTGGAAGCTGGGTCATGAGTGGAGAATACTTGGGACTTAGAAGACTATACTTAGATTTGCTATTCTGGATTAGAGATGACTAGAAGAGAATTTACAATTGTAGACATAGGAATTAGTATTATTCCCCTTTGTAACCTTGTATATTCAGATTTTCCCTTTGTAAACTTTGAAATTCAGTTTGTATTATTTAGTCATATGCTTGTGTTAGCTTTGATATGTCACCATAACGTAATACTTCTACCCTTATCGGGTTGGGGTATTACATAAACGAACAGTTCAAGGTGTTGGAATGTTGTTTTGCTTTTTAGCATAAGGGGTAGGTAGGGTGTGTATCATTGGTAATACGAATATTGTATAATCGTCAAAAGTAAGATGTATAGGATATCTGTTGTCAACATCATCATGATCAGTCAACAAATCCACACTGAAATAGTAATAACATCATATCCTTTCAAAGGAACTGATCAGCAAATAAAATTCATCATTTGAAGGGAGGGAACAAATCCCCATATATTAATGGTTAATGATTATCAGAGTTCTCATAGGAGTAGTAATGGATTATGCAGAACTGAGTAGTATCAGATGATACATTATATCCAGCATAGGCAATGAATTCACGGAATGTGTCAAACACACTATGGTTGAAAAACCTTCGGGATGGTCGGAAAGGTATCAAACTGTTTATCAAACAGATCGGAATTGGAGATCAAAATCAGAAGGTGGAACTTAAATGGTGTAAGGTATCCATGTAGTTCCTGAGGTATTCCAATCTTACTTGGTTACTAAACTTAGGTTGCAAAACTTTCTAGCTTCTGAAACAAATGTTCTTATAAGGCATAACTAAAGGCAGAGGCACGAATCAGAGTGATGCGGAAGCAATGCTACTTACATAGATGTCCTAGTCTACCCATTCCTATCCGGTAATAACTTAAGTTCCTATGGGGAAATCCTAAAGCAATTTCTCAAAGGTTGTCTTATGAGCGCCTACAGTGGAAACTTAATGGTCCAAACTTCACAGGTCAAGGGTAAATGTATTACAAGTCGCAACCTGTCTCTCTGATACCATAATTGTAACACCCCAACCCGATAAGGGTAGAAGTATTACGTTATGGTGACATATCAAAGCAAACACAAGCATATGACTTAAATAATACAAATGGAATTCAAAGGTTACAAAAGGAAAAATTCTGAAATACAAGGTTACAATGAGAACAAAAATAATTTCTAAGTCTAATAATGTAAACACTTCTAATCATCTCTAATCCAGGAGAGCTATCAAGTGTAGTCTTCTAAGTCCAAAAGTACTCTCCACTCATAACCCAGCCTCCTACTAAAACCTGCCGCAGGAAAAGAAATGCGGCTGAGCTTAAAAAGCCCAGTGAACAGATATATATAAACGAAACAAAAGGTAAGGAACAAAGAATGAAGTATGGTGCATTGGGAAATAACAGAAGGCATAAACGAACTGATAACAAGAGTAAGAAAAGAACAGTAATCTACCACGAGCTCAAACAAATCAAATCAAATATCATAGTAACCATAGAGGTGCGACCTCTCAAATTTGTGAAGGACGTGTATTGCACACAGCATCAATCACCAAATCAAATCATATCATATAATATAACAGATACAGATATAGATCATATCTAGGATGCATCCATACGCCCCTGCAAACAAATTAGTGGCCAAATATATATATATATATATATATATATATATATATATATATATATATATATATATATATATATATATATATATAATAATTGAGCTCATAATAAATAACAGAAAAGGGACGGTGTGGAACATCACTCAACCACACTAGAGTCATGTCAGAGGTGCATCAATGACACGGCCATGGAACCCCCATGACTAGGAAACAGAATGGCTCGGGTATCAAACTACAGGGTTCTAAAGTCATATAATATCAAGGGTCAAATGTCTAAGTCATCAAGGTCATCTGAATATCAGAGGTTCATAGTCAAAGATTCGCAATCAAATGATTCATAGCAAGGTTCAATTCCAAGATTTCTATCAAATGTTCCTTTAAAGAAATCTGTTAATAATGGTTTTCATAAAAGTAGTCTTTATAATGGTTTTCATAAAGGTAGTTCGTAAAAGTAGTTTTCATAAAAAGTTAGTCAAAATTTCATATAAAAGTGGTACCGCATCGTGCTCATAAACATCATTTTAAAATAGTTTTTCTCAAAACATTTTCCATGATATAATTAAGAAAGGTTTTCACATCCAGTTACAATATCAAATGAACCTTCAATGTATCAAGTGATTCGAATACTCATGTCACAGGGTAACGAACGAATTATGTTAAGTATCGTATCACAAGGGTCATAATGAACGAATGTCAAATGGATCATCATATCAACGAAGCATATCAAGCGAATGAATCAAAGTACAAGGGATCATAGAAATGGCTAAGGGAATCTTATAACGAATCAAAGATCAAGACCAAAAGTCATGAGAATGAAAGCACCCTTACTGAAAAAGGGTATAATATCTGTACCTTATTCGAAGCAAACAAACAAGAAAAGAAATGTCACAAGATGATCACTCCCGCTTCACGGAACCTATACAATTTAAATACCAAATATTACTTTAAGTTCATGTGAATTAAGTTACTCTTTTTAGTATGCTTTCCCTTTTTAGTAACTTTCTATCTTTGGTAAGTTTCCCGTTTTAGTAAATTTTCAAATTTAGTAAGTTTAGCCAATTATGAGTATAATTAACATTTTAATGTATTAAGTGCTTAAAGTGATTATCATGACATGTTAGAGTTTATTTCGACCATTATATTAGTTTAGGGTCTAAAGTGTTAATTTTACAAAGCTTGAGGTCCAAGGTGTAAATTATAAATATATATTAAGTCTCTTTATTTTACTAATCTCACAGTACAAAGACAATCCAAATTACTCCTTTATTTTATTTCGAAAATGACAAGCTGCAACAGGATTACCATGCATGTGTATTCCATTCTCCTCGGATGACCTATATTGAACGATAATTTGCATACAAAACAACCCTTCACGACTACGCAACTCACTCGACAACAACTAACATGAGTATATTCACAATCATGCCCAACGTGTAAAACACACGACACAACCACAACATATAGTTCTCGACACAAGATTGAACTCGCGACACCCTCTTTACATTTATTTAGATGCGATATGAAACAGAAAACACAAGCATGTTTACACTCTTTCCAGCCCCATCGACACAGCAAATTAACGTATGAGACATAGCCCTTTCGACACCCATTTAACACCACACGACACACACACACGAGACCCATTTACAACCACCTTTTTACACACTAAAATAAACACGTAACTCGCCCTTGTTCCTGCCTAATTCGTCCCATAAACAGCCCACATAGTGACCCCCCTTTTTACAGCCACACGACACTTATAAATACCACATAAAATCATGAACTCCACTCTTCTCGACACCCTCTTAATCTACTATATGAGTATTCGAAATGCTAACAAAGCAGCATGTATGTTTATTCTTTATTTTAGTTCGTAGGGTTAGCTTACATATGCATAACGAATTGAACACCACACATCAAAACCGAAAACATGAGGGTCGAAACAAAATAAAGATCGATATATATGAAAGTTCTTACAGTCGCTATGTGATGAGTTACCCTTAATGATTTCATGCGACTTTCTATATGTATATATGTACGAGATTTGTAGTTGATTCATATTAGCCTTTGGGTGCCATGTTAGACGTTAGAGATGGTATTAAAATAGAGGAAAAACGAGACGAGATGATACACGTACCCTTGAAGCGTGATAAGAGGAAAGAACAGACGACCAAAGAAACCACAAAACCACACCTCGAATCTATTACGAACCTCACCTAGAACACTTAGTAGAAACCACAAAAAAAAATCTCCTTCTGCTTGCCTTAGAATCGAACAGGGAGAAGAAACAAAAGGGTAGCCGCCAATGTGGGTAGAGTTTAGGGTTTGTGAAGTTTGTTTTGTGAAATATGTGTTAAACGTATGTGTGGGTTTCGGTATTAAACAAGAAGTGTGTGGGTGGGCTTTCTAAAGAGGAAGGTGCAGAATTTAAGGAGCAATTGGGGGAAACTAAGTCAATCACGAATGTAGACATAATACAAGTCCTTAAATGTTTGTGACAAAATGAAATATAATATTCGGCTATAGGGACTTAGAAAACGTGACATATGTTAAGGCGTGTACAATTTATTTTAACGAAAGTTTTATTATTCGAATAATGTTTCTTGTCTAAATATTTAAAGTTAAATACTTAGGTTATGATTATAATGAAATGTCTTAAATAATTAAACGTCTTTTATAAGTTCGAGATCACAGGGTATTTTGGGTATTTTACGTTTTTTAGAAAATCTGGGTTTTACAGCTTTTGTGGCATCAAGGCCCAATCTTGGGTGCTACAAGACCACATCTTACGTGACAGTGGCATATAGGGTATGGATGTTGATTATGTTTCTACTCTGGATTGTCTTCGTGATACGATTCCAAGCTTTGATTTTAGTGGTTTCACTAATAAGGACACCGCCCCCTCGAAAGCCCAACAAACACTGGCGAGTTCACTTTTTAGTGAAATTTTCAAGGATATGGAAGTTCACTTTGACATGACTGTGAGACAGAAAGCTGTTTTTGAGTGTCTACGCGCACCACATGCATAGGATTTTCTACTAGCTATCCCCATAGACGGGCTAGGTCAACATATGTCACCGATAGAATATCGTACTATCCTTAAGTATTGCCTTATGATTCCATTATTTCTGGTTGATGAGATATGCCCTGTTTGTCGCAAGGCATGTTTGGATTCCTTTGGGGAACATGCGGTTCATTGTAAAGAGCTCACGGGCTTCAAGTACATACTCCCTCCGTCTCAATTTAATTGTCCATATTTCCTTTTATGTGTGTCTCAAATTAATTGTCCACTTTCCCTTTTAAGTAAAAACTAGAGAATATATTAGAGGAATATTCTCTTTGAGTGGTTGAAAACAAAAGTGGCTCCACTTTTATTAATCTCCGTGTTTTTTGTCTCCTGACAATTAAATTGAGACGGAGGGAGTACATGATTTGGTTAGAGACGTCCTTTTTTTATGTATGTAGGCGTGCCGGGATCACCGCCAAGAAAGAAGCGCCTGTGAACTTGTTTACTGACCCGTCGGATGGAAGATCTACATTGAGACCGGCCGACATTTTGGTTTTTGGATGGGTTGGAGAGAAACATGCTTGTGTGGATCTGACCGGGGTTTCTCCTCTCGTGAGTTTGAGTAGTCGGGGTTTTACAGCTGGACATGTTGCTTTGAAAGCCGCCTCGTGCAAAGTGACAAAACACGAGACAACATGCATTGAAAATCAACACGTATTTATTCCTTTCGCGTTTGATACCATTGGTTTCCTTGCACCTGAGACGGTGGAACTACTCAACAGAGTACAACGAGTTATGAACAGTAATGTTATGACGCATAAATCCACGAATGTAGTTTTCAAAAGAGTTAGCTTTGCAATCTAAAAGGGGCTAGCGGCGCAACTTGTTGCTCGTTTGCCTTCTATCACTATATAAATTCTATTTTGATGATATAAAAAGTAATTATTACCATAAGAAAATATTAACGTAATTAAAATTATGTTTTGTGTCCAGTCGCCTACCCAACTAGGATTTCCTTACCCTCTTAGTTGATTAAAATATCGGTCCTTTTGGTTTACATAAATTAACATCTTTCGTTTTTTTTTTTTCAACAAAAAAAATAATAATAATAAATAAAAAAAAAAAAAAAAAAAAAAAAAAAAAAAACATTTTTGATAGACCGTTTCAGTTATTGACAAATTTTGCATTGTTAGTCATTTTCGCCAAAGTCGACTAGATTTTCTTCGTAACTATGCCACTCGAATTTTCACGGTAATGATTTCATTATATTTTAAAGCTTCAAGTTAACTCATGTTATATTTATAAGATTTCATTAATTAAATGGACCTTTTTATGAAAACAAGTTAATAAAAGAAAAGGACGAGCTATGTAATAGTTCGACTAACAAAGGCTAACTTTGCTAAACTCTGAAAGTTAATTAATAAAATACTTATAAGCTTTCCTAAAGCTTAAGTAAAGTGAGTAATATCACTCCCCATTTCCATCTTGTTGGAACACAGAAAGTGTAAATCATTAGAGCATGGACTTCTATTTATCTTTTGTTATAAAATAGGGTATGTTGTGTAATATTGTAGTGCCTTGCGAAAGCATAATACTCTCACTAGATTAAAGTGTTCACACCCACTTTTTATCTCTAAGATTATAAGTAGACGTGATATTATTGGAACAACAATTGGTATCAAGCGCCAAATATGATTCGTTGGTTCATTTAGTAGTGTTTTAGTTTTATTTAGATCTTCATTAGTAGTAAAACTTTTGATCTTTGTAGATTTTAAAAACTTTCTCTTTCTAGAATATCAATTACTTTCATACGTATTCATAATATTATTCTTAAACGTGTTTAATCTTATGAAACGTGTGTTAGAATAACATAATTGAGATTAAGAAAGAGTTTTTATCATTCTATACAAAAAAATTATGAATTTGGTGAAGATTTGGGCTGGAAAACGTGGTTTAAGAGTTTAGAAAAAAGTGTACTTTTGCTCGTAAAAATAGGGTTTTAAATTTTGCTCGCAAAATACTAGGGTTTTATTGTAACAGTTGGTTGAGGATTGGTTGCGATAGCTGTGTGTGGTTGCGATAGGTTACTGCGATAGCTATTTATTGCAAGTTTTGGGTTGCGATAGCCTTTGTAGTTTGGGGTGCGATAGCATTTCTTGTGATACTAGCTTTGCGAAGCTTTTTGTTACCCACTGTTTACGAAATAAAACTCTGCCCAACTCGCAAGAAGTAGTTGCGATAGCTTCAAGTATTGTTGTGATAAAAGAAGTTTGTGACACCTGCCTTTACGAGACTTATTGTTACCCACATTTTGCGAAAGAAAACTCTGCCCAATTTTCAACAGAAAATTGCGATAGTTACTGTTTGCAAGACTTTGTTGCGATACCTTGATTAAAAGACCTTTACCCACAATTTTAAATTCTTTAAAAGTTTGAACATTGTTAAGAGACTTTAATAATTTAAATATCACAACATCAAATTCCAAACATTTAACCATCTCAATACAAACAAACTAAAACACCACTTACAAACAAAAACAACATCTCATATCAAAGATCCACCATCAAAATGTCTACTTTTCACAATGTATTAACATTCAGAAATGATTCAAGACCACCGATGCTTCTTCCAGGAAGCTACACAGACTGGCGACTAAGATTCAAGCTATGGCTCACAAATCATGAAGATGCAGAACTTATGCTAAAATCAATCAAAGATGGTCCATATGAAATGAAATTTACTGCTGACAGATGCGAGAATTGCGAACAGCTGGGTCCGGAATAACTTGAGCAACTCATGAATTGATAAGATAAACATAAAAACGTTGCATTTTGACATGGAACATATAACGAGTTTATGATTCATGATACAGCGGAATTACAATGGTTACTCAAGAACCCACTTTGACACTCTAATAACTTGGTTGGCTTTTCAACGGGGATACTTGCAGACGGTATCCCCGATGAGAGACAAATTAAGGAACACTGAGAATCAAACTAGACAAGGTTTTGCTTCTCAGTATGTTGAGAATACTAACACTCTAACTATGCTAAGATATTCTCACTTCTTACTCTCTATGAATGCGCACTTCCATCGTTGGATGGAACGGGTTTATATAGCGGTGAGATTACTGTTGCTTCATGTGAGAATAGTGATCTTGCCAACTGTTCGTAGATTGGCACGTGCCTAGACATCTAGCCTCGATGTCCTTTTGGTTTTCCAGAGTTGACAGCACCGATTTCCCATGAGCTTCTTTTGTTCTTGGGAAGGAACACATATTTATCTTCCCAAGAGTTTTCCCGCTTAAACTCTGTTGACTCAGCTACTTCCTTGGTCTTGATTCAGGAAACTGATATATCATCAAGGTATTCCTGCCTTGATGTTTCTCTGGTCTCGAGCTAGAGTCTTTACTTGCAAATTGGCTGATCAGTACTTGGTAAATTTGCATGACTCCAGGTTCTGAACTTCACTGGTTCTCTATGTCTCTGAATCACTGAGTGTTGTAAAGCTATGTTGATCACCATAACTTCACGGCAGTTATAATGGTAGTTGGTGAGGTGGTCATTAGCATGAGAGATAAGGTCATCAGGGATAAAGAGACATTTTTCAGATCTCAGTGTCCCTGATGCTACTCAAGTACCTTAGTCACTGGCCTGCAACAGTGACTAAAGCGCATCTTCGGTTGGTTACATTGACCAACTCTTTAGAAGAATGCCATTGAGGTTCTCCCCTGAGGCAGGGGGAAGACATGCTCACTGATCATCAGTGTGCTAGAATTACCACTGATATTCGTTAGTGAGTATCTGGTGCTATTTTTATGTTCAAATCTTTGTACGAGACAATTAAGTCAGTTGCTGGACCTAACAATCTCCCCTTATTTGAACATAAAGATATCAGGGGTTTATCAGGGATAAGTGAGCATAACGGATTATTCTTATCCACTGATTTACAAAAGGTATAGTGTACGACAGTTGTTTATATTTTCTATGAGACACTACTTGTTGGAATTTATCAGTTATAAGTGAGCATAAAGGCTTCTTCTTATACTGATTTACAAGAATGTTCTAAAGTAAACTCTGTTGTTTTTAAGCTTTCAGTCTTCGATACGTTTTGTTGAAGATGAAGATCTACGTTATTTGTCTTCATCTAGTCACCATCTTACTTCGTTTCGGTCTTCACTCTGTTTAAGCTCTTTCTTTTAGATAGTGAAGTTTCTTCTTTTGATGATGACCTCCCGAATAATTTTATTCAGGGTCTCCTGAGCAATTTTGCTCAGGGTCTCCTAAGTTTTACCTTAGGGTCTCCTGATCTTCTCTGTCAGGGTTTCACTTGGACTTGGCGCATTTCCTGAATAAAAAATTTATTTAGGTCTCCTGAGCATTTATCTCAGGGTCTCCTGATCATTCTATGTCAGGGCCTCTTGAACCATTTTCTTCTTGTTACTCCGGGTCATGTTCCCAGGTGCTTGCTCCACTCTAGCCTTTATAATTGTGATTTTGTGTGAACTCAGTCTCTGATGATTTGTGCACCAGATTCACTTCTTGAGTTATGGCTGTCGTAGATTCTCATAAATGCTTCTTCCCCCTCAAAAACTGCAACTTCAGTGAAAGTTTTTGGAGTTTATACATTTATGGTTATGGTTCAAGGAATTAACTTTTAGTTCAAGTGAACTTTTTGTTCATGTGGCAGTTCTATCAGTTAGAGTTGATAGACACTGAGACACATCAAGGAGTAATAAGCTCCCTGAATAGTCCTCAGAGAGCTGCTTACTGATGCCAGGAATAAGCAATCAGTGAGTCTTCTCTGGTCTTCACTGTTAAGTCAGTGAGAAATATAGACCTTTTTATTCATAGTTTTACATGATAGAAGAGATTTTCTTATATGAACCTCCTCAAGACTAGAATTTACAAGTGTCCTAAACTTATTTAGTAGTAAATGAGCAAAAATGCTTCTTTTTACTAACTGTAATCAAGGTTGTAAATATCGCTCGGCGGTACCGTGGCGGTCGACCCCCGCCAAGCGCCATATCGGTCTTGGCGGCGCCATGGCGGCGCCATGGCGGTGAGCATAAATTATAAAGGAATATGAAAAAAAACCCTAGATCTAGGCTAGATCTGAAGTGAATATGAAAAAAAACCCTAGATCTAGGCTAGATCTGAAGTGAATATGAAAAAAAAACCCTAGATCTGAAGTTAAACGGCGTTGACCGGCGTGAATCTGAAAAAAAAACCCTAGATCTGAAGTTGACCGGCGTTGACCGGCGTTGACCGTCGTTGACCGACCGCCGCCAAGGCCGATTTTTGACCGATTTTGACCGCCAAGCTCCGATTTTGACCGATTTTGACCAAAACGCCAAGTTAGACCGATATGGGAAATATCGTGGCGGTGGACCACCGAAATCCGCCATGGCGCCGCCATGGCGGTCGCCATGGCCGATTTTTACAACACTGACTGTAATACATCAAAAGAATTACAAGATTCCTTATTCTAATGATGCTGAGTAAGTACAATTAACTCTGGAGCTTGAGCCTGATTTCTTCAGTTCTGCAACCTTCAGTTTGTTGTCCAGCGTCTTGTAATTTAGTGCTCTGTTGAACCAGCAACCACTCTGGCCAGAGTCTTTGAGACTAATCAGGTAGTAAGTGATTACTACATGTTTTAGTCTTTCCAGTCCAGGACCCTACAACCCTAATCAACCAGATGATCTTGCCTCAGTGATTAAAATAGGTGTTTGGTCATGGAGCTGGATGGCTGGTCTGATGGACGGGTAGAAAAACCTAAGCAATCTTTCCGTTACAGAACAGCCAGATTTTGTCCAGCCGGCACCCATGTCCTTTGTGCTTCCGGCAGGAGAACAACAAGGATTTAGAAATCAGTTATTTCCATCCTTTGTTGCTTTACGCTGTATGGGAAAGTTTCTTGAAATACAGAAATCAGAAAGATACTTGTTGTATATTCTGTTCCTTTCCATACATCGTATCCTCTTCCCATTTTGTTCCCTTCTTTAATAGCCCCTAATGATCCACCATTTTTCCACTCATATATGGTTGTTTCTGAGATCAACCATGAAACATCTTAGGATGTTTCCACTCTCATAGTTTGCAGGAAACTAAGTTCCCTAGAAGCCACCCTCAATCGTACAAACATTGGTGGTGCTGAGGTGGTAGAAATGAAAAGGTGGTGGATGGGCTGTATGAGCATCTCCTGACACAAACATAATAAAATATGAAAGTTTTAATTCAGGATCTGCTCTTGAATGTTTTGGAAGGGAATTTTGAAGGTGGGAGTTATAGAGGATGTGGTTGTATTCATTTAGCTGTCGTTTAAGATCGGCTAAAAGTTATTAGTAGTCATTTAGGAACGGATCTGGATCATGAGAATAATCCACCCGCTCTGATACCACTTGTTGGATCCGGAATAACTTGAGCAACTCATGAATTGATAAGATAAACATAAACACGTGTCGTTTTGACATGGAAAATATAACGAGTTTATGATTCATGATACAACGGAATTACAATGGTTACTCAAGAACCCACTTTGACACTCTAATAACTTGGTTGGCTTTTCAACGGGGATACTTGCAGACGGTATCCCCGACGAGAGACAAATTAAGGAACACTGAGAAGCAAACTAGACAAGGTTTTGCTTCTCAGTATGTTGAGAATACTAACACTCTAACTATGCTAAGATATTCTCACTTCTTACTCTCTATAAATGCGCACTTCCATCGTTGGATGGAACGGGTTTATATAACGGAGAGATTACTGTTGCTTCACGTGGGAATAGTGATCTTGCCAACTGTTCGTAGATAGGCACCTTCCTATACATCTAGCCTTGATGTCCTTTTGGTTTTCCAGTGTTGACAACACCGATTTCCCATGAGCTTCTTTTGTTCTTGGGAAAGAACACATATTTATCTTCCCAAGAGTTTTCCCGCTTAAACTCTGTTGACTCACCTACTTCCTTGGTCTTGATTCAGGGAACTGATATATCATCAAGGTAATCCTGCCTTGATGTTTCTCTGGTCTCGAGCTAGAGTCTTTACCTGCAAATTGACTGATCAATGCTTGGTAAATATGCATGACTCCAGGTTCCGAACTTCACTGGTTCTCTATGTCTCTGAATCACTGAGTATGGTAAAGCTATGTTGATCACCATAACTTCACGACAGTTAGATTGGTAGTTGGTGAGGTGGTCATTAGCATGAGAGATAAGGTCATCATGGACAAAGAGACATTTGTCAGATCTCAGTGTCCCTGATGCTACTCAAGTACCTCAGTCACTGGCCTGCAACAGTGACTAAAGCGCATCTTCGGTTGGTTACATTGACCAACTCTTTAGAAGAATGCCATTGAGGTTCTCCTCTGAGGCAGTGGGATGACATGCTCACTGATCATCAGTGTGCTAGAATTACCGCTGATATTCGTCAGTGAGTGTCTGGTGCTATTTTTATGTTCAAATCTTTGTACGAGACAATTAGGTCAGTTGCTCAACCTAACAATCTTCCCCTATTTGAACATAAAGATAGCTGGGGTTTATCAGGGATAAGTGAGCATAACGGCTTGTTCTTATCCACTGATTTACAAAAGGTATAGTGTACGACAGTTGTTTATATTTTCTATGAGACACTACTTGTTGGAATTTATCAGTTATAAGTGAGCATAAAGGCTTCTTCTTATACTGATTTACAAGAATGTTCTAAAGTAAACTCTGTCGTTTTTAAGCTTTCAGTCTTCGATACCTTTTGTTGAAGATAAAGATCTACGTTATTTGTCTTCATCTAGTCACCATCTTACTTCGTTTCGGTCTTCACTCTGTTTAAGCTCTTTCTTTTAGATAGTGAAGTTTCTTCTTTTGATGATGACCTCCCGAATAATTTTATTCAGGGTCTCCTGAGCAATTTTGCTCAGGGTCTCCTAAGTTTTACCTTAGGGTCTCCTGATCTTCTCTGTCAGGGTGTCACTTGGACTTGGCGCATTTCCTGAATAAAAAATTTATTTAGGTCTCCTGAGCATTTATCTCAGGGTCTCCTGAGCATTCTATCTCAGGGTCTCTTGAACCATTTTCTTCTTGTTACTCCGGGTCATGTTCCCAGGTGCTTGCTCTACTCTAGCCTTTATAATTGTGATTTTGTGTGACCTCAGTCTTTGATGATTTGTGCACCAGATTCACTTCTTGAGTTATGGCTGTCGTAGATTCTTATAAATGCTTCCTCCCCTCAAAAACTACATCTTCAGTGAAAGTTTTTGGAGTTTATACATTTATGGTTATGGTTCAAGGAAGGAACTTTTAATTCAAGTGAACTTTTAGTTCCTATGGCAGTTCTATCAGTTCGAGTTGATAGACATTGAGACACATCAAGGAGGGATAAGCTCCCTAAATAGTCCTCAGAGAGCGGCTTACTGATGCCAGGAATAAGCAGTCAGTGAGTCTTCTCTGGTCTTCACTGTTATATCAGTGAGAAGTTTAGACCTTTTTATTCATAGTTTCACATGATTGATGAGATTTTCTTACATGAACCTCCTCAAGACTAGAATTTACAAGTGTCCTAAACTTATTCAGTAGTAAATGAGCAAAAATGCTTCTTTTTACTAACTGATTACAGGTAGTAAGTGATTACTACCTGTTTTAGTCTTTCCAGTCCAGGACCCTACAACCCTAATCAACCAGCTGATCTTGCCTCTGTGATTAAAATAGGTGTTTGGTCATGGAGCTGGATGGCTGGTCTGATGGACGGGTAGAAAAACCTAAGCAATCTTTCCGTTACAGAATAGCCAGATTTTGTCCAGCCGGTACCCATGTCCTTTGTGCTTCCGGCAGGACAGCAACAAGGATTTAGAAATCAGTGATTTCCATCCTTTGTTGCTTTATGCTGTATGGGAAAGTTTCTTGAAATACATAAATCAGAAAGATACCTGTTGTATATTCTGTTCCTTTCCATACAGCGTATCCTCTTCCCATTTTGTTCCCTTCTTTAATAGCCCCTAATGATCCACCATTTTTCCACTCATATATGGTTGTTTCTGAGATCAACCATGAAACATCTTAGGATGTATCCACTCTCATAGCTTGCAGGAAACTAAGTTCCCTAGAAGCCACCCCCAATCGTATAAACATTGTTGGTGCTGAGGTGGTAGAAATGAAAAGGTGGTGGATGGGCTGTATGAGCATCTCCTGACACAAACATAATAAAATATGAAAGTTTTAATTCAGGATCTGCTCTTGAATGTTTTGGAAGGGAATTTTGAAGGTGGGAGTTGTAGAGGATGTGGTTGTGATGTGCTGCGTGTGTCGTTGCGGTTTAGCAGTTTTAATGCCTACTCAAGTTTTAAATTTATATTTAGCCGACTTATCAATAACACACACACCTAACGAGCAGTGTACCCGGTCAGTATGAATATAATGGTAAGTAGAGTGTCGATCACTAAGAGTGGAACGTATTATCTCGTTATTCTAATCAGTATTTTAATATCCTAACGCAAGGGGTTTTCAGCCTGAGAGACTGGCACGATTTGTTTGCAATTTAAATAATAAAATAAACCAATAGGCACGAATCAGCAAGTAGCACACACGTACACAGATAAATACTCGAGACAATAAGAGGGCTGTCCTTATGATTAAGTAGATTGTCACTTGTTTTATTGATAGCTTTATATGAAGTGTATGTAGTTAACCCTTTCTCGTTGGTCCTATTCTTATCGGCGAGTAAACCCTTAATGATTACTTATGTTTAAAAGTTATTCCTAAGTGATCAATTTAGTAATAACCGTGGGAGCCACATTATGTCCCGCAGTCAAATGCCCGCAAGCCACTAATAAACACAGAGGTTATCAATGCACTAATAAGTAGTAACCAAAGACATCAAAATATAAACTTTAATTGATGGGAAAGCAAGTATTAAAGGGAGTGCAATCTTTCGTTGTCACATTACACAAGCCACCAATCCTGATGAATTAAAGTTTGCTAACACAATAAAACAAAACTACTTAATGAATTAAACACATGCAGCACCTTCTTACAGCTCTTGTATCCTTGATTTGGGTGTGTCTTGTGCTGCCTCCTTGACTGAATTCGTCCTAGGTTTCTCCTGTTCGGTCTTCGAATTTAATATATTTATGCGTCCGAAATTCGTCTGGTCTTGGGGTATTTATACTTTCTGTCTGAGGGAAGATGCGGCGCATCTATTAAGTAGATGCGGCGCATGTACTTAACTTCGCGTGTGGTCCAAGATTATAATATTCAGGAATATTCGTACACCGCCAGAAGATGCGGCGTAACTCCATGATTAGATGCGGCGCATGTCCTCTTGTATCTTGGATCGTATCTGGTGATATCTTAATAGAGATGCGGCGCATGTAATGAGTGAGATGCGGCGCATCTGGAGAAGATTAGTCTTGATCTTCTTCATTTCAGTAGACTCTTAACTTTATGCATGTTTTGCTCCATTATTAGTCCAAAATCGCTAAGTTTCACCAAATGCTTGTTTTTACCTGAGAATTACAAAAGTAAACGATTAAGTATCAATCCTCATACATAATATAGTAAAACAAGTCAAATTAATAGGATAAATGATAGTAATAAAATGTACTTATTTGAGTTCATCAAATATCCCCCCACTTGAACTTTACTTGTCCCCAAGTAAACCTTAGAATTTCTCTTATGAAAATGTATCCTAAAAGATGTTAGGATTTATTTTTATATTTAAGCATGTATTCGTTTATTTCATAATCACACAACTAAACACTTAACGAATTAGAAGTAAAATAAAATAATCTGATAAAAGCAAATCTAATCGTTTAACTGTCCAGTCGTGACGAATATTCTATCATAAGCTTGGCAAGTATACACATCTCCACCACTAAAGCTAAGGAATAACAATTCTAAAGCGGTAAAAAGGGTTTTTAGGCTTAAGGGTTAATTATTCTCTTTCACTATCGATCTCAAATTCCAGAAAAGGCGACAAAATCACAAATACATGATCGAATCCACGAACACGATACTTGCAATTGCTCAAATCCTTAACTCGAATAGGCTAAAGATAGGTCCAAACTTCACCAATAATAATATATCAAAAAGGGCGACAAAATCATAAATACATAGCCGAATCCACGACTACGATACTTAAGATTGCTCAAATCCCTAATCTCAATAAATCAAAGGTTCGGTTGGATAAAGAATAATAAAGGGCATGGATAACATTTGGGATATAAATTGGTGTAAAATGAAAAATAAACAAAACAAATAAATTAAAATCCTAAGTGTGGTTAATCACTATCCCAACCATCCCATGAATAAGACTCATATCATCTAATAACTCACGCTTTAACACTTGAAACACACGCTTTAGGTAAACACGAATTATACTCAACAAGATCTTAATCAAAGAATAAACCTTAATTGGCGTTCCCATAACTGCCAATTCCCATTCAATCCATAGATATAATATATAACAAATAGTGGCCATATGAACCACTTATATAACTTTACATAAGTTGGTTAAATCACAAACATCCAACTTTTTTTTTCTTTCTTTTTCTTTTCTTATTTTTTCAATTTTTTTTTTTTTTTTTTTTTTTTTTTTTTTTTTTTTTTTTTTTTTTAAACTTGAAACATAAACATAGATGTGTAAAATTTCACCACATCACTACAACTTTCTTTCCGGATAATTTTTTTTTCATACTTTTCATACTTTCAGAAATAACGGTAATAGCGAAAGTAGTAAACACACGAAAAATAAACTCAAAGATATACAATATTTACTTTTACTCCAATTGCATTGTGCAATTTCCCGACCTAACCAAGATAATGAATTACGCACGCGAACACAGGTAATGTAAGGAAACACACTTTGCCTATAGCAATTAACCAACCACGGATTCTAATCTACAGGGTAGGCTAAGGTGTAAGGGTGTAACGAAACATTTTAAACATAGGTGTAAGAAACGAAAGGAATGGCTCTGAGTGTTTCTCTAGGGGTATCTTACTCTAAAAATGAGAGTAACAAAAGGGTTTATACGGGGGTTAACTAACCAGTGTAGTTAGTTAATAACACATAACATATAATAGGCTATTTGGGTGTAATCCTAGAATTTTACCAATTTAGACAAGTCATTCCAATTATATAAATAATACTCATTATGGTGGTCTCGAATAGTATACAAGCCAAGTTATAAAGTTTACAAGTCACCGCACACTCATAGATTTGTGAATTTTGAAAAATCACAATTTTTGAAAATAACGTCATGTGTGCAGCTATGCAACTTAGATCTTAAACAAAAACATGCTAAATTTTTTTTTTAAGTTTTGATATATTAAGCACATTTTAAGCATAATTTTTGAAAAAGTTTAGGACAAGTAATTGTTAAGTGTTCTAATTCTCCAATCCCCCCACTTAAGTTAAACAACGTCCTCGTTGTTTGTATAAAAGGTTAAAAACTGGAAAATAAAAGAATTAGAACAGAAAAACTCCCCTGAGATTTGCTCGGTATGATCCTCCATTAGTATAAGAGCAAAAATCATCTTTCTTGTGGATTAGAACGTTAAAGCTTCATACTTGATGTATCCACAGGAAATCCAGGAAACTATAATACCACCAACACTTTAAAACACACCTAAGATAAGAAAGGTTCAAACTTGCATAATACATTAGTAGTTAGATAAAATAAAACTTAAAAATTAAAACTGAAAATCATCAGGTCAGTCGATGCGCCGTATCTTATGGAAGAAGATACGCCGTATCGAGCCTGGAATAAATACGAATCAGAATAAAGATGCGCCGCATCCTTAACCAGGGATGCGCCGCATTAAAATAAACTGATAAAAATAAAAATAAAATAAAACGAAATAAAGGATAGGATGCGTCGCATCTGTTTACCAGATGCGGCGCATGTAGTTACCAAACAGACTGTTAACAGTCTGTTGTAAAATGACTCGTTCCACGGTTTATCTCTCACGTTCTCTCGTATTCTCATGCTGAACTTAATGCCAGTCTTCATCAAATATAACAATAAATATAAACTGAAACATTAAATATATCCACGAGAATAGTGATCAGTACAATCAAAAAAATAATAATAATAATGTGCGGAACAAATGTCAGTAAAACAAGAGAGTAAGATCATGGGTGAGCGAGGTCATCTGGATGGGTCCCGGAAGTGCTGGCTCCATCAGTCCTCTGGCGGACTCTGCGATCATATGCACGTGTCACTCCGACAACACGAGTCCCATCCGGACGATCGTGTGTAATACCCTGATGCTCTAGAAGTCGGCTCACACTCGCAACTACCCACTCTGAGTCCCTCCTCAGGGCTCTCAACTCTCCCTCGACTGCATCAAGTCTCTGACCCATAGTACGTACAGGGACTGGTGGGGGTACTGGTGCCTGCGGCTCCTCCTGATGGGCTGGAGCAGCAGCCGGAGGTCCCTGAGGTCCTCCCTGCTCCGCCTCTGGCCCTGCAGCTCTGGCGGGCCCTAATGCTGCCCAAAAGTGGCCTCCCGCAGCCACCTGGCAGATCCCGAGTCTAACCAAATAGTCCCTATCGATAACCGGGAGACGGGCCACCACAACCTCCAGCCCCGCTGGAATCTCTGCTCCAATCACTCCAAAATGGCGGGCCAGCCTAGAAATAAAATGCCCGCCAGTCATCTGGCTCCTCCGATCTCTCCCTGCAGCGGATCGGTGGAGGTAGTGTGCCAAAAAATGGGGGATGTTCACCGACAACCCCTCATCCATGCTCCTAAGGAGGAAGAGGTCAAGAGTGGTCACCTTCTCAGGTGACTGACCCCTCCCAGCAATGGTAAGTGCAATCAGCCTGTGGCACAGCCTCCTCATCGGCTCCCTGATCAAAGTATATGAGGGGGTGGAAGTAGTGATATCACCCCCTGAAGAAATCCTATCCCAATAATCACTGAACAACCCTCTGTCAGGGACCGCTCGCAAACTCTCATCCCAGTACCTGGCAAACCCAGCAGATCCAAGCTCCTCCTCAGTGTGTAGCCCCATGGCCAAGATAAACTGCCTCATCGACATCTGCCTATGCACACCTCCTAACCTGAACACCAGAGTGTCAGCTGTATCAATCTCCAAATCCGTCTCCCTGTAATGAATCGTGCTAAAGAACTCCAGCATGAGCTCCCTAATCAGAGGCTCGTCAATCCTAAACAGTCGCTCCCAAGCACTAGACCTAAACACTACCTCCTCATCATCTCCAGCAATTACCATCTCCATCCGATGCTGTAAACTCTCAGCCGCATGTCCACCACCAATCAATCCTATATCATCAAAGTTCAAAACCTGGACTCTGAATATTTTCTTGAAGTAAATCGAGTCAAGCCTATGCAAGTAATCCTCCAGAGTCCCAGGAGTTAGTCCCATGTTCTCAAATTGTAGCCACTGATGCCTTAGTGTGACCTCTGGTAATGCCATCTGAAATAGATTTTCACAGTCAGTAAACAGTCTGCAAAATAGGTAGATACGGCGCATCTGATTTAATCAGTGCGGCGTATCTGTATAAAATATAAGAGATGCGGTGCAAGACAATAGATACGGCGTATGGAGATGCGTCGTATCTAGATTAATCAATACGGCGTATCTAGAATTTTATCAATTTTGAAATAGGTCGTTACGCCGCATTAATCAACCTAGATGCGCCGCATCTAAAAGCATATCAGTATAAAATAAAGGGTCAGGCACGTTTATCAAGAATCCGTATCCGTGACGTAAACTACCACTAAATATCACAGTATCATATTTTCCTTATATCAGTTCTAATATCTCATTCCACCACTACTAATTTCTTCCCGCTAAATATTCAAAATCGAACCCAAAACCTAAATTTTCGGTTAAATCAAATTAGGTTATAAGTTCAATTACTTATGCAAATTAAATACGGGGGAAACCATCTAGAGCAAATCCTAATCATATCTCTATATCATTTAAGCACGAATCGATTCAATCATATAAACCCTAATTTTCGTATTAATCAAGATTAAATCGAAATGGAACAATTACCTTAATTTGATGATTAGGAGGAAGATTCTAGGTCGGATTAAAGGTGGATTAAAGAAGAACGATCGGGATTCGAGTATAATTTTAGTGCGTGTTCTTAACTGTGTGTGTTTATGCGGCGCATTCCCGTCGTATTTATAGGGCGACACGATGCGCCGTATTAGAAAATTTGGATGCGCCGTATCTATTTAATCTCGTTGACTAGTCAATAAGTTCTATTTGGTCAGAGATACGGCGCTTTGGATGTTTAGATCCGCCGTATCGCTATGTTAGTAAACGAAATTTAAATGAAGAACATACCTTGGCCTCCGCAACACAGTTCCTTATACATCAAATTTGGGTTAAACGGCATACCATATAGATGAATTCAAAATAAGAGCAATAGGCATAAACGTTTTATTAATAATTGTAATCTTATTGTTTAGTGGATAAGGATTTATTCCGAGGTTAGGAACAAATATCGTTTTTAAGCGTACAAAATTAAGATTACGATTTGAATTAGATGTATAACATGGATAATAAAACTGAGATTATAGTTTAGAGAACTTTCCTTTGAGCAGGTTGAATTATCGTAGAGTTTACCTGGGATTCTATTTCAAGAATTTAAGACGTTCAATGTTACCAGTACTGAGTTTTCCTCCACTCTTGTCGTCTTACGTTTGATCACTCCAGCTAGCGTCTCTTGGTTTGGTTCAGAATGTAATCTTTCTTGGTGATGCTCGAGTCATCATTTATCCTGAAAATAAACAACTTGCACACGAGAGTAGCTGACCGATCAAGGTAAATATCAAAAATCAACTATATTTATCAAATTATATTCGTCGTATTAACAAAAGTTAATGCGCCGTACTTTCGTTACGTTTAAAAATAAAGGATTTTTGATTCAGAAGATGCGCCGTATCGACAGAGATCGATACGCCGTATCTGTTTAATAATTCGCAAACTGTTTTTAATTAAAATAATAGATACGCCGTATCTGCGAAAGCAGATGCGTCGTATGGCGTTAACGTTTAGAAATTAATTTTTTTTTAATCAAAAACAGATACGCCGTATATTAGGGAAAAGATGCGTCGTATCACTTTATCGCTTAGAAAAATTTTCTTATTAAAAACAGATACGCCGTATCTTGGGGAAAAGATGCGTCGTATCGAATTAATTAAACGCGTTGTATAAAAAAAATTAAACGCAATACGCCGTATCTGAGAGATCAGATGCGCCGTATCGTTTGATTTAGCACAGTACAACGATAGCAGAACAGAAAAAATACGAAAAAAAAAAAAAAAAAAAAAACACACACAACGAAAATAAAACACACAAACAAAAATAAACACACAAACAAAAATAAAAGCAAACAAATAACACACAATACAACAAATATGCAAAATAATACAATGATGCAATTAATCTAATAAAAAGAAAAACCTAATTAAAATACTAATCAAAATAACAAATAATAACAATTCACTCCCCGGCAACGGCGCCAAAAAACTTGATGTGCTGCGTGTGTCGTTGCGGTTTAGCAGTTTTAATGCCTACTCAAGTTTTAAATTTATATTTAGCCGACTTATCAATAACACACACACCTAACGAGCAGTGTACCCGGTCAGTATGAATATAATGGTAAGTAGAGTGTCGATCACTAAGAGTGGAACGTATTATCTCGTTATTCTAATCAGTATTTTAATATCCTAACGCAAGGGGGTTTCAGCCTGAGAGACTGGCACGATTTGTTTGCAATTTAAATAATAAAATAAACCAATAGGCACGAATCAGCAAGTAGCACACACGTACACAGATAAATACTCGAGACAATAAGAGGGCTGTCCTTATGATTAAGTAGATTGTCACTTGTTTTATTGATAGCTTTATATGAAGTGTATGTAGTTAACCCTTTCTCGTTGGTCCTATTCTTATCGGCGAGTAAACCCTTAATGATTACTTATGTTTAAAAGTTATTCCTAAGTGATCAATTTAGTAATAACCGTGGGAGCCACATTATGTCCCGCAGTCAAATGCCCGCAAGCCACTAATAAACACAGAGGTTATCAATGCACTAATAAGTAGTAACCAAAGACATCAAAATATAAACTTTAATTGATGGGAAAGCAAGTATTAAAGGGAGTGCAATCTTTCGTTGTCACATTACACAAGCCACCAATCCTGATGAATTAAAGTTTGCTAACACAATAAAACAAAACTACTTAATGAATTAAACACATGCAGCACCTTCTTACAGCTCTTGTATCCTTGATTTGGGTGTGTCTTGTGCTGCCTCCTTGACTGAATTCGTCCTAGGTTTCTCCTGTTCGGTCTTCGAATTTAATATATTTATGCGTCCGAAATTCGTCTGGTCTTGGGGTATTTATACTTTCTGTCTGAGGGAAGATGCGGCGCATCTATTAAGTAGATGCGGCGCATGTACTTAACTTCGCGTGGGGTCCAAGATTATAATATTCAGGAATATTCGTACACCGCCAGAAGATGCGGCGTAACTCCATGATTAGATGCGGCGCATGTCCTCTTGTATCTTGGATCGTATCTGGTGATATCTTAATAGAGATGCGGCGCATGTAATGAGTGAGATGCGGCGCATCTGGAGCAGATTAGTCTTGATCTTCTTCATTTCAGTAGACTCTTAACTTTATGCATGTTTTGCTCCATTATTAGTCCAAAATCGCTAAGTTTCACCAAATGCTTGTTTTTACCTGAGAATTACAAAAGTAAACGATTAAGTATCAATCCTCATACATAATATAGTAAAACAAGTCAAATTAATAGGATAAATGATAGTAATAAAATGTACTTATTTGAGTTCATCAGGTTGTATTCATTTAGCCATCGTTTAAGATCGGCTAAAAGCTATTAGTAGTCATTTAAGAACGGATCTGGATCATGAGAATAATCCACCCGCTCTGATACCACTTGTTGGGTCCGGAATAACTTGAGCAACTCATGAATTGATAAGATAAACATAAACACGTGTCGTTTTGACATGGAACATATAACGAGTTTATGATTCATGATACAACGGAATTACAATGGTTACTCAAGAACCCACTTTGACACTCTAATAACTTGGTTGGCTTTTCAACGGGGATACTTGCAGACGGTATCCCCGATGAGAGATAAATTAAGGAACACCGAGAAGCAAACTAGACAAGGTTTTGCTTCTCAGTATGTTGAGAATACTAACACTCTAACTATGCTAAGATATTCTCACTTCTTACTCTCTATGAATGCGCACTTCCATCGTTGGTTGGAACGGGTTTATATTGCGGTGAGATTACTGTTGCTTCACGTAGGAATAGTGATCTTGCCAACTGTTCGTAGATAGGCACGTGCCTAGACATCTAGCCTTGATGTCCTTTTGGTTTTCCAGAGTTGACAGCACCGATTTCCCATGAGCTTCTTTTGTTCTTGGGAAGGAACACATATTTATCTTCCCAAGAGTTTTCCCACTTAAACTCTGTTGACTCACCTATTTCCTTGGTCTTGATTCAGGGAACTGATATATCATCAAGGTATTCCTGCCTTGATGTTTCTCTGGTCTCGAGCTAGAGTCTTTACCTAAAAATTGACTGATCAATGCTTGGTAAATTTGCATGACTCCAGGTTCCGAACTTCACTGGTTCTCTATGTCTCTGAATCACTGAGTATGGTAAAGCTATGTTGACCACCATAACTTTACGACAGTTATATTGGTAGTTGGTGAGGTGGTCATTAGCATGAGAGATAAGGTCATCAGGGATAAAGAGACATTTGTCAGATCTCAATGTCCCTGATGCTACAGAATTACCTTAGTCACTGGCCTGCAACAGTGACTAAAGCGCATCTTCGGTTGGTTACATTGACTAACTCTTTAGAAGAATGCTATTGAGGTTCTCCCCTGAGGCAGGGGGAAGACATGCTCACTGATCATCAGTGTGCTAGAATTACCACTGATATTCTTCAGTGAGTGTCTGGTGTTATTTTTATGTTCAAATATTTGTACGAGACAATTAGGTCAGTTGCTGGACCTAACACAAACCCTCGAAAAGAAGTTTTACAATCCTCTAGGCAGTGTACCTAATCGCTGTAGTGTAGTATAGGTAAATCCAGGGGATTGATCGTTCTCTAGGGGAAGAGTGTCGTTAGGTCAAGATGTGTGACGAGATAGGTCTAGAGGTGAGGGATGATTCTTTTTGTATTTTTATATTTTATGAAAGCGGTAAAAATCTCGGGTTTTAGAAGAGTTGGCAGAATTAGTTGTAGTCAACTAACCCAAAACTAATTATAACTTGAAATTAAAGTAATTAAAAAGAAAAAGTACAATTGATGACTTATTATGATATGGAAAAGCGTGTTCACTTAGATTTAATTACTCCCTAGTTATCTCCTACTGATCTGTTGAATTGTCACGTCCTTGTTTTTGTTGAAGCAATGTATTCCTTAATATCAGTCGTGGGGAGGTGCAAAGTCCGCAACTCTATGAATCTTAGTCTCCCTAAAAACCTTAAAGTCTATTAAGTTTTCTAGGATCTACAAGCCGCAATTCATGCAATAAATACAACGAGAAAAACCGATAGTGCACTCTACGGTTGTGTTTCTAAGACGTTTAAGCTAGTTACATATAAGAGGTCAGCCAGTTTTCTTAGCTTAACGCGAAGCAATCGACTAAACAATAGACGACAAATCAATATTCAACAACTAGGTTTCATTAGATCTAAGTAAACACAAATAAATCTAAGCTAGCATGTTAAAAAGAAGAGAAGATAAATAATTAATCAAACAACACATAGACATATTGAATAATTAAACGAATAACTTATCTTCAATGAAAACATGCGAAAGTATATATAGGATTACAACTCTGACGGCATCAGCTTATAGCCTTTGACGCCGTCAGCTCGCCGTGATTAGGGTTTCGTCTTGTGCAAGTCGCCGTTATGACGGCGTCACCTTGTAACCTCTGACGCCATCACGTTATGTCTGACACCGTCCTTCATTAATGTGTCTGGGCTGTCTCTTGTTGTCTTAACACTTGACTCTCATATTCAATTAACACGTGACGCCGTCAGGTTTTAAGTCTTCAGAATTTGTCTAAGGCGTCTCTTGTTAAACTTGAACCAAAAATCCAGCTTTATCAACAAGTGACGGCATCACGTTGTAGCATGTGACGCCTTCAGAGCTCCATGTCTGACAAATTTTCGCGACTTCGTCGTTTTCTTCACTTTTTCGTCCAAATACGTCCAAAAAGTGCCGATTTCCTGATTTCTCATTTCGAGTACCTAAAATACAAAAAGAAACAATTTGAGGTAATATTTGATCATATTAATACGATTTTAGGCTTAAATGACCCCTTAAAAAGGTACCAAATAAATCCTTATCAAATATCCCTACACTTGGGATTTGCTTCTCCTCAAGCAAATATGCTTTTATCCTAATCAATTTACAAGTTAGGGGTCATTTAACATTAATATAAAAGTAATTACAACACATAATCATTCCACGTTAGTCAAAATAAGCACGGAAATTATATACTAGCAACTCTCATAAAGTGTTTGGATTCTCACATCTCTCGGGTGTATAAAGTTATAAAACAAATGGAAACGGGAAAATATAAAACTCTCTACCTGTCATAGCACATAGATTACCATAGGCTTAAGAATGGATCAAACCTTCACCACTTTGGCATAAGCACCTAGGATAAACTATCAAAGAGGTCTTTTAAAGGGTTGTAACGTTAGGTGTAAGGATATGGAAAAACACAGTTTTGTTGGATATAGGGAAATTTACTGGTGGCAAGTCAATCATCTTAGTTAATTACATGTACAATGTGGCGTTGCTAAGCCAAGACTCGACTCAACTTGACTCGCTAACTACTGACTCTTTTTGTATTTTTCTTGACACTATTTTGACTTAAACAAAAATGAAAGACTGGATGGTAGTCCGTATGTTTTTTCTCTTGTCTTTTTCTACTTTTTTTCTTTTTATCAATTTTTGTTTCATTTTTTTTCTTTTTCATTTTTTTTTCTGATTTTGTTTTTCTTTTTTTTTTATATATTTTTTTCATACACTCTTGCCCTACCATCCAAAATAATACATCAAAGGAATCTTGCAACCTCCCTACACTTGAACATTTACATGAATAAAAACTTTATACCTCAAAGATCAACAAGTGGTCATACAACACTGTAGGATATTCATAAATATAACACACACGAATTACTTGTATAAGGCCGAATCCAAGAGAGTTTTGAGAAAGAAAGAAATGGGAGTTTTCTAGAGAGAGAAATAGAAGTATATTAGATTGAGAATAATGAAAAGCTCCAACCCTTCCCATGGGTGGGGAAGGGCTTATATAGTGGCTTACAAAACGCCCCTAAACCGGGCTATGAAGTGAGCTGACAGTGGGTAAAGACCCGACCCGACTCCATGGTGATTCGATATCTAAACTATAACTATTAAGCCTACGAGCTAATTATGCTAATAGACACTCGGGGTGACCGAGTCTTTCATAAGAATATTTATATTCCTAACAATCTCCCCCTAAGGGAGGTCACCCCGGAAATTACAATTTGAATTCTAGCATTTAATTTTATGACTTTAACTTCCTAGCTTGTAGTCTTTGATTCTTCAATGTCCGCAATCTTTGTACTTCCAGTAGTGATCTTTAGATGACTGTTCCTTTGGTTTGGATGATCTTTGAGATCTTCATCCAATGTACTTCTTCAAGTCATCTTTTGCAGTATCGCTTCCATGTGAAGTTGTGACCTTTGGACCGGCATGCTCACACTTTTCTGGATCATGATATTCAGCATCAGAGTTACGAAAGCAGTGTTTGAAAGTCTTTAACTCATCATGATTTCTTTGATTATGATTGTGAAGCGTGAGCATGGGGTGATGAATGGACATCTCTTCGGCAATCAGCTGCAACCGCCAGGGATTCCTGCAAACAACAGTTAGCAACAAAACGTCCGGCACTTATAGGTTTGGACTTTGAGATCGTAATCAGCATAGTGTGAAAATTTTCTCTAATCCTTGCCAAGGCCGTTCCTGAATCGGATACCCCTCGAGAGGGCTTGCACAGATACACCAAAGTGTATCAACGATTCAGGTGAGTCGCTGAAGTATACCGTAGCATCACTCCACGACTGTAGACCGTTTGACACCGCCGTGAACACTAAGTGTAATCCACAAGGAATTACTGAAGTGACCTGCTGTCAGGGCTGTTTGATGTTGACCCTGGCAGGAATTTCCATTCAATCACTGAGAATTACATTTGTAATTTCTCTCATAAATGTTCTGGCAGATTGCTGGGATCTGCGTAGGACTCTTAGTAGTACAACTGATGTCCTTAATGTTGAAACATCAGTATAGCAGTATCATGTGTTCCTATGAGATCTTATGATGTATCTCGCGGCTCTAGACTCGATAAGTGCAAATTTTTGGTAGTCGGAGACTGGAGCGGTGTCTCCTGTTTCAATATCAACATAACTCGTAATGAGTGGTCGATAGATTATGCAGGGTTCCCCGTGAGAATGAAACAAGTCCTTTTAAGAGAACTTGAGTGGCTAGAAGGTTTAGTGCAGTGCATCACTAGGTCCATGATGTCTTGTCTTCAATACCGGAGTTACCTAAGTAACAACCAGTAGCATATGAATTAAACCCGGTTTCTGCCATAAGGTTGAATAATTAGAGGGCTATTTCTTTTCACCTTTTCTCATTACTTTTCTTTTTAATTCTTCAACCCTTCTTTCTCCTTTCTCATATATCTCCTTTTTTCTCAATCATACATGGGACTTTCTAATACTAACTATTTGGTATCGTCCTTGGGTAGATCCCTCCAGCTCTGGCGGATCATAGGAGGGTTTTCCTAACCTTAGTCACCTTATAACTTCATGACTATCCTATGTTGCCAAAAACCAATTCTTTGAAAACTCTCTCAAAGTGTTTATGATTTAGAAACACATTTTGCTAACGCTTTGAGAGTTTTTGTACATATTTCAAATACTCCCCCTTAACATGTGCTCATATGTTTTTAGTTTAAATTTGCACATGTTGGGCAGAGTTCGCACTTTCTGAATTGATCCACTTTCAGTGAACATGACCGATTCGAGACACGCTTACATCACTAGTTAGACTAGCTTGAAATTATTACCCGGCCTGGTCAAGTCCACAAAAAGTTTCTCAAAACTGTACACTCTACTCAGACAATTCCTCTTCGAGACACGCTTACATCACTGGTTAGACCAGCTTGAAATTATTACCCGACCAAGACAAGTCCTTTCGATTAATGACAATTAGTTTCGTTTCGTCAATTCATTGGTGAAGTTTGAGTCGAGCTCACATAAAATTCCACATCATTTTGTCATCACAAACCATTTGCTCCCCTCAATATGTGCATCGATATACGAAAGAGTTTAGCACATATGAGAGAGCTTACACTTGAGTCCAAAAGATCACATTTTATATCAGATTTCATATTTAAATCACATTCTCTCCCCCGATCAAAAATTTCAAACCTTTTGAGATTTGGGATCTCAATTGATTTAAATAAGTTAGAAAATTTGGAAGAAAATGTGGTCTGATTCAATATGTGCTGATAATGGAACGATACCATGCTCCCCCTCAATCTATGAGGGAGAGTGTTAGTGTCAGGTATGCTTTTGTCTATAAATGATTTGGAGTTTAATGAGAAACTCATGAAAAATTCATACTCTGACACATAACATTTGATACTACACTACTTAGGGATGTACAAGATATACACCAAAAGATGATATTTGACCTTAATACTAGAATTGTTGGGATTTATCACAAGATATGAAAGAAGAATTAAAGAGAAGAACAGAATTAATGAGTTTGGTGTACAAGTAGTCATGGTTGCTACAAAGATCATATCAGAAGATGAAAAGCTTATCAAGATCAGAATTGCAGAACAAGATCAAGTGATCAAGAATCAATCCTCAAAAGTTAAGAAGAACTTGAAGTTCATGATGTATGAAGATCAAGTTAAGGGAGGATTGTTGGGATTTATCACAAGATATGAAAGAAGAATTAAAGAGAAGAATAGAATTAATGAGTTAATTCTGGTTGCAGTTAGTTCTGGTTGTTAAGTTTGTTTGACTTAAGTTAAGTCTGGTTGACTTTGTAGTTAAGTCTGGTCAGTTTATCTAGGAAGTCGGTTAGCTACAAGATAGGAAAAGATACGAAGTTATCTTTAGTAAAGATTTGTTTATCACTCTACACGGTTTTGTATCTAGGGTTACCTTGGTGTATAAAAGGAACCCTAAGTCTTTAGTTTTGGTATGTGTATAAGAGTGAGAGATTGTACGCACAAAGTTATTGAAAGTTAGTAATATAATTCAAAGTTAGTTATTATTTGAATTGTGTTCTTCATTGTTTGTGTTAAGATTCCGCATTAACATTAACAAAGTGTTTGAGTCTCACTTAGATTGATTTGATTTATTCAAGTCATCTACTAAGTTGTTAAGGCTACTTAGAGATCCATAATCGTTTAATGTTCACCAACTGATAGTTCTTAGTTAAGTCTGGTTGACTTTGTAGTTAAGTCTGGTCAGTTTATCTAGGAAGTCGGTTAGCTACAAGATAGGAAAAGATACGAAGTTATCTTTAGTAAAGATCTGTTTATCATTCTACACGGTTTTGTATCTAGGGTTACCTTGGTGTATAAAAGGAACCCCAAGTCTCTAGTTTTGGTACGTGTATGAGAGTGAGAGATTGTACGCATAAAGTTATTGAAAGTTAGTAATATAATTCAAAGTTAGTTATTATTTGAATTGTGTTCTTCATTGTTTGTGTTAAGATTCCGCATTAACATTAACAAAGTGTTTGAGTCTCACTTAGATTGATTTGATTTATTCAAGTCATCTACTAAGTTGTTAAGGCTACTTAGAGATCCATAATCATTTGTGGACCTACAAGAATGATGAAATCATTTCGTTATCTGGATGAGTCTGTAGTCAATATCTTTGAACCTTCCACTAACTAAGCTTATGAGAATCCTGTCTCTTGTCAATCTGCTAAAAGTCAGCACTTTTCTTATCCAGTGCAGATACACAATTGGCTAACTCAAGATCTGTTGTACTTTGTAGCAGTGGAGATGATGGTGGTGGAAATACAGATGTTGTTTCAGTTGTTGCTGTAAAGATGGAATGAGCATTTGTTGAAGCATTGAGACCTCTGAAGAAGTATATATCATGCAGAATATCCACAGAGATCTAAAATATAAGGTTCCTTTGCTTCTTTTGTCGATCCAAGATATAGTTACCCTTTCCAATCGGCACCCAAGCATAAAATGGCAGAATCTGATCATCAGATCTTGTGGGAGCAGGAGCGGGAACATTCTCATAAACCATGTTATCTGTATAAAAGAGTCAACAAAGATAGACATACATATAGATATTTGGTGTTCGACAACACTCAAACTGCTATCGACTAACAAAAGTCAATCCAACATAAAAAATCATTCAATCAGATCATACAAAGACATGGGGATTATATGTGAACATCAAACTCGAATCATCTAATCCTAACCATCATATCCCATCAATTCAAAGTTGGCAGATTTAGACCCTGGGATTTCAAACTCCTTATATTTTTGGAATTAAGTATTTAAAGGTTAAAGAGATATTAGTATTTGGCACAACTGGTCCTTGTAGTTAATTTAAATCTAGGAAACATTTAGCACATTGCACATAAGTCCCTAAAATTTCTAACTAATGACACTTTAGCACTTTGAGTTACAATAGATTAACTCTCCTTCAAATTATAACCTTATTAAAATACAAAAACCTTTTCCGTTAATTATAAGATGATTAAATAAGCCCGTTAGATGTCATAAATTTGAAACTTCTCTCCCCCTCAATCAATGACCCGTTTTCTATTTAAAGAGCTGTCGTTGATAGAGTGTCAAATTTTATGAAAAATCCAATTCTGATTGATTATCAATAACTGCATTGTTCCACCACATGTGACACACATAATTTTCAAAAGAATCATAGAAGGAAAATTATATGGATAAAAAGAAGACTTCTCTTCTTTATCAAGAAATAATGCACTGAAACGTACATTAAATCGGGGATGCACGGATATGAAGTAATCCATGCCTGGGTGAACTTCACCCGTTGATAGGAACAACCGTCTTTTTGGCGACGTGCTTTCCTCATTTTGAAAAACCGGGTTGCATATCTGAAGTAATAGCAAGCCATTTAGGCATGTTTTGAAAATCTTTTTGAACTTCTGCTCGAACTTCATTTAAAGACCCGTGTCATTATTGAATGACATTTCTAGGACCGTAAATGTTATCGATACCAGAAGACATGCCTTGAAAAACTATTTTTTGGAATTTTCTATTTTTCTGATTTTTATGGTTTTTGTTGGTTTTATATTTTTCTATTTTCTTTTTGGTTTAAAATATGTACAAAGGATACATGAAGCAACTCCATTACTCCTCATTCTCTTCATGAAGACGTTTGAGTGTTTCTGACTTCAGACTCTTCATACTAAGTCGCGGGAGAATAAATTGGAACCGTTCTCTTGGAAGTGCATTAGTGAAGATATCCGCCAGCTGATACTCAGTCTTTACGAAATACAGTTCAACGACATCGTTCTCAACTTGTTCCCTGATTAAGTGATGTCAGATATCGATGTGCTTTGATCGTACGTAGTATTTTCAGGAGGAGCAAAAGGATTCACTTCTAAAGAATAATCAACTGCAGAGCTTTGATGTACGGAAGGAGATTGAAGATTCGACGATGATGGTGAATGACTTGCTGATGGAGCATCTTGATCAATTGAGGTAGACACCATTGGACCATTTGAGTTGTTCGGAACAAGAGCTGTGTCAGCTGGAGGTGCCGATGTATCAATAGTTGGCAGCTTAAAATATTCATCAAACATCGGATCAAAAAGAATCTTCAAATCCTCCCCGGTAGGGGGTACATAAGGAACTGCAGGAGTGGGATACTGTACAAGGTATATTATTCAATTTAAGAAGATGTTGACATGAATACCGAAATGAGGATATCGTTCTGTACGTTGTAGAAGTCAGTAGTCAACATCTCTTAAACTTTCACCACCAAAGCTTTCGAGGCTCCTGGATAATCGTCTGAACTTGAGCCTTCTCGAAGTGAGGTTTTGATGGCTTCCCCCCAAACTGAAAATTTTCTTTATGAGCAATTTCAAAGCTCTCTTTCAAGCTTACATTAGTTAAGTGCACAGCGGAGTTCGTAGCACACCACATCAAATAATGCTGCTCATTTTAAGAATAATTATCGTGATTATCCGTTTGGGGGATCATCAAATAGATCAGCAACGTATCATCTCACGCTTGAATAATTCTTCTCATATTTCTTCCCGCTGAAGACTGAAGTAATGAATACCAAAAGTATCAAGAGACCACTTCCCCAAGTAGTTGAAGTGATGCAAACAGTCTCACTGTATAAAGCTCAAAAACCCGAAGTACACACTCAATCCCATTAATGAAGTCGAAAACGTAACATCAAGATCAATTAAGACCCGGAAATGCACTTTTCTCCCTTCAGGAATTTACAGATGAGAATTGCTAAACCAAAGTCAACTAAGTCCCGAGTGTGAGCAATTTATCCCGTATTCAGTATACTGACTAACTAGAGGAATCATCATAAAATTGTGTACCTCTTTTATCATCAGAAACTGTTTCTTACATCTCTTCCCCCACGTAGTTGGAATAATACACCAAAAGCCACGAGTTAAAACACTGATTTTCTCTGCGGTTACGACATTTGTCTTCCCGGAATAACTTTAATTAAGAGGAAGTATAACGTTCATCACGTGTACTCGTTTTGTGTTCAGATGTATGTCTCCTTCCCCCTTGCTGGTTTTGATACCTCAGAATCAGCAACACATTTTACGTACATATACTTGAAATCTTGAGAGAAGAACAAACTTGGCCATGTATCCTGTGAGAATCAACTGCTACAAAAACTCTCTCTGACTATCTTAATCAACTGCTGTAAGAATCAACCACTGATGGAGCAAACCCGATATACCAAACTTGAAACTGAAGTAGAATTCCCCGTTCTCGTGACTTAAGCTTGCACTAATGTTGGAAGAACGGTGTAGAGAATTTATGCTCCAAGCAAATCTCTAAGTACTCAATACACTCAACTAAGAGCCAAAATAAGTAAAACACTTCTTGAGACTATCCACATCTGCATCTGCGTGTGACACTGAGCACTACAATGTAACTCCTTGAAGTGATAGCTATAACCCGTGAGTACTACAATGTAACTCCTTACATCGGATATAACTAGATAATCCAAGTCCCAGTCATAAACTTTATAAGTTCAAGCAAGTCATCAAATGATAGATGAAGTCTCGATGATGAAATAAGTAGACGCCTTCGTGAAACCCACTTCAATCTCAAATGAGGGATACCAAATAAACTCCATGATCACTTGACATTCCATGTCCATATTCTTAGCTGTTTTGACGTTTTAGCTGACATTATCCTTTATGTTCTTGTGGTTGATTAACAGAGTGCACATTGGAAGGAACAACAATCCGTGATAAAATAGATTCTTCAGAACCAGGTTCTGGGAAAGGAATACCAAAGAAAGGATCATTATTCACGTGTGCAACTTCAATATCATGAAATTCATTATCAACACCTTGAGAAATAACTGGAGATTGGGTTTCTTGAGTATTCTGAGTTGTACTTCTAGATGGTGCATCTTGATCAATGGAAATTGAAGAAGGTGAACCAGTTGAGTCAGCAGGAACTGGGGCAGGAGCTTCAGGAACTAGATGATCAATATTCGTTGGTAGTCGGAAGTATTCATCAAACATAAATCCCAGTCATCCTTAGTAAGTGGAACATTAGGTGTTGGAGGAGAGTCGTATGACCATTTTTCAAACATCAATCAACATGTAATTTATTCACACTTCTCCCCCTCAAAAATTGCATATGAGGTTGCCATTTTTGATCAAGTGAATTAAACTACAATCTAATGTACGTCGATCCACTGAATGACTGAACGAGCATGGGAAAATATGGCGAATGTTGATGAGAATGGTCATTCACAAGAAGATTTCTCTTCTTCCGAAGATAAAGCGCACCGAAGCGTACGCCTTTTTTTCTTTAAGGAGCGGGGCCTGAGGTGTTGTCTGCAGACGCCATTTTGTTGACATTGAGGTTCGAGGCTTGAACTGATGTGTTCAAACGTCATATTTCGTTGAAGAATGAGGCTTGAACTGATGTGTTCAAACGTCATGTTTCGCTGAAGAAAGAGGCTTGAACTGATGTGTCCAAACGTCATCTGTCATTGAAGAACGAGGCTTGAACTGATGTGTTCAAATGTCATATTTCGCTGAAGAACGAGGCTTGAACTGATGTGTTCAACCGTCATTTATCATGTTCATCAAATTTGAGTTTCTTGAACCCCTAATTTATGAGATATCAGTCTTTTCGGCAACCAAACTCTGAGTCTTTCCTTAATAGGAGTGAACGATGTACTTGCACTTAAGTAAAGACTACCTGCACTAACATTAAGAGTTTATTTGCCTTTATATGGGTAAGTGATATCAGCATCTAAACCAGTTGGGGTTTCACTGTCAACCTTGGTTTTGCAATCAGTGAACATCTTACTAGTAGGTATCCATCTAAGACCAATTGTTTTGAAAATTCTACCCGTGGGTACCCACCTAAGGTTAGATTTAGGAGATGTTTTCCTTTTAGGTGCAGCGGAATGAGATGTGGGAGCATCACTTGGTTGAGAAATCCTACGTCCTATATTGATCCACTTCTTAGGTTTCTGAATCTTGTCTTTTGGTTCAACGGGTTTGTTTTTACTTGTCATAGTGGATTGTGCCTTTGCACCTGAATTCACTTTTTGAAGATATTTTGAAACACAGACATCATGATTAGCTTGAAAGATGCATTTCTGACATGTAGGACAGACAAATTCAGCACTTTTGTTGAAAACAGAAAGTTTGGCTTTGTCCTTACACGCGATTGAAAACTGTTTTGTTTTTGAAACAGACTTTGAATTACTAGATTGGGCTTCTCTGTGCACATCTTGATTGTTTAAGCAACTACTCTTAGATGCTAGCCAATTCCTATTTGTTTGTTGAGTGCTCATAGGTTTTGGTTTACTACTAGTAGTGTTCTGTAATACAGTGGAAGGCATCACACGAGGTTTAGAACCTAGAATTCCGTCTTTTTGTGGTAGTGCATTTTTCCTAGCTTTTTCTAGACCATAGTTCTTGTACATGTCATTTATGCCATAAGACTCTTTACTTTTAATGCACGGTTTAGACACAATTTTCGAACTAATCCTAGATAAGCCAGGCATAATCACATGTTGAGGTTTAGCAGAAGCAGATGCATTTTTCTTAGGCCAAGAATGTGGAGTGACTGGTTCTGTCAAATTATTTTTCTCAACAACTTGGGAGGCAAACCGAGATTTTGAAAATTTAGGTCGTTCAGATTTAAATGCAGTTGGTTGTCTAACTACTGATTGTTTTCTGATATGTTATAGAGGCGGTTTCCCCAAGACTGATGGTTTTGCAAACTTAGTATCCACTCTTTGGCTAGTCAATCTTCTTAATTTGTTTTGCAATGCAGCTTGTGCAAACACCTTTGCTTGAATTTGACCTTTTAACAGCTCATTTTCCTTAACTAATGTATCAATACGTTTACATCGTTCATTCAAAAATTGACCATTGTTGCCCGAATTTAGAGATTCGTTTTGCAATTTAAGTTCAAGAGAGATACAATGTGCCTCTAGTTTTGAAAATCTTTATGAAACTGGGCAATGGTCTTTTTGAGACAAGTATTTTCAAACTCGAGATTTTGGCTTTATGGTACATTTGTTTTGTTTACATTTAATGGATCATACAAAGGTTGTTTGACAAGATGTTGGTCAACATTCTGATCAACCCTTCCTTCATTTCTGAATTTAGGTTGTTCAGTAAGTTGACGATCATGAACAGATATATCAGGATTGACAATTGATTGTACCTCAGCCATTGGTTCTTTGTCAACGATGGGCTCTGTGTCATAGGTGGGTTTGATATCTGCACAATCAGCATCTGTATCATTCCCCGATCTGCTGCTCTCTCCTCAACCAGTGGCTCTTTGTTAAATATGGGCTCTGTGTCATAAATGGTTCTGATATCTTCACAATCAACGTCTGTATCATTCTCTGATCTGCTGCTGTCATCCTGTATTTCCAACTTTGTCCCACTGCCTTCAGTGACAGCACAACTAGCTGTGGAAAACTAGAAGGGGGGTTGAATAGTTTTACGTCTTTTTAATTTATGAAAACTTTTGTTTACTTTTTAAAACTTCGATTCGATCTTATGTGAATTCAACTCTTGATCAATATGAACAAATATAAGTAAATATAGATAAACAATGCAAGTAAAGTAAATGAAATGTAAAGAGAGATAGAGATGAAAAGATCAAACCACAACACGGAGATTTATAGTGGTTCGGCTACAAGGACACCTTCCTTGCCCTACTCCACTCCTCGAGTCACCTACTCGAGAGTTCACTTCACTATGTCAACAAACTCCCTTATGGCGGAGAAACCTTACACAACTTTTGCTTACACCGGCTTAACGACACAAAGCTAAATGTCGAGTTCTAATCGTAGTTAGAACTAATCTCACAACTTCTACACGACTTCTTCACGACTTATTCACACCTTCTTCACAACAGCTCCACAGCTTCTTCACGACTTCTTCACGACGGCTTCACAGCTTCTACACTACTTCTTTACAACACAACTACTTACTTACACTTAGATCTACTTATCACAACTATACAACACTTTATCAAACACTTTACACAACTACAAAATAATATGAGTTAATCTACAATACTTCTTCTCTAGTTGAAGGAGTATTCTTCTTTTGCACTTTGATGGTGGAAGCTTGGATCACTTAGAAACCAATACTTAACAATATATGATCAAAGGATTTTAGAAAGGATTTAGAAAGATGAGAAGAGATTTAGAACAGAAGGTTTGGGGTGCAAAAGGTGAGGAAAAAGTCCAGAAATGAACCAGTATTTATAGGCAAATCTGAGGACCTAGAGGAGCGGGGCGGTCCCCTTAAATAGGTGTGGCCAGTCCCCTTAATTTTAAGGGGACCGCCTAGTGAATTAAGGGGGCCGCCCAAATCCGAACGTTGCTCAAATTTGTCTTTTTGTGGGGAAGGTTTTTCTGGAACATTTTTGCCATTTTTGGTTGAAAATTTGAATTCATATATTTATAATAGATTAAACATATTTATTTAATACCAAAAATGTTTTTCTAAAAGATATAAAATGTTTGTGACATTTTATAAAAAATCTAGTGATTAAGAAAATGTTCCTTTGATCATATAATGCATTAAGCATTTGTTTATTCATACCTTAAGTGATTGAGTTGTTAAAATAGATATTTACAACTAAATACTTGTGTTAGGAAATTAAGCTTAAGCAGTTAAGACTGTTGGAGGTAACAGTTAGGACTGTTGAAGATTGAAGTTAAGACTGCTGAAGAGTTTTGAAGACATGAGCAGTTAAGACTGCTGAGTGAAGAAGTTTGTACGGTTTATGATTTGTGTAAGTAGATAAATATGGAAAAGATATTGTGTATATCGTATAGAATTAGATTGATAGTTATCTTGTAAAGGAATCCTTAGTCTATAAAAGGATTGCCTAGGTTAAGGTTTATATACACACAACACGACAGAGATATAGAAGTACGAAAGATTCAAGGTTGTAAACCCTAGTGATAGGAGATCACTCGTATTATTATTCTAATAATATTGAATCGTTAAAGGTTATTATTCTGTGTTCTTTGTTTCATTCAAATCATACAAAACACATAAAGTCTTCTAAGTGCTAGCTAGTAAATTTCGCGTGCTAGACTAAGTATAATTCTTCGTATCACATCTAACACAAGGAGTGTGTGTAGATCCGGTCAAGTGGTATCAGAGACAGGTTGCTGATACTTAGATTTAGAAGATCCGAGAAGAACAAAGATGGACATGGAAACAACACCATCCACAACCAACATTGCTGCTAAGCTTCCTATGCTTAAACCTAATGAGTTCGACATGTGGAGACTTCGTATTGAGCAGTTTTTCTAAGTGCAAGACTATGCACTATGGGAGATCATTGAAGATGGAAACTCTTTTACCCCAGTAGAAACAACAACTGTTGTTGATGGTAAATCTGAGAGTACAGTGCAGACAAAGCCAACCACTAATGAAGAGAAGGCAAGATACAAGAATGATGTTAAGGCTAGAAGTTTGCTTCTGATGACTATTCCCAATGAACAGTTGCTGAATTTTAGTAAGTTCAAGTGTGCTAAATCTCTTTTTGAAGCTATTGTTGCAAGATATGGTGGGAATGAAGCCACCAAGAAAACCTAGAAGACCCTTCTCAAGCATCAGTTTGAGAACTTTACTGCAACAAGCAATGAGTCGTTGGATCATATGTTTAATAGGCTTCAAAAACTGGTGAGTCAATTGGCTGTTTTAGGAATTGAGATGCCTCAGGAAGATCTCAACTCCAAGTTTCTTAGAAGTCTACCTTCTGAATGGGCAATGCATGTGGTAGTATGAAAAAACAAGCCTGATATAGATTCCATGAGCTTAATGGATCTATATAGCAACTTCAAGATAGTTGAACATGAGATTAAGAAGTCTGCTGGATCAAGCTCAAGCTCAGGCTCAGGCAATTTGGCCTTTGTATCAACTCCCAGTTCCTCAAGTCCAGATGAAGAAGTGCAAGTTGCTGGAGCAGTTGGGACTGCTAGTGCAAACCTTGGTACTGCTAGCTCCTCAAGCAGTACTAGTGGACTTTTGAATGATGATACTTATTGTGCATTCCTGACTACTCAGCACAATGGAAGTATGTTGACTCATTCAGATCTTCAAGAGTTTGATGAAGATGACATTGAAGAGATGGATATTAAGTGGCAGCTCTCTCTTCTCAGTTTGAGAGCTAGGAGATTCTTGAAGAAGACTGGCAAGAAGATTGTCATAAACAGTAATGATGTTGCAGGGTATGACAAGACCAAGATTGAGTGCTTCAACTGCCACAAGAAAGGTCATTACTCAAGGGAGTACAGATTGCCAAGCCAACAAGATGGAAAGAGTAGAGCATATAGAAACAAGTCAAGAGTTGTGGAGGTTACTGATTCAAGCTCGAAAGCCATGGTTGCTATTGATGGCTTAGGATTTGACTGGAGCTATATTGCAGAGGAGGAAGCAGAAGCATCTACAGAGGTTGCTCTCATGGCATTTTCTGATTCTGAGGTACAAATTTCAAAATGTTCTAAATCTTGTGAAGCTTTAAAAGATCTAGAAATACTTAAAACAAGATATGAGAGTCAGAGAAAAGAATTAAAAGAAACTGCTTTTAGCTTAGAAAATCATAAGAGAGCTTTAGCTGTGTTAGAAGAAAGAATTGTTCATTATCAAAACAATGAGTCTAAGTTTTCTGATGATATGATTATAGTTAAGAGAGACTTAATGTTTAGAGAGAATGAGATCACTGTTTTAAAACATGAGCTAGAACAGGTTAAGAAAGCTATGGAGAACATTCAGATGAGTGTAGACACACTTGAATACACATCAAAAGGTGTTCAAAAGATAATTGAGACTCAGATTCTTAATAAAGCTAAGTCAGGCCTAGGATATAAGTCAGTTCCACCTCCCTATAGAGGAATTCCATCACCCAAAGGTATAGACTTAGAACACACAGGACTTCCTGAATTTCAATTACCTGTGCTTAATTATGGTCCTCAGCCCAAGAAGGATGTAGTTGATAAACCTGTGTTTGAAAGTGCAAGTGATAAATCACTATCTGAGGACAAGGTGTCTTCTGATAGGTCCTCAGCTAAGGACTCAGATGCTCCAACCATTGAGGAATGGACTTCTGATGATGAGAATGATCAGACTGTGGTTAAGCCTGTTAGTGCTAAAGTGGAGGAACCAAAAGTTCCAAAGATGGTTAAACCTGAGACTGTTAGGCCTAGATCAAATGCCAAACCTTTTAGACCAACACTTAGGTATGCAGAAATGTATATAACCACAAACAAGCCAAGAGGTAACCAGAGGAATTGGAACGACCTCAAATCCCACCAATTAGGAAAGGATTTTGTTTGCTATAGGAAAGCTTGTTACTCTTGTGGTAGTTTTGACCATCTTGCAGATTATTGTGATAAATGGGTATCTGAATATACAAATCATAGGTTGAGCATTGCAAGACCTCAATCTTTTCTTAGGAATGAGAAGATGATACCTAGATCAGTTCTTTTAAGGTCTAGACCTAAAGCAGTTCAAACTGCTAGACCAGCAGTTCAGACTGTCAGACCTATGAGACCAATTCACCCAAGGCCAACAGTTCAAGGTGCAAAAATGTTTTCCAAATCAGCACCAAAAACTGTCAATAGACCCTTTCATCACAAAGCAGTTGTAAAAAATCAAGTTTGGAAACCTAAGGTAACAACTACCAAGCCAGCAGTTCCAACTGCTAGCAGGGTAATTGGTACTGATGTGAATAAGAACACTGCTAAGGGAAAAATGGGTAATGGAGTGAATGCTTCAGCATGTTGGGTATGGAGACCAATTAAACCCAATGGTGCTAAGACTGTTTTGAAAAGAATGAATTATGTTGATGATAGAGGAAAGCCTAAGTCTGTTTTGGCTTGGGTTCCTCAAGGAAATTATTTTTTCTTGTTGTGTGCATTGTTAGTCATATGTTTGCATCTTGTTTCTTTGTTTTTGGACTGAAAATTGCAGGATTGGAGAGAAAACACCAAGGGATTTTGAATGCTTGATGTTTTGGACTAAATGGTGTTCCGGAGATTAGTATGTAATCTTTGCATACAACAAATGGTAATTGGTTCACCATGTCTTATCCACATAAGAACCAACTAGTCCAGAGCAAACGGTTTCTGGTAAAGACTAAACAAATCCGTTGATGGTTGACAATTTACCAAAAATTGTATGGTTATCAGCTCACCATATCTAAGTGTGAAGAGTTGGCTAGTCCAAAGCAAACGGCTATTGGTAAAGACATATCAAATCCGTTGATAGCTGATAGTTTGCTAAAAACTATATTTGAGCCATGGTATTTTAAAATTTTATTTCAAACAATTCGTACGGCTCAACAAAATTTTTTCAACAGTTGGGACGGTTAGTACAAAATATTGGTACGGTTCAACTAGCCGTTATGACTGACGTGTCAGTAATTAATTTTGGGGTAAAAACTAGCCGTTGGCGGTTTGTTGCGATTTTTACTGGATGAATTACGGATTTCGAGGGATCATCTTATAGATATTTTAACTTTTATTCTATTATATTCTTATACTAAAATAAATAGTTACCATATTCTTTAAGTCGGTCAACTTGAAACCCTACAACTCTCTCCATAAACTCTCAATATTGCTTTCATCTTCTATCTTTTCACTCAAAATTGTTACTATTCACGGCTGTTAACTAATATTTACTGCTAAGAATGGATGTTTTGAAATTTGTTAAACGTCACAACCAGGTTGCGTTTTTAGAGAAAACAGAGCAAGGAGATGGGCCAAAATTTTATGAGGTTGTGGACTTTCTCAACCACTCTCACATAAGGTATGCTCTAACTGTTTCTCCTACTCTTTATGTTTCGCACATCACACAGTTCTGGCAGAATTCATCTGTCTTGACAAGTGATGACGAAAACTTAGAAATTCATACTGAAGTAGATGGCATTAAATTTTTTGTTACCGAGTCTATACTTAGGAGACATCTTAAATTAAATGACTCAGATGGTATCCACACTATGCTAAATACTGAAATTTGGGAAGAACTTACAAAAATGGGGTATAATACATCTGAACATAAATTGACTTTTCAAAAAGGATGTTTTTTCACCTCAATGGAGATTTTTGATACATACTCTTCTATGTTGTTTAAGTAATAAAAAGAATGCTTGGGAACAGTTCAGTAGCAATATTTCTATTGCTCTCATTTGCTTGTCTACAAACAGAGTCTTTAACTTTTCAAAATATATTTTTGAGGGTATGGCATCAAATGTTGACAGTAAAACAAAGTTTTTAATGTATCCCAGGTTTGTTCAAACAATTTTGAATAAAAAGAAAAACCTGCTTACAAAACCAACTGAAACTTTTGCTACGCCTAGTCTACAATCAAAGGTTTTTCAAAATATGGCTATGGCTAGTAGATTTTTTGAAGGGGAACCAGTTCCATTGTTTCCTCAAATGATTCAAACTGAGTTGGGTGAAGGTTCAGCAGTTCCAACTGATCCCCATCACACATCCACTCAAGAATTTGAAACAACCCAACAACCACCTATCACTTATAGGAGAAGGTCTAAACCTAGTCTAACTAGGGTTGTGACTAGATCCTTGCCCAAAGATTCACCTCTCATAGCAGGTAATACAGCTAGAAGTGATGAGGGTAGTTCTTCACAAACTGAATTGACGGCTTTATGTACCAAGTTAGTAGCCAAGGTTGACACTTTGGAGAAGGAGCTAAAGAAAACCAATGAGGAATTCAACTCTCACAAGGAGAATTTTGCCAAAGTCTATACTAAGCTAACAAAAAGGGTGAAGCAGCTTGAAGAACAGTTGAAGAAGAAGAGGGCAAGAGTAATATTGGATGATTCTGATGATGATGATTCAGATGGTTCTGAAGGGGATGATGAAAATTCTTCCAAACAGGGGACGAAATTTAGTAAAGAGAGGAAATTTGATAAAGATAAGGATAAATCAGGATCTCAGGGGAGGTATGAAGAAGATTCTGAACAAGATGAAGGTTTTGATATTGGTTCAGGTTCTGGTTATGGTCAAGAAGAAACAGCTAAGATACATCAAGCAGTTCCAAATGAAGAAGCAGTTCAGACTGCTGAGACAGAGCAAGAAACAGTTCAAACTGCTGAGACAGAGCATCAAGCAGTTCCAACTGACGAAACTTCTGCTGAACAAGTTTATGAAAGGAGAAGAGCAGATAAAGGGAAGAAGCCTATGACATCTGAAGAAGTGGCTGCTGCTCAAGAACTTGAAAGGCTTAAAAGGTTGAAACCAAAAACTCAAGAACAGATAGATCATGATGCAGAAGTTGCAAGGCAAATGTTAGAAGAAGATTTGGCTGCTGAGGAAGCTAAACAAGCTCAGATTGCTCATGATGAAGAATTTGCAAGAAAAATGGCTGCTGATGATATAAGAAATATAGCTAAATTCATGGAAAGAAAAAGATCAAATGAAGTAAATCAAGAAGAGTTCAATGAACAGTTACAATATTTGCTGGATTCTGATGTGATTGTAAGAGCTCAAGCTTCAATGATTCTTAAAGATAAAGAGTTGAATGAAGAAGAAAAGACAGAGGAGCTTAAGGAATTCATACTCAAAAAGAATGGAGTTGCAACGTGGGAAGATCTGATTCATAGAATAAGAGAAAGACAGAAGTCAGGGTACAAGACAAAATTGCCAACAAAGAAGGAACTTGTTGAGGATATGAAGCATTATTTGAAGAACTCAGCAAATTACTCCATGAATGACTTCAAGGGAAAGTCTTATGCTATAATTGAAAAAGAATTCTGTGAAACTTATGCTATTTTGAATTCTCCAAGAAGAAGTTTCAAAACAGGTAAGAAGAGGGAAGCAGAAACTATGGAATCAGAAGTTGCTAAGAAACAAAAGTCTGATGAAGAAGGGTTAACTAATGAGAAGATCAGAAGCATGATGGTGATTATTCCAGAGTCTTCTTATATTAAACCTTTGCAGGTAAAACATCCAATCATTGACTGGGAAGTGTTTACTGATGGTAGAATGAAGGGATGGAAGATTATCAGACTTGGAGATATTTCTGAAAGATATAAGTTGTTTGAAGATTTACTCAAAGGCTTTGACAGAGAAGATTTAAATCAACTATGGAGCTTAGTGAAAGAGAAATTCAGAGATATTGATCCTATTGAAGATAAAGATAAAGAACTATGGGTTCAATTGAAGAGAATTTATGAACCAGATGGTGGAGAGTTGATATGGAGATTTCAAGCACAAGTCAAGGACATCACTTGGAAGTTATTTGGAATGTGTGGAGTACACAGGGTGTCTACCAAGGATGGAATAGAGATATATATGCTGGTTGAAAAACATTATCCACTCAGACCAGGTGTTTTGGCAATGCTGACATATGCTAAACTAGAAGCTAATGAAGAGTCTGAGATGGCTGATATGCTAGTAACGAAGATGTTCAACCTTGCACAAGAAGTGAAAGCTAGATCTAAGAGATTTGCTTGATAGGTGTTTGAAAGAATTTTCAGCATTAAGAAGAAGAAGCTTAATTTGAAGAAACTTAATGATTGGATTGAAATCATAAGTTTAGGGGAGGATTGTTAGGAAATTAAGCTTAAGCAGTTAAGACTGTTGGAGGTAACAGTTAGGAATGTTGAAGATTGAAGTTAAGACTGCTGAAGAGTTTTGAAGACATGAGCAGTTAAGACTGCTGAGTGAAGAAGTTTGTACGGTTTATGATTTGTGTAAGTAGATAAATATGGAAAAGATATTGTGTATATCGTATAGAGTTAGATTGATAGTTATCTTGTAAAGGAATCCTTAGTCTATAAAAGGATTGCCTAGGTTAAGGTTTTATATACACACAATACGACAGAGATATAGAAGTACGAAAGATTCAAGGTTGTAAACCCTAGTGATAGGAGATCACTCGTATTATTGTTCTAATAATATTGAATCATTAAAGGTTATTATTCTGTGTTCTTTGTTTCATTCAAATCATACAAAACACATAAAGTCTTCTAAGTGCTAGCTAGTAAATTCTGCGTGCTAGACTAAGTATAATTCTTCGTATCACATCTAACACAAGGAGTGTGTGTAGATCCGGTCAACTTGTTTACGTCATAATCTTTCGTTTAATGATTTTACATTTTGTGATTATCAAAACGCAGAGATATCAAAAAATATTAATAACGTGTTTAGGCATTATTTATATCAACAATCTCCCCCTTTTTGATGATTACAAAATCTAAACTCATTAAATTGAAAATTTGATTTTTAGACAAGTATTTAGTGAGTTTATATCTACTTCTCCCCCTTTTTTGTAGAATCAAAAAGGTTATGCCGACAAGTTTTAGAAATAAAATATGTCGGGACGAGAACTCCCCCTTCATGTGTACTCCCCCTCGCTTGGGGGTATAGAGGAAACGAGATATGGAATACTTGCAAGAAAAATATTAGAAGCACAAGCATATATATAGCAAAAATAAGCAAGCATATAGAAGAAAGACATTCATTAATTAAAGATGTTGTGTATAAATACACAACCAATGAGAATACATCATAGGAAAAGCATACAACATTTAAAAAATAATGCAACTAATAGTACTACATAATCATCCAAGGAGTACATGTGCTTCCATAGACCTTGCAAAATGGTGGAAGAAAAATTATTTTTATTAAGCATTTCATATGCTTAATTTGGAGAGAAAGAGGGTGGTGGTGGTGAAATGGGTGAAGATGGTGGAGGTGGTGGTGGAGGTGGATTGGTTAGCAAGTGTTCAATACATGAAAACATGTATTGAATTTCATCTCTAAGACCAAAGATGATTGTTCAGTTGTGGATGCAACAAAGGCAATTGTCCCCATGGGCTTCAAGTAAAGCCCAAGGTACGGGAAATAATGGTGGTGGGATTGGTGAGGATGAGAAATGAGCATCAAGAGGTGTGATGGGTGATAAGGAGATGGCAAGTTGGGTGGATGAAGGTTCTTGAGTGGGAGGTGGTGATGATGCTCTTGGTGGTGGTGATGATAGGTGGGAGTTTATGTAGTCATTGATGGATGAGGTTGAAGGTATGGAGGAAGATGATGTGCCATGAGTAGAGGGTGTTTTGGATGGTGCATTAGGTGCACTAGGGGATGAGCATTGAGGTGGTGGTGATGGAGTTTTGGTGTCTTCTTGAGTTAGATCAATGAAGAGTTGTTTTGGGGGTATGATGACAAGCCTTTGCTTCTTTGAAGTCTTAGAGATGGAGGATTTTGGTGATAACATGGTGGTTTAGGATGGTGAAGAGTGATGGAATGGGAAGTGATTATTTGAAGGGAATTTATAATATGAAAATGTGGTTGGTTTAGGTAAGTTTTTGAGGTTTTGTAGTAATATTCCAAGACCAGTTGGGTTATTAAGAGAAATGGTAGCTGGGACTAGAGAAAAGGGGTCACAAGATGCAAAAGGAAACAGTAGATTTTACTGTCCAGATGGCCGGTCCCCTTAATTGTAGGCCGGCCCCCTTAAAATTAAGGGGACCACCTAGTAAGATTAAGGGGGCCGCCCATCTGGTGTTTTCCCAAGCGACCAAATTTGAAAAATTTCCAGAAAAAGGGTAAATTTTTAAGGTGTATTTGCAGCAAGCTCCATTTGAACCATGTACATCAAGAATGATTAAATAGTGGCATAAACATATTAAATAATCATGTATACATTTAAGCTAATATAAGCATATTATAAAGCAAGCATGTCAATAATCATTAAATAGCAAGCATGTCAATGTAAGCATATTATTAAAGTTCTAACAAGAGAATGGTTAAAATACTAACATACTTCAAGAAACAAATAATTGTCAAATACAATAGAAAAAAAATTGTCTAATAACATTATTGTTCAAATAAGCCAACATCCACATCTCTATCTCTTCTTTCCGAAAATCTTCTTGAAAGCTTTTCCTATTGACTTGAAACCACCTCTAACCTCTTGATGCATCTGTTGAGTAGTGTTGAGTAATGCGGTTTGTCGTTCAAATAGGATTTGATCGGTTTGTTCGGAAGGAAGAGGAACTTGATAATCGGAATAATTAAGTTCTGGGAGATTGTCTACAAACCTCGTGGGAGATGGAGTACTAACACGAGAGGTGCCTTCCTCCTCCTCATCATCATCTCTCCGATGAGATGTGAAACTACGAGGTGCGAAGAGATTAGGGCGACGAGATTTGCCCTTGTCACTTCGAGATTGACGAAGTTGGCTACGAGTGAGAGGACGCAAGACGAGACGAACGAATTGATAGATATCACTCTCAAGATGAGGGTAATGTTCCATGACATATCGATAAAGGCGAGTGAGGAACATACCATAGGGAAGGTTGGCATTAGGAGTGTTTTTGGCGGAGATGATGCGATAGACAAAGAGATAAGCCAAATTGTATTGTTCTTCCACAACAACATAATACAACATGTGAGCGATGCTAGCCGTGAGATGGTCACGGTGACCGCCGGTACCAAACGCATTCTCGCGAATGAGTTCTTCCCAACGCTTCATGTCGGGGCTTTGCTCTTTAAGGAGGATTTGGTTTGCATGAATGTCGACATTTTTCAACTTGATCCTTCGGCTAGTCGTACCACGTTCTAGCTCGAGAAGTCGACGAATGTCGTCAGGAGTTGGAATCTCAGAATAGTATGGACCATCCTGAGGCTGATTTTTCTCAAGAGATGAGAGATCCCATTCATTTGAGAAAACGGCTTGACCGTTGTAGGGAATTTGGAGGATTTGACCGAACTGAGCGAGAGTGAGAGTGATAAATTCGTTTGGATCATAAAGGAGATAAGAATATAGCCATATGGATCGGTTTGCACCGTCACTTGGCTATAGAAGTCTAGAATGAAGCGAGGAATGATTGGTTCATTTATTTTGAAGAGACAATCTAGACGGACATTGGTGAACATTCGTTCGATATTGTCAGATTGATAGAAAGATGGATCGACAACTCTACCTTCATGAATGTTTCTATTTTCGATGGGCCGATAGAAACCTGCAATGATGGGAGATATGCCGGGAGTAGCAGAGACTTTTGGAATGTAGTCCTTGGTTTTGGAGACATCACCAACCGTGGCTTTAGGCATTTTCACCTAAACAAGAAAGCAACAAAAAAAGAAAAGAAAATGACATGCATATGTTGTATATGCTACTCATGTGGAACGCAAACATACTTCGACTCTAAAACTTTAATCCTAAGAAGTAGTTTACAATGTTCCTCAGTTTTAATTTTTAACTCGCTTAAAATGTATTTTATGATGTTAAAGAGTAGTTATAGGGATATTATGATAAAGAACCGAAAACATCCAAACGCTCCTTTATACATCATAAGCTACTTTGAAATGTGGCTAGACAAACATTAGATTGTATATCTAGCTATCTCTTACGAGTATTTATGTCAAGTAACTTATTGAAAAAGGTGAAAACGTAGATTTTGACTCAAAATTTCTTTCAAAATGTTGTGCCAAACTCTCCCTTAACTAGAAAAATAGCGACTAATATTTCAATATACATATGAATTATGTATCTTGATGACTTAAAACAACTAGTTGCGTGTTTATAAACTTGGCAAGTAGTTGTGAACTTTATTTTGATTAAATTTCGACGACTTTATGTCCTAATCCAAACACTCTCTTATGTTTAATAAAAACATTTTTCATGATTCGAAAAATATATTTTTAGGATTAAGGAGTTGTGATAAAATAATGTGATTAGTTTTAACAAGTGTTTATGGCATAATTCAACAATGTATAACAAATTTTGAATGAGAGTGTTTGGTTTTTCAAAATTTTGACATGAGGGTTTTTAATTACTTAGATTCTAGGTTAATTAAGCACTCTAATCCTATGGGGAGCATTTGGTTATGAGATTCCTAGACTTAATTTCAATAAAAATTCGAATTTGAAAAATTTAAATAAAATACCTAATTATGATTAGACTCAAAATTGGATGAAATCAGATGAAATGTGTGTTGGAAAACTTATAATATATGTTGCTAATCGAGATATAAGTGTTTGCCCCTTGCGAATTAAGCCCGAATTGGTGATTTGGTAAGTGGTTTTGTTCGTTCACAGCAAGAAGAGAAGAAAAGGTGTTTGAGAAATGGGGTGTTTGGCAGATTTTTCAAAGAAGAAAAACGTTTTTTGGTGCATCAGATGGCCGGTCCCCTTAAACATTAAGGGGGCCGCCCTCGATAACAAGCCGGTCCCCTTAAAATTAAGGGGGCCGCCCACCAAAAATTGAAATTTTTTGAGTTTTGTTTCTGATGGTAAAATATTTATATGTATATAGATAGATTTATTATATATCAAAAATACATTGGGTTGTATTGGCACGAGGAGGGAATACTTGACATATTTTATTAACATTTTGTTAAAAGAAAATTTTCTTGACAATTTTGGATAAAATGATCAAGACGTCAAGTCGACAAAGTGTTTGAGGAATGAGAGGGAATGTGTGTGTATATATATATATATATTATATATATATATATATATATATATATATTATGTGTTAAAAGTGGGATGTTGAATGGTGTCGAGGGATGATGAGGTAAAGACAGAGATGGGTGCTAACGACGATGGGAGTTTGTTTCATCCATAGTTTTCTTGCGCGAAGGTTCGAATCCTACTTCTATGTTGATCCACTCAACTCACTTCTCTTCATCACCATGAGTCTTGTGAGAGTGGACATAGAAGGTTTTCATGTTGAACGTTATAGTCCAAGAGAGCAAAGGGGGAGAAAAGGTTCGAGGACGAACAATTTCTTTTAGTTCTAGATAGTCAACAAATGACGTATCTAGGTTGTGAGAGGATATGTGTGTATTATATATATATATATATATATATATATATATATATATATATATATATATATATATATATATATATATATATATATATATATATATATATATATATATATATATATATAGTAATATAAGTATATATAAGTATGTATATATGTATATATATGTTTAGATATATATATAAGAAGAAAACTCACTAATAAGCACATAAGTATTAACTAAACTAAGCATTTAAGATTAACGGGGGCATGCAATAGGCTAGTTCATTAATCTAAGCATATAGTGGTGAGCATGAAAGAGAGGCGTACCTTTTAGTCTTCAACATGTAGTCTTTAAGCACTTCAAAGCGTATTATATTGACTTATAGAAGCCAATCATGAATGAGATACCGACTTTCCTGATGAGTTGACAATCTAGCCACTTGGTCCCCATGGTCTAATTGGTCCATAGTTGTTTGAACCAAACATGGTTTGCAATTGACTAGGATGCATATATGGTGGAAGTATTCCCCAAGGATTGAAACATGGTGGATTTGAATAATTCCACATTGGGTGACTATTATTTTGGCGGTTTGGTCTATTTTGGTTTCTTCTAGGTTGAGGAGTTTTAGGCCGAGGGTGAGGACTAAGTGGTCTTCTAGGAGGAGGTGTTTTTTACCTTAATTTTGGTTTAGAATATTCTACTTCGGTTTTTAAAGATGGTTTGTAGAAAATTTTTACTTCCTCATTACTAGCTATGGGTATTTTTCTATCTTTCATAAGTATATACTTAGGTTTTGACTCTAAAGATTTTTGCTTATTAGTTTCACATTCAAACTTTACATTTTTAATTTCACTAGTTGAAGCCTCAGTTGAATTGAATCCTAAACCGGTTTTATCTCCTGATACTCTTTGAACACTTATTATTTTCCTAAGTGAATTACTACTATATTTTAGAATTTGTCAAGTTTGTAAATTTCTTCCTTAAGTTTATCGTTTTCATTTTTAATCTCTTGACATGTTTTACATTCTATAAGAACTTCTTTGCCTTTTTCTAAGTTGTGTAGTTTAGTTTTTAGTTCGAGTATTTCTATTTCTAATTGATTATTAATTCGTTTTATTGACTTATTTTTAATCATGACTTTTTGACCTAATTTGCACACCCTATTATATTCGCTATCTAGGTCTTTTTCGTCTAATGATAAGTTTTCTCACTAAAAGTATTCGGTTTTGGAACATACCTCATTTGATGTCTTTGCCATAAGACATCTTTCTTCCTTTGCGGTTTCCTTTTCATCTTCATCACTATCACTCCATGCTCATCCAACGAACGCCTTTTGATTTTGCTCTTTCGACAACATCGGACATCTTCCGATGAGATGATTTGGATCACCGCATTTAAAACACTTCCTCTCGCTCTTGCTAGTTTTGTCATCTTTATTTCTTTGGAATGCCTTTCTTTCGTCATGTGGTTGTCTAACGAATCTTCCTCGTCTTTTGAAGAATTTCTTGAAGTCTCTTACGGCCATGACATATTCTTCGTCATCACTTTCAGAGGTTGAGCTATCCTCGTCACTAGATTCTTTCCTAGCTTTCAATGCGATTGACTTGCTTGGCTCTCTTTTTCCTTTGACCATCTCGGAGTCCTTCTTTATTATTGCTTCGTAGACTTTCAAGTTGCCAATCAACTCGTCAAGTTGAAGAGTTGACAAGTTCTTCGATTCTTCAATCACCGTAACTTTAGCCCGCCATTTTGGATGAAGAGCCCTAAGAAATTTCCTAACAAAATTCTTACTAGAAAAACTCTCATCAAGTGCTTTTAAACTTGTGATGATAGTGTTAAACCTAGCAAAAGCATTATCAATTGATTCCTCTTCCGGAATCGTAAATTGTTCATATTGTTGAACAAGAAAATCTATTTTATTATCTTTGACTTGACTATTACCTTGGTGAGTTATTAGTAAAGAGTTCCAAATTTCTTTTGCGGTTTCACACATAAAGATTCTTTCGTATTCTTTACGCGGTAACGCATTATAAATAACCATTTTTGCTTCATTATTTTTAGCAAGTTTTCTTTTTAAATCATCATTTTGTTTTTCAAAAGGAACTATTTCATCTTTTTTAGTTTCCGGATTATTTTGAATAGGTAAAAAATCACCATTAGTAATAACATGCCAAAGATCTAGATCTTTTGATTTCACATAAGTTTCGAATCGATTTTTCCAATAAAGAAATCCATCACTTTCAAATAGTGGTGGTCTTTGCATAGATTGCCCTTCTAAATATTTTTCAGATTCCATAGATCGTTTCAAGTTTTAAAATACAATATATTTTAAAAATCTTGTTTGACGTGGCTCTTGATACCAATTGTGGAAAACTAGAAGGGGGGTTGAATAGTTTTACGTCTTTTTAATTTATGAAAACCTTTGTTTACTTTTTAAAACTTCGATTCGATCTTATGTGAATTCAACTCTTGATCAATATGAACAAATATAAGTAAATATAGATAAACAATGCAAGTAAAGTAAATGAAATGAAATGAAAGATAGAGATGGAAAGATCAAACCACAACACGGAGATTTATAGTGGTTCGGCTACAAGGACACCTTCCTTGCCCTACTCCACTCCTCGAGTCACCTACTCGAGAGTTCACTTCACTATGTCAACAAACTCCCTTATGGCGGAGAAACCTTACACAACTTTCGCTTACACCTGCTTAACGACACAAAGCTAAATGTCGAGTTCAATCGTAGCTAGAACTAATCTCACAACTTCTACACGACTTCTTCACGACTTATTCACACCTTCTTCACAACAACTCCACAGCTTCTTCACGACTTCTTCACGACGGCTTCACAGCTTCTACACTACTTCTTTACAACACAACTACTTACTTACACTTAGATCTACTTATCACAACTATACAACACTTTATCAAACACTTTACACAACTACAAAATAATATGAGTTAATCTACAATACTTCTTCTCTAGTTGAAGGAGTATTCTTCTTTTGCACTTTGATGGTGGAAGCTTGGATCACTTAGAAACCAATACTTAACAATATATGATCAAAGGATTTTAGAAATGATTTAGAAAGATGAGAAGAGATTTAGAACAGAAGGTTTGGGGTGCAAAAGGTGAGGAAAAAGTCCAGAAATAAACCAATATTTATAGGCAAATCTGAGGACCTAGAGGAGCGGGGCGGTCCCCTTAAATAGGTGGTCGGTCCCCTTAATTTTAAGGGGACCGCCTAGTGAATTAAGGGGGCCTCCCAAATCCGAACGTTGCTCAAATTTGTCTTTTTGTGGGGAAGGTTTTTCTGGAACATTTTTGCCATTTTTGGTTGAAAATTTGAATTCATATATTTATAATAGATTAAACATATTTATTTAATACCAAAAATGTTTTTCTAAAAGATATAAAATGTTTGTGACATTTTATAAAAAATCTAGTGATTAAGAAAATGTTCCTTTGATCATATAATGCATTAAGCATTTGTTTATTCATACCTTAACTGATTGAGTTGTTAAAATAGATATTTACAACTAAATACTTGTTTACGTCATAATCTTTCGTTTAATGATTTTACATTTTGTGATTATCAAAACGTAGAGATATCGAAAAATATTAATAACGTGTTTAGGCATTATTTATATCAACACTAGCATCCAATGCTTTACTCGAATCAACCTCAATCTCTCTTGATTGCATCCGTCTTTCATTCATCTTGATGTCATACTGTCATTTGTGTTGTGCTCTTTCTTTAATGTACTTCTCAACATTGCCCATGTGTTGGAGCAGTGTTTCTCTGAACATGTTTACTTCGATTCCAGTGTAATCAGCAAAGCACTTTTCTGTCATTTGACTGTCATAATCCCAAGTGTATTGCGAATCGATGAATGATTGAAATTGTTTGTTGATCACCCAAAAAGCAGCCATGGATCCATTTTCATGAAATTCTTCTTTGTCAAGTTGTTGTTCTAGTTGATCCAAGTTCAGGAACATTGTGCCTGTGAAGGTCTGAACATCTTGACTAAAAAGTTATGGAAATGCTCGTTCGAATCCTCCCATGGAGCTAGGTCTTTCTGAGAGAAGCTTGAGATGTAAGTGAAGTAGTCGAAAGTATTTCACGCAACTTCCCTTTGCATTATCTTGCAATTGTTGCAACTGATGCAACTCTCTCTCTTGTGAATTCGAGCACAAAGATTCCATATTAGTTGTATCTGACTCACAAACGTTTGTATGTTGTACATTGTTGGGAATCTTATGTTCATCAATCATGTCGTACAATTTGAGTACCTCAGATATGACAGAGTCTGAAGTGTTAGACATGATGTTAACGTGCACGGGATTTTACAAGTCTATGATTTAAACCGAGAAATAGAATCTTTCGCGAGATTTTACAAAATAAAAAAGAAACCGTGAGACAATGATTAATTGAATGTGTTATGATTAAAAGTTGGATCGGTACAATGATTAGTGATCGTGTGTTAAAAATGATGATCGTTTGATAGACTAGGTGATATGTTGTTTAGTTGTGATTAGGTTTGGTTGTATTGAGTTTATGTGATGGTTTGAACAAGTCACAGTTAAGAGTCTTGAGCAAATCAAAATGATGAAGCTTTAGCAAATCACAATGATGAAGCTTAAGCAAATCGCAGTGAAGAAGCTTGAGCAAATCGCAATGTAGAAGCTTGAGCAAATCGCAGTAGTCAAGTCTCAATGCTCAAATTGCAATATTGATCTTCAAAGTAAATCACAGTAATCAAATCTCAATGCTCAAATCGTAGACTTCAAGGCTCAGAAGCAAAACGCAGAAACTAACTCTCAACACCAAATCGCAATAGCAACTCGCAACATCAAATCACAACCCACAAACAGAGAAACATGTCACTTTCTTCTAGTTTTGTCTTTTTCCCTTTTTAGTTAAAAAACCAAATCGCAAGTCCAGACAAATCCATCGCAACAATATCTTCCCAATCCAAACCAAATCGCAACAATGAAAAACATTCCGAGGCTCAAATCGCAGTCAAGAAAAACCTTTGAATCTTCCAAGAAAAATACCAAATTAACCGTAGATTAGCAAGAAACGATACTAGGGATATTTGTGAACATGAAAGTACAAAGCTTTATCGAGTTAAACCATAAACTAAGCTCAAACTATGATGTTTTCTACTTTTCTATTCGAACCAAGGAGAAAAGAAAAGAAACAAACAATCAAACAATAACCACGAATCCAACCACTAATCAAACCATCGCTCTTGATACCAATTGTAGGATATTCATAAACATAACACACACGAATTACTTGTATAAGGCCGAATCCAAGAGAGTTTTGAGAGAGAAAGAAATGGGAGTTTTCTAGAGAGAGAAATAGAAGTATATTAGATTGAGAATAATGAAAAGCTCCAACCCTTCCCATGGGTGGGGAAGGGCTTATATAGTGGCTTACAAAACGCCCCTAAACCAAGCTATGGAGCGAGCCGACAGTGGGTAAAGACCCGACCCGACTCCATGGTGATTCGATATCTAAACTATAACTGTTAAGCCTACGAGCTAATTATGCTAATAGATACTCGGGGTGACCGAGTCTTTCATATGAATATTTATATTCCTAACAAACACCAACCACTATCACAATCACAACCAAGGTGTATATAAAGCAAGTAAAGAACACCACGATATATACCGGTTCGAGATGGGGGTTTATACCATCCGTACGTCCAGTTACGAATCCAAGACACCGATACTATTCACTAAGTATAATCCTTTCAGTGGACTATAAACCGTTACAACTTCACTCCACCGATATGCACTAAGATCGGTGCTCACTAAGAAGAGCTACTCTCCAACGGTATTCCGCCCTCGGAAACCACCCAAAAGAATATCGTGATTCGACTTACCACTAAGACCACAAAGACTTCCCACCGGAAGTATCAAACCCCAACTAGATCCCCAATGATCTAGGCTTGGTCACCAAGACACAAGACTTCCCTTACAACCAAATCGAATTAATGAATGTTTGATTGTTCAATCAAGCCCTAACCTAACCTAGAGACTCGATTGTAATAGAAAGGGTAAAGATAAGAAGACCCTCGACACAATCACAAGAGTGGATTAGGTTCTTGTGATTCTTCCCTTGCAAGAGATGTGTTCTTTCAAAGAATGTTATGTGATAGATTAAGAACACAAGATAGAATTAGAGGATTGAGAGAAAAGAAATTAGAGAGAAAGAATAATGGCAATGGGTGAGGAATACAACAGGCAAGGGTGGGTATTTATAGGCAAAGATCCTAAATTGGTAAAAATTTACCGAGGCTGGTGCGTCGGAGCGCCAGCAGCGCGCCAGCATGTCTGGTGAATTTTTATTTGTGGGATCTTTGTCTTTTAAATACCCAACCTTGCTAAACCCCCAATTGTACTTCACACATTTAGACCTTTACATTATTCATTCCAAAGGTCTACCAACTCAAATAGCCAATTTTTAAAAATGTTTTGTGAAGTGTTTATGTGAAACCAATTATCAAAGAGAGAAGGGTAGAAAGGATAATTGGATAGGGGTAGATTGGGTATTCCTCACATGGAATAGAAAAGAGAGAAAGAATATGTCATGGGATATTCCTTTGCTTGGAAAGGAAGTGTGGATGTTTGAAAGGGAAGATTTGAATTTTAAATTCAAATGATGTGAGAGGGAAGTGAGGTTAGGTTAAGGTTGAACCATGGTTGGGTTAGAAGAGAAAGCATAGTTAAGTTAAGAAGATATCCAAGGGAATATTCCAAACTTGGAGAAGAGGGTGAGATGGAGGGTTGAGATGAGTTTGGATGAGTTGGATTGATGTGATGGTTTGGAGCCTAAGGGTGAATTCAAATTTGAATTTGAGAGTTGGAGTGTGAGAGAGATAACCCATGTGATGAAATGAGATTGTGAGAGAGTGAAGAGATAAGGTTGGAAGTGAGTTGGATTGTGTAAGAAGGATGTGATGGGGAGCCTAAGGTGAGGATTCAAATTTGAATGTTGTGAGAGTGATTTGGCTAGTGTGTGTGAGAGTAAGAAGGGTTGTGAGGGAAGTGTGTGTAATGCGAATTTGAAGTGAGGAAGAGAGTGTAAGAGAGTGAGTTGTAAGGATGGGATTGTGAAGTGATGGGGAGCCTATGTGCTAGGATTCAAAATTCAAATTTTGAATGTTGGAGAGTATGAGAAGTGAGGTGTTTTATGGTGAAGGTTTATTTGTGTTTGAAATGAAGGGTTGGATGGAGAGGATGATAAGGTGGTAAAATCTTAGTGGTTAAAATGGAATGTTGTAGAGAGAATGTTTTGAAGATTTGGTGTGGGAATATGGGAGACAAGAAGTACATGGAAGTACATAGAGTGTAAGGGAATATTAAGAGAATGTTGGGGATAAGATTTGGGAGGATTTTGAAATGGTTAAAGGGTTTGTTTGGTGTTGAGGATAATCAAAGGATTGATTAAGGTTTAATCATAATGTCATTAAGAAAGAAAAGATTTGACAATTATGATTATGGGTTGAGTATGGGATAAGAAAATCAAAGGTTACTTATAATCCCAAGTAACTCAACGTCGAGTATTCATAAGTTCATAATACGTGAATTTCCACGACTCGACGTAATCAATAATCACCTTGATGCAAACAAGCTAAGTGCTTTGCATCATTGTAAAGCATATCCCATAACGGGAAAGGATGCGTTTACGCAAAGGGACCTTTGACTTATTTTGACCAATAAGGGAGTAAATCCGTTCCGTGATTAGAGAATACGTAAACACGAATTATGGTCATATGCATACTTTCACTTGATGTCACGTGAAATATATATAAGTCCCCTAGGTTTAGAAAAGCCTTGGCTAGAGTCGTTTATCAAAATACTTGAGTTGGCGTTTTGCCAAAAATAGGAGGTTATAAATTTGGTTCCCTCTAATTCTAAAACTCATTTCGAGTGTTCCCAATGAAGCACATAACATATTCATACATGTATTTAAAGATCCACATTTTTCGGGTAAGGGGAAAGCCGACTTTGAAAATTCGTCCCGACCCATACAGAATGCTGGCGCGTCGGAGCGCTGGCAGCGCGCTAGACCCAGTTATGGGACGGGTGAATTTTGCTAACGTTTTGTGATTTTATGTGTTTCGAAGGTTTATTTGTCATCATTAAAACATTAGGATATCCAACTAATGTTGTCCCAACAATCTCCCCCTTTTTGATGATGACAAATAAATTCCGAAAGCAAATAAAATTACAAATCGTAGCGAAGATTAAGAACGCCTTTGGTGTAGCTTGCATCTTGACCTTGCCTTTTTAATTTGGTGAAGCCTTGATCTTTATCTTGAATTGGTCTTCACTCATTGCTTTCTTTCTACCCCTTTTGTTGAATCAAAAATGCGGGTTTACAACATCAAGCCAGGTTTCGAACTTGGGCCTGTGGGATATTATGGAGCTCATTAATATAGCCAAACATGCTCCCCCTTGAATGTGACTCCCCTAGATCGTTTCTCCCCCTTGTTCTAAGGAGGGGATCCATGGGTCAAGAGCCTCACCTTTGCGGTGTCCTTGCTACACAAGAAAATAACCAACACGAAACACGAACACAATCCTCACATGTGGAAGTCCAAAATGGGTTAGTTAACCATTAGGATACTTGCAACATGGGTTAACAATATAAAAAACATCTACAAAGCATACACATAAGTTGATACATAAATAAGCAACCATTCATCATAGCAAAGAGAACATAGTCATAATTCATTATGATGCAACATACCATGCAAGAAATTAAATTGTTCAACAAACACAAGTCCTAAATGTTCTTATGCAATACACACCGAACATAGAGTCTTAGGAGATCATGAAAATCCAAACACAAGTTTTCAAGTTACACATCATCAAAGATCCTTACATGACATGTAAGTGGCCCATTTTGTGATGAAATTCTTCAACACTCCCAAATTTGACCGACTTTCATGGCGTTGACGCTTGATGGATTGCTAGGTTTTGTAGGCAATACGCTCATGATCCGGTAAGGAATCCACATCTTCTCTCTCTTCATCATCACTTATGATGTCTTCTAAAGCATTCCATGTTTGTTCATCAAACATTTCATTTACCATATGCTCCATTCTTCCGATTGGATCCATAGCGGGTTGTTGAGATGTTGATGCACTGAACTCCGGAAGATCAATATCAACATCGGTGTTGTTGAGGCTTTCCGAGTTGAAATTGGTGAAGACCGGACCAACGACCTCACACTCGGGCCAATGAGAAGCATGCTCTGGGTGTTCACTTTTGATGTGCTCAAATAGTGTTGTGAGAAGGCATCCAAAAGGAATTAATCTCGTATTTCCACCTAGCTTGTCCATTCTCTTTGCCATATGATACGAAAAGTTGAATGGGGTTCCGGTTTCGATGCAATAAAGCATATACCCGACCATGATAGAGATGTTGCTTTTGGACCCCGTTTTCACAAACACATTTGTAGTCAAAACATATTCCCATGTTCGAAGCTTCTCACGGATGTGTGAGCGAGGCCAATGAAAGTCCGCTTCATGACGGCACTGATATTGAGGTTTGAAGATGGTGTTTTGAACTTGAACCCCATTAACTTTCTCTTTTTCGTTGGGATGGTAGGTCCAGTATTTTTTGAATTCTTTGGTTTCAGTTGAAATCATGTTGCCTTGCGAAGATATACCAAGAACATCACCAAGCTTCTCCAAGCTCCATTTGTAGTCGTGACCATACATATGGAAATTGAGAGTAAGCTCGTTTATGTTAAGATGATATCTTGCAAAGAACTCTTGGATATGTTGAGGATAGATGCCGGGTGGTAAAATTGCAAAAGAGAGACAACCGGCATTCGTGAAAGGTTCTCGAAGACCCGACACACGGATGTAGTCATTATCACAATGACGCCCCTCATGATAGTTTCATTTCTCGAATGGTTCGTAGACTTTGATGTTTCAGGCACACTTAACCTTCTTCATGAATTGTTTGGTTTCTTTTCGATCACCCATGGCTTATAACAAAATAGCACAAAGTATGTTTATATATATATATATATATATATATATATATATATATATACACACACACACACACACACACACATGGTTGTATAAGATCGAAAAATGAAATAATTGTTACAGCAATCCTGGCGCGCTGCCCATGCATCGACGCGCCGGCCAGCGCGTCAGCCTCGTTAAAAAATTTGGTTTCCCCCAAAAATTCAAGATTTGAAAAATATTTTCATGAAAGAATGCAAATTAGTTACATATAGACTTATGCTATGTCGAAAATCATAAACCCCTTTGTGTAACTCACCCAAAAATCATAATTCAGAATTTGTCAAGAAATTTTTGAAAACATTTTGCCATAGTTTTGCTTGTAATTAGGACTTTTTCCATATGTAATTTAATCAAATTTTAATCGCAAATCAATTGGGAAATGCCTAGAACTAGTTTTAATTAAAGAAAACCTATAGTGTTTATGAAAATAATTTGATTGATTATAATAGATGGTAATGAAAATACACATAATATGGAGCAATGGGAGATCAAAGCTTACCAAGATTCTTGAAGGATTGAGTTTTAAGAATAAAAAATGGTGAGAGTGTGTGTGGGTTAGGTGGCGACGGTAAGGGAGGAGAAGAGAGGAGGAGGAAGTGATTTATGATGAATGTGTGTGTGTGTTTGGATAATTTTAGAAGTGGGGGCCCATAAGCACTTGTGGACCAATGGACTAGATGTTTTGGTGGATTACATTAGGATGAGATAAGATAAGGTGAAGAAGTTGTTTTAATTCTCGTGGGACACGAAGCATAAGTTAACAAAGAACTAATCTTTTGATAAGTAAATCTCAATTTAGAAACCAACTAATTAGAATAAACAACTTTATTCTCGATACTCTATCATCCCGAGACCTAGTCTAAGGTAGTTAAACGTTTCACGTTTTAAAGGTTTCGTTAAAATGTCAGCGATGTTATCTTCAGAGGCGACCTTTTCCATGAGGATATTTCCCTTTTGAACGTTATCTCGTAATATGTGGTGACGGATTTCGATGTGTTTTGTTCGAGAGTGGTGGATGGGATTTTTACTTAGATCGATAGCACCTTTGTTGTCACACAATACAAGAACATCTTGCATATGAATGTTGTAATCATTAAGGACTTGCTTCATCCATAAAGCTTGTTGACAAGCCCTTCCGGCTGCAAAATATTCGGCTTTGGTAGTGGATATAGCTAGAGCCGTTTGTTTCTTACAACACCATTGTGTTAGACATTCTCCTACAAAGGTGCATACACCACTAGTACTTTTTCTATCAACGTAATTAATCACCGGCGTGATCCGAATCGGTGTAAACGCTTATTTCAATACCCGAGGCTTTTGGGTACCAAAGGCCTAGGTAAGGTGTGCTCTTTATGTATCTAAATATCTGTACTACGGCATTCATGTGAGATTCCTTGGGGTTATCTTGGAATCGTGCACATAAAGATACACTAAACATGATGTCGGGTCTACTAGCGGTTAGGTGTAGTAGACATCCTATCATACATTGATATTTAGAGCGATCAACCGAAACTCCTTCCTTGTCTAAGGTAAGTTTTAGGTCGGTTGACATTGGCATTTTGATGGACTTAGCATTCTCAAGATAAAATATTTTGAGTGACTCTCTCAAATATTTTGATTCCGATATGAATATGCCATTGACACTTTGTATAACTTGTAGGTTTATGATGGACTTAAGATCTCCTAAGACACCCATTTTAAATTTCTCATGCATGCATTTAGTAAACTTGTCATGCAATGTTTGACATGTAGATCCAAAGACAATATCATCTTCAAAAATTTGAATGATTATTTGATGCTTGTCTTTTATCTTGAGGAATAATGACTTATTCTTCATGCCTCTTGCATATTCATTATCAACAAGGAATGATATTACACTATTATGCCATGAATGATTATCTAGTTTAAGTCCATGCAAGACTTTCTTTATCTTATACACATGATTAGGTTTTTGAAAGTCAATAAATCCCGGTGGTTGTGTTACATAGATCTCATTTTTGATGACTCGATTGAAAGCACTTTTGACATCCATTTATTTTAGTTTGAACATTCCACTACATGCATATGCAAGTAAAATACGTAAAGACTCTATTTGTGCAACCGGGGCAAAAATATGATTAATGGGTTTTTCTACTTGGTCTAAGTCATTTATCACTAACCTAGCTTGGTTTTCACAAATTGTTCCATTATCATGCAAGGTGCTCTTAAAAGTCCATTTTAATTCTAAAACGGTATGACTACTAGGTAGTGGGACTAATTCCCAAGCATCATTGTGTGTGAGTTGATCTAATTCAAGATGGATTGCCATAATCCAATTTTCGTCACTAATTTCTTCCTCTAAACACTTAGGTTCTATTGTAGATATGAATGCAAATGCATTGTTTTGAGCTTGTGACATAAAAACATTTTCCTCAACATTTTCTATATTATGTTCTAGTGTTTCAACTAGGTTAATTTGATTAAGAATTTGGTTTTAATTGTCATATTCTCCTAGATTATCTTCTAATGGTGAATGGGTATTCTCATTAAAGATTACGTTGACTATTTCTAGAATTTTCGAAGTCTCTTTATTGAAAACTTTATAGGATTTTGATGTATGTGAATATCCCAAAAAGATTCCATTATAAGTTTAGATATTATGCATCTACAACCAAAGACTTTAAAGTATCCTAAAGATGGCTTTTTGCCCCTAAGAATCTCATAAGGTGTTTTATTAAACGTTCTAGTTATTGATGTTCTATTTAGAATGAAGGATGCGGTTTCTATAGCATGACACCAAAATTTTTTTGAGATAGATTGTTCGTTAAGCATTATACAACACATTTCTTGCAAATGCCGAATCTTCCTTTCAACAACCCCATTAGTTTGAGGAGAGCAAGGGGGTCGAAAATTATTTAAGATTCCATATTTATCACAAAATTCCCCAAATTGCACATATTTATGAAAATTGTCACCAAGGCTTGTTTGAATTGATGCAATGCAACAACCATGTAGGTTTTGTAAAAATTTTCCTAAGACTTTGAATTTTTCAAAAGCTTCATTTTTAGATTTCAAAAATTGTATCCATGTATACCTTGAGAAATCATCAACAACAACCAAAGTATAGAAGTTACCTTCATAGCTTTGAGTGGTTGATGGACCAAATAATCTTATATAAAGTAGTTCTAAGACTCTTTTACTTGAAATGTTATTTTTAAGTTTTTGACTTGCATGGACTTGATTTCCTAATTTACATGCATTGCAAAAATGATTTGCAAAATTAAGCTTAGGTAAGTTTCTAACTAATTCATTAGAAATTAACTTATGAATTACTTTCATGTTAGCATGCCCTAATCTTTTATGCCAAAGAGTAGAATTAGACATAGAATTACCTCCACTGATGTTACTGGGATGTCTATAAACCTTTTCAATGTATGGCTTACTTGCTTTTCTCGGCTTAGACTTATATTCTTGATATCCCTATAAAACAAACATGAAACTCAAACTCTTGGTCCCCATTGTCTTTTGGGTCCATTGAGGTTAGCATAAACCACTTCCATGTTATACATTCTTGGGTCTTGGAGTAAGTTACAAAGTATCTTAAGTCCGAATCCCGAGAATATTGTCCAAGGAGTGTCTTGAGAAGAGAACTTAGAGTCACTTGGTCTTTGAAAATTTTTGTTTGGGTAGGAGTTGTCTCTCCTATGAAAAACATTTCTTGTTTGAAAAGATGATTGATTATGATGCTTATTTTTTGAGTAAGTCTTGTGTGTTTTGAATGAATCATGTCTATCATGTGAAATTGGTTTGTAAAATTGTTTCATGTCTTTGACATTTAAAGTGGGCACTTGAATACCATAAGAGTTTGACACATGTGTTTGAGGAATTATAAGTTTAAAACGAAAACGAGATAGGTCATCATTTTTGTTACCGAGCCTGGCACGCTGCTGGCGTGTCGGCGCGTCAGCCAGCGCGTCAGGTCTTACAGTTCCTGATTTCTTATCTTGTTTTTCTTTAGTGAACACCTTTGGTTTCTCTAAACTTTTGGAAGTAATTTTTACTGTGTCAAAACATTCAAGATCTTCCTTATCTTGGGGCAGAGACTCATTTTCTAAAGTGATGCAATTTTTCTTAAATTTTGAAAAACTCATAGCTTCATCTTGAAGTTTAGATACATCATTATTCAAAGAGTAAACCACATTTGTAAGTTTTTCACAACTTAAGCATGGTTCAACCACCTCTTTGGTTTTGATGTTCTTAATTTCAAGTTCAAGCTCCTTTGCTCTACTAGAGAGTTTGTTTGTTTCTTGTTGTAAAATACGTTTCTCTCTAAGTAGAGCTTTTATCTCTTTAATCCAATCATTATTTATTTCTATGAGTTCAAAATTATCATTTAGTAAATCATTAGCATTTAGTGTTTTATATGAACTAAAGGGTTCTAGATGTACCTCTGGAGATTCCAACGCCATAAGACATGATTCATTCCTTTCTTCATCATCGTCATCATTGCTATAGCTCCAAGTGTCTTCACAATGAATCTTCGGATTCTTCTTACATAGGTCTTCATAATCAATCGTATTCTCCCCAAAGAGCATTAGGTTCTCTTGAGCCATGGATCTAATACTCTACTTTTCCAAAAGTTGACTTAAGGATTTCATCTTTTGGAAAAGAAGTTTTCACTTTAAAACGCCTTCAAGGGAAGGTTTTAACGCTTGAAAACTTGAGTATCCCGCTCTGATACCAATTGTAAAACCGTAGAGGAGGGGGGGGTGAATATGGTCTTTTTGGCCTTTTAGATGTTTAAAAACTTTATGCCTCAAAGATCAACAAGTGGTCATACAACACCAACCACTATCACAATCACAACCAAGGTGTATATAAAGCAAGTAAAAAACACCACGATATATACTGGTTCGGGATGGGGGTTTATACCATCCGTACGTCCAGTTGCGAATCCACGACACCGATACTATTCACTAAGTATAATCCTTTCGGTGGACTATAAACCTTTACAACTTCACTCCACCGATATGCACTAAGATCGGTGCTCACTAAGAAGAGCTACTCCCCAATGGTATTTCGCCCTTGGAAACCACCCAAAAGAATCTCATGATTCGACTTACCACTAAAACCACAAAGACTTCCTACCGGAAGTATCAAACCCCAAATAGATCCCCAATGATCTAGGCTTGGTCACCAAGACACAAGACTTCCCTTACAACCAAATCGAATTAATGAATGTTTGATTGTTCAATCAAGCCCTAACCTAACCTAGAGACTCGATTGTAATAGAAAGGGTAAAGATAAGAAGACCCTCGACACAATCACAAGAGCGGATTAGGTTCTTGTGATTCTTCCCTTGCAAGAGATGTGTTCTTTCAAAGAATGTTATGTGATAGATTAAGAACACAAGATAGAATTAGTGGATTGAGAGAAAAGAAATTAGAGAGAAAGAATAATGGCAAGGAGTGAGGAATACAAGAGGCAAGGGTGGGTATTTATAGGCAAAGATCCCAAATTGGTAAAAATTTACAGTGGCTGGCGCGTCGGAGCGCCAGTAGCGCACCAGCATGTCTGGTGAATTTTTACTTGTGGGATCTTTGTCGTTTAAATACCCAACCTTGCTAAACCCCCAATTGTACTTCACACATTTAGACCTTTACTGTTAGGAATATAAATATTCAGATGAAGGATCGGTCACCCCGACTATCTATTTAGCATTTATATAGCTCGTAGGCTTATTAATATTAGATTAGTTATATTAGTAATAGTTTAGTGGTTAAAGTATTCGTGGAGTGGGTCGGGTCTTTACCCACTGTCAGCTCACTCCACAGCCCACTCGGGGCACAAATATTATGTACTATAAATACCCCTCTCCACTAGGGAGAGGGTTGGAGCTTTTCTCATTCACTAATCTAATCCTCACATTTTCTCTCCACTCTCTCTCTCTCTAAAAGTTCCCATCTTCTTCATATCTCTCTCTATAATTAGATCTAGCATCAATCTTGTGTTTGTGTTATGAATCTTAGATCCCTACAATTGGTATCAAGAGCCATGGTTTGATCTTGGGTACTATTATTTTTTTTCGTTTGATTCATTTACACAAACTCAGATTTGTGGCTGTTTGTTAGTCGAACATTATCTTAGGTTTTTAAATGACTCGTTGACTGTTCTACGTTAATGATGTCTATTATGTTTTTTCGTTGACTGCTACTCTTATTTTACATTTCTTTTTCTCTACTGCTATTTTTTTATTTATCTTTTGGATAGTCTGCTGCTACTTTTCTATTAATATTCGGATTCAAAAAATCTGCTACTCTTAATTTTTTACTCGAAAATACTTTGGTCCGAATATTTTTTTTAATAGCCTTGGTTTGATCTTTGGGATTGTGTATACTCGGATTTTTAGCTTGGTAAGTATTTGGTGCGATTTGTGTAGTTTCCGAGTCGCGATTTGTCACTTTACTTGATATGGGAAAGAAGACAAAGTAGTAAGAAAGTGACTGGTTTGTTTGCTTGTGCACTGATTTCTGTGTGCTTGCGATTTGACTTGTTCTTGCTAGCGATTTGTCTCTTGTTCTTGATTGCGTTTTGGGATAAACGGTTCATTAGTTGCAATTTGTCTTTGTGTACTTGCCTGCGATTGTTTTTGTTGCGATTTGTCTGGTTTGGTACCTGCATTTTGGACTGTATCTATAAAGGGAAAAAGGTACAACTTCTGTGAAAGCGACTGGTGTTTTGGGTTGCGATTTGTCTGGCACTTAAAAGGACTTGCAATTTGACATTATCCCATATCAGTAAAGTCGTGAACTGTTGGGAATAAAATGCTCAAGTCAAAGAGCCTGCCAGATGAAGTATTAGGTCTGCTAGTTCAATTTGAAGAAGTTGAAGATAAACTAACAGTACCTTCTGGGTGAGAAGGTACTGCTAGTTAAAGAAGGTCCTGCCAGTTTGAACGTCAAGTTGTTAGATATTTTAGTTGTATTATTAGTCTTTGTACAATGTAACACGTTAAGTAAAAGTAGTTCAGTCTTCTATGTCGTGCAGTAGATAATACTGAGTGTTTTACATTGGAAGTTGTAATAGTAGGTTAGAAAGTCTTGTTATCTTATGCAACTTGACAACATGTAAAAAGGGTTCCTTATCCTATAAAAGGAACCCTTAGTCACCTCCTTAGATATATCTCTTTAACTAAATACTTAGTAATATCCAAAAACACAACAACCTCTCTAGTAACTTAGTTACAAATTCACAAATCCCTTTAACAAATCAAAGATTCAAGGTTACCTTTGTAATCCTGGTGATAGTTTAGATCACCCGTATTATCTCATAAATAATATTGAATCGTTTTGTGTTATTCATGTTGTGTTCATTATTCTAAATAATTCACATTTGCATATTCACCACCTTTGTTCCTTTAAGTGTGTTATAGTAAATTCCGCGTACTAAAGCACATTCATTTCTAAATATCCCAAACACATTATTAAGATTAACATCCCAAGTGTTTGTATAATCCTTCACAAGTGGTATCAGAGCTAGGCTGATATTTACGATTTAAAAGAACAATGGATGTTGAACACATTCAAACCAATGTGGCTGCAAAACTTCCATTACTCAAACAGAATGAGTTTGATATGTGGAGACTGAGGGTAGAGCAATACTTCCAAGTGCAAGACTATGCACTTTGGGAGATTATTGAAGAAGGAAACTCATTCAAACCCACAATCACCACCTCCACAGTAAACGATGCAATAGTAACAAATGTGCAAGTGAACCCAACAACCGCAGAAGAAAGAATCCAAAAGAGAAATGATCTTAAGGCAAGGAGTATGCTTCTCATGTCTATTCCAAATGACCAGCTTTTGATCTTCAACAAGTACAAATGTGCTAAAACCCTCTTTCAAGCTATTGTGGCTAGATTTGGTGGAAATGATGCCACCAAGAAAACTCAGAAAACTCTCCTCAAACAACAGTTTGAAAACTTTTCAGCCACAACAAATGAGTCTTTGGACAGCATGTTCAATAGACTACAAAAGCTTTCAAGTCAGTTAGCCATTCATGAAGTGCTGATATCTCAAGAAGACTTAAACTCCAAATTCCTTAGGAGTTTACCCTCTGAATGGGCCATGCATGTCATTGTCTGGAAAAACAAACCAGATATTGATCAAATGAGTCTTAATGATCTTTACAGCAACTTCAAGATAGTAGAGCATGAAGTGAAGAAGTCTACTAGTTCAAGCTCAGGGAATATGGCCTTTGTGTCATCTCCCAGCACCTCAAGGATAATAGATGAAGAAAAAGATGGTAGAGAAGAAGGTACTGCCAACACAAATTTTGGTACTGCCAATACTTCTAGCAGTACCAAAACAATTCTAGATGAAACAATTGGTTGTGCTTTCCTGACATCACAACACAATGGTTCCATATTGACTTTTGAAGATATTCAAGAGATCAATGATGATGATCTTGAGGAAATGGACATAAAGTGGCAGATTTCACTTCTTAGCATGAGGGCTAAGAAATTTCTGATGAGGACTGGAAAGAAGATTACCATCAATGGTAATGAGCCTGCTGGGTATGACAAGTCTAAAGTGGAGTGCTACAACTGCCACATGAAGGGTCACTACTCAAGAGATTGTAGAAGACCAAAGAAGCAGGATGATAAGGGAAGAGGTTTTGAGAACAAGAACAAGGAAAGCTTTGAGAACAAGAGCAAGGCTGTGGAAATCATTGAGCCTAAAGCTATGGTAGCTATTGATGGGCTGGGTTTTGATTGGAGCTTTATGGGTGAAGAGGAGTCAACTTCAAATGAAATGGCTTTAATGGCTTTCACCAATCCTGAGGTACAAATTACTAAATGTTCTAATACTTGTGAAGTTTTTGAAGAATTACAAACTTTAATAAAACTTTATGATGAACTGAAAGTAGAACAAAGAAAAACTCATCAAGACCTAGTTAATCATAAGTGTGGTATGGCCAAACTTGAGAAGCAGATAATCCACTTTAGGGAAAATGAACTCACTTTTTCTGACACAAAAGGCATTCTTAATAGGGAAATATTTTTGAAAGATGCTGAAATAAATCTGTTAAGAACTGAGTTTGCTAAAGTGAAACTGGCAAAGGATAATATTCAACTAACTATTACCACATTGGAAACTGCTTCTGACTGTAATAGAAGAATAGTTGAAAATCAAATGAACAAGAGAATCAAATCTGGGATTGGATACAAGACTTGTCCACCTCCTTACAGAGGAATCCCCTGTCCCCCAGGTTTAGATCTTGCAGAATCAGGTTTACATGAATTCACCAATAAACCACTAGATAATGGGAAACCTGTAGAGAAAAGTGAAACTTTTGAGAGTGCTAGTGTTGCTTTACTCTCTAACAAAAAGGTGCTCACTGATAAGAGCTCAGATGCTCCAATTATTGAAGATTGGACATCTGATGATGAGGAAAAAGAGACTGTTTCAAACAAAGGAAACAAAGTAGGACCACCCAGTCCTAAAAGTGTAGAGATTAAGACAAAGGCTAAAGCTGTTCAGAAAACAGTTGAATGTTGTGCTAAGTGTAATAGCAAACCTAGAGGTAGCCAGAGAAATTGGAACAATCTTAAGTCACACCAACTTGGTGATGATTTTGTTTTGTACAATAAGGCCTGCTATTACTGTGGTAGTTTTAATCATACTCATGCTTATTGTAACAATTGGGTGTCTGGGAGTACATCAAGGTCTAAAACAAATGGAACAAACCCCAGAAAAAGTTTTGTGAAGTCTAACACACCAAAAGTTAATCATACTGTTAGACCAAATAAGCCTATTAACTCAAAACCAACTACTAAGGGTGCAAGAAATACTTTCAAACATGCACCAAGAGTTGTGAAAAGTCCGATTGAAAAGAAATCTGTGGTTAAAACACAAGATTGGAGACCAAAACCAAAAGGTCCTGCTAGACCAAATGGTCCTGCTAGACCAAATGGTACTGCCAAAATTAGTACTGTCAGACCAAGGACCACAAAATGGGTTAAAAGGGAAAATGCTGTTAAGTCCTTAGCATGTTGGATATGGAGACCACTCCAATCAAAAGTTGCATCAACAGTCCTAAAGAGGTTTGATTACATTGATGCAAGAGGCAAACCCAAGTCAGTCATGGCTTAGGTACCCCAAGGAAACTAATATGTTTATATATGTGCAGGAACATTCAAATGATATTGCTGATCAAGGATATGTAGATAGTGGATGTTCAAGGCACATGACAGGCAACATGTCTTACCTCACAAACTTTAAATCATTTGATGGAGGATATGTTACCTTTGGGGGAGGAATCAAAGGAAAGATTACTGGTAAAGGTACAATCAAAACCAGTAAATTAGATTTTGAAAATGTGTAGTTTGTGAAAGAGCTTCAGTTTAATCTCCTCAGTGTCTCACAAATGTGTGACAAAAAGAACAATGTTCTTTTTACTGACAATGAATGCATGGTTCTTTCTCCTGATTTTAAAATTCCTGATGAAAGTCAGATTCTTCTTAAAATCCCAAGAAAGAACAATATGTACAGTGTTGATTTAAAGAACATTGTTCCTAAGGAGAGTTTAACTTGTCTAGTAGCAAAAGCCTCATTGGATGAATCTATGCTTTGGCATAGAAGGCTTGGTCATATAAACTTTAAAACAATCAATACAATTGCAAAATATGATTTAATTAGAGGTTTACCCAAAAAGATTTTTCAAAATGACCAAACCTGTGTTGATTGTCTTAAAGGCAAACAACATAGAGCTTCTTGTAAGCCCAAGTCCCATAACTCAATTTCTCAAGCTTTATACATGCTTCATATGGACCTTTTTGGTCCTACTTCTGTGAGTAGCTTGAATGGTAAAAAATATTGTCTTGTAGTTACTGATGATTACAGCAGATTTTCTTGGGTTTTCTTTTTAAGAACTAAGGATGAAACTAGTGAGATCCTTAAGTCCTATATAACTGAGGTAGAAAACCAAACTGATAAGAAAGTAAAAGTAATTAGATGTGACAATGGGACAGAATTTAAGAATAGAGTTATGGATGAATTTTGCAAAGAAAAAGGAATAAAAAGAGAATTTAGTGTAGCTAGAACCCCACAGCAAAATGGAGTAGCAGAAAGGAAAAATAGAACACTAATAGAGGCTGCTAGAACAATGTTAGTAGACTCTAAGTTGCCTATTTCATTTTGGGCTGAAGCTGTAGGTTCTGCTTGTTATGTGCATAACAGGGTTCTTGTGATTAAACCCCATAAAAAGACTCCTTATGAACTTTTCTTTGGTAGAACACCATCTTTAAGTTTTATGAGACCTTTTGGATGTCATGTCACTATTCTCAATACCAAAGATCATCTAGGAAAGTTTGAAGGAAAAGCTGATGAAGGCTACATGATAGGGTATTCTTTGCAAAGTAAGGCCTATAGGGTGTATAATAGTTGCACTAGGCTAGTGGAAGAAAATCTGCACATAGAGTTTCAAGAGAAACTACCAAATGTTGCAGGCATTGGGCCAGATTGGATGTTTGACATTGATAGGCTTTCAGAATCTATGAATTATGTGCCTGTTACAGGTACAAATACTAATGATAATGCAGGTTTTGAAGACAATGTTAAAACAGCTGAAGATCAAGATTACATCTGGATGCCAATTTGGAAAGGATTGGATTTATCTTCAAGTCATGGAGAACCTTCAAATACAGCAAATGAAGGTGTTGAAGATGATCATGGAGCTCAGGGTCAAGAGAATCAAGAAAGTAGTGCAGATGGAAATGGTACTGCCAGTTCACCAGATGGTACTGCCAGTTCACAAGTTGGTACTGCTGAACCATTAAATGTTCAATCAGATGATCTCTTACGAGTAGATGTGGGGATTGGCAATCTTCCACTTACCTATGAAGTTCCTACAACACACAACACAAGAATTCTCAAAGATCACTCCATTGATAATGTGATTGGCAGCATTGATTCTGGTGTTAGAACAAGAACTCAAGTCTTGTCTTCAGACCAAGAAGGGTTTATCTCATCTGTCTATGAAGAAAAAAACCATGAAGTTGCCAACATATGCCTGTTTTCATGTTTTCTCTCACAGGCTGAACCCAAAAACATTAACAAAGCCTTAGATGATCCAAGTTGGGTTGAAGCAATGCAAGAAGAGCTTCTTCAATTCAAGCTTCAGAAGGTTTGGAAACTGGTTGATTTGCCCAAAGGTCACTGGGCAATTGGAACCAAATGTGTGTTCAGGAATAAGAAAGATGAAAGGGGGATTGTGATCAGAAACAAGGCAAGATTGGTGGCCCAAGGGTATACTCAAGAAGAAGGGGTGGATTATGAAGAGGTTTTTGCTCCAGTTGCAAGACTTGAAGCAATTAGGCTATTCTTGGCCTATGCTTCTTTCATAGGCTTCACTGTTTACCAAATGGATGTTAAGAGTGCCTTCTTGTATGGTACTATTGAAGAAGAAGTGTATGTTTCTCAACCTCCAGGCTTCATTGATGCAGAATATCCAGACAAGGTGTATAGGGTTACCAAGGCTCTTTATGGTCTACACCAAGCTCCTAGGGCATGGTATGAAACCTTGGCTTTCTATTTATTGGAAAATGGATTTCAAAGAGGCAAGATTGATCCAACTTTATTCATCAAAAGAACCAAGAAAGACATCTTGCTGGTGCAAATTTATGTTGATGACATTATCTTTGGATCCACAAACCAAGAGTTGTGTGTAGAGTTTGAAAAACTTATGCATAGTAAGTTTGAAATGAGTTCCATGGGGGAACTTACTTTCTTTCTGGGTCTCCAAGTGAAACAATCAAATGAAGGCATATTTATCAGCCAAGATAAGTATGTAGCAGAGATCCTGAGGAAGTTTCAGTTTGCAGATTCTAAGGTTGCAAGTACTCCAATGGATTCAGAAAAGGGGTTACTCAAGGATGCTGAGGGTGAAGATGTGGATTTGCACAATTACAGATCAATGATTGGGTCCTTGATGTACCTTACATCATCAAGACCAGATATCATGTTCCCAGTGTGTGTATGTGCAAGGTTTCAAGTAAATCCCAAAGTTTCTCATCTCACAGCAGTCAAAAGAATCTTTAGATATCTCAAGGGTCAACCTAGGTTGGGTCTATGGTATCCAAGGGAATCATCTTTTGACTTGGTGGCTTATTCTGATAGTGACTATGCTGGTGCAACCCTAGACAGAAAATCCACAACTGGTGGATGTCAATTTCTTGGCTGCAGACTCATATCATGGCAATGCAAGAAGCAGACAACGGTGGCCAACTCTACAACTAAAGCAGAATATGTTGCTGGTGCAAGTTGTTGTGGGCAAGTCCTTTGGATCCAAAATCAATTGCTTGACTATGGGTACAATTTTCTTAACACCATTATTTACATTGACAATAGCAGTACTATTTGTATCATTAAAAATCCAGTTCAACATTCAAAAACAAAACACATTGAAATCAGACACCATTTCATAAGAGATTGCAATGAGAAAAGGTTAATACAAGTTGTCAAAATTGATTCTGCAAATAATTTTGCAGACCTTCTCACCAAAGCTTTTGATTTAGGTAGATTTAAATACCTGGTAGCAGGTATTGGAATGATTAATCTTTGAAAAACATGTGTTTTTGTACATAAAATAAATGGTACTGGCTCTTAAACATGGTACTGCTAATTAGTCAAAAGGTACTGTCAGTTCATAATTGGTCCTGCTAGTATAAAGTTTGCTCTGTTTTGTTCATCTTGATGATTAAATGTTTACAATGCTATAAAACAAGTGCTTTGCACTCTGTTCTTTTGGTCTGCAACTAACAAATTTCAGGTTACTCAAGTTGATAACAAAACAAGGATAGAGCTTCCAAACAAGAGGAGGAAATAAAAGTTATTTATATCTCAGGGAAAGTAACAAGATGATGTGGAGGTTGAAAATGACAAGAATAGATCTTATTCTGGAGTATTATATATATTCAGAAGGGATGAAGCATTCCTAAAGGAGACAGTTCTATCTAGATCAAACGAAGGAAAGTTTCAATTTCAGTTCATTATGTTTGTTCATCACTCGCAAAGGCATGCTGATAGATGATTTCACTTGTTGAAACAAGCATCCAAGATACACAGCATCATTGCCTCTTATAATTCCTCCATCCAAGGAAATTGCACCATCTTTAGGTCAATGTGGAAATGGTATTCAGTTCACCAAGTTTTACAAACTTAAGAGCTGGCTAGTCCAACAGCAAACGGCTATTGGTAAAGACACATCAAATCCGTTGATGGTTGATAGTTTACCAAAAACTATATGGTATTTAACTAACCATACTTTACAGTAAATAGTTGACTAGTCCAAAGCAAAGGGCTTTTGGTAAAGACAAGACAAATCCGTTGATAGCTGATAGTTTGCTAAAAACTATAAGGGATTTTTGCTAAAATTTCAAAGATACTGCCAAGTAAAATTTTCTTTCAAAATCAAAGGTACTGGTAGTTCAAATTTTGGTACTGGTAGAGTAAAATGGTACTGCTAAATAACCGTTGAGTCTGTCAGTTAAAATTATAGCCGTTAGGTCTGGTAGTTAAAATTAGCCGTTGGGGTAATTCTGTAATTTCAGATGTTTTCCTCGATTTAAGGGTCTGGTAATTATATTATATTTCTCATATAAAAGATCTTTTTAACCGCCTCTTCATTTACTTATTATAAATTTTCTCATAGTCGGTTAAAAGTAAATCTCTCATAATATCTTTACTCCATCCTTATCACAATTAACACTCACCTTTCATCTTCTACCAGTACCACCATCAAATCCCACCATCCTAATCAAGTTTTTCCTTAACTTTCACCATGGCTAATCTAAATTTTGTTAAACGTCACAACCAGTTAGCATTTTTGGAAAAGTCTAAGGATAATGAATCTTTTCATCAAATAGTGGACTTTCTAAATGATTCTTACATCAGGTTTGCCTTACTTGTAAATCCCACTATTTATGAATCACAAATTTTACAATTTTGGGAAACGGCTAAAGTTAAAACTCTTGAAAATGGGGACCAAAAGATAAAAGCCAAAGTGGATGACAAAACCTTGACTCTTACCGAGTCATCCATTAGAAGACATCTTCGATTGGATGATTCAGATGGTATTAGTCAATTGCCTGATACTGAAATTTTTGAAAATTTGGAAAGAATGGGGTATAATGTAGATTCTAATAAACTCACTTTTCTTAAAAAGCATTTTACCCCACAATGGAGATTTTTGATCCATACCATCCTTCATTGTTTAAGCCAAAAGAAAACTTCATGGGAGCAGTTTAGTGGTAACATGGCTACAGCTCTCATTTGCTTGGCAACAAACAGAAAATTTAACTTTTCAAAACATATTTTTGAAGGATTGGTTAAAAATGTGGATAGCCAAACAAAGTTTTTGATGTATCCCAGATTTATTCAATGCATCATCACCAAATCAAAACTTTTGTTACTTCCCCCACACTCTCCTTATGAAACTCCAAAACTTTCACACAAGGTGTTTTCAAATATGAAAATTGGTTTTAATGGGGAAGAAATACCACTTTTTGAGGAAATGTTACCACAAAATGCTGAAGAACCATCCACATCATCTGAATCATCATCACCAAATTCTTCACCTGGATACATATCACCATCTCATCATCCATCACCAATCCCATCACAAGTACCATCTGTAACAACACCATCACCATCATATCATGCATCACCATCCCAATCTCCTTGATGCGTGCGTGTTATGTGCTTTAATTCTTTTATATCCACGGATGTCGTTGTGGTTTAGCAGTATTAATTCCTACTCAAGTTTTAAATTTATATTTAGCCGACTTATCAATAAACACACACTTTAACGAGCAGTGTACCCGGTCAGTATGAATATAATGGTAAGTAGAGTGTCGATCACTAAGAGTGGAACGTATTATCTAGTTATTCTAATCAGTATTTTAATATCTAAAGTTTGCTGTACAACCTAATCTAATGCCAGGGGGTTCATCCTAAGAGACTGGCACAGTTTGGTTATGATTAAATATAAACTAAACTAATTAGCATGAATCAGCGATTAGCACACACGTACACAAATAGATACTTGAGACAATAAGAAGACCTGTCCTGATAATTAAGTAGCTTGTCACTTGTTTTATTGCTAGTTTTATATGAAGTGTATGTAATTAACCCTTTCTCGTTGGCTCTAATCTTATCGGCGAGTAAACCCTTAATGATTACTTATGTCTATCCCACTATCCTAGAATATTGAGCACTTGTGATGCCCACGTTTCGTATACGCTAGAATAGATAGGCGAGGAAGGGGCATGGCGACCCAAGCAATGCTCAGCTAGACACAGAGGTTATCAATGCACTAATAAAAGTCACCAAAGACATCAACATATAAACTTTAATTAATGGGAAAGCAATTTTAAGGGGTGCCCATGGTTTTCCGTAGTCACATGGAATCGGCCCATCAATCCTGATGAATTAAAGTGTACTAATACAATAAATCAAAACTACTTAATGAATTGAATACATGCAGAACCTTCTTACAGCTCTTGTATCTTCGTTTAGGGTGTGTCTTGTGCTGCTAATACGTCTGAATTCGGCCTTAGGGTTCTGTGGTCTTCGGTATTTTTATCAAACTAGGCTCTCGAAATTCGTCTGGCCTTGGGGTATTTATAGTTTCTGTCTGAGGGTTAGATGCGGCGCATAGGATAAGTAGATGCGGCGCATTGACTTAACTTCGCGTGGGGTCCAAGATTAATATATTCAGGAATATTCGTACACCGCCTTAAGATGCGGCGTAACTCCATTCTTGTATGCGGCGCATGTCCTTTGCTGTCTTGGATCGTAACTTGTGAAATCTTGATAGAGATGCGCCGTATGTAAGAAGTATGATGCGGCGTATCTGGAGCAGAATGATCTTGATCTTGTACATTTTAGTAGACTCTTAACATCTTGCTTGTTTTGCTCCATAATTAGTCCAAAATCGCCAAGTTTCACATAATACTTGTTTTTACCTGAGAATTACAAAAGTAAACATTAACGTATCAATTCTCATATATAATATAATAAAACAAGTCAAATAAATAGGATAAATGATGGTAATAAAATGTACTTATTTGAGTTTATCAAATATCCCCCACTTGAACTTTACTTGTCCCCAAGTAAACCTTAGAATGAATCTTATGAAAATGTATCCTAAAAGATATTAGGATTTATTTTTATATTTAAGCATGTATTCGTTTTTGTCATAATTGCACAACCAAACACTTAACGAATTAGAAATAAAATAAAATATTTTGATAAAAGCAAATCTAATCGTTTAACTGTCCAGTCGTGATGAATATTCTATCATAAGCTTGGCAAGTATACGCATCTCCCCCACTAAAGCCAAGGAATAGCAAGTCTAAAGCGGTAAAAAGGGTTTGTTAGTTAAGGGTTAATCATTCTTTTTAATCTCTATCAATCTCATATTCCAGAAAAGGCGACAAAATCACAAATACATGATCGAATCCACGACCACGATACTTGCAATTGCTCAAATCCTTAACTCGAATAGGCTATAGATAGGACCAAGTAATCTTTACCAATAATATTATATCAAAAAGGGCGACAAAATCATAAATACATAGCCGAATCCACGACTACGATACTTAAGATTGCTCAAATCCCTAATCTCAATAAATCAAAGGTTTGGATAAAGAACGATATAGGGTATAGATAATATTTGGGATACAAATTGGTGTAAAATGAAAAATAAACAAAACAGATAAATTAAAATCCTAAGTGTGGTAAATTACTTTCCCAACCATCCCATGAATAAGACTCATATCATTGAATAACTCACGCTTTAACACTTGAAACACACGCTTTAGGTAGACACGAATTATACTCAACAAGATCTCAATCAAAGAATAAACCTTAGTTGGCGTTCCCATAACGGCCAACTCACATTCAATCCATAAATATAATATATAACAACTAGTGGTGATATCGACCACTTAATACAAAACTTTACATAAGTTGGTTAAAATAAACTTCCAACTTTTCCTTTTTCTTTTTCTTTTCTATTTTTTCGATTTTTTTTTTGACATCAACATATATGTGTAAAATTTCACAACTTTTCTATCACTATTTTTCTGGATAATTTTTTTCATACTCTTTATACTTTCAGAAATAACTGTAATAGCGAAAGTAGTAAACACACGAAAAATAAACTCAAAGATATACAATATTTACTTTCATACCAATTGCATTGTGCAATTTCCTGACCTAACCAAAGATAATGAATTACGCACGCGAACACAGGTAATGTAAGGAAACACACTTTGCCTAAAGCAATTAACCAACCACGGATTTTAATCTACAGGGTAGGCTAAGGTGTAAGGGTGTATCGAAACATTATAACAAAGGTGTAAGAAACGAAAGGAATGGCTCTGAGTGTTTTTCTAGGGGTATCTTACTCTAAAAGTGAGAGTAACAAAAGGTTTATACGGGGGTTAACTAACCAATGTAGTTAGTTAATATCACATAACATATAAAGGCTATTTGGGTGTAATCCTAGAAATTTACCAATTTAGACAAGTCATTCCAATTATATAGATAATACTTATTATGGTGGTCTCGAATAGTATATAAGCCAAGTTCTAAAGTTTACAAGTCACCGGCACTGATGTGTTTTTTTAGGTCTATAAAAATCAACCAAGTTTTAAATTTATTTATTGCCGAACTAACCTATAGACTCTAAACACTCACGAGCAGTGTACCCGATCAATGTAGATAGTTTTTAGGTAAGCAAGGGTCATTCACTAGGAGCGAAGCTAAAGTGATCTAAAGGTATTCTAATTACTAAACTAACTAACCTAGAAAGCAAGTAAATATTTTTGGGGTTTTAGCCTGAGAGGCTATCACGATTTTGTGTGTTTAATTAAACTAAATACGAGAAAATAAATATTAAACTAATTAAAAGCAAATTGAAGATAGATAGGAAGAACGGGTTAGCCACGTCTAATCCATTTTATAGTTATACATGCTTATGTCTACTTGTTTTAATTCATTCAATTGTTTTGTCGCCAATCTGATTATTAATCCTGTCACGATTAAATAACCTACCATCGTGGTGGGAAAGAGGACATGATCATAGTGACTCGTCTAGCATCAATACTAACTTATTGCTTTAGACCATCTAACCTAGTTCGGTATTACACGCTACTAGTCCTATTAGGTTGTAGACACGTTCCGTTTATGCCAAACAATGATTCCTAATAGAGATTCGGGTTAACACGCATATAACTCAACCTAAGCAACCACAATTACAGGTAGTTAAGTCACATCAATTAAAGTTATAAGGATCATAACCTAGTTACATAGACTTCTACTAGTTATAAGCAATAAACGAGTTTTTATCGACAAGCACCCAATCCAATAACAAAGCAAACACATCGACAAAATCATAAAAACTAATAAAACTTCATAAACATGGCTAACACCTAAGGGTGTTAGCCCATAATCTCAGCAAAAGATAAAGTATACATAAAAATTAAACATAAGAAATCCATAGACAAATTTATTATGCTAACCGAATGATACACAAAGATAAGTATGGAGATGTTCTTCGTCGATCTTCAATGGTGGATGGAGAAGGTGTTGGGGACGATTTGGGGTTGTTCCCCACTGATAATGGTCCTCCAAAGTCGTGCAAGGGCTTTGGTATTTATAGGATTAAGCAAGAGTAGCCTCCAAGTAATTTCCAAAAACATAGTCTGCTGTTCGACCCCGATACGGCGCATCTAAAAGCCCTATGCGCCGCATCTCCTTCAAAATCAGATAGATTTTCTTTTTCTCTTCGCATGGCCGCTTGAATCAACTAAAACGGAGTCCGGATGAAGATTTTATGACCAAAACAGTGAAGCATCTTCTAAAGTTGTTACGTAAACATTATTTCTTCATTTGGCTTCGATTCTTCACTTGATTTATCGGTTAAGGCTCATATACGACGTATCTCAAGGATAGGATGGGCCGCATTCGATGTAATCCCGTCTTGGTCTTCAAATATCTAGGGCTTCTATACGGCGTATTCATAGAATCCGATACGCCGTATTCTTCAAATCGACCAAGTTTCATATACGGCGTATTCCCAAAGATGGATACGCCGTATGCATCAAAGTCAGGCAAGGTCTTGAACTCTTCTAAGTATATGGATACGGCGTATCTAATTAGCGTTGATACGCCGTATTGAGTGTCTGATCAGTAGGCATTCTTCAATATCTTCGTTTTTGCTCCAAAACACATCTTTTTCCATAACTTTCTCCAATTGCTCCGATATTACTGAGATTTACAAAAGTAAATGATTAAGTACCAAATCTCACACATAATAGTATAAAATGAGCAATATAAACGGGATAATGATGCTAATAATATGTACTTATTTGATGTCATCAAATATCCCCCCACTTGAACTTTACTTGTCCTCATGTAAACCTTAGATTTAAACTTATGAAAATGTATCCTAAATAGGATGTATTTTTACAATTAAGTATTTATTCGTTTTATCATAATTGCACAACCAAACACTTAACGAATTAGAAACAAAATAAAATATTTCGATAAAAGCAAATCTAATCGTTTAACTGTCCAGTCGTGACGAATATTCTATCATAAGCTTGGCAAGGATACACATCTCCCCCACTAAAGCTAAGGAGTAACAAGTCTAAAGCGGTAAAAAGGGTTTTTTTGGTTAAGGGTTGATCATCCTTTTTAATCTCTATCGATCTCATATTCCAAAAAAGGCGACAAAATTACAAATACATGATCGAATCCACGACCACGATACTCGCAATTGCTCAATTCCTTAACTCGAATAGGCTAAAGATAGGACCAAGTAATCTTTACCAATAATATTATATCAAAAAGGGCGACAAAATCATAAATACATAGCCGAATCCACGACTACGATACTTAAGATTGCTCAAATCCCTAATCTCAATAAATCAAAGGTTTGGATGAAGAATGATATAGGGTATGGATAATATTTGGGATATAAATTGGTGTAAAATGAAAAATAAACAAAACAAATAGATTAAAATCCTAAGTGTGGTTAATCACTTTCCCAACCATCCCATGAATAAGACTCATATCATTGACTAACTCACGCTTTGACACTTGAAACTCACGCTTTGGGTAGACACGAATTAGACTCAATTAAATCTTAATCATCATCACAAAATAAACCTTAGTTGGCGTTCCCATAACGGCCAACTCCCTTGCAATCCATAAATATAGTACAACAACAATAATGATAACTTTACATAACTTTACAATGTTGGTATAAACAAACTTCCAACTTCTTCTTTCTTTTTCTTTTCTCATTTTTTTGATTTTTTTTTTCAAACTACTAACATAAACATAGATGTGTAAAATTTCACCACATCACTATAACGATAACTCTGGATAATTTTTCCATACTTTTCATGACTTCAGAAATAACGGTAATAGTGAAAGTAGTAAACACACGAAAATCAAGACTCAAATTATACAATATCTACTTTCACTCCAATTGCATTGTGCAATTTCCCGACCTTAACCATAGATAATGAATTACGCACGCGAACACAGGTAATTGTAAGGAAACACACTTTGCCTAAAGTAACTAACCACGGACTTTAATCTACAGGGTAGGCTAAGGTGTAAGGGTGTAACGAAACATTTTAAACATTGGTGTAAGAAACGAAAGGAATGGCTCTGAGGGTTTTTCTAGGGGTATCTTACTCTAAAAATGAGAGTAAACAAAGGGTTTATACGGGGGTTAACTAACCAGTGTAGTTAGTTAATAACACATAACATTTATAGGCTTTTTGGGTGTAATCCTAGAAATTTACCAAGTTAGACAAGTCACTCCAATTATATCAATAATACTCATTATGGTGGTCTCGAATAGTATACAAGCCAAGTTCTAAAGTTTACAAGTCACCGGCACACTCATAGATTTGTGAATTTTGATAAGTTCACAATTTTTGAAAATAAGGTTATGTGTGCAGCTATGCAACTTAGATTAAACAAAAACATGCTAAAAAAATTAAATTTTGATAATTAAGCATAGATTAAAGCATATTTTTGAAAATTTAGGACAAGTAACGTTCTAATTCTCCATCCCCCCACTTAAGTTAAACAACGTCCTCGTTGTTTGTATTTAAAATTAAAAACAAGAGATAGAAAGAATTAGAACGGAGAACTCCCCTGAGATTTGCTCGGTATGATCCATCATGTAAGAATGCGAGCATATAAAATGTGGGAGTTCATCAACATCTTCATTCATCCAGACCTGTAAATATATAGAGACCACATAAAAAATAGACTCGAGAACATCTCATTAATCATTGGTTAGGAAAATAAAACTACGGGAAATTACAGGCCAGAGTGTCGATGCGCCGTATCCATGGAATATTGGATACGCCGCATCAACTTCCTGTAACTAATACGCCGCATCCACTAAAAGTGCATGCGCCGTATTGACCAACTGACAGAAATACGAAAATAAAAATAAACTAAAAACAAAATAAAAGACAAGCATGGGTTGCCTCCCAAGAAGCGCTTGTTTTTGTTAGAGTCACGAGCCTGACTCCACCCTTATTTACTAGGCAATAGGGTGTTTTCCCCCCCACTTGCGGTCAAGTGTGGGTAATAGTAGCGATAAGCACCATAACGGTGTAAATTTGCTACTAGAGATGGATAGAATATGTAAAGATAATACCTTGGCAATATTTGTACTTCGTTCATTACCTTACCCGGTTTGGTTGTTAAATTGGATGACATGAACATTACATGTGAGAGAGTAGTATGTTGAGGATCAATGAATCTCCCTTCTTCTTCGTTTGTTCTATTGGTAGTAAGGCGTCCCTTGACTTCCATAAAAGATGAGAAAGGGTCTTTGGCGAGTAAAAGTTCGGGTTCCTCTATATCCTTCATAGGATTGAAATCATCCTCTTCAATCATGGTCGTGTCCATCAGCTCATCCTTGAATTCTTTCTCGAGCTCCACCAAAAATGGGTTGATAACAGGTGCTTTATATTCATCATTAGTTGGTGTAGTAAATTCCACCTCATCATTCTTTCGTTTTGCAACCTGTTTAGGAAAACTAGCAAGATTATTAGTAACGGGATTAATAATATTAAATAAATTAGTACCACTTTTTGTTGTAAGTGACTCCAATTCATCTTGTGAGCCTCCATCTTCAACTAGTAGTCTTGTAATTTCATCCTTTTCCCGAATAGCCGCCTCAAATAAGTCATCCCACATTTCTTCAAAATCCTTTGTGGGGTCATAATCTGGCTCATTTGTTCCACGCATGAATATTTCATTTTGTTGTGGCAATTGCGGTATGGCATCGTACACAATACAATCAAAACTTTCAATATGAGAATACTCATTATCTTCATCCGATGGAATATCATCATGGTGTTTTTGATATGATGAGAATATATTTTCCAACTCGGGTGAAAAATCACAAGTAATAGCACCAAACACCATTGTAACACCCCAACCCGATAAGGTTAAAAGGCGTCACGTTATGGAGTCAAATCAGAGCAAAGCATACATACGACTTACATAATACAAATGGTTTACAATGTTACAAAGGAAAATATACCAAATCTACGTAGTCATACATAAATGAATACTAAAACTAAGGTATCGTCTTCATAAGCTAATCTCTCATCCCAAAGCAAACCCAAGCTCCTGGCTTCCTACTAAAACCTGCCGCAGGAAAAGAAATGCGGCTGAGCTTAAAAAGCCCAGTGAACAGATATATAATAAACGGAAACAAAATCAAATGGAAATGAACAGACATATCATAATGAATGAGATATAGGAAAGGAAATAAAGAGTAAGGTTTAGGACAGTAATCCACCACGAGCCCATATCATAACATATCATAATCATGTAGAGGGGATGCCTCTCAATAATCAGATAATATGAGGGGTGTCCTCATTCTTCAATCCAAATAATATGAGGGGTGTCCTCATTCTTCAAATGGAGTGATCAGCTCCCAGGGGTGTGAAAGGAGTGGATTGCACCCAGCCCCAGTCACCATATCATAACATATCATATCATATCGTACACAAAACATATCTAGGATGCATCCATACGCCCCCCAAACAAATCATATTGGCCATAAACAAATCATATTGAGCTCATATCATATCATAATGGGGACGGTGTGGCTAATCACTCGAACCACACATGAGTCATGCCATTGGTGCATCAATGACACGGCCATGTTACCTTCATGGCTAGGAAACATATTTTGGCTCGTAGTATCAAACTGGGGTCAAGGTCAAAGGTCAAAGGTTCATATCATAGCAAAGGTTCATATGTCATAATCATAGTCCAAATCTCAAGGTTCATATCAAAGGTTCATATGTCAAAGTTCAAATGCCAAAGGTTCATATAAGAGGTTCGGAAATCAAAGGTTCATATCAAAGTGTAGGGAACATAGCAATGGCATAGGGGAAACCCTAATACGAATCAAAATAGAGACCGAAGGCTCCTTATCAAAAGAGCAGAATATCTGTACCTTAAGAGCAACTCGACGCACACTCGAAAACATAAATCACTTCTTCTTCGGATGATCTTCCTGAATTTAAGAATCGTTAATTATTTGGTGACATGACTGACGACAACTTATCGTATTCTAATTATCATTTACGTAAACTATTCTTTAAACTTTATGTAAGATTTACATCGTTGTCATAAGTAATAAACACTATGTCATATTTGTAGCCTTTTATTATGCTTCTTTATTCCATTTTAAATTTCCAAAAACCAAGTAATCTGATCAAATGTTAGAGCATGTGTATGGCAAGGTTCTTAGTAACTACTCATTTATATATACATATATATTCGTATATAAGTATAGACCCATTACGTTTATTGAGATATTCATGCAAGTCTTGTGTTCTACATCAATCACACACGCATGGACAGTTTATTTGCTTTTGGAAAAACATGCTGCTAAGATGTGATAATCTCTTGTTACTGTCCATTCAATTATGTAACTTTACATTTATTGTTGCTGCTCTTATGTTGATAATAGGCTGCCACCGACGCTGAGTGGTGTTCAACATCGTAAATTATTGTATACACGCACCATATTAATACGTTTTAAAGCCACATCTTCATGCAAAGTTCTATTATCCATTTCGTATAGTCATTTTTCTTTTTACAGAACAATATATCTGTTTTACACCTCTAAAACGTTTACACATGAGTTTACATGTTATATCAGTTCTTGTTACTTACATTCTTCAATATGTATTCCAAAATAACAACAAGGATTTGGTTATTATATAAGAATGGTTCTCAAATAGTTACCTCCTAACCAAACGAGTATAAGCTGCTTTCAAAGTCGAACCCGAAACACGGACATGAACACGAAGGTACGTCGAGACATCCGATCAAACCTCAAGGCTGATCGACACGAATGACAACTGAACTCGAAACCAAAAGCACACACACTCAACATGCTATGAAACTACAACCCCATCACGATGCAACCTTCCGCTAACGAAACCAAAACCCACGTACACGCCTCTCCCTTCGAATGGAATTAAACCCCACGATTAAATACCCTTCGAACAACAACTAATCACGATCAAGACCACCCTTGCACGCCTCGAATCGAACGGAAAAAAAAAAGAATCAAGAAAAAGGTAGCAGCCGAATGGAACTTTTCTTTAGGGTTTTTAGATTGTTTTGATGTAGTTTTCTATTAAATATTTCTTGGGAGAAAAATGAGGTTCGGTTATAAATTAGATAGGGAAACCGTGTACATTGATTTGGTTCCCTAGGGAAATTACCGATCATTGTGGGATTTAAATTGATCCCTTCCAAGTTTGAAAACAATCATAAATGTAGACTGATATTTAGTTGTGATTCACTTGTATACTTTCACAGGTTTCGGCCCATGCATAATATTCTAGGCGTGTACATTTTAACCATGTGACATAGTTTTAATTAATGTGTATCATAAGTATAATTTTATCATATTAGTCTCTTATGTCGCGAAAGGTTCGAGGATTATCGTATAAATACTTTAGGTGATACTCATCGAAAGTTTTAAATTATAAGGGTATTTTGGGTATTTAACTTGCTCAAAATTCTTGGGTTTTACAACTCTTCCCCTCTAACAAGAAAATTTTCGTCCTCGAAAATTGAAGTGAAGCGAAACGGAACACAACGGACAGTGAATAGGAATGTGAAAGACTTGTTTCTCATGACTCTATCTTGTTGATCAAAATAGCTTCGGCTTTCTCAGAAAGACATACCATACTGAATCCCGATCAAAGAATCATATACCAAACATGACAAATGATTATCGCGTTCTCTCGGAAGAGATACAAAGAATACATAGGATTTTGACGGATATGCCGTCCATAGAATTTGATTAAGCAAATCACATGAGATCGTACAGAACATAGATTGTTGGTAACATCAAATGGCAGAAAACTTCACAGCAGATCTTATGATTCTTGTCAGAAGTATATGGATCAACAATTGCGTGACAAGAATCGAACGTATCAGATCGTATAACGGCGAACAGATTAAGCGTATATGGGGGAATGAACCTAAATCTTACAGATGCAACAATTCTCACATCTCCTATCAACATTATAAGGTTTCTAAAGTACTCCTCGAAATATCCTATGAACACAATAAGGGTACGTCATATGACGTTAAGTATTATCACGTTAGCTACTCGTCATAATACCAGCATCATATGAGTATACCATCATGATGGTCATACTTTATCTCAAGTCGCGAACAGAACTACTTATCTTAACCACCTATCAGTCTTTCTACCTCCTAAGGTTGGTCCAAAACAAACATCACTACGGATTCTAAATCGGAGGAATTTGAACGTACAAATAGCGTAACGGAATGTGTACACCTCAAAATGAACTCGTCGTCGAACCGTTAGGTCTTCCACAATTCATCATCCTTCTCATAACGAAACCATCATCCAAACAAATGCATACGAACACAGAACGGAATTTCTAATAGGGTAAGGCTCATTCAAAAGATCCTATCGAAAGGTAACGGAAACTTAAGTGGTCTAAGAGGAAATGAATTATGTCTTCAATATCTTCATCCTTTACAACAATCAAATCTTCCAAATCCAAACGTTTACTACAAAATTTCATCCATTCAATTTCATGATCTCGAATCTTTTCAAATTCCAAGTAGTCGCTCTCTTGTCTAATCATACGATCATAGGGTAAAAAGGAAATCATAAACTTGAGTCTGGTTCCTCAAGTCTTCGACACTTCTTCTGGACACTTCGGTGTGGTAGCGTGAATCTCTGACGTGATCACCGTGCATTCCTCCATTTGCGAGTCCGCTTCAGCTCTCAATTCATCTTAGTACAACTAAAATGACTAGAGAAACAAGGTTGCGTGTCTTCTACAGGTCTTCTAGCATGATTCAAAATTCACCAACTCAAACTGCTGTGGACTTCCTGGTTTATGTGCTGAAAGCTCATCTTTTACGGTCTGGTCGTCTTGATGCCCAACTGAAATCTCCACGTGTTGCTTGAGGTATAATCGAGTCTCATCTCAGTTTGTCTTCTCCTCAAATATAGTACATACTTCAAGAAGTTGCTAACCAACAGAAAAGGGCTCGAGGGTCTTGTAACCTTAGGAGAAGAATGTTCTGTGGTGACTCAACGAGGGCTGCCAAAGAAGGTGGACGATCCGGGTAGTTTCACCCTACCCTGCTCAATAGGATCTCTTTCAGTCAAGAATGCTTTAGCCGACTTAGGAGCAAGTATCAATCTTATGCCACATTCCATGTTCCTTAAATTAGGGTATTCTGGGTTGAAACCAACCCGTATGAACATCCAACTAGCCGATAGATCAGTCAAATACCCCTTAGGAATATGTGAGAATGTGCTGGTTAAGGTAGGGAAGTTCAAATTTCCAGTTGACTTCGTCATCTTAGAGATGGAAGAAGATGACTTAGTGCCCATTATTCTAGGGAGGCCATTCCTTGCAACTGCTCGTGCTGTTATTGATGTTCATGACGGCAAACTAACCTTACGAGTGGGGGCCGATAGCTTAACCTTCGACATCAAGGACACAATGAATCTTTCTCTCGAAACAGATAATCAGCTGTATTTCATCGAAGAAATCGATGAACTATCCGACGAGATTGACAATTGTATAGATGAACAGATGAAAGCTGGTTGGTTGCGAGATGAAGCTTTCTTACCCATCTTTGAGGAGGAAAAGACTATGGATGTAAACGCAGTCTCTTTTTATCCCAGACAAGAAATCGAACAGCTTGAGCTTCGTAAACCTGAGAACAAACTTAAACCCTCCATCATCGAGCCACCTGCGGTAGAACTCAAGGAACTCCCAACCAACCTTGAATATGCTTTCCTCCAAGGGGAAGATCAACTTCCGGTAATCATAAGCTCTTCCTTGAAAAGTGAACAAAAAGATAAACTCTTAGGAGTTTTAAAAAAATATAAAGGAGTTATAGCATGGAGTGTAGCCGACATCAAGGGGATTGACTCTACTTTCTGCACGCATAAAATCCTCATGGAGGAGGATTATAAACCCACCGTGCAGCCTCAAAGACGAGTAAACCCCAACATTAAGGAAGTCGTGAAAAATGAAGTCATTAAGCTCCTAGATGCAGGGCTAATTTACCCAATTTCCGACAGTCCATGGGTAAGTCCTGTACAGGTTGTACCAAAAAAGGGAGGAATGACAGTAGTAAAGAACGATAAGGATGAGTTAGTACCTCAACGAACAGTAACTGGATGGCGTGTGTGCATCGATTATAGGAAGTTGAATGATGCAACCCGAAAAGATCATTTCCCTCTCCCATTTATCGACCAAATGTTGGAAAGGTTAGCAGGGCATGAGTACTACTGCTTCCTAGATGGGTTCTCAGGGTATTTCCAAATCCCTATCGCTCTTGAGGACCAAGAAAAGACTACGTTTACATGCCCTTATGGCACCTTCGCCTACAAGCGAATGCCCTTTGGACTATGTAACGCCCCCGCCACTTTCCAGCGCTGCATGATGGCAATCTTCCATGAGTTAATGGAAGACAGCATGGAGGTCTTCATGGATGATTTTTCGGTCTTTGGAAACTCTTTTGATCGCTGTCTTGCTAACCTTGAGAAAATGCTCAAACGTTGTGAGGAGACTAACTTGGTACTAAACTGGGAAAGTGCCACTTTATGGTAAAAGAAGGGATTGTGCTAGGGCACAAAATTTCAGGAAGTGAAATTGAAGTAGACCGGACAAAAATTGAAGCTATATCCAAACTTCCCTATCCAACAACTGTCAAGGCAATCCGTAGCTTTTTGGGTCATGCTGGCTTCTATAGGAGATTCATTAAAGATTTCTCAAAGGTAGCTAAACCAATGACTCAGTTGCTCATGAAGGATGCCCCGTTCGACTTCTCTCAAGAGTGCAAGGACGCATTCGACCGATTGAAGCAGGAACTTACCCAAGCTCCAATTATGGTTACCCCTAACTGGGAGTTACCCTTTGAAATCATGTGCGATGCTAGTGATTATGCTGTTGGAGCAGTATTAGGCCAAAGGCTTAACAAATACTTTCAGCCAATATACTACGCTAGCAAAACCATGAATCCTGCTCAAGAAAACTACACTACCACTGAAAAAGAATTACTAGCCGTGGTATTCGCTTTTGATAAATTTCACCAGTATCTTGTCCTTTCTAAAACGGTTGTTTTTACGGATCATTCAGCTATTCGATATCTTTTCGCTAAACAGGATGCTAAACCACGGTTACTTCGTTGGATCCTACTATTGCAAGAGTTCGATGTTGAAATTCGTGATAAGAAAGGAGCAGAGAATCTTGCGGCTGATCATCTCTCTCATCTCGAAAACCCCAGCCTCGCTGAATCTGACAAGAGTGAGATTCGGGAAACATTTCCTGAAGAGCAGCTCATGTCAATAAATGATTCTGAACCTTGGTATGCGGATTATGCTAACTACCTGGCAAGTAGAGTCATTCCTGAGCATATGAGCAGGCATGAAAAAAGGAGGTTCTTTAATCAATTAAAGTACTACTTTTGGGATGAACCCTTCTTATTCCGAAGATGTCCGGATCAGGTAATCAGGCGTTGTGTTTCGGAAAGAGAGGCTGTCAGAATTATGAAAGAGTGTCATGCCGGTCCATCGGGAGGACATCACGGAATGAACACTACTGCACGAAAGGTCTTCGACGCAGGATTCTATTGGCCTACAATATTTCGTGATGTGAAGGGAATGATACAGACTTGTGACGCATGTCAAAGAGCTGGGAATATCTCTAGGAGGGATGAAGCCCCACAGAACTATATACAAGTTTGCGAGGTTTTCGATGTTTGGGGAATTGATTTCATGGGACCCTTCCCATCTTCAGGAGGGAATGAATACATCTTAGTGGCAATTGACTATGTTTCAAAATGGGTGGAAGCGCAAGCCCTTAGGATTAACGACGCTAGGGTAGTCATTCATTTCTTAAAAAAATTGTTCGCTAGGTTCGGAATTCCGAAGGCTCTTATTAGCGACAGGGGAACCCATTTTTGTAATTCACAAATGGAGAAAGTTATGAAAAGATATGGAGTCTCTCACCGATTCTCCACCGCTTACCATCCTCAAACCAATGGTCAAGTCGAAAACACTAATAGAGCCATAAAGAGAATACTAGAGAAAATGGTTAATCAAAACAGAAAAGATTGGTCTTTTAAGCTCGATGAAGCTTTGTGGGCATTTCGAACCGCTTATAAGACACCAATCGGGAAAACCCCGTTCCGTATGGTATATGGCAAGGCATGCCACCTTCCAGTAGAACTGGAACACAAGGCATATTGGGCACTTAATGCTTGTAATTTGGAATATACGATTGCGGGAACAAATAGATTCTTACAGCTCCAAGAGCTCGATGAATTGAGATTAGAGGCTTATGAATCTTCCATTACATACAAAGAAAGGGCAAAAAGATGGCATGACCAACGGATTAAGAGACCAAAAGAGTTTTCAGAAGGAGACAAGGTCTTATTATATAATTCTCGCTTAAGACTATTTCCTGGAAAACTTAAATCTAGATGGTATGGACCTTTTACCGTAAGGAGCTCCTCTAAAACCGGAGCCGTTGTGTTGATTGACGACGAAGATAGAGAATTCACTGTGAATATACAACGAGTCAAGCATTATCAAGAGAATGGTAATGAAATGATCAACGAGGAAGACATAACTTTTGATGAAGAAGTCACGTAATGTACGTGACTTTGAGTCTAGCTACAAGACTCGTTAATAAAGAAAAGCGCTTCTTGGGAGGCAACCCAAGCTTTATTTGCTTTGTGTGTTTATTTATTTGTTTGTTTGCTTTTATTTGTTTCCGTATGTATGTTTAAGTTTTATTATTATTGATTCATGTTCAAAAGTAATTTGTGAAAATGCTTTATTTTGTTTTTAACTTCGTCTTAACTACATATAAAGGTATTTTGCAAAAGTTAAGTGTAAGGGAAATCTAAATCGGTTTATTAGAACACAAATGAACATGAATCGTAATAATAATAAATTAACATACATATTAATATTTGTTTGAGTCAAATGCTTGTATCGAGTCATAATGATGTTTTGCAGGATTTCCAGGAAGTAAGGTATAGGTTTTTCCAAAATTTTTCCGGAAACGTAACATGAGAATTCTGTCAGATCATTTCTGACGGCGTCAGGCGTTACAACCTGACGGCGTCAGGTTTAATTTTCTGAAAATTTTTGAAAGTTTTGTTTTCATAAAAAGTTTTTATTAAATCTATAACTTATAATCTCCAGGAATCTGCAAAGTTATCATCCCACAAGCATTATATCCTTATATATAGAGTTTATCCCGCCGATGTTATGCAGGTTTTCGTGTCTATTTTCTCAGGTTTAACAGGTTATTTTGGACAAGGAAATGTTTTTTATCAAGCTTTTGGCGATGCATTAGTCATGGAGCTTCAACATTCTCTTGGAAGAAGATTTAACCGTGTTATTTCATTATCCACCGAGCGAATCAGGGGAGTATTTGATTTCATTCTTTTACTTTATGCTTTTACATCTTGTTATTTGAACATTGGGGACAATGTTCATCTTAAGTGTAAGGGAGGGTAAAAGTACGATTTTAGAGAATACAATTGCGCTTGATTTTTGTTTGTTTGATGGTAGATGCGTAATAAAACTGAGAGAAATACTTGTTAAGGCAATTTTAGTGCCAAATTTAAAATTTTTTACAACATATAGGAGTGAAACTTTGGTCTTAATGAGCGTCTCACGGATAGGAGTTATATAACTAGCATAAAAACCGTACCACTAAAAATTTTTTTCCACCCCCAAATATGTGAGGTTCGCCCTTAGAATTGGTAGGAAAAGCATTTATGCTATGATGTGTGTACCGGTAGCACTTAGATTCTAGAACTTGCGTTAGGACCATTCCGAGGCCACAAGTGAGACTACATTCGTGTAGTTAGATTTACTACATGATAAGAGACATTAGGATTAACCCATTGTTTTACACCTGTGTTTTTGTTATAATTACGTTGGCTACATTGGTCAAGTAATTCTCCCACACCCTTTGCGTTGTACTCATTTTTAGTACACGATACCCCTAGTACACCCCTCAGAGCCTATCTTTTCGTTTCGACCTTTAAGCATTTTACTTAAAGGAAGAATTTGCTTACACCCCACTTAAATGTACACCCAAATCGCCTTAGCCCACCTTGTATGCACTCATCTTTAGTGCATTATTGTGACAACATTTGTTTAAACCCAAGTTAATTATCTAATTGATTACATGGTTGCTAAGTCGAGTCATATCCTTGTATATATTGTTTTGGGACGATTGGGACTCGTGGGTAAAGTACTAGTGTAATGGAGTAATGGGGAAGAACGTCATTTATTACCCCCATATGTGCTAAATATTTTAAAAAGTACTCCAAGTGTTTCAATTATCTTAATTCGAGTCATTAGAATAGTTATTTGTAAAGTTATGTAAAAGTTCAAGTGTAAGGGGAATGCAACGCCCCTATGATGTATTATTTTGGATGGTAGGGCAAAAGTGTATGCAAAAAAAAAAAAAAAAAAAAAAAAAAAAAAAAAAAAAAAAAAAAAGGAAAAATCAAGAAAAATACAAAAAAATGAGAAAAAGAAAAATAGAAAAAACATACGGACTACCATCCCGTTTCATTTTATGTTTATTTTATGTTTTTGTTATTTTGTTTTTAGCTTAAGATTGAGTCGAGTCTTGGCTTAGCAACATTGTATAGTACATGTAATTGATCAAGATCTTTAACTCGCCACCAGTAAAATATCCCTTATCCAACAAAACCGTGTTTTCCTTTTCCCTACACCTAACGTTATAACCCATTTAAAAGCCCTCTTTGATAGTTTATCTTAGGTGCTTACGCCTAGTGGAGGAGGTTTTCGATCCTTTCCCAAGCCTATGGTAATCTATTTGCTATGACAGGTAGTGAGAGATATTATCCGTTTTCATTTATGAGATTTATTTTGATGACACTTGAGAGATGTGAGTATCTAAACACTACTTGTGAGGTGCTAGTTTGTAATCTCCGTGCTTATTTTGATTAAAGTGAAACGATTATTTGTTGTAATTCCTTTTATATTAGCGTTAAATGACCCCTAACTTGTATTTTGATTAGAATAAAAGCACATTTGCTTGAGGACAAGCAAATCTCAAGTGTAAGGGTATTTGATGAAGCGAAAAGTGTACCACTTTTAAGGGGTCATTTAAGCCCTAAATCGTATTTATTTGATCAAATATTGCCCTAAATCGTTCCTTTTGTCATTTTAGGTACTTTTGAGAATAAATCTGGAAAAGGAGGCATTTTGGACGTTTTTGGAGCATAAAAGTGAAGAAAACGACAAAGTCTCAAAATCATGCTGGAAATTACCTTTGACGACGTCAGGATTATGCCTGGACGGCGTCATGGCTTGGCAAAAGTGGTGGATGTGAAATTTACTCATGATAAGCCAGTGAAAATTGCATGGGAATTCTGACGGCGTCACCCTTTAATTTGATCAAGGTCGTCACGTTATAATTTAAAGAGGGACGGCGTCACGTTCATAGTCTGAGGGCGTCAAGCCTTGATAGGCCAGAACGGATTTTGGAGAGCTAAAGAGGGACGGCGTCAAGAAGGTCATCCGGGAACCCTAAAAGCGGCGAGGTGACGGCGTCACACTCCATAACGTGACGCCGTCAGATCTAAAAATCTATATATAGTTTTGCAATTCTTTGTCATTAGTGTGGAACTTATTGGGGAACTTTGTGTGTGAAAACCCTAGGACGAATTTGGCAGCTCTTTCAAGGCTTTTTGCCTTGAGATCTTCCATGTTACATTGAAGATAAGTTATCAATTAATCATTCAATATGTCTATGTGTTGTTTGATTCTATCTTGTTCTTGTCTTTTGTTTAACATGCTAGGCTAGATTTATCTTGTGTTTGCTTAGATCTAATGAAACCTAGCTATTGATTATTGGTTATTAGTGTGTTATTAGTTGTATTGGATGATTGTTTATCTATGTTAGGCTTAAGAAAACTGGCTAACTTCCTAATCGGTAACTTGCTTGAACGTCTTAAGAAACATGAACCAATGCGTACTAAAGGTTTTTATGGTTGTATTTAATGCACAAGCGAATTCTAGTGATCCCATGTTAGGAGCTTCCTAGCCGGCTCGACATAGGAGTGAAGTAGGAGCTTGTAGAGTTGGGGAAGTACGTACGCCACCCCACAAATGGTATTAAGGAATACACCCGTCATCCACGCAACTAATACACACTAATCAACCGGTAAAAGATAGTTAGGGAGTAAGGAAATCTAAGTAAACACATTTCCCTCCACATAAGTTTTCACCAACCTTTTCATTTTCAGTTATTTTATTTTATTTGCATTCGTAGTAATTTGGGTTAGTTGATTAGCAACTAATTCCGCCCACTCTTTCAAACCCGAGATTTTACTTGCTTTCATAAAACTATAAAAACATAAAAAGAATCTTCTCTCACCCTTAGACCTATTAGAGTAATTTTTTAAACCTAACGAACACTATTCCCTGTGGAGAACGATCAATCCCCCGTACTTACCACTACACTATACTACATCGGTCAGGTACACTGCCTGGTGGGGTTGTAAGCCTCTTGAGATCCCTCGAGAGGTAAAACCTGTTGTAAGGTTGCAAAACCACGCATCAGTGATTCACTTGTATACTTTCACAGATTTCGGCCCATGCATAATATTCTAGGCGTATACATTTTAACCATGTGACATAGTTTTAATTAATGTGTATCATAAGTATAATTTTATCATATTAGTCTCTTATGTCGCGAAAGGTTCGAGGATTATCGTATAAATACTTTAGGTGATACTCATCGAAAGTTTTAAATTATAAGGGTTTTTTGGGTATTTAACTTGCTCAAAATTCTTGGGTTTTACAAATCACAAGTAATAGCACCATACACCATTGTTCCACATTCATCTTCATTTTCATCATAAGCACTTTCGGATGAATAAGCTTCTTTGTAAACAATTGCCGGATTTTCATTCAAATCAAACACTTGTGACTCTTCTTCATCTTGGGCAACTTCCGGAGAAATAACATCATCAATAACTATTGTCGGAAACCTAATTGCACCAAAATCGTATGATTCTTCTTCATAATCATCATTGGATAAAGTCCAAGTGTGTCGAAATGGCAATTTGTTTCTTTCTTTCCCAGATTTTTCCTGCTTTGATAATAAGTACTCTTCCATCGTGGGTTCTTTATCATTGATGACTTGTGCACCATATCTTGCTCTTTCCCAATCGTAAACCTTTTTATTGCACAAGGATCTTTCTTTGTTAAGCCTAAGATATTCTTCCATAGTTATGTCCGGATTGTCCATCATCATTATTACCTGAAAGATAAACAACCAAGAACAGCAGTAACCTAAACAAAAATAAAAACTAAATTAATAAAAATTTAATAAACACAAAAAATAAAAAAAATAAAAAAAAATATTTTTGGTGTCACAGAAAATCGATGCGCCGTATCCAACAGACAATGGATACGCTGTATCGACACAAGATAATACGCCGTATCCAACAGACAATGGATACGCCGTATTAGCTTTCTGTAATAGATTTTTCAAATTATATAATACTAAAAAAAAATACACAAACTAAAAAAATTGTCGCAGAACGTCAATGCGCCGTATTCACAGACAAGAATACGCCGTATTGAAATCAGACAGATGCGCCGTATTCACAGACAAGAATACGCCATATTGCCTTTCTGAGACAGAAACACAGAATGACAAAAACACACAGAAACTAACGAAAACAAATAAAAACTAAAATACCAATAAATCAAATTAAACAATCACTCCCCGGCAACGGCGCCAAAAACTTGATGTGTTTTTTTTAGGTCTATAATAAACTACCAAGTTTTAAATTTATTTATTGCCGAACTAACCTATAGACTCTAAACACTCACGAGAAGTGTACCCGATCAATGTAGATAGTTTTTAGGTAAGCAAGGGTCGTTCACTAGGAGCGAAGCTAAAGTGATCTAAAGGTATTCTAATTACTAAACTAACTAACCTAGAAAGCAAGTAAATATTTTTGGGGTTTTAGCCTGAGAGGCTATCACGATTTTGTGTGTTTAATTAAACTAAATACGAGAAAATAAATATTAAACTAATTAAAAGCAAATTAAAGATAGATGAAGATAGATAGGAAGAACGGGTTAGCCAAGTCTAATCCATTTTATAGTTATACATGCTTATGTCTACTTGTTTTAATTCATTCAATTGTTTTGTCGCCAATCCGATTATTAATCCTGTCACGATTAAATAACCTACCATCGTGGTGGGAAAGAGGACATGATGATAGTGACTCGTCTAGCATCAATACTAACTTATTGCTTTAAACCATCTAACCTAGTTCGGTATTACACGCTACTAGTCCTATTAGGTTGTAGACACGTTCCGTTTATGCCAAACAATGATTCCTAATAGAGATTCGGGTTAACACGCATATAACTCAACCTAAGCAACCACAATTACAGGTAGTTAAGTCACATCAATTAAAGTTATAAGGATCATAACCTAGTTACATAGACTTCTACTAGTTATAAGCAATAAACGAGTTTTTATCGACAAGCACCCAATCCAATAACAAAGCAAACACATCGACAAAATCATAAAAACTAATAAAACTTCATAAACATGGCTAACACCTAAGGGTGTTAGCCCATAATCTCAGCAAAAGATAAAGTATACATAAAAATTAAACATAAGAAATCCATAGACAAATTTATTATGCTAACCGAATGATACACAAAGATAAGTATGGAGATGTTCTTCGTCGATCTTCAATGGTGGATGGAGAAGGTGTTGGGACGATTTGGGGCTGTTCCCCACTGATAATGGTCCTCCAAAGTCGTGCAAGGGCTTTGGTATTTATAGGATTAAGCAAGAGTAGCCTCCAAGTAATTTCCAAAAACATAGTCTGCTGTTCGACCCCGATATGGCGCATCTAAAAGCCCTATGCGCCGTATCTCCTTCAGAATCAGATAGATTTTCTTTTTCTCTTCGCATGGCCGCTTGAATCAACTAAAACGGAGTCCGGATGAAGATTTTATGACCAAAACAGTGAAGCATCTTCTAAAGTTGTTACGTAAACATTATTTCTTCATTTGGCTTCGATTCTTCACTTGATTTATCGGTTAAGGCTCATATACGACGTATCTCAAGGATAGGATGCGCCGCATTCGATGTAATCCCGTCTTGGTCTTCAAATATCTAGGGCTTCTATACGGCGTATTCATAGAATCCGATACGCCGTATTCTTCAAATCGACCAAGTTTCATATACGACGTATTCCCAAAGATGGATACGCCGTATGCATCAAAGTCAGGCAAGGTCTTGAACTCTTCTAAGTATATGGATACGGCGTATCTAATTAGCGTTGATACGCCGTATTGAGTGTCTGATCGGTAGGCATTCTTCAATATCTTCGTTTTTGCTCCAAAACACATCTTTTTCCATAACTTTCTCCAATTGCTCCGATATTACTGAGATTTACAAAAGTAAATGATTAAGTACCAAATCTCACACATAATAGTATAAAATGAGCAATATAAACGGGATAATGATGCTAATAATATGTACTTATTTGATGTCATCAGGCACACTCATAGATTTGTGAATTTTGATAAGTTCACAATTTTTGAAAATAATGTTATGTGTGCAACTATGTAATTTAGACTTTAAACAAGAACATGCTAAAAAATTTTAATTTTGATATATTAAGCACATTTTGAGCATATTATGAAAAAGTTTAGGACAAGTAAGTGTTCTAATTCTCCTATCCCCCCACTTAAGTTAAACAACGTCCTCGTTGTTTGTGTCAAAGGTTAAAAACTGGAAAATAAAAGAATTAGAACAGAAAAACTCCCCTGAGATTTGCTCGGTATGATCCTCCATTATTCGTGTAAGAGCAAAAATCAACTTTCTTGTGGATGAGAACGTTTAAGCTTCATAGATGATGTATCCACAGAAATTGCAGGAATCTATAATACCATTCAGACTTTAACACACCTGAGTTAAGAAGGTTCAAACTTGCATAATACATTAGTAGTTAGTAAAAATTAAATTTAAAAAAAAAAAAAAATTAAAATTATCAGGTCAGTCGATACGCCGTATCTTATGGAAGAAGATACGCCGTATCATGCCTGGAATAAGTACAAATAGAAGATGCGTCGCATCCTTAACCAGGGATGCGCCGCATTAAATAAACTGACAGAAAGTTTTAAAGTCAAAAATAAAAATGCAGAAAATTAAATAAGATATGACCAGTGCAGGCGATGCGTCGCATCTTATGATGGAGATGCGCCGTATCTTCTGCAGGCCTGACAGACTCAATACAAAATCAGAAAATAAAATAAAAGATAAGCATGGGTTGCCTCCCACGAAGCGCTTGTTTTTGTTCGAGTCACGAGCCTGACTCCACCCTTATTTACTGCGTAATAGGGTGTTGTCCCCCCACTTAGGATCAAGTGCGGGTGATAGTAACAATAAACACGAAAAGAGTGTAAATTTGCTAGTAAAGATGGAAGAAATAAATAAAAATCATACCTTGGCAATATATGTACATCTTTCCTATCCTTACCCGGTTTGGTTGATAAATTGGATGACTTGACCATTCCATCTGAAAGAGTAGTGTGTTGAGGAAAAATGAGTCTCCTTTCTTCTTGGTTAGTCTCTTTGGTAGTAAGGTGTCCCTTGACTTCCGCAGAAGATGAGAAAGGGTCTTTGGCAAGTAAAAGTTCGAGTTCCTCTATATACTTCATAGGGTCGGAATCATCATCTTCATCAATCATAGCAATGTTTAAGAGCTCATCACCAAACTCTTCCTCGAGCTCCACCAAAAACGGGTTGATCACAGGTGCTTCAATAGGTAGTGTAATGAATTTGACCTCATCATTCTTTTGTTTTGCAACCTGTTTAGGAAAACTAGCAAGATTATTAGTAACGGGATTAATAATATTAAATAAATTTGTACCACTTTGTGTTGTAAGTGACTCCAATTTATCTTGTGAATCTCCATCTTCAACTAGTGGTCTTGCAATTTCAGCATCGTCCCGAATTTCATCCTTAAATAAGTAATCCCAGATTTCTTCAAAATCCCTCGTTGGGTCAAAATCTGGCTTATCCGTTCCACACCTAAATACTTCCGTTTGTTGTGGTAATTGCGGTGTGCTATCGTACGCAATAGCATCAAACTTTTCAATATCAGAATACTCATTATCTTCATCCGAGGGAATATTATCATGGTGTTTTTGATATGATGAGAATATATCTTCCACCTCGGGTGGAAAATCACAAGTAATAGCACTATACACCATTGTCCCACATTCATCTTCATTTTCATCATAAGCAGTTTTGGATGAAGAAGCTTCTTTGAAAACAATTGCCGGATTTCATTCAAATCAAACACTTGTGACTCTTCTTCAACTTGTGCAATTTCCGGAGAAATAACATCTTCAATGACTATTGCCGGAATCCTAATTGCATCAAAATCATATGACTCTCCTTCATCATCATCGTTTGATAAAGTCCAAGTGTGTCGAAATGGCAATTTGTTTCTTTCTCTCCCTGACTTTTCCTGCTTCAATAACAAGTATTCTTCCATCGTGGGTTCTTTATCCTCGATGACTTGTGCACCATATCTTGCTCTTTCCCAATCGTAGATCCCATTATTGCTCAAAGCTCTTTCCTCTTCAAGTCTGATATATTCTTCCATTGTAATATCCGGATCGTCCATCTTCCTGAAATAAAACTTACTCGTGCAAAAGAAGAGTGAAACAATCAAAGTAAAATAAAAGTTGCTGATATCAGCTGATGATGCGCCGTATCCTATAAATGGGATACGCCGTATCTTAGTACGTTAAAATTTAATCAGACTTTTATTCAGAAAGCAGATACGCCGCTTATGATTTTAGAATGCGCCGTATCCAGTTTAATTTATCAAAAATCGATTATACTTATTAAAATTAAATGCGTCGTATTAACAAAAGCTAATGCGCCGTATTTTCGTTACGTTTCAAAATACAAGATTTTTTATTTAGAAGATGCGCCGTATCGATGAAAATCGATGCGTCGTATCTGTTTAATAATTCGAAAACTATTTTTAATTTAAATAGAAAATACGCCGTATCTATTAAAACAGATGCGTCGTATGGCGTTAGGATTTAGAAAATTTTCTTATTAAAAATAGAATACGCCGTATCTTGGGGAAAGATGCGTCGTATCAAATTTATTAAACGCGTTGTATTTTATAAAAATTAAACGCAATACGCCGTATCTATGAAAATAGATGCGCCGTATCGTTTGTATCAGCTCAGTACAACGATAGCAGAATGCAGAAAAATACCGAAAAGAAAAACAAAAAATAAAAACGAATAAAAAGAAACAAAAATTAAAGAAAATAAAAGCACTCAAAAACAGAAAATATGTAAATAATACAATGAATGCAATTTATCTAATATATAACAGAGTTAGTGGTTAGAATCTAAAAATTAAAAAGAAAAACCCAATTAAAATACTAATCAAATTAACAGATAATAACAATTCACTCCCCGGCAGCGGCGCCAAAAACTTGATGTGTGCGTGTTATGTGCTTTAATTCTTTTATATCCACGGATGTCGTTGTGGTTTAGCAGTATTAATGCCTACTCAAGTTTTAAATTTATATTTAGCCGACTTATCAATAAACACACACTTTAACGAGCAGTGTACCCGGTCAGTATGAATAAAATGGTAAGTAGAGTGTCAATCACTAAGAGTGGAACGTATTATCTAGTTATTCTAATCAGTATTTTAATATCTAAAGTTAGCTGTACAACCTAATCTAACGCAAGGGGGTTCAGCATGAGAGACTGGCACGGTTTGGTTATGATTAAATATAAACTAAACTAATTAGCACGAATCAACGATTAGCACACACGTACACAGATAGATACTTGAGACAATAAGAAGACCTGTCCTGATAATTAAGTAGCTTGTCACTTATTTTATTGCTACTTTTATATGAAGTGTATGTAATTAACCCTTTCTCGTTGGCTCTAATCTTATCGGCGAGTAAACCCTTAATGATTACTTATGTCTATCCCACTATCCTAGAATATTGAGCACTTGTGATGCCCACGTTTCGTATACGCTAGAATAGATAGGCGAGGAAGGGGCATGGCGACCCAAGCAATGCTCAGCTAGACACAGAGGTTATCAATGCACTAATAAAAGTCACCAAAGACATTGATGAACTCAAATAAGTACATTTTATTACTATCATTTATCCTATTAATTTGACTTGTTTTACTATATTATGTATGAGGATTGATACTTAATCGTTTACTTTTATAATTCTCAGGTAAAAACAAGCATTTGGTGAAACTTAGCGATTATGGACTAAAAACGGAGTAAAATGATCAAGATTGTAATTGGTTGTTGGAATGAAGAGAATAAAGACCACTGCCTGACTTTGAAGAATGCGCCGCATGGATTTATCCCATGCGCCGCATATGAAACTTTGGTCAACGAAGAATAACCAACTTGTTCTACTCCAGATGCGCCGCATCTCACTCGTTACATGCGCCGCATCACTATCAAGATCTCACCAGATACGATCCAAGATACAAGAGGACATGCGCCGCATCCAAAGATGAAGATACGCCGCATCTTCTGGCGGTGTACGAATATTCCTGAATATTATAATCTTGGACCCCACGCGAAGTTAAGTACATGCGCCGCATCTACTTACTAGATGCGCCGCATCTCACCCTCAGACAGAAACTATAAATACCCCAAGACCAGACGAATTTCGTACGACATATATTATAACCGAAGACCGAAGACCAGAAACCTAGGACGAATTCAGTCAAGGTAGCAGCACAAGACACACCCAAATCAAAGATACAAGAGCTGTAAGAAGGTGCTGCATATGTTTAATTCATTAAGTAGTTTTGTTTTATTGTGTTAGTAAACTTTAATTCATCAAGATTGGTGGCTTGTGTAATGTGACAACGGAAAGGTTGCACTGCCTTAAAACTGCTTTCTCATCAATTAAAGTTTATATGTTTGTGTCTTTGGTGACTTTTATTAGTGCATTGATAACCTCTGTGGCTAGCTGAGCGTTGATCGGGTCGCCATGCCTCTGCCCTCGCCTGTTTATTAGATGCCTATGTATTCTATGGTCTGTAGAAAAGTAGGAGAAAGATAAACGGGATAGTCATAAGTAATCATTAAGGGTTTACTCGCCGATAAGATTAGAACCAACGAGAAAGGACTTAATCTCGGTGCGTTGCATCGAACTATACACTTCATATAACACTAGCAATAAAACAAGTGACAAACTACTTATCATAAGGACAGCCCTCTTATTGCCTCGAGTATTTATCTGTGTACGTGTGTGCTACTTGCTGATTCGTGCCTATTGGTTTAGTTTATTATTTAATTGCAACAAAATCGTGCCAGTCTCTCAGGCTGAACCCCCTTGCGTTAGATTAGATTGTATAGCTAACTTAATATATTAAAATACTGATTAGAATAGCTAGATAATACGTTCCACTCTTAGTGATCGACACTCTACTTACCATTATATTCATACTGACCGGGTACACTGCTCGTTAGGTGTGTGTGTTATTGATAAGTCGGCTAAATATAAATTTAAAACTTGATTAGGCATTAAAACTGCTAAACCGCAACGACACACGCAGCACACCAAGTTTTTGGCGCCGCTGCCGGGGAGTGAATTGTTATTATCTGTTAATTTGATTAGTATTTTAATTAGGTTTTTAATTTTTATCTAACCGCTAATTTTGTTGTGTATTAGTTTAATTTGCATTCATTGTAATATTTTGCATATTTTCTGTTTTTGTGTGTTATTTGTTTGCTTTTGTTTGTGTTTATTTTTGTGTGTTTTTATTTGTTTTATTTTTCGTACTTTTTTGTGTTCTGCTATCGTTGTACTGAGCTAAATCGAACGATACGGCGCATCTGATTTTTCAGATACGGCGTATTGCGTTCAATTTTTATAAAATACAACGCGTTTAATTAATTCGATACGACGCATCTTTTCCCCAAGATACGGCGTACCTGTTTTTAATAAAAAAAATTTCTAAACGTTAACGCGATACGACGCATCTGCTTTAGCAGATACGGCGTATCTATTATTTTAATTAAAAACAGTTTGCGAATTATTAAACAGATACGGCGTATCGATTTTTATCGATACGGCGCATCTTCTGAATCAAAAATCTTATATTTTGAAACGTAACGAAGATACGGCGCATTAACTTTTGTTAATACGACGCATTTAATTTTTAATAAATATCGATTTTTGATAATTAAAATTGATACGGCGCATTCTAATTTCTAAGCGGCGTATCTATTTTCTGAATAAAGTCTGATCTAATTTTAACGATTAAAAGATACGGCGTATCGAACTATTTGGATACGGCGCATCGTTTGCAGATATCAGCTATTTGTATTCATATATCCGTTTCTATATTCATTAATTTCTCTTCAAGAGAACAGATCCTACTGATGCTTTTGTGATTATTTCAGAAGGAAAATGGAAGGATTCGGAGAACTAATTAACTTCGACTTCGAAGCCAATTTTATGAATGGAGTATTAGTGCATGAAAAATCACCCGGACGTTACAATGGGGACTACATTGAACTTAATGACCTTAATGGGCCATTAGAATCCAATGACCTGTTCATGGATGATGCGGAATCTGAGTTAGAAGAAGGAGAAATTCTGGATAGTCCAAAAGTCAACGTTATTAATACTAGGAATTACGATGAATTTGAGGGATATGATGGTTCTTGGGATTATGGTAGAAGGATCCACGCCGATTGTGCTTACAATTTGCAATTCACATGCATGATTGGGTACAAGTGTATTGACGCCAATTTCTTTCCTATTTTACCAATCAATGTCATGTCAAGAAGGTTTTACAATTCCATTATGAGAAATAAAGTGGAATATAAGGGAAAGAATGTAGTTGGTGTCTTCATTAATGTCCCGATCTTCGTGGGACGCTTTACTATTGTAACTGAGTTCGCCGTTGTTGAAGACTTGAATGCCTATTGTGACAGCAATATGGGTGACGTGATTGTTGGAAAACCATTTTGCAGGGAGATCACTATTAATGCAAAACGATTTGAAGGAAAGATCACCTTTCAATGTGGAAGCGACATTATCACTTATATGATGCCCTGAACACACCCTGGATTTAAACATGCTACTAATAGGATCTGCTACAAATTCTCTCCGTTCCTTTTTATTAGTAATGATGACATGAAGAGAGGGATTGAGTACCCATACCAAATGATGGAAGGATTCTACAATGGAGTGTTGCATTTGGGACCTGAATATATACGTGACGAATTAGTTGCTAAATGGATCCTACGTAACAACGTGGGGATCAATGAACGATAATAAAGAGCTGAACGTGAGTCTAACTTGAAGACTCTGGAATAAAGACAAGTGCTTACCGGGAGACAACCCGGATTTATCTTTTAATTTTCTGTTTGTGTCGAGTCAGTCAGACCGCAGAGGATACGGCGCATCTCAATTCTGATATGCGACGCATCTCCTGCAGATGGTCATATCTTATTTTATTTTTCTGCATTCATTTTTTATTTTCGAATTTAAAACTTTTTATCAGTTTATTTTAAATGCGGCGCATCCCTGGTTAAGGATGCGGCGCATCTTTTATTCTGATCCGTATTTATTCCAGGCTCGATACGGCGTATCTTCTTCCATAAGATACGGCGCATCGACTGACCTGATGATTTTCATTTTTAATTTTTATGTTTTATTTTTACCTAACTACTAATGTATTATGCAAGTTGAACCTTTCTTACCTTAGGTGTGTTTTGAAGCCTTGGTGGTATTATAGATTCCTTCATTTCCTATGGATACATCTATTATGAAGCTTAAACGTTCTAATCCACAAGAAAGATGATTTTTGCTCTTATACTAATGGAGGATCATACCGAGCAAATCTCAGGGGAGTTTTTCTGTTCTAATTCTTTTATTTTCCAGTTTTTAACCTTTAATACAAACAACGAGGACGTTGTTTAACTTAAGTGGAGGGATTGGAGAATTAGAACACTTAACACTTACTTGTCCTAAACTTTTCAAAATATGCTTAAAATGTGCTTAATATATAAAATTTAAAATTTTTAGCATGTTTTTGTTTAAAGTCTAAGTTGCATAGCTGCACACATGACGTTATTTTCAAAAATTGTGATTTTTCAAAAATTCACAAATCTATGAGTGTGCCGGTGACTTGTAAACTTTAGAACTTGGCTTGTATACTATTCGAGACCACCATAATGAGTATTATTTATATAATTGGAATGACTTGTCTAAATTGGTAAATTTCTAGGATTACACCCAAATAGCCCTTATATGTTATGTGTTATTAGCTAACTACACTGGTTAGTTAACCCCCGTATAAACCCTTTTGTTACTCTCATTTTTAGAGTAAGATACCCCTAGAAAAACACTCAGAGCCATTCCTTTTGTTTCTTACACCTATGTTTAAAATGTTTCGTTACACCCTTACACCTTAGCCTACCCTGTAGATTAGAATCCGTGGTTGGTTAATTGCTATAGGCAAAGTGTGTTTCCTTACATTACCTGTGTTCGCGTGCGTAATTCATTATCTATGGTTAGGTCGGGAAATTGCACAATGCAATTGGAGTGAAAGTAAATATTGTATATCTTTGAGTTTATTTTTCGTGTGTTTACTACTTTCACTATTACCGTTATTTCTGAAGTATGAAAAGTATGGAAAAATTATCCAGAATTATCATTATAGTGATGTGGTGAAATTTTACACATCTTTGTTTAAAAAAAAAAATCGAAAAAATGAGAAAAGAAAAAGAAAAAAGAAGAGTTGGATGTTTGTTTTTAAACCAACGATGTAAAGTTATGTAAGTGGTCGATATCACCACTAGTTGTTGTATTATATCTATGGATTGAAATGGGAGTTGGCAGTTATGGGAACGTCAACTAAGGTTATTCTTTGATTAAGATCTTGTTGAGTATAATTCGTGTCTACCTAAAGCGTGTGTTTCAAGTGTTAAAGCGTGAGTTATTCAATGATATGAGTCTTATTCATGGGATGGTTGGGATAGTGATTAACCACACTTAGGATTTTAATTTATTTGTTTTGTTTATTTTTATTTTTACACCAATTTATATCCCAAATATTATCCATACCCTTTATTATTCTTTATCCAACCAAACTTTTGATTTATTGAGATTAGGGATTTGAGCAATCTTAAGTATCGTAGTCGTGGATTCGGCTATGTATTTATGATTTTGTCGCCCTTTTTGATATATTATTATTGGTGAAGTTTGGACCTATCTTTAGCCTATTCGAGTTAAGGATTTGAGCAATTGCAAGTATCGTGTTCGTGGATTCGATCATGTATTTGTGATTTTGTCGCCTTTTCTGGAATTTGAGATCGATAGTGAATAAGAATAATTGACCCTTAAGCCTAAAAACCCTTTTTACCGTTTTAGACTTGTTATTCCTTAGCTTTAGTGGTGGAGATGTGTAAACTTGCCAAGCTTATGACAGAATATTCGTCGCGACTCGACAGTTAAACGATTAGATTTGCTTTTCTCAGATTATTTTATTTTACTTCTAATTCGTTAAGTGTTTAGTTGTGTGATTATGACAAAAACGAATACATGCTTAAATATAAAAATAAATCCTAATATCTTTTAGGATACATTTTCATAAGATTAATTCTAAGGTTTACTTGGGGACAAGTAAAGTTCAAGTGGGGGGATATTTGATGAACTCAAATAAGTACATTTTATTACTATCATTTATCCTATTAATTTGACTTGTTTTACTATATTATGTATGAGGATTGATACTTAATCGTTTACTTTTATAATTCTCAGGTAAAAACAAGCATTTGGTGAAACTTAGCGATTATGGACTAAAAACGGAGTAAAATGATCAAGATTGTAATTGGTTGTTGGAATGAAGAGAATAAAGACCACTGCCTGACTTTGAAGAATGCGCCGCATGGATTTATCCCATGCGCCGCATATGAAACTTTGGTCAACGAAGAATAACCAACTTGTTCTACTCCAGATGTGCCGCATCTCACTCGTTACATGCGCCGCATCACTATCAAGATCTCACCAGATACGATCCAAGATACAAGAGGACATGCGCCGCATCCAAAGATGAAGATACGCCGCATCTTCTGGCGGTGTACGAATATTCCTGAATATTATAATCTTGGACCCCACACGAAGTTAAGTACATGCGCCGCATCTACTTACTAGATGCGCCGCATCTCACCCTCAGACAGAAACTATAAATACCCCAAGACCAGACGAATTTCGTACGACATATATTATAACCGAAGACCGAAGACCAGAAACCTAGGACGAATTCAGTCAAGGTAGCAGCACAAGACACACCCAAATCAAAGATACAAGAGCTGTAAGAAGGTGCTGCATATGTTTAATTCATTAAGTAGTTTTGTTTTATTGTGTTAGTAAACTTTAATTCATCAAGATTGGTGGCTTGTGTAATGTGACAACGGAAAGGTTGCACTCCCTTAAAACTGCTTTCTCATCAATTAAAGTTTATATGTTTGTGTCTTTGGTGACTTTTATTAGTGCATTGATAACCTCTGTGGCTAGCTGAGTGTTGATCGGGTCGCCATGCCTCTGCCCTCGCCTGTTTATTAGATGCCTATGTATTCTATGGTCTGTAGAAAAGTAGGAGAAAGATAAACGGGATAGTCATAAGTAATCATTAAGGGTTTACTCGCCGATAAGATTAGAACCAACGAGAAAGGACTTAATCTCGGTGCGTTGCATCGAACTATACACTTCATATAACACTAGCAATAAAACAAGTGACAAACTACTTATCATAAGGACAGCCCTCTTATTGTCTCGAGTATTTATCTGTGTACGTGTGTGCTACTTGCTGATTCGTGCCTATTGGTTTAGTTTATTATTTAATTGCAACAAAATCGTGCCAGTCTCTCAGGCTGAACCCCCTTGCGTTAGATTAGATTGTATAGCTAACTTAATATATTAAAATACTGATTAGAATAGCTAGATAATACGTTCCACTCTTAGTGATCGACACTCTACTTACCATTATATTCATACTGACCGGGTACACTGCTCGTTAGGTGTGTGTGTTATTGATAAGTCGGCTAAATATAAATTTAAAACTTGATTAGGCATTAAAACTGCTAAACCGCAACGACACACGCAGCACATCAGACATCAACATATAAACTTTAATTAATGGGAAAGCAATTTTAAGGGGTGCCCATGATATTCCGTAGTCACATGACATCAGCCCATCAATCCTGATGAATTAAAGTGTACTAATACAATAAAACAAAACTACTTAATGAATTGAATACATGCAGGACCTTCTTACAGCTCTTGTATCTTCGTTCAGGGTGTGTCTTGTGCTGCTAACACGTCTGAATTCGGCCTTAGGGTTCTGCGGTCTTCGGTCTTCTTGTCAAACTAGGCTCTTAACATCTTGCTCTTGTATCTTCGTTTAGAAGTAGGATGCGGCGTATCTGGAGCAGAATGATCTTGATCTTGTACATTTCAGTAGACTCTTAACATCTTGCTTGTTTTGCTCCATAATTAGTCCAAAATCGCCAAGTTTCACATAATACTTGTTTTTACCTGAGAATTACAAAAGTAAACATTAACGTATCAATTCTCATATATAATATAATAAAACAAGTCAAATAAATAGGATAAATGATGATAATAAAATGTACTTATTTGAGTTCATCACTCCTCAACATCAAAGTCTGGATTCTCAGACTGTGAAAGAACTAAAGGAGAAAGTGCAGCTCTTGGAAAATGCTCTTCAAAGACAGAACACAAAATTTTCTAAGATCAACATCAAGTTAGTTAAGAGAGTTAAGAAATTGGAGACTGAAGTGAAGATGCTGAAGGGTAAAAGATCTTCAAAGTTGGTTTTATCTAGTTCTTCAAGTTCAGATGCACCAAGCTAGTTCAGAAGATGAAGAGGAGGCTCAGTTTCAATTTCATGAAGGAACACAAGTATATGATGAAGAGCCTGCTGGTGCAGAGCAAGAGCCTGCTAGTGCAAAAGAGCCTGCTCAGATTAAGAGACTATTGGCTATGGATTATAAAGGTACTGCTGAAAATGTTTACAAAAGAAAGAGGGAATCACAGCCTCAGGGGAGGTTGTTTGTTCAAGGAAAGTTATATGTTGCTGATGAACAATCTGCTGCTCCAAGTCAAGAATCAACACCAAAAGATAAGGGCAAGAAAATTCTGGTTGAAGATGAACCTAGGCCCAAAAGGTTGAAGAAAAGAGAGCAAGAACAGATAGCTTTTGATGAGGAAGTCTCCAAAAAGCTTCATGAAGAAGAAATGCAAAAAGCTTTAGAAGATTCAAGACTGCTTGCAGAAATGCAAGAGCAAAAGGATGCTGCTCAAATTCTTCTTGACACTCAAGCTGCTCAGGAAACATTTGATGCTCAGATGCAATGGATCATTGCAAATGATCCAATTGTGAGAGGTCAAGCTAACATAATTTTGGATGACAAGAATCTTAACACTGAAGAGAAAACAGCACAGCTTGAAACTTTTATCAACAACAAATATAAAGAAGCAGCTCTGGAAAATATTTTTCAAAAGATTCAGGAAAGTCAGAAGAAAGGTTTTAAGGTGGGCTCACCTAAGAAAGATCAAGTGATTTTCATGAAGAAGTTTCTAAGAAGTCAAGCTAATTGGACTGAATCTCAATTGAAGAAGAAAACTCCTGAAGAAATCCATTTTCTTTATCTTAATGCCTACAAGACATGTTACTTCAAGATCCCAACTGATGCTAAACCTTCAAAGAAAAAGAAAGATGCTCAAAAGAAACAAGAAGCAGAATTGGATCCAGAACAAGTAAGTAAAATGATAATTGCTTTACCAACAATTATACATGCTGATCCAATTAGGTCTAGACACCCTATTATAGATTAGGAGATTCACCTGATAGATCAGACAGGAAGGCATGGCAAAGCATTCAATAACCAGGGTTGGGGTTCAAACTGCCATCTTCAAAATTTATTTGAGAATCTGATAATGGGCATGTGATAGAGCTTAATTTAGAAGAGTTTGTGGGAATTTAGTTTCAAATCAGGGTTAGAGCTAAAGGTCATAACACGGGATGTTAAGGAACAAGAACTGGTAAGTTTCATAGGAGGGTTATCCTGTCCAAAGATTTTCATTGGATGTTTCATACATAGATCCAACTATCCAAAGGGAATTTCAAGTCTTAGCATGTGCATCATTTTGACACAAATGGATTGACTCTTATGTGCTGAAAAGAGTATCCACTGAGCTATGAAGTTCTTACAACCATATTCCAAGAGTTAAGTGATAAAGAAAGAAAGATCAGAAGTTGTCAAAGTTTGATGAACATTTTTGAACAAGTGAAAGAAAAAGAAGAATAGAGAGTAAAGTTTTTGAAGAGTTCCTCAGATCCTCAAGGTAGAAAATTTATTCATAAGAAAACTGTTTTTTAAAGGAATAACAAGTTTAGGAGGATTGTTGGGAATAAAATGCTCAAGTCAAAGCCTCAAGAAGTATTAGCTACTAGTTCATTGAAAAGTTGAAATAAACTACAGTACCTTGTGAAAGTACTGCTAGTTAAAGAAGGTCCTGCCAGTTTGAACGTCAAGTTGTTAGATATTTTATTTGTAGATATTTTAGTTGTATTATTAGTTTTTGTACAATGTAACACGTTAAGTAAAAGTAGTTCAGTCTTCTATGTCGTGCAGTAGATAATACTGAGTGTTTTACATTGGAAGTTGTAATAGTAGGTTAGAAAGTCTTGTTATCTTATGCAACTTGACAACTTGTAAAAAGGGTTCCTTATCCTATAAAAGGAACCCTTAGTCACCTCCTTAGATATATCTCTTTAACTAAATACTTAGTAATATCCAAAAACACAACAACCTCTCTAGTAACTTAGTTACAAATTCACAAATCCCTTTAACAAATCAAAGATTCAAGGTTACCTTTGTAATCCTGGTGATAGTTTAGATCACCCGTATTATCTCATAAATAATATTGAATCATTTTGTGTTATTCATGTTGTGTTCATTATTCTAAATAATTCACATTTGCATATTCACCACCTTTGTTCCTTTAAGTGTGTTATAGTAAATTCCGCGTACTAAAGCACATTCATTTCTAAATATCCCAAACACATTATTAAGATTAACATCCCAAGTGTTTGTATAATCTTTCACATGAACAAGAAGAAGAAAAGCAGTACTGATTAACCGAATTAACTCCAAAACATATTCAGTAATATCAACAATCCCATTTCACAACAGCAACTAATTACAAGAAACGAAATCCAAATCAAAAACCCATTCGAAATAACAAACATCGAATCTACAACAATAACTTCGACATCAAACCCATTACTAAATTTACAACAACAAATCAAAATCTTAACCGCTACTTAATCAACCTCATTACAACAATATACATCAATTTAACAGTCGGATTTCCTAAAAATCTTAACAATATTCTGGACCTAGTGAAAACTTTCTTTCTTTTCATCCAAGACTTGTAAACAAATAGAAACCTAAAAGAGTCAAAAATCATAAATCTGTTCTTGAAGGATAACCTTCTTTTTTTCATTCTTCTTTCAAGCCGGCCTAAAAGTAAATCGGACATACCTTATATCTTTTGATGATTTTGTTGCTGTGTTTGTGTTGGTGATTTGTGTTAATCAAGCAACACAAGGGTCGATTTGTTTATTTTTGTTGCATGCGGTTGATTGAAAGAAGAGAGATGTGAAAAAGCTTGGCTGCGATGTTATGTGTGATTAGGGTTTGAGTATGACTACAAATTGATTGAAGAAGAGCAGTTAGGTGTGCGTGAATAAGGGCGGATTAAACTAAGATTAGGGTTATCAACTTTATATAACATCTAATCTTTAGGGTTGATTTGGATTTGGGTTTAATTGGACTCGATTTGTTAATACTAGTGAGTTGCATCCGGGTTTAAGATTAACAGTTGGGCTTATGAACCGAATATTGGACTTGGGCCAAATAATTGAGCTTATCTTGTGGGCTGTGTAACATGGACCATTTGGACTAAATATTTTGGTTGGACGGGGTTTACAAGGACGAGTGTTTCTTTCTTATTTTTGGGCTGAAAATCTGTTGAGATAACACAAAGTAAATTTGTGTTGGTTTAAGTTTTCCTCTTTTGTGATTGTTATTGGCTTGTTATCACAAGAACAAATTGCGAGGTTATTGTTTGGCGAAATATTTTGGTATAACTTTTGGATCACGGTTTTTGATTGAGCTTCAAGATTCCGATTTTGACACTTATTTCGAGTTGAGATACTCTCGGGATTATTTTGAGTAATCATTATCACTTCACTGTTTATTCTTGATTTTTGTAAAATCCCGCGAAAGAATCTATTTCTCGGTTTAAATCATAGAATTGTAAAATCCCGTGCACGTTTACATCATGTCTACTACTTCAGATTCCTTCATATCTGAGGTACTCAAGTTGTACGACACATATGATAAACAAAAGATCTCCAGTTCTGTACAACAAATAAACGTGGGTGATTCTGATAACACTAATGTGGAATCTTCGTGCCCGAATTCACAAGAGAATGATTTTTTTCAGTCACTTATGGTGCCTAATGCAAAGGAAAGTCGCATTGAATGTTTTCGTCTACTACATTCACATCTCAAGGTTCTGTTTGAACAACCAGAATACGTGATGGGTTACACACGGGCTTTCACAACACTCTTTGGTCAAGATGTTCATGATTTCACAGTCAAAATGACTCTATATTTAGATCAACTTGAACAACAGCTTGACAAAGAAGAATTCTCTGAAGACAGATCCATGGCTGCTTTTTGTGTGATCAACAACCAACTCCAAGTGTTCATTGATTCGCAATTCACTTTGGATTATGATGATGACAGTCAAATGGCGAAAAAGTGTTTTGCTAATCACACTGGAACTGAGGTTGATGTGTTCAGAAGGACATTACTCCAACTTATGAGTAATGTTAAGGGGTTCATTAATGAAAGGGCTAAACAAATGGGGAATGGAACAAGATCAGACAAGTTTGATGATGGTGACAGCACAAGAGGTGATTTCACAACATGTGAGAATGCAGCCTACGAACCTGAAAATCACCAAGCACAGTCTGTTGTGGTACATCTGTCTTATCAAGATAATGTTCTTTCTAATGAACAACAACATACTGATCAAATTAAACCTACTTATGACACATATCTGTTGGAAAAGACTGATAGTAATATTACCTCTGATTCGACAAGTATGAGTCATAAGGGGGGAGAAATTGATCAGGATGCTGAACATGATGATTCGTCAAGTTATTTGCTTACTGCTGAGGTTTTTAAATCAAATGATATGGTTGAAAAAGAAGTTTATGATGAACTTTCAAACAGATTTTTGCAACTTGAAAAACATTGCATTTCACTTGAAATTTCAATGCAACAAAAAGAAGAAAGTCTTCAAACTAACCAACCATGTAGGAATCCGGAATTTCCTGAATTTTGTGAATTTTTTATAATAAACGATTTGAAAGCTCAGCTACAAGCCAAAAACTTGACAATCAACAACCTGAAAAAACGTATTTCTGAGATGTGTGATATGTTTAATGAAGTTAAGGCTAAACATGACAATGATGTTAGTGCAACAAAAAATGCAGAATTAGATCATAAAGTGACTGAATTGTTTAAAGAAAATGAGTCGTTGAAAATTCATTGCAAAGAACTGTGTGATAAAATCAAAGAAACGAAAACTAAGAATGTAGAGCAAACTACCTCTTTGATTGCCAAAAATGATGAATTCAAGGCTCAACTTCAGGAAAAGGGTTTTGCGATTGCATCGTTGAAAAATGAGTTGAGAAAATTGAATGAAAATGGTGTGAACACTAAGTTTGCAAAACCATCAATCTTGGGGAAACCACCACTTAGGAACCAATCAGTTGTTAGACAACTGACTGCGTTTAGATCTGAACGGCCAAAAGTTTCAAAAACACGGTTTGCCTCCCAAGTTGATGCGGAAAAAGTTTTGTCAAAACCAGTCACTTCACAGTCTAGACCTAGTGAAAAGGAATATGTTGTTGCAAAACCACATCACATGAGTGCATCTAGTTCTTCTAGGATTAGTTCAACGCGTGTGTCACTTGTGACACCAAAGGAACATGTTAGACATAAAGACATTGTTCAGCATCAAAACCTAGTGGACGCTAAGAAAAACACACATGAAAAGACTAGGAATTTGCCTGTTTCTAAGAGTAGTTGCGTGCCAATTAAGGCAACTCCCGTAGCCGATCACTCTAAGAACCCTAGATCTTTTTCTGATTCCAAACACTTTGTTTGCTCGACTTGTCAGAAATGTGTTTTTAATGCAACCCATGATGTTTGTATAACAAAATTCCTGATGGAAGTGAATGCTCATGCTAAGGTTCAAACCTCTAAGACTAGAAACAACAACGAACCCGTAGAACCAAAGAGGGGTATTAAGAAACCTGGTAGGCAGATTGATGCAAAACAAAGGTCTTCTCTAAACAAGTCTTCCACTGTGCATGAGAAACCAAACACTCATAGATCTTGCCTTAGGTGGATACCCACGGGTAGAACTTTTAAGATTGTTGGTCTTAGATGGATACCTATTCGAAAGATGTTCACTAAGTGCGAAACCAAGGTTGACAGTGAAACCCCAAATGGTCTAAATGCTGATATCACTAACCCATATAAATGCAAAAAAACTCTTAATGTCAATGCAGGAAGTCTTTACTTAAGTGCAGTTACATCGTTCAGGCCTTGTATTAAGGAAAGACTCAGAGTTTGGGTGCCGAAAAGAGTGATATCTCATAATGTAGGGGTTCAAACAATTCAAGCTTGATGAACATCAACGACGATGACGTCTGAACACATCAGTTCAGGCCTCGTTCTTCATTGGCTATGACGTCTGTACACATCAGTGTAGGCCTCGTTCTTCATTGGCTATGACGTCTGTACACATCAGTTCAGGCCTCGTTCTTCGTCGACTATGACGTCTGTTCAAATCATTTCAGGCCTCGTTCTTCATCGACTATGACGTTTGAACACATCAATTCAAGCCTCGGTCCTCAATGTCAACATGATGGCATCTGCTGACATCTCTTCAGGCCCCGTTCATCAAAGAAAAGAAAGGCGTACGCTTGAGTGCGCTTTATCTTCGGAAGAAGAGGAATCTTCTTATTTATGACCATTCTCATCAAGCTTCATGTTCTTCAAATGCTCATTCAGTCACCAAAGGGGATAAACGTACATTGGAGTATATTCTTATTCACCTGGTCTATCAAAAATGGCAGTTGGTCGTCATATGTAATTTTTGAGGGGGAGAAGGGTGAATAAACTACATGGTGATTGAGAGTTGAGAAATGGTCATATGAATATTCTTGTTTCTGACTACTCTTATCTAAAGGCTTCATACTTGCTCCATGCGCATTCAGACATCAAGTGGATCTACTTCCATCAGATGCAATTTCGAATGCAATTTTTGAGGGGGAGAAGTGTGAACAGTGGATCAACCTCATATGCACTTGTTCAATCAAAAATGGCATCTCATATGCAATTTTTGAGGGGGAGAAGTGTGAACAAGTGAGCGAACAAACAATCACTTGTTGGGCATCTAATTGTGACTACGGAATGGATCAGGTTTCACTTATTTGGGGTTGAAGTTGACTTTCTCAAAGGCGTGGTCTTACTCTATCTTGAAGTCGGGGTTGGTTGGATGCATGACCTTCAATGATAACTTGCTCGTGCTTAAGATTTAAGTTGAAGACTTAGGTTATCTAGTTACCAGCAGTCGGGGTAACTATCACTTAAAGGAGTTACGTTGTAGTACTCAGTGTCACACGCTGATGACGTTGTGGATAATCGTAAGAGGTGTTAATGTCTCATACCTTGGTTGGGTATTGAGTACTTAGAGATTTGCTTGGAGCACTAATTCTCTACACCGTTCTTCCAACATTAGTGCAAGCGTAAGTCACAAGAATGGGGAATTCTATCTTCAGATTCAAGTTTGGTATATCGGGTTTGCTCCATCAGTTATCACTTCAAATAGCCTTCTTAAGGGTTGATAAAGATAGTCAGAAACGGTTTCGGCAGCGGTTAATTCTCACTTGATCTACTTGAGCCTAATTTGTTCTTCTCACAAGATTGCAACAATATGTTCGTAAAAAGTGTTGCTGATTCTGAGGTATCAAAACCAGCAAGGGGGAAGGAGACATACATCTGAATGCACAACGAGTACACATGATGAGCTTTATACTTCTTCTCAATTGAAGATTATTCCAGGAAGACAAATGTCATAACCGCAGAGAAAATCAGTGTTTTAACTCGTTCCTTTGGTGTATCACTCCAACTATGTGGGGGAAGAGAAAGTCAGTTTCTGATGATAAAAGATGTACACAATTGTATGATGGTTCCTATGGTTAGTCGGTATCCTACTGAAGGAAATGTGTACATCCGGTATTCAGTTGCTTTTATGGTACTGTCTTGGTGTTATCATGTCGACTACATACGGGATAAATTGCTTACACTTGGGACTTAGGTGAACTTGGTGTAACAACTCTCATCTGCGATTTCCTGAAGGAGAAAAGGGGATTTTTGGGTCTTAATGGATCTTGATGTTACGTTTTCAACTTTATTAACGGGAATGATTGTGTACTTCGGGTTTTTGGGCTTCATACAACGAAACTGATTGCATCACTTCAACTACTTGGGGGAAGTGGTCTCTGGATACTCTTAGCATGCATTACTTCAGACTTCAGCAAGAAGAAATGTGAGAAGGATTATTCAAGTGTGAGATGATTCGTTGCTAATCTATTTGATGGTCCCCCGATCAGAGAGTCACGATGGTTATTCTTAAAAGGAGCAGCAATTTTTCATGTGGTTTGCTACGGTCTCTGCTGTACACTTACCTTTTGTAAGCTTTAAAGAGAGCTTTGAAACTGCTCAAAAGGAAGACTGTCGGTTTAGGGGGAAGCTATCAAAGCTTCACATTGAGTAGGCTCAAGTTTAGTCAATTATTCACGAGCCTCGAAAGCTTTGGTGGTGAAATTTTAAGAGATGCTGACTACAGATGTCTACCATATACTGAACGTATCCTCATTTTGGTATTCATATCATCATCTTCTTAAACTGAATAATATACTTTGTACATATCTTATACCATACTGTATATAGATACTTATAGAACCAGAAAATTGTATATAGAGAAACTTAAAACCAGAAAAACCATAAAAATTGAAAAATAGAAAATACCATAAATAGATTCACCTAGGCATGTCTTCTGTTTATCGATAACATTTACGGACTTAGAAATGTCATTCAATAATGGCACAGGTCTTTAAATGAAGCTCGAGCAGAAGTTAAAATGGATTGTTAAAACATGTCTAAATGGCTTGCTATTACTTTAGATAGCAACCCGCGCTTCTAAATGGGGAAAGCACGTCGCCAAAAAGACGGTTGTTCCTCCAACTGTGTGATGTTCACCTGGGCATGGATTACTTTATATCCATGTTTCTTCGATCTGATGTACGTTTCAGTGCATCATTTCCTGATTAAGAAGAAAAGTCTTCTTTGCATACAAATAGTTTTCATTCTATGATTCTTCTGAAAATTATTTGTGAGACACTTGGTGATTATGTGTTGCTTGAAATTCTTTTAGATTTGGATTGTGCATAAAAATTTGTCACTCAATCAACGACTACAAATCTTTAACCAGAATTCGGGTCATTGATTGAGGGGGAGAGTGAATTCAAATTTTATATCATCAAACGGGTTTCTTGATTAATTCATAATTCTTTGAAAAGGTTTTGTAGTTAATGGGGTATTAGTTGAAGAGGAAATTGCTAAAATATATATCAAATGGCCAAATGTGTTAGTTGCTAGAAAGTTTAGGACATTATGTGCAATTTTCTTATAGTATCCTAGCTTCATATAACTAGAAGGTTCATTTGTATCACTTTGGAATCCTCGTTTAATCCCCTAGATACATTAAAAACTCAAAATCTGAAAGAAGTTAGTAAACCCGATGTGTTTGATGTTCTTGAATACTCCACTGGCATTTGTATGATCTGAATGAATGAGTTTCAAATGTTGTTTGACTTTTGTTAGTTGATTGCTGCTTAATTGTTGTTGATATTGTGCATATGTTCTCAGGATTCGCTTAGGTATATAGCTATCATGATAGAATCATGTTCCTAAGATCCTGAGTTGAATATTGAAATATGTGTGAATTGCCATGTTCATGATTGCTAATTGCTCTTCATGCTAGATAGTGGTTTGAGGTATTTCCTGATTGTGGTTTGATTATGTGATGAACTTGGTATTATAATGTGGCAGGCTGCTATGTGGTAGCTATTAAGGAATAGTGTATCTGTATGTATGTATATCTGTGTTGATATTCTTATGCAGATTCCATAGCCAATATGAATGTGCCAGTTCCAGCTCTAACCATTTGATCAGATGTTCAAACTCTATTGATTGGCTCAGAATTCACCACGACAACAACATCGGCAACAACAACAACAACAACACTGTCATCACCACCACCCACCTCAGTGAAACAAAGCAATATTTATTCTGATCTCGCCAAGTGGGGATCTACAATACTTGGACGTTCTTGTTGGTGGATGGATAATTGATGTTGACCAATGACTCCCTCAGAGAAGCGGATGATCACATCATCTGCGCAAAAAGGTCAATATCATTCGTGTCATAAAAATCACTTTGTGCAAAATAAGCAGTGAATCTCCCTCTTAGATTAAGGGGGAGCATAGTATGTTCCATTATCAGAAAACATTAAATCGGACACATTTTCTCCCACATTTTCTAACTTATTTAAATCAATTGGGATCACAAATCTCAAATGGTTTGAAATTTTTGATCGGGGGAGAGAATGTGATTTAAATATGAAATCTGATAAAATGTGATGTTTGGACATAAATGTAAGCTCTCCCATATGTGCTAAACTCTTTCGTATATCGATGTACATATTGAGGGGGAGCAAATGGACAAAAGGATTTGGCATCTTATGTGAGCAAGGCTCAGACTTCACAAATGAATTGACGAAACATATATTGTCATCAATCGAAAGGACATATCCTGGCCGGGTAATAATTTCAAGCTGGTCTAACCAGTGATGTAAGCGTGTCTCGAAAAGGATGTGTCTGAGTAGAGTGTACCGTTTCGAGAAACTTTCTGTGGACTTGACCAGGCCGGGTAATAATTTCAAGCTGGTCTAACCAGTGATGTAAGCGTGTCTCGAATCGGTCATGTTCACTGAAAGTTGATCAATTCAAAAAAGTGCGAGCTCTACCTAACATGTGCAAATTTATAAAACAATCATTCGAGCACATGTTGAGGGGGAGCATTTGAAAAATATAAAACTCTCAAGTGTTAGCAAAAATGTGTTTCAGAATCATGAACACTTTGAGAGATTTTTCAAAGATTTGGTTTATGGCAATTGTGGAAGAACACCAAAGACCGACCATTTTATTTATTGTATTGGAGTTATAAGGATGGTAAGGTTAGGTACAAGTTCCCAAGATCCCGCCAGAGCTGGAGGGATCTACCCAGGGACAATCCACTAGTTAGTATAGAAGTCCTTAGGTATGATTAAAAAGGAGAAAAGTGTGATTAAGGGAAGAGTGCCGACTGAGATGGAGCTAGTACTGGAACAAACCCAACAAGGTACTAGTAATGAAGTCTCGGTAAGCACTGAAGGGGTTGAAGAATGAAAAAGAAATGTAAAGATAAAGGGTGAAAAGAAAGAAGCCCTCCTTACACTTTAGGCAGAAACCGGGTCAATTCATATGCTGTCAGAATCACTTGGTTGATTGCTGACATTGAAGACAAAGTATCATGGACCCAGTGATACGCTGCACAACCCTCCCTAGCCACTCAAGGTCCCTCAAAGGACTCTTGTTTCAATTGTCACAGAGTTCAATACATTTCTATCGTCTCTCTCACTCTGAGTTAGATGATATTGAAAAGGTGGCAGTCCTCTCCAGCCTCCGATCACCAAATCAAAACGCACAATTGAGTCTAGAGCCACGAGATGCATTATAAGATCTCATAGGGACACGAATTATTTCTACACTGGTAGTTCAACATTAAGGACACCAGTTGTAAATTTATGAGTCCTACGCAGATCTTAGCAATTTGCCAGAACATTTATGAGAGAATTTACATATGTAATTCTCAATGATTGAATGGAAATTCCTGCCAGGGTCAACATCAAGCAGCCCTGAAAGCAGGTCACTTCGGTAAATCCTTGTGGATTACGCTTAGTGGTCGCGGCGGTTTCAAACGGTCTACAGTCGTGGAGTGATCTCCAGCGACTCACCTAATCGTTGATTTGCTACGGTAAATCTTTAAAGCCCTTTGTGGGTTTCCGATTTAGGAACGGTCTTGGTAAGGATTAGAGAGAGTTCTCACACTATGCTGTTAACAATCTCGAAGTCCGAACCTGTAAGTACCGGACGTTTTATTGCTAACTGTCGTATGCAGGAACATCTGGTAAGTGTAGCTGATTGCTGTTGCAGCTGTTTGCGGTTGTAGCTGATTGATGTTGCAGCTAATTGCGGTTGTAGCTGATTGCTAGAAAGATGCCGGTCCATCACCCCATGCTCACACTTTACCATCATCATAATCAAAGGAATCATGATATCTAAAAGACCTTCAACACTGCTACCGCAACTCTGAGGCTAAAGATCATGATCCAGAAAAGTAAAATCATGACTCAGAATAGTGTGAGCATGTCGGTTCAAAGAACACCACATCACATGGAAACATACTACTAAAAGATGACATGGAGACATACGTTGGATGATGACATCAAAGAATCACCAAATATCATCCAAGACAGAAGAACGGTCATCAAAAGATCACTGCTGTATGTACAAAGAGTAATGACGTTGAAGAATCAAAGACTACGAGCTATGAAGTCAAGTTCAGAAGATAGAATGCTAGAATTCAAAATATTGTTTCCGGGGGTGACCTCCCTTAGGGGGAGATTGTTAGGAATATAAATATTCAGATGAGGGATCGGTCACCCCGACTATCTATTTAGCATTTATATAGCTCGTAGGCTTATTAATATCATATTAGTTATATTAGTAATAGTTTAGTGGTTAAAGTATTCGTGGAGTAGGTCGGGTCTTTACCCACTGTCAGCTCACTCCACAGCCCACTCGGGGCACAAATATTATGTACTATAAATACCCCTCTCCACTAGGGAGAGGGTCGGAGCTTTTCTCATTCACTAATCTAATCCTCACATTTTCTCTCCACTCTCTCTCTCTCTAAAAGTTCCCATCTTCTTCATATCTCTCTCTATAATTAGATCTAGCATCAATCTTGTGTTTGTGTTATGAATCTTAGATCCCTACATTTACATTATTTATTGCAAAGGTATACCAACTCAAATAGCCAATTTGTAAAAATGTTTTGTGAAGTGTTTAAGTGAAACCAATTATCAAAGAGAGAAGCGTAGAAAGGATAATTGGATAGGGGTAGTTTGGGTATTCCTCACATGGCATAGAAAAGAGAGAAAGAATATGCCATGGGATATTTCTTTGCTTGGAAAGGAAGTGTGGATGTTAGAGAGGGAAGATTTGAATTTGAAATTCAAATGGTGTGAGAGGGAAGTGAGGTTGGGTTAAGGTTGAACCATGGTTGGGTTAGAAGATAAAGCATGGTTAAGTTAAGAGGATATCCAAGGGAATATTCCAAACTTGAAGAAGAGGGTGGGATGGAGGGTTGAGATGAGTTTGGATGAGTTGGATTGATGTGATGGTTTGGAGCCTAAGGGTGAATTCAAATTTGAATTTGAGAGTTGGAGGGTGAGAGAAATAACCCATGTGATGAAATGAGATTGTGAGAGAGTGAAGAGATAAGGTTGGAAGTGAGTTGGATTGTGTAAGAAGGATGTGATGGGGAGCCTAAGGTGAGGATTCAAATTTGAATGTTGTGAGAGTGAGTTGGCTAGTGTGTGTGAGAGTAAGAAGGGTTGTGAGGGAAGTGTGTGTAATTTGAATTTGAAGTGAGGAAGAGAGTGTAACAGAGTGAGTTGTAAGGATGGGATTTTGAAGTGATGGGGAGCCTATGTGTTAGCATTCAAAATTAAAATTTTGAATGTTGGAGAGTATAAGAAGTGAGGTGTTTTGTGGTGAAGGTTTATTTGTGTTTGAAATGAAGGGTTGGATGGAGAGGATAATAAGGTGGTGAAATCTTAGTGGTTAAAATGGAATGTTGTAGAGAGAATATTTTGAAGATTTGGTGTGGGAATGTGGGAGACAAGAAGTACATGGAAGTACATAGAGTGTAAGGGAATATTAAGAGAATGTTGGGGATAAGATTTGGGAGGATTTTGAAATGGTTGGAGGGTTTGTTTGGTGTTGAGGATAATCAAAGGATTGATTAAGGTTTAATCATAATGTCATTAAGAAAGAAAAGATTTGACAATTATGATTATGGGTTGAGTATGGGATAAGAAAATCAAAGGTTACTTATAATCCCAAGTAACTCAACGTCGAGTATTCATAAGTTCATAATACGTGAATTTCCACGACTCAACGTAATCAATAATCACCTTGATGCAAACAAGCTAAGTGCTTTGCATCATTGTAAAGCATATCCCATAACGGGAAAGGATGCGTTTACGCAAAGGGACCTTTGACTTAGTTTCACCAATAAGGGAGTAAACCTGTTACGTGATTAGAGAATACGTAAACACGGATTATGGTCATATGCATACTTTCACTTAATGTCACGTGAAATATATATATAAGTCCCCTAGGTTTAGAAAAGCCTTGGCTAGAGGCGTTTATCAAAATACTTGAGTTGGCGTTTTGCCAAAAATGAGAGGTTGTAAATTTGGATCCCTCTAATTCTAAAACTCGTTTCGAGTGTTCCCAATGAAGCACATAACATATTCATACATGTATTGAAAGATCCACATTTGTCGGGTGAGGGGAAAGCCGACTTTGAAAATTCGTCCTGACCCATACAGAATGCTGGCGCGTTGGAGCGCTGGCAGCGCGCTAGACCCAATTATGGGTCGGGTGAATTTTGCTAACGTTTTGTGATTTTATGTGTTTCGAAGGTTTATTTGTCATCATTAAAACAAAAGGAGATCCAACTAATGTTGTCCCAACAATAAACAATTATGATGGAGCATATATATGAAATCAAACAAAATAAAAACAAACAAACAAACAATGAAACATGGGTTGCCTCCCAAGAATCACTTTTCTTTATTAACGAGTCTTGTAGCTAGACTCAAGTCATGGCCTGTCTTGTATCGTCTATGCTCACATAACCAAGCGTGAGCCATCTAATTGTTGCCTCATCTTTCTTATACTCACCATTCAACTCTAAACATCCATGATAATATCTCTTGTTTTTTTTCATGTGGATATTTGAGTCCACTCCTTTTATCATTCTCGCTCAAAATCGAGAATGGAGCAAATCTATTACATGCCTCAATTGAAAAATCCTTAAACCTAGGGTGCGAACGGGGAATTTGATAAACAAAATCCTTATCTCCATCCGAGAATGTAATTAACCCATCCATAAGTTTTTCATCTAATTTAGTTAGCCTCTTAAAGGGTTTGCCAAATATGACTTGCGTCAACTTGTCATCAATAAATTCTCCTAATATAATAACCTGAAACCCGGAATAACTTTTGATCATTTAATACGAATATTTCATGAGCTCTTTGAACATTTGAATAACTTAACTGTCTATGTTATAAGTATAATTACGAAATGAAAATACTAAGCCACAAGTATGAAACTATATCCTAAGCATATATCTACAATTTGACACAATCTATTTTACTAAGTAAATATCACACATTACAATAATTTGGACCTAGGCTACACCTTCTAAAAATGTCACACGTTATATATAAGTTATATAGACCAATGTCTAGCCTTGTACATGTAGTAAACGATTTGAAGATAAGTAAAGATGAGATACGAATGTTTTTGAAATGATTGAAGAGAACTGGTCTACCAAATATCCCCAAGACTCGGCTACCACTTCCCCTATAATTCCCCCTCATTTTCTCATAATACCACCGATTATATCACCCTCCATTTCTTTTATTGATGATTGGTTCGTATAAGGGTACTCGTGTGTGTGTTTAGGTGATCGAACAAAATACCATATATATATAAGCGTCACATAAGCATGAATCTATGAAATAAAGATGTCGACTTTGCTTTCGGTTTTGTCTTCAGAATCAGTCACCATGCACGTTATGTCTGGTCATTTAAGCACTACTATGATCTCATGTACTAATACCTGGAAATAAAGCTAAGGGAATAAGGGATATATAAGTATACGAATAACATAATATACGCAGCGTGAAATCATGAGAATATGAATATGAATATATATATATATATATATAATATATATATATATATATATATATATATATATATATATATATATATATATATATATATATATATATATATATATATGTGTGTGTGTGTGTGTGTGTGTGTGTGTGTGTAAAGGGGTGGGTTAATGTGAGATCAAACTTAAAGTTGTAAAAATAAGATGTAGTTTAAACAACCACTAAAAACATTTATAAATAGCCATATCATCAATATTACACAAAAAATAAAATATTAATACGAATTAACATTTTAGCAACTGATAACCAACTGATACATGAGTTTGGATTAGTGATACACAATTATAAATTTACATGTCGAATCAAAGTGTATCACCTTGGTTTCGTCAATTTTAAAAACAAAACCATCGGAACTTTAACAATTTTAGTTGTAATTAATAAAAAAAATTATTTTTTATTTTAACGAGAGTGTCACTTGTCAGATTTTAGTTGGATCTCATTTTTACAACTTTAAGTTTGATCTTATTTGATCTAGATTCTATATATATATATATATATATATATATATATATATAATATATATATATATATATATATATATATGTGTGTGTGTGTGTGTGTGTGTGTGTGTGTGTGTGTGTGTGTGTGTGTGTGTGTGTCGATGTATTTCTGTTTGGAGGCTTTCGAATCAGTTATTACGTAAGTCTTTTAATCCAGCTGTTAGACACTCATTTCGATCTCGAGTATACGTTTTAAGATATGGTATCTATTATACCTAAATGTTGAGTACCTTAATTTAATGTGCAAGGGGGGTTGTGCACAAACATAAGTACGGTACAAACATGAGTATGCACACCAAAATAACTACAAACAATTTTGATTTAATGACATGATTCAATTATTGCCCGGAATGTAATGCATCGAGCAAGTTAGGAATACAGACCATTCCTCACTTAATGAGGCAAGCAACCATTCATGACATTCATTTCAGTAATGAAAGACACAATGAATAAGAAAACCAAAAGACACTATCATGCATTGTTACAACACCTCAAGGGAGGCTATAAATAAGTGCAAATAAACCACCAAAACACAAAGTCACCACCGGTACCAAAGAGCAAACAGAACCCAAAAACTGTTTGAGGATATAACCTCAGGTCAGTTAGTCATCGCTGGTCCAATATAAAAAAAAAAAAAAAAAAAAAAAAAAAAAAAAAAAAAAAAAAAAAAAAACGCCAATTCAAACCAAGGCCAAAAACACAAATCCTAATCTAGACACAACCATGACCCTCACATTTTTCCCCAACACTCATCAAACTTAAACCAGATCGGATCCGTTGTGAGGCTCAACCCTTTTTTAATATACGAAACTTTTAAAGAGGATGTATAACAAATCTGTTAAACTCCTTTTTTAGTTCGATTATTAAAACGAAAAACAACAATCAAAATTCACACCTACCCGAGACCCCATTTAGGGATCCTGAAATCATGGTACTTGGGTTCTTCGATGAACAAGAGAACAAACGGACCTTTGTTTTTTCGCATAATATAGAAGACGGGTGTGTTTCTTTTTTGTTCGGTTATGTCAAAGAAGCAACGTGTTTTTTTTTTTTTTTTTTTTTTTTTTTTTTTTTTTTTTTTTTTTTTTTTTTTGTCGTGTGATTTGGTGAAGATAAGATAGATGAAGATGTGATAAGGTGGGGGGCGTTATGTTTAAGATGTGTGTGCAAGGTTAGGGTTATACCTTTAACTACCGGGTATTTGATTTGTATAATGGATTGGGTTATCTCATTTCCTATCGGGCTGAATTGCTATACGAGAAGATTGGGTCATTTTATTGGGCTGTTTATCCGGAGTGATTAATAAATAATTACTGAGATTTTAGAAAGTTGTAAAACTTAAACTTCTAAATTTGGTTGGAATAAACGCCACTGAGTATAGAAACCACTAAGTGGAGATGTAGACCCGCCATTTGGTTTAGGTAATGCTTGAAAGTTTGTATTAAAATTCTGTTTGTAATTAAAAGTTTTTTTGTTTATTAACTTCTACTATGATATGGAACCAAGATATGTGTATGTGTTCTCCTTTTTTCTAATAATTAAGCAAATTTTTTGTCTGCCCATACACTTTGGCGACAATACCTTTCTTCAACAAGTTATTGTTGATTAATTAAAATTATGTAGCCTGAGAGGAAGTTGCTATAATTGAAAAAATGGCGGCTATTTGCGATTGTCACTGTTACAATATTTGAGCATCTATGACTTAATGGTTTGCCTTGCTTATGTACAATAATAAGTATAGCTCTGAATTTTATACAATTTAAGTTTGTTTTATTTATTTATTTATGAGTTGATTGATTGTGTAGAAATGGCGAGTTCGTTTCCGAAAGAATACGAGTTTTTAACTGAGATCGGAATTCAGCCCAAAAATAACGGAAGTTTTGTTAACGGTTTTTGGATTGGGAATGGTCCCATTGTTACTTCGATTAATCCAACTACCAACAAGGTAGTTAGTTACTTATCAGTGACTTTCATTTAATTTTGATAATAATCTGTTTGAATAATTTATTTTAATTCACTAAAATAGTGGTAACTGGTAATAAGTATTGTGTTTGCATACCAACATTTTGTAAGTGTGAACTTTGAATATGTAATTTCGATATTTAGGTTGATTAGATTGAAAGTTAAATAGTATATATAAATAGTATATACTATTTTCTCACATACAATTTATTCTTTTTTTTACTAACTAAAAATGTAACATATTTTTTGATCATGCACTTAATTTCTACACAACTACTATTCTATCAAAACATCCTTAATATTTTTTTAACAATGAGATGTAAGCATGAAACGAAATGAAGATGATATAGTAAAAGTGACACAAAGAATCTAAATACTTTTAACAAGCAAAATAAAACAATTATATATAAAAAATCGTTCGAAGAATACATTACGCGCAAAGACCATATTCTGAGTTGCAACGCGCAATTACAATATAAAACAACCCCTCCATTCACAATGTATTACCATTAACATTCTGAACTTAACAAAAAGGATTATAATTTATCATTGAAAATTTTATTGAAAATAAACTAATTTAAATGCAAAAAGTTATTATAAATACCATCACGTGCTACCCCGACCCGACAAAGATAAAGATGCATCAACGTTACGGAAAACAATTTAATTAGTCAACAAACAAGCCTGTGCATCGCACGGGTTGTATCATGCCTCGTATTAACCTAAAGAAATAAAACCTGGGCGTACACATTTAATGAGGCGTGAAAGATTTGAAGACCCTAGGCTGTTTGGTCTCATTGTCGCATGTTAAGGCTCGTTATAATTGTCGTCATATGGTGTGGTTATGTGTGTATTATGGAGTGGCTAAGATATTGATTAATGTGTTATAAAACTGATTATAAAGGGGCTGGAAACATGCATGCAAACTAAGTTATAACCTGTATGGATGAGTATATTATATAGGTGATATTGTGTTATTGGTGTGGGACTCGTTATATAAATATGTATGTATGTTGGATGAGTTTAGCAATCAGTGGGACTATTTAACATACGAGCAGTGTGGTGTGTGTGGTATTTTATGTGTCAACTCACGTATATAGAGTGTGTTAAATAAGGGATTGTTTTAAGCCTCATTAAACTTAGTTATGTCTCGTTATTATGGCTGTCTAATGGTGTGCTTGTGTATGAGTTTTCTTGTTGTCAAAAGAATGGTTTAACATGTACATAAGCTAAGTAAAATAGGTATTAGGCGTGGGTGTTTTGGTGTTGATATGTGTGTTAACTTGGTGTGTTAATCGGATTCATGTAACAGTTTTGGTCTCATTAAGATATGATGTACCTAGCTACTTTTATATCGTTATGGTGTATATTAAGGTCGGTATTTGTGTCTAAACTATGAACATTTGCATGTTTACTAATCGAATTAAAGGTGAAATGTTAAGTATGTATTAAAAGCGGCTAAACCCTAAGTGTACATTAATTAACCCTAATTTGGTCATTAATGATATTAATTACAAGTAAACCCTAAACTTTGGTAAATTACATTTTAAACCCTAAACTATGATAAGTTGTCATAATAAACCCTAAACTATGAAATTGTCATTATTAAACCTTTAAGTTTACGTAATTATCATAGTAACCCAAATTTATGAAACTTGCTAATTCGAAAAAGTTACTAAAAATGGAAAGTTTCTAAAAATAGAAAGAACCCCAAATGTGTAATCTGATTAAAATGAGCTTATAAGTAATGCGTGATCATTAATTCATGTAGATTCTCAGAGGAGGGAGTGACTCTTGTTCTTGTGATCGTTTCATTTTCGTTCATTTGCTAAGGTACATATATTACGTCCTTTTTCAGTAAGGGCATCCATTGGTATGGTTATCCGTTATTGCTTTTGATATATGTTCTGTTACCTGATCGATATCCATTTTGATATTCGTTTTGATATTTGATTTTCTATCTCATTCTGATATTCGTTGGTTATCCATTTGATATGATTCAGTTCAGTATTTGATATGATATGCTTCTGTTCAGTATTTGATATGATTATGATTATGATTGCTCTTGTATTGCCCAGCTTCTATATCTGTATTCCTAGCCATGGAGGTACCATGGCCATGTCATTGAGGCACCGGTGGCATGACACTATCTGGGGCGGTGTGATTAGTCTCCGGCGTTCCCATTTCTGTATATGCTATATAGCACCTTGGCCATTATGATTATCTGGGTATGTATGCTAGCCTTGAGCTAGTATGTGTACCATATTGTTTTGCAGGGAGCGTATGCATGCATCCTAGGGAATCTGTATCTGTATCTGGTGATTGGTTGGTGTGTGTTCCTTCACATTTTGGTACATTGGAGTCTGCAGCTCCTTGTACAACTTATGAAATTGACGGTATATGATTTGTGATATGTTTGTGATATGATTATTTGGCCTATTCATGTATCATGCTTAGGCAGTTGGGCAATGCACTCCGATCCTATATTGATTAATATTTGTTATGCACTCTGATTCAGTATCTAATTCATATGCGTTTCGTATTCTGTTTCATCTGACATTATATCAGCAGGCTTTTTCCCTTTCCTTGATTTGACATAATTTGATCAGTATTCGTTTTGATTATCTTATTACCAGTTATTGTTTATATATGTTCATCGAGCGTTAGCTCAGCCACATTTCTTTTCTCTGCGGCAGGTAATAAGTAGGGATTCGGGGGGAAGAGTGTGATAGGAGCTTAGAAGACCTACCATAGACTATTCTCATATGATGGATTTATTTCTTTTTAGGCTTAGTATTTGGATATTTTTTCCTTTGTAGGCATTGTTGGATTTCTGTTATGACTTTTGTTGTCATGTGTTTTCATGACTTTGGATTATTTATTTAAGACTTCCGCTTTGCGTTTATGTTCTGATGTGTCACCATAATGTAGCATTTTGACCCGTGTCGGGTTGGGGTGTTACAATTATGGTATCAGAGCCAGGTTTCGCCCTGTAGAGCTTAGGATATGACCTGTGAGGATTGGGTAGACGTTAGGCTTTCTTTTGATTCAATCTCTTCCTTTCGTATTTCGATCCTTATCTTTGTTTTGTCTTCGCTGATTCGTTTATGATCTTTCAGATGGTTAACACTCGACATACTAAAGATTTCAGTTCGAACCCTGCTTTTAATGCAGCAGTCCAGCGGGCCATTGACGCACTGTTACCGGGCCTTACCGACCGGATCACGACTAAGATTCGTCAGAATACGGCTAGTGGTAGTGGGGGTGCTGGTGGTGGTGCTCGACCTGTGACTATTCATACTTGGTTAGAGAGGTTTTGTAAGCAAAATCCTCGATCGTTCAGCTCCGCGACTACTCCGGTTGAGGTGGAGGATTGGATCGCGCATAATGAGAAGATATTTGAAGTTCTGGGATGTGACGACGTGTTCAAAGCTCGACTTGCTAGCTATAAGCTCGAGGGTGACACCCTCAGCTGCTGGGAGGCGTATAAGTTAGCCAAGGGTGGAGATGATTTTGTTGCTATTTTTCATGGAATGATTTCCGTGATACTTTCTTTCTTCAGTATTTTCCGAGGTCCGAGAAGGAGAAGTATGAGAGAGAGTTTCATTCGATTCTTCAGTTGGAGAAGGAGACTAGTACCGAGTTCTGCCAATTTGTTCTGCAATATCAGTCCCTATGGGGAATCTTGTGGTTATTATCCGTTACGTTTTGATAACAAGATCAGTTCTGCCAATTTGTTCCCTTAAAAAATGTGTGACCCTGATTTTATTCTAAGTAAATCATTTACCATAGTTCCCAATCTGGTATATCCTTTAAAATCATCCTCTTTACGTGGTTCCGTAACCATTAGGCCAATCCGTGATGATTTGTCGTTAGCCAAAGAGCCTGAGACTGTTAGTTAGATATCCTTATTTCTTTTTCGTAATTCGGTCCATATTCGTTTTGACTTTACTATTTCAATTTCGAGGACGAAATTTTCTATTTAGAGGGGAAGAATTATAATAACCTGAAACCCGTAATAACTTTTGATCATTTAATACGAATATTTCATGAGCTCTTTGAACATTTGAATAACTTAACTATCTATGTTATAAGTATAATTACGAAATGAAAATACTAAGCCACAAGTATGAAACTATATCCTAAGTATATATCTACAATTTGACACAGTCTATTTTGCTAAGTAAATATCACACATTACAATAATTTGGACCTAGGCTACACCTTCTAAAAATGTCACACGTTATATATAAGTTATATAGACCAATGGCTAGCCTTGTACATGTAGTAAACGATTTGAAGATAAGTAAAGATGAGATACGAATGTTTTTGAAAAGATTGAAGAGAACTAGTCTACCAAATATCCCCAAGACTCGGCTACCACTTCCCCTATAATTCCCCCTCATTTTCTCATAATACCATCGATTATATCACCCTCCATTTCACACACAAAACCCTAATAAAGTTTCACATCAGCTGCTCGTTGGTTACTCCGAGAGAAGAAGGTACAAGGGGTGTTGACAAGGTGGTGATCGGTTGGGTGGTGTGCCAACCTTGGTGAGATCGTGTGTAGGAGTCGGGGCTTGAAGGAGTTGATTCGTGGGTTTCCGGTTTTGATTCTTGGTCTTGTTTTTTCGTTTTATCTGACTAAGGTATCACTTATCATCGTCCTTCTGTTTTCTTACTCGATTTATGAAATATGTACACGTTCATGACATGGAAACCTGACCGGATGTGTTTCGATATACTGATAATACAAATGCAATATAGATCACAGGAAATCATGAATCAGTAAACGTATATATATATATATATATAGGGGAGCTTTATTTTCAGAACCCTGTTAAGTGCGGGAACTGCGAGAACTCCCCTAGACCAATCATATTTTTTTAAATATTAAATATTTTTATTTAATCAAAAGGGTATAATAGTAAAAGACAATTTCTATTTATTTGTGATTTTTTTTATTAAAATTCGTTTTTTAAAATCCCATAATTTTAGGATTTTTTTTTTTTTTTTTTATTTCCAGCATGCATTATTTAAAAAAAAAAAAAAAAAAAAAAAAAAAAAAAAAAAAAAAAAAAAAAAAAAAAAACACAACAACTAGGTGCATGTATGTTTTATATGTACTAATTTTTTCCAGCATGTATGTTATTTTTCAGATGTAGTGCATAGGTGTTTTTATGTACTAATTTTTTCATTTTATTTTTGAGATGTAGTGCATAGGTGTTTTGAATAATTTTAGAACATGCATGTTTTTCAAATAGTAAAGTGCATATGTGTTTTTTATATAATGTAAAATTATAACAAAACAAGAACATAAATGTTACACACAAAATTCAATATCAATTAAAATACAATTAAAAAACAAATTTTTATCACGCCTTCAACATTTTTACAAGTTGAACATATATGCACGCCTTCAATAATCATATTTTTCTTCAAACGCCGCATTGTATCTATGTGTGCATCCACTTCTAATATCTTCATTGCTATCACCATCTTCATCAATCTGATACAAACATGCCCAAAAATAATTAAACCATAACCAAATAGTGTAAGTAACTTTCTAATCATAATAACTAGCCTAACATATATGCACAATCTATGTTCAATGAAATACATCCATGTTCAATGTAACAACAAGTATGTTCAATGAATAACATGTATGTTCTATAAAAACCATGTTCAGTGTAAAAACAAGTATGTTCAATAACATGTATGTTAATAACATGAAATACAGCCATGTTCAATGTAATAACAAATATGTTCAAACAATAACATGTATGTTCTATTTATATCCACCGTCTTCGATAAAACCATTAATATACGATTGACCCCACTGTTAATTGTTCACCAGCAACACATGTGATATTAAAGAATTTATTCATCAAATCAGTACGAGGATTACTGAATCATCCAAGAATATTAAATTTCATATGCACTTAACAACAATCTCATCTTTCCATTTATGTGAATCGTTTATTAATCTACCTATTACGGAGTAATATGTATTGGATGGACAGATCTTATCGTGGATTTATCCACCCATAAAAATACCTATTAATATGTATTAGCTAGGTCCGCATTGTTTGCCAACGGATTAATCCACCCATAAAATAATTAAATTCAAATCAAATACCCAACGTTTCTGCTAAATCTCATATGTTGGTAACTATTAATTTTACCAAAAGTCAACCACTAGCTTCAACTTATCAAAACCAAAATACAAATAAACAATCACAATGAATACATTCTGTTGATACTAGTATACGAGTAAACAAACACAATTTTCACACCGACCCACTAGCACCTTTGTCTTATTATTCATCCAATCAAAGTTTAGCAACCAAAATTTAGTCAAACATAAAACATATCAAACCTGAATCGAACAGATCTTGATTTTTTTTTTTAGTCAGCGCCAACAATAGTCAATCGAACAGATCTTGATCTTTATCGCCGCATATATTAAACAGATCATCAAACTTATCGATACCCACAAAATGAAGAAAAAAAAATATACCTCAGAACACCCCTGGTTGCAAAAGAGAGATCTGGTGGCCTTGAGGAAAATATCCGATGATCATGGTGTTGGAGGAGGATGCAGGCAGCGGTTAGATCTGGTGGAAAGGAGAGAAACTATGTGGTGGTGAATGTTATTTTTTTTATAAAATGAAATCGGTTATGTTTTATGTTTAGGAAGTGGATGTGACCATATCAAAGAGAAATTTTAGATGAAATCCCGATTTTCTAGCATGCAATTATTGATATGTATAAAGTTAAATACCTTTTGTACCCTTTTAATTAATGTTTCCTGAAAATGAACTTTCATTTAATTACAAAAATGCCATGGTATCATCTTAACCATTGATCATGTTAATCCAATGGTAGAAAGTGGGTTCTCGCAGTTCTCGCACTTAACAGGGTTCTGAAAATAAAGTTACTCTATACATATATATATATATAATATATATATATATATATATATATATATATATATATATATATATATATATATATATATATATATATATATATATATATATCGATTTGGTGTTTATTCTTGTATTGATGATTGTTTCGTATAAGGGTACTCGTGTGTGTGTTTAGGTGATCGAACAGAATACCATATATATATAAGCGTCACATAAGCATGAATCTATGAAATAAAGATGTCGACTTTGCTTTCGGTTTTGTCTTCTGAATCAGTCACCATGCACGCTATGTCTGGTCATTTAAGCACTACTATGATCTCGTGTACTAATACCTGGAAATAAAGCTAAGGGAATAAGGGATATATAAGTATATAAATAACATAATATACTATATAAATAACATAATATACGCAGCGTGAAATCATGCACTACTACACAAACTGGTTTTACCCACAAACTTTTCCCACGGAAAAAATTTTGTGGGAAATTTCACACGGAATACACACAAATTCAACACTAAATTGTTGACCAAATTTCTGTGGGAAATATGTCATAATTTTCCCACGGATTTCCCGCTATTTACACATTAAATTGTTGACCAAGTTTTTGTGGCAAATCCGTCGTAATTTTCCCACGGATTTCCCACTATTTACACACTAAATTGTTGACCAAGTTTTTGTGGCAAATCCGTAGCAAATTTCCCACAGATTTGCAACAATATTCACACTATTTGTGTTGATTAAACTTCAGTGGGAAACTTGTTGCAAATTTCACACATATTAGCCACGGCCAAAAGTCCGTGGCAAATTTTAGCTACATTACTCACGGATTTCACACGGTCTATGTGTGTAAATACCAATGTGATAAATCCGTGGGAAATATGCGTGTAAATACCTACGGATTTCCCACAAAATATCATTTTTATGTTTGTGTGCACTTACACATTCTCACATTAGTTAGTATGTATTCATATGTATTTGTAGTTTCATATTATATGTGTCTATTTATTAATGTAACTATTTATGCGAGTATCACTTATTTATGTAACAAACCATTGCATATGTATGAATATCTACACATGTATGTTTCGTATGTCCGTTTACGACCTTCATTGTATCTTTAGATGTTTTGTATGTAGGTATATGGACGTGTATACGTGTACCTATATTAAAAAGTAAAAGAACATGATTATGCCCGTGGGAAAGTTGTCGGTAATTTCCCACCGATTATCCACAAATGTGTTAAATCCGTGGGAAATATGTGTGTAAATACCCACGAATTTCCCACAAAAATACCGTTTTGATGTTTGTGTATGCTTACACACTCCCACATTACTTAGTATGGCTTCATATGTGTTTGTAGTTTAATATTTTATGTGATTGTTTATTAATGTAACTATTTATGCTAGTATCACAAGTGTATGTCTAAGTTTAGGTATAACATATATGTGTAACAAATCATTGTATATCAGTGGATATCTACACGTATATGTTCCGTATGCCCGTTTATGATCTTCTGTGTGTATATAATTATACCGTAGCGAATAGTTGGGCGGGGTTTTTTTCCCGCCTTTATGACGCCGACGACATGTCGACGGGATTTTATTCCCAAACATATTATACACTTTTATCCTCAAAACATCTCGGCTCATTCGTTTAACATCTCGTGTAGAACCATATCATATCGGCTTATGCGTTAAACATCTCGTGTAGAACCATATCATCTCGGCTCATTCGTTAAACATCTCGTGTAGAACCATGTCATCTCGGCTCATTCGTTAAACATCTCGTGTAGAACCATGTCAACACGGCTCATTAGTTAAACAAAACAGGTGAGTTAATAAACTGCTTTACGCCTGGTGATACATTGTTGTTAACCCTTGGCCCATAGTTAGGAATTGCATCTTTCAAACTAGAACAAGATAAGCTGGAACTTTGTTGTTGATCGCGAGTTCCATAATTGCTTGGCTCATTCGTTAAACATCTCGTGTAGAACCATATCATCTCGGATCATTCGTTAAACATCTCATGTAGAACCATATCATCTCGGATCATTCATTAAACATCTCGTGTAGAACCATACCATCTCGGATCATTCGCTAAACATCTCGTGTAGAACCATATCATCTCGGCTCATTCGTTAAACATCTCGTGTAGAACCATGTCATCTCGGCTCATTCATTAAACATCTCGTGTAGAACCATGTCAACTCGGCTCATTCGTTAAACGAAACAGGCGAGTTAATAAACTGCTTTACGCCTTGTTACACCGGTACCCCGACAAGGTACCATTAATGTAAATATTATGTCATGTAAATATGTTAGGGATTATTTATAACTTAAGGTGTGGCTAAATGAGAAGTATAGAACTAGAAGGACCATAATTGCCAAGAGGCCAAACTAGTAACTAGCACATGATTAAATAAGCAAGACTTGGAATTGTCTGGAAAGATTTGGAGAGTTCTTGGTGAGTCGACATATAGAAGAGAAATAGGAGGGAAAGCCAAAATTATCATCTTGTCTCAATTGTACATCAAGAAGTGATCAAGAAGCTTTAAGGAAGCCTTAATTGTGTTCCTTTCATCAAGTAAGTAACTTTCCCCAAATGTGAAAATTAGGGTTCATATGGTGGGTTTTGAGGATTATGGAAAAAGGTAGTGAATTAATGATCTCCTTAGTTAGTTAGTTGCTAATTGTAGTTAATCTTGTGATAGGGAGCAATTATAGAAGCCCATTCAAAGTCAAGTAGGAAGCTAGTAGGAGTTGAGGTAAGTATATGAGTATAATCTTTGTAGTGTTATGTTATTAATGTTATGATTGTGTTAATGTGATGTTTTATGGAGCTTGTAATGATGTGTTAGCTTGGATCCAATGCTAGATATGAAAATGTTATATATATAAATATTACTTGCTTGATCAAGGTAAGTAATAACCCCACTTGATGCTCCTTGTTAATGTTATGATTGGTGGTAATCACCAATCTTGTGTAAATGTGATGTTGATTATACCTTGTATACTTACTAAGCGTTTTCGCTTACGGTTTAGATGTTAATGTTTTTGTAGGTTCTAGCGGAGGAAGCAAGGGTAAGGATATAGCCTAACTTATAGCATAAGAAGGTAGTTTAGAAGATCGGAACTCTTTTGGACCAGTAGGGTCTGTCCAGAATTTCTGTGGTGCAGGGTAGATACGGCGCATCTCATTTGAGATCCGGCGTATCAGGTGATGCGGCGCATCTTCTGTTGGGATGCGGCGCAACGTAGCCATTTTATTGCAAATTTCGGTCTCAGTGGGTCGATGCGGCGTATCTAATTTAATAGATGTGGCGTATCATAAGTTTAGAATAATACGGCGTATCACTTCAGATTGATATGGCGTAATGTATCTCAGCTTTGATGCGGCGTATCCTTAAAAAGGATGCGGCGTATCTAGGTCTCAGAAGGGTTGTTCGGTTGTTTTAGAAAATTTGTATGAAATGTTTGGAAGGGTCTTTGAGTAGATGTTCTTGCAAGTATATTTACAAGGTTAAATGTTATAAGTTATGGTCATTACATGAAGAATTTGTATGAGTTCAATTGAGTCAATCGTTCCCAAGTATAAAGTTCAAAATTTTTGGTATAAGTGGTCACGGGGCGTTATACGCCTGGTGAGACATTGTTGTTAACCATTGGCCCATAGTTAGGAATTGCAACTTTCAAACTAGAATAAGATAAGCTGGAACTTTGTTTAGCGCGAGTTCCATAATGAGGATCGGGGATCCCCACGGGGATTCGGGGATTCTCCACCAACATATATATAAAAATTCCACCAACTCGTCGAAAATATAAAGAATTTTGACTCATAAAGTACCTCAACAAACAAACGTACATCGCACTGATGAGGCGAAAAGTGTACCGCTTTTAAGGGGTCATTTAAGCCCGAAATCGTATTTATTTGATCAAATATTGCCCTAAATCGTTCCTTTTGTCATTTTAGGTACTTTTGAGGAGAAATCTGGAAAAGGAGGCATTTTGGACGTTTTTGGAGCAATAAAGTGAAGAAAACGACAAAGTCTCAAAAATCGGCTAAAAGTCACCTTTGACGGCGTCAACATTTACTCTGGACGGCGTCATGCTTTGGCAAGAAAAGTTGGACGTGAAATTTACTCATGATAAGCCAGTGAAAATAGCATGTGAATTCTGACGGCGTCACGCTTTAAGTTGATCAAGGGCGTCACGGCTTAATTCATAAGGGGACGGCGTCACGTTCAACATCAGACGGCGTCAAGCCTTGATAAGCCAGAATGGATTTTGGAAGAGCTAAAGAGGGACGGCGTCAAGATGGTCATCCGGGAACCCTAAAAGCGGCGAGGTGACGGCGTCACACTCCATAAGGTGACGCCGTCAGATCCAAAAATCTATATATAGTTTTCTAATTTTTTGTCAAGAAGGGGAGGGCTTAGTGTGTGGAATTTTGGGATAAAACCCTAAGACGATTTTAGCATCTTTTTCAGGGCTTTTTGCCTTGAGATCTTCCATGTTTCATTGAAAGATAAGTTATCAATTAATCATTCAATATGTCTATGTGTTGTTTGATTCTATCTTATTCTTGTCTTTTGTTTAACATGTTAGGCTAAATTATCTTGTGTTTGCTTAGATCTAATGAAACCTAGCTATTGATTATTGGTTGTTAGTGTGTTATTAGTTGTATTGGATGATTGTTTATCTATGTTAGGCTTAAGAAAACTGGCTAACTTCCTATTCGGTAACTTGCTTGAACGTCTTAAGAAACATGAACCAAACGCGTACTAAAGGTTTTTATGGTTGTATTTAATGCACAAGCGAATTCTAGTGATCCCATGTTAGGAGCTTCCTAGCCGGCTCGACATAGGAGTGAAGTAGGAGCTTGTAGAGTTGGGGAAGTAAGTACGCCACCCCACGAATGGTATTAAGGAATACACCCGTCATCCACGCAACTAATGCACACTAATTAACCGGTAAAAGATAGTTAGGGAGTAAGGAAATCTAAGTAAACACATTTCTCTACACATAAGTTTCTCACCACATTTTCATTTTTGTTATTTTATTTTATTGCATTCGTAGTAATTTGGGTTAGTTGACTAGCAACTAATTCCGCCCACTCCTTCAAACCCGAGATTTTACTTGCTTTCATAAAAATATAAAAACATAAAAAAGAATCTTCCTCAACCCTTAGACCTAATTAGAGTAGCCTTTCATACCTAACGAACACTATTCCCTGTGGAGAACGATCAATCCCCCGTACTTACCATTACACTATACTACATCGGTCAGGTACACTGCCTGGTGGGGTTGTAAGCCTCTTGAGATCCCTTGAGAGGTAAAACCTGTTGTAAGGTTGCAAAACCACGCATCAAAGTTTTTGGCGCCGTTGCCGGGGAATAGTTATTGTTTAGGTTGAATTTTTATTTCTATTAGGTCTACTCACTAGATTCCTTTCTAGTGAGATTTTTATTTTATTTTTCTAGGTTTTCTTTAGTCTATCTATTTTCTTCGTGCCTTTGTTCGTAACCATACCATCCGACATCATGGAAGATGGTAATATCCTTAACCCACACAACCCACCACCACAACAACCACAACCACCTCCTAGAGCCCGTACTTTAGGAGAGTATTCCCGTCCTAGCCACCATGGCTATCGAAACACCATTGAGCTCACTCAAGGAGCCAATATCACACCCTTGCGATCCGACACCATCCGGTTGGTGCAAAGCGGATGCGCATTCCATGGACTTCGTTCTGAAGATCCTAATCAACATCTCAAGGACTTTCTCAAAATCGTTGATTCTATAGACCTTGATGTTGCCACTCGAGAGACGACCCGATTGCGTCTCTTCCAATTCTCTTTGCGGGACCAAGCTAGTCAGTGGCTAGAACGTCAACCCGCAGGATCCATCACCTCTTGGGATGATCTCACCACTCGTTTCCTTGCTCAGTTTTTCCCACCGGGAAGAACTACCAAGCTAAGGAATGATATCTTGATGTTCCAACAACGTCAAGGCGAAACTCTCTACGAGGCGTGGACTCGATTCAAGGACTTACTCCAAAAAGTCCCTCACCATGGCATAGAACTTTGGCTCCAAGTCCAAATCTTCTATGACCATATCAATCTCTCCACGAGGCAAACCATTGACCAATCGGCCGGTGGCAAGCTACGTGATCTAAGTGCGGAACAATCATGGGCTCTCCTAGAGGATCTTGCTCTTTATGACAACGAAAGTTGGAGTGATCCCCGTGATTTGAATAAAACGGTCAAGGCAATATCTTTGCCTTCGAACAATTCAAGCACTTCTGACCGTAGGATCATAGAACTTGAAGACCAAGTCAAGTTCCTCATGAAATCCTACGAGGCTCCTAAACCTTCAAGCCAAGTGAACAAAATCACTTCTTCATGTGAATTATGTAGTGGTCCCCACGACACTCGTGATTGCATGGAACTCCCCGAACAAGCTTTTGTGGACTACGCATCCTCGCGTACCGACGGAGCGGGAGACAAGTGGTACACTTTCAAACCCGAGCCAAACCATTACGGTGATACATACAACCCCTCATGGAAAAATCACCCGAACCTTAGGTGGAAACAAAACCAAAACTCACAACAAACCAATTTTTCCAACCCACCTAATCGTTTCCAATCAAGCGGTTCCAACTCGAACCGTACTTTCAACAACAATCCTTCCGGCAATGGTAGTACCAATAACTTTGAAGGATTGATGTCCCAATTTATGGCATCTCAAGAAGCTCGGATAGCTAGATTCGAATCCGAATTCAATCAACAACAAACGGAGATGACCAATAAAATTGACAACTTGTTGAAAGCCCTCAATAACCAAGTGCTATCACCTCCACATAAGGACGCTAGGAACACAAATAGCGGACCCCAAGTCAAAGACCCTTCTTCATCCAAACATGTCCATTTCGTCAACGTTGTCACTATTAAAAACAATCGATAGGAGCATGGAAGAAAGTGACAAGAATGAGGGTAGGATAGAAATTGAACCTAAGGATGATGTTAAGAAAGTCGAGGTTGATAAGGAAGTTAAGAAAAGTGAAGTTGAGGAAGTAGATAATGATGAGGACTACTTCAATAGGCTACCCACTAAGGAAGAGCGCGCATATCATACAAACTTATTCGATGACCCCGAGACACCATACCTCCTAGGTAGACCAATCATTGAAATAGGCGACCCTTCTAATCTCAACATACCATGCAACATCGGACATTTGCATGTGTGGAAAGCCTACATCGACCTTAGATCACCCATAAACATCATGACTAGAGCCCACTACAACTTGATAATGAAGAATCAACTTGGGTATAGGATGTTCCCTGACAAGGGTTGGATGAGTAACTTCACGGGAAGAGTTAAGGGCTTATCGGTTTATGTAGGAAACTTCACCTATGTCACCGACTTTGTAATTGTAGAAGATATCCGCCCAATTGTCGATGCATCCTTGACTCAAGTGGTTTTTGGAAAACCATTTGTTGAGGTCTCTAGAATGACTTATGAACCCTCCTTGGGGATAGTTAGATTTAAGGATGAGACCGATGAAGTTAACTACCAAATGCCATATAAGATAGAACAATTCCAACACTTGTCAAATGTTGAGAAGGAGCTTAAGCAAGCGGTCTACTATAGGAATGATGAGGATAGAAGTAAAGGAGTAGACTATGTTATGAAAAGGATATTCAGTTTCTACAAGGATTGTCTGAAATTAGGACCGGAATATAGAACCGGGAAGGAGAATGGCCTAGGAACCTTGACCGATGATGGAGTCACGTAATGTACGTGACTTTGAGTCTAGCTACAAGACTCGTTAATAAAGAAAAGCGCTTCTTGGGAGGCAACCCAAGCTTTATTTTATTTATTTGCTTTGTGTGTTTGTTTATTTGTTTGTTTGATTTTATTTGTTTCCGTATGTGTGTTTAATTTTTATTATTATTGATTCATGTTAAAAACTAAATTGTGAAAATGCTTTATGTTGTTTTTAACTTCGTCTTAACTACATATAAAGGTATTTTGCAAAAGATAAGTGTAAGGGAAATCTAAATCGGTTTATTAGAACACAAATTAACATGAATCATAATAATATTAAATTAGCATACATATCCGTATTTGTTTGAGTCAAATGCTTGTATCGAGTCATAATGATGTTTTGCAGGATTTCCAGGAAGTAAGGTAAAGGTTTTTCCAGAAATTTTCCGGAAACTTAAATTGAAAATTTTTGTCAGGTCATTTCTGACGGCGTCAGGCCTTATAACCTGACGGCGTCAGATTTAATTTCCAGAAATTTTTGAAAGTTTTGTTTTTAGAAAAGTTTTTACTAGAACCTCCAACTTATAATCTCCAGGAATCTGCAAAATTATCATTCCACAAGCATTATATCCTTATATATAGATTTTTTCCCGCCGATGTTATGCAGGTTTTCGTGTTTGTTTTCTCAGGTTTAACAGGTTATTTTGGACAAGGAGATGTTTATGGAATCAAGCTTATGGCGATGCATTAGTCATGGAGCTTCAACATTCTCTTTGGAGGAAGATTTAACCGTGTAATTTCACTATCCAACGAGCGAATCAGGGGAGTATTTGATTTCATTCTTTTACTTTTTTCTTTTACATCTTGTTATTTGAACATTGGGGACAATGTTCGTCTTAAGTGTAAGGGGGGGTAAAAGTACGATTTTAGAGAATGCAATTACGCTTGATTTTTGTTTGTTTAATAGTAGATGTGTAATAAAACTGAGAAAAATACTTGTTAAGGTAATTTTAGTGCCAAATTTAAAATTTTTTACAACATATAGGAGTGAAACTTTGATCTTAATGAGCGTCTCACGGATAGGAGTTATATGACTAGCACAAAAACCGTACCACTAAAAAATTTTCCGCCCCCAAATATGTGAGGTTCGCCCCTAGAATTGGTAGGAAAAGCATTCATGCTATGATGTGTGTACCGGTAGCACTTAGATTCTAGAACTTGCGTTAGGACCATTCCGAGGCCACAAGTGAGACTACATTCGTGTAGTTAGATTTACTACGTGATAAGAGGCATTAGGATAAACCCATTGTTTTACACCTGTGTTTTTGTTATAATTACATTGGCTACATTGGTCAAGTAATTCTCCCACACCCTTTGCGTTGTACTCATTTTTAGTACACGATACCCCTAGTACACCCCTCAGAGCCTATCTTTTCGTTTCGACCTTTAAGCATTTTACTTAAAGGAAGAATTTGTTACACCCCACTTAAATGTACACCCAAATCGCCTTAGCCTACCTTGTATGCACTCATTTTTTGTGCATTATTGTTACAACATTTGTTTAAACCCAAGTTAATTATCTAATTGATTACATGGTTGCTAAGTCGAGTCATATCCTTGTACATATTGTTTTGGGACGATTGGGACTCATGGGTAAAGTACTAGTGTAATGGAGTAATGGGGAAGAACATCATTTATTACCCCCATATGTGCTAAATATTTTAAAAGTACTCCAAGTGTTTTGATTATCTTAATTCGAGTCATTAGATTAGTATTTGTAAAGTTATGTAAAAGTTCAAGTGTAAGGGAATGCAACGCCCCTATGATGTATTATTTTGGATGGTAGGGCAAAAGTGTATGCAAAAAAAAAAAAAAAAAAAAAAAAAAAAAAAAAAAAAAATCAAAAAATCAAGAAAAATACAAAAAAATGAGAAAAAGAAAAGTAGAAAAAACATACGGACTACCATCCCGTTTCATTTTATGTTTGTTTTATATTTTTGTTATTTTGTTATTTCGTTTTTAGCTTAAGATCGAGTCTAGTCTTGGCTTAGCAACATTGTATAGTACATGTAATTGATCAAGATCTTTAACTAGCCACCAGTAAAATATCCCTTATCCAACAAAACCGTGTTTTCCTTTTCCCTACACCTAACATTATAACCCATTTAAAAGCCCTCTTTGATAGTTTATCTTTGGTGCTTACGCCTAGTGGAGGAGGTTTTCGATCCTTTCCCAAGCCTATGGTAATCTATTTGCTATGACAGGTAGTGAGAGATATTTTCCGTTTTCATTTATGAGATTTATTTTGATGACACTTGAGAGATGTGAGTATCTAAACACTACTTGTGAGGTGCTAGTTTATAATCTCCGTGCTTATTATGATTGAAGTGGAACGATTATTTGTTGTAATTACTTTTATGTTTGCATTAAATGACCCCTAACTTGTATTTTGATTAGAATAAAAGCGCATTTGCTTGAGGACAAGCAAATCTCAAGTGTAAGGGTATTTGATGAGGCGAAAAGTGTACCGCTTTTAAGGGGTCATTTAAGCCCGAAATCGTATTTATTTGATCAAATATTGCCCTAAATCGTTCCTTTTGTCATTTTAGGTACTTTTGAGGAGAAATCTGGAAAAGGAGGCATTTTGGACGTTTTTGGAGCAATAAAGTGAAGAAAACGACAAAGTCTCAAAAATCGGCTAAAAGTCACCTTTGACGGCGTCAACATTTACTCTGGACGGCGTCATGCTTTGGCAAGAAAAGTTGGACGTGAAATTTACTCATGATAAGCCAGTGAAAATAGCATGTGAATTCTGACGGCGTCACGCTTTAAGTTGATCAAGGGCGTCACGGCTTAATTCATAAGGGGACGGCGTCACGTTCAACATCAGACGGCGTCAAGCCTTGATAAGCCAGAATGGATTTTGGAAGAGCTAAAGAGGGACGGCGTCAAGATGGTCATCCGGGAACCCTAAAAGCGGCGAGGTGACGGCGTCACACTCCATAAGGTGACGCCGTCAGATCCAAAAATCTATATATAGTTTTCTAATTTTTTGTCAAGAAGGGGAGGGCTTAGTGTGTGGAATTTTGGGATAAAACCCTAAGACGATTTTAGCATCTTTTTCAGGGCTTTTTGCCTTGAGATCTTCCATGTTTCATTGAAAGATAAGTTATCAATTAATCATTCAATATGTCTATGTGTTGTTTGATTCTATCTTATTCTTGTCTTTTGTTTAACATGTTAGGCTAAATTATCTTGTGTTTGCTTAGATCTAATGAAACCTAGCTATTGATTATTGGTTGTTAGTGTGTTATTAGTTGTATTGGATGATTGTTTATCTATGTTAGGCTTAAGAAAACTGGCTAACTTCCTATTCGGTAACTTGCTTGAACGTCTTAAGAAACATGAACCAAACGCGTACTAAAGGTTTTTATGGTTGTATTTAATGCACAAGCGAATTCTAGTGATCCCATGTTAGGAGCTTCCTAGCCGGCTCGACATAGGAGTGAAGTAGGAGCTTGTAGAGTTGGGGAAGTAAGTACGCCACCCCACGAATGGTATTAAGGAATACACCCGTCATCCACGCAACTAATGCACACTAATTAACCGGTAAAAGATAGTTAGGGAGTAAGGAAATCTAAGTAAACACATTTCTCTACACATAAGTTTCTCACCACATTTTCATTTTTGTTATTTTATTTTATTGCATTCGTAGTAATTTGGGTTAGTTGACTAGCAACTAATTCCGCCCACTCCTTCAAACCCGAGATTTTACTTGCTTTCATAAAAATATAAAAACATAAAAAAGAATCTTCCTCAACCCTTAGACCTAATTAGAGTAGCCTTTCATACCTAACGAACACTATTCCCTGTGGAGAACGATCAATCCCCCGTACTTACCATTACACTATACTACATCGGTCAGGTACACTGCCTGGTGGGGTTGTAAGCCTCTTGAGATCCCTTGAGAGGTAAAACCTGTTGTAAGGTTGCAAAACCACGCATCACGCACATAGTTATATTAATTACAATTTCAATTCAACTTTAAAGCATCGTTAACATTGTAACATCAAATATAATATAAAAATAATATGTATCATATATGTGTATTTGGACAAAATAGTTAAGTAATTTGTAATTGGTACTTATACTTCTAAATCTAAATGTGTTTGATCCTATAAATATCACATATGCATATAAACATACATGTCGATACTCATAAACATATGTACATGTACATATACAAGTCAATCGAGTATGGATAAAACATGTAAATTTTAAATAATTATACACTAGAAAGATCAGGGTCGGGGCCGGGTTCGGGGATTTATGTTATACCCATCCCCACCCCATCCCCGGTTTAATATTTCAGGGGATTTATGTTATACCTTCTTTGTGTATATATATGTTTTGTATGTAGGTATACGGACGTGTATACACGTGAACAATATATAAACGGACATAACAGTATGATTGCCTATACTGCACTACAACGGTTAGATACACTGCATAGGAGGAGGTTGTAAGGCATGCTTTTGCCACCCGCGCATCACTTACGTACAACGTATTTGTAGACATCTGCTAGATGAACCATCATATACATATTAACTTCTATATGTACGTCTTGTAAATCAATAACATCTTGTGATTATCAAAGTTTAAGCTTTTACTTATCTGATCTCGAGTTTTTAACAAACGGCTTAGATAGTTTCATCCCTAGTATACATCTTGTAATTTTTATACATGTATATAATAAATAGAAACATCACATAAAACTTCCCCAAAAATGAAATTAAACCCACCCGCTCCTTTCTACCCGCCCTTCATTTCACAAAATTTCAAACTACAATTCACTCATCCCCAATACCCATTTCTTCTCTGGCAAACCCTAAGTCACACACCACCTCACCAAATTCATCAAACACCTTACCATCACCACACTATCAATTTACCAAACAACCACAGAGCCCTAGCTGCCATAACCACCATCACCATCACCATCGATCCTTGTTGGTCGTCGGGTGCATCCTCACCCGGCGATTCACCATCGCGACTCCTGAAATGAAGTATATATATTCACAAATCAGGTGCTTTATGTGTTATATCCTTGAATAATCATCAATTTGTTTGGGTGATTTTAGAAATTAGGGTTCATGAAAGCCCAAATCTATGTGAGCTTGGATGCTGCAATTGAAGCCAATTACAAGGTAGTCTCTTGTATTCTTTCAATGTTAAGTTTTTTAGTCTTAGATTTTTTAATTGTTGATTTTACAAGGTTAGGTAATTTAAAAGTTTGACAAATTTGCTGGTATCTAATATGATATAGTTACTTAGAGCTTTTGAAGTTTACATTTAAGTATCTTATATAGCTTGGCCTCTACTGTTATACCCTTTAGGAAAATATTTATGGTTTTGCTAGTATTTCTAAGTGTATGATGTAGGTAGCTTGACTTGTTATTAAAATAAATTTGAACCCGAAGTTATTAAAACAACATGCTTTGTTAATTACAAGATTTCATAATGAGAAAATTTAGGATTCGTAGTTGTAAGATTATGCTAATTTTTGCGGATATGTGAAGTTTTAGCTTCTAACTGAATTTATAATGTACCTATAATTGTGATGTAACTAGTAATACCAGGGATTATAGTGTTTATTAAAATTTTGTAGATAACAAGATGTATCTTGTAATACCAGGGATTAATTGCAGGTCTGCCGAGGACACAAGTGACTATGAAGAGGCAAGTCTACTGACCTTAGTTTTATTATTTTGTTAATCTCAAATACAAGTGAATTGAATGTTAACTTAAAATTGATGTAATTCATTTATAACAGCCGTAAGCCCCGTAAGAAGCAGAAGATAGCAGAGGGTCAGAGTCAAATGGCAAATAATGTGGGTCAACTTATGGTGGATTCAGATATGCCTGCAACTAGTGACCCAAGAGGCAAGATATTAGATACTGAGAAATCCTTTTGTCTCTGAGACTACTATTATGCCATATTCTTCTGGAAACATGAAGTATCGAGCTTTTATTTATTTTTAATCTCAGGAACAAATGTAGTAGGTGCCCAATCAGCACCCGGAAACAGCAATCTTGCACCACCCGAAATTCTATTAGTTGAACCATCCCACCCTACCAAGTATGCCCTTGTGGTTTATGCTTTTTGCAGCCCAACTCTGTTGCAAAAGCAGCAGTATTTTCATTCACGCGGAGCTCAGGTTATTATTTTCTACAACCTGTTCTATTACAACTAATTGTCTAATTCTGATTATACCATATCACATAATCAGTTTGAAACGCACGTTAAATAGCCCCTGAGCTTGTTGGTATGTCATTTTGACTTCATACCATCTAAAAGTTTTTCATTCTGCTATATGCGACTTGCTTTGTCATTATGTTCTATCATTGTTATGACGATTTTTCCTTGTTTTCATGTTAATCGACGTACTTTTCAGGTTCGCAAAATTCTGTCTGGACCATCGAGATGTGCAGTCCATAATTGTTTGCATATTTGGGAACCAGGGTGCATTGTGAAAACTGACTGGGAAAGATATCCCTACTACCTCCAACTGTTTGATGAAAATCAGAATCAGAGAGGAATTTCAGTTGCGAACTCTAGGAACTAAACGAGAGGGTGATGTGAGGTATGTATATTACCTTTTTTTGACAAAAACTTGTTTAAACTTATCAGTAACTTGTATGTTGAGTACTTATTATAGCTTCATCTATATTATTAAAATTTGAAAACCCATCATAAGTTGCTCTAACAAGCCGAGCTTTGTTCTTGGATTTTCTCAAGTTTTTGCAAAACAATTTGCTAAACAGCCCTTGTTATCTACCGTTGTTTCCTTGAAATTTCAGAATATGCATGCTATTTAGACTTGGAGTATGATCCTATTATCAGAGCAGTGGAGAATGAAAAGCAGTAGAGCCCACAAAGAGCATTGTAAATATCTAGTAGTCCAGTAGGTCTTTGTTAGAGGATGACGTGGTTCACGGTGCACAGTGATCATTAACAAATTGTGACCTGATAGTCCTAGTTCGTTTTGCTAATTAGGGACTTTATATTTTGCTAATTAGAACACATTAAAATAAATAAATAAATATATATATATATATATATATATATATATATATATATATATATATATATATATATATATATATATATATATATATATATATATATATATATATATATTATTTGCTAATTAGAACACTTTATATTAACCCGGCCTACCAGTATGCTTTTATTTTTCTTTATTCTTTTCCATATGTGTTTACACTTACCAAGTAAGCTTTTTTGTCCTTCCATGATGTTATAGGCCGAATTTTAGAGCATATTTCTTTGTGAATAGTATAGGGAACCTGTATTAATAATGCGCCTCTTTTTTGGGAACAAGTGATGACGTTACTATTATTTTCTTTTCTGTAATCTATCCAAGTTAGATTATGTGATGTTCTAAGCAGAATTTTTTCTTTGGTTAATTACTTTTTTTTAAGGTGACGATCATCGCATAATGATCTATTACCCCAGTTCAGCAGGAGGCGGAATGAAAGAATTGTTCCGGAAGGTCAGCTCTCCAAACTGAAATTTCTATGTTTTTTTTGAACTCAGAAACTTACATACAACATAAAATGTTCATTTTTTTACATAATTATGGTAGAGCCACATGAGCTACTTTTTTACAGATAAGTGACAGACTCTGAAATGTGCTGGTCTTTGACCTGCTGTGTGTCTTTCATGTCAGATATGGTCTGGAAATGTGCAGATACTTATGTGTAATTGGATGTAACAGGAGATACGAATTCTGAAAAAGCAAAACGATGATTTGAAAAAAAAGATGGAAGATGAAAGGGTAGCTGTGGAGGCTCAAAGAGCAGCGGACACGTTGGCTTGGCATAAAACACTCAATGATAGGTTTGAGACTTTTGCTCAAAATTATCCTCCCCGAACTGAGCGACCTACCGAATCGGATCCTGGACCTAGCTAGTTTGATTTAGCATTAGGCTTTAGTTTTTGTGTTCGAACTATTAGGTTGTAGTAGGTCGGAAACAATTTCGATGGTGCATCGTCCGATAACACGTTACTAACTTATGTCTTTTGGATTACAAATTTATGTGCATTGGGCGACACATTAATGCATTTTGGGTAATGGATTTGTTTATTTTGGTAATTTGTCAATTGCTTTTATTTTTTCAGATATTGGTTTTTCGTATTTCCAGGTTCTGAAAAATCCGAAATACCACGGAATTTAGCCACATATTTCCCACCAATTAATCACAAAATTCCCACAGAATTATTCGAGGAAATTTATTTTTCCGTGGGAAATCTGTGATAAAACCGTCGTAGGTTGTAGTGAGAAAACCGTGGGAAAGAATTGTTGGAAATCTGTGGGAAAAAAACGACTAATTTATGTGAAAAATGGATGCTAAAAATGTGGGAAATCAGTGGGAAAATGTTTGTTGGAAATCCGTGGCAAAAAAACCACTGATATATATGAAAAAATGGATGCAGAAACTGTGGAAAATTAGTGGAAAATGTTTGTGAGAAAGTTGTGGGAAATTAAAACCACGGATTATCCACAGTAATATCCGTGGGAAAAAAAGTCAACGATCGGTGGGAAAATCAGTGGGAAAATATTTACCCACAAGGGTTTTACACACGGAATGATTCCGTGTGAAATCCGTGGAAAAGGGCCCTTACCCACGGGGTTTCCCACGGATTCTACCGTGGGAAAAACCAGTTTGTGTAGTAGTGATGAGAATATATATATATATATATATATATATATATATATATATATATATATATATATATATATATATATATATATATATATATATCGATGTATTTCTGCTTGGAGGCTTTCGAATCAGTTATTACGTAAGTCTTTTAATTCGGCTGTTAGACACTCATTTCGATCTCGAGTATACGTTTTAAGATATGGTATATTAACCTAAAGAAATAAAACCTGGGCGTACACATTTAAAGAGGCGTGAAAGATTTGAATACCCTAGGCTGTTTGGTCTCATTGTTGCATGTTAAGTCTCGTTATAATTGTCTTCATATGGTGTGGTTATGTGTGTATTATGGAGTGGCTAAGATATTGATTAATGTGTTATAAAACTGATTATAAAGGGGCTGGAAATATGCATGCAAACTAAGTTATAACATGTATGAATGAGTATATTATATAGGTGATATTGTGTTATTGGTGTGGGACTCGTTATATAAATATGTATGTATGTTGGATGAGTTTAGCAATCAGTGGGACTATTTAACATACGAGCAGTGTGGTGTGTGTGGTATTTTATGTGTCAACTCACGTATATAGAGTGTGTTAAATAAGGGATTATTTTAAGCCTAGAATTAGTTATGTCTCGTTATTATGGCTGTCTAATGGTATGCTTGTGTATGAGTTTTCGTGTTGTCAAAAGAATGGTTTAACATGTATATAAGCTAAGTAAAATAGGCATTAGGCGTGGGTGTTTTGGTGTTGATATGCATGTGTGTTAACTTGGTGTGTTAATCGGATTCATGTAACAGTTTTGGTCTCGTTAAGATATGATGTACCTAGCTACTTTTATATCGTTATGGTGTATATTAAGGTCGGTATTTGTGTCTAAACTATGAACATTTGCATGTTTACTAATCGAATTAAAGGTGAAATGTTAAGTATGTATTAAAAGCGGCTAAACCCTAAGTGTACATTAATTAACCCTAATTTGGTCATTAATGATATTAATTACAAGTAAACCCTAACCTTTGGTAAATTACATTTTAAACCCTAAACTATGATAAGTTGTCATAATAAACCCTAAACTATGAAATTGTCATTATTAAACCTTTAAGTTTATGTAATTATCATAGTAACCCTAATTTATGAAACTTGCTAATTCGGGAAAGTTACTAAAAATGAAAAGTTTCTAAAAATAGAAAGAAACCCCAAATGTGTACTCTGATTAAAATGAGCTTATAAGTAATGCATGATCATTAATTCATGTAGATTCTCAGAGGAGGGAGTGACTCTTGTTCTTGTGATCGTTTCATTTTCGTTCATTTGCTAAGGTACATATATTCCGTCCTTTTTCAGTAAGGGCATCCATTGGTATGGTTATCCGTTATTGCTTTTGATATCCGTTCTGTTATCTGATTGATATCCGTTTTGATATTCGTTTTGATATTTGATTTACTATCTCATTCTGATATTCGTTGGTTATCCGTTTGATATGATTCAGTTCAGTATTTGATATGATTGAATTGATATGATTATGATTATGATTGCTCTTGTATTGCCCAGCTTCTGTATCTGTATTCCTAGCCATGGAGGTACCATGGCCATGTCATTGAGGCACCGGTGGCATGACACTATCTGGGGCGGTGTGATTAGTCCCCGACGTTCCCATTTCTGTATATGCTATATAGCACTTTGGCCATTATGATTATCTGGGTATGTATGCTTGCCTTGAGCTAGTATATGTACCATATTGTTTTGCAGGGAGCGTATGGATGCATCCTAGGGAATCTGTATCTGTATCTGGTGATTGGTTGGTGTGTGTTCCTACACCCCATCACATTTTGGTACATTGGAGTCTGCAGCTCCTTGTACAACTTATGAAATTGACGGTATATGATTTGTGATATGATTATTTGGCCTATTCATGTATCATGCTTAGGCTGTTGGGCAATGCACTCCGATCCTATATTGATTAATATTTGTTATACACTCTGATTCAGTATCTAATTCATACGCGTTTCGTATTCTGTTTCATCTGACATTATCTCAGCAGGCTCTTTCCCTTTCCTTGATTTGACATAATTTGATCCGTATTCATTTTGATTATCTTATTATCAGTTATTGTTTATATCTGTTCACTGAGCGTTAGCTCAGCCGCATTTCTTTTCTCTACGTCAGGTAATAAGCAGGGATTCGGGGGGAAGAGTGTGAGAGTAGGAGCTTGGAAGACCTACCATAGACTATTCTCATGTGATGGATTTATTTCTTTTCAAGCTTAGTATTTGGATATTTTTTTCCTTTGTAGACATTGTTGGATTTCTGTTATGACTTTTGTTGTCATGTGTTTTCATGACTTTGGATTATTTATTTAAGACTTCATCTTTGCGTTTATGTTCTGATGTGTCACCATAATGTAGCATTTTGACCCGTGTTGGGTTGGGGTGTTACACCTAAATTCTCCATGACCATAAAATCTACCAAGTAAACAAAACTTCCAACAAAAACATGCAATGGTTCAACCCTAGCCACAATATTATCTCCTTTATATTCTAACTCATTTACGATAATTTAATTATAATTAGCACGAGAGATTATATTCATTGGCAAAGATGAGTTAAGGTAAGCATCAAAACTCTTATATCCGATTTTACAAGGAAATTTCATATTAAAAAGGCTATCTTTCTCAATCCTTGTCCTAGGGTCAACATATTTAAGAGGATCTACTTCAACCTCTTTTCTAACCTCATCAATAACTTCTCCATCACCTAAATCCTCATCAGAATCCGTAAAATAGAAAGGGCCATTCTCATGGTCGGTGTCATGATCGGATTCATCAATTTCAAAGTTATTACCAAAGTGATGGTCTGGTGAAAGGTTTGGTGGGTTCGCGTCCTCCGTAACGGTGGCCAGAATAGGCAACTAAAAATTTTCTACGAAGAAAAACACAAATAACAGACATATATCACAAACAAATGCACAAAGAGAAGATAGACTACAAGAAAGCTTCTAAAAAGAAAAATAAAAATCTCACTTGATAGGAATCTAGTGAGTAGACCTAAACGAGATAGAAATTGAACCTAAACAATAACTACTCCCCGGCAGCGGCGCCAAAAAATTGATGCGAGAATTGCGAACCCTCGAAAAGAAGTTTTACAATCCTCTAGGCAGTGTACCTAATCGATGTAGTGTAGTATAGGTAAAACCGGGGGATTGATCGTTCTCTAGGGGAATAATGTCGTTAGGTCAAGATGTATGACGAGATAGGTCTAGAGGTGAGGGATGATTCTTTTTGTATTTTTATATTTTATGAAAGTAGTAAAAATCTCGGGTTTTAGAAGAGTTGGCGGAATTAGTTGCTAGTCAACTAACCCAAAACTAATTATAACTTGAAATTAAACTAATTAAAAAGAAAAAGTACAATTTGTGACTTTCTATGATAGAGAAAAGCATGTTCACTTAGATTTAATTACTCCCTAGTTATCTCCTACTGATCTGTCGAATTGCCACGTCCTTGTTTTAGTTGAAGCGTTGTATTCCTTAATATCGGTCGTGGGGAGGTGCCGAAGTCCCCAACTCTATGAATCTTAGTCTCCCCTAAAAACCTTAAAGTCTATTAAGTTTTCTAGGATCTACAAGCCGCAATTCATGCAATAAATACAACGAGAAAAATCGATAGTGCACTCTACGGTTGCGTTTCTAAGACGTTCAAGCTAGTTACATATAAGAGGTCAGCCAGTTTTCTTAGCATAACGCGAAGCAATCAACTAAACAATAGACGACAATCAATATTCAACAACTAGGTTTCATTAGATCTAAGCAAACACAAATAAATCTAAGCTAGCATGTTAAAGAGAAGTAAAGATACACAATTAATCAAACTACACATAGACATATTGAATGATTAAACGAATAACTTATCTTCAATGAAACATATGTTTTGGGGGCTGTAAAACCCTTACAAAAGCTGCCAAATTCGTCCACAAAACCCTACTCCAAGATGCTACACTAATTAATGAAAACATGCGAAAGTATATATAGGATTACAATTCTAACGGCGTCAGCTTATAGCCTCTGTCGCTGTCAACTTGCCGTGATTAGGGTTTCATCTTGTGCAGGTCGTCGTTATGACGGCGTCACCTTGTAACCTCTTACGCCGTTAGGTTATATCTGACGTCGTCCTTCATTAATGTGTCTGGTCCGTCTCTTGTTATCTTAACACGTGACTCTCATCTTTAATTAACACCTGACGTTGTCAGGTTGTAAGTCTTCAGAATTTTTCTGAGGCGTCTCTTGTTAAGCTTGAACCAAAAATCCAGCTTTATCAACAAGTGACGGCGTCACGTTGTAGCGTGTGACGCCATGTCTGACAGATTTTCGCGACTTCGTCGTTTTCTTCACTTTTTCGTCGAAAAAGTACCAATTGCCAGATTTCTCGTCCCAAGTACCTAAAATGCAAAAAGAAATTATTTAAGGTAATATTTGATCATATACAATTTTGGGCTTAAATGACCTCTTAAAAATGTACCAAATAAATCCTTATCACTGACCAAGGAAACCCAGGGGTCATAAGACTACAAACTGATGAAGAATTGAATGATACTGAGCGTGCTCAATACACAGTTGACAGTAGGGCTAAGTTCTTCATCATGTTAGCTCTTCCAAATGAACTCTACTGGAAAATGGATCGTTGAGAAAGTGCTCATGATACGTGGACAGCCCTTACCTCTATGCATCGTGACATAGAACTTCAACTTATCCGAAGAGAAATCCTACATGAAAAAAACTTTCATATGGGTGCTTTGCAAACCATTCTCCGTGTCTCACCATCAGAGAATCAACAAATTCCATCCCAAGTTGTTGACCATGGCTCTATGACTTACACCCTGGATGGGTTTTACTACACTCCTCCAAATGAGCCAGTCATCATCCCAAGATACCATCGCTGAAAATGAAATATCACTTATGAACAATATGGTTAAGCTTGGAAATGAACTCACCAAATATCATTCTTCTAAAGGCAAAGACAAAATGGTTGATATTTTTGAATACTCAAGAATTAATACCAAGAGCAATATTCATGATTCATAACATATTAAGCAAAAAATGAAAATTGCCCGGAAGATGGATCCTGAATGTGAGCTTGACAACGAGTTACTCAACTTCATGGAGGATACGGATGATGAAGCAGACAACTTAGGACAAAGTATGGCATTCATGGCATACGTTGAAAATGTTGAAGGTATGGAAACTACAATGGAGGATGATTTTGAAGCTCAAGATGAAGATGCAACTCCAAGCTATGACACAGATGCTGAATACGATGACACACTTGTCAACAAGGTACACACATCCGATGCTTGTGATAATGATGATCTTGATGAATTCATACATGGTCACATTCGTATCATTAGTAAGACAACTGAAGTTAACATACGTAGTGTGACACCTACAAGTGCTACTCCTCAGTTATCTACTAATAGTATAGACTGCAATCATGCATCAACAAGTCAAGATCATGTTGATAGGCTTCAAAACTATGCCACTATTCAATCTCAAATTCAAAATTATGCTAATTTGATAAAACTGGAACAAGATAAAAGTGCTTCTTTAGAAAAGAAAATCAATGACATGTTATATGAAGAGCAGTCTGAACGACCACTAGTGCTTAAACGTCAAATTCGTGAGTTACAAAAATGAAAATTTTCTTTTTAAAAGAAATATTTCAACTTTTGATAACATTAAAAAGAATTTTGAAAATGAAGTTTCCAAACTTAAAGAAGACAAAGCTAATTGTATTCAACGATTAACAAGAGCTGAAACAAAACTTCGCACTACCGATCAGACTTCTCAGACTATGTACATGTTAATGCCCAAACCAGATTCATTTATGGATCTAAAACAGGGTCTTGGTTATACTAAACCATCTTATCTTGACATGGTTAAACGTCAAACACCAAGTTTGTATAATGCTGATTACATGAGACGTGATACCTTCAAAGATTACATGTTTGTTCCTAATGACATCTCTCAAGAGGAAATCCAAAAACGTTTAAAAGTTAACCAAAAGAAAACCAATTTCTCCTACTTTAGTGCCGATTATGGTTTGATAAATAAGGAAAATGCTCTTTCAAGAAAACCAACAAATGTACAAAATCATGTGGATCAGATTTCTGACAACCCATATGATTCAAACAAATATGAGAGCTTAGCGAGAAAAACTTTTTGTAATCTCAAATATCAAATAAAAGGTACTTTAGCTGTTATTCGTGGAAAGCAAGAGTTTCAATTGGCTGAACTTTTGAAATTCAATTCTTATGAAATGGACGTCTTAGGGGAAGTCAAGAAACTGATAAAAACATTTATCGAGCCTCCCATGATTAGAGTTAATGATCAATTTAAAGCCTTTGAAGAGGCATTGATTTCTAAAATGCAAATTGATTTAACTTACGTCACATCTTTTGAAGATGAATATGACCTTCTCAGCTTAAACTCTGACATTCAAAAAGAATATTTTCTAAATCAAATTGAATCTATCAAACAACAATTTGCTATAAATGAGGAGAAAATTGAAGGATTAGAAAATACACAAACATCTTTAGAAATGGAAAACCATTTACTCAAAGAGAGTTTAAGAAAATGTTTGCAAAAGAACGTTTAGTTGTACGAGGAATTGTCTTGTCATACTGAAAGATATGAAAACTCTTGTGCTAAACTAGAAAAACAATCTTTAATGTTTGAAGCAAACTGGCAGCGAAAAATTAAAGAAAACAAATACGACAGATGTCAAGGGTTTGATCCTCACCCCTTGCAAGGCCGGAGGTCCTTTTCTACCTTTGGTAGAACCGGAAGTAGCCTATCTACCATAGGTAGGGGTAAGGTTTTCTACGTCTCAACCTCCCCCATACACCGTGAAATACGGTATTGGGACCCATAACCCGTGGAAGACGGTATTGGGAGTTACTTTACTTTACTTTTAAATACGACAAGCTTTCCTACGAAGCTTCTTTGAAATTAATCTTAAAAGAGAACGAGGAACTCAAATCTAATGTGCTTGACTTGATGAAAACCAAGAATCATGAGTTTGTTGACTCACGCCAGTTGGAAAATCAAAATTTTTCATATTTTTCAAACCAACCAACTCTTTTGGCAAATCAAAAACAAAAAACTCATATTCTTGAGCCAAAACAAAAAGAGGTTTTATCTAATCCTAAAGTAATTGCTCCCGGTATGTATCAAATTGGATCTACTTCTATTAGAGAACCATATGGTTCAAATGATATGATTCATAACAAGGAATTAGAAATAGCTAGAAAGCAAGCATTACTTAGTAAGTATATGCCTCTAGATGCACCAATGTGTTCTTTGACTCCTCCCCCAATAGAAAAGAAACCCAAAAAGTCAAAGAAACAAAAGAACAAGAATCGTAAGAAACAGAAGTTAGCTCAACATGATCAAACTACATAATCTCCTAACGCAGATTTGCTTTTTGATCCAGGTTTAGATACTACTTATAGCAAGGAGAGACCACCTAAGAAATGTGCGTTGAAGACTAGTGCCTCTCAGCCTTCCACTACAGTTGTAGCAAAACCTATACATTTTAAAGCTTTCAATAAAAAATGTTCTAAGCGAATGGATGACTGTAATGACTTAAATTTGCATGGATCTGTTGCTTCTAATAGCAAGAATGCTTGTTTTAATTATGTTGCTTATAATTCTGTTTCTTCTAATTGTGTGCATGTTGATTTGAATTGTGATAATGTGAATGCAAAAACTACTAGGACTGCTTCACCAAATCTAAGAAACCATAAGCATAAGGAAAAATGGGCATGGATCCCAACGGGTAGAATATTTGAGTATCATGAATTATTCCCTATATCCTGCTTTAAGTAGAAACCCACTGGAAGAGTGTTCAAACACGTAGGCTTTAGATGGCAACCGGTTAAGAAGAAATCCAAACCTAGCACCACTATAATAGAAAAGTTCAACCCACTAGGTTTGCAATCTATACTGTCTAACTACGTGGAACCACTTTATCAACGGGTTCCAAATTTTATGTTTCTTGCTTTGATGTGCAGCTTGTCCAAGTGTGCCTCTGGTGCCTCGATTCGGGGTGCACCCGACATATGACATGGAACAAGGCACTACTCAAGAACTTCGCGGCTAAATTCTTGGGTATAGTGCGATTTGGGAATGACCACATTGCTAAAATCACCGGCTATGGGGATCTCATTCATGATAAAGTCACAATTCAAAGAGTCTACTTTGTCGAAGGGTTAGGTCACAATTTGTTTAGCATTGGCCAATTTTGTGATAGTGGTTTAGAGGTGGCATTCAGAAAACATTCGTGTATTGTTCGTACTCTTGAAGGCGTTGATATTCTCAAAGGCTCCAGGGATTCGAATCTATACCAAATTGCACTTAAAGAAATTACATCACCAAAACCGATTTGTTTGCTTGCAAAAGCAACATCATTACAAGGCTGGCTATGGCATCGCCGATTCTTTCATTTGAACTTCATAACTATAAATGACCTTGCTCAAAAGAACCTAGTCAGAGGATTGCCAAAACTCTCTTTCAAGAAAGATCATCTCTGTTCAGCGTGTGAATTAGGAAAGATCACCCGCTCTGATACCACTTGTAGGTCCGCGATAACTTATGTAACACCATGAATTGAATAAACAAAAGTTTGAGCAAATGAAAATAACTGATGTTTATTATTGATAAGAACACGGTTACACGATCTTGACCATGATTGACTAATAATACCCATTTGTACATTACTAGAATGTCAGTCACACTTTTTAGAGATTGAAGGTGAAGGCTTTACAAGGGATATGCGGAATACTATCCCTAGTAATGACAAATGCTTCTCTTCAAGTTATGAAGAGGTGGATTCCACTTAGAAGAGGAAGTGTGTTCTAGAGGTGGAATCGTTACCTATCACTACTACTAACCTCCCTTTTATAGGCAAAGGGAGACACACTGTTAGTAGTTACAAGAATAGTAAAACTAAACTATAAGCAAACTAGTAGTTAAGGTACACGTGCACTTTGTGTGGCTAGGGATGCTTTACTGTTGCTGACATCTCAATATGAGGTAACTTTCCCTGCTCTCGATGTGTCCTTATCTTTCCAAGGGTTTTCCTGCTTTGCTTAGGTTTTGAATTACTCCCGCCTAAGCATAGCTGAGTACTTTAGGCAGCTCCTAGATAACACTTTACAAGTACGTAGAAGAAAAACTCTAAGTGTATTTGATAAGTGCTATTGGTTCATCTGCATGGCTCAAGATGATAAGTCAATGACAGAGACTCAAGGGCACTTGTCAATCCTTGAGGTCTCTGAGGTTTTCGTCACTTCTCTTGTCTTTGATATAGCTGACTCCATTATCAGCTTGCAAAGCTTTTCAGTTATAGACTTTGTTTATGCGTAGTACTCATGTTGAGCTTCGAGAAGGTACAACACATATTTGATGTGTTTATCATCAGATATGTGAACACTCAGTGAGTCCCTTTAGACCTTTGTACTTCCATTCAGTGTTCTTTAACTCTGACTTCTCTGAGGTTCGCTCATGGTATTTTACCAATGAGTTATTTGGATAGCTGATGATGTTCAGCTGTGTTGTTCATTCCGTCGAGGGTAAACTTTGCTCTATGATTTACCCTATGGACTCCGTTAGAGAGAGAGTTAAGGTATCTGACGTGATCAGCTATCCTGAACTTAGGCTGATTTAATGTTTCAAATACCTGTGAGGGATAATTTGGTCAAATTAGACCTAACAATCTCCTCCTATTTGAACATAAATGGAGCCTAAGTTCAATCAGAAGTAAGTGAGCATAATGGCTTTTTCTTACATTCTGATCTTCAATCAAGGCTGAGAAAACTAAACATCTGAATCTAAGTTGGTCTATGTTTATCAGAGGTAAGTGAGCAAACATGCTTCTTCTTACACTCTGATTTACACCAGGTTTTATATGTAACTATTCTAGTGGTCTAAATGTATCAGAGGTAAGTGAGCAAACAGACTTCTTCTTACACTATTATTTATAACCAAATTTTTCATATAATTTTAAATAGGTGTCAGATGTCTTCAGGGTTCTTCAGATTCTTGGCGTTATCCTTGAGCTCTGTTGAGTCTGAGACTCGTAATTCTTTGGAGCTCTTTCTTGAAAGGATGCCAGGCACTTCTCTTGATTGGAATCTGATCTTCCATATAAGGGTTGTGTCCTTTTTATCTCTGATAAGAGATCAATGGAAGAATCAGTTTGTCAGGTATGATTCTAGTAATTGTTACTAGGTCTTCAGGGGTCAGGGAAACTCTGGAATCAGTCTTGAGACTTGTATCAGAGAATAAGTCATATGTTGTAGTGTGAAGTTGCTAGTAGCGACTAGTATACTATTTCACAACTTTACATTTAACACAACAGACAGTGGTATCGATCTATTACTCTTGATCTCTGATCTTATTTAAGTGGCTTCTGATTCTCTTCAATCCTTGATATATCAATGACTCTAGGTCGAGGTCATAGCTGTGCTGCTAGTGCCTTTATGCCTCTGGTCACTTCCGCATTGATATCCCTGAGTTACAACTCATACCAGTGTACATTTTAAGAGTAGAGCATTGTAGTGCTCTCTCTTAGAAGCAACTGAAGCGAAACAGACAGAGAACCTTTGACTTTCTTGGTTTAGACATTTCTTTCAAGATCAAAGGTTATGAGACGTTTAGCTATCATTACTTCATTTTAGGCTATTCTTGGCAAGTTGGAGATTGCTTTCCTAGTGTTGCTAGTCAACAGTCTCCTGCCGTCTAGGTGTATGAATAGCCTAAAGACTGTCAGAGGTGAATGAGCATCATGGCTTTGTCTCACATATGTTATTAAAACAACGAGCTATTTTGATATATTCATGTAGATTTGAGCTTCGTTGTCGTTGTCTTCTTTGTGAGGTTTCTTTGTAAATCAGGGAATGTTATGTACACTTAACATTCCTTGTGTAATACCCCGTAAATTTCCAGATATATTTTTATACGAGATTTCCCCTGTTTTTCATACCCGGATCTTTTCTGAACTCTTTTGACTCTAAAATGAGAAGTTATCTCGCGAAACGTGAAAATTATACACAACGCGTACTGGCACAACCGACGATTTTATTTGATTATTTTATTATTTGTGGAAAACGAGGCGTATGAATAGTCGTTTTTACTGGAAACATTATTCTGAACGCAATGGTGAAATTCCCGTGTCATGAATCGGTCGTTTGCTAGTCTAAACGAGCCCCGAAGCTCATTTCAAGAAAGATTGCTCAAATTACAGAATTGATCCCTGGACTAAAGTTCCACCTCCAGCCCTAAACTGTCGTTAATTACAGCATTGGTCCCTAGGGTTTTATTAAACCTAAACCTAACCCTATATATATACTTCTTTATAATATTTCTAGGGTTAGATCATGCCTCCCTCTCCTCCAAAATATTCCGGCAGCCGCACATCCTGTCCGGCCAACATTCGGCCACACCCCCACCACCAGCTACTGCCGTTCACCCTCACCTTGCTCCCCTTAACCTCCTCGTCACTTTCATATGTCCCACGCGCTGTTTATCCCCTTCCCTCACCACGAATCGACCACCACAGCCCTTCAATCACTCACCACTTTTGGTCAAGATTGTATAAAATTATGAGATTTGAAGACATTTTAGATCGAGTGTTGGAGTTGTACTGAGTTTGGTTTGGTTATGTATATCATCACCGCTGTGTCGCCACCTCTGCCGCATCTCTTTCCCCCCCCCCCTCTCGTTCGTCCATGTGGTATGGTAAAACCACACATGTTGTTTATTTATTTCATCGATTTTACTTATTTTGTTACTGTTTTCGTGGATTCAAAACTGATAAAACTCGTTATTGAATTTGTGATTTAAAAACTGGATTTAAACATGGTTGTCTTTATTGATTCGTGTGGTAAGAAGGTATTCTAAAGGGTGTTCACTGTTTTGGCTTTGGTCTTGGGTTGAATATAGGATTATCAGTTTTGGGGTTTGCTTGTTGTGTTAAATGGCAGTGTCGATGTTATTATTGTTGGTCAACGAAGCCCCATAAGGGGTGTGTTTGCGGTGGTTGTCTCTGCCCGGAAAGAGCACCACAATTTGGTGTTGACTTGGTCTCGGGTTGGTCACAAATCACACAAGGGTGTGTTGAGTTTGTGGTTACAGTTGGTGTCGCGAGTATAAGTAATGGCTTACGACTTGGAATGTGTTATGTCTTTTGGCGTGGAGTAGTATAATCAGTCAAATTAGAGTGCGTTTGGTTTGCGTTAGCTTGGGCCGAAGCCCATAAAATTATTAATAGTGTGTTTGGTCTTGATCATGGGCTAAGTCCAATGAAACAAATATGGTGTGTTTGGTCATTAAATGATTGAACTAACGAGTTTTGGTATCTTTAACATTGGTGCTAATGGTACGTTTCGGATTATAATTGGAATTGTGAATTGGATATAAATGCTTGAGATTGACTATTATCTTTGGACTGGAGACGAATACAATATATTAGACTCACGACGACTTTAATATATTTGATTCGTAACGGACACACAATACGGAAATAATGTTTAATAACTAACGAATACTTTTTATTAAATTCTAATAAACTGTTTTGAGGAAATTGATTTATTCAAGTCACGACGATTTGAGAAAAGTTGATTCTTTTTAATTAAACTTATCTTTATTTATAAAACGTTTATGTTTTATACAAATTATTTGGGTTATCGGGGTAAATGCCGAAACGTACAAACTAATTTATTTTATTGAGGTGTTTATGTGTCGTTAATTTCTAGGTTTGTCTTTTTGGTTTGAGTTCTCGTCAGTACTTCTCGATTCGGTAGATGTCTTCTTTCTTTGGCGTGAGTTGAATGTCGAGTCTATGTTTTCTTACCACACCACACGAAACGTTGATACTAAGCTTTTGATAAGTTTTGAAATCGAGTAATCCACGAAAACTACGACACGTTGTCTTTTATAGACTTTATTATTTGGCATGATTTATTTTGAGATAACCGTATACGTATTAGGTTGTGCCGATCCTAGACCGTTGTGTACCGCCATGCTTGTACCTCCGTGTACCATCGTGCCTGTACATCTTGGAACTGTCGTGCCGTATGTCTTGACTGTTGTGTTTCGCTTCTCGATGCCAGTTGTGTCAGTTGTGATCTTTGCACTGCTGTGGCTAAGGTGAGTTCATGGCCCCTACTTTTACCGATTTTCTAACTATTTTCGGGGGAGAATACATGCTCGTTTTTAACTAAACTCATGACTGTTTACTTGGAATACGTGAACTGGTTGCTCTATTTGACTATTTGGCTGATATATTTGATCTGGTTATTTGATGGCGTTACGTGATTTATCTGGTTATTTGATGGCATTACGTGATTTATCTGGCATTCATACATGAAAACATTTAAACTATTTTGAATGGACCTAACCGTCATTTTGCTATAACTTGTTGACTGGCTAAGGGTTAGACTTGCGGTAGATGTTGACTTAGTCTAGGGTAGCAATCCCTTGCTATAACCATGATGCCTAGCTAAGAATAGATATCTGCTTACGGCCTAGACCAGGGTAGCAATCTCTTGCTATAGCCATGTTGCCTGGCTAGAGTCGCTTAGGGCCCTACTTGAGATCTCGTTTTGATATTGGTATGATTGGTTTTGGAAGTATTATTGGAACTCGTGGTTTACATCGATCTTAGTCCAGTGTAGCAAATCCCTTATCTTGGTCCACTATTATACTTTTCTTAACCCGTGATTTAGGCAGTGTTAGCCTACGTTAGACTTGACTTGCTTGCGAACGATGATTTGAACTTGAAAACCTTTTGGTTCAACCATGCTTTTTAAACTAAAACCTATGAACTCACCAGCGTAAGCTGACCCTTTTAGCATGTATTTTCAGGTTTAAGGTGATATCTTATTTCTGGAGGCGCTTGGCAAGGGGCATGGTCATAAGCGACTCTGATATATTTATTTGAGACCGCTGTATTTATTTATGGGCCTTACTTCCGCACTATTTTCGAATGACGTAAATTTAATACTTTTGATAATGAATTTTCTTCTAAACGGTTGAGGTAAAACCGTTCTTGGTAACTTGTGTTGTGATACCAATTGAGTAGCACCCAGTGACATGTATGCTTCCGCTGGACCCGATTTTTAGGGTGTTACAGATTGGTATCAGAGCCTAGGTTATAGAGAACTGGGTTTATTTTCTAAAACCTGGACTATAACCGCTTTCATGAAAACTTAACCCTATGACCGCCACGTGCCTGCCTGCCAAGCTGATGCCTCGCGTATGACTTTGTTTGAGGATATGATTGATGTGATGAGATGATTGATGATTATTAGATGAGATGTTCATGGTATATTTGACGAGTTGTTTGACGAGATACTTGATTATATATTTTGTTTGAGATGTGTGCCTGACTCTTGGGTATTTTATATCCGCTCATTTTAACTCTTCACTATAAGCATTTCCATATGCTTATACTTGCACCGAACCTGTCACAGAGTTACGCTATTTCCTTGCGTAATCTCACTATTGAACGTCGTGTTTGTATACTTGTCGTGATTTTTGGGAACGATTTTGGATGTGAAGGACATACTACTAGTATAACTAGGCTTAGTATTCCAAAATTCATTGAACCTCGGGTGAATATAGACTGATCACCTATATTCAACCAGGGACAGTGGGACATAGCCTGATCACCTATGTCCGACTCAGAGGTGAATTTTGCAATACTCAGAGTAGTTATAATGGAATTATCTTCGGGTTGATCATTGATTTTTGGACTGGTACAGTTTCGCGTGTGTACACGGACATGGAATTTTACTTCCACACACACTACACACTGGCATCACAACACCGCGTGAACCGTAATGCCCTTGGCATCGCTATACGTCTCCATTATATGGAAATCCTGTTTGCCGCCGTCTGGCCGTATTTTGCATCGGGTCGAGTTAGATCCGATTGGCACCGTTTGAATCCGAGTTACTTATTTGTAACTCCTTAAGAGCATTATAAGCCGTCCGAGCTTACTGGAACGTTTAGATTCGATTTTGACCACGTTCAAATTTGATTTTGGCCACGTTTGGATCTGATTCTGGCTACTTTTGGATTTGATTCTGGCTACTTTTGGATTTGATTCTTGCTACGTTTGGATTCGATATTGACTATGTCTGGATTAGTCTTGATTCTGATTTAATTCGGGTTGTTTGATTTTATGATTTTGGACGTCATCCTAGATTTTGGAATTGTTATTCGGCCTTATCTTGTTGTGGCCTTGTTACAGTCGCCTCTACTCTAAGCCTTGTGCTCAATCGATGATGTTCATCTTTCCGATCGGGATTGTTTAATCGAAACTGTTCAATCAATGTTGTACCTTCCATTTTGAGTACCTTGTACATTACTGATTCAATCAACTGATTACTTGTGGCAATCAACATCTTCCCTCAGAATTTTACCTTGAACTCGCTAAGCTCTCTGTTTGGCAGAGATTCCACGCCCAACAGAAATCTAGAGACTCTAAGGAGTAACTGAAACCGCGATTCCTTGGGACAACCACCTGACTTTTCACTCGTCCCTCGGATGTACCAGTGATCCTTGCTACCTCCTTACCAGATAATAAACTATATCATAAACGAAACTTTGGAAATAAATCCCGCGCCGCTACCAGAGTAATTGTTGATAATCCTACCTAATCTACTCACCTTCTATAATCGATGAAACGACAGTATGGGCAAACTTGCTCGTCCATACTCATATGAAATCATTACCCGGTATAGAGTGTCGACTCTTACCATTCTCTGATCGGGATAGTTGTTTCACATCAAATTCCCGGAAATCACTCCAAAGAGCGATGAGAACAGATTTGGAGATGAATATTGTGTATCATCTCCAGACTGATGGCCAAAGTGGAAAAATCATTCAAATGTTAGAGGACATGTTGTGTTCCTGCGTAATTTGGCAATAGTTGGTATCGACATCTCCTGTTGGCCAAATTCTCTTATAACAATACCTACAACTCCAGTATTTCACCGACACCATACAAGGCACTTTATGGCCGCAAGTGCCGATCGCCGACTTGATGGGTAGAATTTGGGAATACCCAACTTACTGACCCTGAACTTATTCACGAGACTACCGAGAAAATCGTTCAGATCAGAACCAAGTTGCAAGCTGCTCACGAATCGTCAGAACAACTATGCTGAAAAATGACGTAAACCCATTGAATTCCTAGTTAAATCCCAGATTATGCTTAAAGATTCACCATGAGAAGGTGTGATATGTTTAGTAAACGTGGAAAGCTTAATCCTCGCTATATTGATTCTTTTGAAACCCTTGCTAGAGTTGAACCGGTAGCACACAAGCTCGAGCTACCGTCAGGACTCAGCAGTGTTCGCAACGTATTTATGTGCAATGTGAAGAAATGACTTGCCGATGAGGCAACCGCTATTCCTCTGGGAAAGATCCAGATTTATGAACGTTTAAACCTTGTTGAGAAACCTATCTAAATCATGAACCGTGAAGTCGAACGACTTTAGTAAAGTCGCATCCCTATCGACAAAGCTCATCGAAACTCGTGAAAAGGTCCTGAATCCACGTGGGAACGTGACGATGAATCCTCGTATGTATATACTCATCTCTTTTCAACCGTAACGAGTAACTTGAATTGAATCGCGAGGTCGCGATTCCGTTTAAGGAGGTGAGACTGTAATACCCCGTAAATTTCCAGATATATTTTTATACGAGATTTCCCCTGTTTTTCATACCCGGATCTTTTTTGAACTCTTTTGACTCTAAAACGAGAAGTTATCTTGCGAAACGTGAAAATTGTACACAACGCGTACTGGCACAACCGACGATTTTATTTGATTATTTTATTATTTGTGGAAAACGAGGCGTATGAATAGTCATTTTTACTGGAAAAATTATTCTGAACGCAATGGTGAAATTCCCGTGTCATGAATCGGTCGTTTGCAAGTCTAAACGAGCCCCGAGGCTCATTTCAAGAAAGATTGCTAAAATAACAGAATTAATCCTTGGACTAAAGTTCCACCTCCAGCCCTAAACTTTCATTAATTACAGCATTGGTCCCTAGGGTTTTATTAAACCTAAACCTAACCCTATATACATACTTCTTTATAATATTTCTAGGGTTAGATCATGCCTCCCTCTCTTCCAAAATATTCCGGCAGCCGCACATCCTGTCCGGCCAACATCCGGCCACACCCCCACCACCAGCTACTGCCGTTCACCCTCACCTTGCTCCCCTTAACCTCCTCGTCACTTTCATATGTCCCACGCGCCATTTATCCCTTCCCTCACCACGAATCGACCACAACAGCCCTTCAATCACTCACCACTTTTGGTCAAGATTGTATAAAATTATGAGATTTGAAGACATTTTAGATCGAGTGTTGGAGTTGTACTGAGTTTGGTTTCGTTATGTATATCATCACCGCCGTGTCGCCACCTCTACCGCCTCTCTTTTCCCCCCCTCTCGTTCGTCCATGTGGTATGGTAAAACCACACATGTTGTTTATTTATTTCATCGATTTTACTTATTTTGTTACTGTTTTCGTGGATTCAAAACTGATAAAACTCGTTATTGAATTTGTGATTTAAAAACTGGATTTAAACATGGTTGTCTTTATTGATTCGTGTGGTAAGAAGGTATTCTAAAGGGTGTTCACTGTTTTGGCTTTGGTCTTGGGTTGAATATAGGATTGTCAGTTATGGGGTTTGCTTGTTGTGTTAAATGGCAGTGTCGATGTTATTATTGTTGGTCAACGAAGCCCCATAAGGGGTGTGTTTGCGGTGGTTGTCTCGGCCTGGAAAGAGCACCACAATTTGGTGTTGACTTGGTCTCAGGTTGGTCACAAATCACACAAGGGTGTGTTGAGTTTGTGGTTACAGTTGGTGTCGCGAGTATAAGTAATGGCTTACGACTTGGAATGTGTTATGTCTTTTGGCGTGGAGTAGTATAATCAGTCAAATTAGAGTGCGTTTGGTTTGCGTTAGCTTGGGCCGAAGCCCATAAAATTATTAATAGTGTGTTTGGTCTTGATCATGGGCTAAGTCCAATGAAACAAATATGGTGTGTTTGGTCATTAAATGATTGAACTAACGAGTTTTGGTATCTTTGACATTGGTGCTAATGGTACGTTTCGGATTATAATTGGAATTGTGAATTGGATATAAATGCTTGAGATTGACTATTATCTTTGGACTGGAGACGAATACAATATATTAGACTCACGACGACTTTAATATATTTGATTCGTAACGGACACACAATAAAGAAATAATGTTTAATAACTAACGAATACTTTTTATTAAATTCTAATAATCTGTTTTGAGAAAATTGATTTATTCAAGTCACAACGATTTGAGAAAAGTTGATTCTTTTTAGTTAAACTTATCTTTATTTATAAAACGTTTATGTTTTATACAAATTATTTGGGTTATCGGGGTAAATGCCGAAACGTACAAATTGATTTATTTTATTTGAGGTGTTTATTTGTCGTTAACTTCTAGATTGGTCTTTTTGGTTTGAGTTCTCGTCAGTACTTCTCGATTCGGTAGATGTCTTCTTTCTTTGGCGTGAGTTGAATGTTGAGTCTATGTTTTCTTACCACACCACACGAAACGTTGATACTAAGCTTTTGATAAGTTTTGAAATCGAGTAATCCACGAAAACTACGACACGTTGTCTTTTATAGACTTTATTATTTTGCGAGACGTATTTTGAGATAACCGTATACGTATTAGGTTGTGCCGATCCTAGACCGTTGTGTACCGCCGTGCTTGTACCTCCGTGTACCATCGTGCCTGTACATCTTGGAACTGTCGTGCCGTATGTCTTGACTGTTGTGTTTCGCTTCTCGATGTCAGTTGTGTCAGTTGTGATCTTTGCACTGCTGTGGCTAAGGTGAGTTCATGGCCCCTACTTTTACCGGTTTTCTAACTATTTTCGGGAGAGAATACATGCTCGTTTTTAACTAAACTCATGACTGTTTATTTGGAATACGTGAACTGGTTACTCTATTTGACTATTTGGCTGATATATTTGATCTGGTTATTTGATGGCGTTACGTGATTTATCTGGTTATTTGATGGCACTACGTGATTTATCTGGTATTCATACATGAAAACATTTAAACTATTTTGAATGGACCTAACCGTCGTTTTGGATTTGCTATAACTTGTTGACTGGCTAAGGGTTAGACTTGCGGTAGATGTTGACTTAGTCTAGGGTAGCAATCCCTTGCTATAACCATGATGCCTAGCTAAGAATAGATATCTGCTTACGGCCTAGACCAGGGTAGCAATCTCTTGCTATAGCCATGTTGCCTGGCTAGAGTCGCTTAGGGCCCTACTTGAGATCTCGTTTTGATATTGGTATGATTGGTTTTGGAAGTATTATTGGAACTCGTGGTTTACATCGATCTTAGTCCAGTGCAGCAAATCCCTTATCTTGGTCCACTATTATACTTTTCTTAACCCGTGATTTAGGCAGTGTTAGCCTACGTTAGACTTGACTTGCTTGCGAACGATGATTTGAACTTGAAAACCTTTTGGTTCAACCATGCTTTTTAAACTAAAACCTATGAACTCACCAGCGTAAGCTGACCCTTTTAGCATGTATTTTCAGGTTTAAGGTGATATCTTATTTCTGGAGGCGCTTGACAAGGGGCATGGTCATAAGCGACTCTGATATATTTATTTGGGACCGCTTTATTTATTTATGGGCCTTACTTCCGCACTATTTTCGAATGACATAAATTTAATACTTTTGATAATGAATTTTCTTCTAAACGGTTGAGGTAAAACCGTTCTTGGTAACTTGTGTTGTGATACCAATTGAGCAGCACCCAGTGACATGTATGCTTCCGCTGGACCTAATTTTTGGGGTGTTACACCTTGTCCATTTGATTTACCTTCACTGAAGACTGATCCCTACCATACCCCTAGTTACTTCAGCTATCTGCAGCTTCTGATCATTCACATGAGGTCTGATGCCTTCTACTCCATTGTTGGTACCCTTTTCGAGGGCTACCATTGACAATTTGGGTTGGAGTAGAGGTCTTTTGTGACCATTTCCTGCTCAAAGGAGAATGAGAGTAATCTCTTGAGCAGTATCTTGCTACCCAAAAGAGCAGGGAAATGCTCAATTATGTAAATGTGAAGATGAAGGAGATAGTGAGGAGAGTGTACATGAAGGGGAGTTAGTGATGACAGGGTTCAAATGTTATTAGCCGTCATTCTAGAACGGTTTGGTATTATTAATTGTCATTCAAAAACAGATCTAGATCATGGGAGTGATCCACCCGCTCTGATACCACTTGTTTGTCCGCGATAACTTGTATAACACCATGAATTGAATAAACAAAAGTTTGAGCAAATAAAAATAATTGATGTTTATTATTGATAAGAACACGGTTACACGATCTTGACCATGATCGACTAATAATACCCATTTGTACATTACTAGAATGTCAGTCACACTTTTTAAAGATTGAAGGTGAAGGCTTTACAAGGGATATGCGGAATACTATCCCTAGTAATGACAAATGCTTCTCTTCAAGTTATGAAGAGGTGGATTCCACTTAGAAGAGGAAGTGTGTTCTAGAGTTGGAATCGTTACCTATCATTACTACTAACCTCCTTTTTATAGGCAAAGGGAGACACACTGTTAGTGGTTACAAGAATAGTAAAACTAAACTAGAAGCAAACTAGTAGTTAAGGTACACGTGCACTTTGTGTGGCTAGGGATGCTTTACTATTGCTGACATCTCAATATGTAGGTAGCTTTCCCTGCTCTCGATGCGTCCTTATCTTCCCAAGGGTTTTCCCGCTTTGCTTCAGTTTTGAATTACTCCCGCCTAAGCGTAGCTGAGTACTTCAGGAAGCTCCTAGATAACACTTTACAAGTACGTAGAAGAAATACTCTGAGTGTATCTGATGAGTGTTGTTGGTTCATCTGCATGGCTCAAGATGATAAGTCAATGATAGAGACTCAAGGGCACTTGTCAGTCCTTGAGGTCTCTGAGGTTGTCGTCACTTCTCTTGTCTTTGATATAGCTGACTCCGTTATCAGCTTGCAAAGCTTTTTAGTTACAGACTTTGTTTATGCATAGTACTCCTGTTGAGCTTCGAGAAGGTACACCGCATATCTGATGTGTTTATCATCAGATATGTGAACACTCAGTGAGTCCCTTAAGACCTCTGTACTTCCATTCATTGGTCTTTAACTCTGACTTCTTTGAGGTTCGCTCATGGTATTTTACCAATGAGTTATTTGGATAGCTGATGATGTTCAGTTGTGTTATTCATTTAGTCGAGGGTAAACTTTGCTCTATGATTTACCCTATGGACTCTGTCAGAGAGAGAGAGTTAAGGTCTCTAACGTGATCAGCTATCCTGAACTTAGGCTGATTTAATGTTTCAAATACCTGTGAGAGATAATTTGGTCAAATTAGACCTAACAAAGTGTTTGACGTTGACCATGTACATTTTTCCATTCAAGATTAACTACGAGTTGGAGAAGATGATTCATGCAAAAAAATTTTATTATTTTAATATTTACAAACGACATTATTTATTGTATCAATCACATATTACTTATTATTTTTTTAAGAAAATAATAGAGTTTATATACTTTCGTTTGTTGTTTGTTAATTTTTTCACACACGTAACTGTCTCTCATCTTAAATTATCAACATGGTTTAGACTTAGGTCGAGTATTGGTAAATGAGTAACTATAACTTCTCATAGACTTATAGTACCTGGTCTTGCTTTAAGTTGTTGGCATATGTTGAATTTATGTCCAACAAGTCAAATAAACCATAGATAAATGAAAAAAAAAATGTATTTAAAAATTTAGCAGTTTTTCATTGCTGATCTATTCATATTAATAATTGGTTGTTATGTACATGTAGAAAGAAAAGATTTGATTCAGTGATAAAGCACTTGAAAGTTACTATACAACGACATTCTCAGAGCAATGGTCAAGGAACTGGAAGTGATCGGAACTAACACACCCAAAAAAGGTGATACTGTAGACGCCTTTACGGAGGTAACGGGGGCCATGGCTCATTGTGGTAGATGCCCGATGCTCCTCTTCATGGGTGGTGGCGTGGGTGTCGAAAAGAGCATTGTTGTAAAAGAAATCCGTAAAGAGTGTGATACAAAACTACTTAAGAGTTACAATCAGATTATGAACGGTTGTACGTCTCTTTAACCATGGAAGAGAAGGGTGTTTGTGACACCATAATGAACTCTGTTGAGACGGGGGGGGGGGGGGTACGAGGGTATCGAGAATTATTTTAATTGTTACAAACTCAATTGATTATCGAATAATTACGTATTATCTCATTATTTCTTTCATATACTAATGGAACATGTTTACGTTTGTTGTTTTCTTATTATCTCATTTTCATATTTCTTTAAAAACCCCGTGATTCCACGGGTCTTTAAGCTAGTATATATATACATGTTAATGTTAATTATATTTGTTTGGAGAAGAAGAATGAGAAAATACCATTTTAATCTTAGAAAGCCGATCATTTAGAAAGTGAGAAAAATTAAAAAGTGTAGAAAGCCATTCATAGTGTGACACGTGTCCCCACTCTAAATTATACATAAAATCTGCCCAGGGGTAATATGGTCTTTTGACCCGTTTTTTCTTTTCCACCTCAATTTTCAAACGCATATATCTCTTAAACGACAAACTTTTAGAAAAAACCGATTTCACCATAATTTTTAAAATTTAATCCTCTTTAATTTGGTATAAATCTTTTTAATTTTTTTGAAACTTTTTTTTTGACATATTCATTGGGTCATGATTTTCTTGATGTTTTTGCTATTTTCGACCTTATTTTTTACCTTAAAAATTGCCGAATCATAAAATACTTAAAACACGAAAGTTGTAGATTTTGATTCACTCTTTACCCAGAAATTTGAATCACTCAAATCCGATATGATATTAGTGAGATATCGCACGTTAAAGATGACGTTTTAGTCATATTTGTTGCACACAACGTGTTTGATAAAATGTTTAGCTTAGATTTTTTGTCTTAAAATCGAGTTAAATACACTAATTTTTGTACAAAAATGCACCTTTAGTCATTTTATTAATGTAAGATTCAAAAAGTTTTTTTTTTTTTTTTTTTTTTTTTAACTGATGAACCATATTAACCGATGAACCTTATTAACTGATTTTTAGAAAAGACATTTTGTTCATCAGTTACTTTGGTTCATCAATTTCAGGCTCATCAATTTTTTCAGATTCATCAATTTCAGGTTCATCAAATTTGATCAAATGTTTGGGTTCATCAATTTTTTCAGGTTCATAAAATTTCAGGTTCATCAATTTCAGGTTCATCAATTTCATGTTCATCAATTTTTTCAGGTTCATCAATTTCAGGTTCATCAAATTTGATCAAATGTTTGGGTTCATCAATTTTTTCAGGTTCATAAAATTTCAGGTTCATCAATTTTTTCAGGTTCATCAATTTCAGGTTCATCAAATTTGATCAAATGTTTGGGTTTATCAAATTGATCACAGTTCTTTTCAGGTTCATCAAATTTCAGGTTCATCAATTTGATCAAATGTTTGGGTTCATCAATTCTATTTAGCAAAACAAACTGATAGTTTTGTTAAACTAAAAATAACTTGACCAATTAGTGCATTTAAATGTATTTTTATATGAAAATCTCTTTTAGTCATTTTATCAAACACTTTGTGTGCACTAAATATGATTAAGACGTCATCTTTAACGCGCGATATCTCACTCATATCATATCGGATTTGAGTGATTCAAATTTCTGGGTAAAGAATAGCCAAGAAGGTACAACTTTCGTGTTTTAAGTTTTGAAAAATTCGGCCTTTAAACTAGACAAAATTAGAGCCGAAAATGCTAAAATTTTCAAAAAAATCATAACCCAATGAATATGTCAAAAAAAAAAGTTTCGAAAAAATTAAAAAGATTTATACCAAATTAAAGAGGATTAAATTTTAAAAATTATGGTAAAATCGGTTTTTTGTAAAAGTTTGTCGTTTGAAAGTTATTTGCATTTGAAATTTAAGGTGGAATTAAAAAAAATGGGTCAAATGACCAAAATGCCCTCTAACAGAAAATTTTTTTTAAAAAAAGGAGGGAGTAGGTGGGGGACACATAGCACTAACTTAGTGGCTAAAAACACTTTTTAGGCTTTTTAATTTTGATCCCCTTTCTAGGGGATCGCAACTCTTTAATCTTAAGTGTAAGGCAATCGTGCAAGTTAAGAACAAATGCAAAGACAAAAGAGAGGTTCGAGGACTAGAAATATAAATTTGTACATACCATAAGGACGAGTTGTGTATTATACCCTGTCCATTTACCTTTCAAAAAAAAAAAAATACCCTGTCCATTTATATAAAAGAAAAGCCCTAGGGATGCTGGTCGCCGTATGAAGTTTCAGAGTCGGTGTTTGTTTTTCGATTTCAAAGGTAACTCTTATCTTGGTTGTTTATATTAAGCATACAATACATATATTTAGATCTGGTTTTGTCTATTTATTAAGAAAACATAAACTTTAGTTTCCTTACTGTAGAGTCGGTTTCCGTCATTCTCTATAAAAGGATTATTATTGTTTTCATTCATCAATACAATCATTGATTTGATTGATTATTGTTGTGGGTTGTTCTAAAGTGAGGGTTTCGGTTTTGTTGTTTGTTCCGCTAATTTCTAGTAAATTAGATTTGGATGGCGCAAATAAAGAAGAGAAGCAGACAACGGTTAGGAGATGTTCCCGAGTTGATTCAATGTATACAACTAGCATTGCCAACAAAAGATGCTGCCCGCACCAGCATCTTGTCCAAGTCATGGCTACACGCTTGGTCTACCATCCCTGCCATCCGGTTTTCTCCCTCCGTTGACACTTTAAGAAAAAAACAAAATCAGAGAAAGCACATGAGGTGGATTCACCGGACCTTACTAACGTATCACCGGGACAACTTACCAATCACAAGTCTTGATCTTCAGTTTGGCATTCACACTGCTTTTCGTTCCGCTTACAAATTGATTATGCAAGCTACTTCTAAAAGTCGTAGCTCTCTTAACGAGCTTCACCTCGCAATCATGTCGACCACATCATCTACTTTGCCTGATGAGATATTCTCAAGTGAAAATCTCCACACATTAAGTTTGAAACTTATATACCTCGCTAACGTGATAAATCCCAATCATTCCCTTCACTTTAGTAGCAATCCTTCTATCCACTGCACCAACCTACGCGTACTCAAGTTGGTTGATGTCCACATAACTCAATATGTGCTTCAGAAATTGTTATCTACATGTAAGTTACTTCAAAAGATCGACATCGAGTTACCCGAGGAATTGAGGATTATCAAGGTAAGAAACCTCCCTTATCTTGATGAGTTGAGAATATATAACATCAGCGCATATAAGAATATTTTCGAAGTTGATAATGTCCCATCTCTCCGCTCGCTTGTGTACGAGGCATTTTCGCTATTCTTGACTAAGCCTGTATCATTCAAACTGGGCACAATACGGAGCTTGAGAGACTTATGTTTAGACAAGGTGTCCGTGGATGATGCATTCTCAAGTATGATCAAATCCAACTTTCCATTTCTAGAGAGTTTGACCCTTTTTATCAGCTGGTGTAGTGTCAAAATCATGGATATCAGATGTCTTAAGTTGACGAGTTTGAGGTTACACTTTGATCTTCACAACCAAATTGATGTACATGTTTATGCTCCCAATTTACTTGTTTACAAGCACGCAAGCAAGGCAAGAATGCCTAGGCTCTTGTTTCCAGCCATTCCTCCCCAGCAAATTAAGCTCTGTCTCGGATTGAACAATCCCATCAATGAGTTGCTCTTTCTTAAAGTGAGGGAAACACTCGAATTACCAAGCAAGTTTAACATTAGTTTTATTGATTCCAAACATCGGGTTCTAGTGCCGTCCGACGTTGATGATGTGAGAACAATCCTCCCGTTTCCGGCTACAAATGTTGAAGAAGTGCTTTTTCTCAAAAGATTCAACTCTGCCTTTTGGGAGAACCCACTGCTCTTTGATGCAGTTTTTTCTATTTGCCACCCAATGTATGTGAAGGCGAATAATGAGTTAAACCTCAAAGTCGCTGACTACTTGTTGAACCAGCTAATGGTAAAGGAAAATGAAATAGGAAAGGTCGTGTATTGTGAAATAAGAGATCCTCTCAATGGAAGATGGGTAGCACTAACAAGTTCTTCCTTATGTTTGCTTGATACAACTCCTCTTCGTGACTGCAGTGACGAGCTCAAAGTTACCGAGTTCAAACTTAGCTGGTGTTCACCATAGAAGCTTCTTCACTTGTATTGTTTGGCTATTTATTGTTTCAGATTTCTGTAGTTATAACTTTGTACTTTTTTCACTGTAAGTTTATGGTTTGATGTAAAAACGTTTTGTGTCATAATATTTGTTTTACTTATTCGTTAGTTTTTTTTTTTAATTAGTTGCGTAACTAAATGATGAAAACCTTTTAGTTGATAGTGCTAATGTTGAAAATCATTTTTAACTATCGCTAATATCAAATAGTGCGAATTGTAAGGTTTATTTGAAGTGTTGTTACCAGTTGCATAAAGTTTTGTAGACAGCACAGATTCAGTTCAATGAAATCTTATACGGATCTTGTTCACGTAGCAAGGTAGTCTAGAAATATGTCATCATGAATTGGTTACTGGTTAGTACTGTATATGTTCACGTAGCAAGGTTAATACGGTATATACATATATTTAGATCTGGTTTTGTCTATTTATTAAGAAAACATAAACTTTAGTTTCCTTATTGTAGAGTCGGTTTCCGTCATTCTCTATAAAAGTATTATTATTGTTTTCATTCATCAATACAATCATTGATTTGATTGATTATTGTTGTGGGTTGTTCTAAAGTGAGGGTTTCGGTTTTATTGTTTGTTCCGCTAAGTTCTAGTAAATTAGATTTGGATGGCGCAAATACAGAAGAGAAGCAGACAACAGTTAGGAGATGTTCCCGCGTTGATTCAATGTATACAACTAGCATTGCCAACAAAAGATGCTGCCCGCACCAGCATCTTGTCCAAGTCATGGCTACACGCTTGGTCTACCATCCCTGCCATCCGGTTTTCTCCCTCCGTTGACACTTTAAGAAAAAAACAAAATCAGAGAAAGCACATGAGGTGGATTCACCGGACCTTACTAACGTATCACCGGGACAACTTACCAATCACAAGTCTTGATCTTCAGTTTGGCATTCACACTGCTTTTCGTTCCGCTTACAAATTGATTATGCAAGCTACTTCTAAAAGTCGTAGCTCTCTTAACGAGCTTCACCTCGCAATCTTGTCGACCACATCATCTACTTTGCCTGATGAGATATTCTCAAGTGAAAATCTCCACACATTAAGTTTGAAACTTATATACCTCGCTAACGGGAGAAATCCCGATCATTCCCTTCACTTTAGTAGCAATCCTTCTATCCACTGCACCAACCTACGCGTATTCAAGTTGGTTGATGTCCACATAACTCAATATGTGCTTCAGAAATTGTTATCTACATGTAAGTTACTTCAAAAGATCGACATCGAGTTACCCGAGGAATTGAGGATTATCAAGGTAAGAAACCTCCCTTATCTTGATGAGTTGAGAATATATAACATCAGCGCATATAAGAATATTTTCGAAGTTGATAATGTCCCATCTCTCCGCTCGCTTGTGTACGAGCAATTTTCGCTATTCTGGAATAAGCCTGTATCATTCAAACTGGGCACAATACGGAGCTTGAGAGACTTATGTTTAGACAAGGTGTCCGTGGATGATGCATTCTCAAGTATGATCAAATCCAACTTTCCATTTCTAGAGAGTTTGACCCTTTTTATCAGCTGGTGTAGTGTCAAAATCATGGATATCAGATGTCTTACGTTGCAGACTTTGAGGTTACACTTTGATCTAAACAACCAAATTGATGTACATGTTTATGCTCCCAATTTACTTGTTTACAAGCACGCAAGCAAGGCAAAAATGCCTAGTCTTTTGTTTCCAGCCATTCCTCCCCAGCAAATTAAGCTCTGTCTCGGATTGAACAATCCCATCGATGAGTTGCTCTTTCTTAAAGTGAGGGAAACACTCGAATTACCAAGCAAGTTTAACATTAGTTTTATTGATTCCAAACATCGGGTTCTAGTGCCGTCCGACGTTGATGATGTGAGAACAATCCTCCCGTTTCCGGCTACAAATGTTGAAGAAGTGCTTTTTCTCAAAAGATTCAACTCTGCCTTTTGGGAGAACCCACTGCTCTTTGATGCAGTTTTTTCTATTTGCCACCCAATGTATATGTGAAGGCGAATAATGAGTTAAACCTCAAAGTCGCTGACTACTTGTTGAACCAGCTAATGGTAAAGGAAAATGAAATAGGAAAGGTCGTGTATTGTGAAATAAGAGATCCTCTCAATGGAAGATGGGTAGCACCAACAAGTTCTTCCTTATGTTTGCTTGATACAACTCCTCTTTGTGACTGCAGTGACGAGCTCAAAGTTACCGAGTTCAAACTTAGCTGGTGTTCACCATCATTCTCATCATTGGTTTTCTTTTCTATAAGTATAATCACCGTTAGAAGTAAAAGCCAATGTTTAGATTACACGGGCTTCATTCTTAAGCTTGTCTACTAATTCATCCATAGAAGAAACAATAACCCCTGCTTCTCTCTTTGGGGGTTCTGTAACATGAATAACCTTGATATCAGATCTCATTTCTACTTTCAACTCTTCTGGTGTGATTTTCTTGATTGGCTTTGATTTCGCCTTCATTATGTTCGGGAGTGTTCAGGTCCGCACTGCAGTGTGATGGTCAGTAACATTACAAGAAACTTTGTATTATTAAAATGAAAAGAAAAGACGTGTAATCAAAGAATGATTGACTTTAGAACACATTGTACTTGGTTTAATTCATACAATGCATTTTCAGATTTGTTTATTCTTTAAGATGTGCAACGTACTGTTTTTTGTTACTTTTTTGTCTCAAGAACGATAGTCAGAAAAGTTAATCACTCGTATAAAGAACAAAGAAGTGGTAAGTAAATAAAAATTACGTGAGAACGGCAGGCAAGTCCAAACACAAAGTTTCAAGGCCACCGTCCACCTCTCTATCCACTGTTGCTACTTTCTTCTCTTTGTCCAGAACAACCTTAAGAATACAAAAACAAAGTTGAGCATTTAAAACATGTTACAAGGATATTCATGTATAAACAGAAACAATGATGGTTTTCCTCACGTAAAATCATCACAAAAAGTGTGAGGGGTGTTTGGAAGTTTGCAAGTGATTATTGTGATATGAAGAATGATAATCGGATTCAGGGATAGATAGGTTTTAATGTTTACTCCTACAAAATAGCTTATTTAACATTAGTTTACTTGTTTCTCAAATCTGGTCACATTAACCCCTTTTCATTTATGATTCCGAATTATAACCTTTTTATCCAAACAGGCAAAACTGAGGATCAGTTTAGTCAACACATCCAAACACCACCTTAGCAGCACTATGTTTTTTTGTTGTATTTGCATTATGATAGTTAACTAGGATCCATTTATCTTCAAGCGAAAACATTATGTAAAAGCATCAAGGATATCTTTGCAATAGGTCATAAAAAGGTGTTACCGAAGAAACATTAACTACGTGGTTGTCCGAAATTTGATGAAATATAACACCACAGTCACAAATGTCTTTCTAACAGTAACTACATGGTATAATATAAAATGCAAAGAAAATCGATCCCAACAAGAAAGAATTTATAGAACTCCAGTTGCATTTAGGTACAAAGTCCCAATGAATCAATCAGTTGTAATTCAAAAATCTCGAGCAAATTAAATTATTCAAGTCACATTCGTTCTGTAATGGTAAGCAGGGTCCATTGCAGGACATAATATAACAGAAAACAGTAAGATCGGGAAAGAATATGAAAATCTGGTTCAAAGAATCACATAACTTGTATAGGCGTCTATACCAAAGTCCATAGGATGTGTGGCCTGCAGACACATTATCCCTCAAACAAACAGGGGTCACTTACTAATTTGCTGGACCACCAGCAGCTCAAACGGTACTAGCCTACAACTGTAGCAAAAATAGCTAAAAGTTTAAACTTTTTAAACATTCTATTTTGATTATTTGTCACTGAAAGATAACAGATTTAGTAATCTTATGGTCCCAGATTGCAAGATACGAAACCGTACTGTAATGGTAAGCAGGGTCCATTGCAGGACATAATATAACAGAAAACAGTAAGATCGGGAAAGAATATGAAAATCTGGTTCAAAGAATCACATAACTTGTATAGGCGTCTATACCAAAGTCCATAGGATGTGTGGCCTGCAGACACATTATCCCCTCAAACAAACAGGGGTCACTTACTAATTTGCTGGACCACCAGCAGCTCAAACGGTACTAGCCTACAACTGTAGCAAAAATAGCTAAAAGTTTAAACTTTTTAAACATTCTATTTTGATTATTTGTCACTGAAAGATAACAGATTTAGTAATCTTATGGTCCCAGATTGCAAGATACGAAACCGTACTGGTGGTGATAAGGAAGAAGAAAGCGGAAACTACGAAAATGCAAAATGTTGTGTAATGTGGCAATAGCATTGCATGTCTTTTACTTACTATTACTTGGTAATGTGATAGCTGTTTACGTGATAATCACTAAACGCACACAAATACTCTACTATCAGCTGAATTGATGTGTTTTTGTGTAGTTTTGAAGTAAATGGAGTCAAATAGTTGTTGATGCCAAAATGGCTGATTACATGGTTAAAAAAGGGCAAATTTTGAAAAATCCACAGCTACAGAAGATGTAGGCACCTTAACCTTACAGCTTCAGGTACAACAGCGTAACCTTAAATACTTAAAAGACTTAAAGGTGTATTTAGTAGTTGTCATACACAAGTCTACAAAAACGGTATTTTTTATATTCGATGATATCAAATCTTTACTCGCAACACATTGTTGCCTCTCTTACTTTCTTCTCTCATAGCAGAACATCCCTGTCCTTTTTCAATACTCTACAAGGTTGAGGATCACCTTGATCTTCAATCTCCTCAGCGATCCTTCTACATCAGGTCCTCCTTGTTTCACCCCAGCCATTTATGCTTTGGATCAAGAGTTGGGGCTGGCTAGTAGTGATCAAGGTGTAATTTCGAAATAACCAAAAATAAAGTGAGGCCACTCACAAACTCATAAAAAGGTCCTAGCATTTTAGGGTTTAATTTGTGCAATTGTGTGCTGCATATGTAAATTAATGGATAATGTTAAAAACATCTATTTTGAAAAGTTACCCATGCTATTCATATGTGATATACTTATTAGCATTATATAAATATTGACAATCATGACAAAGCTATTGGAATATTGAGTGTGACTTTTATAGAGCTTTTAGATCATAATTGTGTTTACAAATTGAAATGTAATTTTACTGATGGCGTCTTGGTAAGTATTCCCGCCTGACACGCGGGTGACCCGGGTTCGATCCCCGGTAACGGCGCCAAAAACTTGGTTCGTTGTGAATAGTTATATATTTATAGTCCAAGGAATTACAAAGGAAATATGTAAAACCCGAGTCGTTCTCCCAACGAAGGAATGAATGGAATTTTGGTTCGAGTCGTGAAACGTGTCGTGAATAGTGATAAAAGTGAATATTTTGGAATTTAAACTATGAATAATTAAGTATAAGCTAAAAACAACTAAGAAGGCAAATAAAACAAATATGGAAGGCACACGTAAGCTAAAACGTAAAGAAAACTTAAAACGCGCAAAACTCGGGCTAATCCCGAGCTTAAAAGTGAAATTTAAGAAATAAAGATCCTAGAAACGCAAAACTAATTTTCCTAAGTCCTAATTGATAAAGGAAAATTTTAGAAAAAAGAATTTTATTTTTTGACTTTTATTTAATTTATTATGAATTAAAAACTAAAATAAAGAAATTAAATGATTAAAAATAGTAAAACAAAGGAGAAAAATCTGAAACTTTTTAGGAAAATACTTCAAGTTATACTAATCCTAGGAAAAATAAAATGGGTCCACAGCTTATAGAAATAAGCTGTGAATTAAGCAGTTTAGTAAAAATAAGCTAAATAGGCTAAATGGTGTTAAGTATTTAATTGTGCAAACATGTTACTGAAAAAGACCCAAGGGCAAACGGTATACAGGTGCGTGTGGGAAGGCTGGAGGTCCAGGGTTCGACCCTTGGCCTCTGCTTTTTTTTTTTTTTTTTTTTTTTTTTTTTTTTTTTTTTTTTTTGTGAAATTTCTTTTTGCAAACTTGAAAAACAATGAAAAATAAGAAACTTTAAAAAAGGAAAAAAAATTAAAACTAAGAAATAAGCTGAATGAAAGCTAATTTAATGAGCAGTTTTAACTAAAAAGATAGAAAGAAAAATTTTAAAAGTGAAAAGCTAGTTCAAAAGGCTAAAAGCTAGAATGAGTTTAACAATAAGCTAAAGGCAGCTAAAGGTGAACCTAATAAGCAGAATTAAACTAATAAGCTAATCTAAAATAGGCAAATAAGCTGAAGAGGGAGAAAAAGCTGATAGAGGCTGCTGAGGCAAAACAGCCTAAGTGGCCTACTATAAGCTAACAAAAAGCTAATAAAAAGCTGATACAAAAAATTGTAAAAATGTGAGTCAACTAGGTAAGCAACCAAAGATTAATTATGCCAAATTTCAGATAAAATAGACTTAAAATGAGCTAATTAAAAATAAATAACAAGAGTGGTTTAGGACACTAGCTGCTGGTGCAGGGCACCTATATAGCCAAACAGTCCAATTCAAGCACCTCAAAAGCTAATCAAAAGCTCTTATAAAAAATTGTAAAAATGTGATTTAATTAGATAAGCTTCCAAATATTGATTTCCCAAGATCTCAGAAAGTAACAACTAAAATTAAGTAACTGAAAAAGTCAAAAATACTAGTTTAGGGATTTTCCTTTCTCTATCTATCGTGCTGCATATAATTCGTATTCTATCTGCATCTCGTAATATAAAACATCCTGAAAAGTTGCGCTCATTACTTAGAAGCATCTATAGGTAGTCGATTCATAACGGTTGAAATTCTGATGTGCTTTCATATCAAGTGTTTGGGTGTCTTGTTATCTAGTTTGTACTCACACACACAATAATCAGCTACAGATGTCCACATATACGCATAAAAGCGACAAGTTTGTCCAGTAAGACAATCCGAGACGATGATAATTCATAAAACCGCACTAACCTTGGAAGCAAAAGTCCCTTGAGGCCAATTTAAAAGCCCGGCCACCATTTGTCCTGTTTGATTACAATCATCATCAATTGCCTGTAACAAAACACACATTTTTCAACATCTCAGAATTATCCAACAAATAAAAACAGAGGGTGTTCGGATTGCTTATTTCTTCCTGCTTATCTGCTTATTCTGGGGTAAATAGAAAAACGAGCTCATCTGCTTATTTTGAGAAAACGCAACTGTATACCTTCATTTTTAGAAAAAATCCAAGCTTCTTGAAAATTAGTTTTACATAAATCAAATCACTATTTCATGAAATGCTTATTTATGGCTCAAGGTTACACACACTCTTGCCGGAGGTGTTTCTAGAAGCAGCCGCCCTCTCTACCCTCGGGTAGGGGTATGACTGTCTACACACACTCTTGCCGGAGGTGTTTCTAGAGAGACTGCTTCCAGAGGACTTCCGGCCTTTTTGCAGGGAGTGAGGATCGGTTCCGGCCTTGTTGTTGTTGTAATCATACGCATAAAAAGTAAACAATCCAAAACACCCTCAAAATCCATACAAATCAACAACAACAACCTGCTTGCCAAGAGAAAGTAACCCGGGTTTTTCGACATCAACAAGTGCTTTCAAAATCTTGGCAACAGAAAGAGGCAGAAGAGAACCCGAAGGAGCATCGACATGAATAGCACGGTCAGCACCCATAGCTAAACCAGTGCGAGGAGTATCAACACATTGAGTGGGACCCATACTAACAGCAACAACCTCAGAAGCAAAACCAGATTCCTTAATTCTCAGAGCTTCTTCAAGTGCTATTTCGCAAAATGGGTTCATTGACATCTTTACATTCTTCGTCTCTACTCCACTCTGTTTATTATTAAGAAAAAAAAAATTTACTACATTAAATTAGATTAAAAAAATTTGGGAAATTAAGGATTATTACCTTGTCGGATTTGAGACGACTCGCTTGATTGCAACCATGATCTTCATCTTTGAAATGAAATGAAGAGTGGATTGTGAAAGAAATGGTTTTAAAAATGAAGACTATTTGAAATGAAATGAAGGCGATGTGTTTTAGGGTCCGTTTGGTTTGCAGGTGGGATTAAAATAGGATTTGGATTTGGATTTGGATTTGGATGTGGTAAGAAAGAAATGAGGAGAGATAAAATTAATTTTTAAAAATATATTTATTTTATTTAAAAAATTATAATAAAACATATTATTTGAATATATTGTAAAATATTATGGGCTTATGGGCTTATGTCTATTCATTCTAATCTTGATTAACAAGTTAGTGTTTTTACTTTCCTTTATAAATACATTCTATTGTAACCTATTGTGAGGATCAATCAATAATACTCTCTTCTCCTTATATCTCTTTATTCTTGTTCATTATATTTCACAACACGTTATCAGCACGCTCTACAAGTGTTTTTTGGTTTCTATAGATGTCTCCCATACAAAAGGTACGTAACTTGTCGATTGACAAAGAGGAGAACAAATTAATATTAATTTGAAGTTAGCAATTACAATTGCAAATGCGATTGAATTAAGGTGATTTTCGATTAGAGGTAACTCTTGAACTTTTATTCGTACTTGGATAGATCGGTAGATAAGTTTTTCTCTTTTATGTTGCTATATAATTATAATAATACCATGATTGATTATCTTCTTGATGCCGTAAGTTACGTATAGTCATACATGTTAATCATGTTTGATATTTAACCACCATTCATATTAAATAATTGGATTCTTGAATCTAAAGATACTTAAACAATTAAAGAGGACTTATTTTAATATTGCATAGGTTTCGTTTGATAATCTATAATTATAATTGGTTTTATGATATCTATAAAACTTGTAAATAATCGTTTTCGAAAATTTGTTATACGATCTTAATCCGTAACATCAAGTTTAGACCGCAATGTTATCATGCATTATGATGATTAAACGTTTAAGAACTTTTGTTTTGTTTTGTGCAAATCTTAATTTGCTTTTAATAAGATTTACTGTGGTTTCTTTGCGAAAACATAAATAAATTAATAATAAATCAATTGCCTAAGTATTAAAGTGGAGCATAATGGTGAGCTATTTGTAGTTTATGATCATTTACAATTTGTACGATATATAAAAGGAAGTGTGATCTCTTACAATTTTAACATGGTGCGTCTACTGTTAATTAGCTCCTGTTTATCAATATGAATTTCTTCATTGAAACAATATTTTGCCAAATGATTTGTTATCGCAAGCACTATTATATGCTCATTATATTAGTTTTATGCAAGTTGTTATATTAAAAATATTTGCTTATGATGCAATGTTAAACATTAGACAACTGATTTATGTGTTAGAACTTAGCAACACCATATATTCTCTAATATAAAGTCAAGTGCAATCAAAGCACGCGAGGTCATAAACTAGTTGTTTATGCGCCAAGATTCACATAAAGTCAAGTGCAGTTGAAGCAAGTAATATTCCCAAAAATCTCGCTATGATTGTATGCACCTCAAGCTGCATTAAAAAAAAAAAAAAAAAAAAAAAAAAAAAAAAAAAAAACGAGTTCGGTCTCACAATTTCAGTGTTAGATCTGAATTAAAAAGAAAATATATAACGGTGAAAGATCCGTTAAATGTATGTCAAAATCTAAAAGAAAGATTTGGCCATCATAAGCAAGAGATTCTTGCAAATGTGAGCACATTTTTCGCAATATTAAGTAGTACATCTGAATGATGAAAAGAAAAAATGCGATGAGATGGTTAATGCCTCGAATATACTCATATATCGAGAACGATGCTTTGATATAAAAGAAATGGGCATGTTTTGAAAAAACACGATAAACCCGTTTACTAAATTTGCTCCATATTGTCGTGTTAAAAGAAACTGGTTGGCAACCTCAAGTTGCAACATAAATATCTCCATTCCCTCAAGTGAATGTGATAAAATGATCAATGTAAGATCTCCATTCCCTCAAGTGAATGTGAAAATATAATGATAAATGTCTAAAGATCATTTATCATGGTAAAGGATATGGTCAAAGTAATATGAAATTGACAAACCACTAGTAGTGGCAAAATAAGAAAGGAGCAAACAAAAATGTGATTCATGTAAAATGCAATGTGATGTATGCAAAATACAAGTGTGTCAAAGATATTACACACTATATTCATAGATGTAAGAATCTATGCAAACACAATTTTGCTCCGTAAAAGAAAATATAAACTTGTTACGAGGAATGAAATTTCATATTAATGATGCATTATATTCTCTTGCATCTTCCTCGACAAGCCATAACATAAGTTTATGTGCCAAAATTATATTATTATGAGGCATGACCGGTTGGACCATCCCGAGTCAATGATGATGCGAATATATAAAAGAACCATGAGTTTCTTCAATGATTTTTTTTTTTTTTTTGTCTTTATTGCTCTCGATAGAAGTTAATACTTCACATACCACCATCAAATTAAAGTAAGGGCTCATTCTCTTATATTTTGGAAAATATCCAAAAGAGATATATATAGGCCTATACAAGTGCCATTTAGATCATTTTGATTTTAAAATCGATGCATCGTCAAAATGATCATGAAAGACGCAACATGAAGTTAGCGTGATTAGCGGCTCCGCTTATAAGAATGCGAGCACGTTTTTCATATCATATCTTTGGAAATGGTGGTTAGAAATTCCAAGTATTTGGTAATTATTGGAACAAGTGTTGAACATTTGTAGTTCATGTTCGTAAGCGAAATGCTTTTGTTGAAGTGTTTATAAACGTTTTCAATTTATTACAAAGCCAATAATTGTGAGAGCAAAATTCATGGTTTATGGGGCATGTTATTTAAATGATAGAACATGAATTTGCATCATGCCAAAAATTTATAATGATTCCTTCCCATTTAATGGTTTTTCGGTCACGAACCATCTATCTTCCATCTAAAAGTCATGCAATTATGCGACTTATAGTGAATCCACCACAACACAAAATGTGAGATATTGAGAATGATAATTCATTCAGGGGAAAAGAATAAGCAGCAAGAATTTGGAATGAATTATAAATAATGTAAATGTTGATCCTCACAACACTAATGGATATGAACTTGAAGTTCAAAGTGTAATTCATTTTTATGATCTAGAAAATGCCAGACATATTTGGTGACTTAAACAGAGTAACTAGATCTTTTATACGCTGCTAATGCTCCAACTTATATTTGTGTCCCAACTGGACAACCAATGATTGTTAATAATTCTATGGCACGCCTATTACGTGATAGAACAATCGATTCCAAATATAAATCCTCGAGTGATATATAAATGGAGCAAGAAGTTAAGATGATCATATCGAGGTAATAAAGACCCCATAATAGTCTCATACTGAGACACTAGACAAGAGGATTCTAAAAGAACCTCGTATACATTTAAACTATGAGATCTCAATAAATGATATGATATAATGTCTAGTAAAGTGTGGAATCGAAAAAGAATTGAATCGACGTCGATAGTACTATCGTATCTAATGATGCGCAAGATAACAAATTTATCACAAAATAGCGCTATAATAACAGTGAGGATCTTGGAAATAATCTTGCAAGAAGTGCAATGCTTGGCCATAATGTAAAGACGCAAGTAACTAGTGAAAGATTGAAGTCTCTTGTGATGAGACATATGGGAATTGAAGTCCGTACACATGAATGTGTAAACTTATTGGATTAATATATGTCTTTATAAGAAAGCGAAATTAATGTGTTGAATTTACATTTTCGCAAAGACGTGAAAATAATAATGAGACATGATCTCATGTGGTGGATCCAATAAGTATTTTGATATTATATAAGTCTGGCAATATGAGAAATATTGATATGCGTCTATAAGAATATGAGTAAGTGCTCATTTGATGTTGAGATTCCTAAAAGGATATAAAATGCATGAAGCATGTCTCGTTATTTAAAATGCTTGAAGCATACAAGAAAAATTCTTGAGTATACAACTTGATCAAGCCAAATAAATCATTGTATGAGATCAAGGAATATGAGCATAATTGTTACAATCGCCCTTAGTCAATATTTGTTAAAATGGGACATGAAATAATTATGTTTGCCCAGGAAATTTTATAAAGATACATGGATTTGACTATGGTATGCCAATGAAACTCCTTGAGAGTTTATGAAGGCGATTGAATGCTTAGAAACTAAATTTGAAATAAAGACACAGTTTGTCTTATTTTACAAATTGAACATTTTAAGGATGAAATCCTTAAACATCATGAAAGCTAAAGAAATATGATAAATATCTTTATATGGATATATGACGCTCATGTTTATGAGGTCACATGATGTTGAAAATACCCCTTTTAACTTTTAAAGATATGATCACAATATCTACTTAAAAGTGTCATACATGATATAGTATACCATTTACTTTAAATTTGTTGGTAATGTATAAAGTACACGGATGTACTTGAATGATATGTATGACGTATATTTAATCCTTATGGATATGCGAATAACAAGTGTAGAACATTTGTTCATGCTAGAACCATAAATATTATTCTATTAAGACACTTGTTACGTTGATGTTAATGAAGTTGGTTTATGATATTGTGTTGCGCCAACAACGACGCTCAAGTGATGTGATCATCAGGGGAAGGAAATACGCGTTGCACTCTTTTTCCTTTGACCATGGTTTTGTCCCCACTGGGTTTTCCTGGTAAGGTTTTTGACGAGGCAACATTCCTAAGCATATGAAGGAATTATGTACTCTTTTCCCTTCACTAGATTTTTGTCCCATTGGGTTTTATCTAGTAAGGTTTTAGCGAGGCATAATCTTCAAATAAACATCCAAGGGGAAGTGTTATAAATAATTACGGAATGGATGTCCATATCCTTTTAATTGCTACATCATCAAACCATCCAAAAAGAATGCGTTTGGTTAAGATCGATGATTCAATACATCCAAGAAGAATGCGGTCTCAAGTCTATCAAAGGAAACCCAACCTTATTATATGAAGACAATGCGGCGTGTATGGCTCAAATCAAGGAAGGGTATATCAAAAGAGACAAAACAAAGCACATTTCTCCGAAGTTTTTCTTTACATATGATCTACAAAAGGATGGAGTTATTGATGTTTGTCAAATTCGATCAAGTAACAATTTGGCAGATTTATTCACAAAATCTTTGCCAACAAAGTTTTTGAGCAACTGGTTTGGAAGATCGTCTTCGACGCTTGAAAGATATACATTAATTTGAGGAGGAGTATTATGCGTACTGCACTCTTTTTCCCTTCATCAAGGTTTTATCCCATTGGGTTTTTTCTTGGTAAGGTTTTTAATGAGGCAGTTTATAGTGTATAATAAACGATGAATATCCAAGGAGGAGTATTGTAAAATATTATGGGCTTATGGGCTTATGTCTATTCATCCTAATCTTGATTAACAAGTTAGGGTTTTTACTTTCCCTTATAAATACATTCTATTGTAACCTATTGTGAGGATCAATCAATAATACTCTCTTCTCCTTACATCTCTTTATTCTTGTTCATTATATTTCACAACAGAATATAAAAAATACTAAAAAGAAGGTTACATGAAAAACATGTGGTAGATATTTATTATGAAATAAAAAAATATATATATATTATCTGACATGTTTTTTTAATCCTACCAAGAGGGTGAGGAATGAGAATGTGACAGTAAAGTATTACTCGAATCCACAAAAACTAAACCAAACATTGGATTTAATAAATGAATGAATCCAAACCGCTTGAAACCACATACCAAACGTGTACTTAGTCTAGAAGAAAGTTTAATTGAGCCACCTAATCTTTTGCTTAAAACAAATAAAAATACACATTTTTTAATTCATTAGAATAACAATATTAAACCTTAGAGCACAAGGTGTCTTGAAGAGGCTAAGCTCCTCATTTGGGGTCCACCACTTACAACTTTATTTTCTTATTCAAATTTCCAAATAAACTAAATTCATTTAATTAAAAATAAAAATACATTACAGCATATTAAAATACATACGAAACATAAAATAAAGATACGACAAAAAAAAATATACGAAAAAAAAACGATACGAAATTTAAAACACAAATAACAATACGATACGAAATCACAAATCATCCAACGATTCTCATGAAGCTTTTATATAGATTTGTAATTGTCGATGAGATCTGACTTCTCGTCCCACACTTGCAACACTTGTTCCCTAACGTTCTTCAAGGCGACATGAAGTTGCACATCTGTTTCCTCATTTCTTAATAGAGTTTGTAGACCGACCCTGATAGCTGGATGGTCTTGAGGCAGCTCACGCAACCTTTCGACCTCTGGAGCACGATCATGCATCTATAGCATAATACGAGTTATCTCACCTAGCAAATTGTTAATCACCTTGAGTTCTTTTTCTGGTTCATTGCGTAATCGGGTAAGGATAGTCTTTTGCACCTCAGCTGGTTCGTTAGCCATAGCGTTTGTGTTAAAATTAGTGATACTTGCGAGAGAGTTTGATAAGAAGTAGTGTGAGAAAACGAAATAAATGTAAAGTGGTATTTATATGAGAAACTAGCCGTTGGAGGATATTTTAAAATTCAAATTCAAACTAAAAGTAACAGTACGAATTAAAATTCAAATTCAAACTAAAAGTAAAAGTAAAATATATTAAAAACGATACGGAAAAAAATAAACACGATACGGAAAACAAATCATACAACACCGTTAAGCATTTCATTCGTCCCATTTGGGGTGGTTTCTCAAAACCTCCCACACGTGAACATATTGGAAGCTTCTGTGGGAAACTAGAAGGGGGGTTGAATAGTTTACCGGTTTTAAAATCCTTTTAAAAAATCTTGTTTTAGAAGTTAGCTATTGGAAACTTTGATTCGAACTTTATGTGTAACCAATTAACACCAATATGAACTACACACTAAGCTAAGTAATAATAACAAATAAAAGTAAAGAGTAGAGTTGGAAAGATCGAACCGAGACAGAGGATTTATAGTGGTTCGGCTACGAAGCTCTTCTTCGCCCTACTCCACTCCCCGAGTACCACACTCGAGAGTTTCAAACACTATATCAACAACCTCCCTTCAGGCGGAGAAAACCGTACACGTCGCTTATCCTATTACCGACACTAAGCTAGATGTCGAGTGCTAATCTTAGCTAGCACCAATCTACCAAGGTCCACGTGACCAAACACTCAAGCCCAATGGCTTCAAGAGATCACCAAGATCTCAACACGATCACAATGATCAACTCTCACTTCACTCTACTCAATCTAACTACTCTAGATCCTTTGATCACTCACACACAAGCCCAATGGCTTCAAGAGATCTTCACTATCTCTTAAGATCACAATGATCTTCACTCACACTCTCACAAAAGAAAGATAATCTTGATGTATGCTAAGATACAACAAGGATGTAACAAGTGTTACAAAAACCTAACAACTATAACTCTTGTATCTTCTTGAATACCTTGAGTTCTTCTCTTGCTAATGAAGAGGAATGATAACACCTTGTATCAACTTGGATACTTGTTTTCTTCTCTTGCTAGTGAAGAGGAATGAAGAGGATCACTTGAAGGATGATTGGATCACTCTTGAACAAAAGAAAAAATAACCTAAATGATCTAAGAAAGAAATTGTGAAGAGAGTATTCAACTCAGAAAGTTTTGTGTGTGTAAGGATGCCTAAAAACTGTGAAAGGGGTTGGTATTTATAGGCAAAGAAAATCTGAACGTTACAGAAAAAATTGTACGGACGGCTCCGTTAAATACCCTACGACTCCACTAAATTTAGTGGAACCGTGGAGCCGTCCCAGACAAGGACGCTCCAAATTTTGTCTTTTCTAGTGAAAACTTATTTGGGGATGGTTGGAGCTGATTTTGGGGGGGGGGGGAAATAGCTGTTATCATTTTCAAACTAATTTTTCCATTAAAACATTTCTTAATAATTCAAAAATAATTTGTCATGTGTATTTTTGAAAAAACGTTTTGTCCCATTTAAAATGTGAATTCTCAAAACACAAATTCACTTCTTTGATCACTAGTTCAAGTTGTAACTTTGTTCTAGAGTGATTTGCGTAGAAACGGGATCTTCCGATTAAAAACTTGTTTACGTTAATTTTAACGTAACGTGATTTCACATTTTGTCATCCTCAAAACGTGAAATAATCGAAAGATATAACTAACGTTTTTAGAACATTATTTGCATCAATAATCGAAATAACGATTAGACGGGATGACAAGGATTGACTTCTAGTATTTCCCGTGAAATAAATGGAAGTTATGAGTTGTGTTTTGGAGGATGACTATAATATTTCCCATGAAATATCTAATTAGTCGAAATACGAGACGAAAGGAATGACTTAATATTTCCCGTGAAATATTCAAAAAGTCATGTGACGAGTCGAAAGGGAATGACTTAGAATTTCTTAGAGAAGTTTCTAAAAGTCATGAGACGAGTGAGAAAGATGACTTAAAAAGTCATGGGTGATTTGTAGAGAATGACTTCAATGTTTCCCGTGAAACTTTTGAGAGGTCATAGAGAGGATGAAAGGCTGTAAGGTATGACGCGAGGGATGACTTTAATATTTCCATAGAAATATTGAAATAGTCATGAGCGGGATGAGAGGAATGAATTGAGAAGTCATATGACGAGACGTGAGAGATGACATTAACATTTCCAATGAAATATTCAAAAAGTCATAAGAGGGGTAACGAGAACGTAAAGGTCAAGGTGTTGGCGATGTTGTCTTATAAGAGATACTTTTCAAAGAAAAGATTTCTCTTTCGACGTTATCGTGACGGAGGAGATGCCTTTCCGCGGGGAGATGACGTACTTCAACGAGCTTCGTTCATGAGAAAACTATAGGGTTCCCGGGCAAGTCTAATGGCATCTTGACTGCTACTCTTCACAGGGGGTTATCTCATCTATAGTGTTTGTTGTCATGCCTTTCCGGTGTTTGCGTACTCGGCTTTGGTCGTGGAGATAACAAGAGTTGTTTGTTTCTTGGAGAACCAAGAAGTTTGTTAACAAACCTATGAAGGTACAAACATTACTCTCTATGTTTCAATCCACATTAACTCTAGCATTATCAGAGTTGATATAGAAACATTTTCTACATCAATCTCCTTGAGATATCGTAATCTCAAGTGTGTAGTATCTTTAATGTATCGTATGATACATTAAACACTTTGATGTAAGAAGTTTTGGGACACTTCTTACAAGTGGGCACAAAGCCAACACTATTCATGATAATGGACCTACTTGCCGTTAGGTAAACTAATTTACCTATTATGCCCATAACTCAGTGATATCCACTCACTCACCTTCATCGTCTCTTGTGAGGTTTGTGTTTGTGGATATGGGCGTTAGTGTCTAAGCTAAGTGTTATATATATTATATGATATGTATAGTATACTAGAGTTTATGGGGATACTTTCATTAGGTTTAGTTAACTATGGGCTAGGGAAGAAACTTAATTCACTCATCATCTTTGTTTCAAACTTGTCACGCATGATCTTGAAGCGATCATCGTACATTTCTGGACAAGTTGAGTTCGTTATGATGAATTGTGAATCTTTGTTTCATTATGACAGTGCCTACTATGTTAGAATCTAACACTACTGCATGCTTAGCATTTCTACCAACAAAGGGTGTTTTAAGGAAGCGTACCTGAGCCTGAGGTGATTCCCTTAAAACTTAGAAGACTAGAGTACCTTTGTCGAATGTTAAGCACACGAGACACCACTTGACTAATGTGTCACAAGATTTGTTTGATCACAAATCATACTCCATTTATTAGACTTCCAAAATTTATTTACAGTCTTGTTTTTCTAGCAAAACAGAAGTTCAAACATCTGGTCCCCAATATCTCATGGGTCCAAAGTTGTTAGAGTTAAACATCCTACGCATTTGTTGCGTTAGTTTAGGATGTGAGAATGGAGGACACATTTCCCATGGTAAGTAACTTTGTGGTGGACGATCATTCCAAGTTACGGGAAAGTTACTTGGATGATTTTGTCTTCTAAAGTTACCTCTCGGTAGAGGAGTTCTAGACCGAGGTTTGGGAGAATTTATTCTTCTAGGTGGAGGAGTAGTCGACCTAGTGTCACGCTTTACAAATCCATGTTCAGGAGATGACAATGGTTTGTAAAAGCCTTTGGCTTCCTCTTTACTTGGTGTAGACACTCTAGTATTATTTACAACTACGTGACTTGGTTTAGGACTTAAGTTATTTTTCAGAATTGACCCAGTTTTGTCTTCAGCACCAGACGGTACCACGGTACCACTAAATTTAGTGGTGCCGTCTATACCTTTAGTGGTGTCGTTACCTTCAGACTTAGACATTTCAGGCATTACAAATTTTACTTGTTTAGTACCACTTGTAGAAGCCTGATTTGGGTCAAATCCTAAACCCGCACGGTCATGTTCACTATATCTAATGTTTTCAAGTATATCATTAAGTGTTTTGGTTCCTTCATCAAACTTAATGATTCTTAAAGCATTTTCTTTAAGTTTTTCATTTTCTACTTGAAGACTTATACATGACCCACATCCTAAGTCTACTTCTTTGTTTTTCTCAAGTCTCTTGACTTGATCTTTTAGTTCTAAGACTTGTAGTTCTAGTTCTTTTAGTTTTAATTTTAGCTTAGTGTTTCTACCTAATATCTTAGTACTAACTACGCATAGTTTGTTGTATTCGTCATGCAATTCACTATCATCCTGTAACACCCCGACCCGACAAGGGTAAAGATATCACAATAATGGTTTCATATCAGATCAAAACAAAGCATACATCTATAGTAATACAAGAATTCCAAAGTTTACAAGCGAATTACTGAAACTACAAGGTTACAAAAGAAACTTCCAGTAAACACAAATTCCAAAATAATAATAACTTCTAATCACTTCTAAGTCCAAAAGTAGCTATCAACTCTTCTAAGTCCAAGGTATTCTCCACCCATTCCCAGGTTCCTACTAAAACCTGCCGCAGGAAAAGAAATGCGGCTGAGCTACGAGAGCTCAGTGAACAGATATAACGATAACAAACAGTAATAGAGGATAGTACAGAATAACAGAAACAAAGGTCAAACAGATGTAATATGGTTCAAGGGATAAGTCAATGAATAAGTATAAAGGAAAGAGAGAGAGGGATAGTAATCCACCACGAGCCCAGAAACAGATCATATCATATCGTAACCACAAATCTTCAAATCATATAGAGGGGAGACCTCTCAGATAATCAGATAATATGAGGGGTGTCCTCATTCTTCAAATGGAGTAGCTAGCTCCTAGAAATTGTGAAGGGCATGTATAGCACACAGTACCAATCACCAGAACAGAAATCATATCATATATAGTTAAATCCACTAAACAGAACAGAATCTAGGATTGCAACCCATACGCCCCTGCAGACAACTCACAATCATAATAGCCATGGCAGATAACAGAAAAGGGACGGTGTGAGAAATCACTCACCCACACATGAGTCATGCCAATGGTGCATCAATGGCATGGCCAGGTTACCTTCCTGGCTAGGGAAACAGAAATGGCTCGGGTATCAAACTAAGAGTCAAGTATCATATCAAATCAGAGTGTCACATCAAAAGGGTCATATATCAGAAGCTGCATATCAATATCTCAGAAGTAATATCAAAGGTCCAACTCAGAGTTTATCAGATCAAAGTTCATATTAAATAATCAAGTCAGGGTTCCGAACAACAGTTCATTTCAAAAGTTTCTATCAAAAGTCCTTTTTAAAACAATCCTTTATTCATGATTTTCATAAAACGATCCTTTAAAGTAGTTTTCATAAAAATAATCTTTCAAAACGGTTTTTCATAAAAATAGTCTTCCAAATATAGTATTCACAAAAGTTAGTAACATTTTATATAAAAGTGGTTTCGCCTCATTGATAAACATCTTTTTAAAATGGTTTTTCTCAAAACATTTTCAAGGCATAATTATAAAAGGTTTTGATAACATAGCTTCATATCAGAGGTCATATCAAATGGGATCAACAGAGAAGGTTCAAGCGAAAGGGAATCATAGCAATCAACTCAGAAAATTAACGGATCAGAATACGAAAGAGATCATGAGAAACCTTAAAAGAAAAGGTCAGAATATATGTACCTTATTAGCAGTGCAGAAAATAAACAAGCAAATAAATACTGAACAGATCAAGGCTTCTCCTTCTTCGCACCTAAAGGAGTAGAAGACGGAATTACAAAGGATTCCAATTCAGATTATTACTTTTAGTTTACCTTTCCATTTTAAGTAACTTTCTATTTTTAGTAACTTTCCAGATTTAGTAACTTTCCATAATTAGCAGTTTTCTAAAATTAACAGATATTATCATTTCAGATTAGATTAAGTCCTTACTCAGAGATTATTATGGAATAAAGGTATTTATTAACAGGTTACAGAAGTCTAAGGTTAATTATGACAATTTCACAAAGTTTAGGGTTTTAATTGTAACTTCATCAATTTCAAAGGTCTAAAATGAAAAATACTTCAAGTACTGATTTAAATACATATTTTATTCAGAATGACATCATAATCCCTTTAGTTTCATAATTTACAGATTATACCCCTCTAGTTACAATATTTACAAAACAACCCTTTAATTACCTAATTCATGATTTAATCCTTATGATATCCATATTTACCAACCAAGCATCTCATTTTACAAATTTACATAATGTTACCTCAGAATTATGTATGTTACGGATCAGACCCTCAGAATTTCAGAATTTACACAATTGGTCCCTTAAGTGTTCAAAACTTATAATTTAAGTCATAATTTAGTAACAATTACATATTAAGCTCATAATTACTCAAGTTTACACAAAACACTCTTAATATCATCATTTACACAAAATAACTTCAAGTTTCCAGAATTTACACTTTTAGTCCCTTCACTTTAATTATTTCCAATTCGAACACCAAACTTACAATTAAATCCATATCTTGCAATATTTACACTTAGGACCCTCAAGTTATATCTTTCCCACATTACTATTGACTTATATAACATTAAAAAAATGTCCCACACGTTTGGAAAATTACAAAACACCCCCTAGAGTTTTAAAAACAATCGTACAACACTTTTAAAATATAATTCCAAGCCCTAATCAAATCCAATCATTGACACATCATGATTACAACCTTAAAATACATTAAATGTCCAGATCATGACTCAAGAATCCCTAACCCTAGTATATTCGACTAGGTTTATATTCATTCCTTTGTTTTCTTAAAACCGGTTTTGAACAAAAATTAGCCACGATTTGTTTAATCTTCTAAGATTCGAACTATCATTTTTCCCAGGTTATATGATGCCTAAGGAACTCATAAAAATTATATACATAGTCCAGAAAAATCTCATAGCTTATTTTATATTTTACATACGTTTTTGACACCAAAAATTACCATGACATATATAGGCTTCTATAATTCATTCCAACATTTTTCCCAGATCTTACACTTCATATGAGGTCCAAATAAAATAAATATAACACCCAAAAAATTCGTATCTAATATTTTAGAATTTATGTGTGTTTTAAACATTAAAATTACTAGCGACCAATTAGCCTTGCATGATTCGATTAGTACAATTTTTATAAGTCTTATATGATGTAAGGGTCATGAGAAAAATACCAGATCAGTTTTAGAACGTGAGGATTGGGCGCACGAATTTTGCACCTATCGTATGGAATACTCGGCAAAGAAAAAGCTTCACGATCGAACCAATGAATCCACAAGCCCAACCTTATTTTTCCTAGCCTCCTTGGATGCAGAAAAACTCCAAAAAAATACTAGATCACCTCCAGAAATTCGTATGGCTTGTGTGTGAATTATTGTATGCGTTTTTGATAATATCGGCTAGGGTTTATTAGAAGTAAATATGGGAGTAACTAAATACAAGGATTAGCCGTGATTTAGGGGAGGGGAGGGCCTTAGGACTCGGCTAAATTAAGGTGGGATCAAGAGGATTTGATTTGATATCATTTCCTAATTTATTTTGTAATTATCCTTATTTTATAAAGTTTAAAATATAACATAAATAATTAAATTAATTATTTTTAGTTTTGTAATAAATTTTGGGACATGTACAAATGTTAAAATGTTGTCTCAGAATTATTTTACTTCATATGTAGCTCATTACCAGAAGTTTGGAATTAATTCAGAGTTTTATAAGTGATTTAATTATGTTTTATGGTTTCAGGGGTAATTTGGTCATTTTACAGATTATCTGAATTTCAGGTATTACAACTTCTTCCCCACTAACAAAAAAAATTTCGTCCTCAAAATTTGCAGAAAGCAGAAAGAAAAGAGAGCAGAAAACAAAACAAAGACATAACAGACTAAGACGAGAATTGAGGCGAAACGAAATGGAAACACAACTGACGGTGAACAGAAATATGAAAGATTTGTTTCTCATGACTCGAACTTGTAGATCCCAAGATTGTTTCAGATCCTCAGAACAGACATAACATACTGAATCCAGATCGAAAGAATAACATACCAAACATAATAGATGATAATCAGATTCTCTCGGAAGAGACAAGGAAATACATAGGATTTTGACGGATATGCCGTCCACAGAATTTGATTAGACAAATCAGATTAGAGCGTACAGAAAATAGATTATCGATAACATCAATTGGCAGAAAGTTCTACAACAGAACCTAAGATTCTTATCGGATGTGCAGAGGTCGGCAAAATTGCGTGACGAGAATCCAGACGTATCAATTCGCCTAACGGGGAAAGCAGATCACGCGTATAGGTAGAATGAACTTAAATTCTCACTAACGCAGATGATCTCAAACAGTTATCAGAATTTCTAAAGCTCTAAGGCACTTCTCAAAATATCTGATGCCCACAACAAGTGCACGTTATATGATGTAAGTATTATCACGTTGGCCAGACGTCATAATACTGGCATCATATAAATATGCCCTCATGATTGTCACACTTAATCTCGAGTCGTGAACAAAATAACTTATCTTAACCCACCTAATCCAACTACAGTCTCAGAGGTCATCAAAATCAACACCATAACTAAGAGAAGAACGAACTACTCGAAAGAGTTAACGGAACAGATCTAAAATGTCTATCAGAACCGGATACATCGCCAATAGCGTCAATCCTTCATCACTCATCAGAATCAACTCAGGCAATACCAGTGGTTGCTTCAAAATTCTCATAACAAACCATCGGCCTACATACGCAGAATGAATACATAACGGAATCATTAACAGAGGGTCTAAATCATTCAAAGGATCTTATCATCTGGTAACGGAAATTTAAGTAAGTTAAGTGAAATACGTCATCCATAACTTCATCCTTCACAGAATCAATTCTTCCAAACGTAAACGTTCGCTTCAGAATTATCATTCATTCCATACATGATCTTAAACTTCTTCCAAGTCCATGCAGTCTGTTTTATGATCATAGGGTGTAAAGGAATTATAAACTTGAGTCTGGCCCCTCAAGCTTTCGACACTTCTTCTGGACATTGTGGTGCGGTAACGTGATTCTCTGACATGGTCACTGTGCGTCTTCCCTTCGCGAGTCTGCTTCTGCTCTCAATTCGTGTTAGTACAACTAAAATGAATAGAGAAACAAGACGGTGTGTTTCTGACAGGTCTTCCGGCACAGCTCAAAATTCGCCAACTCAAACTGTTGTCATCACAGGATACGGGGTAGTGATACAATTAGGTTTACGATAGTTGACACGCTGACGTAGGATTTTCTCTTTCTTATTCATAAGTTAATAGGGCATTCAAAGAAACACTGAGGTGAACAAAATCATAATTCATCAACTTCTTCAATCTCTCAACTTCTATAGCATCATGGGTCGTCGATTGAGGTTGGTTCAAAGTCAATTCTACTTTGCAAACAGGAGGGAAACCCAAGAGTTTCATCAGAAAACATCAGAATACTTGTACAACAAAACTTCTAATGCCCAAAACTTTCTAAGGGTGGATATTAATAGATGTCAGGAGAACTTCGACAATCAAATGAGATCGAGGTAAAGGTCTCTATAGCGGCGTTAAGCTTAACAGATTTGAGCAGTTAAAGGTTATCGTAACAAAAGTGGGATGAAACATATTACTAAAGATCACAAATCAGATACGGTAGTCCCTGGCAGCGTATGAGGGCCAGCCAATCCATAACTTAAAGACCTCAAAATCGAATATGTCAAAAGTGAACGGATTCGTAGGATGAGTACGGTCGCCAAGCCAGACGGATAGTTCATATATCAAGGTCAAGTACATGGTTCATCAAAGTGTGGAGATAGATAAACGAACAATTCAAGGTGTTGGAGTCTTATTTAGCTATTTAGCATAAGTGGCAGGTAGGTTGTGAGTCATCGGCAATACGAACATCGTATAACTGTCAAAATGAGGCATATCGAATCTCAGTTATCAGCGTCATCATGCTCCGTTAACCATTTCACATCGAGACAAAATTATCATCATATCCATGGCTAATAATCACCAGAGTTCTCATAGGGGTAGTAATAGACTTTGCAAGAACAGAGTAATATCAGATGATACATTTATATCCAGCACGGGTAATGAATTAATAGAATGTGTCAAACACATTAGGGTTAAATGACCTTCGGATGGTCGGAGAGGTATCAAACTGTTTATCAACAGATCAGAAATGAAGATCAAAACAGGTAGCAATAGCAAAAGTTTAACAATCGGAAATCATGGTAGGGAGTTCAAAATGGTTTCAAACACCGAAGGTGAAACATAGGAGGGTAGTCGTCAATGATCAATCAACCTATCCTTTATCAGAATAAAAATCAAAGTTAACTATTCAATGAAAACAGATCGACAACGCAAGTCTTATCGTTCAGAAGTGAGAGGAAAACATTCTTATACTCGTGGTTAAAACACCACCAGACTTCTCATGGCAACGGAGATGTTTAAGACGAACTCAGATAGGGTCAGAAGATTCATAGATTATCAAAAGCAAATAACAGAATGTATCAAGTAGGTCATCGCCAAGGAGATTTTCAGAATGCCCGTAGAGGCATCAAAATGATGAACAGAAGGATCAGAGGTCAGAGTCAGACTCTGCAGACAAGAATCAAATAGTGTCAGGCAATTACTATGCAGTTCTTAATGCCTTCGAGATTTATTTAGGTTCAAAACTTAGGTAATGCAAAGCATAAGCTTGCAATTTTCCAAAAGTGATCTTAACAGACTTTAATCAAAAGCAAGGCACGAATCAGAGTGATGCGGAAGCAAAGATGCTTAAACAAACGCCTTATAGTCTACCCATTCCTCACTGGTCAGAACTTAAGTTCCTATAGGGAAATCCTAAAGCAAATCTTAAAGGTTGTCTTATGAGCGCCTACAGTGGAAACCTAATGGTCCAAACTTCACAGGTCAAGGGTAAATGTATTACGAGTCGCAACCTGTCTCTGATACCATAAATTGTAACACCCCAACCCGACAAGGGTAAAGATATCACAATAATGGTTTCATATCAGATCAAAACAAAGCATACATCTATAGTAATACAAGAATTCCAAAGGTTACAAGTGAAATACTGAAACTACAAGGTTACAAAAGAAACTTCCAGTAAACACAAATTCCAAAATAATAATAACTTCTAATCACTTCTAAGTCCAAAAGTAGCTATCAAGTCTTCTAAGTCCAAGGTACTCTCCACCCATTCCCAGCTTCCTACTAAAACCTGCCGCAGGAAAAGAAATGCGGCTGAGCTACGAGAGCTCAGTGAACAGATATAACGATAACAAACAGTAATAGAGGATAGTACAGAATAACAGAAACAAAAGTCAAACAGATGTAATATGGTTAAAGGGATAAGTCAATGAATAAGTATAAAGGAAAGAGAGAGAGGGATAGTAATCCACCACGAGCCCAGAAACAGATCATATCATATCGTAACCACAAATCTTCAAATCATATAGAGGGGAGACCTCTCAGATAATCAGATAATATGAGGGGTGTCCTCATTCTTCAAATGGAGTAGCTAGCTCCTAGAAATTGTGAAGGGCATGTATAGCACACAGTACCAATCACCAGAACAGAAATCATATCATATATAGTTAAATCCACTAAACAGAACAGAATCTAGGATTGCAACCCATACGCCCCTGCAGACAACTCACAATCATAATAGCCATGGCAGATAACAGAAAAGGGACGGTGTGAGAAATCACTCACCCACACATGAGTCATGCCAATGGTGCATCAATGGCATGGCCAGGTTACCTTCCTGGCTAGGGAAACAGAAATGGCTCGGGTATCAAACTAAGAGTCAAGTATCATATCAAATCAGAGTGTCACATCAAAAGGGTCATATATCAGAAGCTGCATATCAATATCTCAGAAGTAATATCAAAGGTCCAACTCAGAGTTTATCAGATCAAAGTTCATATTAAATAATCAAGTCAGGGTTCCGAACAACAGTTCATTTCAAAAGTTTCTATCAAAAGTCCTTTTTAAAACAATCCTTTATTCATGATTTTCATAAAACGATCCTTTAAAGTAGTTTTCATAAAAATAATCTTTCAAAACGGTTTTTCATAAAAATAGTCTTCCAAATATAGTATTCACAAAAGTTAGTAACATTTTATATAAAAGTGGTTTCGCCTCATTGATAAACATCTTTTTAAAATGGTTTTTCTCAAAACATTTTCAAGGCATAATTATAAAAGGTTTTGATAACATAGCTTCATATCAGAGGTCATATCAAATGGGATCAACAGAGAAGGTTCAAGCGAAAGGGAATCATAGCAATCAACTCAGAAAATTAACGGATCAGAATACGAAAGAGATCATGAGAAACCTTAAAAGAAAAGGTCAGAATATCTGTACCTTATTAGCAGTGCAGAAAATAAACAAGCAAATAAATACTGAACAGATCAAGGCTTCTCCTTCTTCGCACCTAAAGGAGTAGAAGACGGAATTACAAAGGATTCCAATTCAGATTATTACTTTTAGTTTACCTTTCCATTTTAAGTAACTTTCTATTTTTAGTAACTTTCCAGATTTAGTAACTTTCCATAATTAGCAGTTTTCCAGAATTAACAGATATTATCATTTCAGATTAGATTAAGTCCTTACTCAGAGATTATTATGGAATAAAGGTATTTATTAACAGGTTACAGAAGTCTAAGGTTAATTATGACAATTTCACAAAGTTTAGGGTTTTAATTGTAACTTCATCAATTTCAAAGGTCTAAAATGAAAAATACTTCAAGTACTGATTTAAATACATATTTTATTCAGAATGACATCATAATCCCTTTAGTTTCATAATTTACAGATTATACCCCTCTAGTTACAATATTTACAAAACAACCCTTTAATTACCTAATTCATGATTTAATCCTTATGATATCCATATTTACCAACCAAGCATCTCATTTTACAAATTTACATAATATTACCTCAGAATTATGTATGTTACGGATCAGACCCTCAGAATTTCAGAATTTACACAATTGGTCCCTTAAGTGTTCAAAACTTATAATTTAAGTCATAATTTAGTAACAATTACATATTAAGCTCATAATTACTCAAGTTTACACAAAAAACTCTTAATATCATCATTTACACAAAATAACTTCAAGTTTCCAGAATTTACACTTTTAGTCCCTTCACTTTAATTATTTCCAATTCGAACACCAAACTTACAATTAAATCCATATCTTGCAATATTTACACTTAGGACCCTCAAGTTATATCTTTCCCAGATTCCTACTGACTTATATAACATTAAAAAAATGTCCCACACGTTTGGAAAATTACAAAACACCCCCTAGAGTTTTAAAAACAATCGTACAACACTTTTAAAATATAATTCCAAGCCCTAATCAAATCCAATCATTGACACATCATGATTACAACCTTAAAATACATTAAATGTCCAGATCATGACTCAAGAATCCCTAACCCTAGTATATTCAACTAGGTTTATATTCATTCCTTTATTTTCTTAAAACCGGTTTTGAACAAAAATTAGCCACGATTTGTTTAAGCTTCTAAGATTCGAACTATCATTTTTCCCAGGTTATATGATGCCTAAGGAACTCATAAAAATTATATACATAGTCCAGAAAAATCTCATAGCTTATTTTATATTTTACATACGTTTTTTACACCAAAAATTACCACGACATATATAGGCTTCTATAATTCATTCCAACATTTTTCCCAGATCTTACACTTCATATGAGGTCCAAATAAAATAAATATAACACCCAGAAAATTCGTATCTAATATTTTATAATTTATGTGTGTTTTAAACATTAAAATTACTAGCGACAAATTAGCCTTGCATGATTCGATTAGTACAATTTTTGTAAGTCTTATATGATGTAAGGGTCATGAGAAAAATACCAGATCAATTTTAGAACGTGAGGATTGGGCGCACGAATTTTGCACCTATCGTATGGAATACTCGGCAAAGAAAAAGCTTCATGATCGAACCAATGAATCCACAAGCCCAACCTTATTTTTCCTAGCCTCCTTGGATGCAGAAAAACTCCAAAAAAATACTAGATCACCTCCATAAATTCGTATGGCTTGCGGAGATCCTAATCACCTCATAGGAGAATGTCTATTGACTCATCCTCCGAAATGGAGAATTGTTCATATTGTTGAACAAGAAGATCTATCTTGTTCTCTTTGACTTGGTTATTACCTTGGTGAGTGACTAACAAAGTTTTCCAAATGTCTTTTTCCGTATTATACATGAAAATTCTTTCAAATTCCTTTTTAGGCAAAGCATTGTAAATCATCATTTTAACCTCATTATTTTTGGCTAGTTTTCTTTTTAGTTCATCACTTTGTTTATCATATGAAACAATTTCATCCTTTTTAGTTATTGGATTCAATTGAATCGGTTGAAAGTCACCCTCGGTAATAACATGCCAAAGATCAACGTCTTTTGATTTCGCAAACGTTTCGAATCTTGTTTTCCAATATATAAAACAATCGGTTTTGAAAAGTGGTGGTCTTTGCATAGATTTCCCTTCTAGATATTTGTCGGAATCCATTGATCGATTCAAGTTTTAAAATACAATATACTTTAAAATCTTGACTGGCGTGGCTTCTGATACCAATTGTGGGAAACTAGAAGGGGGGTTGAATAGTTTACCGGTTTTAAAATCCCTTTAAAAAATCTTGTTTTAGAAGTTAGCTATTGGAAACTTTGATTCGAACTTTATGTGTAATCAATTAACACAAATATGAACTACACACTAAGCTAAGTGATAATAACAAATAAAAGTAAAGAGTAGAGTTGGAAAGATCGAACCGAGACAGAGGATTTATAGTGGTTCAGCTACGAAGCTCTTCTTCGCCCTACTCCACTCCCCGAGTACCACACTCGAGAGTTTCAAACACTATATCAACAACCTCCCTTCAGGCGGAGAAAACCGTACACGTAGCTTATCCTATTACCGACACTAAGCTAGATGTCGAGTGCTAATCTTAGCTAGCACCAATCTACCAAGGTCCACGTGACCAAACACTCAAGCCCAATGGCTTCAAGAGATCACCAAGATCTCAACACGATCACAATGATCAACACTCACTTCACTCTACTCAATCTAACTACTCTAGATCCTTTGATCACTCACACACAAGCCCAATGGCTTCAAGAGATCTTCACTATCTCTTAAGATCACAATGATCTTCACTCACACTCTCACAAAAGAAAGATAATCTTGATGTATGCTAAGATACAACAAGGATGTAACAAGTGTTACAAAAACCTAACAACTATAACTCTTGTATCTTCTTAAATACCTTGAGTTCTTCTCTTGCTAATGAAGAGGAATGATAACACCTTGTATCAACTTGGATACTTGTGTTCTTCTCTTGCTAGTGAAGAGGAATGAAGAGGATCACTTAAAGGATGATTGGATCACTCTTAAACAAAAGAAAAACTAATCTAAATGATCTAAGAAAGAAAGTGTGAAGAGAGTATTCAACTCAGAAAGTTTTGTGTGTGTAAGGATGCCTAAAAACTGTGAAAGGGGTTGGTTTTTATAGGTAAGAAAAATCTGAACGTTACAGAAAAAATTGTACGGACGGCTCCGTTAAATACCCCACGGCTCCACTAAATTTAGTGGAACCGTGGAGCCGTCCCAGACAAGGACGCTCCAAATTTTGTCTTTTCTGGTGAAAACTTATTTGGGGAAGGTTGGAGCTAATTTTGGGGGGAAAATAGCTGTTATTATTTTCAAACTAATTTTCCATTAAAACATTTCTTAATAATTCAAAAATAATTTGTCATGTGTATTTTTGAAAAAATGTTTTGTCCCATTTAAAATGTGAATTCTCAAAACACAAATTCACTTCTTTGATCACTAGTCAAGTTGTAACTTTGTTCTAGAGTGATTTGCGTAGAAACGGGATCTTCTGATTAAAAACTTGTTTACGTTAATTTTAACGTAACGTGATTTCACATTTTGTCATCCTCAAAACGTGAAGTAATCGAAAGATATAAATAACGTTTTTAGAACATTATTTGCATCAACAGCTTCTCCCACCAAAGCGTTGTGTTAGGTCACCATTTCATAACACATAACCATATAATTCTAGAGAGAGAAAGAGAGTAGAGAGAAAAAGTGGAAGGCTCTTATCAATGATAAATGAAAGTGAAATAATCAATAGAACCAACACCCTCCAAGGAGGGTTTACATAGTATTTATAGGGGAAGGGAGCTAGGGCTTCCTTCCTTTCTTAATCTAAACTAAAAGACCTAGGCCCATAGGCTTACTTCATAAGCCTAGACATAATTACTAACATATAAGCCTTAATATTAAGCAACCTATTACATAATTAAATGACCAAAAATTGACATTAGTAAAACGTAATCACAACAATCTCCCCCTAAGGGTTGGTCATCATAGGTTGCTTGACGTCTTCTTTGCTTCTTTGGCTTTGACGTCTCTTTCATCTTTGTTCTTTGTTCTTGTTCTTTGTGATATGGTAATGTGGTGATCTGCCTTTCATCAACGTCTTTGTCACCGGTGTAATTACGTCTTTTTCACCATGCTCATACTTCTTTTGACTTTGATTCATCATGTATAATGGGTTCTCACTTCAACTTTGATCTTTGTCTTTCATCTTTGTAGATTCTTTGACTTAAACGTAGAATCATTTTGAACTTTACTTTTCTTCGATCTTTGATGAGAACTTTCTTTAATCTTTGTATGAACTTCATCTTTCGGAATGATGTTGGTATGAGCATGTGGAAATGGAGCGTCGTTGATGATAATGGTGGTAGTAATGTTCATAGCTGGAACTCCGGTTCTCCATATGTACCTGCATTAAAATAGTTAGCAATAAAGCATCCGGCACTTATAGGTTCGAACTTCGAGATCATAAACAGCATAGTGTGAAAACTTTCTCTAATCCTTGCCAAGGCCGTTCCTGAACCGGATACCCCCGAGAGGGCTTACACAGATATACCGAAGTATATCAACGATTCAGGTGAGCCGCTGGAGTACACCGAGGTATCACTCCACGACTGTAGACCGTTTGAGACCACCGCGAACACTAAGCGTAACCCATAAGGGATTACCGAAGTGACCTGCTGTCAGAGCTGTTTGATGTTGACCCTGGCAGGAATTTCCATTCAATCATTGAGAATTACATTTGTAAATCCTCTCATAAATGTTCTGGCAGATTGCAAAGATCTGCGTAGGTGTAACACCTAAAATTTAAAAAGCATGTAAAATTACCAAATTGCCCCTACTAATTTAAAAACTTAATTAAAAGCTTATAAAGTATCATAAAAATTCCAAACTTCTGGTAATGCATAAGTTATGATCCCAAATAATTTTAAGAACTTTAATTAACATTTATACAAGCTGTGAAATTACCAAAATAACCCTATGAAGGCCGAATAACATTTAAATGTGTTTATATGTATTTTAAATATTATAAAATCATTTAAATATGGTAAATTTGAAATCAAATCAATCCTAAACTAATTCCAGCCCATGATTGCCGAGATTTCTGGTCAAAGTCCCCCCCTATGACTCGGCATTCCATATTAAAAACCAATCCATATCTTCCTTGCAAACCCTAATTACCGATTGATAAGAAAACACACAAAGAAATTCCATAGCCTCCATTCGGCTATCTAAAATTACCAAAGCATTTTTCTGAGTTCAAACACCATTCAAGGAGTCCTAGAAAAATCGGGTTGAGTTCGTTTGTTGCCCGATTCGTTGGTGGTGGATTTATTCCTATCGATAGCTCATTTTTAAGGTATAATTCGTATCAATTCAACCAAGCTTCATAAAATTCGTTTCTTATTTTTCCTGAGGTTCTTATATCATATGTGATCTGCGAAAAATGTGTACAAGGTGATTTGATCCCATTTGAAGTCGTGGTGAATTCTTTCCTTGTCGAGTATCCATCCGAGAAGCAATAAATTGTGCAGCCTTGTTCACTCGTTCTAAAAATATTATGGTATTTTTCCCAGCCTCTAATGATCGTATATATCATGAGAAAAATAATAAAAACAACCCATGCATCATGTATGATTCGTATGAAAATTATTGTGTTTGTAAACCCTAGAATCGAAATAAATACTATATGCATGCATGCGAATTTTCTTGACCAGGATATTATTTTTCGTGGCCTATGTGATCATCATACAACACCATAAAAATGCTCATTTGAATTATAGAGACCTAAAACAATTTTTGGTGAAATTACTTTATAATCGGCAAAAAGGAAATAAGAACAAAAAAATGCCTAGCGATCGAACTAGGGTTCAAAACCAATAAGATCTGATTATAAGTGAATATAAATGATGTGGAAATGATTACATAATTATTGGGATCGATTAGGGTTTTATTTTGTTAATTATGGTGTTTAACGATTTGGTAATTAAATATAAAGGGGGTGTTTTGTAAATATTAAAATTCATGGGCTATTTTTGTCATGTTCTATAGATCATGTATGACCTGTAAAAATTATAAAACGAAGGGCCTATATGTAAAATATGTGAGATAATGAAATTAGTTGAAGTTGTTGGTTCGAATTGGAAAGTGAATAAATATAGGGACTAAATATGTAATTTCTAAAAAGTTGAGGTCGAATTGAGTAATGGATGATATTCAGGGGCTAATATGTAAATTTGGATATTTATTGGACTAATGTGTAATTATTATTAATAAATGATTGAAAATGTAAACTTTAAGGTTAATTATGTAAACTAATTAAATGGAGGGACCTATTGTGTAAATATTGAATAATTGAAGGTTAAATCGTATATCTTGTTAAAATAAGTACTCATTGTGTAAATTTGATAAACCAAGGGTTTAATGTGTAATTATGCATGTTTGAAGGTTTAAAATGTAATTTTGGAAATTCAGGGTGTAAAATGTAAATTGTGAAAACCTGAGGACCAAATGTGTAAATATGCTAAAGATACCTTATTCCCAGCTAATAATGATCTGATTAAGTATGTACTTAATACTTCTAAAAGTGGAAACCTTCTAATTATGGAAACTTTCTAAAAGTGGAAACTTACTAAAAAGGGAAAGTTACTTAAAATGGAAAGATGGTTAATTAAGAATGATTTGTAATTCCCTTCTAATCCTTTAGGTGTGAAGAAGGAGAGACTTTGAGCTGTTCTCTGTTTCTGTGCTTATTTCTATTTGTGCTTTCTTCATAAGGTACAGATACTCTGCCCTTTTTCAGTAAGGGTTCTTATATTCTTATACATTGATTTTGAGATATGATTCAGTTAAGATTTCCCAAGCCATTGCTATGTTCCCTTTGAATGAACCTTTGATAATACTTGTGATATGACTTTGAGATGCACCTTTTGATATATGACCTTGAGCTATGATTTTGAGACATGACTCTTAGTTTGATACCCGAGCCATTTTTGTACTTTCCTAGCCAGGAAGGTAACCTGGCCATGTCTGTGATGCACCACTGGCATGACTCCTGTGTGGGGGAGTGATTTCTCACACCGTCCCTTTTATATTATCTGCCGGCTATTGACTTTGAGATTGACTTTGAGTTTGGGGGGCGTATGGATTGCAATCCTAGGCATGTTTTGTTTAGTGGATTTAACTATGACTTTGAGTATGACTTTGAGGTGACTGGTGCTGTGTACAATACACGCCTTTCACATTTTTGGGAGCTAGCTACTCCACCCCTGTTGATACATGAGGACAGCCCTCATATTATCTGGTTGCCTGAGAGGTATCCCCTCTGATTGTGAGCTTGTGACTTTGAGACTATGATATTGAGATTATGACTTTGAGTTTGTGGGCTCGTGGTAGAAAACTATCCTATATTTCCTTATTACTTCTGCTTTGATTTTACCTTATGATATTTCTCAGTGCCTCATTATATTTCGGTTTCGTTATCCTTGCTTTGTATTATGTATCTGTTCACTGAGCTTTGTAAGCTCAGCCGCACGTTTTCTTTTTCGTGTGCGGCAGGTATCTAGCTGGGAGATGGATCTTATGCTTGGGATGAGAGTTAGTTGGATGCTTTTACCTTAGATGATGTCCTACCCTAGTCTTGCCAGTTGTTTAGACATTTTGATTATGGATTCATTCTGTTATGTATTTCCTTTGAATTATTCCGTTATCTTGTGAGATTTTTGTATTGGATTCAAGTCATGTTGACTTGGCTTATTTATCTATGATGTTTTATGGCTTCCGCTGTGTATATGTATGAATGCTTTGTAATGTCGCCATAATGTGATATCTCTACCCTTGTCGGGTTGGGGTGTTACAATTATGGTATCAGAGCCCAGGCTGCGACCTGTCGTACATAAGCTTTGGCCTGTGAAACATGTGGACCATAGGATTTGACCCTTAAGTTTAAGATTTGACTGGTGAGGTTTTGGGTAGGCATAGGTTCTGCTTCGTCTTCCATTTCGTGCTTAATTCCCTTATGTTTTGCTAATTCTTTTCATGATCATTCAGATGGTGAACACTCGCTTTACTCAGTACACTAATGGGGATGATGGTCCCAATTTTGAAGAGATGATAGCCGCTGCTGTGGCTGCTGCTATGCCTAAAGTGGTGGCTGAGGTCACCACTAACATCAAGAATGGGACTAGTTCTTCTGGTGGTGGTGATGGCGATGCTCCACCCGCTGCTCCTCCAGCTGGTATCCACGTGTGGATCGAGAGGTTTAATAAGCTAAAGCCTCTCTCTTTCAGGTCCGCTGCTACTCCCCATGAGGCGGAGGACTGGATTACGCACGTCGAGAAGTTGTTTCGTGTTCTGGGATGTGCTGACGAGTTTAAAACTCGTTTGGCCACATTCAAACTAGAAGGTGATGCTCAGAATTGGTGGACTGCTCTTGTTCAGGCCAAAGGGGATGATTTTGCTGAGACTTGTTCGTGGGCAGATTTTATTGAGGCGTTTTATAAGCAGTACATTCCTATGGCAGAGCAGCTGAGGTATGAGAGGGAATACGGGTCTATTCGTCAGGGTGATCATGAGTCTTCTGGAGATTTCATGCAGCGTTTCTTACGTCTGGCTAGTTTCGTTGGGCCAGAGGTTACTGGGGATTCTTTTCGACAGGCTCGTCACTTCAAGTGGGCACTTAAGAGATGGGTGTTAGACCGGATCGTTAACACTCCCTTTGATGATGTGGCTAGTGTTCAGGATGCCGCGCGTAACATCGAGTTGTTACATGCGGACAGGGTGTCTAATAAGCGTGATAGGGATGGTAACCGGGTAGATTTTCAGGGTCGGCAGGACCAAAGGCAGGATTCTCGGGGTCGGCAGGACCAAAGGACGGATTTTCGGGGTCGACAGGACCATGGGCATGATCAGCAGGGTCGCCAGGACCGAGGTTATAATCATAGGCAGCAGGAGTTCAGGAACCAGGATAGGCGAGATTCTGGTAGGTCTGGTGGTAATCGTCAGGGGCAGGGTAATAACAACCGACGTAGGGATTCTCAGTCGTATCAGCAGTCGGGATCGTCTGGTCAGAAGGGGCCTGTTGAGGCTCTACCTCCTCCTCCTACATGTACTTCCTGTGGGAAGACTCATCCAGGTCCTTGTCATAGAGCTTCGGGTGGTTGTTTCTGGTGTGGATCTTCTCAGCACAGGATCAAGGACTGTCCTAGGAAGAATGCTGGTGAACCTAAAGTCGATGCTAGGGCAGCTCCTGCTTCAGGCCGGGTTTATTCTTTGACACGTGACCAGGCTGCTAGCACCTCAGGTACTATTACGGGTTTTCTGCATATTAGAGATCGTATTGTGTTTGTTTTATTTGACACGGGTGCTACACATTCTATAATATCCACATCACTTGCAAATAAAATAAACGTAAACCCAACTAAATTAATGAACCGTATATCTATTGCTACCCCGATGAAAACTCATGTGATTATTGATGTTGAGTATGTTAATTGCCCTCTCCGTTTCGATGATCGTGTTCGTTCTGCGAACCTTCTCCCCATTGATATGGTTGATTTTGACATTATTCTGGGCATGGACTGGTTAGCTGCTCATAAGGCGACCATTGATTGTTATTCTCGTAAGGTGATCTTTGGTGATCTTTACCATCCTGATTTTGTTTATTCTGGTTCCCAACCTCTGAAATCTGTAAAGATTATTTCGGCTATGAAAGCCCGTACATTGATTTCGCATGGCTGTCTTGGTTTTCTTGCTTCTATTAAGGATACCTCTGCTGATGTTCCTAGCATTGATAGTATTCGTATTGTGCGCGATTTTACCGATGTATTTCCGGATGAACTTCCCGGCATTCCTCTGGTTAGGGAAGTCGAATTTAGCATTGATCTAATTCCGGGTGCTGAACCCATATCTAAAGCTCCTTATCGCATGGCACCGATTGAATTAAAGGAATTAAAGGAGCAATTGCAAGAACTATTGGAAAACGGTTTTATTCGTCCAAGCGTATCTCCTTGGGGTGCTCATGTGTTGTTTGTTAAGAAGAAAGACGGGAGCATGCGTCTTTGTATCGATTATCGGGAGCTTAACCGCATTACTATTCGTAACCGCTATCCTCTTCCTCGCATTGATGATTTGTTCGATCAGTTGCAAGGAGCGAGGCATTTCTCTAAAATTGATCTGAGGTCTGGATATCACCAGCTTAGGGTGAGGGAACAGGATGTTCCCAAAACGGCCTTTCGCACTCGGTACGGTCACTATGAATTCTTGGTTATGCCTTTTGGTCTGACCAATGCTCCTGCTGTGTTTATGGACCTAATGAACCGGATATTCCACGAATTCCTCGATAAGTTTGTGATTGTCTTCATCGACGATATTCTTGTGTATTCTAAATCCGAGGAGGAACATGAACAACACCTTGGTATTGTTCTGGAGATTTTGCGACAGCAGAAATTGTATGCGAAGTTTTCGAAGTGTGAGTTTTGGTTGGATCGTGTAGCTTTCTTGGGTCACATCGTTTCTGCAGACGGTATTACTATGGATCCGGCGAAGGTTGAGGCTATCACAAAATGGCCAAGACCTACAAATGTGACGGAAGTGAGAAGTTTCCTGGGTCTCGCTGGGTATTATAGGAGATTTGTTGAAGGCTTTTCGCGTCTTGCTTTGCCGTTGACACAGTTGATGAGGAAAGGGGAAAAGTTTATTTGGACTGATGAGCGAGAGAGTAGTTTTGAGGAGTTGAAGAAACGTTTAGTGTCGGCACCTATCTTGACTCTTCCATCGGGTTCCGGCGGTTTCCAGATATATAGCGATGCATCGAAGAAGGGTTTAGGATGTGTCTTGATGCAGCATGGGAAAGTTATTGCCTATGCTTCAAGGCAACTGAAGCCTTACGAGGTGAACTATCCGACGCATGATCTAGAGTTAGCAGCTGTGGTTTTCGCGCTAAAGATTTGGCGCCATTATTTGTATGGGGAGACTTGATGCGTGGTTTTGCAACCTTACAACAGGTTTTACCTCTCAAGGGATCTCAAGAGGCTTACAACCCCACCAGGCAGTGTACCTGACCGATGTAGTATAGTGTAATGGTAAGTACGGGGGATTGATCGTTCTCCACAGGGAATAGTGTTCGTTAGGTATGAAAGGCTACTCTAATTAGGTCTAAGGGTTGAGGAAGATTCTTTTTTATGTTTTTATATTTTTATGAAAGCAAGTAAAATCTCGGGTTTGAAGGAGTGGGCGGAATTAGTTGCTAGTCAACTAACCCAAATTACTACGAATGCAATAAAATAAAATAACAAAAATGAAAATGTGGTGAGAAACTTATGTGTAGAGAAATGTGTTTACTTAGATTTCCTTACTCCCTAACTATCTTTTACCGGTTAATTAGTGTGCATTAGTTGCGTGGATGACGGGTGTATTCCTTAATACCATTCGTGGGGTGGCGTACTTACTTCCCCAACTCTACAAGCTCCTACTTCACTCCTATGTCGAGCCGGCTAGGAAGCTCCTAACATGGGATCACTAGAATTCGCTTGTGCATTAAATACAACCATAAAAACCTTTAGTACGCGTTTGGTTCATGTTTCTTAAGACGTTCAAGCAAGTTACCGAATAGGAAGTTAGCCAGTTTTCTTAAGCCTAACATAGATAAACAATCATCCAATACAACTAATAACACACTAACAACCAATAATCAATAGATAGGTTTCATTAGATCTAAGCAAACACAAGATAAAATTAGCCTAACATGTTAAACAAAAGACAAGAATAAGATAGAATCAAACAACACATAGACATATTGAATGATTAATTGATAACTTATCTTTCAATGAAACATGGAAGATCTCAAGGCAAAAAGCCCTGAAAAAGTAGCTAAAATCGTCTTAGGGTTTTATCCCAAAATTCCACACACTAAGCCCCCTTTTTAATGACAAAAAATTAGAAAACTATATATAGATTTTTGGATCTGACGGCGTCACCTTATGGAGTGTGACGCCGTCACCTCGCCGCTTTTAGGGTTCCCGGATGACCATCTTGACGCCGTCCCTCTTTAGCTCTTCCAAAATCCATTCTGGCTTATCAAGGCTTGACGCCGTCTGATGTTGAACGTGACGCCGTCCCCTTATGAATTAAGCCGTGACGCCCTTGATCAACTTAAAGCGTGACGCCGTCAGAATTCACATGCTATTTTCACTGGCTTATCATGAGTAAATTTCACGTCCAACTTTTCTTGCCAAAGCATGACGCCGTCCAGAGTAAATGTTGACGCCGTCAAAGGTGACTTTTGGCCGATTTTTGAGACTTTGTCGTTTTCTTCACTTTATTGCTCCAAAAACGTCCAAAATGCCTCCTTTTCCAGATTTCTCCTTAAAAGTACCTAAAATGACAAAAGGAACGATTTAGGGCAATATTTGATCAAATAAATACGATTTCGGGCTTAAATGACCCCTTAAAAGCGGTACACTTTTCGCCTCATCAAATACCCTTACACTTGAGATTTGCTTGTCCTCAAGCAAATGCGCTTTTATTCTAATCAAAATACAAGTTAGGGGTCATTTAATGCAAACATAAAAGTAATTACAACAAATAATCGTTCCACTTCAATCATAATAAGCACGGAGACTACATACTAGCACCTCACAAGTAGTGTTTAGATACTCACATCTCTCAAGTGTCATCAAAATAAATCTCATAAATGAAAACGGATAATATCTCTCACTACCTGTCATAGCAAATAGATTACCATAGGCTTGGGAAAGGATCGAAAACCTCCTCCACTAGGCGTAAGCACCAAAGATAAACTATCAAAGAGGGCTTTTAAATGGGTTATAATGTTAGGTGTAGGGAAAAGGAAAACACGGTTTTGTTGGATAAGGGATATTTTACTGGTGGCTAGTTAAAGATCTTGATCAATTACATGTACTATACAATGTTGCTAAGCCAAGACTAGACTCGATCTTAAGCTAAAAACGAAATAACAAAATAACAAAAATATAAAACAAACATAAAATGAAACGGGATGGTAGTCCGTATGTTTTTTCTATTTTCCATTTTCTCATTTTTTTTGTGTTTTTCTTGATTTTTTTTTTTTTTTTTTTTTTTTTTTTTTTTTTTGCATACACTTTTGCCCTACCATCCAAAATAATACATCATAGGGGCATTACATCCCCTTACACTTGAATTTTTACATAACTTTACAAATACTAATCTAATGACTCGAATTAAGATAATCAAAACACTTGGAGTACTTTTAAAATATTTAGCACATATGGGGGTAATAAATGATGTTCTTCCCCATTACTCCGTTACACTAGTACTTTACCCATGAGTCCCAATCGTCCCAAAACAATATGTACAAGGATATGACTCGACTTAGCAACCATGTAATCAACTAGATAATTAACTTGGGTTTAAACAAATGTTGTAACAATAATGCACAAAAAATGAGTGCATACAAGGTAGGCTAAGGCGATTTGGGTGTACATTTAAGTGGGTGTAACAAATTCTTCCTTTAAGTAAAATGCTTAAAGGTCGAAACGAAAAGATAGGCTCTGAGGGGTGTACTAGGGGTATCGTGTACTAAAAATGAGTACAACGCAAAGGGTGTGGGAGAATTACTTGACCAATGTAGCCAATGTAATTATAACAAAAACACAGGTGTAAAACAATGGGTTTATCCTAATGCCTCTTATCACGTAGTAAATCTAACTACACGAATGTAGTCTCACTTGTGGCCTCGGAATGGTCCTAACGCAAGTTCTAGAATCTAAGTGCTACCGGTACACACATCATAGCATGAATGCTTTTCCTACCAATTCTAGGGGCGAACCTCACATATTTGGGGGTGGAAAATTTTTTAGTGGTACGGTTTTTGTGCTAGTCATATAACTCCTATCCGTGAGACGCTCATTAAGATCAAAGTTTCACTCCTATATGTTGTAAAAAAATTTAAATTTGGCACTAAAATTACCTTAACAAGTATTTTTCTCAGTTTTATTACACATCTACTATTAAACAAACAAAAATCAAGCGTAATTGCATTCTCTAAAATCGTACTTTTACCCCCCCTTACACTTAAGATGAACATTGTCCCCAATGTTCAAATAACAAGATGTAAAAGAAAAAAGTAAAAGAATGAAATCAAATACTCCCCTGATTCGCTCGTTGGATAGTGAAATTACACGGTTAAATCTTCCTCCAAAGAGAATGTTGAAGCTCCATGACTAATGCATCGCCATAAGCTTGATTCCATAAACATCTCCTTGTCCAAAATAACCTGTTAAACCTGAGAAAACAAACACGAAAACCTGCATAACATCGGCGGGAAAAAATCTATATATAAGGATATAATGCTTGTGGAATGATAATTTTGCAGATTCCTGGAGATTATAAGTTGGAGGTTCTAGTAAAAACTTTTCTAAAAACAAAACTTTCAAAAATTTCTGGAAATTAAATCTGACGCCGTCAGGTTATAAGGCCTGACGCCGTCAGAAATGACCTGACAAAAATTTTTATTTTAAGTTTCCGGAAAATTTCTGGAAAAACCTTTACCTTACTTCCTGGAAATCCTGCAAAACATCATTATGACTCGATACAAGCATTTGACTCAAACAAATACGGATATGTATGCTAATTTAATATTATTATGATTCATGTTAATTTGTGTTCTAATAAACCGATTTAGATTTCCCTTACACTTATCTTTTGCAAAATACCTTTATATGTAGTTAAGACGAAGTTAAAAACAACATAAAGCATTTTCACAATTTAGTTTTTAACATGAATCAATAATAATAGAATTTAAACATACATACGGAAACAAATAAAATCAAACAAACAAATAAACAAACACACAAAGCAAATAAATAAAGTAAAGCTTGGGTTGCCTCCCAAGAAGCGCTTTTCTTTATTAACGAGTCTTGTAGCTAGACTCAAAGTCCCGGGGTCTACGTTTTTTCCGTTTTGCTTCTCAATTGCCCCTCTAATCATCCTAACAACCTCCATATCAATTTTGTATTTAGGTCCAAGGTTTAAGCAATCTTTATAATAAAGGCTTCTCTTATTCCAAACATGGTCCATGCCTTTTTCTTTATCCTCTTCATTGATGTCCTCAATCGCACCAATGTTGTCCATGTCAAATCGAGGCACAAAACGAAATTCCTTAACCCGATAAGGCATCCTATATGTGATCCTATCTATATGATTAGAAAACTGAACCGTGCCTTTCAAACGGTCATACCTTAAATTGGATGCTTCGATAAATGGCTTACCTAACACAACGCGAGATAGGCGGCAGTCAACAACACTTGCCATATCTTCTAAAATCATGAAGTTGGTGATAAAGGTAAAGTTCCCAACAAGGATATGTATATCCTTAATCCTACCAACGAAGTTGCAAACTCCGCCTGGACATTTGGGGTCCATCCTAGGCTCAAGTGGTGTGTTTATGATTTGGCTATAAAGGCCTGAGGACATAACGTTGATTGGGGATTCACAGTCAATGTAAGCATGCTCAACGTATTGGTACCCAATCATACATGGTATCTTCACATTCCTGGGATCACCTCTCTTAATCTTTGGGTCAATTCTAACAAAAGGTGGTCGAGGGTTATCAACTAGGTTGTTATAGTAAGCAATCTCCTCTTTAGTGGGGTATTCATTGAAATAATCATCCAACCTAGGATCTACCTTCACTTCATCAATTTTCTCAATCAACTTTTCAACCGTAAGATTATTACGTTCTAAGTAATTATCTGAGTATATGGCGGTCCCTAAGTTGTTCAAGGCATAATCAAGCTCTATATCAATCATTCTACTGAGCTCCCTGAGCTCACTAATCTCATTCTCAAGTTGGCTACGCAACAAAGCTACTTCGCCAGGTGTAAGGGGTGGATTCGCGTTTTCCATAATGGCAAACGGAATAGTCAATGGAAGTTACGAACAAACACACAAAGAAAAATAGATAGACTAAAGAAAACCTAGAAAAGGAAAATAAAAATCTCACTAGAAAGGAATCTAGTGAGTAGACCTAATAGAAATAAAAATTCAACCTAAACAATAACTATTCCCCGGCAGCGGCGCCAAAAACTTTGATGCGTGGTTTTGCAACCTTACAACAGGTTTTACCTCTCAAGGGATCTCAAGAGGCTTACAACCCCACCAGGCAGTGTACCTGACCGATGTAGTATAGTGTAATGGTAAGTACGGGGGATTGATCGTTCTCCACAGGGAATAGTGTTCGTTAGGTATGAAAGGCTACTCTAATTAGGTCTAAGGGTTGAGGAAGATTCTTTTTTATGTTTTTATATTTTTATGAAAGCAAGTAAAATCTCGGGTTTGAAGGAGTGGGCGGAATTAGTTGCTAGTCAACTAACCCAAATTACTACGAATGCAATAAAATAAAATAACAAAAATGAAAATGTGGTGAGAAACTTATGTGTAGAGAAATGTGTTTACTTAGATTTCCTTACTCCCTAACTATCTTTTACCGGTTAATTAGTGTGCATTAGTTGCGTGGATGATGGGTGTATTCCTTAATACCATTCGTGGGGTGGCGTACTTACTTCCCCAACTCTACAAGCTCCTACTTCACTCCTATGTCGAGCCGGCTAGGAAGCTCCTAACATGGGATCACTAGAATTCGCTTGTGCATTAAATACAACCATAAAAACCTTTAGTACGCGTTTGGTTCATGTTTCTTAAGACGTTCAAGCAAGTTACCGAATAGGAAGTTAGCCAGTTTTCTTAAGCCTAACATAGATAAACAATCATCCAATACAACTAATAACACACTAACAACCAATAATCAATAGATAGGTTTCATTAGATCTAAGCAAACACAAGATAAAATTAGCCTAACATGTTAAACAAAAGACAAGAATAAGATAGAATCAAACAACACATAGACATATTGAATGATTAATTGATAACTTATCTTTCAATGAAACATGGAAGATCTCAAGGCAAAAAGCCCTGAAAAAGTAGCTAAAATCGTCTTAGGGTTTTATCCCAAAATTCCACACACTAAGCCCCCTTTTTAATGACAAAAAATTAGAAAACTATATATAGATTTTTGGATCTGACGGCGTCACCTTATGGAGTGTGACGCCGTCACCTCGCCGCTTTTAGGGTTCCCGGATGACCATCTTGACGCCGTCCCTCTTTAGCTCTTCCAAAATCCATTCTGGCTTATCAAGGCTTGACGCCGTCTGATGTTGAACGTGACGCCGTCCCCTTATGAATTAAGCCGTGACGCCCTTGATCAACTTAAAGCGTGACGCCGTCAGAATTCACATGCTATTTTCACTGGCTTATCATGAGTAAATTTCACGTCCAACTTTTCTTGCCAAAGCATGACGCCGTCCAGAGTAAATGTTGACGCCGTCAAAGGTGACTTTTGGCCGATTTTTGAGACTTTGTCGTTTTCTTCACTTTATTGCTCCAAAAACGTCCAAAATGCCTCCTTTTCCAGATTTCTCCTTAAAAGTACCTAAAATGACAAAAGGAACGATTTAGGGCAATATTTGATCAAATAAATACGATTTCGGGCTTAAATGACCCCTTAAAAGCGGTACACTTTTCGCCTCATCAAGACTTGTGACATTTTCACTGATCATAAGAGTCTTAAATACATCTTCACCCAGAAAGAGTTGAACATGAGACAGAGGCGTTGGTTGGAGCTTCTGAAAGATTATGATGCTAACATCCAGTATCATCCCGGTAAAGCAAATGTAGTCGCCGATGCTCTGAGTAGGAAATCCGGTATGATTGCGAGTTTGGAGTTTGAGCCCCGTATCTTGCATGATTTAGAGCTTCTTGATGTGGAGTTTTGTGTTCGTGGTCATGGCGGTTATTGGGCTAGCCTTACGGTTGAGTCCAATCTTATCTTGCGAATTAAGGAAGCTCAGAAAGAGGATGGTGAGCTGTGGTCTATAGTTCAGAATGTTGAGGAAGGAAAACAGTCAGAGTTAGAGTTGATGATTCCGGTGTAGTGTGGTTTGAGGATCGTCTCTGTGTTCCCAACGATCCTGAGCTTCGTGAGGCTGTTCTATCAGAGGCTCATAGTTCCCCTTTTACTATACATCCTGGTTCTACCAAGATGTACCGGGACCTTAAGCAACATTTCTGGTGGAGTGGCATGAAACAGGATGTGGCTTCGTTTGTATCTAAGTGTTTGACTTGCCAGCAGGTCAAGATTGAGCACCAGAGAGCTAGTGGGTTGCTTCAGCCGTTGGAGATTCCGAAGTGGAAATGGGAGGAAATTTCCATGGATTTTGTGACTGGTTTACCTCCTACTCGTAGGAAGCATGATGCGATTTGGGTGGTCGTTGATCGACTAACCAAGTCTGCTCACTTCCTCCCTATTCGTGTGGACTACAGTGTTAGTAAGTTGGCAGACATATTTCAGCAGGAAATCGTTAGACTTCACGGCATGCCTACGGCTATTATATCAGATAGGGATCCACGGTTTACATCTCGCTTCTGGAAGGGTTTGCATAAGGCATGGGATACACGGCTTAAGTTCAGTACAGCTTTCCACCCTCAGACAGATGGTCAGTCGGAGAGGACCATTCAGACTTTAGAGGACATGTTGAGGGCATGTGCTTTAGAGTGGACGGGTAGCTGGGACGATTATTTGTGTTTGGTAGAGTTCGCATATAACAACAGTTGGCACGCGAGTATTCGTATGGCTCCTTTCGAGATGTTATATGGTCGGAAATGTAGGGCTCCGGTTTGTTGGAATGAGGTTGGTGAGCGCGTTATTGAGGGTCCAGAGTTAGTTCAGATCGCTACTGAGAAAGTGGATGTTGCCAGGGAGAAGTTGAAGGAAGCTCGTGCGCGTCAAAAGAGTTACGCTGATAAGCATAGGCGTGACTTGGAATTTCGTGTTGGTGATCGGGTATTTCTTAAGGTTTCGCCGTTCCGAGGGGTTAAACGTTTTGGGATTAAGGGCAAGCTCAGTCCTCGATTCATCGGACCGTTTGAGATTTTGGATCGCATTGGAGAGGTTTCGTACCGTTTGGCTCTTCCTCCGCAGTTATCACATGTTCACGACGTCTTTCATGTATCTCTTCTGAGGGGATACAATTATCATCCTCTGCATGTGGTGTCTTATCCTTTTGATCAGATTCAGCCCGATATGTCTCTTCCGGAGGAGCCGGAAGCTGTTCTTGATCGCCAAGAGCGAGTTATGAGACGTAAGGTCATTCCCTTTGTTAAGATTCTTTGGCGGAACCACCCAGAGCGGGAAGCTACCTGGGAGACCGAGGAGTCTATTCGAGCTAGTTATCCTCATTTTGTTTTCTGATTCTGGTATGTCTCTATCTTGTTTCCGATTCGTTTCATTTTGACTCTTTGCAAATTTCGGGGATGAAATTTTTCTTTTTAGAGGGGAAGAAGTTGTAACACCTAAAATTTAAAAAGCATGTAAAAAGACCAAATTGCCCCTACTAATTTAAAAACTTAATTAAAAGCTTATAAAGTATCATAAAAATTCCAAACTTCTGGCAATGCATAAGTTATGATCCCAAATAATTTTAAGAACTTTAATTAACATTTATACAAGCTGTGAAATTACCAAAATAACCCTATGAAGGCCGAATAACATTTAAATGTGTTTATATGTATTTTAAATATTATAAAATCATTTAAATATGGTAAATTTGAAATCAAATCAATCCTAAACTAATTCCAGCCCATGATTGCCGAGATTTCTGGTCAAAGTCCCCCCCTATGACTCCGCATTCCATATTAAAAACCAATCCATATCTTCCTTGCAAACCCTAATTACCGATTGATAAGAAAACACACAAAGAAATTCCATAGCCTCCATTCGGCTATCTAAAATTACCAAAGCATTTTTCTGAGTTCAAACACAATTCAAGGAGTCCTAGAAAAATCGTGTTGAGTTCGTTTGTTGCCCGATTCGTTGGTGGTGGATTTATTCCTATCGATAGCTCATTTTTAAGGTATAATTCGTATCAATTCAACCAAGCTTCATAAAATTCGTTTCTTATTTTTCCTGAGGTTCTTATATCATATGTGATCTGCGAAAAATGTGTACAAGGTGATTTGATCCCATTTGAAGTCGTGGTGAATTCTTTCCTTGTCGAGTATCCATCCGAGAAGCAATAAATTGTGCAGCCTTGTTCACTCGTTCTAAAAATATTCTGGTATTTTTCCCAGCCTCTAATGATCGTATATATCATGAGAAAAATAATCAAAACAGCCCATGCATCATGTATGATTCGTATGAAAATTATTGTGTTTGTAAACCCTAGAATCGAAATAAATACTATATGCATGCATGCGAATTTTCTTGACCAGGATATTATTTTTCGTGGCCTATGTGATCATCATACAACACCATAAAAATGCTCATTTGAATTATAGAGACCTAAAACAATTTTTGGTGAAATTACTTTATAATCGGCAAAAAGGAAATAAGAACAAAAAAAATGCCTAGCGATCGAACTAGGGTTTAAAACCAATAAGATCTGATTATAAGTGAATATAAATGAGGTGGAAATGATTACATAATTATTGGGATCGATTATGGTTTTATTTTGTTAATTATGGTGTTTAACGATTTGGTAATTAAATATAAAGGGGGTGTTTTGTAAATATTAAAATTCATGGGCTATTTTTGTCATGTTCTATAGATCATGTATGACCTGTAAAAATTATAAAACGAAGGGCCTATATGTAAAATATGTGAGATAATGAAATTAGTTGAAGTTGTTGGTTCGAATTGGAAAGTGATTAAATATAGGGACTAAATATGTAATTTCTAAAAAGTTGAGGTCGAATTGAGTAATGGATGATATTCAGGGGCTAATATGTAAATTTGGATATTTATTGGACTAATGTGTAATTATTATTAATAAATGATTGAAAATGTAAACTTTAAGGTTAATTATGTAAACTAATTAAATGGAGGGACCTATTGTGTAAATATTGAATAATTGAAGGTTAAATCGTATATCTTGTTAAAATAAGTACTCATTGTGTAAATTTGATAAACCAAGGGTTTAATGTGTAATTATGCATGTTTGAAGGTTTAAAATGTAATTTTGGAAATTCAGGGGTGTAAAATGTAAATTGTGAAAACCTGAGGACCAAATGTGTAAATATGCTAAAGATACCTTATTCCCAGCTAATAATGATCTGATTAAGTATGTACTTAATACTTCTAAAAGTGGAAACCTTCTAATTATGGAAACTTTCTAAAAGTGGAAACTTACTAAAAAGGGAAAGTTACTTAAAATGGAAAGATGGTTAATTAAGAATGATTTGTAATTCCCTTCTAATCCTTTAGGTGTGAAGAAGGAGAGACTTTGAGCTGTTCTCTGTTTCTGTGCTTATTTCTATTTGTGCTTTCTTCATAAGGTACAGATACTCTGCCCTTTTTCAGTAAGGGTTCTTATATTCTTATACATTGATTTTGAGATATGATTCAGTTAAGATTTCCCAAGCCATTGCTATGTTCCCTTTGAATGAACCTTTGATAATACTTGTGATATGACTTTGAGATGCACCTTTTGATATATGACCTTGAGCTATGATTTTGAGACATGACTCTTAGTTTGATACCCGAGCCATTTTTGTACTTTCCTAGCCAGGAAGGTAACCTGGCCATGTCTGTGATGCACCACTGGCATGACTCCTGTGTGGGGGAGTGATTTCTCACACCGTCCCTTTTATATTATCTGCCGGCTATTGACTTTGAGATTGACTTTGAGTTTGGGGGGCATATGGATTGCAATCCTAGGCATGTTTTGTTTAGTGGATTTAACTATGACTTTGAGTATGACTTTGAGGTGACTGGTGCTGTGTGCAATACACGCCTTTCACATTTTTGGGAGCTAGCTACTCCACCCCTGTTGATACATGAGGACACCCCTCATATTATCTGGTTGCCTGAGAGGTATCCCCTCTGATTGTGAGCTTGTGACTTTGAGACTATGATATTGAGATTATGACTTTGAGTTTGTGGGCTCGTGGTAGAAAACTATCCTATATTTCCTTATTACTTCTTCTTTGATTTTACCTTATGATATTTCTCAGTGCCTCATTATATTTCGGTTTCGTTATCCTTGCTTTGTATTATGTATCTGTTCACTGAGCTTTGTAAGCTCAGCCGCACGTTTTCTTTTTCGTGTGCGGCAGGTATCTAGCTGGGAGATGGATCTTATGCTTGGGATGAGAGTTAGTTGGATGCTTTTACCTTAGATGATGTCCTACCCTAGTCTTGCCAGTTGTTTAGACATTTTGATTATGGATTCATTCTGTTATGTATTTCCTTTGAATTATTCCGTTATCTTGTGAGATTTTTGTTTTGGATTCAAGTCATGTTGACTTGGCTTATTTATCTATGATGTTTTATGGCTTCCGCTGTGTATATGTATGAATGCTTTGTAATGTCACCATAATGTGATATCTCTACCCTTGTCGGGTTGGGGTGTTACAGTAGGACTCTTAAGTTTACAACTGGTGTCCTTAATGTTGAACAACCAGTGTAGGAGTATCATGTGTTCCTATGAGATCTTTTAATGTTATCTCGTGGCTCTAGACTCAATAAGTGCATTATTTGGTAGTCGGAGACTGGAGCGGTGTCTCCTGTTTCAATATCAACATAACTCGTAATGAGCGGTCGATAGATTATGCAGGGTTCCCCGTGAGAATGAAACAAGCTCTTTTGAGAGAACTTGAGTGGCTTAGAAGGTTAAGTGCAGTGCGTCACTTGGTCCATGACATCTTTGTGTTCAATACCGGTGGTACCTTAGTAACAACCAGTAGCATATGAATTGAACCCGGTGTCTGCCCTAAGGTTGAACATTTGGAGGGCTATTTCTTTTCACCCTTTTCATAACTTTTCTTTTTAATTCTTCAACCCCTTCTTTCTCCTTTCTCATATTACTCCTTTTTTCAATCATACCTAAGGACTTCTAGTACTAAACTATTGGTGTTGTCCTTGGGTAGATCCCTCCGGCTCTGGCGGATCATAGGACATATTTCTTAATCTTAGTCACCTTATAACTTCATGACTATCCTATGTTGCCATAAAACCAAACATTTGAAAATCTCTCAAAGTGTTTGTGATTATGAAACATATTTTGTTAACACTTTGAGAGTTTTGGACATTTCAGAAATACTCCCCCTTAACATGTGCTCATAAGTATTTGAAGTAAATTTGCACATGTTGGGTAGAGTTGCACTTTTTGAATTGATCCACTTACAGTATTCATGACCAATTCGAGACACGCTTACATCACTAGTTAGACTAGCTTGAAGTTATTACCCGGCCTGGTCATGTCCACTGAAAGTTTCTCAAAACGGTACACTCTACTCAGACAAGTCCTCTTCGAGACACGCTTACATCACTGGTTAGACCAGCTTGAAGTTATTACCCGGCCAGGACAAGTCCTTTCAATTACTAACATTTATGTTTTGTCAATTCTTGGGTGACATCTGAGTCGAGCTCATCTGAAATACTTCTCAATTGTTACCATATTTTAATCACATTAGTTATTCTCCCCCTCAAAAATAGCATATTGATGTTGTTTTTGAAGAAACGTTTGATTAAAATATGCTTTTTAAGGTTTACGAGAAGAATTCAACAAGAACTTTACCGATTTTAGAACAAAGATTGTTTCAAATACTCCCCCTCAACAAGTGAAATAATTTTTTGAGGTTTTGTTTACGAGAGGGAATACTTGTTCTTTAGAGCAGAATTATGAAAAACTGAAATTTGATTAATTCTACTCAAAAGTAAGAAGCTTTCGCTCCTTTTGTTAGGATTGAGGCACTGAAGCGTAACTCAGGGTCCTTTCTTTTACAAGTACGGGTTGTGCACTGTTATATGTACACAAACCATTATGATTAAGAGTTAAAGTTATTACAATGAATGTTTAAACGCTAAAAATAATACCCATTAACTCCAATATGCTGATGATCATTCTGGACGACGAAATGTGAGAATATTGGTTATCGCAGCTCTTCCACCAACATAACTGATGCGTGCGATGTGTCGTTGCGGTTTAGCAGTTTTAATGCCTACTCAAGTTTTAAATTTATATTTAGCCGACTTATCAATAACACACACACTTAACGAGCAGTGTACCCGGTCAGTATGAAGATAATGGTAAGTAGAGTGTCGAACACTAAGAGTGGAACGTATTATCTCGTTAATCTAATCAGTATTTTAATATCCTAACGCAAGGGGGTTTCAGCCTGAGAGACTGGCACGATTTGTTTGCAATTAAATAATAAAATAAACCAATAGGCACGAATCAGCAAGTAGCACACACGTACACAGATAAATACTCGAGACAATAAGAGGGCTGTCCTTATAATTAAGTAGTTTGTCACTTGTTTTATTGATAGCTTTATATGAAGTGTATGTAGTTAATCCTTTCTCGTTGGTCCTATTCTTATCGGCGAGTAAACCCTTAATGATTACTTATGTCTAAAAGTTATTCCTAAGTGATCAATTTAGAAACAACCGTGGGAGCCACATTATGTCCCGCAGTCAAATGCCCGCAAGCCACTAATAAACACAGAGGTTATCAATGCACTAATAAGTAGTAACCAAAGACATCAACATATAAACTTTAATTAATGAGAAAGCAGTTTTAAGGGAGTGCAATCTTTCCGTTGCCACATTACACAAGCCACCAATCTTGATGAATTAAAGTTTGCTAACACAATAAAACAAAACTACTTAATGAATTAAACATATGCAGTACCTTCTTACAGCTCTTGTATCTTTGATTTGGGTGTGTCTTGTGCTGCCTCCTTGACTGAATTCGTCCTAGGTTTCTCCTGTTCGGTCTTCGAATATAATGTAATGCCTCCGAAATTCGTCTGGTCTTGGGGTATTTATAGTTTCTGTCTGAGGGAAGATGCGGCGTATCTAAGGAGTAGATGCGGCGCATGTACTTAACTTCGCGTGGGGTCCAAGATTATAATATTCAGGAATATTCGTACACCGCCAGAAGATGCGGCGTAACTTCATGTTAAGATGCGGCGCATGTCCTCTTGTATCTTGGATCGTATCTGGTGATATCTTAATAGAGATACGGCGCATGTCATGAGTGAGATGCGGCGCATCTGGAGCAGATTAGTCTTGATTTTCTTCATTTCAGTAGACTCTTAACTTTATGCATGTTATGCTCCATAATCGGTCCAAAATCGCTAAGTTTCACCAAATGCTTGTTTTTACCTGAGAATTACAAAAGTAAACGATTAAGTATCAATCCTCATACATAATATAGTAAAACAAGTCAAATTAATCGGATAAATGATAGTAATAAAATGTACTTATTTGAGTTCATCAAATATCCCCCCACTTGAACTTTACTTGTCCCCAAGTAAACCTTAGAATTTCTCTTATGAAAATGTATCCTAAAAGATGTTAGGATTTATTTTATATTTAAGCATGTATTCGTTTAATTCATAATCACACAACTAAACACTTTAACGAATTAGAAGTAAAATAAAATAAGTCGATAAAAACAAATCTAATCGTTTAACTGTCCAGTCGTGACGAATATTCTATCATAAGCTTGGCAAGTATACACATCTCCACCACTAAAGCTAAGGAATAACAAGTCTAAAGCGGTAAAAAGGGTTTTTAGGCTTAAGGGTTAATTATTCTTAATCACTATCGATCTCAAATTCCAGAAAAGGCGACAAAATCACAAATACATGATCGAATCCACGAACACGATACTTGCAATTGCTCAAATCCTTAACTCGAATAGGCTAAAGATAGGTCCAAACTTCACCAATAATAATATATCAAAAAGGGCGACAAAATCATAAATACATAGCCGAATCCACGACTACGATACTTAAGATTGCTCAAATCCCTAATCTCAATAAATCAAAGGTTTGGTTGGATAAAGAATAATAAAGGGTATGGATAACATTTGGGATATAAATTGGTGTAAAATGAAAAATAAACAAAACAAATAAATTAAAATCCTAAGTGTGGTTAATCACTATCCCAACCATCCCATGAATAAGACTCATATCATCGAATAACTCACGCTTTAACACTTGAAACACACGCTTTAGGTAGACACGAATTATACTCAACAAGATCTTAATCAAAGAATAAACCTTAATTGGCGTTCCCATAACTGCCAACTCCCATTCAATCCATAGATATAATACATAACAAATAGTGGCCATATGAACCACTTACATAACTCTACATAAGTTGGTTTAAAATAAACATCCAACTTCTTTCTTTCTTTTCTTTTTTTTTTTTTTTTTTTTTTTTTTTTTTTTTTTTTGACATGAACATAGATGTGTAAAATTTCACCACATCACTATAATGATAATTCTGGATAATTTTCCATACTTTTCATACTTTCAGAAATAACGGTAATAGTGAAAGTAGTAAACACACGAAAAATAAACTCAAAGATATACAATATTTACTTTCACTCCAATTGCATTGTGCAATTTCCCGACCTAACCATAGATAATGAATTACGCACGCGAACACAGGTAATGTAAGGAAACACACTTTGCCTATAGCAATTAACCAACCACGGATTCTAATCTACAGGGTAGGCTAAGGTGTAAGGGTGTAACGAAACATTTTAAACATAGGTGTAAGAAACGAAAGGAATGGCTCTGAGTGTTTTTCTAGGGGTATCTTACTCTAAAAATGAGAGTAACAAAGGGTTTATACGGGGGTTAACTAACCAGTGTAGTTAGTTAATAACACAAAACATATAAAGGCTTTTTGGGTGTAATCCTAGAATTTTACCAATTTAGACAAGTCATTCCAATTAAATAAATAATACTCATTATGGTGGTCTCGAATAGTATACAAGCCAAGTTCTAAAGTTTACAAGTCACCGGCACACTCATAGATTTGTGAATTTTGAAAAATCACAATTTTTGAAAATAACGTCATGTGTGCAGCTATGCAACTTAGATCTTAAACAAAAACATGCTAAAAAAATTTTAAGTTTGATATATTAAGCACATTTTAAGCATAATTTTTGAAAAAGTTTAGGACAAGTAATTGTTAAGTGTTCTAATTCTCCAATCCCCCCACTTAAGTTAAACAACGTCCTCGTTGTTTGTATAAAAGGTTAAAAACTGGAAAATTAAAAGAATTGGAACAGAAAAACTCCCCTGAGATTTGCTCGGTATGATCCTCCATTAGTATAAGAGCAAAAATCATCTTTCTTGTGGATTAGAACGTTAAAGCTTCATACTTGATGTATCCACAGGAAATCCAGGAAACTTTAATACCACCAACACTTTAAAACACACCTAAGATAAGAAAGGTTCAAGCTTGCATAATACATTAGTAGTTAGATAAAAATAAAACTTAAAAATTAAAACTGAAAATCATCAGGTCAGTCGATGCGCCGTATCTTATGGAAGAAGATACGCCGTATCGAGCCTGGAATTAATACGGATCAGAATAAAGATGCGCCGCATCCTTAACCAGGGATGCGCCGCATTAAAATAAACTGATAAATATAAAAATAAAATAAAACGAAATAAAGGATAGGATGCGTCGCATCTGTTTACCAGATGCGGCGCATGTAGTTACCAAACAGACTGTTAACAGTCTGTTGTAAAATGACTCGTTCCACGGTTTATCTCTCACGTTCTCTCGTACTCTCATGCTGAACTTAATGCCAGTCTTCATCAGATATAACAAGAAACATAAACTGAAACATTAAATATATCCACGAGAATAGTGATCAGTACAATCAAAAAATAATAATAATAATGTGCGGAACAAATGTCAGTAAAACAAGAGAGTAAGATCATGGGTGAGCGAGGTCATCTGGATGGGTCTCGGAAGTGCTGGCTCCATCAGTCCTCTGGCGGACTCTGCGCTCGTATGCACGCGTCACTCCCTCAACACGAGTCCCATCCGGACGAGCGTGTGTAATACCCTGGTGCTCTAGAAGTCTGCTCACACTCGCAACAAGCCAGTCTGAGTCCCTCCTCAGGGCTCTCAACTCTCCCTCGACTGCCTCTACTCTCTGACTAATCGTGCGTGGGGGTACTGGGGCCTGTGGCTCCTCCTGATGGGCTGGAGCAGCAGCCGGAGGTCCCTGAGGTCCTCCCTGCTCCGCCTCTGGCCCTGCAGCTCTGGCGGGCCCTAATGCTGCCCAAAAGTGGCCTCCCGCAGCCACCTGGCAGATCCCGAGTCTAACCAAATAGTCCCTATCGATAACCGGGAGACGGGCCACAATAACCTCCAGCCCCGCTGGGATCTCTGCTCCAATAACTCCAAAATGGCGGGCCAGCCTCGAAACAAAATGCCCGCCAGTCATCTGGCTCCTCCGATCTCTCCCTGCAGCAGATCGGTGGAGGTAGTGCGCTAAAAAGTGGGGGATGTTCACCGACAACCCCTCATCCATACTCCTCAAGAGGAAGAGGTCCAGAGTTGTCACCTTCTCAGGTGACTGACCCCTCCCAGCAATGGTGAGTGCAATCAAACGGTGGCAGAGCCGCCTCATCGGCTCTCTGATCAATGTGTAGGATGGGGTGGAAGTAATGATGTCACCCATCGAAGAAATCCTATCCCAATAATCACTGAACAACCCTCTGTCAGGGACAACCCGTAAACTCTCAGCCCAGTACCTGGCAAACCCAGCAGATCCAATCTCCTCCTCAGTGTGTAGCCCCATGGCCAAGATAAACTGCCTCATCGACATCTGCCTATGCACACCTCCTAGCCTGAACACCAGAGTATCAGCTGTATCAATCTCCAAATCCGTCTCCCTGTAATGAATCGTGCTAAAGAACTCCAGCATGAGCTCCCTAATCAGAGGCTCGTCTATCCTAAACAGTCTCTCCCAAGCACTAGACCTAAACACTACCTCCTCATCATCTCCAGCAATAACCATCTCCAACCGATGCTGCAAACTCTCAGCTGCATGTCCACCTTCAATCAATCCTATATCATCAAAGTTCAAAACCTGGACTCTGAATATTTTCTTGAAGTAAATCGAATCAAGCCTATGCAAGTAATCCTCTAGAGTGGCAGGAGTAAGTCCCATGTTCTCAAATTGTAGCCACTGATGCCTTAGTGTGACCTCTGGTAATGCCATCTGAAATAGATATTCACAGTCAGTAAACAGTCTGCAAAATAGGTAGATACGGCGCATCTGATTTAATCAGTGCGGCGTATCTATATAAAGTATAAGAGATGCGGTGCAAGACAATAGATACGGCATATGTAGATGCGTCGTATCTAGATTAATCAATACGGCGTATCTAGAATTTTATCAATTTTGAAATAGGTCGTTACGCCGCATTAATCAACCTAGATGCGCCGCATCTAAAAGCATATCAGTATAAAATAAAGGGTCAGGCACGTTTATCAAGAATCCGTATCCGTGACGTAAACTACCACTAAATATCACAGTATCATATTTTCCTTATATCAGTTCTAATATCTCATTCCACCACTACTAATTTCTTCCCGCTAAATATTCAAAATCGAACCCAAAACCTAAATTTTCGGTTAAATCAAATTAGGTTATAAGTTCAATTACTTATGCAAATTAAATACGGGGGAAACCATCTAGAGCAAATCCTAATCATATCTCTATATCATTTAAGCACGAATCGATTCAATCATATAAACCCTAATTTTTGTATTAATCAAGATTAAATCGAAATGGAACAATTACCTTAATTTGATGATTAGGAGGAAGATTCTAGGTCGGATTAAAGGCGGATTAAAGAAGAACGATCGGGATTCGAGTATAATTTTAGTGCGTGTTCTTAACTGTGTGTGTTTATGCGGCGCATTCCCGTCGTATTTATAGGGCGACACGATGCGCCGTATTAGAAAATTTGGATGCGCCGTATCTATTCAATCTCGTTGACTAGTCAATAAGTTCTAGTTGGTCAGGGATACGGCGCTTTGGATATTTAGATACGCTGTATCTCTATTATAGTGAACGAAATTTAAATAAAGAACGTACCTTGGCCTCCGCAGCACAATTACATATACATCAAATTTGGGTTAAACGGCATACCATATAGATGAATTCAAAATAAGAGCAATAGGCATAAATGTTTTATTAATAATTGTAATCTTACTGTTTAGTGGATAAGGATTTATTCCGAGGTTAGGAACAAATATCGTTTTTAAGCATACAAAATTAAGATTACGAATTGAATTAGATGTATAACATGGATAATAAAACTGAGATTATAGTATAGAGAACTTTCCTTTGAGCAGGTTGAATTATCGTAGAGTTTACCTGGGATTCTATTTCAAGAATTTAAGATGTTCAATGTTACCAGTACTGAGTTTTCCTCTACTCTTGTCGTTTTATGTTCGGTCACTTCAGCTAGCGTCTCTTGGTTTGGTTCAGAACGTAGTCCTTCTTGTTGATGCTCGAGTCATCATTTATCCTGAAAATAAACAACTTGCACGCGAGAGTAGCTGACCGATCAAAGTAAATATCAAAAATCAACTATATTTATCAAACTATATTCGTCGTATTAACAAAAGTTAATGCGCCGTACTTTCGTTATTTTTAAAAATAAATATCGATTTTTGATTCAGAAAGATGCGCCGTATCGACAGAGATCGATACGTCGTATCTGTTTAATAATTCGCAAACTGTTTTTAATTAAAATAATAGATACGCCGTATCTGCTAAAGCAGATGCGTCGTATGGCGTTAACGTTTAGAAAATTTTTTATCAAAAACAGATACGCCGTATCTGCTAAAGCAGATGCGTCGTATTACTTTATCGCTTAGAAAAATTTTCTTGTTAAAAACAGATACGCCGTATCTTGGGGAAAAGATGCGTCGTATCGAATTAATTAAACGCGTTGTATTTTTTTAAAAATTAAACGCAATACGCCGTATCTGAGAAATCAGATGCGCCGTATCGTTTGATTTAGCACAGTACAACGATAGCAGAACAGAAAATACGAAAAAAATTAAAACAAATAAAAACACACAACGAAAATAAAACACACAAAAACAAAAAATAAAAGCAAATAAATAACACACATAACAACAAATATGCAAAATAATACAATGATGCAATTAATCTAATAAAAAGAAAAACCTAATTAAAATACTAATCAAATTAACAGAAAATAACAATTCACTCCCCGGCAACGGCGCCAAAAACTTGATGCGTGCGATGTGTCGTTGCGGTTTAGCAGTTTTAATGCCTACTCAAGTTTTAAATTTATATTTAGCCGACTTATCAATAACACACACACTTAACGAGCAGTGTACCCGGTCAGTATGAAGATAATGGTAAGTAGAGTGTCGAACACTAAGAGTGGAACGTATTATCTCGTTAATCTAATCAGTATTTTAATATCCTAACGCAAGGGGGTTTCAGCCTGAGAGACTGGCACGATTTGTTTGCAATTAAATAATAAAATAAACCAATAGGCACGAATCAGCAAGTAGCACACACGTACACAGATAAATACTCGAGACAATAAGAGGGCTGTCCTTATAATTAAGTAGTTTGTCACTTGTTTTATTGATAGCTTTATATGAAGTGTATGTAGTTAATCCTTTCTCGTTGGTCCTATTCTTATCGGCGAGTAAACCCTTAATGATTACTTATGTCTAAAAGTTATTCCTAAGTGATCAATTTAGAAACAACCGTGGGAGCCACATTATGTCCCGCAGTCAAATGCCCGCAAGCCACTAATAAACACAGAGGTTATCAATGCACTAATAAGTAGTAACCAAAGACATCAACATATAAACTTTAATTAATGAGAAAGCAGTTTTAAGGGAGTGCAATCTTTCCGTTGCCACATTACACAAGCCACCAATCTTGATGAATTAAAGTTTGCTAACACAATAAAACAAAACTACTTAATGAATTAAACATATGCAACACCTTCTTACAGCTCTTGTATCTTTGATTTGGGTGTGTCTTGTGCTGCCTCCTTGACTGAATTCGTCCTAGGTTTCTCCTGTTCGGTCTTCGAATATAATGTAATGCCTCCGAAATTCGTCTGGTCTTGGGGTATTTATAGTTTCTGTCTGAGGGAAGATGCGGCGTATCTAAGGAGTAGATGCGGCGCATGTACTTAACTTCGCGTGGGGTCCAAGATTATAATATTCAGGAATATTCGTACACCGCCAGAAGATGCGGCGTAACTTCATGTTAAGATGCGGCGCATGTCCTCTTGTATCTTGGATCGTATCTGGTGATATCTTAATAGAGATACGGCGCATGTCATGAGTGAGATGCGGCGCATCTGGAGCAGATTAGTCTTGATTTTCTTCATTTCAGTAGACTCTTAACTTTATGCATGTTATGCTCCATAATCGGTCCAAAATCGCTAAGTTTCACCAAATGCTTGTTTTTACCTGAGAATTACAAAAGTAAACGATTAAGTATCAATCCTCATACATAATATAGTAAAACAAGTCAAATTAATAGGATAAATGATAGTAATAAAATGTACTTATTTGAGTTCATCAATAACTTTCCAATCTCCTCATCTGATCCCTGAACTTTAACCGATTGAAGATGCGAGCTAGGAACTTTACTGCTTGCTTCACGTCTTCTCTCCTCCACGTCATATGGCGTAGCCAACCCTGTTTATGTCCTTCATTATGGTTCTGCAGAATGTGATCCAGCTCGATTATGACGTTTTGCAATGTTTGATCACTGAACTTGTGAATATCTTGGTAAACCATGAACTTTGGAATCCCGGATCTAACGTAGACAACTCCAAATGGTCTATTGATGAACTTGTATGGTTTCATTTCTGCAATTCCTGAGATTACGAGATTTGGTCTGATGAGGTTGAGTTTCTTCTGATAACTTTCAGCACCTAGATGAGCGTCTTCAACTCTTGCCTTGATTACAATTCTTCGAATGTAAATAAGAATGGAGTTGATAATATCGTACTGAATACTGCCAGGAAGATGCTCAAGTTTGCCTTGCATTTTGAGCAAGTACATATCTTCGATGTCATTTAGATTCAACCGACGATAGTAACCCGGGTTTTTCGACATCAACAAGTGCTTTCAAAATTGATGAGTGTGTAAATACTCATCATTTTTACCTAATCTGAACTGCCAAATCATCCAAAAACACTCAAAAATACATCAAAATACTGAAAATATTCCAGGAGTGTGTTTTATAAGTTTCAAATGCAAAATGTTTGAAAACAATTGAAAAACAAACAAAGTTTGCATAATTGGCAGTTTCAGTCCCTCAACTTTCAAAACATGTCAAATCTAGTCCCTGATTATTCAAAACATGTAAAATATCATTAAAGGTCCTTGGGAATTCACAAGTTGTCAAAAGAAATCTTTTAAAGTTAAAAATTGCAAATTGACAACTTTGGTCCCTCAACTTTGAAAAGTGTCAAAAATGGTCCCTGGGTTATTTAAAATGGAAAATTAATAATTATGACCCTTGTACTATTCATCTTGGCAAAATTGGTTCCTTGTGATACTTTGGGAAAATTACAATTTCAGTCCCTAAAAATCCAAAAATTACAAGAATGGTCCTTGTTACTAAAACCAAATCCAAACCGGATCCCTTAAACTAAATATAACCCACTACTACCCAACCCAAACCCTTTATTTAATAAACCCAGCCCAATCACCACACCCTTGACCCGGCCCAATCCCAACTTAATTAAATAAAAATACCAGGTCAAACCAGGGTCAAACCAACCCTGGTATTCCTTCTTCCTCACAACACCCCGCCAAAACCAAACTACCTTCACTGCTTCAAACCACCATCCACCTCACCCTTCCAACTCATCACCCCAGCTCACTAATCTCTCCTCCACCTCCACAAACACCCAAAACTCATTAATTAAAATAACCTGCTTTTGATATTTGGCGCCAAAAATTCCAAATGGACGATTGTGATGAAATTGGCCAAACCAAAGGTCAAGATGTGGTGGGATATGCTCAGAGATGTCGACAAGAAGATAAAAGGATATAAAGAATAGAGGAGAGACAATGTAATAGAATATCTAGTATAATTTAGTTAATTTTAGTTCGAATTAGTTAATCTTTCTATTTCCAGTGTAAACTTTAGCTTTCAAGTACTTTTTCAAGCAATCTTATTGTAATATTAAGCTTTTTCAATAATCAATTTCAAGTTTCATGTAAGAATTCAGTGTATGCAATTTTCTAGTGCAAATTTCATGTATCTTTGAATGTTGTTATTAGCATGGTCATTGGACTTATAAGCTCATGTAAGCACCTGATATAGCTTCTAAAAGCTATTAGCAACCTTAAAATTCAGTATTAAATATTAAACTCAAAATTACAAAAGTGAGGTATAAAAGAGTAAAAATTCAAAATTCAATGAAGATGTTGGAAGATGGCTGGAGCAGGGTAGCTTTTGGATGGCCCTTGGGCTAGTGGCTTTGTGGAAAGCCCATAGGAGTGATATTAAGTCCTTGTTCTTGGTTGTTTTGGCAGGATTGAAATTTGTAAGAAATTCCTCTTAATTTTGTACTTTACTGTTCCTTGTTGTTTAGTTGTTAAAATCTGTTCATTTATGTTTCTTTGAAGTTATTTAGTGATAATATAGTCTAAAATCAGTAGTTTGTTAGTTGAAATTCATAGTTGCTAAGTTTTCATATTTTCAGTTCATATTAGCATAATCTGTATCTCTTTGTTTCTTGTTGTTATTATTGTTGTTTTGTGTTCATTAGGTCTGTTATGATGATGTGGTAAAGTTTGAAACAGATTTGAGGATTGAATCATTAGTTTGCTTTGAAAATCTTGTAAACCTGTCCTGATCAGGGGTGTTTGGATTTGCAAGATTGTTTGTGTTCTAGTTGTTGTTTGTTATTAGTATTGGTCAAAGCAAGTCTCATTAGGTTCCAATAGGTCAGTCAAAGCTTAAAAGTTAGTGTTCATTTGCTTAAAAGTCAAACATCATCTTTAATCTCCCTTAACTGTTTCACTGTTAGGATTTTGATTTCCAAATCTCATCACACTAGTTCATTACTTGTTGAAATAGCTTAATCTAATCTCAGTATGTCATAATTTATCATAATCAGTTAGTAGTTTAAGATCAAAACTCACTAAAGTCAGTCTTTGTGTTTTTCTGCAAAAGTCAATTCATCATCAGACCAAGTGTTCTAGCAGCTGATCTTTGCCCAAATTGGACCTCAATTGGTGTGATTGTCATGGGGCTTTTCATGTTTTTAGATAGCCAGTAGTGTAACCTTACTTTTGCCCCCATAATCTTCATCTTATCTGCTTATTTATAAGCTCTAAAGCTGCCTGCAAGTTTGCTTGTTTCCTGAGTTTTCTGTGTAAGAATTCAAGCAGTCAAGTGCTTTATTTGTTAAATCTTAGTGCTTATCTGTGTGTTTCAAGTTACTTTAAGCTTAAATAAGTTTTTTAAACCTTCCCTGAGAATTTGGTTGAGTTTAGTGCTTTTTAGCTTATTCTTGGCTTATTTGCCAACTGCTTATCTACCCAAATCAACTCTCAGGGCTTATTAAACTTGTGATTTTAATTTTCCTACCCTTTTAATATTAATCTAGACTTAACTTAAATTTTTCAGATTTTTCCTAAGTTATTTTATATTTTTAATCATTTTAATTAGTTTTTAATAGTAATTAAATCATTATAAATAGAATATTAATCAGAAAAATATAAATCCAATTTCCACAATTTTCTTTTGTCATTTGTAATCTAGGAAAAATATAAAAATATTTTTAGTCCTTAAAAAAAAATCAAAAATAGAAATATAGTGATAGCTTCTATTTAATAGAATTTATCTTTTTAAATTTTAATTAAGTAGATTTCATTTTTATAACTTTCTTAGTTTCTATTTACCTTAGAGTATTTATAGAAAAATTTTCAGATTTTTCTTTGATCTTTTAGTATTTATTAGAATTTTAATTAGTTTAAATAATTATTAAATAGTTTTTAATTAATAATAATTAATTAATAAGTCAAATAAATAATTTTCTTTTTTTCAATAATTTTCTTTTATTATTAGGGTTGTAAAAATATAATTTTCATATCCGTAGGCTTTTTATTTCTTAAAACTTACTTTTTATTTCGTACGTTTACGTTTATTTAAATTTAAACGTACGTTTTAGGTTTTTATACGTTTCTAGTTAACTTGTTTTTACATCCTTGTTTATATAGCTTGTTTAAAGCTATTTTCTTATCTCCTTAGTGTAATCAAAACCATAATTCCTTTTCTGTTCAATAACACTTGATCACGATCCGTTTTTAAGCACAATTTCACATCTCGCTGGGACTTAAACGACCCGGGGATAAAACTATACTCCTTGGATAATTGCATTGTGTTCTTGATTGGTTTGACTTTGTTTGACCACATTCGTGGTTGATTTAAGTTGACTGTTTCTGGACCAATCAAATTTTGGCGCCGCTGCCGGGGAGGTGTGCTGCGTGTTCTAAACGTTTTGCAGTATCGTGTCTTTGAAACCCCAATCTGTGAATATCTTCTCTCTCTTGTATATTTATCATATATAAAGCAAAACGCTTGTGAAGTTAACTCATTTAACGGATCAGGCACCAAAAATATCGTATTCCTATTCCCCATAAAACCATATAAAAAACAAAAATATTTTTCTTTTCTTTTCTATATACATTATCATATAAAAAATAAAAACATAAAAAATATTTTCCATTTTCTTTGTTAATAAACAAATAATAAAAATTAACCATCGAGAACCAAGACTGAGCACTACCTAACTGGGGGTGCGGCCATAATAAGTTCCCAAACCTAAGATAAAAACTTACCTTTGTATCACTTGCGAATATCGGCTCACCTTTAATTGATAAACAAACTCTAACGGAGGTTCTAGGATAGTCTGACATTAAATTGTCGGACTGAAAGAAGCGGGTTTTTAAGGAGCGTAATTGCCCACCTTTGCTTCTCCGCCACTCTGTGCGTTTGTCAGTTAGAGAGCTACCGTACGCCTGTTGATTATTGGTTTAAGTTCACTTGTGTTTTTTCTCGATCTTGATTTTAATTGATAAATTTTGTTTTCATCTTAACTTCTCAATAAATAAATAAAATCCAAAAAGAATCTTCTTACCCTTTTCTGAGTTTCCTCCACTATAAAGGATTCTTAGACTCGTCTTAGTGCATGCGCACTCGTTCTTCTAGGTCATCAAGCCCTCTCCGTGAGCTTGGAAACATACCTCGAAGACGTCGTAGACGTTCTGCCCCATCAGGCGTATCTGAGGAACGTACTGATCCTGTCATCATGGCAGATTTGCCGATGAATGAGCTTCTCCAAGCACCCATCGAGGGTTATGGAGATGCCATTGTTGTTCCAGCTATTGTAGCTGAGAGTTTTGAGCTCAAAACCGGGTTACTGAATCTTGTAACCTCAAGCCAATTCTACGGTTTTGAGAGGGATGATCCTCATGCTCACATTCGATGGTTTAACAAAATTACATCTACCATCAAATACAAGAACATCCCTTCTAGCTCAATCAAACTTCTTCTATTCCCATTTTCTCTCGAGGGACAAGCCCGGATATGGCTTGAAAAACAACCCCCTCGTTCAATTGAGACATGGGAGGACTTAGTTACAAAGTTTGTGAACGAATTCTTTCCACCGTCTAGAACGACAAGTCTTAAAAATGAAATCATCAAATTCACACAAAGATTTGATGAATCGTTTAGTGACGCGTGGGATCGTTTCAAAGAATTGTTTCGTAAATGTCCTCATCATGGTTTTACCGAGTTGATGCAAATCGACACTTTCTATAATGGAGTAAGCCAATCTGACCAAGATTCTCTCAATGCCTCCTCAGGAGGTAACTTTTTGAGCAGAACTGTCAAAGAAGCTTTAGCAATTATTGAAAATAAGTCTAAGGTCCGTACTGCACGAACAAAGCCATATCATTCTCAGGCTAGTGCCGGTCCTTCTACTTCATCTCCCGTGAGTTCTTCTAGCACCGATGCTAAGATTGATAAACTCACGGATGCTATTCAAGCTTTGGTTCTCTCAAGCCAAAAGAAAGTCACTTTCACACAAACTCCTTCACATGCTGAAGTGAAGAAAGTGGAAGTCTGTGTTACTTGTGGTGGCCCTCACGCATACTACGACTGTACTGCCACCGATGGTAGTCCTTTTGAAGTTAATGCTGTAGCCGGTACTTCAAATCAAGGAGGTAATCAATACCATCCTCAAATGGAACCATACCGAGCTAGCACCTACCAAGGACCACCCGGTTTTAATCAAAACCAGAATTTGCAAAACCGGAACCAAAATCAACCTCGAATGAACCAAGGTTATCAAAACCAAGGGAATTTCAATTCTGGACATAATCAAGGTTTCCAACACCAAGGAAACTTTAACCGAAACAATTCCAACCAGGGAAATCATTTTCAGGGAAATGGTAATCCAAATCAAGGGAATTTTCAACATCAAGGTTATAATCAAAATAACCGAATGCAAAATTTCCCTAATCAACATCAAGCCATTCCAGCCCCACAACCATCATCTGATGAGTTATTGAGGCAGTTCATGAAAGCTCAAGAGGACACAAACAGGTTGTTGGTCAGCCAGATCTCTGAGATTAAAAAATCTTTAAATGATCAACCTTCGGGCTCAGGAAAACTTCCGAGCAACACGATCGCTAACCCGAAGGGCGATGTCAAGGCGATCACAACCCGAAGTGGTGTTTCATATGAGGGACCCACTATTTCCACTACCACTTCTTCTTCTTCCCCCAAGGTAGTGGGAAATGAGCCTGAGGTGACTAAGGACCCGGTACTTCCTACTGATAACGGAGGTACCAACAACGTCCAACCTCAAGTTGTCCCGAAACCCAAGACTAAACATCAAGTTGTCTTTGAACATCCTGAAACCCCGGTTGAAAACCCTAAATCCAAAACTTCTATTCCCTACCCATCACGTTTAAATGAGCAAAAGCTCCGCGAAAAAGCTAGTCAACAAATGGATAAATTCTTCCAAATTTTTCAAGAATTACACTTTGACATAAGCTTTGCGGATGCTATCATTCTGATGCCCAAGTTTGCATCCACAATCAAACATTTGTTAAGCAACAAGGAAAAACTGTTTGAAATGGCAAAGACTCCATTAAATGAGAACTGTTCAGCAGTTATCTTGAAAAAGCTTCCCGAGAAGCTTGGAGATCCTGGAAGGTTTCTACTACCTTGTGTCTTTCCAGGAATGGTTGAATGCTATGCCTTGGCCGATCTTGGTGCAAGCATCAACCTGATGCCTAAATCAGTATGGAAGAAACTTTCTCTTCCTGAACTTACTCCTACCTGCATGACTCTTGAGCTTGCAGATCGTTCAATATCTCGTCCGCTTGGCATTGCTGAGGACGTATTTGTGAAAGTAGGAAAGTTCCATTTTCCAGCTGACTTTGTGGTTGTGGATTTCGATGCTGATCCTAGGGTTCCTCTCATTCTTGGAAGAGGATTCCTAAGAACGGGCCGTGCTCTCATAGATGTATTTGAGCATGAAATCACATTACGTGTGGGTCATGAAGCTGTTACCTTTAACCTTGATCAAACTTCGAGGTACTCCTCAAATTATGATTCTGAATCGGTTAACCGAATCGATGTCATTGATATTGTTTCAGAGGAGTACTCTCAAGAGTTTCTTGGTTATTCTCATAATTCTGTGAATGGGGATACCACCACATCTTCTTTACCTGGCATTTCCGACTCTTCCCCTTCTCTCACTCCGTTTGAGGGAAGTGATTTCAATTTGGAAGAGATCGATGATTTTCTCAAGTGTGATTCATTCCTAGAGGGGATTGATGACGCTGAGATTGATCTGGAGGGATATATTCTTCTTCTTGAGAAATTGTTGAATCAGGACAATTCTCCTCCACTCCCTCCCGTTGAACTTAATAATGAGGAAATCAGAGCAGTTGAGAAAACTGATGAATTTCCTGAGGTCGAACTCAAAGACTTACCCGCCTCATCTTGAGTACGCATTCTTGGAGGGTGATGATAAATTACCCGTCATTATTGCTAAAGATTTAAGTGATGAGGAAAAGACTGCTCTAATAAAGGTCTTAAAGTCACACAAGCAAGCCATTGCTTGGAAACTCTCCGACATAAAGGGTATTGACCCTGAATTTTGTACTCACAAGATTTTAATGGAGGATGACTTTAAACCAGCAGTCCAACATCAAAGAAGGGTGAATCCCAAAATCCACGATGTAATCAAACAAGAGGTTCTCAAACTTCTTGATGCGGGATTGATTTATCCCATCTCTGATAGTCCTTGGGTTAGTCCCATTCACTGTGTTCCAAAAAAGGGTGGCATAACTGTTGTCACAAATGATGAAAATGAGTTGATTCCAACTCGATTGGTTACAGGGTGGCATGTTTGCATTGACTATCGTAAGTTAAATGATGCCACCCGTAAAGACCATTTTCCTCTACCTTTTATGGATCAGATGCTTGAGAGATTAGCAGGGAACGAGTACTATTGTTTCCTTGATGGTTTCTCGGGTTACTTTCAAATTCCCATTGATCCACAAGATCAAGAAAAGACTACCTTCACATGCCCTTATGGAACCTTTGCTTATAAACGTATGCCTTTCGGCTTATGTAATGCTCCAGGCACATTCCAGAGGTGTATGATGGCAATATTTACCGACATGATCGGTAAAACAATGGAGGTCTTTATGGATGACTTCTCGGTCATTGGGGATTTGTTCAAAGCATGTCTCTCCAATTTAGAAAACATGTTGAAACGGTGTAAAGACACCAATCTTTGTCTAAATTGGGAGAAAAGTCATTTTATGGTCAAAGAGGGCATTGTCCTCGGCCATAAGATATCAAAGAACGAGATTGAGGTTGACAGAGCTAAAGTTGATGTCATTGGTAAATTACCTCATCCCACTACCGTCAAAGGTATTAGGAGTTTTCTGGGTCATGCCGGTTTCTATCGTAGATTCATACAAGATTTTTCCAAAATCGCCCGGCCTATGACTCATCTTCTTGAAAAGGATGCTCCTTTTATCTTCTCCCCAGAGTGCATCAAAGCTTTTGACATATTAAAGAAAAAGCTTACTGAGGCACCCATTCTAGTTGCCCCCGACTGGGATTTTCCCTTTGAGCTCATGTGCGATGCAAGTGATTTTGCTATCGGTGCAGTCCTGGGGCAACGAAAAGCCAAACATTTTCAGCCTATTCACTACGCAAGTAAAACAATGACTGAAGCTCAAACTCATTACACCACTACAGAAAAAGAATTATTGGCTGTGGTGTATGCCTTTGAGAAGTTTTGGCCATATTTGATCTTGACAAAATGTGTAGTGTATACGGATCACTCGGCTCTCAAATATCTCTTTGCAAAACAAGATGCAAAGCCGAGATTACTCCGTTGGGTTCTCCTCCTACAAGAATTTGATATCATTATACGTGATAAAAAAGGAGCTGAGAACCTTGCTGCTGATCATTTATCCCGATTAGAGAACCCACACCAAGATGTTTTCGAGAAAAAGGAAATAAATGAAACATTTCCTCTCAAGACACTCAATGCGGTTACTTTTCGCGGAGATTCTACTACCCCATGGTTTGCCGACTTCGCAAATTACCATGCGGGTAACTTCATAGTGAAAGGGATGTCGACCCAACAGAAGAATAAATTCTTCAAAGATGTTAAACATTACTTCTGGGACGACCCCTACTTATTCAAAATCTGTGCGGATCAAGTCATCCGACGGTGTGTTTACGGACAGGAAGCTATTGACATTCTCAAAGCTTGCCATGCTGGACCCACGGGGGGCCATCATAGTCCAAACTACACCGCCAAAAAGGTGTTTGATTCCGGGTTTTATTGGCCCACAATTTATAAGGATGCCCAAGATCTCATCAAAACTTGTGAAGCTTGTCAGCGTCACGGAAATATTTCACAACGAAATGAAATGCCACAAAATGCAATTCAAGTCTGTGAAATCTTTGATGTCTGGGGCATTGATTTTATGGGGCCATTTCCATCATCTCGAGGAAATAAGTACATTCTCGTGGCTGTTGACTATTTGTCAAAATGGGTTGAAGCAAAAGCTTTACCCACTAATGATGCCAGAGTTGTTGTAAAATTCCTGAAAGCTCTTTTTGCCCGTTTTGGAACTCCACGTGCTATAATCAGTGATCGTGGTACGCATTTCTGTAATGACAAATTTGATAAAGTCATGCAAAAGTATGGTGTAACTCACCGTCTTTCCACTGCGTATCACCCACAAACAAGTGGGCAAGTTGAAGTTTCAAATCGGGGTATCAAAAGAATCTTGGAAAGGACTGTAGGAGAAAATCGTGCATCCTGGTCGGATAAGTTGGATGATGCACTATGGGCCTTTCGTACAGCTTACAAAACACCCATCGGGTGTACACCTTACAAGCTTGTGTACGGAAAGGCATGTCATCTACCGATCGAATTAGAGCACAAAGCCTACTGGGCCTTGAAACATGCTAACTTTGACCTTCAAACTGCGGGTGATCACCGTAAAGTTCAAATGAATAAATTAAATGAACTGCGTGATCAATCTTACGAGAACTCTTTGATTTATAAAGAAAAGACAAAGAAGATTCATGACTCTAAAATCAAGAACCGCGTTTTCAACGTTGGGGATCGAGTCCTTCTTTTCAATTCCAGATTGAAGATTTTCTCGGGAAAACTCAAATCCCGTTGGTCTGGTCCATTCACTGTTACAAAAGTTTATCCATATGGTACCGTTGAGTTATCTCAAAATGGCGGACCAAATTTCAAAGTGAATGGTCATCGATTAAAACACTACTTTGGAGAGGACATACCATTCATGGTTGCCCCGGATCTTCAAACTTTCCCCATGAACCAATGAATGCGGGGATCGAGTCAAGCTAGTGACTCGGTGATCAAAAACATTAGCAAAACATGGGTTCTCACCCGTGTCTCTGTTTTCTTTCTCTTTTCTACCATCTAGTGTGGGGGAGATGGTCTCTTCCACTAACTTCCCCGTAGACTTTTAAATTGCTTTTTCTCCCGGGCTGTTCAGGAACACTTTGTTACAGTTGGCCGTTCACAAGCGGTTAGCTTGCGTGATAAACCTGACTGTTCGGGAGGAATCAACTTAATTCGGGGTCGAGTCAAGCTAGTGACTCGGTGATCAAAAACATTAGCCCGCACCATATGGGTTTTCACCCATATTTTTGACTTCTTTCTATTTTCTACCACCCTAGTGTGGGGGAGATGCCCCACAGGTTGTATATATGTAAATATGTTCAAAAAAAAAAAAAAAAAAAAAAAAAAAAAAAAAAAAAAATGTGTGTGTGTATATAAAATAATGGCTATTCAGTATTTCCCTTTCACGTTCTAAGTGTTGGTTTAACAGCCAGTTCTTTGAATATTGAGGGCAATATTCAGTTCTAAGTGTGGGGGGGAATTCTAGCGAATTTGATCAAATGTACCATCTAGCACCCCCATTTTAGCCAAAATTTTAAAATTTTTTCTCACTTAGAACGCGATAAATGGTTATCAGTCCGCCATGTCTAACCCACATAAGGATTGGCTAATCCTGGAGCAAACAGCTCTGGGTAAAGATATATCAAATCCGTTTATGGCTTGCAATTTGCCAAAAAATTGTATGGTTTTCGACTCAACATATCTTCATAAGTGAAGAGTTGGCTAGCCCGCAAGGTTATGGCTTGTGGTAAAGGCTTTGGAATACCATAATTGGTAATCAGCTCACCAAAGATAATAGTTGTAACTAGATATAATGCCCGCACACGTGCGGGGTTTTTTCTAATCATTTAAATAAATTATTATTTTTAATTTCGGGTTTTAATTATTATAACAGGACCTTCAAAACCATTATACTTTGATTGAGGTATTGAATTATGGTTATTTACGAATGTAGTGGGTTTTAATATTAATTAGATTTGAAGGAGATGTTCTTGCGTCAATGATTGTGCGTGAATGAATGATAAGAGATCGAGTTTGATTGATGGAGGAGGAATTTGGGAATGTTGGGACTTCAAATATTTAGTGGGAATGATACTGAATTTTAAGTTTCAGCCCAAAGCTTTGAAAAACTTGCTCCACCGTTTTCAAGTTTTAATTTTTTATATTTTGACACATATATTTTTGTAAGTTTTTATTGAATGATTACAAATCACATTCTTTTTTTTTGTAGAATATGGATAAATTTAGAAGTATTTAGTCTTTTCTTATTTAATATTTAAGAAAATAATAATAATAATAATTTGATTATTACTTAATAAGGTATGATTTGATTTTTTTGAAATGTAAAAGTCCCCACTAGGGGTTTTGTTTTATTATATAAAAGATTTATCTAAGAGCTGGCTAGTCCAGAAGCAAACGGCTTCTGGTAAAGACAAATCAAACCCGTTGACAGCTGATGGTTTGCTCAAAATCATTTGGTTATCATTGTGCCAAAGTATCACATACTAAAACAATGGCTAGTCCAGAAGCAAACGGCTTCTGGTAAAGACAAATCAAAACCGTTTACAGCTGGTGATTTGCTCAAAATCACATGGTTATCAGTGTACCATAGTTCTTACTTGAACTAAAACATTTGGCTACTCCAGAAATGATGGATATCTGGTAAAGAGAAAAATCCATTAAAACTTCATAAAATATTGCTAGGGACTAGCAATAGTTTAGTGTGGGGGATTGATGAGTGTGTAAATACTCATCATTTTTACCTAATCTGAACTGCCAAATCATCCAAAAACACTCAAAAATGCATCAAAATACTGAAAATATTCCAGGAGTGTGTTTTATAAGTTTCAAATGCAAAATGTTTGAAAACAATTGAAAAACAAACAAAGTTTGCATAATTGGCAGTTTCAGTCCCTCAACTTTCAAAACATGTCAAATCTAGTCCCTGATTATTCAAAACATGTAAAATATCATTAAAGGTCCTTGGGAATTCACAAGTTGTCAAAAGAAATCTTTTAAAGTTAAAAATTGCAAATTGACAACTTTGGTCCCTCAACTTTTGAAAAGTGTCAAAAATGGTCCCTGGGTTATTTAAAATGGAAAATTAATAATTATGACCCTTGTACTATTCATCTTGGCAAAATTGGTTCCTTGTGATACTTTGGGAAAATTACAATTTCAGTCCCTAAAAATCCAAAAATTACAAGAATGGTCCTTGTTACTAAAACCAAATCCAAACCGGATCCCTTAAACTAAATATAACCCACTACTACCCAACCCAAACCCTTTATTTAATAAACCCAGCCCAATCACCACACCCTTGACCCGGCCCAATCCCAACTTAATTAAATAAAAATACCAGGTCAAACCAGGGTCAAACCAACCCTGGTATTCCTTCTTCCTCACAACACCCCGCCAAAACCAAACTACCTTCACTGCTTCAAACCACCATCCACCTCACCCTTCCAACTCATCACCCCAGCTCACTAATCTCCCTTCCACCTCCACAACACACCAAAACTCATTAATTAAAATAACCTGCTTTTGATATTTGGCGCCAAAAATTCCAAATGGACGATTGTGATGAAATTGGCCAAACCAAAGGTCAAGATGTGGTGGGATATGCTCAGAGATGTCGACAAGAAGATAAAAGGCTATAAAGAATAGAGGAGAGAACAATGTAATAGAATATCTAGTATAATTTAGTTAATTTTAGTTCGAATTAGTTAATCTTTCTATTTCCAGTGTAAACTTTAGCTTTCAAGTACTTTTTCAAGCAATCTTATTGTAATATTAAGCTTTTTCAATAATCAATTTCAAGTTTCATGTAAGAATTCAGTGTATGCAATTTTCTAGTGCAAATTTCATGTATCTTTGAATGTTGTTATTAGCATGGTCATTGGACTTATAAGCTCATGTAAGCACCTGATATAGCTTCTAAAAGCTATTAGCAACCTTAAAATTCAGTATTAAATATTAAACTCAAAATTACAAAAGTGAGGTATAAAAGAGTAAAAATTCAAAATTCAATGAAGATGTTGGAAGATGGCTGGAGCAGGGTAGCTTTTGGATGGCCCTTGGGCTAGTGGCTTTGTGGAAAGCCCATAGGAGTGATATTAAGTCCTTGTTCTTGGTTGTTTTGGCAGGATTGAAATTTGTAAGAAATTCCTCTTAATTTTGTACTTTACTGTTCCTTGTTGTTTAGTTGTTAAAATCTGTTCATTTATGTTTCTTTGAAGTTATTTAGTGATAATATAGTCTAAAATCAGTAGTTTGTTAGTTGAAATTCATAGTTGCTAAGTTTTCATATTTTCAGTTCATATTAGCATAATCTGTATCTCTTTGTTTCTTGTTGTTATTATTGTTGTTTTGTGTTCATTAGGTCTGTTATGATGATGTGGTAAAGTTTGAAACAGATTTGAGGATTGAATCATTAGTTTGCTTTGAAAATCTTGTAAACCTGTCCTGATCAGGGGTGTTTGGATTTGCAAGATTGTTTGTGTTCTAGTTGTTGTTTGTTATTAGTATTGGTCAAAGCAAGTCTCATTAGGTTCCAATAGGTCAGTCAAAGCTTAAAAGTTAGTGTTCATTTGCTTAAAAGTCAAACATCATCTTTAATCTCCCTTAACTGTTTCACTGTTAGGATTTTGATTTCCAAATCTCATCACACTAGTTCATTACTTGTTGAAATAGCTTAATCTAATCTCAGTATGTCATAATTTATCATAATCAGTTAGTAGTTTAAGATCAAAACTCACTAAAGTCAGTCTTTGTGTTTTTCTGCAAAAGTCAATTCATCATCAGACCAAGTGTTCTAGCAGCTGATCTTTGCCCAAATTGGACCTCAATTGGTGTGATTGTCATGGGGCTTTTCATGTTTTTAGATAGCCAGTAGTGTAACCTTACTTTTGCCCCCATAATCTTCATCTTATCTGCTTATTTATAAGCTCTAAAGCTGCCTGCAAGTTTGCTTGTTTCCTGAGTTTTCTGTGTAAGAATTCAAGCAGTCAAGTGCTTTATTTGTTAAATCTTAGTGCTTATCTGTGTGTTTCAAGTTACTTTAAGCTTAAATAAGTTTTTTAAACCTTCCCTGAGAATTTGGTTGAGTTTAGTGCTTTTTAGCTTATTCTTGGCTTATTTGCCAACTGCTTATCTACCCAAATCAACTCTCAGGGCTTATTAAACTTGTGATTTTAATTTTCCTACCCTTTTAATATTAATCTAGACTTAACTTAAATTTTTCAGATTTTTCCTAAGTTATTTTATATTTTTAATCATTTTAATTAGTTTTTAATAGTAATTAAATCATTATAAATAGAATATTAATCAGAAAAATATAAATCCAATTTCCACAATTTTCTTTTGTCATTTGTAATCTAGGAAAAATATAAAAATATTTTTAGTCCTTAAAAAAAAATCAAAAATAGAAATATAGTGATAGCTTCTATTTAATAGAATTTATCTTTTTAAATTTTAATTAAGTAGATTTCATTTTTATAACTTTCTTAGTTTCTATTTACCTTAGAGTATTTATAGAAAAATTTTCAGATTTTTCTTTGATCTTTTAGTATTTATTAGAATTTTAATTAGTTTAAATAATTATTAAATAGTTTTTAATTAATAATAATTAATTAATAAGTCAAATAAATAATTTTCTTTTTTTCAATAATTTTCTTTTATTATTAGGGTTGTAAAAATATAATTTTCATATCCGTAGGCTTTTTATTTCTTAAAACTTACTTTTTATTTCGTACGTTTACGTTTATTTAAATTTAAACGTACGTTTTAGGTTTTTATACGTTTCTAGTTAACTTGTTTTTACATCCTTGTTTATATAGCTTGTTTAAAGCTATTTTCTTATCTCCTTAGTGTAATCAAAACCATAATCCCTTTTCTGTTCAATAACACTTGATCACGATCCGTTTTTAAGCACAATTTCACATCTCGCTGGGACTTAAACGACCCGGGGATAAAACTATACTCCTTGGATAATTGCATTGTGTTCTTGATTGGTTTGACTTTGTTTGACCACATTCGTGGTGGATTTAAGTTGACTGTTTCTGGACCAATCAAAAATCTTGGCAACAGAAAGAGGCAGAAGAGAACCCGAAGGAGCATCGACATGAATAGCACGGTCAGCACCCATAGCTAAACCAGTACGAAGAGTATCAACACATTGAGTGGGACCCATACTAACAGCTGTTGGGTTTTCTATTCCCTAACTAGATTAATACGCAGCGGAAATAATAATTAATCTAGAGCAAGAAGGGAACTAAACCCTAAAGGATCTAAACCCAATTAACTAAAAGCAACTTAAAAGAAATAATTAAATAAATAAGAAATAAGAAAATTACTAACCTTTGAGAAAATCGAATTTCTCACACGCGGACCACCTTGGTCGAACTTGGAGGCGAGTACCCAAACGAGAGTACCTCTAATAGCTCACACCCACGAACCAAAAAGAAACTATTCTTTCAAACTCCTAAGGTCTCGATACACGAAAGACTCTTATAAGGAGTAGGAAATAAAATGAGGAGATGAGTAGTAATAACTTTGGCATGCTCCCTCTATATATAAGGCATTAGAGGGAGTTGGTTTACCCCTTTTGGGCGATGTGGGATAACCACACAAAAAAAACATGCCTTGTTACCTATTCTTCGAATAGATTTTCTCTTTTACGGTTCATCGAGGGCGACCCAAAAAGGACTCTACTTTTGACGATAGTCTCACCAATTAGTTATGAACTTGGACATTAATTCCAACAGTCTCCCACTTGGACAATTCATCAACTATAATTGGTCTAAGCCTATTCCGATCAACTAAGCAGAGAGTGCCATCCAATGCAACTGCCAAACTCTGAATCATATCTTAGAGTCAGCCCTTAGATAAGCGATCAACTATTCCTCTGTTCTACTGATATCGTATGAACCTGAGACATGGATTTTAATCAATCTCCAGGTTCAACATTTTGTTTCTTGATTTCCGATTATTTGACTATATGAGACTACTGAATTGAACACATCAATTTAGTCCCGGCTAGGCCTAGTACATTTAAGTCAACATTTAATCATCGAGGGGCCCATTGATATCGCTTTCCCTTTTAGGCGAAAGGAACAAATAAACTTTGAATACATAGAACTAGTCAACTTATCATGTCATACCTAGCATACCCTTTATAACTGGCATTTACGCACAGGGTTTGAATAAACTAAAGTATAACAGACTTGAAAACTAGAAACTCGATGCATCTCCATTTTAAGAATAGAGGATATTATCATCTTAGAATTACTCGTGATCTCAATCCATGAAGTAATCTTTCTAAGTACGGGTTTATCCTATACTTAATTCCCATTAAGTACTCATGAGTGTTGCAGCATTCTTGATGGAGCGTGATGTGTCGTTGCGGTTTAGCAGTTTTAATGCCTACTCAAGTTTTAAATTTATATTTAGCCGACTTATCAATAACACACACACTTAACGAGCAGTGTACCCGGTCAGTATGAAGATAATGGTAAGTAGAGTGTCGATCACTAAGAGTGGAACGTATAATCTCGTTAATCTAATCAGTATTTTAATATCCTAACGCAAGGGGGTTTCAGCCTGAGAGACTGGCACGGTTTTGTTTGCAATTAAATAGTAAAATAAACAATAGGCACGAATCAGCAAGTAGCACACACGTACACAGATAGATACTAGAGACAATAAGAGGGCTGTCCTTATGATTAAGTAGATTGTCACTTGTTTTATTGATAGCTTTATATGAAGTGTATGTAATTAACCCTTTCTCGTTGGTCCTATTCTTATCGGCGAGTAAACCCTTAATGACGACTTATGTCTAAAAGTTATTCCTAAGTGATCAATTTAGAAACAACCGTGGGAGCCACACCTTGTCCCGCAGTCGGGTGCCCGCAAGCCACTAATAAACACAGAGGTGGTCAATGCACTAATAAGTAGTAACCAAAGACATCAACATATAAACTTTAATTGATGGGAAAGCAAGTATTAAAGGGAGTGCAATCTTTCCGTTGTCACATTACACAAGCCACCAATCCTGATGAATTAAAGTTTGCTAAAACAATAAAACAAAACTACTTAATGAATTAAATACATGCAGCCCCTTCTTACAGCTCTTATATCTTCGATTTGGGTGTGTCTTGTGCTGCCTCTTGACTGAATTCGTCCTTCTCTTCTGTTCGGTCTTTTGGTTTTCGAACTTCCGAATCTCTTTAATGCGTCTGGTCTACGGGGTATTTATAGTTTGTGTCTGAGGGAAGATGCGGCGCATCTACTTAAGTAGATGCGGCGCATGTACTTAACTTCGCGTGGGGTCCAAGATTATAATATTCAGGAATATTCGTACACCGCCAGAAGATGCGGCGTAACTCCATGATTAGATGCGGCGCATGTCCTCTTGTATCTTGGATCGTATCTGGTGATATCTTGATATAGATGCGGCGCATGTTGATAGTGAGATGCGGCGCATCTGGAGCAGATTAGTCTTGATCTTCTTCATTTCAGCAGACTCTTCACTTTATGCACGTTTTGCTCCATTATTAGTCCAAAATCGCCAAGTTTCACCAAATGCTTGTTTTTATCTGAGAATTACAAAAGTAAACGATTAAGTATCAATCCTCATACATAATATAGTAAAACAAGTCAAATTAATAGGATAAATGATAGTAATAAAATGTACTTATTTGAGTTCATCAAATATCCCCCCACTTGAACTTTACTTGTCCCCAAGTAAACCTTAGATTAAATCTCATGAAAATGTATCCTAAAAGATGTTAGGATTTATTTTTATATTTAAGCATGTATTCGTTTATTTCATAATCACACAACTAAACACTTAACGAATTAGAAGTAAAATAAAATAAGTCGATAAAAGCAAATCTAATCGTTTAACTGTCCAGTCGCGACGAATATTCTATCATAAGCTTGGCAAGTATACACATCTCCACCACTAGAGCTAAGGAATAACAAGTCTAAAGCGGTAAAAAGGGTTTTTTAGGCTTAAGGGTTAATTATTCTTATTTCACTATCGATCTCAAATTCCAGAAAAGGCGACAAAATCACAAATACATGATCGAATCCACGAACACGATACTTGCAATTGCTCAAATCCTTAACTCGAATAGGCTAAAGATAGGTCCAAACTTCACCAATAATAATATATCAAAAAGGGCGACAAAATCATAAATACATAGCCGAATCCACGACTACGATACTTAAGATTGCTCAAATCCCTAATCTCAATAAATCAAAGGTTTGGTTGGATAAAGAATAGGGTATGGATAATATTTGGGATATAAACTGGTGTAAAATGAAAAATAAACAAAACAAATAAATTAAAATCCTAAGTGTGGTTAATCACTATCCCAACCATCCCATGAATAAGACTCATATCATTGAATAACTCACGCTTTAACACTTGAAACACACGCTTTAGGTAGACACGAATTATACTCAACAAGATCTTAATCAAAGAATAAACCTTAATTGGCGTTCCCATAACTGCCAATTCCCATTCAATCCATAGATATAGTACAACAAATAGTGGCCATATGAACCACTTACATAACTTTACATCGTTGGCTTAAAATAAACATCCAACTCTTTTTTCTTTCTTTTTCTTTTCTCATTTTTTCGATTTTTTTTTTTTTTTTTTTTTTTTTTTTTTTTTTTTTTTTTTTTTTTTGACATCAACATATAGATGTGTAAAATTTCACCACATCACTACAACTTTCTTTCCGGATAATTTTTTATTCTTTTCATACTTTCAGAAATAATGGTAATAGTGAAAGTAGTAAACACACGAAAAATAAACTCAAAAATATACAATATTTACTTTCACTCCAATTGCATTGTGCAATTTCCCGACCTAACCATAGATAATGAATTACGCACGCGAACACAGGTAATGTAAGGAAACACACTTTGCCTATAGCAATTAACCAACCACGGACTTTAATCTACAGGGTAGGCTAAGGTGTAAGGGTGTAACGAAACATTTTAAACATAGGTGTAAGAAACGAAAGGAATGGCTCTGAGGGTTTTTCTAGGGGTATCTTACTCTAAAAATGAGAGTAACAAAAGGGTTTATACGGGGGTTAACTAACCAGTGTAGTTAGTTAATAACACATAACATATAATAGGCTATTTGGTTGTAATCCTAGAATTTTACCAAGTTAGACAAGTCATTCCAATTAAATAAATAATACTCATTATGGTGGTCTCGAATAGTATACAAGCCAAGTTCTAAAGTCTACAAGTCACCGGCACACTCATAGATTTGTGAATTTTGGAAAAATCACAATTTTTGAAAATAACGTCATGTGTGCAGCTATGCAACTTAGATTTTAAACAAAAACATGCTAAATTTTTTTTTTTTTAAGTTTGATATATTAAGCACATTTTAAGCATAATTTTTGAAAAAGTTTAGGACAAGTAAGTGTTAAGTGTTCTAATTCTCCTATCCCCCCACTTAAGTTAAACAACGTCCTCGTTGTTTGTATAAAAGGTTAAAAACTGGAAAATAAAAAGAATTAGAACAGAAAAACTCCCCTGAGATTTGCTCGGTATGATCCTCCATTAGTGCAAGAGCAAAAATCATCTTTCTTGTGGATTAGAACGTTAAAGCTTCATATTTGATGTATCCACAGAAAATTCAGGAAACTATAATACCACCAACACTTTAAAACACACCTAAGATAAGAAAGGTTCAACTTGCATAATACATTAGTAGTTAGGAAAAATAAAACTTAAAAATTAAAACTGAAAATCATCAGGTCAGTCGATGCGCCGTATCTTATGGAAGAAGATACGCCGTATCGAGCCTGGAATAAATACGGATCAGAATAAAGATGCGCCGCATCCTTAACCAGGGATGCGCCGCATTAAAATAAACTGATAAATAGTTTTAAAGTCGAAAATAAAAATGAAAATGAAATAAAGGATAGGATGCGTCGCATCTGTTTAAGCAGATACGGCGCATGTAGTAATCAAACAGACTGATAACAGTCTATTGTAAAATGACTCGTTCCACGGTTTAATCTCATACGTCCTCTCGTACTCTCATGCTGAACTTAATGCCAGTCTTCATCAAACATAACAAGAAATATAAACTGAAACATTAAATATAAACATAAGAATAGCGATTAGTACAATCCAAAAAGTAATAATAATGTGTGGAACAATGTCTATGAAATCAAGAGAGTAAGGTCATGGGTGAGTGTGGTCGTCTGGATGGGTCCCGGAAGTGCTGGCTCCATCAGTCCTCTGGCGGACTCTGCGCTCGTATGCCCGTGTCACTCCCGCAACCTCAGTACCATCTGGACGAGCGTGTGAAATACCCTGCTGCTCTAGTAGTCTGCTCACACTCATGACCACCCACTCTAAGTCTCTCCTCAATACCATCACCTCTCCCTCGACTGCGTCGAGTCTCTGAATCACGGTGCGTGGGGGGTACTGGTGCCTGTGGCACCTCCTCGTCGGCAGGAGCAGCAGCCGGAGGATCCTGAGGTCCTCCCTGCTCCGCCTCTGGCCCTGCAGCTCTGGCGGGCCCTAATGCTGCCCAAAAGTGGCCTCCCGCAGCAACCTGGCAGATCCCGAGTCTAACCAAATAATCCCTATCGATAACCGGGAGACGGGCCACAACAACCTCCAGCCCTGCTGGGATCTCTGCTCCAATAACTCCAAAATGGCGGGCCAGCCTCGAAACAAAATGCCCGCCAGTCATCTGGCTCCTCCGATCTCTCCCAACAGCAGATCGGTGGAGGTAGTGCGCTAAAAAGTGGGGGATGTTTACCGACATCCCCTCATCCATACTCCTCAAAAGGAAGAGGTCCAGAGTGGTCACCTTCTCAGGTGACTGACCCCTCCCAGCAATGGTGAGTGCAATCAAACGGTGACATAGCCGCCTCATCGGCTCTCTGATCAATGTGTAGGATGGGGTGGAAGTAATGATGTCACCCATCGAAGAAATCCTAGCCCAATAATCACTGAACATCCCTCTGTCAGGGACAACCCGTAAACTCTCGGCCCAGTACCTGGCAAACCCAGCAGATCCAATCTCCTCCTCAGTGTGTAGCCCCATGGCCAAGATAAACTGCCTCATCGACATCTGTCTATGCACACCTCCTAGCCTAAACACCAGTGTGTCAGCAGTATCAATCTCCATATCTGTCTCCCTGTAATGAATGGTGCTAAAGAACTCCAGCATGAGTTCCCTAATCAGAGGCTCGTCAATCCTAAACAGTCGCTCCCAAGCACTCGACCTAAACACAATCTCCTCATCATCTCCAGCAATAACCATCTCCAACCGATGCTGCAAACTCTCAGCTGCATGTCCACCACCAATCAACCCTACGTCATCAAAACTCAAAACCTGGACTCTGAGTATCTTCTTGAAGTAAATCGAGTCAAGCCTACGCAAGTAATCTTCTAGAGTGGCAGGAGTAAGTCCCATGTTCTCAAATTGTAGCCACTGATGCCTAAGTGTGACCTCTGGTAGTGTCATCTGAAATAAATATTCACAGTCAGAAAACAGTTCTGCAAATAGGTAGATACGGCGCATTTGTTTTAATCAATGCGTCGTATCTTTATAAAGTACAAGAGATGCGGTGCAAGACAATAGATACGGCGTATTTAGATGCGTCGTATCTAGATTAATCAATACGGCGTATAATTTTAGCAATTTTGAAATAGGTCGTTACGCCGCATTAATCAACCTAGATGCGCCGCATCTAAAAGCATATCAGTATAAAATAAAGGGTTAGGCACGTTTTTCAAGAATCCGTATCCGTGACGTAAACTTCCACTAAATATCACAGTATAATATTCTCCTTATATCAGTTCAAATATCTCAATCAACCATATCTAATTTACCTTCCCGCTAAATATTCAAAATCAAACCCAAAACCTAAATTTTCGGTCGATTCAATTAGTGCCAAATTCGATGTCCAAATCTAAAATTAACTTAGGGGAAATAATTAATTCCAGGTTCTAATCATATCCCTATATTGTTTAAGCGCGAATCGATTCAATCCTTTAAACCCTAATTTTCGTATTAATCAAAATTAAATCGAAATGTAACAATTACCTTAGTATTTGTGATTAGTAGAACGTTTTAATGCTCGGATTAAAGGCGGATTGAAGAAAGATGATCGGATTTTGAGTATAATTTTAGTGCGTGTTCTTAACTGTGTGTATTTACGCGGCGTATTCCCGTCGTATTTATAAGGCGACACGATGCGCCGTATTAGAAAATTGGGATGCGCCGTATCTATTTAATTCCGTTGACTAGTCAATAAGTCCTAGTTGGTCAGGGATACGGCGCTTTGGATTTTTAGATCCGCCGTATCTCTATGTTAGTTAACGAAATTTAAATGAAGAACGTACCTTGGCCTCCGCAACACAGTTCCTTATACATCAAATTTGGGTAAAAACGGCACACCATATAGATGAATTCAAAATAAGAGTAATAGGCATAAATGTTTCATTAATAATCGTAATCTTATTGTTTAGTGGATAAGGATTTATTCCGAGGTTAGGAACAAATATCGTTTTTGAGCATACAAAATTAAGATCACGAATTGAATCAGACGTATAATAAGGATAATAAAACTGAGATCATAGTGTAGAGAACTTTCCTTTGGGCAGTTGAATTATCGTAGAGTTTACCTGGGATTCTATTTCAAGAATTAAAGAAGTTCAATGTTACCAGTACTGAGTTTTCCTCCACTCTTCCCGTCTTATGTTCGGTCACTTCAGCTAGCGTCTCTTGGTTTGGTTCAGAATGTAATCCTTCTTGGTGATGCTTGAGTCATCATTTATCCTGAAAATAAACAACTTGCACACGAGAGTAGCGGACCGATCAAAGTAAATATCAAAAATCAATTATATTTATCAAATTATATTCGTCGTATTAACAAAAGTTAATGCGCCGTATTTTCGTTACGTTTAAAAATAAAAGATTTTTGATTCAGTATGATGCGCCGTATCGACAGAAATCGATACGCCGTATTTGTTTAATAATTCGCAAACTGTTTTTAATTAAAATAATAGATACGCCGTATCTGCGAAAGCAGATGCGTCGTATGGCGTTAACGTTTAGAAATTTTTTTATCAAAACAGATACGCCGTATCTACAAAAGCAGATGCGTCGTATTACTTTATCGCTTAGAAAAATTTTCTTGTTAAAAACAGATACGCCGTATCTTGGGGAAAAGATGCGTCGTATCGAATTAATTAAACGCGTTGTATATAAAAATTAAAACGCAATACGCCGTATCTGAGAGATCAGATGCGCCGTATCGTTTGATTTAGCACAGTACAACGATAGCAGAACAGAAAAATACGAAAAATAAAAAAAAAACAAAAATAAAACACACAAAACAAAAATAAACACACAAAAAGAAAAATTAAAGCAAACAAATAACACACAATACAACAAATATGCAAAATAGTACAATGATGCAATTAATCTAATAAAAAGAAAAACCTAATTAAAATACTAATCAAATTAACAGAAAATAACAATTCACTCCCCGGCAACGGCGCCAAAAACTTGATGGAGCGTGATGTGTCGTTGCGGTTTAGCAGTTTTAATGCCTACTCAAGTTTTAAATTTATATTTAGCCGACTTATCAATAACACACACACTTAACGAGCAGTGTACCCGGTCAGTATGAAGATAATGGTAAGTAGAGTGTCGATCACTAAGAGTGGAACGTATAATCTCGTTAATCTAATCAGTATTTTAATATCCTAACGCAAGGGGGTTTCAGCCTGAGAGACTGGCACGGTTTTGTTTGCAATTAAATAGTAAAATAAACAATAGGCACGAATCAGCAAGTAGCACACACGTACACAGATAGATACTAGAGACAATAAGAGGGCTGTCCTTATGATTAAGTAGATTGTCACTTGTTTTATTGATAGCTTTATATGAAGTGTATGTAATTGACCCTTTCTCGTTGGTCCTATTCTTATCGGCGAGTAAACCCTTAATGACGACTTATGTCTAAAAGTTATTCCTAAGTGATCAATTTAGAAACAACCGTGGGAGCCACACCTTGTCCCGCAGTCGGGTGCCCGCAAGCCACTAATAAACACAGAGGTGGTCAATGCACTAATAAGTAGTAACCAAAGACATCAACATATAAACTTTAATTGATGGGAAAGCAAGTATTAAAGGGAGTGCAATCTTTCCGTTGTCACATTACACAAGCCACCAATCCTGATGAATTAAAGTTTGCTAAAACAATAAAACAAAACTACTTAATGAATTAAATACATGCAGCCCCTTCTTACAGCTCTTATATCTTCGATTTGGGTGTGTCTTGTGCTGCCTCTTGACTGAATTCGTCCTTCTCTTCTGTTCGGTCTTTTGGTTTTCGAACTTCCGAATCTCTTTAATGCGTCTGGTCTACGGGGTATTTATAGTTTGTGTCTGAGGGAAGATGCGGCGCATCTACTTAAGTAGATGCGGCGCATGTACTTAACTTCGCGTGGGGTCCAAGATTATAATATTCAGGAATATTCGTACACCGCCAGAAGATGCGGCGTAACTCCATGATTAGATGCGGCGCATGTCCTCTTGTATCTTGGATCGTATCTGGTGATATCTTGATATAGATGCGGCGCATGTTGATAGTGAGATGCGGCGCATCTGGAGCAGATTAGTCTTGATCTTCTTCATTTCAGCAGACTCTTCACTTTATGCACGTTTTGCTCCATTATTAGTCCAAAATCGCCAAGTTTCACCAAATGCTTGTTTTTATCTGAGAATTACAAAAGTAAACGATTAAGTATCAATCCTCATACATAATATAGTAAAACAAGTCAAATTAATAGGATAAATGATAGTAATAAAATGTACTTATTTGAGTTCATCAATTCTCTATGCTATGTCTAATCTTTATAGACAATCTACTAACACTCCATGAAAGTCTTAAATCAATACTTACTTCCTGTAGTATGAACGACTGAGGAGGTTTGCGTAAACTAAGTACTCAGAAAGTGGATTCTAAACATGCAAAAATGAAACACAATGATAAACAATAGTAAATGGTAGTACACTTGCAAATAAACAAATCTCCATTATTTAATCACCAAATCTATTACGATTTCAATCATTGTTTACAATGTTTCAAATTCAAACTAACATCTAAAACTTTATATTATCTTTCAATCCAATGCTCCAAGCATGTTCATCGTGTCTGGACTTAGCCAATGCCTTTGTGAATGGATCAGCTGGATTATCCTCTGATCGTATGTGCTTCACAATCACGTGTCCTTCTTCTACTTTGCTTCGAACAAAATGGTATTTTCTTTCAATGTGCTTTGACTTTCCGTGATCCTTGGGTTCTTTAGTCAAGGCGACTGCACTCTCATTATCACATAATATTTCAATCGGGTCTTGTACTGTTGGAACAACTCCAAGATCTCCAATGAAATTCCTCATCCAGATAGCTTCCTTAGAAGCCTCACAAGCTGCAATATACTCGGACTCGCATGTGGAGTCTGCCACAGTATCTTGCTTTGAACTTTTCCACGTCACCGCTCCCCCATTTAGCAAAAATACCCAACCAGACTGTGAACGACTATCATCTTTATCTGTTTGGAAACTTGCATCACTATAACCAGTCACTCTGAGTTCTTCTTCTCCACCATAAACTAAAAACCTGTCTTTAGTATTTCTTAGATACTTAAGAATGTTCTTTACAGCTGTCCAATGACCTTCACCAGGATTCTGCTGATGTCGACTTACCATGCTCAAAGCAAAGGAGACATCAGGCCTTGTACACGTCATGGCATACATGATCGATCCTACAGCCGAAGCATATGGGACTCGACTCATTCTGTCCAGTTCTTCATTAGTTTTCGGACATAGATCCTTACTAATCTTTATGCCATGATGTAAGGGTAGATTCCCTTTCTTAGAATTCTCCATTTTGAATCTTTTCAAAATTTTATCTAAGTACGTGTCCTGACTAAGTCCTATAAGACGTCTTGTCCTATCTCTATAAATCTTTATACCAAGAACAAATGTTGCATCTCCCAAATCTTTCATAGCGAAACATTTCCCCAACCATTCTTTTACACTTTGTAACGTTGGGATATCGTTTCCTATGAGTAGTATATCATCCACATATAATACCAGGAAGACTACAACACTCCCACTGACTTTGATATATATACATGACTCATCTTCACTTCTAGAAAATCCAAACTGTGTGACTTTCTCATGGAAGCATAGATTCCAGCTACGAGAAGCCTGTTTAAGTCCATAAATGGCCTTTTGAAGCTTGCACACTCTTTTAGGATACTTTGCATTTTCAAAACCTTCTGGTTGTGCCATAAACACATCCTCTGTTAGTTTTCCGTTAAGGAAAGCGGTCTTGACATCCATCTGCCATATTTCATAATCATGAAACGCAGCTATGGCAAGCATTATCCTAATTGACTTTATTTTAGCTACTGGTGAGAAGGTTTCCTCATAATCAATCCCGTGGGTTTGAGTATAACCCTTCGCAACCAACCTAGCTTTATAAGTGTGTACTTTCCCATCCATGTCTGTCTTCTTTTTGAAGATCCACTTACATCCCACCGTCTTAAGACCAGGTGTAGTGTCAACCAAATTCCAAACTGGGCTTGCCATCGCTTCCTTGTAGTTATCAGGCTCATTCAAATCAATTAGTGTACTATCACTAATCTTGTCCTCTTCAATATGGAAACCATAATAGAATTGAGGATCCTGAGAAGCCTTGCTTACTCTACTACTTGTTCTGCGAATGGGTAAGGATATATCATCAGGTTCAACAGGTGTCACCACCTCTTGTTGAGTGTCAGTGTTTACTATAGGTTCTTCATCGGCAGAATCTTGAATTTCTTCAAGGTCTATTTTACTCCCACTGTCCTCTTTGGATATCATTTCTCTCTCGAGGAACGTTCCTCTTCGAGCTACAAACACCACATTATCCTTGGGTCTGTAAAACAAATATCCAAATGACTCTTTCGGATAACCGAAGAAATTACACTTTTCAGATCTGGTTTCTAGTTTGTCTTGAGCTTCTCGTCTAACAAAAACCTCACAACCCCAGATTTTGATGTGCGCAAGGGAAGGACGTTTTCCCTTCCACATCTCAAAAGGTGTCCTCGAAACCTTCTTAGTGGGTACAAGATTTAAGATATGGGCGGCTGTTTCTAATGCGTAACCCCAGAAGCTTATTGGAAGTGTTGCTCGACACATCATAGATCGAACCATGTCTAACAAGGTTCTATTTCTCCTCTCAGCAACACCATTCAGTTGTGGTGTTCTAGGAGGAGTTAATTGTGAAACTATACCACAGTTTCTAAGATGATCGAAAAACTCGATACTAAGGTATTCTCCTCCCCTGTCGGATCGGAGTACCTTTATCTTTCTACCCAATTGATTCTCTACTTCATTTTGATACCTTTTGAATACTTCAAAAGTATCCGACTTATGTTTAATCAGATAAACATATCCATATCTACTGAAATCATCAGTAAATGTAACGTAGTAGCGGTTTCCATCTTTTGTGGCTGATCGGAATGGTCCACACACATCCGTGTGTACTAAGTCCAATAATCCTTCACCTCTTTCACATGTTCCTGTGAATGGTGATTTAGTCATCTTTCCCAATAAGCAAGACTCGCATACATCATCCGATTTGAAATCGAATGATTCCAACACTCCATCCTTTTGGAGTTGGGCGATGCATTTCTTGTTTATGTGCCCAAGACGAGAATGCCACAATTTTGATTTATCAAGCTCATTAGACGAACCAACATTTAAAATCACATTGCCATTATCACTAATACATTCAACAGTTTCATATATGCCTTTGCAAGGAGAAGCTTTAAATATAAAACAATCATTTGAATAAACCAAAATATCTCCATTCTCATTGTCAAATGAAAATTGATAACCATCTTTAAACAAAGCATGAAATGAAATAATGTTTCTTGTCATTTCTGACGAATAACAACAATTATTTAAATTTATCCTAACTCCAGACTTTAGCATGAGCTCGAACTTTCCAATCTTCGTCACAGGTGTGATTTTCCTGTTTCCCATGACTAAGTTGAGCTCTCCATGCTTCAACTTCCTACTTTCCTTTAGACCCTGCAATACAGTGCAAATGTGAGTACCACACCCTGTATCCAAGACCCATGAATCAGAAGTTGTAGTATTGTGGAGTTCGATCATAAACATACCTGAGTGACTACCCTTTTCGACCTTTCCGTCTTTGAGGTCCTTCAGATATTTTGGGCAGCTACGCTTCCAATGTCCCTTTGTATTGCAGTAGAAGCACACTGCTTCCTTTGGATCACTTATTGGTGCAATCTCAGATTCAGCCTTTCTCTTAGACCCATGATCGGACTTTCCTTTTGTGGCCTTTCCTTTCCAGTTGGAATGAGAAGTCTTTCTTTTCTTTGCATTATGACCTACAGTCAACACAGGAGCCGCTGAAGTAGAGGGCACATCAATCTTCTTGATCCCTTGCTCAGCGGTTTGCAACAAGCTATGGAGTTCCATTATTGAGGTCTCTTTCCCGTTCATTTGATATGAGAGCACAAACTGATTGTAATCAGCTGGCAGACCAGATAGGATTATGTTGATAGAAAGCTCAGTATCGAATACCATGTTCAGAGATTCCAATCTGTCAAAGTACCCTTTCATCTCTAAGACAAAAGCACAAATAGAGGCTCCAGGTTTCGGTTTGCAAGCCATGAGGGATTTAACAACATCAAGGCGTTCCTTGCTTGCCTTTGCCTGAAACATTTCTTTGAGCTGTTGGTTCATTTCATAAGCCCAAGTGTTCTAAAAAGTCTTTTGCAGTTCAGGGCTCATGGAAGATGCCATGATGCATGACACTTTGTTCGCATCATCATAGTGCTTTCGGTGAGCTTCAATCTCTTCTTGGGTTGAATCATCATCTATTTTTGGAATTTGCTCATCGAGAACATACTCTTTGTTCTCGTACCTTAGGGTGAACCTAAGGTTTCGCATCCAGTCCATATAGTTAGGACCGGTGAGTCTTTCCCTCCCAAGAACTGAGAGTAATGAGAAGTTCGAGTTATGTGTGGGATTGGGAACGGGAGGATTAACACCATTTTCTGTAGACATCTATAAGAATAAAAACACTTTTAGTTTAGCATGAATATTCCTTAATCAATTACACAATTTTATATTAAGGCTAGGATCCATATTTTTGATTCGTTTGTGAAGAGGGTTGCCGTAATCACATCACGAATTTATTTTAGGTAGACAGTGTCTTTGTCAATTTCATTCTCTATGAAATTCCTAGTTCTTTTGAGATTCATTGATTCTGATCAATGGCATGTTAATCTCGGATATGCTCATCTACTATTCATGACTGGGTTGCCGAGGATCATGAATAAGATGGTGAAATTAACCATGCAAAACCTGCGTGGTACCCGGCTCGAGTCAGCCCGAGAATCGCGAGACCCACATCACCTTTCACTTATGTTATCTTATTAATGTGCCGGTAAACCACACACGCTCCATTAATAGCCCATATGATAGATGTGCGGTTTTCATGGGTTAGCATACTATTCATATTTTCTATATATCTAAAACGGGAATTTTGTTTTAGTACTTTTATATTAACACTTTTAATATATAGACATCATCCTATCAAAAGTTCTCGGTAGCTCCATTGAACGCACAAAGAAGTAGAGAAGCAGGTCAGCGACCCGCCTTATACCTCTCTTATAGTTTGTTCACTATGGGTGAGCCGGTCTACCAATTGACTAACGACGTATTTAGCTTTAGTGATACATATAACAATTATATATAAGGTTTCATTTAAACATTTTAAACTTTTGGGTTCTATTTTAAACATTTTAAAATATAAGGTTCAAAATGTAAATTCATATTAACATTCAATGATCATAAGACAATAATATAATATACAATTATTATTTACACTTATCACATGTTAACAATTTACTTTTTAAGTGCTAATAGAATTAGGCTAAACCTGTCTCTGATGCCACTGTTGGGTTTTCTATTCCCTAACTAGATTAATACGCAGCGGAAATAATAATTAATCTAGAGCAAGAAGGGAACTAAACCCTAAAGGATCTAAACCCAATTAACTAAAAGCAACTTAAAAGAAATAATTAAATAAATAAGAAATAAGAAAATTACTAACCTTTGAGAAAATCGAATTTCTCACACGCGGACCACCTTGGTCGAACTTGGAGGCGAGTACCCAAACGAGAGTACCTCTAATAGCTCACACCCACGAACCAAAAAGAAACTATTCTTTCAAACTCCTAAGGTCCCGATACACGAAAGACTCTTATAAGGAGTAGGAAATAGAATGAGGAGATGAGTAGTAATAACTTTGGCATGCTCCCTCTATATATAAGGCATTAGAGGGAGTTGGTTTACCCCTTTTGGGCGATGTGGGATAACCACAAAAAAAAAAACATGCCTTGTTACCTATTCTTCGAATAGATTTTCTCTTTTACGGTTCATCGAGGGCGACCCAAAAAGGACTCTACTTTTGACGATAGTCTCACCAATTAGTTATGAACTTGGACATTAATTCCAACAACAGCAACAACCTCAGAAGCAAAACCAGATTCCTTAATTCTCAGAGCTTCTTCAAGTGCTATTTCGCAAAATGGGTTCATTGACATCTTTACATTCTTTGTCTCTACTCCACTCTGTTTATTATTAAGAAAAAAACATTTACTACATTAAATTAGATTAAAAAACATGTTTCTTTTTTGGTAAATTAAGGATTATTACTTTGTCGGATTTGATACGGATTTTGACGGCGTAATCGACGACTCGCTTGATTGAACCATGATCTTCATCTTTGAAATGAAATGAAATGAAGAGTGGATTGTGAAAGAAGTGGTTTTAAAAATGAAGACTATTTGGGTGTCTTACCTGTCAACTCAATCTGTTAATGAAGGCCATATGTTTTGAGCTTTTCATCCTTTACTTTGGTTGTTTAGTCTAGAAGAAAGTTTAATTGAGCCACCCAATCTTTTGCTTAAAACAAATAAAAATACACATTTACTTCATTCATTTTAATTCATAGCAGGGTACCCGTGCATTGCGGTGGCGGGTACCATGCACATAACATTTTCAGCGAGAAATGTTTTTCAGTTCTATATTTTACGATACAATAGCTTTACGAATGACAATAATTTTAGTTTTGAATAATTTTAAGCAATAACAATTTAACTCATATAAAAATTGTAAATTATCCACGTGACGTTGTGGCAATAAAGATGCAGTAGCTGTTATATTATGGAGGTATGAGGTTCAAATAGCAAACAATGACCCGTAGTCGCAAGTTATTTAAAGAAAACACCATAGCGAATTTTAAAAATCAGTTACATCATGTTAAGAAATTTTAATTTTCTAAAAATAAACCTTAAAAGTTTTTTTTGACACTTATTTGAATTATTAACAAGGTTTATTATATTATCCCACATAGGTAGAAGATACAAGTAAAAGAGTATTTATAAAGATAAAGAAAACCTATATGTTCAAAAAATCATGCGTGGTAACTTTAAAGTGTATAGTTATTATTGTATAATTAGCACTTAGCACTTTGCACCTTTGCATTGCAAAAATCATCCGATTTTTATAAAACACATTTTCTAGTTTTTTCGTTAAGTTTTATCAAAAAAATTCTAAAATATGTATTTGTTGGTTCTCGAGGCACTCTTAAGATTTAATAATAGTTTTTGAACACTGTAATTTAGTATGCATTTTGAAACTCTACTGATTTAATAATATCTTTACATTGAAAATGAGAGTACATTTTGTGTTATATCGGTTTGTATAATAAGATTAATAACTTGTATTTTTTCATTTAAGAGGTGTTTTAATAATGTAATTAATTGGACGTTGACTGGTCAATTTTTTAAATTTGTCATAATAAGTAAGTGTGTTGGCTTAATATTTTAAGACTTCCATTTTAGGAATGTTCTAAATGCTTTATAATGTAGTATAGATTAGAATAACAATATTAAACACAAGGTGTCTTGAAGAGGCTAAGCTACTCATTTGGGTCCACGGGGTGCCACATCACTTTAACAAATCTCCACAACTAACCCCCTCACTCACAACTAACCTCAACTTACTCATTTGAGGCCCACCACTTACAACTTTATTTTTTTATTCAAATTTTCAAATAAACTAAATTCATTTCATTAAAAATAAAAATACATTACAACATATTAAAATACATACGAAACATAAAATAAAGATACGACAAAAAAAAAGATACAAAAAAAAAAAAAAACGATACGAAATTTAAAACACAAATAACAATATGATACGAAATCACAAATCATCCAACGATTCTCATGAAGCTTTTATATAGATTTGTAATTGTCGATGAGATCTGACTTCTCCTCCCACACTTGCAACACTTGTTCCCAAACGTTCTTCAAGGCGACATGAAGTTGCACATCTGTTTCCTCATTTCTTAATAAAGTTTGTAGACCGACCCTGATAGCTGGATGGTCTTGAGGCAGCTCACGTAACCTTTCGACCTCTGGAGCACGATCATGCATCTATAGCATAATACGAGTTATCTCACCTAGCAAATTGTTAATCAGCTTGAGTTCTTTTTATTGTTCATTGCGTAATCGGGTAAGGATAGCCTTTTGCACCTCAGCCGGTTCGTTAGCCATAGCGTTTGTGTTAAAATTAGTGATACTTGCGAGCGAGTTTTATAATAAGTAGTGTGAGAAAACGAATAAATGTAAAGTGGTATTTATATGAGAAACTGGCCGTTGGAGGATATTTTAAAATTCAAATTCAAACTAAAAGTAACAGTACGAATTAAAATTCAAATTCAAACTAAAAGTAATAGTACAACATATTAAAAACAATACGGAAAAAAATAAACACGATACGGAAAAAAATAAACACGATACGGAAAACAAATCATACAACACCGTCAAGCATTTCATTCGTCCCATTTAGGGTGGTTTCTCAATACCTCCCACACGTGAACATATTGGAAGCTTCTCCCACCAAAGCGTTGTTCAAAAATGGTCTTTGCATTCTCGAGAATCTCACTGTCATTTTCCCCGCTTGTACGCTGCAAATGTTTGTAAATAGCGTTGAATTTTTGACATTCACTATTAAGTCTTGTCCATTTACCAGTGACCATATTTTTGTTACGATTTTCACCGTCAGACTGATTGTTGAACATGTCTACAACCTGGTTCCAAAAGGAGTATTCATTGTAGTTGTCTACATCTTGAGAAACTGCAACCCAAACTTCAGGTAGCAAGTTTTCTTCTTCTTTTGACCAACGAGTAATCATTGTAAAATGGTTAGATATAGAAGTGTGTGAAAAATAGTATGTTATGGTATGTTATTTATAACATATTATAGATGTTTCAAAATTCAAATTCAAAATTCAAAAACGAGCGGAATTGATTCAAATTCAAATTAGAATAAAATTCAAAAACAAGCAGGATTTATTCAAATTTCAAATTCAAATAATTTAAACTCAAATTCAAATTTCAAAACTTGCCTATAAATACCCATTCACATACTCTCACACACAACTTACACACACAACTCATACACACAACTAACACACGGATTTTCAACAATGTCACTCAAAGACTTCTCTCAACAATTCCCTAGTCCAACGAAAAATGAACCGGTTTATCACACTCCACCGGAATATCTCATTCCGGTATTCCCAACTGAAAATGAACCACTAAACACTCCACCTGAAGATCTCTTTCCAGTATTCCCAACTGAAAATGAACCGACAAACATTCCACCGAAAGTTCTCTTTCCCGTACTCCCAACGGAAAATGAACCGGAAAACACTCCACCGGTGGAATACCAACCCAATCCGTTTGGTTTTACTGATGAACAACTCCGACAACTTGAGCAGGATGAGGAAATACTGAGAGAGATACAAGAAATCGAAGCACGTGAGGCAGCTGCTCGCAGGGAGCAGGAAGAAAAAGAAGCAGAATACCGCATGGTTAATTGGTTTGACATTCAGGAAGCAGCGTATTTTGCTGGCGAGTTTAGGGAAGAGACTTCGAGTGAAGAGGGTTGGAACTCAGACTTTTCTTTGTAATTTGTAGTTTCATTTTCATTAGCGTGTCGTAGTTTGTATTAATCGTACTTTTTATTTTCAATTCGATGTTTAATGTATTTTCATTCGATGTTTAATGTATTTTCAGTTCCTAGTTTAAAAAACGTTACAAGTTTTATAAAACATTACTAGTTTTATAAAAACTTACAAGTTTTTTCAAGTTTACATAAATATAAAAACATTGCAAATTTACAAAAGAAGGAAAAAAACAAAAACAAAAGCACTTACAAGGGGCAGGAACTTACCTTCGTCATGCAGACGGCGAGGCTTCAAGTTGAAAAAAAAAAACGGGCGGGGGGGGGGGTGTCGTGGCGAACCTCAAAGAGGCAGCCACGGTGGACTGGCGAGCTATGGCGACTCCCACACCGTGTGCTCTTATATTTCTACTCTTCCATATAATTTTTTATTATTTTGTTAACATTATTGAATTTAATGATGAACGATTAAGCAAGCAACAATTTGTTGAATTTGTTGATGAACGATTTTTGTTTGCACCAATTTGGGAGAGTAATTGCCGGTGGGATGTATTGAAGTGTGTTTTTGGGGGTTTTTTTTTTTTAACGAATAATGTTGACTTTCCATTTGCATTTGTGACCAGTGGATCAAAATTAATGTCAGGTGTCATTTTATTAGAATTTTCGTAAAGATTTAATGAGGAAAACATATCTTTATATAAGTGGCGATAACACACAACAAACGAAGCTTAGAGCGCTAGGTGGAAAATAAACTCGTCACGTCAGCGTCACATCAGCATTAACAGTTCAATCTTAATACAAAAATAAAAACACCCCTTATCATAACACCACCTCAACACCACCTTTTGCGACTCGCTTTTTTTTTTAAAAAAAATTGCAAATTCAACCTCTAAACTAATACTTCATTTAATAAACAACATAACATTAATAAAATTAAACATTACAATACGGGAAAAAAAATGTTACTACATAAAAAAAATTATGAAAAAAAAACGACATAAAAAAAAGTACAACATAAAGAAAATTACGAAATACAAATAAATCTACTCTTTTGGTTGCAAATTATATTTTTTGATGATTTTATCCTTTTCCATTTCATCCACGGGGCGATATGTAATTTTTTTATTTATTATTATTATTATTATTTTAATATGAAACGTAGTTCACTACAACAAAATGTAGGACGGGCGAGGAGGCTTTTGGCGGCGACGCACATGTCCCCGCCGAAAGCCGCTAGACGACAAAACCCATGCTGAGCTGGCACACCATATCCCTGACTGTTTGCAAAATTTTCAACGTAAACTTTCGGCGGGGACATGTCTCCACCGAAAGTATTTTTGATATTTGGTAAAATTTGACCAAACTAGTAACTCTTAATTGTTCCTGGGTTTTTTTCCTGCCATTACTTTTAGCGGGGACACGTCCCCGCCGAAAGGTTAGATACACAGTGCCCACTTTTTGGCGGGGACATGTCCCCGCCGAAAGTATTATCCAGTTTTCCCTACTAACAATTACTTTATCCCGCTAATATTTTCTGCTACTGATACTAGCTTTTGGCGGGGACATGTCCCCGTCAAAAGTATTGGCGCCAATTTATCCCGCCAAATTGAAACTTTATCCCGCCAAAGTTTTACTTATATATAACCTAACCGATCATACTCAAATCAGCAAAACACAAATAACCCAATCGTCAATTCCCACAAAAACACACATAACAATGGCTGGTTACACGCCGGAAGAGGAGTGGTCAAAGGTTTTATCGTCATATTATATCTTTAATGAAGTTCTTAATACATATGGCATCGAAATTTATGATGAATATGGTTCTTATAAGAACATTAGCCCGTGGATGAGAGACCAGATTCTGGAATGGTTGAGGAAAAAGCGATACTACAGAGAGATGTTGGACGGTCAAGCTGAAAACACGTTGGACGGTGAAGCTGAAAACACATTGAAGACCAAACTTGATGATCTGGGAAATAGGATAACAAATCTTGAAGCACAGTTTGAACATTTCATCAAGCAAAAGAAAACAAGGAAGGGAAAAGGTGGTGCAGGTTCTAGCAAAGTGGGAAGTAGCAGCAAAAAAAATGAATGGGCGATGTTTGTTATGGTCTATGTCGTGTGTTTCGTTTGCTTGTCGAGTTGTTTCGTTTGATTTTCGAGTTGTTTTGTTTGATCTGTTTCGTTTGCTTGTCAAATTGTTTCGTTTGAGTCTGTATGAAATGTATGTGGTTGAGAACTCTTGCGTGTTTTAAATAAAAGGTTTGCCTTCGTGTTTGTTAATTGTGATATTGTTCCTTCAGTTCCATTCTTTATGCATATGTAATTTAGTGTTGAAAAATTGTATATTTTAAATACCATGTTGTTTAAAGGGGTGTTTGGACACCATAATCTGGTTAACTCAGAACCTGGCCAACTTTACAAATCCAGAAGGTGCTTTGATGTATAAAAATCTTGGGTGTGGTTCGACCCACCAAGAGACGGGTGTATGCCATGTTCGATAACAAAATATAGGTAGATCACCACCGCTAACGAAGGTGTACGAGACTACTACATATGAAGTTTTCACAACAACAACAACATTTTATTAAACAACAACAATAACACAACAAACAACAACAACAACAACAATAACACAACAAACAACAACAACAACAACACTACTACATACGAAGATTTTCCATGTCACCTAACAGCTCACGGAGTATTGCATCCGACTGACATGCGTGGTCATGGTCGTCGGGATTCCTTGCCATTTCAAGTCTTGCCTCCAGCATCCTTACTCTTGTCTCTAGCACCTGTTTTTGTGATTCCAGCATGTTTATCCTAAGATCTTTGGCATTACAGTTTGAGCACTCTGTTGGTGTAGATCCAAAACCTTGAGATGTTGAAGCAGAAGAGATTACTCTTAAGTGCTCATCAAATTGACTCTTCCACATAAAATATCCACATCCATGATCTTTTTGTCTTGGCTGTTACATAATAAGAAAATTATAAGAGATTACAACCCAATTACTTGTATATTTACATAAATAAGAAATGTATGATTGTTCACCTTCGAAAGAGGACATGCATAATATTGCCATCCAAAGCTATCTTCTTGATGTGATGTTCTTAGTTTTATATTTCCTGTTCCACAAGAACACATAAAAGGATTATATCGCTGCATCTCAGGTTTTGAATTTGGTGTGAAGATAAGAGGTTGTGAGGTTGAGTGGTTTTGAGGATAAGAGTGTATATAATGTGTTTGTGAGGATAAGAGCAGATCTGCTAGCTTTGATGGGAAAATTTTGGCGCCAAAATTTTGGTGGGAAAGTGTTTTGGCGGGAAGTGTTTGGTGGAAAGTGTTTTGGGAATGTTTTGAGAGTGGTAAGATTGCTAAGATCATCCGTTTAACATGTTATGTATATCTATAACATATCAACTCATTTGTTTAACATCTCATGTATAACCATATCATCTCGACTCATTCATTTAACATCTGTTTATAATCTTAAATGTTTCGTATCAAATTCCCAATTAAGTGTGACTAAATATGAATAGTGGCTATGTCACTCATAATAATTATATATGTCACGTAATTATAAGTATGTTTACCAAGTCATGACTCACGTATCATCAAAACAAGTAATAACATAAACATAAGCACAACACAAGGTTAAAAGAGTTAAGCTATTTCTGATTACACTGTGAACGGTCCTTAATTTGTACGGACGGTCCCAAATATCTTTGGGACCGCCGGCCTAATTAAGGGACCGCCATCAGTGGCTAGTTTATGATGAAGTTTTCATATGTTTTGCATTTTTAGGTTAGCTAGTTAATATCACAAGCATTATCACAATACACACAACAAGCCACACAAATCTAAATGTAATGCAAGTATAAATGTGAAGATAAATGCAAGAATAGAAAGTAAAGAGATGGGAAGAGAAAAACGCAAACCGGACATGATGATTTATAGTGGTTCGGAATGAAGCACCTCTTCGTCCTACTCCACTCCTCGAGTACCACACTCGAGAGTTACTTCACAAGTCAACAAGCTCTATTATGGCGGAACAAACCGTACACCAATGCTTACACCAATTTAACGACACTAAGCGGAATATCGAGTCCTAATCCTAGCTAGAACCAATCTACACACAAGCCCACGTGGCCACACAGACGATCACTTTGTCCACTTGAATCATCACCCAATCCAAGTCTTCACGAACCTTCACCTGGTCCTAGTCTTCACACACGGACTTCACTAAGTCCTAGTCTTCACACACGGACTACACTAAGTCCTAGTCTTCACACACGGCCGTACACACTGTCCTAGTCCACACATGGACGTACACACCATCCTATTCTACACACAATCACCTACAGATGTACACACCGTACTAATCTACACAATCATCCACATACTTACACTTTGTCCGGATTTACACTTACACACTTAATCACGACTCACACACAATTCGGATACACTAATATACATAAGAGAGAGTTTGGAGGAAGAAGAGAATCATAAACACTTTTTACGTTTGTGTGTGGACTCAATAACACTTCGATTATTGACAACTTTGAGTGTTCTTCTCTTGCACATGATGGAGGAAGGAAGGAGAGAAAGAAAGAATCACATTTAAACAATATTCAAGCAAGTTAATGTGATCAAAGAAGGGATTGAGAAAGACCAGAAAGTTTTGTGCTAAAGAGGGTTAAGTTTTTCTGTGGAACAGTTTTGTATTTATAGGCACCAGGAGGAGCGGGGTGACGGTCCCTTATCGTTGGACGGTCCTTTATCACTATGGGACCGTCGGTCTATTTAAGGGACCGTCCCGACAGACGCTCCCATTTTTGTCCTGATGTGGTGAAAGTTTATCTGGTGAAAAATCATGTCGGTTTTAGGCGGGAAAACTAGCTGTTTGAAATTCAAATTTATTTTCTTTAATAAAACATTTCTTTAATTACAAAAATACTTTTGTGAAATGTTTTGTCACATAAAAATGTGAGGTTTTGAGAAAAATAAATTATTTGATCACTTAAAAAGTTTGAAGTATTGTTTGTACATACCTTAAGTGATTCAGACTTGAGCCGTCGAGAGATGTTGATGTGTGCATGCATTGATGATTTGTGTAAACTAGTAACTTTTGCACTTTACATTATGTATTACAAGTTACATGTTTGTCATCATTAAAACATGAAGACACTGTATAGATTAAACGTCGTAACGTTTGCACTAACAATCTCCCCCTTTTTGATGATGACAAATATGTAAACCGTAACTCATAGTAAAGTGCAGAAGTTACTTGTTTACACCCCCTCTCCCCTTTTTGTCGAAGCAGAAAGGTGTCGCCAATGTAGAGGTAGAAAGAAGATCGGCGAGAACTTGAGAGGTAGACTTGAGAGAAAGACTTGAGCATAAGACTTGAGAAGATGTCTTGAGAAGAATGCTTGAAGAGAACTTGAAAGGAGATGTCTTGAGAAGATGACTTGAGAAGATGACTTGAGAAGAAGACTTGATAAGAAGGCTTGAGAAGAAGAGATGTCTTTGCTTGTATTAGAGGAAGACTTGAGAAGATGTCTTGGGAAGAAGACTTGAAGAGGACTCGAGCATAAGACTTGAGATGATAACTTGAGCATATAGACGAAAACTTGAGAAAGAATCTTGAGAGGAAGACTTGAGAAGGCAACTTGAGAGGACAACATGAGAAGAAGACTTGAGCATATAGGTTGAAGGATGATCCCCGAATGTATTAGACGATCCTGAACCCCATCATTCAAAGATGTGAGCTTGCATCATCCTAGTGAAGCCTTGCTCCTACCGCCATGGTTTAACCAACTCCGAACCATGTACCCAACTACCGAGCTCCCCCTAGCTTATTGCATCCCCATTGACTTTAGCGTATCCATGAATCAAATATGTTGTAAATGCTTAACCTATATCAAGGGTTAGTTTCAAGCAACAAAGTATGTAAAAGGATATGAGTAGCATTATAGAGGTGGACTACACATAGTTATAAATATGTCGTAAATGCTTACCATGTATCATATTTGATCATATATTACTTCTGTTTGTTTCTTACTTGCTCCTATTAGTGTATCTTACTTGCATCTATGTGTAAGTGTTGCCTGAAGTGTTAGATTTTTTATTCGACTAATGAGGAAACTTCTACGAGCCCATTGTGAACGAATTAGTCTCAGAAGCCGGATCCCTCAGTTTTAACTAGCCGGATCCATTTTAGAAAGGATCCGGAGGATCCGGGCACACAGAGTGAAATTTATATCACCTCTTATCACCCTCAACCTTTCTAACCTTATTACACTAGTTATCCATCTCCTAATAGTCACATCCGTGACTTTGAGGTTAGTATCTCTTTTGATCTCTTAGGATTAACTTAAGTTTCTTCCAAGATGTTTATGATTTATCATCTCCAAAAATGACCACCATTTCTCAGTTCCGCTTCTTGCATCACCTCCCTCTGATCATTTTACACTTACCTATAATTTAAATGAATTTTTAACAAATTTATTTCCACCATCTCTACCTCAAAATGCTCTAAAACCAATCTTTTAATTCTTATGATTTTAAAGAATTTTTAAAATTTTCATACAACCTTTCCCTGCAACCTACAAACAATTAACAATTAATGGTATTATTTTCTTAACTCATATTCACTTATTGACCTACTTTAGATCTCCTTCTCCTCACTAAAGACCATTAATGGCAACCCCTCATCATTAGTCTTAAACCACTCGGGATTTTCTCATTTAAGACACCCTCTCACACTCATTACACCAGGAAACATAAGGCTGCTATAGCTTAATCATAATCATTTTTTCCTCACACCTGATCTGTTACCCAGATCCCTCAGCTAAAGCTAGTCGGATCCCTGTTGAAAAGGATCCGCTGGATCCGGGCAAAGAGACACATGTTTGATCATCTAAAACCTTACAAAACTCAACTTTATCCACTCAAACACTCCACATTGCTTTTAATATATCTCCTAAAAGATTGTATCAGTGTAGTTGACCTTGGTGCATGCAAATCATTGCAATTCAAAAGATTTTAGTGGTTTAGGCTTTAATTCATTCATTTGATTCTTCACTATATAAACCACTTGTGTTTGTGCTTCTAAACCACACCTAAACAAATCATCTTCTACTGTAAACTCACCTTCTAAACTTACCTCAAAACATGGCTAGAGCACCAAGTGCAAGCTCATCCACTAGAAGCCCTCCAAGAAAAACCGCACGCATTGTGCATGAAATATCCTCAACCGAAACCTCACCTATCAAAACATCTTCTACTAAAACACCCCTCTCAAACTATATCCAAACCCCTCCATCTCTTGAACCATCTCTACCACAACTTGCTTCCATCAAGCCAACATCACGACAACCTACCTCCTTTGAATCAACACCATCATCAAACAAACCTACATTACCAAACACTCCCGTTTCTACTCAACCAACAAAACCCTCACCTCTTCAACCTAGACTTCTTTCTTTCACCACACCTCATTCATCACCTCATCACTACTTAAACTCATTGGAGGACTTACTTCCTAGACCTTCTAATCCACCACCATTGCCTACATTCTAATCCATTGAAAAAATGACTACCCAACAACCTACCTCCTATAACTTAGATGTTGACATAAACATACCACCACCCATAGCAAACTTGCCTTCCTCTCCTCCACCCTCAAATGGCCCATTTTGGGTAATGAGAAGATGTCAACAATCTCAACCAACCCAATCACCACATAGACTTCCTCCCACACATACTTCTCAACCAACACCCGTGGTACATCCACAACCTTTCCACCTAGGTGCTTCCACCTCAAACATGCCTCAACAACCTTCTATCTTAGGTCCTCAACAAACAAACCACGATGATGCTTGTGATCATTGTCATCATGTCCAAACCTTAGTTCATGAACTACGTGATGAAGTACGTTTCATGTTCTACCATCTCCTTGAACATCTTGATGACGTCACCAAGCCAAACCTTCCCTAAAAACCTTGAAGTGCAAGCACAAGTGGTCTCTCTCATCTAGTCTTAGGCCTAATTTTAGTCAATAGGAACTTTTCATGTTAAGATCATTTTCTTAGTTTTTAGAGATTTGACCATTGTTGTATCATTTCTCTTATGTTTATTAAATGAATCTTCATGACTATGTGCTTATGTGAACATGATTGGTGTGAATATTACTTGTTTTCATACCTGTTCTACTCTTTACTGCTGCTAACATGTTACAGGTAAGCCGGATCCCTCATTTTATACTAGGCGGATCCCTTCTGAGAAGGATCCGGGGGATCCGGGCATACAGAGGACTAACAAAATTTTTATGCAGCCAAATTTTCGACAAAGGGACAACATATACTTGTTTTCTAACCATTGTTTTGTAGATTTTCAAAAATACACATGGAGCACTCGACGCCTTCAATAAGGGGGAGCTTTCTTCAAAGCAAAATTATTGCAAATAATTTGCAATGATCACGTTTAGTCTTCCTAATTATTTGACGCCCTCATCAATGGGGAGCAACTAAGCACTTTTGCCCTCTTTTCTCCATATTTACATCTTTATTTTTTTAAAAAGTTGCATTCGGGTTAGTTTCTTTTCCACACTTTTTGTTTCGACAAAAAGGGGGAGAAAGAGTAAAAATTCCAATTCAAAAATTTACGAATTTTATTTTTTACTTAAAATAATTTTATGTTTTGTCATCAACAAAAAAGAGGAGATTGTTAACACAAATAAACCTTAAAAACGTTTATTTATATTTTACGATCTTTCAATGTTTTGTCGATAACAAACGTAAAATCATTTTAACGAAATAAATAAAATACGTAATGCTTTGAGCCAATAGTTTACTAACTCATTTCACTAAACAAATAAACCTTAAACATGTTTAGTTAATAAGTTTACATAAAACCAAAACCATTTTATAAAAACACTTAAGTAACTTAGTTACTTACATTTTATAAAATGCATGCAACTTGTAAAAACAAACTAGGAAATACTTGGACTATCCATGGCCCAAAACCAAGTCCATAACCCATAACCCATGGAGCTTGATCCATAACCCATGACCCATTGCATGACATCATGCATGACATCAAAATGGGTATAACCCATGACCCAAAGTCCATAACCCATAACCCAAAGTCCATAACCCATGACCCAAGATGACTTTGACATCAGGCATGACATCACCTATCCATGGATCATAACCCATAACCCATAACCCGGTTTGTAACCCAAAATCCGGACTGATGATATCAGATACCCGGATCCCTTGGATTACACTGGCCGGATCCCTCTGGGAAGGGATCCGCCAAAACCGGGTGAACAGTGCTCATAATTGCCCATAAATAGTGAGCCATTTCTCTCTTACACCTCACACCTTTTAGACATATCTTCTCTCTATGTTCTAAACTCTCTAACCACAGATCCAAGGATCTTTCTATGTAGTCTTTCTTTGTGATTCTCTAGGTTCCTTCTAAAAGGTGAGATCACGACCTCTCGAAGACTTGCAAGCTCGTGATATGAGTTGCTAGGATTCTTCTCCTCCAAGATCACAGAAGTGCATCTTGTTCTTTCTTCTTCTCAAAAGGGTGTTGTAGATATGTTGAGCCGTTAGGTGTAAAAGGACGTTGGATCCTTTAGTCTTGTTGCACTAGTTGTGTTGGTTTGGTCCACCGTGCTAAGGACCCGGTATCTAGCCTTGTACCGGATAAAGTGTAGGCGACGAAGGTTTGGCTTTACCTCGTGGAAAAGCCCAGTATCTAGCTTTGTACAGGATAAAGTGTAAGCGACGTTGTGAAGGCTTCTCCGCCAAGTGAAAGGAGTTTGTGTTGTGAAGTGTTTACGAACTCTCGAGTAGGTGACTCGGGGAGTGGAGTAGGGCAAGGAAGGTGACCTTGTATCCGAACCACTATAAATACTTGTGTTATGATTGTGTCTCTCTATCTCTCTCTCATAGTTTAGTTTTATATACTTTACTACTCTCAATATCCAACAAGTCAAAACTAGATTGACATAAGTCGATCTATAAGCTTCAAAAAGAAGCTTTAATTGGTAAAACTATTCAACCCCCCCTTCTAGTTTTCTACAAACACTTTACAAGTACGTAGAAGAAATACTCTGAGTGTATCTGATGAGTGCTGTTGGTTCATCTGCATGGCTCAAGATGATAAGTCAATGACAGAGACTTAAGGGCACTTGTCAGTCCTTGAGGTCTCTGAGGTTTTCGTCACTTCTCTAGTCTTTGATATATCGGACTCCATTATCAGCTTGCAAAGCTTTCCAGTTACAGACTTTGTTTATGCATAGTACTCCTGTTGAGCTTCGAGAAAGTACACCGCATATATGATGTGTTTATCATCAGATATGTGAACACTCAGTGAGTCCCTTTAGACCTCTGTACTTCCATTCAGTGTTCTTTAACTCTGACTTCTTTGAGGTTCGCTCATGGTATTTTACCATTGAGTTATTTGGATAGCTGATGATGTTCAGCTATGCTGTTCATTCAGTCGAGGGTAAACTTTGCTATATGATTTACCCTATGGACTCTGTCAGAGAGAGAGTTAAGGTCTCTGACGTGATCAGCTATCCTGAACTTAGGCTGATTCAATGTTTCAAATACCTGTGAGAGATAATTTGGTCAAATTAGACATAACAAAGTGTTTGACGTTGACCACATACATTTTGCCATTCAAGATCAACTACGAGTTGGAGAAGATGATTCATGCACATTTTTTTTTTTTATTTTCATATTTACAAACGACATTATTTATTGTATCAATCACATATTACTTATTATTTTTTTCATAAGATAATAGAGTTTATATACTTTCGTTTGTTGTTTGTTAATTTTTTTCACACACGTAACTGTCTCTCATCTTAAATTATCAACATGGTTTAGACTTAGGTCGAGTATTGGTAAATGAGTAACTATAACTTCTCATAGACTTATAGTACCTGGTCTTGATTTAAGTTGTTGGCGTATGTTGAATTTATGTCCAACAAGTCAAATAAACCATAGATAAATGAAAAAAAATGTATTTAAAAATTTAGTAGTTTTTCATTGCTGATCTATTCATATTAATAATTGGTTGTTATGTACATGTAGAAAGAAAAGATTTGATTCAGTGACAAAGCACTTGAAAGTTACAACGACATTCTCAGCAATGGTCGAGGAACTGGAAGTGATCGGAACTAACACACCCAAAAAAGGTGACACTGTAGACGCCTTTACGGAGGTAACGGGGGCCATGGCTCATTGTGATAGATGCCCGATGCTCCTCTTCATGGGTGGTGGCGTGGGTGTCGAAAAGAGCATTGTTGTAAAAGAAATCCGTAAAGAGTGTGATACAAAACTACTTAAGAGTTACAATCAGATTATGAACGGTTGTACGTCTCTTTAACCATGGAAGAGAAGGGTGTCTGTGACACCATAATGAACTCTGTTGAGACGGGGGGGGGGGGGGTACGAGGGTATCGGGAATTATTTTAATTGTTACAAACTCAATTGATTATCGAATAATTACGTATTATCTCATTATTTCTTTCATATACTAATGGAACATGTTTACGTTTGTTGTTTTCTTATTATCTCATTTTCATATTTCTTTAAAAACCCCGTGATTCCACGGGTTTTTAAGCTAGTATATATATACATGTTAATGTTAATTATATTTGTTTGGAGAAGAAGAATGAGAAAATACCATTTTAATCTTAAGTGTAAGGCAATCGTGCAAGTTAAGAACAAATGCAAAGACAAAAGAGAGGTTCGAGGACTAGAAATATAAATTTGTACATACCATAAGGACGAGTTGTGTATTATACCCTGTCCATTTACCTTTCAAAAAAAAAAAAAATACCCTGTCCATTTATATAAAAGAAAAGCCCTAGGGATGCTGGTCGCCGTATGAAGTTTCAGAGTCGGTGTTTGTTTTTCGATTTCAAAGGTAACTCTTATCTTGGTTGTTTATATTAAGCATACAATACATATATTTAGATCTGGTTTTGTCTATTTATTAAGAAAACATAAACTTTAGTTTCCTTACTGTAGAGTCGGTTTCCGTCATTCTCTATAAAAGGATTATTATTGTTTTCATTCATCAATACAATCATTGATTTGATTGATTATTGTTGTGGGTTGTTCTAAAGTGAGGGTTTCGGTTTTGTTGTTTGTTCCGCTAATTTCTAGTAAATTAGATTTGGATGGCGCAAATAAAGAAGAGAAGCAGACAACGGTTAGGAGATGTTCCCGAGTTGATTCAATGTATACAACTAGCATTGCCAACAAAAGATGCTGCCCGCACCAGCATCTTGTCCAAGTCATGGCTACACGCTTGGTCTACCATCCCTGCCATCCGGTTTTCTCCCTCCGTTGACACTTTAAGAAAAAAACAAAATCAGAGAAAGCACATGAGGTGGATTCACCGGACCTTACTAACGTATCACCGGGACAACTTACCAATCACAAGTCTTGATCTTCAGTTTGGCATTCACACTGCTTTTCGTTCCGCTTACAAATTGATTATGCAAGCTACTTCTAAAAGTCGTAGCTCTCTTAACGAGCTTCACCTCGCAATCATGTCGACCACATCATCTACTTTGCCTGATGAGATATTCTCAAGTGAAAATCTCCACACATTAAGTTTGAAACTTATATACCTCGCTAACGTGATAAATCCCAATCATTCCCTTCACTTTAGTAGCAATCCTTCTATCCACTGCACCAACCTACGCGTACTCAAGTTGGTTGATGTCCACATAACTCAATATGTGCTTCAGAAATTGTTATCTACATGTAAGTTACTTCAAAAGATCGACATCGAGTTACCCGAGGAATTGAGGATTATCAAGGTAAGAAACCTCCCTTATCTTGATGAGTTGAGAATATATAACAACAGCGCATGTAAGAATATTTTCGAAGTTGATAATGTCCCATCTCTCCGCTCGCTTGTGTACGAGGCATTTTCGCTATTCTTGACTAAGCCTGTATCATTCAAACTGGGCACAATACGGAGCTTGAGAGACTTATGTTTAGACAAGGTGTCCGTGGATGATGCATTCTCAAGTATGATCAAATCCAACTTTCCATTTCTAGAGAGTTTGACCCTTTTTATCAGCTGGTGTAGTGTCAAAATCATGGATATCAGATGTCTTAAGTTGACGAGTTTGAGGTTACACTTTGATCTTCACAACCAAATTGATGTACATGTTTATGCTCCCAATTTACTTGTTTACAAGCACGCAAGCAAGGCAAGAATGCCTAGGCTCTTGTTTCCAGCCATTCCTCCCCAGCAAATTAAGCTCTGTCTCGGATTGAACAATCCCATCAATGAGTTGCTCTTTCTTAAAGTGAGGGAAACACTCGAATTACCAAGCAAGTTTAACATTAGTTTTATTGATTCCAAACATCGGGTTCTAGTGCCGTCCGACGTTGATGATGTGAGAACAATCCTCCCGTTTCCGGCTACAAATGTTGAAGAAGTGCTTTTTCTCAAAAGATTCAACTCTGCCTTTTGGGAGAACCCACTGCTCTTTGATGCAGTTTTTTCTATTTGCCACCCAATGTATGTGAAGGCGAATAATGAGTTAAACCTCAAAGTCGCTGACTACTTGTTGAACCAGCTAATGGTAAAGGAAAATGAAATAGGAAAGGTCGTGTATTGTGAAATAAGAGATCCTCTCAATGGAAGATGGGTAGCACTAACAAGTTCTTCCTTATGTTTGCTTGATACAACTCCTCTTCGTGACTGCAGTGACGAGCTCAAAGTTACCGAGTTCAAACTTAGCTGGTGTTCACCATAGAAGCTTCTTCACTTGTATTGTTTGGCTATTTATTGTTTCAGATTTCTGTAGTTATAACTTTGTACTTTTTTCAATGTAAGTTTATGGTTTGATGTAAAAACGTTTTGTGTCATAATATTTGTTTTACTTATTCGTTAGTTTTTTTTTTTTTAATTAGTTGCGTAACTAAATGATGAAAACCTTTTAGTTGATAGTGCTAATGTTGAAAATCATTTTTAACTATCGCTAATATCAAATAGTGCGAATTGTAAGGTTTATTTGAAGTGTTGTTACCAGTTGCATAAAGTTTTGCACTACTTAATTATGAGTGTCTCTAAGTGAAGCGTATAAATGCTTTGTAGACAGTAGAGATTCAGTTCAATGAAATCTTATACGGATCTTGTTCACGTAGCAAGGTAGTCTAGAAATATGTCATCATGAATTGGTTACTGGTTAGTACTGTATATGTTCACGTAGCAAGGTTAATACGGTATATGACTATGGACCCGTCATCGTATGAATAAAATGGGTTACAACGATGAATTTATCTTTTATTACATGGTTTTACCGAATGATTAGAACAGTAAACATAGAACAACTGGCATTTACCATCATTCTCATCATTGTTTTTCGTTTTTATAAGTATAATCACCGTTAGAAGAAAAAGCCAATTTAGATTACACGGGCTTCATTCTTAAGCTTGTCTACTAATTCATCCATAGAAGAAACAATAACCCCTGCTTCTCTCTTTGGGGGTTCTGTAACTTGAATAACCTTGATATCAGATCTCATTTCTACTTTCAACTCCTCTGGTGTCATTTTCTTGATTGGCTTTGATTTCGCCTTCATAATGTTCGGGAGTGTTGCATACCTCGGTTGGTTCAGCCTCAGGTCCGCACTGCAGTGTGATAGTCAGTAACATTACAAGAAACTTAGTATTATCAACGTTAAAAGAAAGACGTGTAATCAAAGAATGATTGACTTTAGAACACATTGTACTTGGTTTAATTCATACAATGCATTTTCAGATTTGTTTATTCTTTAAGATGTGCAACGTACTGTTTTTTGTTACTTTTTTGTCTCAAGAACGATAGTCAGAAAAGTTAATCACTCGTATAAAGAACAAAGAAGTGGTAAGTAAATAAAAATTACGTGAGAACGCAAGCAGGGCAAAAATGCCTAGTCTCTTGTTTCCAACCATTCCTCCCCAGCAAATTAAGCTATGTCTCCGATTGAACAATCCCATCGATGAGTTGTTCTTTCTTAAAGTGAGGGAAACACTCGAATTATCAAGCAAGTTTAACATTAGTTTTTTTGATTCCAAACATGGGGTTCTAGTGCCTTCCGACGTTGATGATGTGAGAACAATCCTCCCGTTTCCGGCTACAAGTGTTGAAGAAGTGGTTTTTCTCAAGAAATTCAGTTGTGCCTTGTGGGAGAACTCACTGCTCTTTGATGCAGCTTTTTCTATTTGCCACCCCATGTATGTGAAGGCGAATAATGAATTAAACCTCAAAGTCGCTGACTACTTGTTGAACCAGCTAATGGTAAAGGAAAATGAAATAGGAAAGGTCGTGTATTGTGAAATAAGAGATCCTCTCAATGGAAGATGGGTAGCACTAACAAGTTCTTCCTTATGTTTGCTTGATACAACTCCTCTTCGTGACTGCAGTGACGAGCTCAAACTTACCGAGTTCAAACTTAGCTGGTGTTCACCATAGAAGCTTCTTCACTTGTATTGTTTCAGATTTCTATAGTTATAACTTTGTACCTTTTTCACTGTAAGTTTATGGTTTGATGTAAAACGACGTTTCGTGTGTTATAATATTCATTACTAGTAGTTGTTTGTTGAATGGGTTATTCTACTGTGATTTTACTTCATTAAGGGATTGGATAGATGACACTCTGATAGATCATATTCGATCGAAAAGAATTTTCACAAAATTACAGGCAACAAAACAATGCTCGTCATTTCTGCTATGTGTGGATAAGCAACACAACCAAAAACAAACATTTCGTGTGTCACAATATGCTAGCTCGCCATATTAAATAGGCGATTAGTAATTAGGAAATCAAAATTAGTTACGTAACTAAATGATGAAAACCTTGATTTGAAGTGTTGTTACCAGTTTTGTACTAGTTAATTATGAGTGTCTTAAAATGAAGCATATAAGTGCTTTGTAGAAAGTAGCGATTGAGGTCAATGAGATCTTATATGGAACTTGTTCACGTAGCAAGGTAGTCTAGAAATATGCCATCATGAATTGGTTTCTGGTTAGTATGGTATATGACTACGGACACGTCATCATATGAATAAAATGGGTTACAGGGTGAATGCATTGGGGGAAGTGAGTCTTTCATTGCGACGATAAACAAGCAATGTAGCATCAACGAGTCGGGCAGCCCGCGCGTTACGACGGGGTGATTGACATCAGTTTTTTTGCAACCATGTTGGCCAAAACATTTTAGCAATTTGGTTCATGTTCAGTTCCCTGGTAAGGTATAGGCTGACGTATTGTGTCATACATGAATTCAACAAATGGTTCCACAACAGCATCAACACCACAAAATATAAGACAGGACAGTGAAACGTGCAGAACACCATACAGATAATCCACCACTTATCAAGTACATGACACCATAGAATTTGACAGAGCACACCAATTACTGCAGTTGGGATATGTTCACCATGAATATATTCACTTCTGTAATAGGCTGACCTACTGCATCATCCATGTATTCAACAAATGGTTTCACAACAGCATAAATTTCAAAACCCAAATATTGAAAAATCTACAGCATATCAAGAATATGAAACTATACGTTTTGACAAAGCATAACACCTGCAAAGTATCAAGACTCAAAATTCAAAGGCAAAAATTAAAAATGTGCAAAAAACATGACACCATAAAAGCACACTGACCACTGCTCTTTGGAATATTTTCACTTCACTTAAAAGAAGCATTATACAAAAATTCAGTATTAAAATTACCTGGAACACAAATATGCTGCCAAATCACATAAGGCCAATGCGCTGGAATCCCGAATAAGGCCTGCGCATAACATTACCTCAGCCTCTTTCAAATCCTCTAATTTGAACAAAATTTTTATTACTCAAGCATAAATTTCTCATAACAAATAAAGTGTGGCATTTTCGCATTTGTGCATGACAATGTAGTTAGCTGATATCTAATATCCAACAACAACATTCAAAAGCTTGTTACTTGTTGTACACTAATATAAACCCCATAATACGACACCCAAAGAGCCCATAAAAATTACAATCGTCGACTGATTAGTCATATGCATGGTTCCGTTTGCTAGTTTCAACTGCGTGGACCATTTTTCAGAGGCCTAAATCCACCAAATTTTAACATAAGCTACTAAAAAGCCAATATTGTTAGCATCTTTACTGAAAAATATTTTCAATTTTATCAGTTTCTAAGCTATATATCCTTCTCGATTGGCCTTAAGAAAAGCACAAAAGCGACAAAGTAAACCATACAAAAATCTCATTTCATAATTGTACACGTACCAGGAACTAAAGTATAAGGAACTAAAGTATAACACGATATGGTTAAGTGAAATAGAATTCTATAAGGGAATTACTTTAATAGCTTTTTGTAAGGCCACATCATATCAGTAACAGATGAATAGCAATATACCTTGAATACTAAATTCTCTCCAGCCTCCTATTCTTCTTCCTTGTCTTTTACCATTTAAATGGTTATTGTCAAAAAGTCATCAAACTGATCAGTTGTTGTAAGGGTGAAATTATCCATTCTTTGTGCCTTCCATTCTTCTAATACCAGATGGACCATTGCTAATTCTGTTTCAAATCATAGTTATCCACAGACCAAAAAATAAGCTAAAAACAAACACCCCCTTAATGGTTCATTATTTTCAATATATAACAAAGTTAACATCTTTTTGTATAACCACAATAAAAATTAGTCATCATGATCACAAAACCCAATTCATCATACGAATGACATGAACCATAAACCATGAATTCATCATAAAAATCATGTAATAATACACTTATTAAACATAACCCCATAACTCATAATCATAAATTGACACATGATTCACTACTTACCTTGAATTGGGGAATCTTTAATTCTTGATTAGGCCTATCCCTGCTTCTTTCTTTTATTGTGGTTTGGTGATATTAGAGATAAGGAGAAGGCAGTATATATTTTCTTTTTTATTGGTGTGTCTCGGTGCTTGATTTAGTGGTTGGATTTTTTATTTTGATTTTGTGCTGGGCTTTTGTTATTTGATATTCACAGATCTCGCTGGAAAGTATTGAGGAGGGAGGGTTTATATGGATGGAAGCGCCAAAACGACGTCGCTTGTTCGGGTACTGTACAAATAGCTTTAGGCAACTGTGGCAACTTTAGAAAGTCAACTGTAGCTACGTTATTTTTTTCACCCTTAAACGACGCCGTTTTGGACGGCATTTAGTAATATATATAATTAATCTTGTTTTTTCAAAATCGTGTTATTCGTGCTGTGAAAAATTCAAATTATATTACGAAAGTGCTGTGAAAAGTTCAAATTATATTATGAAAGTGGACTGGAGTAATTGCTTACGGAGGCCTAAAGTGAAATATAAAATGAGGCCTTTATGATATTTTCTATTTTTGCTTAATATCAGCTTTTTGATACATTAGATTAATAGAACATCCAACTATCAAACGAAAAACACATTGAGAATTAAAGCTGATTAAAGATAGAGAAAAAAATAACATACGAAAGAGAAAACCAAACCTCCTTTTTACGATAATCTATAAGTATAACTAAATAGTTGAAGCAACACGAACGAAGCTTGTGTTCTAACAGTTAAACAAATGGACACTTGTGTTCATGAAAAATTGAAAAATAGCTTGTTCTTTTTCTTTCATTAAGACGTTGTTGATTGTTGATACGTTTAACTGGCTAAAGGTCACAATAATTAGCATTAAATGAGTTTAATTCATCATTTTGAAATAATAAAAAGATGGATCTAGTTGTGTTTCCAAAACTCAAATAAAGATCTAGTCGTATGGACCTAAAAAATAAACAAAACTAATCAAAATATCCTTAATATTTTAACAGTTTTAGTATCGGGGGCTTTTATATATCGAGACCTCAAGATGAGGCCCAAGAAAATATGTGACCTCCTATATATTCATAAATGGCTAGGGGGCTTAAAGCTGTGACTTTATTAGCTTTACCCTTGAGCCAAGACTAATTGAGAGTTTGACATCATCATACGCAAAATGTCTAATTGGCTTTTTGTTTCATAACTCGCGAGATTCGCACGGATAATGGAAAACGGTTTAAGGATCAAGAATCCTAGCTTTGCTCGGAGATCCAGCGGTTTTCGGCCTTTTGGAGACATTATATTAACTTTTAAAATAAATAATTCGGTTTCAGACACTATGTTTCGTGAAGAGTTTTGATTCGTTTTCATTATGCATCACTCTTTGAGGATTTATAAGTACTAAACAAGGGGTAAACTTGATCTGTAAGACTGGGCGTAAAAGTGAGCACACATGATTGCGGTCATTACTGTCACATTAGTGCAACTCACTACAACCTTCTTCATGACCTGCATAGTAACAAGGTGACAATGGTCACCACAAAAAAACATACTTAACTTAAACACAGATATAACCCACAAAAGTCATTTAATAACAACACCCACACACATACTCACATGACTCGGTAAAGTATACGACCGAGTCCTTGCAAATACCATGGTTGGACGCGTTCACTAGAGACTGTCGTAATGGGGAGGACGCATTTAATTTGTGGGGTGACCGAGATGGTCTAAATAGTCATTAAGCATATTATCATAGTCAAATTGTAGAAGTTCTTTTTGGACCAATGCTAATAGTAACTATAACTCCCAACCGACCGAGTTGGTGACCGCGTCCTCCCCACTAGTCCAACCACAAGCGACCGAGTCCCCCCAACCAAATGAATGTTATGGTTGGCTGCCCGACCACAATCTCAATTTGGTTTTTGTGTGTGGTTCCCTTCATTTCTAGTCGTTGGGTTGGATGAAATAAAAAAATAATAAATAAAAAATAAAAACTACCCGAAACATTTACAAGATAGTGAAGCCGATTATGATCCAATATCATTAAAATCTTTGTTCATGTGTTAAAGGTGCGGTTCTTTTGAACAGATTAAAAGTCATATGAGATATCTTGTTATTTGGTTTTGAGTTAGTAGTTTAGATCAGCTTGAAGATAAAATTGTTACGATCGCCATTAGGATCGCCATTAGCAGTTTATGTTTGTGTGTAGTCTTAGAAAGAAAGAACTAAGCTGACGCTGATATTGCAAGGGTGACCACAAAAAATTATAGTCACCATTATAATCAGTCTTAGGTCATTTAACTTGCGTGTTTGTTCTTTTCTTTTAGTCTTTTGAGAACTAAAAAGAATGCCTTAGTTTTCATGACAAGTCAGATTAAGTAGTAAAATAAAGCATAAGTTTAGATCTAATCCACTAAATCCAGTAATCCTGCATTAAGGGTCAAGAAAATTTGGTAAAAAAACATCCATACGCTTATACTAAATTCCAAAAACATATTTGTTAACAAGCTAACCCCAAAACTTTCATCCTTACGTTGTTAAGCATCCTTATTGTAAACCATTACCTTTTATGAACCCTTTTAATCCATAGGTATTAATGACTGTCTCAATTCTTTTTTAGTTGATCGACTGTCTTATTTTTCTTGCTATGATTTGTTGTGTTCAAATTTCGATCACCACTCCCTCTTTGCGGCGTGACATTTCCTTGTCTTGTGAGAAATAAGTCACGAGGGTTAGATGTTACATTTATGAAAGTAAACTCGTCTTTTGAGAAAAAGTTCAGTTGTCAAGAAATGAGAGATTAAACAATGTCAATAATATCCAGATTAACATAAGGTTTGCGTAGATAATTATCATGATGTCTTGATGGATAAGGTAGTAAGAAAAAATACGTGAAAAAGTAGACTAATAATACCAATGAACCGGTAGTTTATTGGCATTGAGTAACATTGAATAGCTCTCTAAGAGACTAAGACTAAGGGGTTGTTTACTTTTTTTTGTTAGCTAAGGGATGGTTATTAATATATGTGGGTCCATGTGGGTCCAAGTCCACTAATGCGTCTGGATGGGGAGAGCATGCATATATATGTCCTTAAGATAGAGAGATTCTAACCCAATTTTGTGGACCCCATCCAAAAAAAAAACATTAATATATATGGGGGACCCACCCCATGTTACCACACAGATGTTGCAATAGAAAAAGAAACGCGCCCTAATTGTAATAAAGGCTTATGCGACGAGTCCTCAGCCCACCTGGCACCAAGAGAACTCGCCACACCTTATTACACATTTCCAAAGGGACGCGTTTCACAAGTGGAAAATTGTTGAAACACACAAAAGCGATCGAGTTAGGGAAGAAGGTTTGTTTGTGTGGGGTGTTTAATTAAAGGGAAAATGGTCTGAAAAGGCATTATACTTGCCACTATATTCTTTTGTAAGCATCATACTTTTTTTTTTCTATTGTAGCATCCAATTTTTTTAATTTTCCTATTCTAGGCATCCAACTTTCCTTAATTTTTTATATTCGTAAGCATCCAACATCCTTAATTTTCTTATTGTAGCGTCACTTTTTCCCGCTACGGGCCTACAATAGAAAGTTGGATGCTACAATAGGAAAAAAAAGTATGATGCTTACAAAAGAATATAGTGGCAAGTATGATGCCTTTTCAGACAATTTTCCCTTAATTAAATGATTTTTTAGGGTATTTTTTGATGGTGTCTTCGATCTCTTTGTTACACCAAGTTAATCATGAAGTGAGATAAAGCTAATGTAACAAGAAAATATCGGTCTCTTGATGGCCCTTATTACACTTAGTTTAACCAAAATGTTTAAAATTCTAGTTTCAATGTGGATTCAATAGGCATAGAGTATGTCACACTTACACTAAAGTGTGCACTGTATTTTCATTTTCAGAAAAATCACTTAATCGAATTAAAAGCTAAGTAAATTAAATTGTGATGATAATATCAAAGAATGTTCAGATTCATCTTCTTTAGATAGAGATGGAAACCGGATATATAAATAAAGCTCGATAAAGGGACGAGGAATAAAGCAAAGTATTTTATATTTTTCCCCTTGATTTAACATTTTTCACCTATGGGTATCTCAGAATTTTATTGACCTTGATTATTTGTAGTTTTGTATTCCAGTTTTAGGTGACTAAAGTGTAGGGGATATATCAAAATAAACGAACACAACCGGATATAATTAGAATCTTTGAAAGGTGTGTAAACACTTTCAGATCGAATCAATTCGGTGATTCTCCCGAATTATTCAATTGATACAATTCAGAAATTATGAACGTTTTATATGTTTTTGTTTAAGATTAATGAACTAGAGAGATTTTATAACAAAAAAAGAAAAAAAATAAACGTATATCAATATGAAAACGGGATTAGGGCACTAATAACTGCCTTTTGGGCAGTTTTTCAAGGTTTCAAGATTGTCAAAATCAGTCCCTCAATTTCAGAAAATTTAATTTTCTGAGGAACTTTTAACATAACAACTTAGTGGAAATAAAAAAATTTTGAATTCACAAACCTTGCTCAAAGAAGCAAACTTGCATCACTGATTCAACAATGGAATCTTAGTTTGTGGCATTAGCGGCAGCTGGTAAAAAAGCTGAATGGCTAAGGAATTTAATATATGAAATTCCATTGTGGACCCTGCCGGGGGCTGCCGCCCCTGTAACCCCGCTCCCAGGGGCGCTGCCCCCGGACCCCCGTCCCTTAAGGGCTTCGCCCATAAGATCATAATAAATTCAAATAGGTGTGCACTCCGCACCTCCAAGCCTAAATTGCCTAAATGATGTCTTATTATGACTAAATTGATCAAACAAGTTAATCCAATTACACTAAATATCCAACATAAAGTTCGGTTCACCTCGTTATAGGATTTGTTTTAGTCAATGTTGCAAAAATCGTGAATCGGTAGCCGGGCGGTCGACCACCTTGCAGTGATTAATCGGCCAAGGCGGGATTAATCGGATTGGCATTTTTTGCATGTTTTGGGTATTTCTGGAGACCAAACTAAAGATCGTAACTGATTCCAAGCCTACTATGTTTCCAAACCTCAATAAAAGGCTCCAATTCTGATTATGAAGCTCATTGTGCGTTATAAGTGAAATAAACGATCCTCAAATTAAGTAGAATGCCTAAATTTTTATTTTTTTAAAGCTGACCGATTTGGCCGATTTTTTGCCGATTCAGCCGATTTTTTTGCCTGACCGATTTTTTGACCCATTTTCAAAATTCTACAAGGTATACGGCCGTTTACCTTGTAATCAGTGATTAATCGGCCGAGTTGACCGATTTTTGCAACATTGGTTTTAGTCGGTACATGTACGATATTGTGAAGTTATAGTAGTTTTTGGCCCATATGTTTAGATACTTTCTCGATATGCATGGTTGATATAATAATCTTCTTAAAAATAAATTGAAATGCAACGATATACTTTTCACAAAATCAATCTATTTCGGGTATAAATTTAACAATAAATAATTGTATATATTTTTTCTGAAAAGCGAAGATACTATTAGATAAATGGTTAAGAGAAGATAGACTGATAGAGAACCCAACCAACTAAACAAAACATCAAAAAAGAAAAAAGTAAAAAACACAAAAAAGAAAAAATATTATAATGTGAAGAGAAGAGTTAGGAGAGAATGATATATATTACTGAATGATACATTAGGGTTACAATCATAGCCTTGTATATATAGGCTCTAATAGAATATTCTAGAGTATAGAATTACATAAATAAGGAAGTGAATATACATTCTAAAATATTACAATACTCCCCCTTGGATATTCACACTAGATTATACGCAAAGATGATGCTTGTTGCCTCATTAAAAACCTTACCAAGAAAAACCCAGTGGGATAAAAACTCGGTGAAGGGAAAAAGAGTGCAACGCGTATAATACTCCCCCTCAATTCAACATATATTCTTCAATCACCGCATTCCAATCTTATAAGCAAGTTGCTCAAAAACTTTTGTTGGTAAAGATTTTGTGAACAAGTCTGCCAAGTTCTCGCTTGATCTAATTTGACGAACATCGATCAATCCATCCTTTTGAAGATCATGTGTTGAGAAAAACTTCGGTAAAATATGTTTTATTTTATCTCCTTTAATATATCCTTCTTTGATTTGAGTGATACATGCAGCATTATCTTCATACAACACCGTTGGAGTTTCCCTGATTGACTCGAGTCCGCATTCTTCTTGAATATGTTGAATCATCGATCTTAACCATACACATTCTCGACCGGCTTCATAAAGTGCAATAAGTTCAGCATGGTTTGATGATGTAGCTGTAAGTGTTTGCTTGGTTGATTTCCATGAAATTGCAGTGTTACCATATGTGAAAACATAACCTGTTTGTGACTTTGCTTTGTGCGGGTCTGACAAATATCCAGCATCAGCATATCCGACCAACTTTGATTTCGAATTCCTTTGATAAAACAATCCCATATCACGTGTACCACAGAGATAACGAAATATGTGCTTGATTCCATTCCATTGTCGCCGTGTCGGCATCGAACTATGTCTTGCTAATACATTTACAGAAAATGCAATGTCGGGACGTGTATTATTAGCAAGATACATTAGAGCTCCAATTGCACTTAGATACGGTATTTCAGAGCCAAGAACTTCTTCATCACTTTCTTTTGGGCGAAATGGATCATCTTCCCGATGGAGTGATCTAACGACCATTGGCGAAGTTAATGGATGAGCTTTGTCCATATTAAACGTTTTCAATATTTTCTCTACATAGTTAGATTGATAAACAAAAATTCCATTCTGAAAATGCTCAATTTGCAAGCCAAGACAAAATTTTGTTATGCCAAGGTCTTTCATTTCGAATTCATTTTTCAATAATTTTGCAGTATGTTCAATCTCTTTTGAAGTTTCAATAATGTTTAGATCATCAACATATACTGCAACAATAGCAAAACCCCTTTTCGATCTTTTGATATAAAACACAAGGACTAATAGGATTAGTCTTATATCCTTTTTTCAAAAGATATTCACTCAGGCGATTATACCACATTCGCCCTGATTGTTTTAATCCATATAAAGATCGTTGTAATTTTATGGAAAACATTTCACGGGGTTTTGATTGATATGCTTCAGGCATCTTTAGTCCTTCAGGGACTTTCATGTAAATATCACTATCAAGTGATCCATATAAGTATGCCGTAACAACATCCATGAGGCGCATTTGGAGTTTTTCCATATTTGCAAGACTAATTAGAAATCTTAAAGTTGAGGCATCAACAACAGGTGAATATGTTTTCTCATAATCAACTCCGGGTATTTGAGAAAACCCTTGTGCTACAAGTCTTGCTTTATAATCTGACAATTTCATTTTTCTCGTTCCTTTTTATCACAAATACCCACTTATAGCCAACCGGCTTAACATTTTGTGGGGTTAAAACCATGGGGCCAAACACTTGACGTTTTTCAAGTGAATCTAGCTATGCTTGAATAGCTTCTTTCCATTTTTCCCAATCTTTACTTTGTCGACATTCTTTCATAGATTTGGGAACATAGTTTTCATCATTTATCACATCACTTGCTATAGCATATACAAAAATTTCATCAACACGTGTTTTATTTCTTTCCCATGTTGTACCATTTTGTACATAATTAATTGAGATCTCATCATTAGGTACTTGTGTCTCTTCCAGAGAATCATCCACATCAATTGTGGAATTGCCATTTTCTTTTAGGATGTTATCCACCTCTTTTGGCATAATATCAACATTTTTGCCAATCTCATTGTTTTGTTCTTTTCTTTTTCGTGGATGTGTATCCTTTGACCCAATTGGTCGTCCACGTTTTCTACGTATAATAGACTCATCCGATATTTTCGAAATATCAATTCGTGCAGGAGCATTTACAGCCGATATATGTGATTTAGTAACTCGTTTTGCATCAGTGAATGCATTCGGCAGCTCATTGGCTATTCTTTGTAATTGAATAATCTTTTGAACTTCAAGTTCACTTTGACCACTTCGAGGGTCAAGATATGATATGGATGATGCATTCCATGTTAAACCTTCTTTTTCAGGCTTTTCTTTTTCTTTTTCTCCCCCTAACTTCGGGAATATTGTCTCATCAAAATGACAATCAGCAAAACGTGCAGTAAATACATCTCCAGTTAATGGTTCCATATATTTGATAATTGATGGAGATTGGAAACCAATATATATTCCCAAACTTCTTTGTGGTCCCATCTTTGTACGTTGTGGAGGAGCAATTGAGACATAAACAACACAACCAAAGATTTTTAGATGAGACAAACTTGGTTCTCTGCCAGAGACCAATTGTAGTGGAGAATACTTGTGATATGCACTTGGTCTTAATCTAACCAATGCCGCAGCATGTAAAATAGCATGTCCCCATGCCGATGATGGGAGATTAGATTTCATAAGCAATGGTCTTGCTATTAGCTGCAATCTTTTAATGAACGATTCAGCTAGACCATTTTGTGTATGCACATGTGCAACCGGATGCTCCACATTAATTCCAATTGACATACAATAATCATTAAAAAGATTGGGATGTAAATTCTGCGGCAATATCAAGCCTTATGTTCCTGATAGGATAATCAGGAAAATTTGCCCTCAATTGAATTATTTGTGCCAATAATTTAGCAAAATGCAACATTTCTTGTTGATAATAAACAAACATGTGACTATCGAGTTGATGCATCAATTAATACCATAAAATATCGAAATGGTCCACATGGAGGAGTAATTGGCCCACAAATATCTCCTTGAATACGTTCAAAAAATTGTGGAGATTCATTTTCAACTTTGCATGTAGAGAGCCTGATTATCAATTTTCCAAGAGAGCAAGATTTACATGATAAATCCTTTGCTTGCATGATCTTGATACCTTTAAGTGGATGTCCATTAGAATTTTGAATAATTCTTGACATCATTGTATTGCCAGGATGCCCCAATCTATCATGCCATAAGGCAAATAATTTTGGATCTGCTAGCGTTTTGCTAGAGGCCATATTAATTTCTGGCTTGCTTATACATGTAGAGTATAAGCCAGAAGATAGGCCTTTCAATTTTTCCACTATAGTTTTATGGCCATTTTTAGTGGATGTGATCAAAAGATATTCAATATCATTTTCAGCCATAGTTTCAAGATGATAATCATTACATCTTATATCTTTGAAACTCAGTAGGTTTCTTCTAGATTTACTAGAATATAATGCATTATTGACGGGCTACAATTATTTATGCTTTGAATATATTCAAAGAGTAGCAAAAAAAAAAAAAAAAAAAAAAAAAAAAAAAAAAAGAACTACATGCTCTTTCGAGAACATAACTATTGTTATGTTATCATTGATTCAATCCAAAAAGGAAACCTTAAGTTTCTTATGCATAACCGAAGTTATGATTCACTTTAGTGAATATCGAAAAGATGTTATGAAATCATAAATTGCTTCAAGCAATCTCAAAGGACTGTCGGCCGAAGGTTTATTGCTAGGGTTTAGAGGCTTTTCTCAACTACGAACATTAGATGCTAAGACACTCGACGATGAAAAATTCGACTCAATTAATTAAAGGACGCAATCGAACACCAGCAGCATCATTACTTACTTTCTTTTTCCTCTTCTTATCTCAATGAATATATATAACATAAATATTAGGGTTTTGAGGCTTTCGTGCTGATAACGTATTATAATGTGAAGAGAAGAGTTAGGAGAGAATGATATATATTACTCAATGATACATTAGGGTTACAATCATAGCCTTGTATATATAGGCTCTAATGAAGTGAATATACATTTTAAAATATTACAATAAAAATAAAATAAAATAAAAAATAAAATAAAATAAATGCTATACTTTATGACGATGGATTCAATCAGCCCATAAAAATCGATTCTTAGCAGCCACAATTGTTAAGAGATATTTTAGATAACCTAGATAAATATAACTATTTTTTTTAAAGAGAATAAAAAAACAACAGTTGAATCACCAAGGTAAAAAGAGAAATGTCCCAAAAGCTACGAAAAGATAACACAAAACATTGCTAGAGATAAGCGTGTCACATGGATTTAAATTTGTTAGTGGAGAAAAGTCGTGTAGTACACACTCCTATAATGTCAACTTTAACATACTTTAATTTGGGATAAAAATTAATATTTGTTTAAGAAATTATTATTAAACTAGATGTGACGACATTTAGAAAACAAATGTATACTACATCCGTCCCATATTAAGTGTACACTTTGACTTTTTATCGTCTTTCTTGTTCAACTTTAACCTTAAATTCTATTATTTGTGTTATATAATATTTGATACAAAATATATGAATGGATTGAGTTTTAAATGTATTTTTATTGGTATAATTTTCATCGAGTATTATATAGCACAAATAAAAATATTTACGGTTAAAGTTGAACAAGAAAGACTGAAAAAAATAAAATTGGACACGTAATATGAGAGAGGGAGTATATTTTAATCTTTTGTAAATTACATGTACGGCTCTTATCTTATTCTAAGATTTTGATATTTTTAAAATGATGAAATATTCACCTTTTAAAACACAAGTAATACCTTCCCTAGTTTTTTTTTTTTTTTTTTTAATTTATTTATTTATTATTATTATAAACATCACTTTATTAAAAACACATAGGATTTACAAAAAGTTATTATTATTATTATTATTATTATTATTATTAATGTTCTTATTATAAAAGTACGAGATGAAAATATAAAGTTTTAACAAGTCAAAAGTATTTAAAAAAAAGAAAAAGAAACAAAAACTAATAAAAGACTATGTTTTATCATTAATAAGCAGATAAAAGAGGCTTGATGATGGTTAAATGTGGGGTAGGAGGTGTTAATAGCAGTACTCATTTTTAAAAGGAGGTGATTTACATACATTTATTTTTAATTTCACACTTCGATTTAACTATTAAAACATGTTATAAATAATTACGCATATTAAACTAGATAGAGTGTCTCAATAAAATTTGAGAGTGTTCAAATCAATTCTCATTTAATAAATAGAACTTTGGTACGTAATGACTATTGAATCGTTGACTTAACTAAACGGGGCTAGTAGATCATGTGATCATTGACTCCTTTAACTTTGGTTACCAGCTAATAGAGTTTATCTAATTCATTTGTTGGCAATGAGGGTGCGTTTGGTTTGCAAGTGGGATTGGAATTGGATTTGGATTTGGGAAAGGTTTGAAAGATTTGGGAAAGGTTTGAGGAAAAAGTAGGAGAGAGAAAATATATTATTATATATATTATTATATATAATTTATTAATTTTATATTATATTTAAATATTATATTATAATTAAAAAATTAAAACTGTGAAAAGGACATGCATTGGGGCCCGCTGTTTCAGTCGATACCACCAAAAACCCACCACACTAGTGTGTATTGATATTTGCTGTCAGAAGTTTTCGGTCAAAGGTATCAACTTGAACCAAACATGGTTTTTAAGGAGGCTATCAATCCATACCCGGTACAAACCGTAAACCGGGCCCTGAGTCATTGATTTAACTAGATATTGGTTTGTAGATGACTTTCAAATTGATTCTACAATAAAGGGAAAAGATTGCATTAATTAACTGTAAATTTTTTTATATTCAATATGTTACTATTACAATGTACACTTATCTTAGAATGTGAAAAAAATCTTTTAGTGAGTATTTTGTTATTCATAGAGGCACAATGTCATATATTTTGGTGAGTATTTTGTTTAACCGGTTATATAGTTGATGCCATTATATTATATTATATATATATTAATTCGTCAGAATCCATCTACAGTGCACTGCTACAGTGTACTGCTACAGTGCACTGCTACAGTGCTCGCTACAGTGCACTGCTACAGTGCTCGCTACAGTAAATTTTTTTTATTTTTTTTTTTTTTTTTTTTTTTTTTTTTTTTTTTTTTTTTTTTTTTTTCAAAAATTCGCAAAATCAAAATAAAAAAAAAAAAAAAAAAAAAAAAACAGATTTATTACAAACAAATCTAAAAAAAATAACTTCCGGCAACCTCAAATTTTCCGGCGAAAAAAAAAAAAAAAAAAAAAAAAAAAAAAACATATACATCTACGAAACGACATCCTATCTATCCTAGATGATACAAGTATCTAACATCAGTCAAATAAACTAACACATGCCCATCTTCAACGCTAAACAATAATCAAATACTTCTGATAATATTCGGATCTTAAGATAAAGAACAAAAAACCAAACGGTTCCATTCCTCCTTTCATTCGGCCAAAACAAGAACATCAAAATCAATAGCCAAAATAGATCTCAGTTCAACTCTTTGTGTAATCAAATATTCGTTCAAAGAACAACACTTCAAAGAACAACACCACAAGAGCTTTATCATCATAGATCTATATCGAAGTACATAACTTCTTTTTAATATCCGAATCTTAAAAAGAAATAACCAAAACAAATCATTTCTTTCGTGGGACTATTTAAGATTTGATTTGGTGGTGGCTGCTAGAAAAAGTTAAAGAATGACTACGTTTGTGTGTGTGTGTGTGTCTAAGAGTGATTAGGTTTTGCAAAATTAAGGGCAAAGTTAGTTATAGTAGCATTTTTATTATTAGGAAGTTGGGCTATTAGATTGGGTTAGTCATTGGATCCGGTATATCATTTTTTAGATTGGGCTGTCAAAGTTATTACAAACAAATTGTTTTGTGTTGGACTCGCGACTCTTTGCAAAATGAGCCCTTTTTCAAAAAATCCGTTGAAAACAACATTAAAAAAAAAAAAAAAAAAAAAAAAAAAAGAACCCGCAAAGCGCGCCGCTGCAACGCGCGGGCTTCCCAGCTCGTTGGTTTAATATATTACCTAAAAAAAAAAAAAAAAAAAAAAAAAAAAAAAAAGATTGTCATATATGCAACTCTTTTTTGAACGGCGGCATATTACTAAAATAAACACTAGCAAGATGCTAGAATCACATACGCGATTTCAGCCAATCAGTCCAACTAATAGACATTTAACCTCTAGACTTTAACCATGAAAAAGAACAAAAAAATGAATGTTATCAAAGATGTCGCATTTCCTCATGACTTGAGAATGAAAAGCGACATTATTCCTAAAACGCCAAAGCACCCAACACGTAGATGCAAAAATAACAAAAGCTTGAACTTTCGCATCATTTGAAGCACGCCAATAGAGAAACCAAGTGTCCCAATCTTCACGGGAGAGAAATGTTGGGAATTTAGCATCACGCCAACCCCGCACAAGATTCGAAATGTTAGAAGCAATATCACACGAGAAGAAAACATGGGCATTCGATTCCACATGATTGTTACACAACGGGCACATAATGGAATCGATATATAAGCCCCGAGATGAAAGGTTAAGGCGATGAGGCAGCCTATCAAGGAAAAGACACCACATAAAAATGTTGACCTTCCGAGGAATAACTTTGAACCACCTAGTGCATGGGAGAGAATTAAGAAGCAAGCAGTCATCAATATGCTTTCTAACATCACTGACAAAATAGATCCCATCTGAGGAAAGAGACGAGACGAACTTATCTCCACCATCAGATAGAGACAAAGCGCTGATATATGTAAGAAAAGCATTAAGATCAGAAAGCGTTCTACCTCCATTAACCGCCCTACACCAATCCCACGACCTATAGTAAAATACATCTTTGAGAAGCTAGTTCCTTATTGTCCACATTATAAATAAGGCTTTGCTAAATTGTTACTTATCGATTGAAGACAACAGCCACATTATTAATAAGGCTTTGCTAAATTGTTACTTATCAGTTTAAAACAACGAAAATTAAAGATTCACATGGACGGTGCACGCCACGATAGGGAGGACACAAGTCCCGCGAATGGTGCAATTTAAACCTCGAAATTGAACTTACCCATTCCATGATATAATGTTGAGATATGCTTCGCATTAAACTTGCAATCCTAACTAAAACATTTGTTGGTCTCACTAGAAAAGTGAGACCTACTTTTCGAACTCCCTTAGTAGTAAGGGAAGTTAACACCCTAGTAAGGCGGGCATGTCCCTGACTTAATAAAACTAGAGGAGGTGTGTATTACAACTCTATGTCATACCACCTCTGTATCATACTTAGATATTGTGTGACTCGTGTTCAACTACTAAGATTTTCGTCTTGCATAACAAAAGATGCTAAATAGATAGTCATTGGCCCTTCGCGCAATAAGTAGAGACCTCATTATCAAAGTTTAAGATACATATCTCTCAACTTCATTCGCGGAATGTTAATATTGTATTTCTCCTCTATCACATTAATATTTTTTAAAATCGAATGGAACTATATATGAGTTAAAGCTTTATATCCTGAATGATTGATTTGTATGTTGGAGCAACATCGACCTAAACCCTTCGAGCATCTTTTATATCATCTCATCTATACCTACAAGACCATTTGAAGAATACATCCCTTTTAACCTTGTATGCAAATGTCAATTTGTTTCAAACAACTAATTATACATACAAAATCAATTATCGAATCCTGAATCCCTAATTATACGGTTCAAAAAGAAAAAGAGTATGTTAAGATACTAGTCACTCCTCTACCACAAAAGTTCAGTAGACGGGTCAATGAAAGATCTAAAATAATAGACCGTGGATTTAATTTCAACTCATAACTAAATGTCACTGAAACATATATACATTAACTATTACTAAAAGAAACGCACATAGTCAGAGCACAAGGTGTGTAACATTATAGGACTGTCTGGTGTCATATAATACGAGTCTTATGGCTCCACTCCACACCTCACCCCAAGTTATAAGGCATTGCGTTAAAATTAACAATCGTGTTATACGGCATTGTGTGTGTGTGTTGTATTTGTGTTTTATTAAGTTAAGTGTAAGTCAGGAGGTGTTGTAACACCCCAACCCGACAAGGGTAGAAGCATCACATTATGGTGACAAATCAAAGCATACATAATACACAGCGGAAGTCTTAAACATAAATAATCAAAAGAAGTTAAGTCAACATGACTTAAACCAATACATAAGTTTAATGAAAATGAAAATACTCCAAAGGAAACAGAACAATGAAATCCAAATCTAAACAAAGTCATAATCATAAAAGAATGGTAACTAAGGTAGGTCTCCACACAATCTCTACTCTCATCCCAAAGCAATCCCAACTCCTAGCTTATGTACCTGCCGCAGAAAAAGGAAATGCGGCTGAGCTTAAAAAGCCCAGTGAACAGATATGTATATAAACGAAATCGAAAGCAAATGAACGAACATATAAAGTATGGTGCATTGGGGAACATAAGGTATAAACAAATGGATATCAAATAAGGAAAGGGGTCAGTAATCCACCACGAGCCCAAACAAATCAAATATAGTAACCATAGAGGGGAGACCTCTCAACTATGTGAAGGACGTGTATAGCACACAGCATCAATCACCAAATCAAATCATAATCAAATCATATCATGATATATCCCTCGAATACAAAACAAATCTAGGATGCATCCATACGCCCCCGCGAACAAATCATAGTGGCCAAACATATATATTCTTGAGCTCATAATCATATAACAAAAGGGGACGGTGTGGAACATCACTCAACCACACTAGAGTCATGCCATTGGTGCATTAATGACATGGCCATGTTACCTTCATGGCTAGGAAACAAATTTGGCTCGGGTATCAAACTAAAGGGTTCAAATGTCATATCATATCAAAGTCAAATGTCTAAGTCATCAAAGAGTCATAATCAAAGTCCAAATGTCAAAGGTTCATATCAAGGTTCAAAGTAAAGGTTCATATCAAAGGTTCAAATGCTAAAGGTTCATATCAAATATCAAAGTCAAATGAATCATGAAGAACGAATCAAAGTATCAGGGAACATAGCAATGGCTTAGGGAATCTTATAACGAATAAAAGGTCAAGATCAAAAGTCATGAGAATGAAAGGACCCTTATTGAAAAAGGGTAGAATATATGTACCTTATTCAAAGCAAAAGCAAACAACGATAGATGAGTCACAAGATAAAAGATCACTCCCGCTTCACGGAACCTATACAATTTAAATACCAAGAATTACTTTAAGTCCAATTGAATTAGGTTACTCTTTTAGTATACTTTCCCTTTTTAGTAACTTTCTATTTTTAGTAACTTTCCAATTATAGTAACCTTCCATATTTAGTAAGTTTTCATTTTAAGTAGGTTAACCATTTTAAATAACTTTCTATTTTAGCAGGTTTCCCGAATTAGTAAGTTTCCATATATGGTATCTTAGGGTTACTTTATTCTAATTAGGGTTTATTATGCAAATGTATCAAGTTTAGGGATTATGGTGCAATTATTGTAAGATTAGGGTATGAAATGTAAATATTACAAAGTTACATGGTTTCACAAGTTTAGCCCTTTAGTTTAGAAAATGATAAGTTCAACCCTTAAGTTTAATATTACACAAATAACCCTTTATTTAGCATTTTAAACTTTTATCAGCTTTTAACTATGAACATATCAAAATTTGACGAATTTTTCTACCACATCAGAACTCAAAGATAAAATTCACACTGATACTATAGTGTCTTTAGAACCTCCACGAATTTTCCCAGAATTTATTTGTTAGTTTAACCCCACAAGAAAAACGCTCAAACTCAGACTACCCAGAAAACGTAACTGCTGTGGTACCCAGAAAGTATCCACTTGGTTGACCCACCAATACATCCAGGAAAAATCCCCAAAAATTCATGACATTACTAGGCATATAGAAGTTAAATATTGGAAAGTTTTATGACCCAACTCCTCATGGTTTGAAAATGAAAAATCGGCAAAACGGACTGATTTTTCAGAATCCCGAATTCAGTTTTGACACTTGAACTTGTAAAATCAGAAAAGATATCTTCCCGACCTCTAAATATTATAAGGCTTATATATTCAAAAAGCTCTTTTCCTGAACTTGATTTTAGACCCAAGAATCACTCAAAAATACGTAGATATCATCAAGATCTACCCTAATCAATTCGACCTAAATTCTGGACAGTAACTTAGGGTTTCATTATAGACCATTTTAACGGTTGTTAACGCACCCAAACACATCCATGACCCTCATAATTCATAAGATATGTATATTAACATCATATTAACATGTTCTAAAAATTCCACAAAGATTACCCACGAAAATCCCATCAAAACTCTAATTACAAACTCATTATTTCATGTGATGATCTATGATTTTATGTGAGTTTTCATGATTTTATGTATACAAATTAATTAGGCCGATTCATAAACAAGTTATGCCGATTCATTTAGGTGTTCATGTAATGTTTCATATGATTATAAGATCAAAAGAAAGACAATAGATCAAAGAGTGATACGGTTTACCCTCTTGATGATCAAGCGGACGAACAAGAATCAAAAGGCCAAAAACACCCACGAACCTTCCTTGCTTGCTTTTTGGATCGAATAGGGAGGGTAAAAGGGGCGGCCTAATTTTTTGAGTGTAGGGTTTATCTTTTTTTTTTTTTCGTGTAAGTGAGAAGGGGAGGAAAGGAAGGCCGGTTTTTATTTTTGTTTTGATAAGGATGGAGTACAATTTTTTTAGGAAGTGAATAATCACCATTATGGCTAATTGCTTTGACATAATTAAGATGTATTAAGCCATCATATTGGACTGGGGGGGGGGGGGGCGGGCGGCAAATCTCTACATATATTTTTTTTTTCTTTTTTTTTTGTACAACTTTTATTATGTAAGGTTTAAATATTTATTATACTTAGGTTAATTTTTTTTTTATACATATGTCATTTCATTATTTATTTGTGCTTGTTATATTTCAAAGTTTCGAGGGCAATAAAGGAATTTCAAATGAACGGAAATTTCGGGTTTTACAACTCTTCCCCTCTAAAAGAAAATTTTCGTCCGCGAAATTGAAATGGGAACGGAAATGAGAACGAAATAAAGACATACCAGACTACGAAAAGAAATGAGGATAACTTGTTCGCATCGATTCCTCGGTCTCCCAGGTAGCTTCACGCTCCGGGTGATTCTTCCAAAGAATTTTCACAAACGGAATGACCTTGCTTCTCATGACTCGATCTTGTCGATCCAAAATAGCTTTGGGTTCTTCCAGAAGAGACATATCAGGCTGAATCTGATCAAACGGGTAAGATACCACATGCAAAGGATGATAGTTGTATCCCCTCAGAAGAGATACATGGAAGACGTTATGAACATGCGATAACTGTGGAGGTAGAGCCAAACGATAAGAAACCTCCCCAATACGTTCAAGAATCTCAAACGGTCTGATAAATCGAGGACTAAGCTTTCCTTTAATCCCAAAACGTTTCACACCTCTGAATGGCGATACTTTAAGAAATACACGATCCCCAACACGAAACTCTAAGTCACGTCGATGCTTATCCGCATAACTCTTCTGTCGAGTACGAGCCTCTTTCAGCTTCTCTTTGGCAACCGCCACCTTCTCATTAGTGATCTGAATAATTTCCGGACCCTCAATCAAACGTTCACCCACTTCATTCCAACAAATGGGCGCCCTACATTTCCTCCCATACAAAAGCTCATACGGTGCTGCCTTGATGCTCGCATGCCAACTGTTATTATAAGCAAACTCCACCAGGCACAAATATTCGTCCCAACTTCCAGTCCACTCCAAAGCACATGCCCTCAACATGTCCTCCAAAGTCTGAATGGTCCTTTCTGGCTGACCATCTGTCTGCGGATGAAAAGCCGTGCTAAACTTAAGGTGTGTACCCCAAGCATTATGTAGGCCCTTCCAAAAACGAGAAGTAAACCGCGGATCTCTGTCTGAAATAATAGAAGTCGGAGTACCATGCAGTCTAACAATCTCCTGCTGAAAAATCTCCGCCAATTTACTAACACGATAATCCATACGAATAGGTAAGAAATGAGCAGACTTGGTTAGCCGATCAACAACCACCCAAATCGCATCATGTCTTCTTTTAGTAAGAGGTAACCCCGTTACAAAATCCATGGAAATCTCTTCCCACTTCCAGGTCGGAATCTCTAAAGGCTGCAACAAACCACTCGCCCTCTGATGCTCAATCTTGACTTGCTGACAAGTCATACACTTGGCTACAAAAGAAGCTACATCATGCTTCATACCACTCCACCAAAAATGCTGCTTAAGGTCCCTGTACATCTTGGTAGAACCAGGATGAATAGTGAATGGGGAACTATGAGCCTCAGATAAAACAGCCTCACGTAGCTCAAGATCATTCGGAACACAAAGCCGATCTTCAAACCATACTATTCCAAAGTCATCCACTCTGAACTCCGACTGTTTACCCTCCTGAACATTCTGAACCACAGCCCAAAGCTCACCATCATCCTTTTGAGCTTCCTTAATCCGTAGAATAAGATTGGACTCGACCTTCAGGCTGGCCCAAAATCCATCATAACCCCGCACACAAAGTTCAACATCTAAAATCTCCAAATCGTTAAGAATTCGAGGTTCAATTTCAAGACTCGCTATCATACCAGATTTCCGACTAAGTGCATCAGCAACAACATTAGCTTTGCCCGGATGGTACTGAATGTTCGTGTCATAATCTTTTAGGAGTTCTAACCACCGTCTCTGTCTCATGTTAAGTTCTTTCTGAGTGAAAATATACTTGAGACTCTTGTGGTCAGTAAAGATGTCACATGACTCGCCATACAAATAGTGCCTCCAAATTTTCAATGCAAACACAACAGCAGCCAACTCTAAGTCATGAGTCGGGTAATTCGCCTCATAAGGTTTTAACAGCCTCGAAGCATAAGCAATCACCTTCCCATGCTGCATGAGGACTGATGAACTCAAATAAGTACATTTTATTACCATCATTTATCCTATTTATTTGACTTGTTTTATTATATTATCTGTGAGAATTGATACGTTAATGTTTACTTTTGTAATTCTCAGGTAAAAACAAGTACTATGTGAAACTTGGCGATTTTGGACTAATTATGGAGCAAAACAAGCTACTGAAATGTACAAGATCAAGGCATTCTGCTCCAGATACGCCGCATCTTACTTATTACATACGGCGCATCACTATCAAGATTTCACAAGATATTATCCAAGACAGCAAGGACATGCGCCGCATCTAAGAATGGAGTTACGCCGCATCTTCTGGCGGTGTACGAATATTCCTGAATATATTAATCTTGGACCCCACGCGAAGTTAAGTCAATGCGCCGCATCTTCTTATTAGATGCGCCGCATCTTGCCCTCAGACAGAAACTATAAATACCACAAAGTCAGACGGATTTCGGGGTTCGACTTTTGGTACTTGATGTTTTATACTTTTATGAATTAAGCTACCACTAATTACCTACTAATTACCTACTAGATCTAGAGAGAGAAAGCTAGAGAGAGAAAGAGATGGAAGGGATGATAACACACACTTAAGAACAATAATATGAATTCATCAACCAACACCTCTCCCTTGGATGGGAGGGGTATTTATAGTTTTACAAGAGAATGGGCTACTAGCCCAACTTACTTAACATAATACATACTTAACAATAATAAATGATAAAACGACACAGCCCATGGGCCTTCTACACGGGCTGGGCCTAATAACAAACCTAAAGGCCTAAGCAACCTATTACAAATGATCAATACTTGAAATATTACAAAACGTGTTCCCAACAATCTCCCCCTAAGTATTGGTCATCAAGGTTGCATGACGTCGTCTTTGCTTCTTTGGCTTTGACGTCTTCATAATCTTTGTTCTTTTGTTCTTGAAAATGATGTGATATGATATGGTGGTGGTCTGCCGTATTCCAACGATCTTTTGATACTGGTGTCTTCGTGTCCTCTCCATCATGTTCATATGACTTGTTACTTTCGTTCTTCAACTTGTTCTCACTTCTTCAATCTTTAACATATGAAAGGTTGTAGTGCTCGAACTTAGACTTTTCTTAAACATATTCTGAACTTTTGATTATTCTGAGTCTTGGTGAGAACTAATCTTCAGGACATGAACATGATGGAGTCTTGGTGATGGTTGAACTCCAGGTCTCCAAGCTCCTCAGCAACAGCAGCACGAACCAACCGGCACTTACAAGCTCAGACTTCGAGATCGTCAACAGCATAGTGTGAAGACTTTCTCTAATCCTTGCCCAGGCCGTTCTGAACCGGATACCCCGAGAGGGCTTACACGGACACACCGAAGTGCACCCACGATTCAGTGAGTCGCTGGAGATCACCCCACGACTGTAGACCGTTTGGAACAAAACACTAAGTGTAACCCACAAGGAGTTACCGAAGTGACCTGCTGTCAGAGTTGTTTGATGTTGCTCTGGCAGGATTTCCATTCAATCATTGATAATCACAATTGTGACTTTTCTCATGAATGTTCTCGGCAGATTGCTAAGATCTGCGAAGGACACTTTCTTAATTTTACATCTGCTGCCCATGATGTAGAATAGCAGAGTAATACTAAGTGTACCTAAGAGATCTTTTTATGAATCTCATGGCTCTAGACTCAATTAGTGCACATTTGTTTGGTCGTCGGAGGCGTGGATCAGATTGCCTCTTTTTCAATATCAACACTTTCGTAATGAGAGGTCGATAGATTATGAAGGGTTCTCCGTGTGAATGAAACAAATGTCTTTTGAGAGACACTTGAGTAGCTTAGAAGGTTTAGTGCAGTGCGTCACTGGGTCCATGACGACTTTGATCTTCAATACCGGTGATTCTTGATCAACCAGTAGATTATGTATTGAACCCGGTGTCTGCCCTAATGTTGAACAAATGGAGGGCTATTTCTTTTCACCCTTTTCTTTTGCTTTTCTTTTTAATTCTTCTACCCCTTCTTTCTCCGTTCATTCATTTTCTCCTTTTTTAATATCATACCTAGGACTTTCTAGTTCTAAACTATTGGTATTGTCCTTGGGTAGATCCCTCCGGCTTTGGCGGATCATAGGACGGTTTTCCCTAACCTTAGTCACCTTATAACTCCATGACTATCCTAATGATGCCATATACCAAACCTTTTGAAAATCTCTCAAAGTGTTTATGATTGTAAAACACATTTTTTTAACACTTTGAGAGTTTTGTTATTTTCAGAAGAACTCCCCCTTAACATGTGCTCATATGTAAATCACTTTGAAATTTGCACATGTCGGGAAGAGTTGGCACTTTTTGAATTGATTGACTTTCAATGAACATGACCTTTGCGAGACACGCTTACATCACCAGTTGGACTGGCTTGAAATTATTACCCGTCCCGGTCATATTCAAAGATTGTCGCTCGAAATTGGTACATTCTACTCAGATATATCCTTCGCGAGACACGCTTACATCACCAGATGAACTGGCTTGAAATTATTACCCATCCCGGATATACCTTTTTGACTACTGACTGTTGTTATCGTCAATTCGAGGGTCAATTCTTGAGTCTTACACTCATGAGATTCCAGCAATGAGATACCATATTTTAATCACTTTTTCATTCTCCCCCTCAAAAATAGCATAATAATGTTGTTTTTGAAAAAACTGTTGATTAAAATATGCTCTTTTTGAGGTGTTTGTGGAAGAATGTCAAGAACGTTGGTAGTTTTGAACAAAGATTTTTCAAATACTCCCCCTTAACAAGGGAGTACTTGTTTTTATGAGCAGAATTGTTTAAAACTTTGAAAATTTTTCTGGTTTTAATTCTGCTCATAAGTAAGAAGCTTTCGCTCCTTTTTCAGGATTGAGGCACTGAAGCGTACCTCAGGGTCCTTTCTTTACAAGAGCGGGTTGTACACTGTGATGTGTGCACAAGCCGTAGTGATATCAGAAAGTGAATGATGAAAATGAAGTGAAATGATGATGATAAAATAGATTGTACCAATCAATTTAGGCAGGACGTCGGAAGGTGAGAATGTTTGGAAGTCTTGCTCGTCCTCCCACATAACTCTCCAATCTTCGCATTTGAGTCCGAAACTGAAGCTTGTCGTTGATTCTTTTGATGAACTTGACTGCTTGCTTGGCATCATTTCTGCTCCATTTGACCTCTTGCATGACTCCCGTTTTTGAACCCTTGTGGTAGTTATCCCAGATTGACTCAAGTTCTGTCTTGACCATTACCAATGTCTTATCCCTAAATTTTCTCAGTTCTTCAAATCCCATGAAGTGTGGACTGCAGTTGTTCCGTTTGTAAACCACTCCAAACGGTCTATCCATGAACGTATACGGAGACTGGTCATGAACACCCGGTCGGTCAAGATCTGGCTTGATGAGATTAACTCGTTTTTGGTAGCTTTCTACCCCAAGTTGAATGTCCTCAACTCGATGCCTTATAACAATGCTGCGGATGAATATGAGAATGGAGTTGATGATGTCATACTGAAGACGGCCAGGAAGATGTTCAAGTTTCCCCTGAATCTTCAGTAGGTACATGTCTTCTATATCATTGCGGGACAAATATGGGTAGTCAGCTTCACAGAACGAATACTCTTTGTCATCTGATCTTCTCACAGTGATCTTGGTTAGAAAGTTATACCCGTACAGCGGTTCGGTTTCAGCACTGGTTATAGATAGAATCCTGTTAGGGTTCTTCCTATCTATATTACTTGAAACTTTCGTGGTGACCAAGTATTTGTAGGACAATCTCCTCATATGTCGCCAATGATGAATCCCAAAAACAGCATCGTCATTGTAGACATAGACGTCATGGTTCCATAAATCGTCGACCTTTTCTTCCAAATCTTCTATGGAGTATGAAGCTGCTGGATACTTGGATAGTGATGTTGCATATCGTATAGGATCCGTGCTTCCACTCATGAGATAGCCTAGGTATCGATTGAAGAAGTATTCTTTTGGTAACTTAGGATTCTTTGGGTGACCAATGAGGGGTAATGGTTTGGTGTAGTCCTTGTAGTGCAATGGTTCTTTTGATTTATGGGTTTGTTCATCAGCAATATTATCTCCAAGAGCTCGTGCGACTTGTTCAAGATTGTACTCAAACTCTATCTCAGTAGTAGTTACCGTCTTGAATTCAGTGAAGCCTGAGCTGCGAACTCGAATGATATCTGACAACCCCAACTTCTAAACCTTGATTGCCTTTTTCAGTCTTTTGGTAAAATCTACAATTGATCCTTCTACGGGTGTGCTGTCAACTTCATCAGGGTATGCATCAACCATATCTTCAAACCAGTCGTACTTTGAGGCTCCTGGATTGACCCATTCTGGTAGTGGTATATCATTAACTTGACCAGAAGGAACCACAGCTTCTTGAACACTTGTAGGTACATAGGGTATTTCATCATCTGCACTGATGTTCTCGTGAAATTCTACGTCCTCAAATTGACCACTTCCAATGGGACTGAAGACTGGTCCACTTGATTGTTTTCCTTTTCCAGATGATTGTGCTGTGGGACCACGGCTTGAAGATGAGGGTCTCCGTCTTTTCTTTCCTTGATCCTCTGGGTCATCCTGACGTCGCTTCAATGTCTTGGTTGATTTGCATGGTTCATCTTGTTTTTCAGCTCGTTTCATTGAGTTAAGTAATGCTTGCCTGAGTTCATCTTCTGCAGGGTTTTCTCGAATTTCTTCAAGAAGTTGTTCTCTGAGATTTGATCCAGAGGATTGTGGAGGTAACGTTCTGATAGTGATTGGTATTGTCTGCATCAACTTTGCTACAACCTCTTCCAGATTCTTCTTGGCATAGTTAGTGAGCATGTCAGGAAATGCATCTTGAAGAGTCTTGAAGACCTCAGTTGGAACCAGTTCAGCGACTTCCTTTTTCAAATCAACATTATCACACTTCAGTATATGTTTGTCCACCTGCTCCTGAAGACTAGACAGTTTCTGTTTAGTTTCTTGATATTCCTTTTCACGGGCTTCTTGATTACTCAACACTTGATTCAGTTTATTTTCAAGCTGACTTATGACAGTTGATGATTGAGCCACTGAAGATGTAGGTGGTGATTGAAGAATGGTTGTGTGTGGTTGAACATCTGGATTATCTTGGTCATCTTCAGATTCATCTTTATCATCACTTTCATCGTTGTTGACACTACTATCTTTCTTATCCTTGTCACTTTCTTCATCATTTTCTTCATCATCCTCACTTTGTCTGTCATCATCAGATTCTTCAGCTTCAGAACCCGATGGGGTATGAGTGTGTTGATCTGATTTGTCACCCTCTTCTTCTGAGCTTTCATTCGGTTGAATCGGTGAAAAACTAACATCTGTTGCTTTGATAGACTTGCCCTTGCCTTGTTTTAGTTTCTCATCAGTTGGACCCATAATAGATTTCAGCTTTTCAAGCCCCTTCTGTGCTTTGACTTTCTTGATCCCAACATTATCGTCATTTCCTTCATCACTTGATTCATCACGAAGTTGCCATGCTGATGAAGCTTTGGTGACTTGTTTTCCTTTCTTAGCAGTTTCAGCTTTCTTGGATCGGCAAGTAGTGGCTCGATCTGGAAGTGAATGACTCTTCCCTTTAGTCTTTGATCCTTTGGGTAATGCATCCTTTTTCTGAACAAACCCCACTTTCTGAGCTTTAAATGCTTTATCATATGTAAGATAAGCTGCTGTGTTCCTAATGTCATCACTCAGGAAATAATCAGGGATTGGAGCACCTTGTTTGTCTGTATCGGTCATCTGGATGTTGAGGCGAGTGAGGACATGATCATGTTGTTCGGTATGCATCTGCTCAGAATTTGGACGTTGTAGCTCTGGGTGTTTTTTCATAACACGAGCAATGAGGAGTTTGGTGAAGCGAGGAAAAGGGATATATGAATCTTTAGTGCTCTCTTGGAATTTCTTGCATTGAAAGATCATGTCCTTCCAGATGTACTGTGCAAAGTTAAGATGTTTCGTGTTGACAATACCACAGAAAAACTGCAGGTTTTCAGGTCTTGGGTGATCTACGCCAGTGGTTTTTCCAGTGATGCTGATGAACTCAAATAAGTACATTTTATTACTATCATTTATCCTATTAATTTGACTTGTTTTACTATATTATGTATGAGGATTGATACTTAATCGTTTACTTTTGTAATTCTCAGGTAAAAACAAGCATTTGGTGAAACTTGGCGATTTTGGACTAATAATGGAGCAAAACGTGCATAAAGTGAAGAGTCTGCTGAAATGAAGAAGATCAAGACTAATCTGCTCCAGATGCGCCGCATCTCACTATCAACATGCGCCGCATCTCTATCAAGATGTCACCAGATACGATCCAAGATACAAGAGGACATGCGCCGCATCTAATAAAGAGTTACGCCGCATCTTCTGGCGGTGTACGAATATTCCTGAATATTATAATCTTGGACCCCACGCGAAGTTACGTACATACGCCGCATCTACTTAGTAGATGCGCCGCATCTTCCCTCAGACACAAACTATAAATACCCCGTAGACCAGACGAGAAAAGAGAGTTCGAAAACCCTAAAACCGAAGTTCGAACAGAAGAGAAGGACGAATTCAGTCAAGAAGGCAGCACAAGACACACCCAAATCGAAGATACAAGAGCTGTAAGAAGGTGCTGCATGTATTTAATTCATTAAGTAGTTTTGTTTTATTGTTTTAGCAAACTTTAATTCATCAGGATTGGTGGCTTGTGTAATGTGACAACGGAAAGATTGCACTCCCTTTAATACTTGCTTTCACATTAATTAAAGTTTATATGTTGATGTCTTTGGTTACTACTTATTAGTGCATTGACCACCTCTGTGTTTATTAGTGGCTTGCGGGCACCCGACTGCGGGACAAGGTGTGGCTCCCACGGTTGTTTCTAAATTGATCACTTAGGAATAACTTTTAGACATAAGTCGTCATTAAGGGTTTACTCGCCGATAAGAATAGGACCAACGAGAAAGGGTTAACTATATACACTTCATATAAAGCTATCAATAAAACAAGTGACAATCTACTTAATCATAAGGACAGCCCTCTTATTGTCTCAAGTATCTATCTGTGTACGTGTGTGCTACTTGCTGATTCGTGCCTATTGTTTATTTTACTATTTAATTGCAAACAAAACTGTGCCAGTCTCTCAGGCTGAAACCCCCTTGCGTTAGGATATTAAAATACTGATTAGATTAACGAGATTATACGTTCCACTCTTAGTGATCGACACTCTACTTACCATTATTGATGAGGCGAAAAGTGTACCGCTTTTAAGGGGTCATTTAAGCCCGAAATCGTATTTATTTGATCAAATATCGCCCTAAATCGTTCCTTTTGTCATTTTAGGTACTTTTGAGGAGAAATCTGGAAAAGGAGGCATTTTGGACGTTTTTGGAGCATTAAAGTGAAGAAAACGGCAAAGTCTCAAAATTGTGCTGAAAGTTACCTTTGACGGCGTCAGAATTAACTCTGGACGGCGTCATGCCTTGGCAAGAAAAGTGGGATGTGAAATTTACTCATGACGGGCCAGTGAGTTAGCATGAGAATTCTGACGGCGTCACGCTTTAACTTGATCAAGGGCGTCACGGCTTAAATCATAAGGGGACGGCGTCACGTTCAAGAGGTGAGGGCGTCAAGCCTTGATAGGCCAGAACGGATTTTGGAGAATTAAAGAGGGACGGCGTCAAGATGGTCATCCGAGAACCCTAAAAGCGGCGAGGTGACGGCGTCACAATCCATAAGGTGACGCCGTCAGATCCAAAAGTCTATATATAGTTTTCTAATTTTTTGTCATTAAGGAGAGCTTAGTGTGTGGAATTTTGGGATAAAACCCTAGGACGATTTTAGCTCCTTTTTCAGGGCTTTTAGCCTTGAGATCTTCCATGTTTCATTGAAAGATAAGTTATCAATTAATCATTCAATATGTCTATGTGTTGTTTGATTCTATCTTATGCTTGTCTTTTGTTTAACATGTTAGGCTAATTTTATCTTGTGTTTGCTTAGATCTAATGAAACCTAGCTATTGATTATTAGTTGTTAGTGTGTTGTTAGTTGTATTGGATGATTGTTATCTATGTTAGGCTTAAGAAAACTGGCTAACTTCCTATTCGGTAACTTGCTTGAACGTCTTAAGAAACATGAACCAAACGCGTACTAAAGGTTTTTATGGTTGTATTTAATGCACAAGCGAATTCTAGTGATCCCATGTTAGGAGCTTCCTAGCCGGCTCGACATAGGAGTGAAGTAGGAGCTTGTAGAGTTTGGGGAAGTAAGTACGCCACCCCACGAATGGTATTAAGGAATACACCCGTCATCCACGCGACTAATACACACTAATTAACCGGTGAAAGATAGTTAGGGAGTAAGGAAATCTAAGTAAACACATTTCTCTACACATAAGTTTCTCACCACTTTTCATTTTTGTTATTTTATTTTATTGCATTCGTAGTAATTTGGGTTAGTTGACTAGCAACTAATTCCGCCCACTCCTTCAAAACCGAGATTTTACTTGCTTTCATAAAAACTACAAAAACATAAAAAGAATCTTCCTCAACCCTTAGACCTAATTAGAGTAGCCTTTCACACCTAACGAACACTATTCCCTGTGGAGAACGATCAATCCCCCGTACTTACCACTACACTATACTACATCGGTCAGGTACACTGCCTGGTGGGGTTGTAAGCCTCTTGAGATCCCTCGAGAGGTAAAACCTGTTGTAAGGTTGCAAAACCACGCATCAAAGTTTTTGGCGCCGCTGCCGGGGAATAGTTATTGTTTAGGTTGAATTTTTATTTCTATTAGGTCTACTCACTAGATTCCTTTCTAGTGAGATTTTTATTTTATTTTTCTAGGTTTTCTTTAGTCTATCTTATTTCTTTGTGTGTTTGTTCGTAATTTCCATTGACTCTTCCGTTCACCATTATGGAGAACGCGAATCCACCATACTACCAACCACGTAATTCACCCACTCCATATGACATCTTGATGTTTAAACAACATAAAGATGAACCTCTCTATGATGCATGGACTCGTTTTAAATATTTACTCCAAAAAGTCGCTCATCATAACTTCGATTTTTGGTCCCTAACTCAAATCTTTTACAATCATGTCGACCGACAAGCCCAAAGGGACATTTACCATATTGCCGGCAGGGATATTAGGGAATTAAGTGCTGAGAAAGCATGGGAAGCTATTGAAGAGTGTGCCCAATATTATTATATGGTAGACAACCCAACAAACGTTAGTACAAGTCAATTGACCACAAATTTCAAGGATCATGAAACAAGTTTGTTTGGGGATGAATATGTTAGTGTTGAGATACCTAAGTGGATGTCATGTAATGCCATATTACAAAACAAACACATAGGTGACCTTGATATGACGGAGGATTTAGCCGAACATGATCACATTGATCAAAAAGACCTAGGTTTTGTGATTGATGACGTCGAATCTCAAGAAACACATGATGAATCTTTTAGGCAGTTTGAATATAGCAGTCAGTATATTGAGGATGATCCGTATGATTTGGACGTAGAAGTTGAGATGCCTAGAGAAGCACTTGAGATACTTGGGAAAATGTTAGGGTTAGATCCTACTAAAACGTATGATGAGGATGTAGGTGAGCTTGACGTAAGGAATGATGAGGTAAGTAACATAAGCCCACCAAGTACCCCACAAGTCCTACCATCATTTGAGGCACACACACCGCCCGTGACTTACCCGGAAGAAGTTGAGGAGACTATAGGAACCCCAATAGAGGTAGAGCCCTTGGACCAAACACAACTAGAAGAAATAGGTTTGAATGCTTTTAGTGATCACAACCTTTCTTTTAGTCCTATGGAAGTTCCTAGTTTTGATGAGCCGGAGCCTCAACCAAAACCGTTACCTAATCTTCCATCCTTAGATGTGAACTTAGGAATTGAATTAGGTCCCGATCCACCCATCAAAACATATAGTCCGGGTAGTCTTAAGTTTAAGGTAGTGGACATTAAGCCTTGTAGTGAGGAAGACAATATAGGAGTGAAAAATGACCTTACATACATACATCACCCATTTATGATTGATCACAAGAAACATTATGGGTTTAAACCGGGTTTATTAGGTCAAAGTGGATTCTTAACTTGGAGTCTCTCGAAGTTGATAGAAGATGATCCCTTTCTAGGAGAAAACTTCAATTCACCCATTGACCCAATTGAACTAAGTAAGGTTATGATGATTGGATCCCACATCTTTGAGCATATAATTCATCCACCACTCTTTCCTCACGTGGCATACTTCCACCAAGATGGTGTGTATCGCTACTTTCACCCACACTTAATCCTAAGTGTAGGGAAAACCTCCCCTATTTCCGTTAAATAAGGGTAGAGTCAGGCTCGTGACTCGAACAAAAACAAGCGCTCTTGGGAGGCAGCCCAAGCTTTACTTTATTTATTTGTTTTATTTGTTTGTTTATTTATTTGTTTGTTTGTTTGATTTTATTTGTTTCCGTATGTGTGTTTAAATTTTTATTAGTATTGATTCATGTTCAAAACTAAGTTGTGAAAATGCTTTATTTTGTTTTTAACTTCGTCTTAACTACATATAAAGGTATTTTGCAAAAGACAAGTGTAAGGGAAATCTAAATCGGTTTATTAGAACACAAATGAACATGAATCGTAATAGTAATAAATTAGCACACATATTCGTATTTGTTTGAGTCAAATGCTTGTATCGAGTCATAATGATGTTTTGCAGGATTTCCAGGAAGTAAGGTAAAGGTTTTTCCAGAAATTTTCCGGAAACTTAAAATGAAAATTTTTGTCAGGTCATTTCTGACGGCGTCAGGGGTTATAACCTGACGGCGTCAGATTTAATTTCCAGAAATTTTTGAAGGTTTTGTTTTCATAAAAAGTTTTTATTAAATCTCCAACTTATAATCTCCAGGAATCTGCAAAATTATCATTCCACAAGCATTATATCCTTATATATAGATTTTTCCCGCCGATGTTATGCAGGTTTTCGTGTTTGCTTTCTCAGGTTTAACAGGTTATTTTGGACAAGGAGATGTTTATGGAATCAAGCTTATGGCGATGCATTAGTCATGGAGCTTCAACATTCTCTTTGGAGGAAGATTTAACCGTGTAATTTCACTATCCACCGAACGAATCAGGGGAGTATTTGATTTCACTCTTTTACTTTATGCTTTTACATTTGTTATTTGAACATTGGGGACAATGTTCATCTTAAGTGTAAGGGGAGGGTAAAAGTACGATTTTAGAGAATACCATTGCGCTTGATTTTTGTTTGTTTAATAGTAGATGTGTAATAAAACTAAGATAAATACTTGTTAAGGTAATTTTAGTGCCAAATTTAAAATTTTTTACAACATATAGGAGTGAAACTTTGATCTTAATGAGCGTCTCACGGATAGGAGTTATATGACTAGCACAAAAAACCGTACCACTAAAAAATTTTCCACCCCCAAATATGTGAGGTTCGCCCTTAGAATTGGTAGGAAAAGCATTTATGCTATGATGTGTGTACCGGTAGCACTTAGATTCTAGAACTTGCGTTAGGACCATTCCGAGGCCACAAGTGAGACTACATTCGTGTAGTTAGATTTACTACGTGATAAGAGGCATTAGGATTAACCCATTGTTTTACACCTGTGTTTTTGTTATAATTACTTTGGCTACATTGGTCAAGTAATTCTCCCACACCCTTTGCGTTGTACTCATTTTTAGTACACGATACCCCTAGTACACCCCTCAGAGCCTATCTTTTCGTTTCGACCTTTAAGCATCTTACTTAAAGGAAGAATTTGTTACACCCCACTAAAATGTACACCCAAATCGCCTTAGCCTACCTTGTATGCACTCATCTTTAGTGCATTATTGTTACAACATTTGTTTAAACCCAAGTTAATTATCTAATTGATTACATGGTTGCTAAGTCGAGTCATATCCTTGTACATATTGTTTTGGGACGATTGGGACTCATGGGTAAAGTACTAGTATAATGGAGTAATGGGGAAGAACATCATTTATTACCCCCATATGTGCTAAATGTTTTAAAAGTACTCCAAGTTTTTCGATTATCTTAATTCGAGTCATTAGATTAGTAATTGTAAAGTTATGTCAAAATTCGAGTGTAAGGGGAATGCAATGCCCCTATGATGTATTATTTTGGATGGTAGGGCAAAAGTGTATGCAAAAAAAAAAAAAAAAAAAAAAAAAAAAAAAAAAAAAAAAAAAAAAAAAAATCATGAAAAACACAAAAAAAAAATGAGAAAATGAAAAATAGAAAAAAACATACGGACTACCATCCCGTTTCATTTTATGTTTGTTTTATGTTTTTGTTATTTTGATTATTTTGTTTTTAGCTTAAGATCGAGTCGAGTCTTGGCTTAGCAACATTGTATAGTACATGTAATTGATCAAGATTTTTAACTAGCCACCAGTAAAATATCCTTTATCCAACCAAACCGTGTTTTCCTTTTCCCTACACCTAACATTATAACCCATTTAAAAGCCCTCTTTGATAGTTTATCTTAGGTGCTTACGCCTAGTGGAGGAGGTTTTCGATCCTTTCCCAAGCCTATGGTAATCTATTTGCTATGACAGGTAGTGAGAGATATTATCCGTTTTCATTTATGAGATTTATTTTGATGACACTTGAGAGATGTGAGTATCTAAACACTACTTGTGAGGTGCTAGTTTATAATCTCCGTGCTTATTATGATTGAAGTGGAACGATTATTTGTTGTAATTACTTTTATGTTAGCATTAAATGACCCCTAACTTATATTTTGATTAGAATAAAAGCGCATTTGCTTGAGGACAAGCAAATCTCAAGTGTAAGGGTATTTGATGAGGCGAAAAGTGTACCGCTTTTAAGGGGTCATTTAAGCCCGAAATCGTATTTATTTGATCAAATATCGCCCTAAATCGTTCCTTTTGTCATTTTAGGTACTTTTGAGGAGAAATCTGGAAAAGGAGGCATTTTGGACGTTTTTGGAGCATTAAAGTGAAGAAAACGGCAAAGTCTCAAAATTGTGCTGAAAGTTACCTTTGACGGCGTCAGAATTAACTCTGGACGGCGTCATGCCTTGGCAAGAAAAGTGGGATGTGAAATTTACTCATGACGGGCCAGTGAGTTAGCATGAGAATTCTGACGGCGTCACGCTTTAACTTGATCAAGGGCGTCACGGCTTAAATCATAAGGGACGGCGTCACGTTCAAGAGGTGGAGGGCGTCAAGCCTTGATAGGCCAGAACGGATTTTGGAGAATTAAAGAGGGACGGCGTCAAGATGGTCATCCGAGAACCCTAAAAGCGGCGAGGTGACGGCGTCACAATCCATAAGGTGACGCCGTCAGATCCAAAAGTCTATATATAGTTTTCTAATTTTTTGTCATTAAGGAGAGCTTAGTGTGTGGAATTTTGGGATAAAACCCTAGGACGATTTTAGCTCCTTTTTCAGGGCTTTTAGCCTTGAGATCTTCCATGTTTCATTGAAAGATAAGTTATCAATTAATCATTCAATATGTCTATGTGTTGTTTGATTCTATCTTATGCTTGTCTTTTGTTTAACATGTTAGGCTAATTTTATCTTGTGTTTGCTTAGATCTAATGAAACCTAGCTATTGATTATTAGTTGTTAGTGTGTTGTTAGTTGTATTGGATGATTGTTATCTATGTTAGGCTTAAGAAAACTGGCTAACTTCCTATTCGGTAACTTGCTTGAACGTCTTAAGAAACATGAACCAAACGCGTACTAAAGGTTTTTATGGTTGTATTTAATGCACAAGCGAATTCTAGTGATCCCATGTTAGGAGCTTCCTAGCCGGCTCGACATAGGAGTGAAGTAGGAGCTTGTAGAGTTTGGGGAAGTAAGTACGCCACCCCACGAATGGTATTAAGGAATACACCCGTCATCCACGCGACTAATACACACTAATTAACCGGTGAAAGATAGTTAGGGAGTAAGGAAATCTAAGTAAACACATTTCTCTACACATAAGTTTCTCACCACTTTTCATTTTTGTTATTTTATTTTATTGCATTCGTAGTAATTTGGGTTAGTTGACTAGCAACTAATTCCGCCCACTCCTTCAAAACCGAGATTTTACTTGCTTTCATAAAAACTACAAAAACATAAAAAGAATCTTCCTCAACCCTTAGACCTAATTAGAGTAGCCTTTCACACCTAACGAACACTATTCCCTGTGGAGAACGATCAATCCCCCGTACTTACCACTACACTATACTACATCGGTCAGGTACACTGCCTGGTGGGGTTGTAAGCCTCTTGAGATCCCTCGAGAGGTAAAACCTGTTGTAAGGTTGCAAAACCACGCATCAATTATCTTCATACTGACCGGGTACACTGCTCGTTAAGTGTGTGTGTTATTGATAAGTCGGCTAAATATAAATTTAAAACTTGAGTAGGCATTAAAACTGCTAAACCGCAACGACACATCACGCGCATCAAGTTTTTTGGCGCCGTTGCCGGGGAGTGAATTGTTATTTTCTGTTAATTTGATTAGTATTTTAATTAGGTTTTTCTTTTTGTTAGATTAATTGCATCATTGTACTATTTTGCATATTTGTTGTATTGTGTATTATTTGTTTGCTTTTGTTTTTATTTTTGTGTGTTTTATTTTTGTTTCGTGTGTTTAATTTTTATTTTTATTTTTCGTATTTTTCTGTTCTGCTATCGTTGTACTGTGCTAAATCAAACGATACGGCGCATCTGATCTCTCAGATACGGCGTATTGCGTTTAATTTTTATATACAACGCGTTTAATTAATTCGATACGACGCATCTTTTCCCCAAGATACGGCGTATCTGTTTTTAACAAGAAAATTTTTCTAAGCGATAAAGTAATACGACGCATCTGCTTTTGTAGATACGGCGTATCTGTTTTGATAAAAATTTTTCTAAACGTTAACGCCATACGACGCATCTGCTTTCGCAGATACGGCGTATCTATTATTTTAATTAAAAACAGTTTGCGAATTATTAAACAAATACGGCGTATCGATTTCTGTCGATACGGCGCATCTTACTGAATCAAAAATCTTTTATTTTTAAACGTAACGGAAATACGGCGCATTAACTTCTGTTAATACGACGAATATAATTTGATAAATATAGTTGATTTTTGATATTTACTTTGATCGGTCCGCTACTCTCGTGTGCAAGTTGTTTATTTTCAGGATAAATGATGACTCAAGCATCACCAAGAAGGATTACATTCTGAACCAAACCAAGAGACGCTAGCTGAAGTGACCGAACATAAGACGGGAAGAGTGGAGGAAAACTCAGTACTGGTAACATTGAACTTCTTTAATTCTTGAAATAGAATCCCAGGTAAACTCTACGATAATTCAACTGCCCAAAGGAAAGTTCTCTACACTATGATCTCAGTTTTATTATCCTTATTATACGTCTGATTCAATTCGTGATCTTAATTTTGTATGCTCAAAAACGATATTTGTTCCTAACCTCGGAATAAATCCTTATCCACTAAACAATAAGATTACGATTATTAATGAAACGTTTATGCCTATTACTCTTATTTTGAATTTATCTATATGGTGTGCCGTTTTTACCCAAATTTGATGTATAAGGAACTGTGTTGCGGAGGCCAAGGTACGTTCTTCATTTAAATTTCGTTAACTAACATAGAGATACGGCGGATCTAAATATCCGAAGCGCCGTATCCCTGACCAACTAGGACTTATTGACTAGTCAACGGAATTAACTAGATACGGCGCATCCCAATTTTCTAATACGGCGCATCGTGTCGCCTTATAAATACGACGGGAATACGCCGCATAAATACACACAGTTAAGAACACGCACTAAAATTATACTCAAAATCCGATCATCTTTCTTCAATCCGCCTTTAATCCGAGCATTAAAACGTTCTCCTAATCACAAATACTAAGGTAATTGTTACATTTCGATTTAATTTTGATTAATACGAAAATTAGGGTTTATAGGATTGAATCGATTCGCGCTTAAATGATATAGGGATATGATTAGAACTTGGAATTAATTATTTCTCCTAAGTTAATTTTAGATTTGGACATCGAATTTGGCACTAATTGAATCGACCGAAAATTTAGGTTTTGGGTTTGATTTTGAATATTTAGCGGGAAGGTAAATTAGTTGTGGTTGATTGAGAAATTTGAACTGATATAAGGAGAATATTATACTGTGATATTTAGTGGAAGTTTACGTCACGGATACGGATTCTTGAAATACGTGCCCAACCCTTTATTTTATGCTGATATGCTTTTAGATGCGGCGCATCTAGGTTGATTAATGCGGCGTAACGACCTATTTCAACATTGCTAAAATTTTAGATACGCCGTATTGATTAATCTAGATACGACGCATCTCAATACGCCGTATCTGGTGTCTTGCACCGCATCTCTTATACTTTATACATATACGCCGCATTGATTTAATCAAATGCGCCGTATCTACCTTTCTTGCAGACTGTCTACTGACTTTGAATGTTTATTTCAGATGACACTACCAGATATCGCACAAAGGCACCAATGGTTACGATTCGAGAACATGGGACTTACTGATGGCACTCTAGAGGATTATTTGCATAGGCTTGACTCAGTTTACTTCAAGAAAATACTCAGAGTCCAGGTTCTGAATTTTGACGATGTGGGATTGATCGGGGTGGACATGCAGCTGCGAGCTTACAGCGTCGTATGGAGATGGTTGTTGTTGGAGGTGATGATGAGGTGGAGTTCAGGTCTAGTGCTTGGGAGCGACTGTTTAGGGTTGACGAGCCTCTGATTAGGGAGCTCATGCTGGAGTTCTTTAGCACTATTCATTACAGAGAGACGGATGTGGAGATTGATACAGCTGACACTCTGGTGTTCAGGTTAGGAGGTGTGCACAGGCAGATGTCGATGAGGCAGTTTATTTTAGCCTTGGGTCTACACACTGAGGAGGAGCTTGGATCTGCTGGGTTTGCTAGGTACTGGGCTGAAAGTTTACGGGTTGTCCCTGACAGAGGGGTATTCAGTGATTACTGGTTTAGGATTTCTTCGGGGGGCGACATCACTACTTCCACCCCCTCATATACTTTGATCAGGGAGCCGATGAGGAGGCTGTGTCACAGGCTGATTGCACTTACTATTGCTGGGAGGGGTCAGTCGCCTGAAAAGGTGACCACTCTGGACCTCTTCCTACTTAGGAGCATGGATGAGGGGATGCCGGTGAACATCCCCCACTTTTTGGCACACTACCTCCACCGATCAGCTGCTGGGAGAGATCGGAGGAGCCACATGACTGGCGGGCATTTTGTTTCGAGGCTGGCCCGCCATTTTGGAGTTATTGGAGCAGAGATTCCAGCGGGGCTGGAGGTTGTGGTGGCTCGTCTCCCAGTTATCGATAGGGACTATTTGGTTAGACTGGCGATCTGCCAGGTGGCTGCTGGGGGCCACTTTTGGGCAGCATTAGGGCCCGCCAGAGCTGCAGGGGCGGAGGCGGAGCAGGGAGGACCTCAGGATCCTCCGGCTGCTGCTCCTGCCGACGAGGAGGTGCCACAGGCACCAGTACCCCCACGCACCATGATTCAGAGACTCGACGCAGTCGAGGGAGAGGTGATGGTACTGAGGAGAGACTTAGAGTGGGTGGTCAGGAGTGTGAGCAGACTATTAGAGCATCAGGGTATCACCCACACCCGTCCTGATGGTACTGAGGTTACGGGAGTAGCACGTACGTACGAGCGCAGAGTCCGCCAGAGGACTGATGAAGCCAGCACTTCTGGGACCCATCCGGACGACACCGCTCACCCATGATCTTACCCTTTTGTTTTACTGACATTGTTCCACACATTATTATTATTTTTTTTGGATTGTACTTATCGTTATTCTTATGCTTATGTTTAATGTTTCAGTTTATATTTCTTGTTATGTTTGACGAAGACTGGCATTAAGTTCAGCATGAGAGTACGAGAGGACGTATGAGATTAAACCGTGGAACGAGCCATTTTTGCAACAGACTGTTAACAGTCTGTTTGGTAACTACATGCGCCGCATCTGCTTAAACAGATGCGACGCATCCTATCCTTTATTTTTCTGCATTTTAATTTTCGACTTTAAAACTATTTATCAGTTTATTTTTAATGCGGCGCATCCCTGGTTAAGGATGCGGCGCATCTTTATTCTGATCCGTATTAATTCCAGGCTCGATACGGCGTATCTTCTTCAATAAGATACGGCGCATCGACTGACCTGATGATTTTCAGTTTTAATTTTTAAGTTTTATTTTTCCTAACTACTAATGTGTTATGCAAGTTGAACCTTTCTTATCTTAGGTGTGTTTTAAAGTGTTGGTGGTATTATAGTTTCCTGAATTTTCTGTGGATACATCAAGTATGAAGCTTTAACGTTCTAATCCACAAGAAAGATGATTTTTGCTCTTGCACTAATGGAGGATCATACCGAGCAAATCTCAGGGGAGTTTTTCTGTTCTAATTCTTTTTATTTTCCAGTTTTTAACCTTTTATACAAACAACGAGGACGTTGTTTAACTTAAGTGGGGGGATAGGAGAATTAGAACACTTAACACTTACTTGTCCTAAACTTTTTCAAAAATTATGCTTAATATGTGCTTAATATATCAAACTTAAAAATTTTTTAGCATGTTTTTGTTTAAGATCTAAGTTACATAACTGCACACATGACGTTATTTTCAAAAATTGTGATTTTTCCAAAATTCACAAATCTATGAGTGTGCCGGTGACTTGTAGACTTTAGAACTTGGCTTGTATACTATTCGAGACCACCATAATGAGTATTATTTATTTAATTGGAATGACTTGTCTAAATTGGTAAAATTCTAGGATTACACCCAAATAGCCTATTATATGTTATGTGTTATTAACTAACTACACTGGTTAGTTAACCCCCGTATAAACCCTTTTGTTACTCTCATTTTTAGAGTAAGATACCCCTAGAAAAACACTCAGAGCCATTCCTTTCGTTTCTTACACCTATGTTTAAAATGTTTCGTTACACCCTTACACCTTAGCCTACCCTGTAGATTAAAGTCCGTGGTTGGTTAATTGCTATAGGCAGAGTGTGTTTCCTTACATTACCTGTGTTCGTGTGCGTAATTCATTATATATGGTTAGGTCGGGAAATTGCACAATGCAATTGGAGTGAAAGTAAATATTGTATATTTTAGAGTTTATTTTTCGTGTGTTTACTACTTTCACTATTACCATTATTTCTGAAGTTATGAAAAGTATGAAAAAATTATCCGGAAAGAAAGTTGTAGTGATGTGGTGAAATTTTACACATCTATGTTGATCTTGAAAAAAAAAAAAAAAAAAAAAAAAAAAAAAAAAAAAAAAAATTAGAAAAGATGAGAAAAGAAAAAGAAAGAAAAAAGAGTTGGATGTTTATTTTAAGCCAACGATGTAAAGTTATGTAAGTGGTTCATATGGCCACTATTTGTTGTACTATATCTATGGATTGAATGGGAATTGGCAGTTATGGGAACGCCAATTAAGGTTTATTCTTTGATTAAGATCTTGTTGAGTATAATTCGTGTCTACCTAAAGCGTGTGTTTCAAGTGTTAAAGCGTGAGTTATTCTATGATATGAGTCTTATTCATGGGATGGTTGGGATAATGATTAACCACACTTAGGATTTTAATTTATTTGTTTTGTTTATTTTTTATTTTACACCAATTTATATCCCAAATATTATCCATACCCTATATTATTCTTTATCCAACCGAACCTTTGATTTATTGAGATTAGGGATTTGAGCAATCTTAAGTATCGTAGTCGTGGATTCGGCTATGTATTTATGATTTTGTCGCCCTTTTTGATATATTATTATTGGTGAAGTTTGGACCTATCTTTAGCCTATTCGAGTTAAGGATTTGAGCAATTGCAAGTATCGTGTTCGTGGATTCGATCATGTATTTGTGATTTTGTCGCCTTTTCTGGAATTTGAGATCGATAGCGAAATAAGAATAATTAACCCTTAAGCCTAAAAACCCTTTTTACCGCTTTAGACTTGTTATTCCTTAGCTTTAGTGGTGGAGATGTGTATACTTGCCAAGCTTATGATAGAATATTCGTCGCGACTGGACAGTTAAACGATTAGATTTGCTTTTATCGACTTATTTTATTTTACTTCTAATTCGTTAAGTGTTTAGTTGTGTGATTATGAAATAAACGAATACATGCTTAAATATAAAAATAAATCCTAACATCTTTTAGGATACATTTTCATGAGATTTAATCTAAGGTTTACTTGGGGACAAGTAAAGTTCAAGTGGGGGGATATTTGATGAACTCAAATAAGTACATTTTATTACTATCATTTATCCTATTAATTTGACTTGTTTTACTATATTATGTATGAGGATTGATACTTAATCGTTTACTTTTGTAATTCTCAGGTAAAAACAAGCATTTGGTGAAACTTGGCGATTTTGGACTAATAATGGAGCAAAACGTGCATAAAGTGAAGAGTCTGCTGAAATGAAGAAGATCAAGACTAATCTGCTCCAGATGCGCCGCATCTCACTATCAACATGCGCCGCATCTCTATCAAGATGTCACCAGATACGATCCAAGATACAAGAGGACATGCGCCGCATCTAATAAAGAGTTACGCCGCATCTTCTGGCGGTGTACGAATATTCCTGAATATTATAATCTTGGACCCCACGCGAAGTTACGTACATACGCCGCATCTACTTAGTAGATGCGCCGCATCTTCCCTCAGACACAAACTATAAATACCCCGTAGACCAGACGAGAAAAGAGAGTTCGAAAACCCTAAAACCGAAGTTCGAACAGAAGAGAAGGACGAATTCAGTCAAGAAGGCAGCACAAGACACACCCAAATCGAAGATACAAGAGCTGTAAGAAGGTGCTGCATGTATTTAATTCATTAAGTAGTTTTGTTTTATTGTTTTAGCAAACTTTAATTCATCAGGATTGGTGGCTTGTGTAATGTGACAACGGAAAGATTGCACTCCCTTTAATACTTGCTTTCCCATTAATTAAAGTTTATATGTTGATGTCTTTGGTTACTACTTATTAGTGCATTGACCACCTCTGTGTTTATTAGTGGCTTGCGGGCACCCGACTGCGGGACAAGGTGTGGCTCCCACGGTTGTTTCTAAATTGATCACTTAGGAATAACTTTTAGACATAAGTCGTCATTAAGGGTTTACTCGCCGATAAGAATAGGACCAACGAGAAAGGGTTAACTATATACACTTCATATAAAGCTATCAATAAAACAAGTGACAATCTACTTAATCATAAGGACAGCCCTCTTATTGTCTCAAGTATCTATCTGTGTACGTGTGTGCTACTTGCTGATTCGTGCCTATTGTTTATTTTACTATTTAATTGCAAACAAAACTGTGCCAGTCTCTCAGGCTGAAACCCCCTTGCGTTAGGATATTAAAATACTGATTAGATTAACGAGATTATACGTTCCACTCTTAGTGATCGACACTCTACTTACCATTATCTTCATACTGACCGGGTACACTGCTCGTTAAGTGTGTGTGTTATTGATAAGTCGGCTAAATATAAATTTAAAACTTGAGTAGGCATTAAAACTGCTAAACCGCAACGACACATCACGCGCATCAGATGCATTGATTAATGATGGCGAACATTGTTAACCAAGGTTGTGGAAAAAACTTTCTTTCAACTTTATAGATTGAAGACATTCTTTCAGTTGATTCATCATACCCCAGCATTTCTAGAGTTCTAGCCATCTCTGGAAATGTTGGGTTATTTTGAAACTTCTCAAAGTTCCCTGAGTTTTCTTTGGGTAGCTCAAGAACGGCCCTCAGAGTTTCAACTGTGTATGAGATTTCAAGACTATCCAGAGTGACAGTGATTGTTGTTTGGTCTTTGTTGACTGACATTGATTCCCAGAACTGATTAAGATAATCCATTGGAACACTTGCTGTCTTGGTTAAAGCAGGACGAATGAAGTGTCTAGCAAGGATTTCTGCGATGATTTGACATGATGGATGACACTTGAGTATAACGAAATCAACTCTTGAATTGCAACGGACGATCTTGGGTTTTTCCGTAGCTGGAGTGACCTTCTTGGATGTGTGTGATGCTTGAGATAATGCACGTGACATGTTTTGACTGCATAACACAAACATACAACAATACGCAAGAGCATATATTATGAGTGTTAGTGAGTATGTTAGATGTGCCCTTTGTATGTTAGACTGCTTATCATCACGAGTTCAGACAATTAAGCAATAGAACACTTTTCATCACTAATCACATAATCTAGCATCACCACTTAAGCAAAGAACATCTTGATGCATATATAAGTTCTGACCAGGAGAGTATAAGGTACATGATGAATAGCATAAATGGAAACCAACTCATTCAGTAAACACAGCTCAACATATGAATACTTTTTATCTCAACAATCAAAGATACTTAGACAAATTTCTATTATACACACTCAGTCCTGAACTTTGAAGAAAACAAATGTTCGATCAATCAACAATTTGGTCAGTTTTGTTCAAGCAAACACAGTTCAGTTAACAAACAAAGTTCAGTAAACAACCAAAATTTGATCAAATGAAATTCGATCAATCAATGTTCAGTTAAACAAAATTCGATCAACTGAAATTCGATCAATCAATGTTTAGTTAAACAAAATTTGATCAACTGAAATTTGATCAATCAATGTTCAGTTAAACAAAAATTCGATCAACTGAAATTCGATCAATCAATGTTTAGTTAAACAAAATTTGATCAACTGAAATTCGATCAATCAATGTTAAGTTAAACAAAAATTCGATCAAACAGAGTTCAGTTAATCAAAATTCGATCAAATAAAATTCGATCAAACTAAGTTTATTTAAACAAAATTCGATCAAATAAAAATTCGATCAAACGAAAATTCGATCAAATAAAATTCGATCAAACTAAGTTTATTTAAACAAAATTCGATCAAATAAAATTCGATCAAATAAAAATTCGATCAAATAAAATTCGATCAAATAAAATTCGATCAAACTAAGTTTATTTAAACAAAATTCGATCAAATAAAAATTCGATCAAACGAAAATTCGATCAAATAAAATTCGATCAAACTAAGTTTATTTAAACAAAATTCGATCAAATAAAAATTCGATCAAATAACATTCGATCAAATAAAATTCGATCAAACTAAGTTTATTTAAACAAAATTCGATCAAATAAAAATTTGATCAAATAAAATTCGATCAAACTAAGTTTATTTAAACAAAATTCGATCAAATAAAAATTCGATCAAATAACATTCGATCAAATAAAATTCGATCAAACTAAGTTTATTTAAACAAAATTCGATCAAATAAAAATTCGATCAAACAAAAAATTCGATCAAATAAAATTCGATCAAACTAAGTTTATTTAAACAAAATTCGATCAAATAAAAATTCGATCAAACGAAAATTCGATCAAATAAAATTCGATCAAACTAAGTTTATTTAAACAAAATTCGATCAAATAAAATTCGATCAAACCAGACATAATACTCCTAACTCGGAGATCAGTCCTAAACTTTGATTACACCAGTAGTTCGATTATAGTTCGATCATTATCACATATTGCAAGTTCGATTATAAAAAAAATTCGATTATCCATCTTTATGCTTAAACACAAATCAACTATTACACAAACAGATTAAATCACAAAAATAAGTATACAAGTCGATTATCTCACTCAAAAAAAAAAATAGGCATAATCATAATCCCTAAATTAGATTAACAACCTAATATAAATCTAACAACAGATAATCTCTGAAGCATCTTTCTCAGTTAAATGAGTACCACAGAAATCAAATGAGAGACTTACAATTAGAGCAGATTAGTCGAATTTTTAGAAGTATGAAAGCTCAGATGAAGCGCGCGTTTTTGTGAGGTGGGACTGTGTGTTTGAGAGTTTGATATAAAATTTTGACCTAAGTCAATGATTTGGGATATATATATTGAATAGAGTTAACTGAATTGGCTGTTTTTGTCCTCATTCTTTTCCATTTTTTACACATTTAACCTTTTAACTATGTTGTCTATTTATATTAAATCCAAAGTTAAGAAATGTATAGTTAAATGGTTAACGCAAGCTGAGAAAAACAATATATGATGATTTAGAAAGATGACGAAGAATTTTTATGATTAAATGTGCAAAAGTTTCTCCCCCTCAAAATATGTGAAATTGTGGAAAATATTTTAAACTTTGAAACAATGGACAAAAACATATGTTGATTGAGATCAACGTTTGCACATATGTTGATTCGATCAAGTAAACTTCGATGAACAAAAATTCGATGAATATATCTCTGACGAACAGTAACAACTCGGATGAACACTAACAATTCGGATTTCTTAATTTTTCTTAGATCTAACCTTCTAACAACCTAAATTACCCCTAGGCTCTGATACCACTTGATGTTTTATACTTTTATGAATTAAGCTACCACTAATTACCTACTAATTACCTACTAGATCTAGAGAGAGAAAGCTAGAGAGAGAAAGAGATGGAAGGGATGATAACACACACTTAAGAACAATAATATGAATTCATCAACCAACACCTCTCCCTTGGATGGGAGGGGTATTTATAGTTTTACAAGAGAATGGGCTACTAGCCCAACTTACTTAACATAATACATACTTAACAATAATAAATGATAAAACGACACAGCCCATGGGCCTTCTACACGGGCTGGGCCTAATAACAAACCTAAAGGCCTAAGCAACCTATTACAAATGATCAATACTTGAAATATTACAAAACGTGTTCCCAACAGTACGTACGATATACGAAGGACAGAAACCCTAGGACGAATTCAGTCGAAGTAGCAGCACAAGACACACCTTGAACGAAGATACAAGAGCTGTAAGAAGGTCTTGCATGTATTCAATTCATTAAGTAGTTTTGTTTTATTGTATTAGTACACTTTAATTGGTCAGGATTGATGGGCTTGTGATCATGGATTTAACCATGCACTTCGACTCCCCTTAAATTGCTTTCCCATTAATTAAAGTTTATATATTGATGTCTTTGGTGACTTTTATTAGTGCATTGATAACCTCTGTGTCTAGCTGAGCATTGCTTGGGTCGCCATGCCCCTTCCTCGCCTGTTTATTAGATCGCCTATGCATTCTATCGTCTGTAGAAAAGTAGGAAGAAAGATAAATAGGATAGTCATAAGTAATCATTAAGGGTTTACTCACCGATAAGATTAGAACCAACGAGAAAGAACTTAATCTCGGTGCGTTGCATCGAACTATACACTTCATATAAAACTAGCAATAAAACAAGTGACAAGCTACTTAACTATCAGGACAGGTCTTCTTATTGTCTCAAGTATTTATCTGTGTACGTGTGTGCTACTCGCTGATTCGTGCCTATTAGTTTAGTTTATTATTTAATTGCAACCAAACCGTGCCAGTCTCTCAGGCTGAAACCCCTTGCGTTAGATTAGGTTGTATAGCTAACTTAAGATATTAAAATACTGATTAGAATAACTAGATAATACGTTCCACTCTTAGTGATCGACACTCTACTTACCATTGTATTCATACTGACCGGGTACACTGCTCGTTAAAGTGTGTGTGTTATTGATAAGTCGGCTAAATATAAATTTAAAACTTGAATACTGCTAAAACCACAAAGACATACCGTGGGTATAAATTAGAGCATACGCACACGCGCATCAAGTTTTTGGCGCCGCTGCCGGGGAGTGAATTGTTATTATCTGTTAATTTGATTAGTATTTTAATTAGGTTTTTCTTTTTAATTTTTAATCTAACCGCTAACCGTGTTGTATAATAGGTTAATTTGCATTCATTGTATTATTTTGCATATTTTCTGTTTTCGTGTGTTTTTATTTTCTTTTATTTGTGTTTATTTTTGTCTGTTTTTATTTTTCGTATTTTCTGTGTTCTGCTATCGTTGTACTAAGCTAATATAAACGATACGGCACATCTATTTTCATAGATACGGCGTATTGCGTTTAATTTTTATAAAATACAACGCGTTTAATTAATTCGATACAACGCATCTTTCCCCAAGATACGGCGTATTCTATTTTTAATAAGAATTTTTTTTATGCGATAACGCCATACGACGCATCTGCTTCAGCAGATACGGCGTATCTATTATTTTAATTAAAAACAGTTTTCGAATTATTAAACAGATACGACGCATCAATTTTTATCGATACGGTGCATCTTCTGAAATCAAAAATCTTGTATTTTGAAACGTAACGAAAATACGGCGCATTAACTTTTGTTAATACGACGCATTTAATTTTAATAAATATAATCGATTTTTGATAATTTAAATTGATACGGCGCATTCTGAATTTATAAGCGGCGTATCTATTTTCTGAATAAAGTCTGATTAAAATTTAACGATTATAAGATACGGCGTATCCAACTTTCTGGATACGGCGCATCATCTGCAGATATCAGAAACTTTAATTTTTCGTATTCCGTTTTCGTTGTTGATTTTCTGATATATTACTTTCTTGAGCATAACCTACTGATGTTTTTGTGTTGATTTTAGGAAGTGCATGACCAGGAGTTCTACGAAGAACTTGATTAGACCTTTCGAAGATCCTGAACGAGCCTTTCATTCGCTTAAAAGGCTTTTCAACACAAAAAGCTTTGATATTTCAAGTTCATTCGAGCTTGATTATTTTTCTGAAGAGAAAGAGGAAGTAGAAACAGAAGCAATGGGCGAAAACACAACTATAGAGGAATACATGAACAGTACCCGTGCTGATTACAGTTCAGGAGTTGCTAGACCAAAGTTTGATGATAAGTCAAAATTTGAGTTGAAGGGTCAGTTTCTCAAGGAGCTAAGAGAAAGTGCTTTCAGTGGATCGGAACATGAAGATGCTAATGAACATGTTGAAAAGGTCCTCGAGATTGCAGATTTGTTTACTACGGAAGGAGTCACTGACGATCAACTCATGCTAAGAATCTTTCCAATTTCACTTAAAGGAGCTGCTAATAAGTGGCTAAGGAATGAACCTGCTAGTTCAATCACAACGTAGGAAGATTTGAAGAGCAAATTCCTGAAAAGATATTGTCCACCTGCTAAGACTGCTAAAAAGATGGAGGCTATCAACAGTTTCAAGCAAGAGCCTGATGAAACTCTTTATCAAGCTTGGGAACGATTTAAAGATTTACTGGTAAAATGTCCTCAACACTATCTAACCCCAATGCAGGAGATAATATTGTTCTATCAAGGATTGGACGTGCCTACTAGACAGATTTTGGATGCTAAGGGAGCTGTGCCTCAAATGAGTGCAGCTAATGCTAGGAAAGCTATCCAAGAAGTTGCTGATCATTCTCAAAAATGGCACGATGGGACCTCTACTAGATCTAAGAGCAGCACTAATTTTGACGGGTTTGCTGCTATTCAAGCTCAATTGGATAAAATTAGTAGAGAGATGAAGAAGCGTGATGAGAAAGTGTATGCTGCCCAAGTTGGATGTGAAAAGTGCGAAGGACCTCACTACACTAAAGATTGCCCGAATAAGAATGAAAGTGAGACATTTGAAGAAGCATATTACACCCAATTTGGACAACCATTCCGACCTTCAGGAAGATTTAGGGAAGCTACTCCGGGATTCTATCAAAAGAACAACTTTAATCCCGCTTATCAAGAAAGGAGGCAGACTTTAGATGACACTTTAAAGCAAATTATGGCCGATGCTGCTAAAAGACATGATGAGAATACTGCTATGATCAAAGAAATCCAAGCTTCAACGGACACTATTACAAAAAATCAAGGAGCTTCGATCAAAGCATTGGAACAACAAATTGGTCAAATGAGCAAAGTTCTTCAAGAAAGGGGATACGGAAGTCTACCGAGCTCAACTGAAACCAACCCAAGAAATCATGTCAAGGCCATAAGCACCACTGAAGAAGTCACTCCTAACATTCCTTTTCCTAGAAGACTGATGAATGGTAATGAGGGTGCAAGACCCGAATTTTTCTTTAATTCTTCAATCAGTTTAAGGAGACTACTAAAAGAGAAGACAAATATTGAAGAGGAGATCAAGGCTACCATGAAAGAAGAGAGCTCTGCAACCGACTTAAATGCCTTGCCTCATAAAGAAAAGGACCCAGGAAGTTTTACTTTACCTTGTTCAATTAATGATATATCTTTCAATAATGTGTTAGCTGACTTAGGAGCTAGTGTTAGTGTAATGCCCCTTAAGACATTCACTACCCTAGGACTAGGAAAATTAGCACCAACTAAGTTGCTTATTGAATTGGCTGATAAAACGGTAAAACGACCTGAAGGGATTGCTAATAATGTGCTAGTTAAGATTGAGAAGTTTGTTTTCCCTGTAGACTTTGTTATATTAGATATGCCCGAGGATGCTAAGATTCCTTTAATCCTTGGAAAACCTTTCTTGTCTACCGCCCATGCTAAGATTGATGTGTTTAAAAGAAAAATTTCATTAAGGGTAGGGAATAATAAACTAGTCTATAAGTGCCAAGATCCTGTTAAAAGCATAATTAGAGGCGTCTATGTGCTAGGATTAAGAGAGCGTATGGACCTCGATCTTAAAGCTAGGCTTATGGGAGAAACATTGATTCAAAACAACTCAACTAATCCTAATCATAAGAACTTTGAGGAATTTATTGACCTTAATGTACCTACCGAACTTAGACGCAATATTGTTAATGATTCTGATGATGAGTGGTACGATTGCGTAGTAATTAACAAACGTAGGAGAATAGTTGAGCATACGAATTTGAATAATGATGTGTTTATTGAACTACCACCTCACCTTGCTTATTTATGCCTTTATGATAATAAGAATTTCCCGTCTATCATTTTGTCATCTCTGCCCGAAAGGGACAGAACTTTGTTTATACAGATATTAAAGAAGAATGGCGTGGAAATTAAGGACGAGCAAGGAGTGTTCAATATTACTGAATTGGCGATGAGGGAGCGCGATGCTTCCGACTCCTTCAATGATCAATATTAAAGAGCTGAACGTGAGTCTAACTTGAAGACTCTGGAATAAAGACAAGTGCTGACGGGAGACAACCCGGAAAATTTTTACTATTCTGTTCTGTGTCGAGTCAGTCAGGCCCGCAGAGGATACGGCGCATCTCAATCCTGAGATGCGACGCATCTCCTGCACTGGTCATATCTTACTTTATTTTTCTGCATTTTTATTTTCGACTTTAAAAACTTTTTGTCAGTTTATTTTAATGCGGCGCATCCCTGGTTAAGGATGCTACGCATCTTCTATTCTGATTCGTAATTATTCCAGGCTCGATACGGCGTATCTTCTTCCATAAGATACGGCGCATCGACTGACCTGATGATTTTCATTTTAATTTTTATGTTTTATTTTTTCTAACTACTAATGTATTATGCAAGTTTGAACCCTTCTTAACTTAGGTGTATTAAAGTCTTGGTGGTATTATAGATTCCTGCATTTCCTGTGGATACATCAAATATGAAGCTTAAACGTTCTCATCCACAAGAAAGATGATTTTTGCTCTTATACTAATGGAGGATCATACCGATCAAATCTCAGGGGAGTTTTTCTGTTCTAATTCTTTTATTTTCCAGTTTTTAACCTTTGATACAAACAACGAGGACGTTGTTTAACTTAAGTGGGGGGATTGGAGAATTAGAACACTTACTTGTCCTAAACTTTTCAAAAATTATGCTTAAAATGTGCTTAATATATCAAAATTTAAAATTTTTAGCATGTTTTTGTTTAAAGTCTAAGTTGCATAGCTGCACACATGACGTTATTTTCAAAAATTGTGATTTTTCAAAATTCACAAATCTATGAGTGTGCCGGTGACTTGTAAACTTTAGAACTTGGCTTGTATACTATTCGAGACCACCATAATAAGTATTATTTTATATAATTGGAATGACTTGTCTAAATTGGTAAATTTCTAGGATTACACCCAAATAGCCTTTATATGTTATGTGTTATTAGCTAACTACACTGGTTAGTTAACCCCCGTATAAACCCTTTTGTTACTCTCACTTTTAGAGTAAGATACCCCTAAAAAACACTCAGAGCCATTCCTTTCGTTTCTTACACCAATGTTTAAAATGTTTCGTTACACCCTTACACCTTAGCCTACCCTGTAGATTAAAATCCGTGGTTGGTTAATTGCTTTAGGCAAAGTGTGTTTCCTTACATTACCTGTGTTCGCGTGTGTAATTCATTATCTATGGTTAGGTCGGGAAATTGCACAAGGCAATTGGAGTGAAAGTAAATATTGTATATCTTTGAGTTTATTTTTCGTGTGTTTACTACTTTCACTATTACCGTTATTTCTGAAAGTATGAAAAGTATGGAAAAATTATCCAGAGTTATCATTATAGTGATGTGGTGAAATTTTACACATCTATGTTTATGTTTAAAGTTTAAAAAAAAAAAAAAAAAAAAAAAAAAAAAAAATCGAAAAAATGAGAAAAGAAAAAGGAAAAGTTGGAAGTTTGTTTAACCAACTTATGTAAAGTTTTGTATTAAGTGGTCGATATCACCACTTGTTGTTGTATATTATATTTATGGATTGAATGGGAGTTGAACGTTATGGGAACGCCAACTAAAGGTTATTCTTTGATTGAGATCTTGTTGAGTATAATTCGTGTCTACCTAAAGCGTGTGTTTCAAGTGTTAAAGCGTGAGTTATTCTATGATATGAGTCTTATTCATGGGATGGTTGGGATAGTGATTAACCACACTTAGGATTTTAATTTATCTGTTTTGTTTATTTTTCATTTTGCACCAATTTATATCCCAAATATTATCCATACCCTATATTATTCTTTATCCAAACCTTTGATTTATTGAGATTAGGGATTTTAGCAATCTTAAGTATCGTAGTCGTGGATTCGGCTATGTATTTATGATTTTGTCACCCTTTTTGATATAATATTATTGGTGAAGATTACTTGGTCCTATCTTTAGCCTATTCGAGTTAAGGATTTGAGCAATTGCATGTATCGTGTTCGTGGATTCGATCATGTATTTGTGATTTTGTCGCCTTTTCTGGAATTTGAGATTGATAGAGATTAAGAAGAATGATCAACCTTTAAACCTCAAAACCCTTTTTACCGCTTTAGACTTGTTATTCCTTGGCTTTAGTGGGGGAGATGCGTATACTTGCCAAGCCTATGATAGAATATTCGTCACGACTGGACAGTTAAACGATTAGATTTGCTTTTATCAGAATATTTTATTTTACTTCTAATTCGTTAAGTGTTTGGTTGTGTGATTATGACAAAAATGAATACATGCTTAAATATAAAAATAAATCCTAATATCTTTTAGGATACATTTTCATAAGATTAATTCTAAGGTTTACTTGGGGACAAGTAAAGTTCAAGTGGGGGGATATTTGATGAACTCAAATAAGTACATTTTATTACCATCATTTATCCTATTTATTTGACTTGTTTTATTATATTATCTGTGAGAATTGATACGTTAATGTTTACTTTTGTAATTCTCAGGTAAAAACAAGTATTATGTGAAACTTGGCGATTTTGGACTAATTATGGAGCAAAACAAGCAAGAAGTTAAGAGTCTACTGAAATGTACAAGATCAAGACATTCTGCTCCAGATACGCCGCATCTTACTTATTACATACGGCGCATCACTATCAAGATTTCACAAGATATTATCCAAGACAGCAAGGACATGCGCCGCATCTAAGAATGGAGTTACGCCGCATCTTCTGGCGGTGTACGAATATTCCTGAATATATTAATCTTGGACCCCACGCGAAGTTAAGTCAATGCGCCGCATCTACTTATCCTATGCGCCGCATCTAGCCCTCAGACAGAAACTATAAATACCCCAAAGTCAGACGAATTTCGGGGTTCGACTTTTGGTACGTACGATATATGAAGGACAGAAGCCCTAGGACGAATTCAGTCGAAGTAGCAGCACAAGACACACCTTGAACGAAGATACAAGAGCTGTAAGAAGGTCCTGCATGTATTCAATTCATTAAGTAGTTTTGTTTTATTGTATTAGTATACTTTAATTAGTCAGGATTGATGGGCTTATGATCATGGATTTAACCATGCACTTCGACTCCCCTTAAAATTGCTTTCCCATTAATTAAAGTTTATATGTTGATGTCTTTGGTGACTTTTATGTTAGGAATATGAATATTCAGCTGAAGACTCGGTCACCCCGAGTACTTATTAGCACATCATAGCTCGTAGGATTATCAGTAATATTATTAGTAGATTAGTTATTAATTAGTATTGTGGAGCGGGTCGGGTCTTTACCCTCTGTCAGCTCTCTCCACAGCCCGCTAGGGGCATATTATGTAGTAAGTATAAATACCCCTTCCCTTGTAAGGGAAGGGTTGGAACTCTCATTATTTCAAGCTAATACACATAGTGTTTCTCTCACTAGAAGTTCCCATCTCTCTCTCTCTAGCTTCTTTCTATTCGATCCATATCAAGGCCTCAAACAAGTGTTTCTTGCATTGTGAATACCCTACAATTGGTATCAAGAGCCATGGTTAGGTCCATGAGAGTTGGTATTCACGGATTTACTTAGTTTTTGGGGTTATTTAGTTCGAATAGAAAAGTAACAAAAATTTCATTTTGTGCCTTGTTTAGTGATTAGAAGTTGTTATACCTTGTACTTTCTAGCTTAGGAACAGTATAAGAGTAGTATTTGGTGCTTGAATTCACAGATTTAAGACTTGTGTGGTGTTTTTGGGTGATTCGTGGGTGTTTATTCAAGTGTTCTTCGTTGCGGTTTGTGTGCTTTGGACAAGTTCTTGGACGCGGTTTGTGTCATTTCGAAGACGCGGTTTGTCTTATTACTTGTTTAGGCAAAAGGACAAAAAGCATTGAAAGCGACGTGTTTGGTAGTTTGTGTCTACGCGGTTTGTCTCTGAGGCGTGTATGCGGTTTGTGTCTACGCGGTTTATCTCTGCAGCGTGTATTCGGTTTGTGTCTACGCGGTTTGTCTCTGAGGAGTGTATTCGGTTTGTGTCTACGCGGTTTGTCTCTGAGGAGTGTATTCGGTTTGTGTCTACGCGGTTTGTCTCTGAGGAGTGTATGCAGTTTGTGTCTACGCGGTTTGTCTCTGCGGCGTGTATGCGGTTTGTCTAGACTGTTTATCTGTGCTGTTTGTCCACGCGGTTTGTCTCTGCAGCGTGTATGCGGTTTGTGTCTACGCGGTTTGTCTCTGAAACGTGCATGCGGTTTGTGTCTACACGGTTTGTCTCTAAGACGTGTATGCGGTTTGTGTCTACGCGGTTTGTCTAGGCGGTTTGTATCCTCAAGGGTGCTATTTGTCTATGCGGTTTGTGTCTTGGTGATTTTAGAAATTCCCGCGAAAGATTCGATTTCTCGGTTAAATCACAAGATCTGTAAAATCCCGTAGTTACTATGGCTACCACATCAAACACATCATCAGAAGATATTCAAGCAGCAGGATCTGACACTCGTCCACCTATGCTAGATAGGACGGATTATGAGTCTTGGGCACAACGGATAAGACTTTACTGCTTGGGAAAAGATAATGGAGTTAACATTCTTAAGTCAATTGACGAAGGACCATATCAGATGGGTACCACCAGAGATGTTGTTACAACTGGTGAAGATGGGACTGTAACTTGGGGCATCGACAGACCTAGAAACTACAATGATCTTAATGAAGAAGAAAAGAAGAGGTATGATGCTGACATTAGAGCTTCAAACATTGTCATTCAAGGTCTACCAAAGGATGTATACAAGCTCATCAATTTCAACACTGAAGCCAAAGCTGTGTGGGATAACGTTAAAATGTTGTTGGCAGGGTCAGAACTCACAAAGGAAGATCGTGAGTCACAACTGTATGATGAGTTCGAGCATTTCAAAATGAACCCAGGAGAGAATATCACAGACTACTATGTGAGATTTCATAAGTTGGTGAATGATATGAGGATGATCAGAATGACTATGCCCAATATCCAACTAAACTCAAAGTTTGTGAACAACATGACTCCTGAATGGGACAGATTTGTTACTGCTGTCAAACTCAACAAAGGTTTAAGGGATACCAACTATGAACAGCTGTATGCCTATCTGCAACAACATGAGAAGCATGCTGTCTACGATCGGGTGCTGAGAGAAAAGCTAAATCCTTCAACTACAAATGATCCACTGGCGTTCATGACAAATGTTCTACCAACGACCCAATCATCATCCAACCCAAGCTATCATCAACTTCACTCACCAGTACCTGCTATGAGTTCTCAACTTGACTCAGGCTACTCTCAGACCGACAAAATGATTGACAACCTCACCAATCAAGTATCATTACTGGTTCAAAAGTTTCAAGCATCACTCCCTCAGACCAACAATCAGTTAAGGAATTCATCCAACCCACGCAATCTAGCAATGGTGGAGGATGGGAAAATTGTGGTTCAGAATGTGCAAGGGAGAGCTGGAAGAAACATGGGTCGAGGTTATGTGCAGAATAGAGCAGGGAATGCCAATCAGGGTCAAGGGAAACAGATCAAGTGTTATAATTGTGGGGGGGCTTGGACACATTGCTAGAAACTGCAATCAACCTAAACGTCCTCAGAACTCAGATTACTTCAAAGACAAGATGCTGTTAATGCAAGCTCAAGAGAATGGAGCTGTATTGGATGAGGAAGAGTTATTGTTCTTGGCAGGTGATGGGGGAAATACTTTTGATGAAGATATGGATGAGCAACCAGTTCAAGATCTAGCACTTAATGATCCTAACATCTTCAAGGCAGATGATTGTGATGCATTTGACTCTGATGTAGATGATGAACCTACGGCTCAAACAATCTTCATGGCTAACTTGTCTTCCCTGGTCTCATCTCCTCGTCAAGCTGGTCCTTCTAATGCATCCGTAATATCTGAGGTACTAAAAATTTATGACACATATAATATAGTTGAGGGACAAAAGAATCCCAAAGAAGTACATCAGGCAGATGTTTCTGACTCAAGTAATGTTGACATGGAAAATAGCAATATTATTTCATATGAACAGTATTTGAATCACAACAACTCGCCTGATGTACCAAATGGTGAATCTTTTGTCAATAATGATGTCTGTGTTATAAGTAATGTATGTGCCTTAGATAATGCATGTAATATAGATAATGCATGTGAGTGCCATGAGATCAAATTGCCTGTCCCTGATGATAACTTGATCACTAGACTAAACATTTATAAAGAACAAGTGGCTATGTATGAACAACGTGCTAAGTTTGAGCTTAATGAACGTGAGCAGAAATTAGAAGGTCAAATGAGTACACTTATTAAAGAGTCTAGAGTAAGAGAAGAAACATTAAAACTAGAGTTGAATTCTTTGAAAAGGCAGCTAGAACAGTCTGCCAAACAGAAGCAGGAAGTACAAAAGTGTATTTCTACACTTAAGCTAGAATTCAAAGAAAAAGAAAAGGAACTCTTAAATGATTTCTCTAAGCTCAAAACCTTAAAAAATAAGCTTGAGGATAAGTTGTACACACAAGATCAAACCATACAAACTGCTCAAATGATTCATAAGCACAGAAAGTTGAGTGATAAGCATAGTAAGATCATGATAGGTGAACCCAAGTCAACCATCCTTAGGGGCATGAAAGTAGCTCAACCTGCCCTATATGATGGTAATGTGATGCTTATGCCTATTCATGACCCGCCTGAGCATATCTACACAAATGAAGAGGATGAGATAAGTGATAGAACGAGGGAAAAAATGAGTGAGAAAATGAGGGATCCCGAGTGCATAGCCAGACGAATAATAGTCAAGCCCCATGACTATAGTGAGGAAAATCGTTTGACTGTGTTTGCTCCTCAAAAGAAGTTAACACCTGAACAGATATTCTGGAAACAAGATAATGAAAAACTTAAGGTAGAAAAACTTAAGGCCAACACCCCCCTCATTAGAAAAGTTGCGTCCATAACGGTGTATCCTCCCAATACACCTAGGAATTTGGTGCCTTTGTCTCTTCCCACTGAATGCAAAACCTTTATTAGCTTATATGTGCTTTGGCAACTGTTTGCTGATTTCGATAAAACATGTAAGAAGAGAATTACACCCACCGGCATTACTGAGGGGGAAAGGTGTTTTGAACATGCAAAAAGGTGTTACTTAACTGAGGTCATGCCATTCTTTAAACTACTTAAAGAACATTTTGAAGGGTTGCAAACTGCCCTTAAAGCCGAAATAAAAGAAATGGAAGTAGTGTTTAAAGACATGGAAAATGAGGTTAATGAATATGCAATAGAACTTAAGAGTCGTGAGATTGAAAGAAAAAACATACTCATCACTAATGACAACTTGATTGCTAAATGTATTGCACAAGATGTATTTTACACCGCTACTGATTCTGCATTGTCTGCTTGTCAATTTAATGAGTATGCTATTGCGTTAAATGTCACCCAGAATCGTGTTGTTGAGCTTGAGGGGGAGAATTTAAAATTGCTTGACAAAATTCAAAATGATGACCATGATAATATGGTTAAACGTTTTTCAAAACTTGAAGTTGATTATATAAATTTGCAAATGAAACATCAACAGTTAAATGAAAAATACAAAATATCAAATGACAAGACATCCTTGGATGCTCCTGAATTTGATACTTATTTTGAATTAAGCAAACGAGATGAAAAAATTCAAGCTCACACAAACATGATTCGACTGCTGAGGGCCCATATTGCCCAATTGAAATCCAACAAGTATGATGTGTATGGCACCAATAAACCTTCGCCTTCAGATTCTCAGAATTTTCAATATCAAAACACCATAAATAAGTTGCATCATGAAAATGAGTGTTATCGAGAAGAAAATTCTAAGGTCAAACAACATTTCAAAGAGTTATATGATTCTATAAAAGTTACAAGAAGCAATCACAATGATCAAATAACCTCTTTGACAAATGAAATTGAGAATCTTAAGGCTCAGGTGAAAGGTAAAATGCCATGCACCACTTGTAATTGTGATGCACCAAAGGCTGCTGCTAGTAAAAAGTATGATGTTGATGTTGGGCGTATTCCATTTAACCTTAGAAATAACAGCTTTGCCCATCAAACATATCTCGATCATCTTAGAGAGGGCCTTGACACAATTCGTGAGGTAGTTGAAGAGGATAGAACTGATAAGCCACTTGATAGGGCTGTTGTTTATGCTTGTAATCTCACGAAAAGGATTCAGGAAAACTTAGAATATGCCATAGGCTCAGTTCCTAAGTTTAACAGCCATAGAGATAGACTTGTTGCATCATCATCCACTGTTAAGAACAAGCATGTAGCATTTGATCTACCACCTAAAACATCAGAACCCAACACATCATTATCAGGAAGGCATGTGACAGAAAAACAAACTAATGTTCCCTTCGATGCTTCTACAGGAGTAAAAAGTGACACCCAAGCTAGCGGGTCAAGGTCTAGAGGAAATGCAAGAAAGGATAGGACTACGCCAGCTAAGAATGATCACTTGAAGAAAGTAGAAGCCCAACCTAGGAACAATAAGTTTGCAATGAGTAGGATGAATCGTGTTGATTCTAGTATCAAAAGTACTGTAATTAATTCGAATTCTAATGCTATCTGTAAAACATGCGACAATTGTTTAATTTCTGCTAATCATGATGAGTGTGTTGTGTCTTTCTTGATGTCTTCTGCTTCACCCCATGTTAAGAATGTTAGGATAACTGAAACATGCAAGAAAGTTTGGAAAGCAACAGGAAAAACATTTGCTAGCGTAGGCTATCAATGGTGACCCACTGGAAGGAAATTCAATTTAGGAAAACAGTGCACATTACCTAAAATAAATAAGCATAAAATTGTGAAAGTTAAGGAATGGAGACCCACTGGAAGGAAATTCAATTTAGGAAAACAGTGCTCATTACCTAAAATGAATAAGCATAAAATTGTAAAGGTTAAGGAATGGAGACCAACTGGTAGAATATTGCCTTTAGGGTCACAATGCCTTCCACATAGGTCTTGTCCTGCCTCTAGGTCTGTCTCCACTGTAAAGACAGTAGCATCTGCGAACTCTGTGGTTCCAGAATATGTGTGTGCTGACCAAACGGACCCCAATTGCACGTGGGGATCCACATTTTTCAGTTATCCATTGTTATCTGGTTTCAAATGCAGGTCGTACAAATCGTCCTGTGGTATTTGGACTCAGGCTGCTCAAAACATATGACTGGGGATCGCTCGCGGCTCAAGAACTTCGTGAAAAAGTTTATCGGGACAGTTAGATTCGGGAATGACCACTTTGGTGCTATTACGGGTTATGGAGATTATGTGTTTGGTGACAGTGTAATCTCAAGGGTATATTATGTGGAAGGATTAGGGCACAATCTGTTTTCTGTGGGACAATTTTGTGATTCAGATCTGGAAGTGGCTTTCAGAAAACATACATGTTTCGTCAGAGAATTGGATGGTATAGATCTCCTCAAGGGCAGTCGGGGCACCAATCTATACACCATATCGATTGAAGAAATGTTGTAGTCCTCTCCCATATGCTTGCTTTCTAAAGCCTCTAAAACAAAATCATGGCTGTGGCATCGTCGTTTGAAACACTTGAACTTCGGTACCATAAATAATCTTTCCTGTAAAGATCTTGTTAGAGGGATGCCTAGACTGAAATATGAGAAAGATCATCTCTGCTCTGCATGTCAACTGGGCAAAAGCAAGAAACAAACCCACAAGCCTAAAACCATTAACACCAACTTGGAAGTTCTTCATTGTAACACCCCAACCCGGCAAGGGTTAAGATATCACGATAATGGTTTCATATCAGATCAAACAAAGCATACATCTATAGTAATACAAAAATTTTAAAAGTTACAAATGAAATACTGAAATTACAATGTTACAATTGAAACTTCCGATAAATACTAATTCTAAAACACAATAACTTCTAATCAATTTTAATCCAGATGACTATCAAGGTCTTCTAAGTCCAAGGTGTTCTCCACTCAATCCCAGCTTCCCACTAAACCTGCCGCAGGAAAAGAAATGCGGCTGAGCTACGAGAGCTCAGTGAACAGATATAACGGAAACAAGCAGTAGTAACGGAATAGTGAAGTAAATGAAATAATACCAGGTGTAACAAGAGTCAGGAAAAGAATATAAAAGGGTTATGAAGATATACTAAGAGTTAAGAATGGTTACAATGGTAATGTAAATGAAACCATAACCCACCACACGCCCAAGTAAATTCAAGTCAGGTCAGATGTCAGGTCAAGTGTCAGGTCATAAGGTTACAAGGGTTCAGGAAAACAGAAATCCTCTACGAGCCCAGAAACAGTACATATATGATCACATATCAGGGTGTATGGAGGGGTGACCTCAGCATACCAGGTACAGGGTTGAGGGGATACCTCCAGGGGTTGGAGTCATGAGCTCCCAGGATTGTGAAAGATGTGTATCGCACACACTCATCAGTCACCAGATAATACAAGTAATACAAACAAATCAGGTCAGGTCTAGGATGCATCCATACGCCCCAGTAGGCCACAGGGTCTTCCTCTACGTAACAAGTAAATCAGTAACAGGTCTGGGACGGGACAGGTGTAACACCCCAACCCGACAAGGGAAAAGATATCACAACAATGGTTTCATATCAGATTACAAGCATTCAATCCAAAACATCACAAGTCTATAACATTACTGATAAAAGGGAAAATAAGTCAACATGACTTATTCCAGAAATGAAAACAGAAATAACTGAAGTACATAAATCCATAATGCCCAAACAATGGCATAACAGAATCAAAATCTAAATGGTAAGACTAGAATGTCTAAAGTCTAAGCTTCACACAAGTTGCTCTCATCCCGAAGCTAAAACCCAGCTCCTAGCTTAGATACCTGCCGCAGGGAAAAGAAATGCGGCTGAGCTTAAAAAGCCCAGTGAACAGATATATAATATTAAACGGAAACGAAAACAAATGGAAATGAACAGGTACATCATAATGAATAAGATATAAGAAAAGGTATAAAGAGTAAAGGTTTTAGGACAGTAATCCACCACGAGCCCACATATCACATCACATATCACAATCCTGTAGCAATCTAGAGGGGATACCTCTTTAGTAACCGGATAATATGAGGGGTGTCCTCATGTATCATATTGGAGTGATCAGCTCCCACATTTTGTGAAAGAAGTGGATTGCACCCATCCTCAGTCACCACATATCACATATCACAAACGAAACTAGGATGCATCCATTCGCCCCCCACACAAATCACATTAGTCATAATAATATAAAGCGCGCATATCACAATCACAATGGGGACGGTGTAACCAAATCACTAGGGCTACACACTAGTCATGCCAGTGGTGCATCACAGACACGGCCATGTTACCTTCATGGCTAGGGAACACATTTGGCTCGGGTATCAAACTGGGGTTAAGGGTCAAAGGTTCATATCAAAACAAAGGTTCACATGGTCATAATCACAGCTCAAATCTCCAGGTTCACATCAAAGGTTCATATGTCACAGGTTCAAATATCAAAGGTTCTTATGTCACAGGTTCAAATATCAAAGGTTCTTATCACAATGTAGGGAACATAGCAATGGCTTAGGAATCCCTAATACAAATCAGAATAGAGACCGAAGGCTCCTTATCAAAAGAGCAGAATATCTGTACCTTATTCCAACGCAAAACACAAATCAGAAAGATAGATGGCACAAAAGGAATCAGGTCCTCTCCTTCTTCACACCTAAGAGAGTAGAAGAGTATTACAATAGGTTTTAACCACTTTTCCATTTTAAGTAACTTTCCCTTTTTAGCAGGTTTCCAAATTTAGTAAGTTTCTATTTTTAGAAAGTCTCCATAATTAGTAAGATCCCAATATCATAATTTAGGTTAAGTCATTCTTTAATCATATTATGGCATTAGGGTATATTTTAGCAAGTCACAAAGTTTAGGGTTAAATATGACAAGTTTCCATATTTTAGGGTTTTACTGTAACTATTCCAAAGATGAAGGTTTAAAGTGAAAATATCATAAGTAGTTCATTCTAATTCTTAAGTTATCCAGAATTACACATTTAGTCCTTTAGATTACACAATTTACACTTTATACCCCTTAATTATGTAAGTTACACTTTAAACCTTATAACCTTTATAATTACCCATTAAATCCTTTAGTTTTCCCATTTTACAAAATATACCCTTATTTTATCAAGTTGTACGATCACACCCTTAAATCTTCATAATTTATACAACAAGTCCCTCAAGTTTTCAAAGTTACAAATTAAGTCCTTTAATTTACCATTTCAACCTTTAATTATTAATAATTACATATTAAGCCATTAAATTACCAAAATCATACATAACCCCCTGAATATAACTTATTACTCAAATCAACCCTAAGTTTCCAGAAATTCCATCTTTAGTCCCTCTATTTTAATTATTTAATCAATCGAATAACAAATAAATCAATTAACCACTTTAACCCTTTTAAATGCAAAAATTACACATGAGACCCTCCTCTTACATTTTATACGAATTCCCTATGGTCCAAATAATATTCTAAAATCAACCCACAAGTTTCATAATTTACAAAACACCCCCTTATATTTTAAACACCCAACGATAACACTTTAAACAACACTAACCTTAACCCTAAAATTCCCAATCATCATCCACTCATCTAAACATCATTTATTAACATTAATTACACCAGAATTTATCCAAAAGTCCAAACCCTAATTCTATTTCTAGGGTTTCTATTTTATTCCTTTGTTTTCTTTAAAACCGATTAGAACAATAATTCGACACAAGTTTTCTAGGCCTCCAAAAATCGAACACCCATTTTTCCTGAGTCATGTATGTCGTATAGGGTCTAAATAAAATAAGACTTGCACCCAGAAAATTCGTATAGGGTATTTTAGATTTTATACTTGTTTTAGTCCTCAATAATTATAGCGATTTATCTAGGCCATTATAAATTGTACAAACATTTTTCCCAGGCCTTATAACTCATATAATGATCAAATAAAATAAGCACAACGTCCAGATAATTCATATAGCCCGATTTGTATTTTATGTGCGTTTTCATTCCTTAAAATTCGTATGATCAATTAAACATGCATGGATCGAATTGAGTATTTTTTACAGACCTTAAATGATGTAGAGGACATGAGAAAAATACCAGACCAAGATTAGAATGTGTGGATCAAGAGAAACGAATTTTCTCCTATCGAGTGGATAAAATCGACACCAAAATACACCACGACTTGAATCAGCCTCCCACGACCTTAGAGCCATTTTTCATAGAGTATATATGATATGAGGATTATGAGAAAAATACTAAACGAATTTTACAAAGGTCGAATGAATTGATTTGGAATTTACCTCACTTTTGATCTAGCGATAAGGAAAAATTTCACCAGGATCGAACCAGGAAATGCACAACCTCAAACGTATTTTTCCTAACTTCTATGGATGACAAAAAACACAGGAAAAATGGTCTTGGAGTTCCAGAAATTCGGATGAACACAAAGTGAATTTGTTTGAGTTTTTATGGATATTCGGTTTGGTTTAATAGAGAAAAATGTTTGGAGAAAGTTAAATAAGGGTATTGCCGAGTCTAAGGGGAGAAAAATAAGCAAGAGGATCGGCCATATTGATGGCTAAATCAGAATTTTAATTTGATTAATTATTCCCTTAATTAACTTAATAATTATCTACATTAAATGAATTTTAAATATAATTAAATTGAATTAAATGAATTTCGGTTTATACATATTTTTCAAAGTGTCATGACAATTTTTTTTTTGGACATGTACACATGCTAAATGGTTGCCTAAAATTTTATTTCATTTATGGCACTTTATATATGTTTTAATTGAAATTTAAATTGTAAGGGCATTTTGGTCTTTTCACACGTTTTAGATTTTTGGGTTTTACAACTCTTCCCCTCTAACAGAAAAATTTTGTCCCCGAAATTTGCAAAGAATCATAATGAAACGGACCGGAAACAAAACAGAGACATACCAGATCAGAAAACAAAATGCGGATAGCTAGTTCGAATAGACTCCTCGGTCTCCCAGGTAGCTTCCCGCTCTGGGTGGTTCCGCCAAAGAATCTTAACGAACGGAATGACTTTACGTCTCATAACTCGCTCCTGGCGATCAAGAATAGCTTCCGGCTCCTCCGGAAGAGACATATCGGGCTGAATCCGATCAAAAGGATAAGACACCACATGCAATGGATGATAATTGTATCCCCTCAGAAGAGATACATGAAAGACGTCGTGAACATGTGATAACTGCGGAGGAAGAGCCAAACGATACGAAACCTCTCCGATGCGATCCAGAATCTCAAACGGTCCGATGAATCGAGGACTGAGCTTGCCCTTGATCCCAAAACGTTTAACCCCTCGAAACGGCGAAACTTTAAGGAATACCCGATCACCAACACGAAACTCCAAGTCACGCCGATGCTTATCAGCATAGCTCTTATGACGCGCACGAGCTTCCTTCAACTTCTCCCTAGCAACATCCACTTTCTCGGTAGCGATCTGAACCAACTCCGGACCCTCAATAATGCGCTCACCAACCTCGTTCCAACAAACTGGAGCCCTACACTTCCTACCATACAACATCTCGAAAGGAGCCATACGAATACTCGCGTGCCAGCTGTTGTTATATGCAAACTCTACCAAACACAAATAATCGTCCCAGCTACCAGTCCACTCTAAAGCACATGCCCTCAACATGTCCTCTAAGGTCTGGATGGTCCTCTCCGACTGACCATCTGTCTGAGGGTGAAAATCCGTGCTAAACTTAAGGCGTGTATCCCATGCCTTATGCAATCCCTTCCAGAAACGAGATGTAAACCGTGGATCCCTATCTGATATAATAGCCGTAGGCATACCATGAAGCCTAACGATCTCCTGCTGAAACACGTCCGCCAACTTACTAACACTGTAGTCCACACGAATAGGGAGGAAGTGAGCAGACTTGGTTAGTCGATCAACGACCACCCAAATCGCATCATGCTTCCTACGGGTAAGAGGTAAACCTGTAACGAAATCCATAGAAATCTCCTCCCATTTCCACTTCGGAATCTCCAATGGCTGCAATAACCCACTCGCCCTTTGATGCTCGATCTTGACTTGCTGGCAAGTCAAACACTTAGACACAAACAAAGCCACATCATGTTTCATGCCACTCCACTAGAAATGCTGCTTAAGGTCCCGGTACATCTTAGTGGAACCAGGATGTATAGAAAAAGGGGAACTATGAGCCTCCGATAGAATAGCCTCACGAAGCTCCGGATCGTTGGGAACACAAAGACGATCCTCAAACCAAACTACACCGAAATCATCAACTCTGAACTCTGACTGTTTGCTTTCCTCAACATTCTGAACTATAGACCACAGCTCACCATCCTCTTTCTGAGCTTCCTTAACTCGCAAGATAAGATTGGACTCAACCGTAAGGCTAGCCCAATAACCGCCATGACCTCGAACACAAAACTCCACATCAAGAAGCTCTAAATCATGCAAAACGCGAGGCTCAAACTCCAAACTCGCAATCATACCGGACTTCCTACTAAGAGCATCCGCGACTACATTGGCTTTACCGGGATGATACTGGATGTTAGCATCATAATCCTTCAGAAGCTCCAACCACCTCCTCTGTCTCATGTTCAGCTCTTTCTGGGTGAAAATGTATTTAAGACTCTTGTGATCAGTGAAAATGTCACAAGACTCTCCATACAAATAATGGCGCCAAATCTTTAGCGCGAAAACCACAGCTGCTAACTCTAGATCATGCGTCGGATAGTTCACCTCGTAAGGCTTCAGCTGCCTCGAAGCATAGGCGATCACCTTCCCATGCTGCATCAAAACACATCCCAAACCCTTCTTCGATGCATCGCTATAAATCTGAAAACCGCTGGAACCAGACGGAAGAGTCAAAATGGGCGCAGACACCAAACGCTTCTTCAGCTCCTCAAAACTATTTTCCCGTTCCTCAGTCCAAACGAACTTCTCCCCTTTCCTCATCAATTGCGTTAATGGCAAGGCCAAACGCGAAAATCCCTCAACAAACCGTCTATAATAGCCAGCGAGCCCCAGAAAACTCCTGACTTCTGTCACTGTGGTAGGTCTCGGCCATTTTGTGATAGCCTCAACCTTCGCCGGATCCATAGTGATACCGTCTGCAGAAACAATGTGACCCAAGAAAGCTACTCGATCCAACCAAAACTCGCACTTCGAAAACTTCGCATACAATCTCTGCTGTCGAAGAATCTCCAGAACCATACTAAGGTGCTGCTCGTGCTCCGCCTCGGATTTAGAATACACAAGAATATCATCAATGAAGACAATGACGAACTTATCGAGAAATTCATGGAATACCCGGTTCATAAGGTCCATAAACACAGCAGGAGCATTGGTCAAACCGAAAGGCATAACCAAAAATTCATAATGACCATACCGAGTTCGAAAGGCCGTTTTGGGAACATCCTGCTCCCTCACCCTAAGCTGGTGATAACCAGACCTCAGATCAATTTTAGAGAAATGCCTCACCCCTTGCAACTGGTCGAATAGATCATCAATGCGCGGAAGAGGATAGCGGTTACGAATCGTAATGCGGTTAAGCTCTCGATAATCAATACAAAGACGCATGCTCCCGTCCTTCTTCTTTACAAACAACACAGGAGCACCCCAGGGAGATACACTCGGACGAATGAAACCGTTTTCTAACAGTTCCTGCAATTGCTCCTTCAATTCTTTTAATTCAATCGGTGCCATACGATATGGAGCTTTAGATATGGGTTCAGCACCCGGAATCAGATCAATACTAAACTCGACTTCCCTAGCAGGAGGAATGCCAGGAAGTTCATCCGGAAACACATCAGCAAAATCGCGCACAACGCGAATACTATCAATGCTCGGAACATCAACAGAGGTATCCTTAATAGAAGCAAGGAAACCAAGACAGCCATGCGAAATCAAAGTCCGGGCTTTCATAGCCGAAATAATCTTTACAGATTTTAGAGGTTGGGAACCAGAATAAACATAATCAGGATGATGAAGATCACCAAAGATCACCTTACGAGCATAACAATCAATGGTCGCCTTATGAGCAGCTAACCAGTCCATGCCCAGAATAACATCAAAATCGACCATATCAATGGGAAGAAGATTTGCGGGACGCACACAATCATCAAAACGAAGAGGGCAATTAACATATTCATGATCAATGATGACTTGGGTTTTCATAGGGGTAGAGATAGCTATGAGATTATTTAATGGTGTTGGGGTTACATTTATTTTCTTGGCAAGCGAATTAGATATTATAGAATGCGTAGCACCGGTGTCAAATAATGCAAATACAACACGGTCACCAATATAAAGAAAGCCCGTAATGGTACCTGATGTGCTCACCGCCTGATCACGCGTAAGAGAATAAACTCGACCTGCCGTAGGAGCAGGCCTACCCGAGTTCACTGGTGCAGCCCGCTTATCATTCGGACAGTCCTTCACCCTATGAGTAGTAGACCCACAAGCAAAACATCCCCCAGTAGCCTTGCGGCAAACCCCCGGATGAGGTTTTCCACAAGTAGAGCAAAGAGGTGGAGGAGGTAGAACCTCACCAGACCCCCTCTGACCAGACGAACCCGATGACTGAATCTGCTGAGAACCCCTACGCTGGTTGCCCCCACTCTGACCCTGCCGATCACTACCATACCTACCAGAATCCCGCCGATCCTGGTTCCTATAATCCTAACGTCTATGATCATACCCTCGGTCCTGGCGACCCCTCTGATCAGACCCATGGTCCTGACGACCCCGAAAATCCTGTCTCTGGTCTTGTCGACCCTGTCCCCGGAAATCCACACGGTTACCGTCCCTGTCCCGCTTATTAGAACCCCCGTTCGCATGCAACAACTCAATGTTGCGGGCAGCATCCGCAACAGCAGCCACATCCTCGTGCTCAAAGTTCACTATACGATCTAATACCCATGTCTTCAACGCCCACTTAAAATGACGTGCCTGACGATGAGCATCCCCATCAACCTCTGGCCCAACAAAGCTGGCCAAACGTAAGAACCTCTGCATAAACTCACCCGACGACTCACGATCCCCCTGACGAATCGTCCCATACTCCCTCTCATACTTCTGCTGCTCCGATAATGGAATATACTGCCTATAAAACACCTCAATGAAATCCGCCCAAGAACAGGTCTCAGCATAATCATCTCCCTTTTCCTGAACAAGAGCAGTCCACCAATTAAGAGCGTCACCTTCCAGCTTGAATGTAGCCAAACGAGTTTTAAACTCGTCAGCACATCCGAGAACCCTAAACAACTTCTCGACATGGGTGATCCAGTCCTCTGCCTCATGGGGAGTGGCAGCGGACTTGAAAGAGAGAGGCTTAAGCTTGTTGAACCTCTCGATCCACACATGAATGCCAACAGGTGGGTTAACAACAGGTGGAGCACCACCACCACCACCACCACTACCAGAAGATCCAACACCATTGCGGATGTTGTTGGTGACCTCGGTCACCACCTGAGCAGAAAGGTTAGGGAGGACATTTTTCAAAGCCTCAGCAATCATGGCCTCGAAATTCGGAGCATCATACTCGTTAAAGCGCGTGTTCACCATCTGAACGATCACAAAAAGGATTAGCAACTCAGATAGAATATGACAGAGCAGATCAAGAATATATGACAGAGCAAAACAGGAAAAGAGTGCGCGAAAGGAAACCTAATTTCTACCCAATCCTCACAGGTCACGATCCTAAGCTCTAAGGGTTTCGGATAACCTGTCTCTCTGATACCATAAATTGTAACACCCCAACCCGACAAGGGTAAAGATATCACACAATGGTTTCATATCAGATTACAAGCATTCAATCCAAAATATCATAAGTCTATAACATTACTGATAAAAGGGAAAATAAGTCAACATGACTTATACCAAAAATGAAAACAGAAATAACTGAAGTACATAAATCCAAAATGCCCAAACAATGGCATAACAGAATCAAAATCCAAATGGTAAGACTAGAATGTCTAAAGTCTAAGCTTCACACAAGTTTCTCTCATCCCGAAGCTAAAACCCAGCTCCTAGCTTAGATACCTGCCGCAGGGAAAAAAAATGCGGCTGAGCTTAAAAAGCCCAGTGAACAGATATATAATATTAAACGGAAACTACAACAAATGGAAATGAGCAGGTACATCATAAATGAATAAGATATAAGAAAAGGTATAAAGAGTAAAGGTTTTAGGACAGTAATCCACCACGAGCCCACATATCACATCACATATCACAATCCTGTAGCAATCTAGAGGGGATACCTCTTTAGTAACCGGATAATATGAGGGGTGTCCTCATGTATCATATTGGAGTGATCAGCTCCCACATTTTGTGAAAGAAGTGGATTGCACCCATCCTCAGTCACCATGATTCATCAATTGTAGTCCAAGGAAAGCACACAAAGAAATATGTGTTAACCCGAGTCGTTTGTCCTGACGAAGATCGAATGGAATTTGTGTTCCCGGAACGTGATTCGTGTAGTGAATGTGTGTAAAAGAGTGATTGATTGGTAATTTTATGCTACGAATAATAAAATATTAAATGTAAGCAACTAATTAAGCTAAAGAAACAATTAATCTAAGCATACGAACTTAAAAGTGAAAATTTGAATTTAAAAACGTTACGCGACGTAATTTAAAACGTGAATAAAAGTGAAAAGCAAAATTTTAAAACCTAAAATTTTGAAAATAATTTTCCTATATTAAAAATGATAAAAGAAAATTTTTGGAAAAAGAAAAATATTTTTTTTTACTTTTTAATAATTTTTTATGAATTAAAACTAATTAAATGATTTAAAAATATTAAAACAACTAGGAAAAATCTGAAAATTTTTGAATAAATCTAAAATTAAATGATTAAGCTAGGAAAAATAAATTCAGAAGCTAAATGGGCCTAAATAAGCAGAACAGACCAAATAAGCACTTAAAATTAAGCCAAAAATAAGCAAACAATCTTCAAAAATTCTGGAAAGCTCAAAAATCATGCACAAGACTAAATTAAGCTTAAACTAACTCAGGAAATCCAAATAAGCTCATACAATAAGCTGCAAAGCTGCTGAACAGATAATTACCAAGACAGTTTCAAAGCAGATTTCTATCCTATTTTCAGCCCTTATTAAGCAGTCTAATAAGCTTTAAAGTAGAACCTAAAGGGGGCAAAAGCTAGCTTAAACTACTGGCTACCTAGAAATACCAAAAAACACAAAATTTAAAAGCCAATTGAGCACTAGATTAGCCCTAGATCAGCAGACTAAAATCTGAGTCTGCACAGCAGACTCTGTGACAGAAGGCTTTGAAAAGTGGCGCAAAACGTGTGCTAAACTAAGGGCAATGTAAACAAAACCCAGATAACCTACTTAAACACTTATAAGGCCCAAGTAAATCGCAAAAGAAGAAACCACACAAGCTCAGCTTACTCAAGAGATTATTGAGACAGTTTCAACCCTTTATATTCATTCTACTAGCACAGAACCTTAGATGACCTCAATTTCTACTAAACTTCTGAACTCAAAATCTAATCTAACATTGAATCAGCTAAATCAAACTTAGAATCAATGCAAATGAACAGTACAATCACAGAAACACAATAAGCCAAACATACCTTTTCCTGATCTGATTCTGCTAATTCTCAAATAAAATGACCTTTTTAAAACTGAAAATCAGAATCTCAATAACCACAATACTAATTCTAATCTGAAACAGAAATTTTCACAAGCAAATAAGCTGAAAAAAACTTTGACTAACCAGTTGACTATTTGACTTTTTTGAGCGAAAATGAGACTAAAGTGAAAACACTGAGCAAACTAAAATCAAAACTCACTTTTAAGAACTATAAAGCAGACATAACTAGAATTTAAATCAGAACAATAAGCAATCGTATAGTAACATTGACTAATATTTGACTTTATATAAAACTGAAAATATTGAGTACATAAAATCTGGAATGGAAATTACAATAAATTTAAAGACACAATAAGCTGAAAATTAATCCTAACAAGCTATTCTACCCTACTGACTCTTAAAATAAAAACTAGACTGAAAATAAGACTCCAAAAAAAAAACTCTCCCAATACGTGATGAAGAGGGCTATTTATAGGCCTCAAAGGAACCTTCTGGGACTCTCTTCGATCAATATACACCCTTGGATCTTCCCTTGCTCTCCACGCACGATTCTCAGCCCTTGGATTGGATTTGATGACACGGCCTCTCCAATCATTAGCTCCCACGTGTCCCTGCAGCTGTCAGGACCTTCCAGAACTTTTTAATCATGAGGTAATTGTGAGTACGAAGTTAATTTTTGGGGAACAGTAATTAGGGTTCGTGGGTGAATATTTGGGGATAAATATTGAGCGCGGGTGTGTGTGAGTGTGGGGTGTGTGTATTTATTTAACTTTTAACTTTGACCGATGATAAATAAGGTTTGACCGGGTATTAGCTTTGGATCGGGGTTTTAATTCGGGTCATGGGTCAAAAGGTGGTGGACTGGGCTGGGGCAAAGGTTGGTGGGCTGTGGATTTTAATAAGTGGGTAAGGTTAAATGAAATCCGGTTGGTATTAGTTTTAAGGGTTTAAGGTTATAAGGACCATGTATATAATTTTTAGATTGCAAGGGACTGAAATTGTAAATTTTTCAAAGTGAATCCGAGGGCTGAACTTGACAACTTTTGATAATTGGAGGACCCTGGTTGACTTTTTGACCATAATTTCCTCCCCGGCTCCGGCTATAAATAACACTTCCATATCTCGTGCTCGGTTTCCCCGTCTTTGCTTGATTATTGTCCTTTTCTTCGATATCCGTGCCTGCATATGTAAAAACACAAAAACACAATATATTTGGCATTTTGGTCGGGTTTTTGGTCTATTTGGGTCCGGTTTTGGTCAAGAAAAGGTATGTGCTTAAGCACATACCACACCACATATCACATATCACATCACATATCACAAACGAAACTAGGATGCATCCATTCGCCCCCCACACAAATCACATTAGTCATAATAATATAAAGCGCGCATATCACAATCACAATGGGGACGGTGTAACCAAATCACTAGGGCTACACACTAGTCATGCCAGTGGTGCATCACAGACACGGCCATGTTACCTTCATGGCTAGGGAACACATTTGGCTCGGGTATCAAACTGGGGTTAAGGGTCAAAGGTTCATATCAAAACAAAGGTTCACATGGTCATAATCACAGCTCAAATCTCCAGGTTCACATCAAAGGTTCATATGTCACAGGTTCAAATATCAAAGGTTCTTATGTCACAGGTTCAAATATCAAAGGTTCTTATCACAATGTAGGGAACATAGCAATGGCTTAGGAATCCCTAATACAAATCAGAATAGAGACCGAAGGCTCCTTATCAAAAGAGCAGAATATCTGTACCTTATTCCAACGCAAAACACAAATCAGAAAGATAGATGGCACAAAAGGAATCAGGTCCTCTCCTTCTTCACACCTAAGAGAGTAGAAGAGTATTACAATAGGTTTTAACCACTTTTCCATTTTAAGTAACTTTCCCTTTTTAGCAGGTTTCCAAATTTAGTAAGTTTCTATTTTTAGAAAGTCTCCATAATTAGTAAGATCCCAATATCATAATTTAGGTTAAGTCATTCTTTAATCATATTATGGCATTAGGGTATATTTTAGCAAGTCACAAAGTTTAGGGTTAAATATGACAAGTTTCCATATTTTAGGGTTTTACTGTAACTATTCCAAAGATGAAGGTTTAAAGTGAAAATATCATAAGTAGTTCATTCTAATTCTTAAGTTATCCAGAATTACACATTTAGTCCTTTAGATTACACAATTTACACTTTATACCCCTTAATTATGTAAGTTACACTTTAAACCTTATAACCTTTATAATTACCCATTAAATCCTTTAGTTTTCCCACTTTACAAAATATACCCTTATTTTATCAAGTTGTACGATCACACCCTTAAATCTTCATAATTTATACAACAAGTCCCTCAAGTTATCAAAGTTACAAATTAAGTCCTTTAATTTACCATTTCAACCTTTAATTATTAATAATTACATATTAAGCCATTAAATTACCAAAATCATATATAACCCCCTGAATATAACTAATTACTCAAATCATCCCTAAGTTTCCAGAAATTCCATCTTTAGTCCCTCTATTTTAATTATTTAATCAATCGAATAACAAATAAATCAATTAACCACTTTAACCCTTTTAAATGCAAAAATTACACATGAGACCCTCCTCTTACATTTTATACGAATTCCCCATGGTCCAAATAATATTCTAAAATCAACCCACAAGTTTCATAATTTACAAAACACCCCCTTATATTTTAAACACCCAACGATAACACTTTAAACAACACTAACCTTAACCCTAAAATTCCCAATCATCATCCACTCATCTAAACATCATTTATTAACATTAATTACACCAGAATTTATCCAAAAGTCCAAACCCTAATTCTATTTCTAGGGTTTCTATTTTATTCCTTTGTTTTCTTTAAAACCGATTAGAACAATAATTCGACACAAGTTTTCTAGGCCTCCAAAAATCGAACACCCATTTTTCTTGAGTCATGTATGTCGTATAGAGTCTAAATAAAATAAGCCTTGCACCCAGAAAATTCGTAAAGGGTATTTTAGATTTTATACTTGTTTTAGTCCTCAATAATTATAGCGATTTATCTAGGCCATTATAAATTGTACAAACATTTTTCCCAGGCCTTATAACTCATATAATGATCAAATAAAATAAGCACAATGTTCAGATAATTCATATAGCCCGATTTGTATTTTATGTGCGTTTTCATTCCTTAAAATTCGTATGATCAATTAAACATGCATGGATTGAATTGAGTATTTTGTACAGACCTTAAATGATGTAGAGGACATGAGAAAAATACCAGACCAAGATTAGAACATGTGGATCAAGAGAAACGAATTTTCTCCTATCGAGTGGATAAAATCGACACCAAAATACACCACGACTTGAATCAGCCTCCCACGACCTTAGAGCCATTTTTCACAGAGTATATATGATATGAGGATTATGAGAAAAATACTAAACGAATTTTACAAAGGTCGAATGAATTGATTTGGAATTTACCTCACTTTTGATCTAGCGATAAGGAAAAATTTCACCAGGATCGAACCAGGCAATGCACAACCTCAAACATATTTTTCCTAGCTTCTATGGATGAAAAAAAACACAGGAAAAATGGTCTTGGAGTTCCAGAAATTCGGATGAACACAAAGTGAATTTGTTTGAGTTTTTATGGATATTCGGTTTGGTTTAATAGAGAAAAATGTTTGGAGAAAGTTAAATAAGGGTATTGCCGAGTCTAAGGGGAGAAAAATAAGCAAGAGGATCGGCCATATTGATGGCTAAATCAGAATTTTAATTTGATTAATTATTCCCTTAATTAACTTAATAATTATCTACATTAAATGAATTTTAAATATAATTAAATTGAATTAAATGAATTTCGGTTTATACATATTTTTCAAAGTGTCATGACAATTTTTTTTGGACATGTACACATGCTAAATGGTTGCCTAAAATTTTATTTCATTTATGGCACTTTATATATGTTTTAATTGAAATCTAAATTGTAAGGGCATTTTGGTCTTTTCACACGTTTTAAATTTTTGGGTTTTACAACTCTTCCCCTCTAACAGAAAAATTTCGTCCCCGAAATTTGCTAAGAATCATAATGAAACGGACCGGAAACAAAACAGAGACATACCAGATCAGAAAACAAAATGCGGATAGCTAGTTCGAATAGACTCCTCAGTCTCCCAGGTAGCTTTCCGCTCTGGGTGGTTCCGCCAAAGAATCTTAACGAACGGAATGACTTTACGTCTAATAACTCGCTCCTGGCGATCAAGAATAGCTTCCGGCTCCTCCGGGATAGACATATCGGGCTGAATCCGATCAAAAGGATAAGACACCACATGCAATGGATGATAATTGTATCCCCTCAGAAGAGATACATGAAAGACGTCGTGAACATGTGATAACTGCAGAGGAAGAGCCAAACGATACGAAACCTCTCCGATGCGATCCAGAATCTCAAACGGTCCGATGAATCGAGGACTGAGCTTGCCCTTGATCCCAAAACGTTTAACCCCTCGAAACGGCGAAACTTTAAGGAATACCGATCACCAACACGAAACTCCAAGTCACGCCGATGCTTATCAGCATAGCTCTTCTGACGCGCACGAGCTTCTTTCAACTTCTCCCTAGCAACATCCACTTTCTCGGTAGCGATCTGAACCAACTCCGGACCCTCAATAATGCGCTCACCAACCTCATTCCAACAAACTGGAGCCCTACACTTCCTACCATACAACATCTCGAAAGGAGCCATACGAATACTCGCGTGCCAGCTGTTGTTATATGCAAACTCTACCAAACACAAATAATCGTCCCAGCTACCAGTCCACTCTAAAGCACATGCCCTCAACATGTCCTCTAAGGTCTGGATGGTCCTCTCCGACTGACCATCTGTCTGAGGGTGAAAAGCCGTGCTAAACTTAAGGCGTGTATCCCATGCCTTATGCAATCCCTTCCAGAAACGAGATGTAAACCGTGGATCCCTATCTGATATAATAGCCGTAGGCATACCATGAAGCCTAACGATCTCCTGCTGAAACACGTCCGCCAACTTACTAACACTGTAGTCCACACGAATAGGGAGGAAGTGAGCAGACTTGGTTAGTCGATCAACGACCACCCAAATCGCATCATGCTTCCTACGGGTAAGAGGTAAACCTGTAACGAAATCCATAGAAATCTCCTCCTATTTCCACTTCGGAATCTCCAATGGCTGCAATAACCCACTCGCCCTTTGATGCTCGATCTTGACTTGCTGGCAAGTCAAACACTTAGACACAAACAAAGCCACATCATGTTTCATGCCACTCCACCAGAAATGCTGCTTAAGGTCCCGGTACATCTTAGTGGAACCAGGATGTATAGAAAAAGGGGAACTATGAGCCTCCGATAGAATAGCCTCACGAAGCTCCGGATCGTTGGGAACACAAAGACGATCCTCAAACCAAACTACACCGAAATCATCAACTCTGAACTCTGACTGTTTGCCTTCCTCAACATTCTGAACTATAGACCACAGCTCACCATCCTCTTTCTGAGCTTCCTTAACTCGCAAGATAAGATTGGACTCAACCGTAAGGCTAGCCCAATAACCGCCATGACCTCGAACATAAAACTCCACATCAAGAAGCTCTAAATCATGCAAAACGCGAGGCTCAAACTCCAAACTCGCAATCATACCGGACTTCCTACTAAGAGCATCCGCGACTACATTGGCTTTACCGGGATGATACTGGATGTTAGCATCATAATCCTTCAGAAGCTCCAACCACCGCCTCTGTCTCATGTTCAGCTCTTTCTGGGTGAAAATGTATTTAAGACTCTTGTGATCAGTGAAAATGTCACAAGACTCTCCATACAAATAATGGCGCCAAATCTTTAGCGCGAAAACCACAGCTGCTAACTCTAGATCATGCGTCGGATAGTTCACCTCGTAAGGCTTCAGCTGCCTCGAAGCATAGGCGATCACCTTCCCATGCTGCATCAAAACACATCCCAAACCCTTCTTCGATGCATCGCTATATATCTGAAAACCGCCGGAACCAGACGGAAGAGTCAAAATGGGCGCAGACACTAACCGCTTCTTCAGCTCCTCAAAACTATTTTCCCGTTCCTCAGTCCAAACGAACTTCTCCCCTTTCCTCATCAATTGCGTTAATGGCAAGGCCAAACGCGAAAATCCCTCAACAAACCGTCTATAATAGCCAGCGAGCCCCAGAAAACTCCTGACTTCTGTCACTGTGGTAGGTCTCGGCCATTTTGTGATAGCCTCAACCTTTGCCGGATCCATAGTGATACCGTATGCAGAAACAATGTGACCCAAGAAAGCTACTCGATCCAACCAAAACTCGCACTTCGAAAACTTCGCATACAATCTCTGCTGTCGAAGAATCTCCAGAACCATACTAAGGTGCTGCTCGTGCTCCGCCTCGGATTTAGAATACACAAGAATATCATCAATGAAGACAATGACGAACTTATCGAGAAATTCATGGAATACCCGGTTCATAAGGTCCATAAACACATCAGGAGCATTGGTCAAACCGAAAGGCATAACCAAAAATTCATAATGACCCCCGTTTATTAGAACCCCCGTTCGCATGCAACAACTCAATGTTGCGGGCAGCATCCGCAACAGCAGCCACATCCTCGTGCTCAAAGTTCACTATACGATCTAATACCCATGTCTTCAACGCCCACTTAAAATGACGTGCCTGGCGATGAGCATCCCCATCAACCTCTGGCCCAACAAAGCTGGCCAAACGTAAGAACCTCTGCATAAACTCACCCGACGACTCACGATCCCCCTGACGAATCGTCCCATACTCCCTCTCATACTTCTGCTGCTCCGATAATGGAATATACTGCCTATAAAACACCTCAATGAAATCCGCCCAAGAACAGGTCTCAGCATAATCATCTCCCTTTGCCTGAACAAGAGCAGTCCACCAATTAAGAGCGTCACCTTCCAGCTTGAATGTAGCCAAACGAGTTTTAAACTCGTCAGCACATCCGAGAACACTAAACAACTTCTCGACATGGGTGATCCAGTCCTCTGCCTCATGGGGAGTGGCAGCGGACTTGAAAGAGAGAGGCTTAAGCTTGTTGAACCTCTCGATCCACACATGAATGCCAACAGGTGGGTTAACAACAGGTGGAGCACCACCACCACCACCACCACTACCAGAAGATCCAACACCATTGCGGATGTTGTTGGTGACCTCGGTCACCACCTGAGCAGAAAGGTTAGGGAGGACGTTTTTCAAAGCCTCAGCAATCATGGCCTCGAAATTCGGAGCATCATACTCGTTAAAGCGCGTGTTCACCATCTGAACGATCACAAAAAGGATTAGCAACTCAGATAGAATATGACAGAGCAGATCAAGAATATATGACAGAGCAAAACAGGAAAAGAGTGCGCGAAAGGAAACCTAATTTCTACCCAATCCTCACAGGTCACGAGCCTAAGCTCTAAGGGTTTCGGATAACCTGTCTCTCTGATACCATAAATTGTAACACCCCAACCCGACAAGGGTAAAGATATCACAACAATGGTTTCATATCAGATTACAAGCATTCAATCCAAAACATCATAAGTCTATAACATTACTGATAAAAGGGAAAATAAGTCAACATGACTTATTCCAGAAATGAAAACAGAAATAACTGAAGTACATAAATCCAAAATGCCCAAACAATGGCATAACAGAATCAAAATCCAAATGGTAAGACTAGAATGTCTAAAATCTAAGCTTCACACAAGTTGCTCTCATCCCAAAGCTAAAACCCAGCTCCTAGCTTAGATACCTGCCGCAGGGAAAAAAAATGCGGCTGAGCTTAAAAAGCCCAGTGAACAGATATATAATATTAAACGGAAACTACAACAAATGGAAATGATAAGTGAATAAGATATAAGAAAAGGTATAAAGAGTAAAGGTTTTAGGACAGTAATCCACCACGAGCCCACATATCACATCACATATCACAATCCTGTAGCAATCTAGAGGGGATACCTCTTTAATAACCGGATAATATGAGGGGTGTCCTCATGTATCACATTGGAGTGATCAGCTCTCACATTTTGTGAAAGAAGTGGATTGCACCCATCCTCAGTCACCACATATCACATATCACATCACATATCACAAACGAAACTAGGATGCTGATGAAGCGAAAAGTGTACCGCTTTTAAGGGGTCATTTAAGCCCTAAATCGTATTTATTTGATCAAATATTGCCCTAAATCGTTCCTTTTGTCATTTTAGGTACTTTTGAGGAGAAATCTGGAAAAGGAGGCATTTTGGACGTTTTTGGAGCATAAAAGTGAAGAAAACGGCAAAGTCTCAAAAATCGGCTGAAAGTTACCTTTGACGGCGTCACATTTTACTCTGGACGGCGTCATGCCTTGGCAAGAAAAGGTGGACGTGAAATTTACTCATGATAAGCCAGTGAAAATAGCATGTGAATTCTGACGGCGTCACGCTTTAACCTGATCAAGGGCGTAACGGCTTAAATCAAAAGGGGACGGCGTCACGCTCAAGGTTCGACGGCGTCAAGCCTTGATAAGCCAGAATGGATTTTTGAGAGCTAAAGAGGGACGGCGTCAAGAAGGTCATCCGGGAACCCTAAAAGCGGTGAGGTGACGGCGTCACACTCCATAACGTGACGCCGTCAGATCCAAAAGTCTATATATAGTTTTCTAATTTTTTGTCATTAGTGTAGAACTTAGTGTGTGGAATTTTGGGAGAAAACCTGATTGAACAAATATTTCGTCAACCAAGCCTTCGATGGTGATCAAAGGAATAATGGGGTGTTGAGATTGCGCCAAGCTTGTTCCTAACCTGAGAATAAGAAATACGAAGACACTACGTTAAGTGATTGCGCAGGGGATGGACCCTGCGAACCACCTCCGGCGTGCGAGTAAGTATGTGTGATGGTAATGTAGGTCGTAAATTTAGAGAGTGAAGTTAACTTGAAAATTACTTACATTGTTCTTGGCCCGACTATGCTATTTATAGGTGAGAAATAGGACATAGTGGGCGGTTTGCACATAGTTCGGAGATCATGGGGGCGTCCCATGGAAAGTGGTAACCGCTAGGGCTTTGTAGCCCACGATCTCTGTTTTGGCGGGAAGCCAAAGGATAGAGGAGACGTGGGTTTGACCAGGTCTGGATGATCCTTCGTGTTAGTCCCTTCGTCAGGAATACCCCGAAGGGCTTAGGGCTTCGATTGGCGGATTCCCACATGGTAACGATTCGCAGGCGAATGGTTTTACGCCAATGAAACGTATTAGAAGGTTAACCTGGGCCTCCGAAGGGAGGGCTTTCTACAGGCTCGAAGGGGAGTCCTTCGACCCGTTAGGAGGGTACATCATCAAGCCCCCCAGTCGAAGGCGATATATACGTACGAGTATAAATTGCTTTCGACTCAAAAAATCTGCTACACTCTATCCCATCTGTCACAAGGCCGAACGAGATAAAGATAAGTGTTGAAAGAAATTATGCGCAATAAATGCGGCTAATAACTCTCCAACTACTACACCCTAGGCTGCAGCAGCTATTATATCGGTAATTCCAAACTTCTTTTCAAAATTGAAAAATGGTTTGAAATCCGTATTCTACTCAAAGTCTCAAACTATGAGTACACGTGGACGGTTAGGGTAAATTTCCAATAGATATGCATAAACTCTTTCTAGTCCCTACCTGATCATACTTTTTGTTTGCGCCCAAAATACACATACACAGTACGGTGCTTTGTGCTTCTTCAAAAAAATTTTAAGGTAATTATCCCTCCTCGCTCTCATTGTTACAAATACGATATGAGTATGGCAGCCAAAAGGATTATCAGGCAGCAAAAATGTGTCTTATCAGAACAGGCTTTAATGGAGTTTTTAAGAAAATACCCTATGCCCAAAGAAGTTAAAATTATGTTACCAAACGAAAACCAAAGTATCTTTGATGCCCCTGCTGGATATGTTGGGTTGTATGTTCATGCTTTTACGGAATCCAACTTTAGGATTCCTATTCATCCACTAATCTTAGAATTTTTACAGTATTATGAAGTACATATCTCTAGGTTGAACCCGTTTGGCCTAGCCAAACTAACCACCTACATTGTTGTATGCAAAGCTTATGGCTATGAACCCACGCTTAACGTGCTTAGAGGCTTTACCAACCTTTGCCCTGGTGGTGATTGGTTAACTTTAAGCAAAAGAAGTGAACCTGATGTTCCCTGTTTAATAACAAAACCTTTTGCCAACATAAGAAAATGGAAAGGTTTGTTTTTCTATGTGCAAGACACTATCATACCTCCCCAGTATCCAGCGTTGCTAGACAAAGACTTTCGTTTTGACGAGAAACGTTTTGATGATCCTTTGCCACACTTCGTCAGAAGCTATCCCCTTTACCAACGTCTTGAACGTCACCCATTTGACGTGCAAACTTTTCCTGAGCCGATACTGTTTATGGCGGGGATTGTAGATCATTGGGAAGGCTCTCCACTGGAACCCGCTATAATCTGCAATGGGAAAAGTATGCGCATACCTATTAAAATAAAGTAAATTACTTATCTGATGATATTTATCTCTTCTTTTTGTATTTCTGCAGGGATGGCATTCAGGAACTTCGTCGTGGCTCGTGGTGTTAGAGAAGTTAGTTTTGTCCCCAAAGAGCCAGAAGAAATAAGCTATGGGGTAGGTTCTCCATCCATGTCAATTGAGAATGACAAAACCCCGCCGTTTGTGGAAACTGTTGCAGATTCCGATGACCCCCTTATCAAGGAATTTCAAACGAGGCTCGCAAGGTCCTCCGGTGTTTCAAACAAGAGAAGTAGTAAAGCAAAGGCTGTCATGTCTGTAAGGAGCCCTCCAAAGAGGAAATTAGCCCTTCCCAGTCTTCCAACGAGAGTTGTGAAAACCAAAGGATCACACTCTAAAACTTTTATACCCACTCCTCTAACGATCCCTTGTGATCCTACTCCAAGTAAGCTAGCATCTTTCATGCGTATCGAAAGCCATTCGCCATATAACTTGTTTTCCATGCTTTTTCAGGCCTTCCCGATGTTGTGGAACTTCCTAATGCACATGCCTGTCGACAATTGGTTGACAACATGACGCCTACCAGCTGGAAAGGAGTTTTGAATAACATGTCTATTGAAGAACTCTGCGATTTTCACTCCAAAAGTTACGCTAGGCAGGTTGTTTTGGATAATCATCTTAATTCGCGAACAAGGGAATTAATGCAAACGTTGTTGGATGCGAGGGTAAAAATGGATGCTATTTTAGCTAAAGAAAAAGCTAAGGATCAGGGATATGATAGGTTGAAGGCTAAGTGTAAAGAGGTGATGGAGGACTTTGAGAAGAACCCCTTCGTACGAGATATGCGGGTCAAAATTAACAGACTCGAAATCCAACTGAAAGAATCCCAGGAGAGGTGTAATAAATTGAAGATTGAGGAGTCCAAAGTTTCCATCTATAGAGCCCAAATTGCCGCGCTTGAGTCTAAATGTACAAGCCTGGAAGTTGAAAGGTCTAGGCTAGCTGAGCAGGAGATTGACGTGGTTGATAAACTCCATGATCTTGAATCCCAACTGCAAATCTTGGAGAGGGACAGAGCTGAGGTAGTTTCAAGAGTTGTTCCTCATGTTGCTATGGAATTGTATCGTAGCGATGAGGTAGGGGAAGTTATTGGGAGACTTGTGAACGCAGCCATCTTCTACGGAACGTGCACCGCCTTGGAAGAAGTTGCCAAAACAAAGAAACCCGTTGTTCTGTCGGAGGTGTCGTACTATCGCCCCAATTCGGAGCGAGAGTTTGATGAAGCTGGTGATGCTTTTATTTCAGCAAAGTACCCATATCTTTCCGAAGTGACCAAAGATCCATTGGCTTCGATTGAGGAGCTGTTGGCAAAGAAGCCTATGAAGATCCAACCTTCATCCTCCACAAGGAAATCCAACTCTGCTCTACCTTGAAATGGTCCCCACCATGCTATAATTTCATCTTTTATTTCTGTTTGAACAATTTATCTTTTGTGTCGCTGGGCTTCGACCAGTAACTTTAGACAATCGTCCTTTTTGTGGCTAAGACTTCACGTAGCCTTTGTTTGTGATAATTTAGTGGAATATGTCCCACTCTTTTTGTCATGTTTATCTTCTCTTACGCTCACTTCAAGAGCGTACACATACAACCTAAGGTTATAACCTTATTGTGTGTATTTTGGACCAAGATTTTAAGCAATCGTATAATTTGATTGCGACAGAGGGTCGCGACCCACTCCGTCTTTATCCTTAAGTAGCAAAGGGCTTTTAATACCCTAAGACTTCATAGGAAAGTTAATGTGAATTATACTGGATGTTACATACATACAAGGCTTGTGCCTTGCTACATCCTTCGACATTGAAACTTTTACACTACTTGGCTGGACAAATCTTTGTTGTAAAGAACGAAACAAGAGATTTGAGGGAAATGCGTTATATCATTAATTGGGTAGGGAGGATTACATCATTTTAAGAAATGAATACTAGGACACCTACCATTAATGCTTCTTTCCCCGAATGAGAAGAATGCGTTACATGAAATTTGAAAAACAAGATGAGTAGTAAGTTTTATATGTAAAACTTACGAAGGTTAGTACCGTTCCAATTTCTATCCATGACTTCCCCTTTAAGCATTGCGAGCTTGTACGCGCCATTGCCGTAGGCTTCTGATATAACGTAGGGCCCTTCCCACGTTGGCCCTAGTTTTCCTTCGTATTCGGCTTTGCTTGCGCTATTCAGACGAAGGACATAGTCACCTGGCTTGAGTGTGGAAGGTCGAACTCGGCTGTTATAGTACTTTTCAATCTTCTGTTTGTGGGCAGCCTCCCTGATCGAAGCTATTTCTCTTCTTTCTTCCAGAAGATCAAGATTTTCTCGAACCTTTTCATTATTTGTCTTTTCTTCAAAGTTCACGATGCGTTCCGTTTCGATGCTTATTTCAGAGGGTATAACAGCTTCCGTTCCATAAGTGAGGCTAAAAGGATTCTCCCCGTGGCTTGACTTAGGGTGCGTCCTATGTGCCCACAAAACTTGGGCAACTCGTCTACCCACCCATGATGGCTTCGTCCCAATCTCTTTTCAATTCCTTCTATGATATCCCGGTTTGTAACTTCTACTTGCCCATTACCTTGGGGATGGTAAACGGAAGTGAATGACTGTTTGATCGTCAGACCTTCGCAGAAGGTTGGGAACACCCCTTCGGCAAACTGCTTTCCATTGTCGGAGATGATAATGTGAGGGACACCGAAACGACAGATTATGTGTTCCCATACGAATTTCTCCATATGTCTTCCTGTCACTGATGCCAAGGGCTTCGCTTCAACCCATTTGGTAAAGTAGTCTATGGCTACGACCAAAAACTTTACTCCCCCTGGAGCAACTGGAAGGGGTCCGACTATGTCAATTCCCCATTGGCAGAAAGGCCATGCTGACGTAACGGAGGTCATGTCTTGCTTAGGCATTCTTGGGACCTTGGAATGGATCTGACATGCTTCACACTTTTGTATTATTTCCATGGCATCCCTGTGCATGGATGGCCAATAATACCCGAGCTTCATTACTTTTGAGACAACGGAGCGAGGGCCTGCGTGTAACCCGCAAGAGCCTTCGTGAACCTCGTATATGATATTCGAAGCCTGTTTTGGTCCCACACAACGAAGCCACGGTGATAAGAAGGATTTCCTGTATAGATTATCCCCAATAAGTCTATATTGGGGAGCTTTTATACGGACCTTTCGAGCTAGTTTAGGGTCTTCTGGCAAGATGCCACTGATCAAGTACTCCCTAATTGGAGTCATCCAGTTGGTGCCCTCCTCAGTTACAATGTCTGAAACTTCGCCTCGTTCAATTGACCTATCAGCCAATACTTCTACCAGAACCTCCTTTGTTAAATGAGCAAACGCCATTGACGCCAATTTGCTTAGGGCATCTGCTTTCTTGTTCTGATTTCTGCGGACATGTACTATATCATAGGTTTCGAAACCTTGGAGAAGTTCCTTAGCCTTTTCCAGATACTGTTTGATGGTGGGCTGTCTTGCTTCATAGGAGCCCTTGACTTGATTGGCAACTAGTTGGGAATCTACGAAAATGGACAGATTTTGAACTTCCATTTCTTTTGCTAGCCGAAGTCCCGCTAGCAGAGCTTCGTATTCGGCTTCGTTGTTGGTGGCTTCGAACTCAAATCGGAGTGCATAAGTATACTCTTTTCCTTCCGGGCTGACCAACATTAAACCCGCTCCCGAACCATCGGAACTTGAGGCTCCATCTCTGTATAGCTTCCATCCTTCGATCGTCTTCGAAGGCTGTCGCTTAGGGACCTCTTTGTCTTGGCTAGGTCCGGAAGGCGTTTCTGCTAGGAAATCCGCCAGTACCTGGCCCTTGACGGAGTTTCGACCTTTATATTCTATTTCATGCTCTCCCAATTCAATGGCCCATTTGGCTACCCTTCCTGATTTCTCGGGTTTCGACAATATCTGTCTGATAGGCTTATCAGTCAAGACTGTGATGGGATGAGCCTGAAAGTATCTTCGAAGGCGTCTCGCAGCATAAACCAAAGCAAGGATTAGCTTTTCCAACTCCGGATAGTTTAGCTCAGCTCCTTGTAGAACCCTGCTAACAAAGTATATTGGGACTTGTTTCTTTTCCCTTTCGGCTAGAAGCACCGCGCTGACGCTTTCGAAGGAAGCCGCAATGTACATGAACAACACTTCGCCTTTGATTGGGGCCGTTAGTGTTGGTAAGATTTCTATGAATTCTTTTAGCTTTTCGAAAGCTGCTTCCGCCTCGCAACTCCATTGGAAAGTCTTTTTATCTGTGCACCCTTTGAGTGTTTTGAAGAATGGTAAAGAACGATCTGCCCCTTTCGAAAGGAACCTGCTAAGTGCCGCAAGCTTCCCATTGAGGCTTTGGACTTCCTTTAATGACTTTGGAGCCTGAAGATCAGTGATGGCTTTAACCTTCGAAGGATTGGCTTTAATCCCTTGCTTCATTATCAAATGCCCCAAGAATTTCCCTTCCTCCATGCCAAAGGAACACTTTTTGGGGTTAAGTTTCATGTTGATTGCCCGTAATTGATCGAAGGTCTCTTGAATGTCAGAGAGGAGGTCCTTTTCGGTTCTGCTTTTGATTACCATGTCATCGACGTAGGCTTCCAAGTTCCTTCCGATTTGCTTATGGAAGGCCTTGTCTACTAATCGTTGATAAGTAGCCCCTGCGTTCTTTAAGCCGAAGGGCATCTTCTTGTAACAATAGACACCCTTTCCTGTGTAAAAGGCTGTTTTCTCTTCGTCCTCCTTTGCCATTTGTATTTGGTGATACCCTTTGTAGGCATCAAGAAAGCATTTCAAACGGAACCCTGAAAGGGATTCGACCTTCCAATCAATTTCTGGTAGAGGGTAGCAGTCCTTCGGGCAGGCTTTGTTGATGTCGGTGAAGTCAACACACATACGCCACCCTCCGTCGCTTTTCTTTACCATTACTGGGTTAGCAACCCAAGTTTGGTATTTCACTTCTCTGAGGATTCCAGCTTGTACAAGCTCATCTACCTCTTTACAGGCGGCTGCACTTCTTTCTGGTGCTAGGCTTCGTCGTTTTTGTTTAATTGGTTCAATGTGCTTGAACTCGTTAAGCTTATGTTCTGTACCGAAAGGCTTGCCATCGATCATGAGAGTCCTAGGAACCCCGGTCATATCTGAATACGTCCATGCGAATACGTCTTTGTTGGCTCTGAGAAGCTTCTCCAAGTCTGCTTTGAAGTTAGCAGGGAGTTGCTTTCTGATTACCACCGTTTGCTCTGGATAGAGCTCATTTACTATGATACGTTCTTCGGCATCCGTACAGCTTAGGATAACCTTCGGAGGCTCCTCCGGATTCTCTCTAATCTTTTTAAGGTTATCTCCCGTATGTTCTTGATTGTAAGTGGAGAGGACGGTGCCTATCCCATATGGTGTATGGAATTTTACCGCTGCGTGTATGGTAGAGACTACGATTCCCATTTTTTGCATTGCGGTCCTTCCTATCAACAAATTGTAAGGAGAGCTGGACCTTACGATAGCGAACATGAGGGTTTCTGTCCTTGTGAGCTTGCCTTCTCCAATCGTTATTTCCAACGGAACTTCTCCCAGAGGCCATGAATGCTCGCCAGAAAACCCTACCAAAGGTATCTTCGAATCAATTCGTTGTGACCTGATTGCAGAATTAAGCTTGAGGAAACAGTGCTCGTAGATGATTTCGCAGGAGCTTCCGCAGTCCATATAGGCTCTATTCACTTCCCGGTTGGAAATGAGGACTTTGATTACGACCGGATCATTTGAAGGGATTTGACCTGCAAGAGGAGGAAAAGTCACCTCCCCTACTCCGTTGCTCTCTGTTACCTTTCTTTTCAAGATGAACTCAAATAAGTACATTTTATTACTATCATTTATCCTATTTATTTGACTTGTTTTACTATATTATGTATGAGGATTGATACTTAATTGTTTACTTTTGTAATTCTCAGGTAAAAACAAGCATTTGGTGAAACTTAGCTATTTTGGACTAATAATGGAGCAAAACGTACATAAAGTGGAAGTCTACTGACATGGACAAGATCAAGTCAATTCTGCTCCAGATGCGCCGCATCTCACTATCAACATGCGCCGCATCTCTATCAAGATATCACCAGATACGATCCAAGATACAAGAGGACATGCGCCGCATCTAATAAAGAGTTACGCCGCATCTTCTGGCGGTGTACGAATATTCCTGAATATTATAATCTTGGACCCCACGCGAAGTTAAGTACATGCGCCGCATCTACTTAAGTAGATGCGCCGCATCTTCCCTCAGACACAAACTATAAATACCCCGTAGACCAGACACATTAAGGAGTACCACAGATTCGGAAGTTCGAAAACCTAAAGACCGAACAGAAGAGAAGGACGAATTCAGTCAAGAAGGCAGCACAAGACACACCCAAATCGAAGATACAAGAGCTGTAAGAAGGTGCTGCATGTGTTTAATTCATTAAGTAGTTTTGTTTTATTGTTTTAGCAAACTTTAATTCATCAGGATTGGTGGCTTGTGTAATGTGACAACGGAAAGATTGCACTCCCTTTAATACTTGCTTTCCCATCAATTAAAGTTTATATGTTGATGTCTTTGGTTACTACTTATTAGTGCATTGACCACCTCTGTGTTTATCAGTGGCTTGCGGGCACCCGACTGCGGGACAAGGTGTGGCTCCCACGGTTGTTTCTAAATTGATCACTTAGGAATAACTTTTAGACATAAGTCGTCATTAAGGGTTTACTCGCCGATAAGAATAGGACCAACGAGAAAGGGTTAATTATATACACTTCATATAAAGCTATCAATAAAACAAGTGACAATCTACTTAATCATAAGGACAGCCCTCTTATTGTCTCTAGTATCTATCTGTGTACGTGTGTGCTACTTGCTGATTCGTGCCTAATTGTTTGTTTTACTATTTTATTGCAAACAAAACTGTGCCAGTCTCTCAGGCTGAAACCCCCTTGCGTTAGGATATTAAAATACTGATTAGATTAACGAGATTATACGTTCCACTCCTAGTGATCGACACTCTACTTACCATTATCTTCATACTGACCGGGTACACTGCTCGTTAAGTGTGTGTGTTATTGATAAGTCGGCTAAATATAAATTTAAAACTTGAGTAGGCATTAAAACTGCTAAACCGCAACGACACATAACGCTCCATCAAGTTTTTGGCGCCGCTGCCGGGGAGTGAATTGTTATTTTCTGTTAATTTGATTAGTATTTTAATTAGGTTTTTCTTTTTATTAGATTAAATTGCATCATTGTACTATTTTGCATATTTGTTGTATTGTGTGTTATTTGTTTGCTTTTGTTTTTATTTTTTGTGTGTTTTATTTTTGTTTGTGTGTTTAATTTTTATTTTTATTTTTTTTTTTCGTACTTTTCTGTTCTGCTATCGTTGTACTGTGCTAAATCAAACGATACGGCGCATCTGATCTCTCAGATACGGCGTATTGCGTTTAATTTTTATATACAACGCGTTTAATTAATTCGATACGACGCATCTTTTCCCCAAGATACGGCGTATCTGTTTTTAACAAGAAAATTTTTCTAAGCGATAAAGTAATACGACGCATCTGCTTTTGTAGATACGGCGTATCTATTTTGATAAAAATTTTTTCTAAACGTTAACGCCATACGACGCATCTTCTTCTGAAGATACGGCGTATCTATTATTTTAATTAAAAACAGTTTGCGAATTATTAAACAAATACGGCGTATCGATTTCCGTCGATACGGCGCATCTTACTGAATCAAAAATCTTTTATTTTTAAACGTAACGAAAATACGGCGCATTAACTTTTGTTAATACGACGAATATAATTTGATAAATATAGTTGATTTTTGATATTTACTTTGATCGGTCCGCTACTCTCGTGTGCAAGTTGTTCATTTTCAGGATAAATGATGACTCAAGCATCACCAAGAAGGATTACATTCTGAACCAAACCAAGAGACGCTAGCTGAAGTGACCGAACATAAGACGGGAAGAGTGGAGGAAAACTCAGTACTGGTAACATTGAACTTCTTTAATTCTTGAAATAGAATCCCAGGTAAACTCTACGATAATTCAACTGCCCAAAGGAAAGTTCTCTACACTATGATCTCAGTTTTATTATCCTTATTATACGTCTGATTCCATTCGTAATCTTAATTTTGTATGCTCAAAACGATATTTGTTCCTAACCTCGGAATAAATCCTTATCCACTAAACAATAAGATTACGATTATTAATGAAACGTTTATGCCTATTACTCTTATTTTGAATTCATCTATATGGTGTGCCGTTTTTACCCAAATTTGATGTATAAGGAACTGTGTTGCGGAGGCCAAGGTACGTTCTTCATTTAAATTTCGTTAACTAACATAGAGATACGGCGGATCTAATTATCCGAAGCGCCGTATCCCTGACCAACTAGGACTTATTGAATAGTCAACGGAATTAACTAGATACGGCGCATCCCAATTTTCTGATACGGCGCATCGTGTCGCCTTATAAATACGACGGGAATACGCCGCATAAATACACACAGTTAAGAACACGCACTAAAATTATACTCAAAATCCGATCATCTTTCTTCAATCCGCCTTTAATCCGAGCATTAAAACGTTCTCCTAATCACAAATACTAAGGTAATTGTTACATTTCGATTTAATTTTGATTAGTACGAAAATTAGGGTTTATAGGATTGAATCGATTCGCGCTTAAACGATATAGGGATATGATTAGAACTTGGAATTAATTATTTCCCCTAAGTTAATTTTAGATTTGGACATCGAATTTGGCACTAATTGGATCGACTGAAAATTTAGGTTTTGGGTTTGATTTTGAATATTTAGCGGGAAGGTAAATTAGCTGTGGTTGATTGAATATTTGAACTGATATAAGGAGAATATTATACTGTGATATTTAGTGGAAGTTTACGTCACGGATACGGATTCTTGAAAAACGTGCCTAACCCTTTACTTTATACTGATCTGCTTTTAGATGCGGCGCATCTAGGTTGATTAATGCGGCGTAACGACCTATTTCAAAATTGCTAAAATTTTAGATACGCCGTATTGATTAACCTGGATACGACGCATCTTAATACGCCGTATTCCTTTTATTGCACCGCATCTCTTATACTTTATACAGATACGCCGCATTGATTTAATCAAATGCGCCGTATCTACCTTTCTTGCAGACTGTTTACTGACTTTGAATGTTTATTTCAGATGACACTACCAGATATCGCACAAAGGCACCAATGGTTACGATTCGAGAACATGGGACTTACTGATGGCACTCTAGAGGATTATTTGCATAGGCTTGACTCAGTTTACTTCAAGAAAATATTCAGAGTCCAGGTTCTAAATTTTGACGATGTGGGATTGATCGGTGGTGGACATGCAGCTGCGAGCTTACAGCGTCGTATGGAGATGGTTGTTGTTGGAGGTGATGATGAGGTGGAGTTCAGGTCTAGTGCTTGGGAGCGACTGTTTAGGGTTGACGAGCCTCTGATTAGGGAGCTCATGCTGGAGTTCTTTAGCACTATTCATTACAGAGAGACGGATGTGGAGATCGATACAGCTGACACTCTGGTGTTCAGGTTAGGAGGTGTTCACAGGCAGATGTCGATGAGGCAGTTTATTTTAGCCTTGGGTCTACACACTGAGGAGGAGCTTGGATCTGCTGGGTTTGCCAGGTACTGGGCTGAGAGTTTACGGGTTGTCCCTGACAGAGGGGTATTCAGTGATTACTGGTTTAGGATTTCTTCGGGGGGCGACATCACTACTTCCACCCCCTCATATACTTTGATCAGGGAGCCGATGAGGAGGCTGTGTCACAGGCTGATTGCACTTACTATTGCTGGGAGGGGTCAGTCGCCTGAAAAGGTGACCACTCTGGACCTCTTCCTACTTAGGAGCATGGATGAGGGGATGCCGGTGAACATCCCCCACTTTTTGGCGCACTACCTCCACCGATCAGCTGCTGGGAGAGATCGGAGGAGCCACATGACTGGCGGGCATTTTGTTTCGAGGCTGGCCCGCCATTTTGGAGTTATTGGAGTAGAGATTCCAGCGGGGCAGGAGGTTGTAGTGGCTCGTCTCCCAGTTATCGATAGGGACTATTTGGTTAGACTGGCGATCTGCCAGGTGGCTGCTGGGGGCCACTTTTGGGCAGCACTAGGGCCCGCCAGAGCTGCAGGGGCGGAGGCGGAGCAGGGAGGACCTCAGGATCCTCCGGCTGCTGCTCCTGCCGACGAGGAGGTGCCACAGGCACCAGTACCCCCACGCACCGTGATTCAGAGACTCGACGCAGTCGAGGGAGAGGTGATGGTACTGAGGAGAGACTTAGAGTGGGTGGTCAGGAGTGTGAGCAGACTATTAGAGCATCAGGGTATCACCCACACCCGTCCTGATGGTACTGAGGTTACAGGAGTAGCACGTACGTACGAGCGCAGAGTCCGCCAGAGGACTGATGGAGCCAGCACCTCTGGGACCCATCCGGACGACACCGCTCACCCATGATCTTACCCTTTTGTTTTACTGACATTGTTCCACACATTATTATTATTTTTTGTGGATTGTACTTATCGTTATTCTTATGTTTATGTTTAATGTTTCAGTTTATATTTCTTGTTATGTTTGGTGAAGACTGGCATTAAGTTCAGCATGAGAGTACGAGAGGACGTATGAGATTAGACCGTGGAACGAGTCATTTTTGCAACAGACTGTTAACAGTCTGTTTGGTTACTACATGCGCCGTATCTGCTTAAACAGATGCGACGCATCCTATCCTTTATTTCATTTAAACTATTTATCAGTTTATTTTAATGCGGCGCATCCCTGGTTAAGGATGCGGCGCATCTTTATTCTGATCCGTATTTATTCCAGGCTCGATACGGCGTATCTTCTTCAATAAGATACGGCGCATCGACTGACCTGATGATTTTCAGTTTTGATTTTTTAAGTTTTATTTTTTCCTAACTACTAATGTATTATGCAAGTTGAACCTTTCTTATCTTAGGTGTGTTTTAAAGTGTTGGTGGTATTATAGTTTCCTGAATTTCCTGTGGATACATCAAGTATGAAGATTTAACGTTCTAATCCACAAGAAAGATGATTTTTGCTCTTACACTAATGGAGGATCATACCGAGCAAATCTCAGGGGAGTTTTTCTGTTCTAATTCTTTTTATTTTCCAGTTTTTCACCTTTTATACAAACAACGAGGACGTTGTTTAACTTAAGTGGGGGGATAGGAGAATTAGAACGCTTAACACTTACTTGTCCTAAACTTTTTCAAAAATTATGCTTAAAATGTGCTTAATATATCAAACTTAAAAATTTTTTTTAGCATGTTTTTGTTTAAGATCTAAGTTGCATAGCTGCACACATGACGTTATTTTCAAAAATTGTGATTTTTCCAAAATTCACAAATCTATGAGTGTGCCGGTGACTTGTAGACTTTAGAACTTGGCTTGTATACTATTCGAGACCACCATAATGAGTATTATTTATTTAATTGGAATGACTTGTCTAAATTGGTAAATTTCTAGGATTACACCCAAATAGCCTATTATATGTTATGTGTTATTAACTAACTACACTAGTTAGTTAACCCCCGTATAAAACCCTTTTGTTACTCTCATTTTTAGAGTAAGATACCCCTAGAAAAACACTCAGAGCCATTCCTTTCGTTTCTTACACCTATGTTTAAAATGTTTCGTTACACCCTTACACCTTAGCCTACCCTGTAGATTAAAGTCCGTGGTTGGTTAATTGCTATAGGCAGAGTGTGTTTCCTTACATTACCTGTGTTCGCGTGCGTAATTCATTATCTATGGTTAGGTCGGGAAATTGCACAATGCAATTGGAGTGAAAGTAAATATTGTATATTTTAGAGTTTATTTTTCGTGTGTTTACTACTTTCACTATTACCATTATTTCTGAAGTTATGGAAAGTATGAAAAAAATTATCCGGAAAGAAAGTTGTAGTGATGTGGTGAAATTTTACACATCTTTTGTCAAAAAAAAAAAAAAAAAAAAAAAAAAAAAAAAAAAAAAATCGAAAAAATAAAGAAAAGAAAAAGAAAAAGGGAGTGTTGGATGTTTATTTTAAGCCAACGATGTAAAGTTATGTAAGTGGTTCATATGGCCACTATTTGTTGTACTATATCTATGGATTGAATGGGAATTGGCAGTTATGGGAACGCCAATTAAGGTTTATTCTTTGATTAAGATCTTGTTGAGTATAATTCATGTCTACCTAAAGCGTGTGTTTCAAGTGTTAAAGCGTGAGTTATTCGATGATATGAGTCTTATTCATGGGATGGTTGGGATAGTGATTAACCACACTTAGGATTTTAATCTATTTGTTTTGTTTTGTTTATTTTTTATTTTACACCAATTTATATCCCAAATATTATCCATACCCTATATTATTCTTTATCCAACCGAACCTTTGATTTATTGAGATTAGGGATTTGAGCAATCTTAAGTATCGTAGTCGTGGATTCGGCTATGTATTTATGATTTTGTCGCCCTTTTTGATATATTATTATTGGTGAAGTTTGGACCTATCTTTAGCCTATTCGAGTTAAGGATTTGAGCAATTGCAAGTATCGTGTTCGTGGATTCGATCATGTATTTGTGATTTTGTCGCCTTTTCTGGAATTTGAGATCGATAGTGAAATAAGAATAATTAACCCTTAAGCCTAAAAAACCCTTTTTACCGCTTTAGACTTGTTATTCCTTAGCTTTAGTGGTGGAGATGTGTATACTTGCCAAGCTTATGATAGTATATTCGTCGCGACTGGACAGTTAAACGATTAGATTTGCTTTTATCGACTTATTTTATTTTACTTCTAATTCGTTAAGTGTTTAGTTGTGTGATTATGAAATAAACGAATACATGCTTAACTATAAAAATAAATCCTAACATCTTTTAGGATACATTTTCATAAGTATTAATCTAAGGTTTACTTGGGGACAAGTAAAGTTCAAGTGGGGGGATATTTGATGAACTCAAATAAGTACATTTTATTACTATCATTTATCCTATTTATTTGACTTGTTTTACTATATTATGTATGAGGATTGATACTTAATTGTTTACTTTTGTAATTCTCAGGTAAAAACAAGCATTTGGTGAAACTTAGCTATTTTGGACTAATAATGGAGCAAAACGTACATAAAGTGGAAGTCTACTGACATGGACAAGATCAAGTCAATTCTGCTCCAGATGCGCCGCATCTCACTATCAACATGCGCCGCATCTCTATCAAGATATCACCAGATACGATCCAAGATACAAGAGGACATGCGCCGCATCTAATAAAGAGTTACGCCGCATCTTCTGGCGGTGTACGAATATTCCTGAATATTATAATCTTGGACCCCACGCGAAGTTAAGTACATGCGCCGCATCTACTTAAGTAGATGCGCCGCATCTTCCCTCAGACACAAACTATAAATACCCCGTAGACCAGACACATTAAGGAGTACCACAGATTCGGAAGTTCGAAAACCTAAAGACCGAACAGAAGAGAAGGACGAATTCAGTCAAGAAGGCAGCACAAGACACACCCAAATCGAAGATACAAGAGCTGTAAGAAGGTGCTGCATGTGTTTAATTCATTAAGTAGTTTTGTTTTATTGTTTTAGCAAACTTTAATTCATCAGGATTGGTGGCTTGTGTAATGTGACAACGGAAAGATTGCACTCCCTTTAATACTTGCTTTCCCATCAATTAAAGTTTATATGTTGATGTCTTTGGTTACTACTTATTAGTGCATTGACCACCTCTGTGTTTATCAGTGGCTTGCGGGCACCCGACTGCGGGACAAGGTGTGGCTCCCACGGTTGTTTCTAAATTGATCACTTAGGAATAACTTTTAGACATAAGTCGTCATTAAGGGTTTACTCGCCGATAAGAATAGGACCAACGAGAAAGGGTTAATTATATACACTTCATATAAAGCTATCAATAAAACAAGTGACAATCTACTTAATCATAAGGACAGCCCTCTTATTGTCTCTAGTATCTATCTGTGTACGTGTGTGCTACTTGCTGATTCGTGCCTAATTGTTTGTTTTACTATTTTATTGCAAACAAAACTGTGCCAGTCTCTCAGGCTGAAACCCCCTTGCGTTAGGATATTAAAATACTGATTAGATTAACGAGATTATACGTTCCACTCCTAGTGATCGACACTCTACTTACCATTATCTTCATACTGACCGGGTACACTGCTCGTTAAGTGTGTGTGTTATTGATAAGTCGGCTAAATATAAATTTAAAACTTGAGTAGGCATTAAAACTGCTAAACCGCAACGACACATAACGCTCCATCCGTTGCTCTCTGTTACCTTTCTTTTCAAGCTGGCTTCGCCCCATCGGACCATGAGTATGGGGGCTTCGGGGGGAGTGGTGTCGATTGTCTCTTCCTTTTCCTTCTTTATACCTTTAATCAAATGTGCTAATTGCCCGGACTTCACAGCTTCCTCTATCTGTTTCTTCAGCTCTCTACAACTGTTTGTGTCGTGACCATAATTTTCGTGGAAGTGACAGTACTTGCTGGTATCCCTGTTCTTTCCTTTACTTGTCATACGGGGAGGCGTTTCGAAGGCTTTGGCTACCCTCTCCGTAGCAAGTATTTCCTTTGGAGACTTCGTTAGATTGCTCAACAAACCATGGTTGGGGCCTTTGTTGTAAGGAGAGAATCTATCTCTGTTCTTGTTTTTGTTCTTGGACCCTTCCCACGTGGAATGCCTCGAAAACTTGTGGTTGTTATCCTTATCTATCGGAGCCCCATTAGTGGATACCTCCTTGGCTTCGATCCAAGTGTACGTCTTCTCGGTCAGGCCCTTGTAAGTTGTCGGAAGGTCAGTGGACAAGAATTCCACCAAACTCCGATTCCGAAGGCCATGTACGAAACCAGAAATACGTTGATCTTCATGAAGACCCAAAATTTGCAAAGTCTCATCGGTGTACCTAGTAACGAAGGCCCTGGTGCTTTCATTTTCTTTTTGTTTGATGTTGTGCACCGTCAAATGAGTCCTTGTGAATTTCTTTTGCTGACTGAAGTGTGACCGGAACTTAGCTTTGAGATCATCAAGATTGACAATGCTACCGGGCTTTTGCCCATTCCACCAAATACGAGCAGAATCCCGAAGGGTGTATGTAAACATGTGACAGGCCACCGGCATAACCCACTTTTGCATTTTGATAGCCCCTTCGAACAAGTGTAAGAAATTGTCCGGATCCCCTTTCCCATCATAAGTCCCGACATGTGAAGGCATTTTCAAACCATCAGGCAATGGGTAATCTTCTATCCATCTAACGAAGGGTGTAGCTGAACCCATAGGGTCTGAATATAGACAATTATAAGGTGGTGCGTACATGGGGACTGTATTGTATGGATTACTGTTTGGGGGCATTCCCATAGGAGTTTGGCCTGGGTAGGACTGATAAGGTGTGCTCATGGAAAACGGGTAATTGTTTCCCATGGCGTATGGAGGGTACGCCATAGGGTGGCCGAAGGGCATGCTCCCATAATTTTGAGGGAAGCTTGGGTTATTAGGCTGTCCATTTATAGGAGGATATAAATTTTGAGGATAAGACTGAGTTTGGAACGGGGGGTACATACCATTGGGAGGAAGATTTCCTCCCATATTGATTGTAGACGGATTGCCTTCTACGCCTGACGCGTGAGAAGGCTGCAACGGAACCCCGGCTTCAGTTCTTCCAAGATGAGCGGCTAGTAATTGAGGTAAAGTCACCCCCCTTTCTTCCCTAAGCTGACTCCTACCGTTAGAGCCTTCGGCAACCGCCCCTTTTCTTCTTCTCGGAGCCCTCTCGGGGACTCCTTCGAAACCAACAGACCTTTTGCTTAGCCTTCGGCCAACTGGAGAACCAATCCTTAAGGCAGATAGGGTTGGTCCTTGGGTCGGAGGCCTAGGTTCCATCTCCATTTCCTCATCATACTCTTCACTCGAGTATTCCAACTCCTTTCGTACTACAGCATTCCTGACTTGCCTGTTGCGAGCCCTTAAAAGGGTTTCTAACACTTCATGGTTGGCTTCGACAAAGGCTGGGCTAATGACAGGTTCTGGGTTGGCTGATATCGAAGCATGATTGTTGGTTGTGATTTCTGGGTGAGAACGTGTTGTGAAAGTGGAGGCGGTTATTGGGGGAAGGTTGTTAGGGTCGTCGACTGGTATTGGTGTTAAGGTAGAGAAGCCCGGTGGGGGAGTATCTTCTCTCCCTTGATCCATGCCGGAATAATAGTGAAATTGGTTGGTAGGTTAAAAGCTCGGAATTAACGAGACCAATTGTAGCGGTCCCACGGATGGCGCCACTGATTGAACAAATATTCGTCAACCAAGCCTTCGATGGTGATCAAAGGAATAATGGGGTGTTGAGATTGCGCCAAGCTTGTTCTTAACCTGAGAATAAGAAATACGAAGACACTACGTTAAGTGATTGCGCAGGGGATGGACCCTGCGAACCACCTCCGGCGTGCGAGTAAGTATGTGTGATGGTAATGTAGGTCGTAAATTTAGAGAGTGAAGTTAACTTGAAAATTACTTACATTGTTCTTGGCCCGACTATGCTATTTATAGGTGAGAAATAGGACATAGTGGGCGGTTGCACATAGTTCGGAGATCATGGGGGCGTCCCATGGAAAGTGGTAACCGCTAGGGCTTTGTAGCCCACGATCTCTGTTTTGGCGGGAAGCCAAAGGATAGAGGAGACGTGGGTTTGACCAGGTCTGGATGATCCTTCGTGTTAGTCCCTTCGTCAGGAATACCCCGAAGGGCTTAGGGCTTCGATTGGCGGATTCCCACATGGTAACCATTCGCAGGCGAATGGTTTTACGCCAATGAAACGTATTAGAAGGTTAACCTGGGCCTCCGAAGGGAGGGCTTTCTACAGGCTCGAAGGGGAGTCCTTCGACCCGTTGGGAGAAAACCCTAAGACGATTTTAGCTTCTTTTTCAAGGCTTTTTGCCTTGAGATCTTCCATGTTACATTGAAGATAAGTTATTAATTAATCATTCAATATGTCTATGTGTTGTTTGATTTTATCTTATTCTTGTCTTTTGATTAACATGTTAGGCTAGATTTATCTTGTGTTTGCTTAGATCTAATGAAACCTAGCTATTGATTATTGGTTATTAGTGTGTTATTAGTTGTATTGGATGATTGTTTATCTATGTTAGGCTTAAGAAAACTGGCTAACTTCCTATTCGGTAACTTGCTTGAACGTCTTAAGAAACATGAACCAAATGCGTACTAAAGGTTTTTATGGTTGTATTTAATGCACAAGCGAATTCTAGTGATCCCATGTTAGGAGCTTCCTAGCCGGCTCGACATAGGAGTGAAGTAGGAGCTTGTAGAGTTGGGGAAGTACGTACGCCACCCCACGAATGGTATTAAGGAATACACCCGTCATCCACGCGACTAATATACACTAATTAACCGGTAAAAGATAGTTAGGGAGTAAGGAAATCTAAGTAAACACATTTCTCTACACATAAGTTTCTCACCACATTTTCATTTTTGTTATTTTATTTTATTTGCATCCGTAGTAATTTTGGGTTAGTTGACTAGCAACTAATTCCGCCCACTCTTTCAAACCCGAGATTTTACTTGCTTTCATAAAAAATTATAAAAACATAAAAAGAATCTTCCTCAACCCTTAGACCTAATTAGAGTAGTCTTTCACACCTAACGAACACTATTCCCTGTGGAGAACGATCAATCCCCCGTACTTACCACTACACTATACTACATCGGTCAGGTACACTGCCTGGTGGGGTTGTAAGCCTCTTGAGATCCCTCGAGAGGTAAAACCTGTTGTAAGGTTACAAAACCCACGCATCAAGTTTTTGGCGCCGCTGCCGGGGAATAGTTATTGTTTAGGTTGAATTTTTATTTTATAGGTCTACTCACTAGATTCCTTTCTAGTGAGATTTTTATTTTATTTTATTTTAGGTTTTATTTAGTCTATCTATTTTTCTTTGTGTGTTTGTTCGTAATTTCCATTGACTCTTCCGTTCACCATTATGGAGAACGCGAATCCACCATACTACCAACCACGTAATTCACCCACTCCATATGACATCTTGATGTTTAAACAACATAAAGATGAACCTCTCTATGATGCATGGACTCGTTTTAAATATTTACTCCAAAAAGTCCCTCATCATAACTTCGATTTTTGGTCCCTAACTCAAATCTTTTACAATCATGTCGACCGACATGCCCAAAGGGACATTTACCATATTGCTGGCAGGGATATTAGGGAATTAAGTGATGAGAAAGCATGGGAAGCTATTGAGAATTGTGCCCAATATTATTATATGGTAGATAACCCAACAAACATTAATACAAGTCAATTGACCACAAATTTCAAGGATCATGAAACAAGTTTGTTTGGGGATGAATATGTTAGTGTTGAGATACCTAAGTGGATGTCATGTAATGCCATAGTACAAAACAAACACATAGGTGACCTTGATGTGACGGAGGATTTAGCCGAACATGATCACATTGATAAAAAAAACCTAGGTTTTGTGATTGATGACGTCGAATCTCAAGAAACACATGATGAATCTTTTAGGCAGTTTGAATATAGCAGTCAGAATATTGAGGATGATCCTTATGATTCGGACATAGAAGTTGAGATGCCTAGAGAAGCACTTGAGATACTTGGGAAAATGTTAGGGTTAGATCCTACTAAAACACATGATGAGGATATAGGCGATCTTGACACAAGGAATGATGAGGTTAGTAACATAAGCCCGCTAAGTACCTCACAAGTCCTACCATCATTTGAGGCACACACACCGCCCGTGACTTACCCGGAAGAAGTAGAAGAGACTTTAGGAATCCCGATGGAGGTAGAACCTTTGAACCAAACACAACTAGAGGATATAGGTTTGAATGCTTATAGTGATCACAACCTTACTCTTAGTTCTAGGGGATTTCCTATTTTTGATGAACCGGAGCCTCAACCAAAACCGTTACCTAATCTTCGATCTTTAGATGTGAATTTAGGAATTAAAAAAGGTCCCGATCCACCCATCAAACCATGTAGTCCGGGTGATGTTAAGATTAAGGTAGTAGACTCTAGGCCATGTGGAGTGGAAGCTAATATAGGAGTGAACCATGACCTTACATACTTACATCACCCATTTATGATTGATCACAAGAAATATTATGGGTTTAAACCGGGTTTATTAGGTCAAAGTGGATTCTCAACTAGGAATCTCTCGAAGTTGATAGAAGATGATCCCTTTCTAGGAGAAAACTTCAATTCACCTATTGACCCAATTGAACTAAGTAAGGTTATGATGATTGGATCCCACATCTTTGAGCATATAATTCATCCACCACTCTTTCCTCACGCGGCATACTTCCACCGAGATGGTGTGTATCGCTACTATCACCCGCACTTAATCCTAAGTGTAGGAAAAACCTCTCCTTTATCCGTTAAATAAGGGTAGAGTCAGGCTCATGACTCGAACAAAAACAAGCGCTTCTTGGGAGGCAACCCAAGCTTTATTTGCTTTATTTGTTTGATTGTTTGTTTATTTAATTTTATTTGTTTCCGTATGCATTTCTTATTCTTTTTGTTTACTGTTCATGTCTCAAATATAAATTGTGAAAATGCTTTATTTTGTTTTTAACTTCGTCTTAACTACATATAAAGGTATTTTGCAAAAGATAAGTGTAAGGGAAATCCAAATTTGTTTTTAAGAACAAGATTGAACATGAACGATAACAATGAGATATAAGCATGCATATTAGTATTTGTTTGAGTCAAATGCTTGTATCGAGTCATAATGAAGTTTTGCAGGAATTCCAGGAAGTAAGGTATAGGTTTTTCCAGAAATTTTCCGGAAACTTAACATGAGAATTCTGTCAGATCATTTCTGACGGCGTCAGGTTTTAATTTTCTGAAATTTTTGAAAGTTTTGTTTTTCTACCGGAATCATAAAAAGTTTTTATTAAATCTCTAACTTATAAACTCCAGGAATCTGCAAAACATTCATTCCGCAAGCATTATATCTTTAATTGTTTTATTTCTAAGTCTGGAATTACACCTAGTTGTGAGTTGTCTTTGTTCGGTTTGATGCTTTGGTTTTTCTTGTTTGTTTTCTCAGGATTAACAGGTTATTTTGGACAAGGAGATGTATGTGGAATCAAGCTTTTGGCGATGCATTAGTCTTGAAGCTTCTACATTACCTTGGAAGAAGATCTAACCATGTTACCTCTTTATCCACCGAACGAATCAGGGGAGTATTTGATTTCATTCTTTTACCTTTTCACTTTTACATCTTGTTATTTGAACATTGGGGACAATGTCCATCTTAAGTGTAAGGGGGGGGGGGGTAAAAGTACGATTTTTGAGAATACAATTACGCTTGATTTTTGTTTGTTTAATGGTAGATGTGTAATAAAACTGAGATAAATACCTGTTAGGGCAATTTTAGTGCCAAATTTAAAATTTTTTACAACATATAGGAGTGAAACTTTGATCTTAATGAGCTTCTCATGGATAGGAGTTATATGACTAGCACAAAAACCGTACCACTAAAAAATTTTCCACCCCCAAATATGTGAGGTTCGCCCCTAGAATTGGTAGGAAAAGCATTTATGCTATGATGTGTGTACCGGTAGCACTTAGATTCTAGAACTTGCGTTAGGACCATTCCGAGGCCACAAGTGAGACTACATTCGTGTAGTTAGATTTACTACATGATAAGAGGCATTAGGATTAACCCATTGTTTCACACCTGTGTTTTTGTTATAATTACATTGGCTACATTGGTCAAGTAATTCTCCCACACCCTTTGCGTTGTACTCATTTTTAGTACACGATACCCTAGTACACCCCTCAGAGCCTATCTTTTCGTTTCGACCTTTAAGCATTTTACTTAAAGGAAGAATTTGTTACACCCCACTAAAATGTACACCCAAATCGCCTTAGCCTACCTTGTATGCACTCATTTTTAGTGCATTATTGTTACAACATTTGTTTAAACCCAAGTTAATTATCTAGTTGATTACATGGTTGCCAAGTCGAGTCATATCCTTGTACATATTGTTTTGGGACGATTGGGACTCATGGGTAAAGTACTAGTGTAATGGAGTAATGGGGAAGAACATCATTTATTACCCCCATATGTGCTAAATGTTTTAAAAGTACTCCAAGTTTTTCAATTATCTTAATTCGAGTCATTAGATTAATATTTGTAAAGTTATGTAAAAGTTCAAGTGTAAGGGGGATGCAATGCCCCTATGATGTATTATTTTGGATGGTAGGGCAAAAGTGTATGAAAAAAAAAAAAAAAAAAAAAAAAAAAAAAAAAAATCGAAAAAAAAATTAAGAAAAATACAAAAAAATGAGAAAATGAAAAATAGGAAAAACATACGGACTACCATCCCGTTTCATTTTATGTTTGTTTTATGTTTTTGTTATTTTGTTATTTCATTTCTAGCTTAAGATCGAGTCTAGTCTTGGCTTAGCAACATTGTATAGTACATGTAATTGATCAAGATCTTTAACTCGCCACCAGTAAAATATCCTTTATCCAACAAAACCGTGTTTTCCTTTTCCCTACACCTAACGTTATAACCCATTTAAAAGCCCTCTTTGATAGTTTATCTTAGGTGCTTACGCCTAGTGGAGGAGGTTTTCGATCCTTTCCCAAGCCTATGGTAATCTATTTACTATGACAGGTAGTGAGAGATATTGTCCGTTTTCATTTATGAGATTTATTTTGATGACACTTGAGAGATGTGAGTATCTAAACACTACTTGTGAGGTGCTAGTATGTAATCTCCGTGCTTATTATGATTGAAGTGGAACGATTATTTGTTGTAATTACTTTTATGTTTGCATTAAATGACCCCTAACTTGTATTTTGATTAGAATAAAAGCGCATTTGCTTGAGGACAAGCAAATCTCAAGTGTAAGGGTATTTGATGAAGCGAAAAGTGTACCGCTTTTAAGGGGTCATTTAAGCCCTAAATCGTATTTATTTGATCAAATATTGCCCTAAATCGTTCCTTTTGTCATTTTAGGTACTTTTGAGGAGAAATCTGGAAAAGGAGGCATTTTGGACGTTTTTGGAGCATAAAAGTGAAGAAAACGGCAAAGTCTCAAAAATCGGCTGAAAGTTACCTTTGACGGCGTCACATTTTACTCTGGACGGCGTCATGCCTTGGCAAGAAAAGGTGGACGTGAAATTTACTCATGATAAGCCAGTGAAAATAGCATATGAATTCTGACGGCGTCACGCTTTAACCTGATCAAGGGCGTCACGGCTTAAATCAAAAGGGGACGGCGTCACGCTCAAGGTTCGACGGCGTCAAGCCTTGATAAGCCAGAATGGATTTTTATGAGCTAAAGAGGGACGGCGTCAAGAAGGTCATCCGGGAACCCTAAAAGCGGCGAGGTGACGGCGTCACACTCCATAACGTGACGCCGTCAGATCCAAAAGTCTATATATAGTTTTCTAATTTTTTGTCATTAGTGTAGAACTTAGTGTGTGGAATTTTGGGAGAAAACCCTAAGACGATTTTAGCTTCTTTTTCAAGGCTTTTTGCCTTGAGATCTTCCATGTTACATTGAAGATAAGTTATTAATTAATCATTCAATATGTCTATGTGTTGTTTGATTTTATCTTATTCTTGTCTTTTGATTAACATGTTAGGCTAGATTTATCTTGTGTTTGCTTAGATCTAATGAAACCTAGCTATTGATTATTGGTTATTAGTGTGTTATTAGTTGTATTGGATGATTGTTTATCTATGTTAGGCTTAAGAAAACTGGCTAACTTCCTATTCGGTAACTTGCTTGAACGTCTTAAGAAACATGAACCAAATGCGTACTAAAGGTTTTTATGATTGTATTTAATGCACAAGCGAATTCTAGTGATCCTATGTTAGGAGCTTCCTAGCCGGCTCGACATAGGAGTGAAGTAGGAGCTTGTAGAGTTGGGGAAGTACGTACGCCACCCCACGAATGGTATTAAGGAATACACCCGTCATCCACGCGACTAATATACACTAATTAACCGGTAAAAGATAGTTAGGGAGTAAGGAAATCTAAGTAAACACATTTCTCTACACATAAGTTTCTCACCACATTTTCATTTTTGTTATTTTATTTTATTTGCATCCGTAGTAATTTTGGGTTAGTTGACTAGCAACTAATTCCGCCCACTCTTTCAAACCCGAGATTTTACTTGCTTTCATAAAAAATTATAAAAACATAAAAAGAATCTTCCTCAACCCTTAGACCTAATTAGAGTAGTCTTTCACACCTAACGAACACTATTCCCTGTGGAGAACGATCAATCCCCCGTACTTACCACTACACTATACTACATCGGTCAGGTACACTGCCTGGTGGGGTTGTAAGCCTCTTGAGATCCCTCGAGAGGTAAAACCTATTGTAAGGTTACAAAACCCACGCATCAGATGCATCCATTCGCCCCCCACACAAATCACATTAGTCATATAAAGCACGCATATCACAATCACAATGGGGACGGTGTAACCAAATCACTAGGGCTACACACTAGTCATGCCAGTGGTGCATCACAGACACAGCCATATTACCTTCATGGCTAGGGAACACATTTGGCTCGGGTATCAAACTGGGGTTAAGGGTCAAAGGTTCATATCAAAACAAAGGTTCACATGGTCATAATCACAGCTCAAATCTCCAGGTTCACATCAAAGGTTCATATGTCACAGGTTCAAATATCAAAGGTTCTTATGTCACAGGTTCAAATATCAAAGGTTCTTATCACAATGTAGGGAACATAGCAATGGCTTAGGAATCCCTAATACAAATCAGAATAGAGACCGAAGGCTCCTTATCAAAAGAGCAGAATATCTGTACCTTATTCCAACGCAAACACAAATCAGAAAGATAGATGGCACAAAAGGAATCAGGTCCTCTCCTTCTTCACACCTAAGAGAGTAGAAGAGTATTACAATAGGTTTTAACCACTTTTCCATTTTAAGTAACTTTCCCTTTTTAGCAGGTTTCCAAATTTAGTAAGTTTCTATTTTTAGAAAGTCTCCATAATTAGTAAGATCCCAATATCATAATTTAGGTTAAGTCATTCTTTAATCATATTATGGCATTAGGGTATATTTTAGCAAGTCACAAAGTTTAGGGTTAAATATGACAAGTTTCCATATTTTAGGGTTTTACTGTAACTATTCCAAAGATGAAGGTTTAAAGTGAAAATATCATAAGTAGTTCATTCTAATTCTTAAGTTATCCAGAATTACACATTTAGTCCTTTAGATTACACAATTTACACTTTATACCCCTTAATTATGTAAGTTACACTTTAAACCTTATAACCTTTATAATTACCCATTAAATCCTTTAGTTTTCCCATTTTACAAAATATACCCTTATTTTATCAAGTTGTACGATCACACCCTTAAATCTTCATAATTTATACAACAAGTCCCTCAAGTTATCAAAGTTACAAATTAAGTCCTTTAATTTACCATTTCAACCTTTAATTATTAATAATTACATATTAAGCCATTAAATTTCCAAAATCATACATAACCCCCTGAATATAACTTATTACTCAAATCAACCCTAAGTTTCCAGAAATTCCATCTTTAGTCCCTCTATTTTAATTATTTAATCAATCGAATAACAAATAAATCAATTAACCACTTTAACCCTTTTAAATGCAAAAATTACACATGAGACCCTCCTCTTACATTTTATACGAATTCCCCATGGTCCAAATAATATTCTAAAATCAACCCACAAGTTTCATAATTTACAAAACACCCCCTTATATTTTAAACACCCAATGATAACACTTTAAACAACACTAACCTTAACCCTAAAATTCCCAATCATCATCCACTCATCTAAACATCATTTATTAACATTAATTACACCAGAATTTATCCAAAAGTCCAAACCCTAATTCGATTTCTAAGGTTTCTATTTTATTCCTTTGTTTTCTTTAAAACCGATTAGAACAATAATTTGACACAAGTTTTCTAGGCCTCCAAAAATCGAACACCCATTTTTCCTGAGTCATGTATGTCGTATAGGGTCTAAATAAAATAAGCCTTGCACCCAGAAAATTCGTATAGGGTATTTTAGATTTTATACTTGTTTTAATCCTCAATAATTATAGCGATTTATCTAGGCCATTATAAATTGTAAAAACATTTTTCACAGGCCTTGTAACTCATATAATGATCAAATAAAATAAGCACAACGTCCAGATAATTCATATAGCCTGATTTGTATTTTATGTGCGTTTTTATTCCTTAAAATTCGTATGATCAATTAGACATGCATGGATCGAATTGAGTATTTTGTACAGACCTTAAATGATGTAGAGGATATGAGAAAAATACCAGACCAAGATTAGAACGTGTGGATCAAGAGAAACGAATTTTCTCCTATCGAGTGGATAAAATCGACACCAAAATACACCACGACTTGAATCAGCCTCCCACGACCTTAGAGCCATTTTTCACAGAGTATATACGATATGAGGATTATGAGAAAAATACTAAACGAATTTTACAAAGGTCGAATGAATTGATTTGGAATTTACCTCACTTTTGATCTAGCGATAAGGAAAAATTTCACCAGGATCGAACCAGGCAATGCACAACCTCAAACATATTTTTCCTAGCTTCTATGGATGACAAACAACACAGGAAAAATGGTCTTGGAGTTCCAGAAATTCGGATGAACACAAAGTGAATTTGTTTGAGTTTTTATGGATATTCGGTTTGGTTTAATAGAGAAAAATGTTTGGAGAAAGTTAAATAAGGGTATTGCCGAGTCTAAGGGGAGAAAAATAAGCAAGAGGATCGGCCATATTGATGGCTAAATCAGAATTTTAATTTGATTAATTATTCCCTTAATTAACTTAATAATTATCTACATTAAATGAATTTTAAATATAATTAAATTGAATTAAATGAATTTCGGTTTATACATATTTTTCAAAGTGTCATGACAATTTTTTTTTTTGGACATGTACACATGCTAAATGGCTGCCTAAAATTTTATTTCATTTATGGCACTTTATATATGTTTTAATTGAAATTTAAATTGTAAGGGCATTTTGGTCTTTTCACACGTTTTAAATTTTTGGGTTTTACAACAGGTCATCACTCTCCTGCCCTAGAGTCATGCCACCGGTGCATCAATGGCATGGACATGAAACCCTCATGCCTAGTGGGTGGCTCGTAGTCTCAAACTGTGGGTCAAGGTCAAGTATCAAGCTTCAGGTGTCAAGTATCAGGTATCAAGTGTCAGATTTCATATGTCAAGTTTCATATCATATTTCATATCAGGGTTCAAAACAGGAGATCAATGTAGGGGTTCACTATCAGGAGGTCAATATCAGGAAAGTCAAATACAAGAAGGTTCATGTCAATTTATTAAAAGTAACCCTTTAAAAATGGTTTTAAAATAAAGTGGTCTTTAAAACGGTTTTCATAAAGAAAGTCTTAAAACATTTTCCTATTCAGTTTAGAACAGTTCTTACATCTTGTTATAAAATCCTATGAACCTTCAAGTATCCAAGGTCTTAATTATTCAGGTTACCAGGAAATGAACAGGTCATGTCAAGTATCAAATGAAACATAGCAGGGTTCAAGGCAAGGTTTCAAATAAAGGTTCAAGTCAAGGGAATCTTATCAAGGGTTCACAATACACGGGAACAAAAGCAAGGTTCACAGAACAAGGGAACATAGCAGTGGCTTAGGGAATCCTAAACGAATCAAAATCAGGAATCAAGAGAAACAAAGGCTCCTTACAAGAAGGGCAGAATATCTGTACCTTATTAGCAGAAAACAAGAATAGAAAGCTGACAAGATCAAGTTACTCCTTCTTCACATAACCTATACGAATTATGGATCAATTATTATTTATCAGGTTTTTATGTCTTAGATTCCATAATTATCGTCTTCTTTGATTTTTGTTTAATTATATATACATTTAACCCATTAACGACAGTTAAATAATTATACGCTGAGATAAACGAAGAAATGTAAACGATATGAATAAAAGATGGAATTAGTGAAATGATTATAACATGGGTCGATCAAAAGGGTGAATTTATAGTGTGCTGAAAGTTTATATATGTGATTTTGTAAATTCAAAAGTCCCTAGTTTCTTCATTACAAGCCCGTTTTTGTTCATTCGACTCTCTAAATTTAGCTAATTATGTCTAGTTTCAATATATTCTGGCAAATGCTACTGTGGACACGTTTTCTGAGGCCATTTGGGTCGATTTCGGGACTGCTGTACAGAAAAACTGGGCAGAAATTATCCCACTTTACGGGTTTGTATCTTTTTCAAAAATGGTCCGATTCTAGTGTTTCAAATTGCTAAACTCAAGGCTATATGTCTACTTTTGATATTTCAGACCTCAATCCATGATAACTCGATTTTAAACAAAAGTTTCAAGTGAAAATGATCAGCCCGTTTATAGGGTTTTCCAAACAGCTTTTGTCAACTTAAAAGACTTGTAGCTCACTCGTTTCTCCATGAAATAACGCGTTTCAAAAGCTTAAAATTATCTACTCGGAGTCTAGTTTCTAAATATTCAAGCCTCATATTTTACACATGCCCCAATCGTTCTAGTTTATTAGCTTTAGGTTCGGGGTTAAAGTTGACAGAAAAACTGAAAAGTTACTTAACTACTTTTGACCGTATTTTACTCGTTATTTGTTGTCCCGTGTCCATACAACTCTCAGAGTTGAGTTCAATGTGTCTTTTCTTTCTTTTATTTCATGTGTACCATTCGACAAGAATAACAAGTATTGAATCAAGAATCAAACGAGAACGATTGGTATTGAACAAGGATGATACTTATTACCCTCGTAGCGTGATCAAAAGAGGAGAAGAACACAATCGAACCTCCACAGAAAACTGCAGCCGACCACCTCTAGCTTATACCCCTCGATGGACTGCCAAGACCCACGATCAATACCCACTTCGAACAAGGAATCCACACGCCTGAAAGTCACTGCGAAAACCTTCCTTTGGCTGCTGTGTTTGATCGAATAGAAGGAGAGAAAAGAGGCAGCAGATCGATCTTTTGTGATGGAGAGTTTTTAGGGTTTGTGCAAAGTGTAGAAAAGAATGTACGGTATATATGGAGGATAAGGAAAACCGTGTATAAGGATTTGGTTAAATAAGGAGAGACCTATAATTGTGGGATTATGATATCTTTTACTTAATGCATGATTATCTCTTTTCTTTGTTTTTATTTTTGTTTCCAGCCGAAAGTTTGCCTTTGGAATAAATTTTTTTAGTGAAGTGTTAACTATTCCATTATTAAAAGCTCATGTTGTTGGTTGCTTTATTTGCTGTAAAGGGAGGAGGGAATTATTGGTTTTGGCTTAGTTTATTATTTGGTTTTATAAAACCAATCGGGTTCTAATAAAAAGTGACCAATTTATTTTCCAAACGTGCACAACATTAGTAACTGATTAGAAATGTAATAATTAAAAATTTCAAATTGGCTCGTAAAATGATCGTCCAAAATTCGGGTTTTACATTCATACCCTCCACTTGGACTTGTGCGGTCCAATGAGAATACAAACCATAAATGGAAAGAAGTACGTTCTGGTGATAGTAGATGATTATTCTCGGTTCACATGGGTAAAGTTTTTGAGAACCAAGGACGAAACTCCAGAGGTTATCATTAAACTGATAAAACAGCTGCAAGTAAGGCTCGATAAAACTGTCAGAATCATCCGCACTGATAATGGTACTGAGTTTGTTAACCAACAACTCCGTAATTTCTATGAAAGTATTGGCATCACGCATCAGAAAAGTATCCCTCGCACTCCTCAACAGAACGGAGTGGTTGAACGAAGGAACCGTACTCTGGTGGAAGCTGCAAGAACTATGCTTATATTTTCAAAGGCACCGATGTTTCTCTGGGCAGAGGCTATTGCAACAGCATGTTACACTCAAAACCGATCCCTAATTCATCCTGTTCATGAGAAGAAACCTGATCTCTCTTTTCTCCGTGTGTTTGGTGCACTTTGCTATCCAACTAACGATAGTCAAGACTTGGGAAAGTTAAGAGCTAAAGCAGATGTAGGTATTTTTGTTGGATACGCACCAGACAGTAAAGGGTATCGAATCTACAATAAGAGAACCCGTAAAATCATGGAAACCATTCATGTTACGTTCGATGAGCTGAGTGAGCAACCTGCTTCAGGACAAATTAGTTCTGGACCCGATCTTAACCTTTTGTCACCTGGACCCATTAGTTCAGGACTTGTACAGAATTCCACGCCTGCAGATTCTTATGTGCCACCTACATGCGAGGAGTTGAAGAAGTTATTTGATCCTATGTTTGATGAATACTTTGAGCCAACGAATGGAACCATCCCAAGTGAACCTGTTGTACTTCCTATGGCTGAGGTTCAAGCCCCACAAGGTTCAGAAGGCCCAACAGCTTCAGTATCAGTCAGTCTCAATGCTCCAGCTGCCAGTCAATCGCCTTCATCATCAAACGCTCAATCTTCTCCAGTAATACAAGAATCTTCAGATAACCATTCTCTGGAAGTTAACCCTTTTGCTCCTGTTGATGAGGTTCCTTTTGAAAACATATTTGCTCCTGAACATCCATCAGATACATCCTCACTTGAAGAACACAGCACTGCTACATCTGTTCAAAACCCTCAACCTCACGACCATCTCAGAAAATGGACCAGTGATCATCCAATCGACAACATCATAGGCAATCCCTCACGTCCAGTATCCACACGTAATCAACTAGCCACTGATGCACTATGGTGCTTTTTCAATTCTGTACTGTCCAAAGTCGAACCAAAAGATGCCAAAGAAGCAATGACTAAAGATTGCTGGTTCCAGGCTATGCAGGATGAAATCCATGAATTTGATCGACTTGAAGTATGGGAATTAGTGCCTCCTCCAGAGCTTGCGATGATCATTGCTTTAAAGTGGATCTTCAAAGTGAAGCTTGATGAGTATGGTGATGTGTTAAAGAACAAGGCACGGCTAGTTGCTAAAGGATTCAGACAAGAAGAGGGCATTGATTTTGAAGAATCGTTTGCTCCGGTTGCTAGAATTGAAGCTATAAGAATCTTCCTGGAAAATTGATGAAGCGAAAAGTGTACCGCTTTTAAGGGGTCATTTAAGCCCTAAATCGTATTTATTTGATCAAATATCGCCCTAAATCGTTCCTTTTGTCATTTTAGGTACTTTTGAGAAGAAATCTGGAAAAGGAGGCATTTTGGACGTTTTTGGAGCATAAAAGTGAAGAAAACGACAAAGTCTCAAAATCATGCTGGAAATTACCTTTGACGGCGTCAGGATTATGCCTGGACGGCGTCATGGCTTGGCAAAAGTGGTGGATGTGAAATTTACTCATGATAAGCCAGTGAAAATTGCATGGGAATTCTGACGGCGTCACCCTTTAATTTGATCAAGGTCGTCATGTTATAATTTAAAGAGGGACGGCGTCACGTTCATAGTCTGAGGGCGTCAAGCCTTGATAGGCCAGAACGGATTTTGGAGAGCTAAAGAGGGACGGCGTCAAGAAGGTCATCCGGGAACCCTAAAAGCGGCGAGGTGACGGCGTCACACTCCATAACGTGACGCCGTCAGATCTAAAAATCTATATATAGTTTTGCAATTCTTTGTCATTAGGGTGGAACTTATTGGGGAACTTTGTGTGTGAAAACCCTAGGACGAATTTGGCAGCTTTTTCAAGGCTTTTTGCCTTGAGATCTTCCATGTTACATTGAAGATAAGTTATCAATTAATCATTCAATATGTCTATGTGTTGTTTGATTCTATCTTGTTCTTGTCTTTTGTTTAACATGTTAGGCTAGATTTATCTTGTGTTTGCTTAGATCTAATGAAACCTAGCTATTGATTATTGGTTATTAGTGTGTTGTTAGTTGTATTGGATGATTGTTCATCTATGTTAGGCTGAAGAAAACTGGCTAACTTCCTATTCGGTAACTTGCTTGAACGTCTTAAGAAACATGAACCAATGCGTACTAAAGGTTTTTATGGTTGTATTTAATGCACAAGCGAATTCTAGTGATCCCATGTTAGGAGCTTCCTAGCCGGCTCGACATAGGAGTGAAGTAGGAGCTTGTAGAGTTGGGGAAGTACGTACGCCACCCCACGAATGGTATTAAGGAATACACCCGTCATCCACGCAACTAATACACACTAATCAACCGATAAAAGATAGTTAGGGAGTAAGGAAATCTAAGTAAACACATTTCCCTCCACATAAGTTTTCACCAACCTTTTCATTTTCAGTTATTTTATTTTATTTGCATTCGTAGTAATTTGGGTTAGTTGACTAGCAACTAATTCCGCCCACTCTTTCAAACCCGAGATTTTACTTGCTTTCATAAAAATATAAAAACATAAAAAGAATCTTCTCTCACCCTTAGACCTATTAGAGTAATTTTTTATACCTAACGAACACTATTCCCTGTGGAGAACGATCAATCCCCCGTACTTACCACTACACTATACTACATCGGTCAGGTACACTGCCTGGTGGGGTTGTAAGCCTCTTGAGATCCCTCGAGAGGTAAAACCTGTTGTAAGGTTGCAAAACCACGCATCAAGTTTTTGGCGCCGCTGCCGGGGAATAGTTATTGTTTAGGTTGAATTTTTATTTTATAGGTCTACTCACTAGATTCCTTTCTAGTGAGATTTTTATTTTATTTTTCTAGGTTTTCTTTAGTCTATCTATTTTCTTCGTTTCTTTGTTCGTAACCATTACCATTAGACATCATGGAAGATGGTAATATCCTTAATCCCAACAACCCACCACCACAACAACCACCACCACCTCCTAGAGCCCGTACTTTAGGAGAGTACTCCCGTCCTAGCCACCATGGCTATCGAAACACCATTGAGCTCACTCAAGGAGCCAATATCACACCCTTGCGATCCGACACCATCCGGTTGGTGCAAAGCGGATGCGCATTCCATGGACTTCGTTCTGAAGATCCTAATCAACATCTCAAGGACTTTCTCAAAATCGTTGATTCTATAGACCTTGATGTTGCCACTCGAGAGACGACCCGACTACGTCTCTTTCAATTCTCTCTGCGGGACCAAGCTAGTCTATGGCTAGAGCGTCAACCCGCAGGATCCATCACCTCTTGGGATGATCTCACCACTCGCTTCCTTGCTCAGTTTTTCCCACCGGGAAGAACTACCAAGCTAAGGAATGATATCTTGATGTTCCAACAACGTCAAGGCAAAACTCTCTACGAGGCATGGACTCGATTCAAGGACTTACTCCAAAAAGTCCCTCATCATGGCATAGAACTTTGGCTCCAAGTCCAAATCTTCTATGACCATATCAATCTCTCCACGAGGCAAACCATTGACCAATCGGTCGGTGGTAAGCTACGTGATCTAAGTGCGGAACAATCATGGGCTCTCCTAGAGGATCTTGCTCTTTATGACAACGAAAGTTGGAGTGATCCCCGTGATTTGAATAAAACGGTCAAGGCAATATCTTTGCCTTCGAACAATTCAAGCACTTCCGACCGTAGGATCATAGAACTTGAAGACCAAGTCAAGTTTCTCATGAAATCCTACGAGGCTCCTAAACCTTCAAGCCAAGTGAACAAAATCACTTCTTCATGTGAATTATGTAGTGGTCCCCACGACACTCGTGATTGCATGGAACTCCCCGAACAAGCTTTTGTGGACTACGCATCCTCGCGTACCGACGGAGCGGGAGACAAGTGGTACACTTTCAAACCCGAGCCAAACCCCTATGGTGATACATACAACCCCTCATGGAAAAATCACCCGAACCTTAGGTGGAAACAAAACCAGAACGCACAACAAACCAATTCTTCCAACCCACCTAATCGTTTCCAATCAAGCGGTTCCAACTCGAACCGTACTTTCAACAACAATCCTTCTGGCAATGGTAGTACCAATAACTTTGAAGGATTGATGTCCCAATTTATGGCATCTCAAGAAGCTCGGATAGCTAGATTCGAGTCCGAATTCAATCAACAACAAACGGAGATGACCAATAAAATTGACAACTTGTTGAAAGCTCTCAATAACCAAGTGTTATCACCTCCACATAAGGACGCTAGGAACACAAATAGCGGACCCCAAGTAAAAGACCCCTCTTCATCCAAACACGTCCACTTTGTCAACATTGTCACTATTAAACCAATTGATAGGAATGAGGATAATAGTGAACCTAAGGATGAGGATAAGAAAGTCGAGGTTGATAAGGAAGTTAGGACAAGTGAGATTGAAGAAGTAGATGATGATGAGGACTACTTCAATAGGCTACCCACTAAGGAAGAGCGCGCATATCATACAAACTTATTCGATGACCCCGAGACACCATACTTCCTAGGTAGACCAATCATAGAAATAGGCGACCCTTCTAATCTCAACATACCATGCAACATCGGACATTTGCATGTGTGGAAAGCCTACATCGACCTTAGATCACCCATAAACATCATGACTAGAGCCCACTACAACTTGATAATGAAAAATCAACTTGGGTATAGGATGTTCCCTGACAAGGGTTGGATGAGTAACTTCACGGGAAGAGTTAAGGGATTACCGGTTTATGTAGGAAACTTCACCTATGTCACCGACTTTGTAATTGTAGAAGATATCCGCCCAATAGTCGATGCATCCTTAACTCAAGTGGTTTTTGGAAAACCATTTGTTGAGGTCTCTAGAATGACTTATGAACCTTCCTTAGGGATAGTTAGATTTAAGGATGAAACCGATGAGGTAAACTACCAAATGCCGTATAAGATAGAACAATTCCAACACTTGTCAAACGTTGAGAAGGAGCTCAAGCAAGCGGTCTACTATAGGAATGATGAGGATAGAAATAAAGGAGTAGACTATGTTATGGAAAGGATATTCGGTTTCTACAAGGATTGTTTGAAATTAGGACCGGAATATAAAACCGAAAATGAGAATGGCCTAGGAACCGTGACCAATGATGGAATCACGTAATGTACGTGACTTTGAGTCTAGCTACAAGACTCGTTAATAAAGAAAAGCGCTTCTTGGGAGGCAACCCAAGCTTTATTTGCTTTGTGTGTTTATTTGTTTGTTTGTTTGTTTTTATTTATTTCCGTATGTGTGTTTAATTTTTATTCTTATTGATTCATGTTCAAAACTAAATTGTGAAAATGCTTTATCTTGTTTTTAACTTCGTCTTAACTACATATAAAGGTATTTTGCAAAAGTTAAGTGTAAGGGAAATCTAAATCGGTTTATTAGAACACAAATGAACATGAATCGTAATAATAATAAATTAACATACATATTAGTAATTGTTTGAGTCAAATGCTTGTATCGAGTCATAATGATGTTTTGCAGGAATTCCAGGAAGTAAGGTATAGTTTTTCCAAAATTTTTCCGGAAACTTAACATGAGAATTCTGTCAGATCATTTCTGACGGTGTCAGGCTTTACAACCTGACGGCGTCAGGTTTAATTTTCTGAAAATTTTTGAAAGTTTTGTTTTCATAAAAAGTTTTTATTAAATCTCTAACTTATAATCTCCAGGAATCTGCAAAGTTATCATTCCACAAGCATTATATCCTTATATATAGATTTTATCCCGCCGATGTTATGCAGGTTTTCGTGTTTGTTTTCTCAGGTTTAACAGGTTATTTTGGACAAGGAAATGTTTTAGATCAAGCTTTTGGCGATGCATTAGTCATGAAGCTTTTACATTCTCTTTGGAAGAAGATCTAACCGTGTAACTTCATTATCCACCGAACGAATCAGGGGAGTATTTGATTTCATTCTTTTACTTTTTTGCTTTTACATTTGTTATTTGAACATTGGGGACAATGTTCATCTTAAGTGTAAGGGGGGGGGGGGTAAAAGTACGATTAGAGAATACAATTGCGCTTGATTTTTGTTTGTTTAATGGTAGATGTGTAATAAAACTGAGATAAATACCTGTTCGGGCAATTTTAGTGCCAAATTTAAAATTTTTTACAACATATAGGAGTGAAACTTTGGTCTTAATGAGCATCTCACGGATAGGAGTTATATGACTAGCACAAAAACCGTACCACTAAATTTTTTTTTCCACCCCCAAATATGTGAGGTTCGCCCCTAGAATTGGTAGGAAAAGCATTTATGCTATGATGTGTGTACCGGTAGCACTTAGATTCTAGAACTTGCATTAGGACCATTCCGAGGCCACAAGTGAGACTACATTCGTGTAGTTAGATTTACTACACGATAAGAGGCATTAGGATTAACCCATTGTTTTACACCTGTGTTTTTGTTATAATTACATTGGCTACATTGGTCAAGTAATTCTCCCACACCCTTTGCGTTGTACTCATTTTTAGTACACGATACCCCTAGTACACCCCTCAGAGCCTATCTTTTCATTTCGACCATTAAGCATTTTACTTAAAGGAAGAATTTGTTTACACCCCACTTAAATGTACACCCAAATCGCCTTAGCCTACTTTGTATGCACTCAATTTTAGTGCATTATTGTTACAACATTTGTTTAAACCCAAGTTAATTATCTAGTTGATTACATGGTTGCTAAGTCGAGTCATATCCTTGTACATATTGTTTTGGGACGATTGGGACTCATGGGTAAAGTACTAGTGTAATGGAGTAATGGGGAAGAACATCATTTATTACCCCCATATGTGCTAAATATTTTAAAAGTACTCCAAGTTTTTCGATTATCTTAATTCGAGTCATTAGAATAGTATTTGTAAAGTTATGTAAAAGTTCAAGTGTAAGGGGATGCAACGCCCCTATGATGTATTATTTTGGATGGTAGGGCAAAAGTGTATGCAAAAAAAAAAAAAAAAAAAAAAAATCGAAAAAATCAAGAAAAATACAAAAAAATGAGAAAAAGAAAAAAAAATAGAAAAAACATACGGACTACCATCCCGTTTTAATTTATGTTTTATGTTTTTGTTATTTTGTTTTTAGCTTAAGATCGAGTCGAGTCTTGGCTTAGCAACATTGTATAGTACATGTAATTGATCAAGATCTTTAACTCGCCACCAGTAAAATATCCTTTATCCAACAAAACCGTGTTTTCCTTTTCCCTACACCTAACGTAATAACCCATTTAAAAGCCCTCTTTGATAGTTTATCTTAGGTGCTTACGCCTAGTGGAGGAGGTTTTCGATCCTTTCCCAAGCCTATGGTAATCTATTTGCTATGACAGGTAGTGAGAGATATTATCCGTTTTCATTTATGAGATTTATTTTGATGACACTTGAGAGATGCGAGTATCTAAACACTACTTGTGAGGTGCTAGTTTGTAATCTCCGTGCTTATTATGATTAAAGTGGAACGAATATTTGTTGTAATTACTTTTATGTTAGCATTAAATGACACCTAACTTGTATTTTGATTAGAATAAAAGCGCATTTGCTTGAGGACAAGCAAATCTCAAGTGTAAGGGTATTTGATGAAGCGAAAAGTGTACCGCTTTTAAGGGGTCATTTAAGCCCTAAATCGTATTTATTTGATCAAATATCGCCCTAAATCGTTCCTTTTGTCATTTTAGGTACTTTTGACAAGAAATCTGGAAAAGGAGGCATTTTGGACGTTTTTGGAGCATAAAAGTGAAGAAAACGACAAAGTCTCAAAATCATGCTGGAAATTACCTTTGACGGCGTCAGGATTATGCCTGGACGGCGTCATGGCTTGGCAAAAGTGGTGGATGTGAAATTTACTCATGATAAGCCAGTGAAAATTGCATGGGAATTCTGACGGCGTCACCCTTTAATTTGATCAAGGTCGTCACGTTATAATTTAAAGAGGGACGGCGTCACGTTCATAGTCTGAGGGCGTCAAGCCTTGATAGGCTAGAACGGATTTTGGAGAGCTAAAGAGGGACGGCGTCAAGAAGGGCATCCGGGAACCCTAAAAGCGGCGAGGTGACGGCGTCACACTCCATAACGTGACGCCGTCAGATCTAAAAATCTATATATAGTTTTGCAATTCTTTGTCATTAGTGTGGAACTTATTGTGGAACTTTGTGTGTGAAAACCCTAGGACGAATTTGGCAGCTTTTTTAAGGCTTTTTGCCTTGAGATCTTCCATGTTACATTGAAGATAAGTTATCAATTAATCATTCAATATGTCTATGTGTTGTTTGATTCTATCTTGTTCTTGTCTTTTGTTTAACATGTTAGGCTAGATTTATCTTGTGTTTGCTTAGATCTAATGAAACCTAGCTATTGATTATTGGTTATTAGTGTGTTGTTAGTTGTATTGGATGATTGTTCATCTATGTTAGCCTTAAGAAAACTGGCTAACTTCCTATTCGGTAACTTGCTTGAACGTCTTAAGAAACATGAACCAATGCGTACTAAAGGTTTTTATGGTTGTATTTAATGCACAAGCGAATTCTAGTGATCCCATGTTAGGAGCTTCCTAGCCGGCTCGACATAGGAGTGAAGTAGGAGCTTGTAGAGTTGGGGAAGTACGTACGCCACCCACGAATGGTATTAAGGAATACACCCGTCATCCACGCAACTAATACACACTAATCAACCGGTAAAAGATAGTTAGGGAGTAAGGAAATCTAAGTAAACACATTTCCCTCCACATAAGTTTTCAAAAACCTTTTCATTTTCAGTTATTTTATTTTATTTGCATTCGTAGTAATTTGGGTTAGTTGACTAGCAACTAATTCCGCCCACTCTTTCAAACCCGAGATTTTACTTGCTTTCATAAAAATATAAAAACATAAAAAGAATCTTCTCTCACCCTTAGACCTATTAGAGTAATTTTTTATACCTAACGAACACTATTCCCTGTGGAGAATGATCAATCCCCCGTACTTACCACTACACTATACTACATCGGTCAGGTACACTGCCTGGTGGGGTTGTAAGCCTCTTGAGATCCCTCGAGAGGTAAAACCTGTTGTAAGGTTGCAAAACCACGCATCAAGTTTTTGGCGCCGCTGCCGGGGAATAGTTATTGTTTAGGTTGAATTTTTATTTTATAGGTCTACTCACTAGATTCCTTTCTAGTGAGATTTTTATTTTATTTTTCTAGGTTTTCTTTAGTCTATCTATTTTCTTCGTTTCTTTGTTCGTAACCATTACCATTAGACATCATGGAAGATGGTAATATCCTTAATCCCAACAACCCACCACCACAACAACCACCACCACCTCCTAGAGCCCGTACTTTAGGAGAGTACTCCCGTCCTAGCCACCATGGCTATCGAAACACCATTGAGCTCACTCAAGGAGCCAATATCACACCCTTGCGATCCGACACCATCCGGTTGGTGCAAAGCGGATGCGCATTCCATGGACTTCGTTCTGAAGATCCTAATCAACATCTCAAGGACTTTCTCAAAATCGTTGATTCTATAGACCTTGATGTTGCCACTCGAGAGACGACCCGACTACGTCTCTTTCAATTCTCTCTGCGGGACCAAGCTAGTCAATGGCTAGAGCGTCAACCCGCAGGATCCATCACCTCTTGGGATGATCTCACCACTCACTTCCTTGCTCAGTTTTTCCCACCGGGAAGAACTACCAAGCTAAGGAATGATATCTTGATGTTCCAACAACGTCAAGGCGAAACTCTCTACGAGGCATGGACTCGATTCAAGGACTTACTCCAAAAAGTCCCTCATCATGGCATAGAACTTTGGCTCCAAGTCCAAATCTTCTATGACCATATCAATCTCTCCACGAGGCAAACCATTGACCAATCGGTCGGTGGTAAGCTACGTGATCTAAGTGCGGAACAATCATGGGCTCTCCTAGAGGATCTTGCTCTTTATGAAAAAGTTTGGATTCAATTTAAGTGAACCTGTTGACACTCCCATGGTTGATAGAACAAAGCTGGATGAAGATCCTTCAGGGATTCCAGTGGATATAATAAAGTATCGAAGCATGATTGGATCTTTGATGTACATCACGGCTAGCAGACCAGATCTTCTGTTTGCTGTATGTATGTGTGCTCGGTATCAATCCAGGCCAACCAAGAAGCATGTTGAAGCAGTGAAAAGGATCTTCCAATATCTTCAAGGCACAGTTCATATGGGTCTCTGGTATCCTAAGGACACAGCAATGGAGTTAACTGCTTATGCAGATGCTGATCATGCGGGATGTCAAGACACTCGTCGCATTACTTCAGGAGGAGCTCAGTTTTTAGGGGAAAAGTTGGTTAGTTGGCCTTCTAAGAAGCAGATGAGTACTTCCATATCATCTACTGAAGCTGAGTACATTGCCATGTCTGCTTGCTGTGCACAAATCCTTTGGATGCGATCACAACTTTCGGACTATGGATTCTCATACAACAAAATTCCCATATATTGTGACAACAAAAGCGCCATTGCTCTTTGTTGTAACAATGTTCAGCACTCCAGGTCAAAACACATCGACATCAGGCATCACTTCATCAGGGAACAAGTGGAAAAAGGAATTGTGGAACTATACTTCGTGAGGACAGAGTTTCAGTTAGCTGACATCTTCACCAAGGCCCTCCCAAGAGAAAGGTTTCAGTTTATTCTCCCACGCCTTGGCATGAAGAGCATGACACCTGAAACCCTCAAGTGTCTTCAGGAAGAAAAGGAGGAGTAAAGGATTGTATTCTTATATCCTTGTACATAGTTGTATATATCTTAAATCAAAAAGAAAATACAAAAATATAAAACCTATAAAAACCATAAAAATCGAAAAATCAGAAAATACCAAAAATAGTCCTACCTAGGCATGTCTTCTATTTATCGATAACATTTACGGATATAGAAATGTCATTCAACAATGACACGGATCTTTACACGAAGCTCGAGCAGAAGTTATACTAATCAGTTAAAACATGTCTTAATGGCTTGCAGTTACTTCATACTGCAACCCGTGATATACACTGGGAAAGCACGTCGCCAAAAAGACGGTTGTTCCTCCAACTGGGTGATGTTCACCTGGGCATGGATTACTTTATATCCATGTTTCACCGACTTGAAGTACGTTTCTGTGCATCACTTCGTATATAAGAAGAGAAGTCTTCTTTTCATCAGACTCTTTATCCTGTTTGATTCTTCAAGAGAGTCTTGATGTTACACAAGGTGGTAAATTGAATTAAAATTTTCACAAATACTCGTCGCTTAATTGAATGACTACAGCTCTTTTAATAGAAAACGGGTCATTAATTAAGGGGGAGAGTACTTGTTCAAATTTCTGACACCTTGCCAAATTTGTGCAACATCAGCAGTGACACTCTCTCGTGGTATAAGGGGGAGCATAGTATGCTCCTAAATCAGAATACATTTAAACCTGACCACATTTTCTCCCAAATTTTCTAAACGTATTTAAATCAATTGAGATCACAAATCTCAAATGGTTTGAAATTTTTGATCGGGGGAGAGAATGTGATTTAAATATGAAATTCTGATAAAATGTGATGATTTGGAAGTAAATGTAAGCTCTCCCGTATGTGCTAAACCATTTTGTATATCAAGGCACATATTGAGGGGGAGCAAAATGTTTTGGATGAGGAAGTAAACTCTCCCATAAGTGCTCAGTTGTACGTCAATGCACTTATTGAGGGGGAGCAAAGGATTTGGCATCTCATGTGACCGTGACTCAGAGTTAACCAATGAATTGACGAAACTTGAACTGTCATCAATCGAAAGGATACATCTTGGCCGGGTAATAATTTCAAGCTGGTCTAACCAGTGATGTAAGCGTGTCTCGAAAAAGATGTATCTGAGTAGAGTGTACCATTTCGAGAAACTTTCTGTGGACTTGACCAGGCTGGGTAATAATTTCAAGCTAGTCTAACTAGTGATGTAAGCGTGTCTCAAATCGGTCATGTTCACTGAAAGTGGATCAATTCAAAAAGTGCGAGCTCTACCTAACATGTGCAAATTTATAAAACTATCACTCGAGCACATGTTGAGGGGGAGCACTTGAAAAATATAAAACTCTCAAGTGTTTGCAAAAATGTGTTTCAGAATCATGAACACTTTGAGAGATTTTTCAAAGATTTGGTTTGGCAATCGTGGATGAATACTAAAGACCGGCCATTTTAATTAAAGCATGGAGTTATAAGGATGGTTAAGTTAGGTTCAAGTTCCCACGATCCCGCCAGAGCCGGAGGGATCTACCCAGGGACAATCCACTAGTTAGTGTAGAAGTCCTTAGGTATGATTAAAAAGGAGAAAAGTGTATTAGGGAAGAGTGCCGACTGAGATGGAGCTAACACTGGAATAAACCCAACAAGGTGTTAGTTATGAAGTCTCGGTAAGCACTGAAGGGGTTGAAGAATGAAAAAGAATTGTAAAGATAAAGGGTGAAAAGAAATAGCCCTCCTTACAACTTAGGCAGAAACCGGGTCAATACATATGCTGTCAGAATCACTTAGTTGATTGCTGGCATTGAAGACAAAGTATCATGGACCCAGTGATACGCTGCACAACCCTCCCTAGCCACTCAAGGTCCCTCAAAGGATTATTGTTTCATTTGTCACGGAGTTCAATACATTCCTATCGTCTTTCTCACTCCGAGTTAGATGATATTGAAAAGGTGGCAGTTCTCTCCAGCCTCCGATCACCAAATCAAAACGCACTATAGAGTCTAGAGCCACGAGATTCATAATAAGATCTCATAGGAACACGGATTATTTCTACACTGGTTGTTCATCATTAAGGACACCAGTTGTAAACTTATGAGTCCTACGCAGATCTTAGCAATCTGCCAGAACATTCATGAGAGACTTTACAAATGTAATTCTCAATGATTGAATGGAAATTCCTGCCAGGGTCAACATCAAGCAGCCCTGAAAGCAGGTCACTTCGGTAATTCCTCGTGGATTACGCTTAGTGGTCGCGGCGGTTTCAACCGGTCTACAGTCGTGGAGTGATCTCCAGCGACTCACCTAATCTCGAAGTCCAAACCTGTAAGTACCGGTCGATTTGTTGCTAACTGTCTTATGCAGGAACTTCTGGCGGTTGTAGCTGTGGAATGCTGTAGCTGGTTGCTGTTGTAGCTGGTTGCAGAAAAGATGCCAATCCTCTACCACATGTTCACACTACATCATCATTGTTATTCAACAAAGTCATGATCACCCAAAAGACCTTCAACACAGCTTCTGCAAACTCTGATGCTGAAGATCATGACACCATATCGTGTGAGCATGTCGGCTCTAAGTATATTTCATCACATGGAGACCTACTACTGAAAGATGACTTGGAGACTCAAGTGGGATGATACTTTCAAAGATTACTCAAAGTTCATCCAAGACAAAAGAGAAGTCATCTGAAGATCACGGATGTTTGCACAACGATCTATGAAATTGAAGAATCAATGGTTACGAGCTATGAAGTCAAGATCCAAGGAAGAAGTGCAGAAATTCAGAACATTACTTCTGGGGTGACCTCCCTTAGGGGGAGATTGTTAGGAATATGAATATTCAGCTGAAGACTCGGTCACCCCGAGTACTTATTAGCACATCATAGCTCGTAGGATTATCAGTAATATTATTAGTAGATTAGTTATTAATTAGTATTGTGGAGCGGGTCGGGTCTTTACCCTCTGTCAGCTCTCTCCACAGCCCGCTAGGGGCATATTATGTAGTAAGTATAAATACCCTTCCCTTGTAAGGGAAGGGTTGGAACTCTCATTATTTCAAGCTAATACACATAGTGTTTCTCTCACTAGAAGTTCCCATCTCTCTCTCTCTAGCTTCTTTCTATTCGATCCATATCAAGGCCTCAAACAAGTGTTTCTTGCATTGTGAATACCCTACATTTTATTAGTGCATTGATAACCTCTGTGTCTAGCTGAGCATTGCTTGGGTCGCCATGCCCCTTCCTCGCCTGTTTATTAGATCGCCTATGCATTCTATCGTCTGTAGAAAAGTAGGAAGAAAGATAAATAGGATAGTCATAAGTAATCATTAAGGGTTTACTCGCCGATAAGATTAGAACCAACGACAAAGAACTTAATCTCGGTGCGTTGCATCGAACTATACACTTCATATAAAACTAGCAATAAAACAAGTGACAAGCTACTTAACTATCAGGACAGGTCTTCTTATTGTCTCAAGTATTTATCTGTGTACGTGTGTGCTACTCGCTGATTCATGCCTATTAGTTTAGTTTATTATTTAATTGCAACCAAACCGTGCCAGTCTCTCAGGCTGAAACCCCCTTGCGTTAGATTAGGTTGTATAGCTAACTTAAGATATTAAAATACTGATTAGAATAACTAGATAATACGTTCCACTCTTAGTGATCGACACTCTACTTACCATTATATTCATACTGATCGGGTACACTGCTCGTTAAAGTGTTTGTGTTATTGATAAGTCGGCTAAATATAAATTTAAAACTTGAATACTGCTAAAACCACAACGACATACCGTGGGTATAAATTAGAGCATACGCACACGCGCATCAAGGACACCACCCAAACCTTTCTTCGACGCGTCACTATAAATCTGAAAACCCCCAGAACCAGATGGAAGAGTCAAAATAGGAGCGGACACCAATCTCTGTTTCAACTCTTCGAAACTCTTCTCACGCTCCTCCGTCCAGACAAATTTCGCACCCTTTGTGACAAATGGTAATTTTCACGTTGTTAATTAATATTATACGAGTATTAACTATTTTTAAACTAAGCATTTCTATGCGCATTTGCATGTTTCTGAGTATTTTTGAGTATTTTTGGGAGCCGTTTCGCATACTGTAGCTTGCAGTCACTGCAGAAAAAGTATATTTTTGTCAGTAAAGTTAAATTATCACATTTCTGATAGTTATTGACAAGTCTCGTAATTAACTGAGAATTCTCTCGCATTTTGCTGAAAAACAACCGCACGCGCGTACCGACAGCACAATACATATGGTAATAGTCAAATAAATACGTTTTTGAGTCAGTAATGACATTTTATTATATTTCTGACAAAAACGTGGTTAAAAACTTTATTTTACATAATCGTGTCCAAAAAGGTCAAACCGGGACTTTACGGTAACATTTAAGCTCAAACCGACACACGACACACCAACGCGGAGTAAAAATAATTTTGCCCTCCCCTAAATAAGCCTATGACCGGCCATAATAGTTACTCCACCACAAAGAGACAAAAATTCACAACTAATCCTAATGTAATCTCTTTTTACCATTATTGGTGCAACACTTTTAAGATTTCCATTCTTATCTTTAATACTTACCTAAATTAACTTTCAAATACCATCACCTCCACCATACACGACACACACACATTATCGAACATCCAAAATTTTCTCTAAACTTCAAGAACATCAAGGTTAATAATTAAGGTTTTTGGGTTGTTTGGAGCTTGGTTTGGGTAAATTTGGTGAAGCTTTGGGTGTTCTTGGTCCTTCCTTGCCACGTTAAATATCAAGAGATTGTAAGGATTCCTAAAACTTTTCTAATCTTGTTAATCTCTTGTTCATTTTGTGTATAATGATGTTTAAAAGTGTTAAATGTGTATGTTTTGATGATATGGAAAAAGCTAGGTTTTGATCTTGTATTTATGGTGCTCGACATTTTTAGATGTTTATGAGCTAGTTTGTAGATTTCTTGCTTGTGTGGTAAATATTGTACATATAGTGCTTATTTGATAATACAAACATTAGTTATGGTTTTTACACTAATTTAAGCACTATATTGATTTTGAGGGATATATATGGTTCGACTAGCATATAAAATAAATGATTATTGGGGTTTTGAAAAACATAAAATTTTTGGCTCAAATGGTGAAAAGGTGGAAAAATATAGTAAAGTGCTTATTTGGATTAGCTTATTTAATAAGCTATAAGTTACTAAAAATAACTAGTAAAAAGGTGAATATAAGTTATCAAAAGTAATATGGGTCGAATGGACCATAAAATAGTCAACTTGAAATATTGACTAAGTAGCTTATTTATTAGAGCTTATTTGATAAGTAAAAAGTGTATTTGGTAACTGATGCGTGGTTTTGCAACCTTACAGCAGGTTTTACCTCTCAAGGGATCTCAAGAGGCTTACAACCCCACCAGGCAGTGTACCTGACCGATGTAGTATAGTGTAGTGGTAAGTACGGGGGATTGATCGTTCTCCACAGGGAATAGTGTTCGTTAGGTATGAAAGACTACTCTAATTAGGTCTAAGGGTTGAGGAAGATTCTTTTTGTATTTTTATGTTTTTATGAAAGCAATTAAAATCTCGGGTTTGAAGGAGTGGGCGGAATTAGTTGCTAGTCAACTAACCCAAATAACTACAAATGCAAATAAAATAAAATAACTGAAAATGAAATGTGGTGAAAACTTATGTGTAGAGAAATGTGTTTACTTAGATTTCCTTACTCCCTAACTATCTTTTTCCGGTTGATTAGTGTGTATTAGTTGCGTGGATGACGGGTGTATTCCTTAATACCAATCGTGGGGTGGCGTACGTACTTCCCCAACTCTATGAACTCCTACTTCACTCCTATGTCGAGCCGGCTAGGAAGCTCCTAACATGGGATCACTAGAATTCGCTCATGCATTAAATACAACCATAAGAACCTTTAGTACGCATTTGGTTCATGTTTCTTAAGACGTTCAAGCAAGTTACCGAATAGGAAGTTAGCCAGTTTTCTTAAGCCTAACATAGATAAACAATCATCCAATACAACTAATAACACACTAATAACCAATAATCAATAGCTAGGTTTCATTAGATCTAAGCAAACACAAGATAAATCTAGCCTAACATGTTAAACAAAAGACAAGAACAAGATAGAATCAAACAACACATAGACATATTGAATGATTAATTGATAACTTATCTTCAATGTAACATGGAAGATCTCAAGGCAAAAAGCCTTGAAAAAGATGCTAAAATCGTCTTAGGGTTTTCTCCCAAAAATTCCACACTAAGTTCCACACTAATGACAAAGAATTGCAAAACTATATATAGATTTTTACATCTGACGGCGTCACGTTATGGAGTGTGACGCCGTCCCTCTTTAGCTCTCCAAAATCCGTTCTGGCTTATCAAGGCTTGACGCCGTCAGACCTTGAACGTGACGCCGTCCCTCTTTGAATTAAGCCGTGACGCCCTTGATCAGATTAAAGCGTGACGCCGTCAGAATTCCATGCAATTTTCACTGGCTTATCATGAGTAAATTTCACATCCACCTTTTTCTTGCCAAGCCATGACGCCGTCCAGGGTAAATCCTGACGCCGTCAAAGGTAACTTTTAGCCGATTTTGAGACTTTGTCGTTTTCTTCACTTTTATGCTCCAAAAACGTCCAAAATGCTTCCTTTTCCAGATTTCTTCTCAAAAGTACCTAAAATGACAAAAGGAACGATTTAGGGCAATATTTGATCAAATAAATACGATTTAGGGCTTAAATGACCCCTTAAAAGCGGTACACTTTTCGCTTCATCAAATACCCTTACACTTGAGATTTGCTTGTCCTCAAGCAAATGCGCTTTTATTCTAATCAAAATACAAGTTAGGGGTCATTTAATGCTAACATAAAAGTAATTACAACAAATAATCGTTCCACTTCAATCATAATAAGCACGGAGATTACATACTAGCACCTCACAAGTAGTGTTTAGATACTCACATCTCTCAAGTGTCATCAAAATAAATCTCATAAATGAAAACGGATAATATCTCTCTCTACCTGTCATAGCAAATAGATTACCATAGGCTTGGGAAATGATCGAAAACCTCCTCCACTAGGCGTAAGCACCAAAGATAAACTATCAAAGAGGGCTTTTACATGGGTTATAACATTAGGTGTAGGATATGATGAACACGGATTTGTTGGATAAGGGATATTTTACTGGTGGCGAGTTAAAGATCTTGATCAATTACATGTACTATACAATGTTGCTAAGCCAAGACTAGACTCGATCTTAAGCTAGAAACAAAATAACAAAATAACAAAAACAAAAAATGAAACGGGATGGTAGTCCGTATGTTTTTTCTATTTTTCTTTTTCTCATTTTTTTTGTATTTTTCTTGATTTTTTCGATTTTTTTTTTTTTTTTTTTCATACACTTTTGCCCTACCATCCAAAATAATACATCATAGGGGCATTGCATTCCCCTTACACTTGAACTTTTACATAACTTTACAAATAACTATTCTAATGACTCGAATTAAGATAATCAAAACACTTGGAGTACTTTTAAAATATTTAGCACATATGGGGGTAATAAATGATGTTCTTCCCCATTACTCTATTACACTAGTACTTTACCCATGAGTCCCAATCGTCCCAAAACAATATGTACAAGGATATGACTCGACTTAGCAACCATGTAATCAACTAGATAATTAACTTGGGTTTTAAACAAATGTTGTCACAATAATGCACTAAAAATGAGTGCATACAAGGTAGGCTAAGGCGATTTGGGTGTGCATTTAAGTGGGGTGTAAACAAATTCTTCCTTTAAGTAAAATGCTTAAAGGTCGAAACGAAAAGATAGGCTCTGAGGGGTGTACTAGGGGTATCGTGTACTAAAAATGAGTACAATGCAAAGGGTGTGGGAGAATTACTTGACCAATGTAGCCAATGTAATTATAACAAAAACACAGGTGTAAAACAATGGGTTAATCCTAATGCCTCTTATCATGTAGTAAATCTAACTACACGAATGTAGTCTCACTTGTGGCCTCGGAATGGTCCTAACGCAAGTTCTAGAATCTAAGTGCTACCGGTAACACATCATAGCATAAATGCTTTTCCTACCAATTCTAGGGGCGAACCTCACATATTTGGGGGTGGAAAATTTTTTAGTGGTACGGTTTTTGTGCTAGTCATATAACTCCTATCCGTGAGACGCTCATTAAGATCAAAGTTTCACTCCTAAATGTTGTAAAAAAAAAAATTTAAATTTGGCACTAAAATTGCCCTAACAGGTATTTATCTCAGTTTTATTACACATCTACTATTAAACAAACAAAAATCAAGCGTAATAGCATTCTCTAAAATCGTACTTTTACCCTCCCCTTACACTTAAGATGAACATTGTCCCCAATGTTCAAATAACAAGATGTAAAAGCATAAAGTAAAAGAATGAAATCAAGTACTCCCCTGATTCGCTCGGTGGATAATGAAATAACACGGTTAGATCTTCTTCCAAGGTAATGTAGAAGCTCCATGACTAATGCATCGCCATAAGCTTGATTCCATAAACATCTCCTTGTCCAAAATAACTTGTTAAACCTGAGAAAACAAACACGAAAACCTGCATAACAACGGCGGGATAAATCTATATATAAGGATATAATGCTTGTGGAATGATAATTTTGCAGATTCCTGGAGATTATAAGTTGGAGATTTAATAAAAACTTTTTATGAAAACAAAACTTTCAAAAATTTCTGAAAATTAAATCTGACGCCGTCAGGTTATAAACCCTGACGCCGTCAGAAATGACCTGACAAAATTCTCATGTTAAGTTTCCGGAAAATTTCTGGAAAAATCTTTACCTTACTTCCTGGAAATCCTGCAAAACATCACTATGACTCGATACAAGCATTTGACTCAAACAAATACTAATATGTATGCTAATTTAATATTATTACGATTCATGTTCATTTGTGTTCTAATAGACCGATTTGGATTTCCCTTACACTTATCTTTTGCAAAATACCTTTATATGTAATTAAGACGAAGTTAAAAACAAGATAAAGCATTTTCACAATTTAGTTTTGAACATGAATCAATAAAAATAAAAATTAAACATACATACGGAAACAAATAAAATCAAACAAACAAAGAAATAAACACACAGAGCAAATAAATAAAGCTCGGGTTGCCTCCCAAGAAGCGCTTTTCTTTATTAACGAGTCTTGTAGCTAGACTCAAAGTCACCGTATACTACGTGACTTCTTCATCAAAAGTTATGTCTTCCTCATTGATCATTTCGTTACCATTCTCTTGATAATGCTTGACTCGTTGTATATTCACAGTGAATTCTCTATCATCGTCGTCAATCAACACAACGGCTCCGGTTTTTGAGGAGCTCCTTACGGTAAAAGGTCCATACCATCTAGATTTAAGTTTTCCAGGAAATAGTCTTAACCGAGAATTATATAATAGGACCTTGTCTCCTTCTGAAAACTCCTTGGGTCTCTTAATCCGTTGGTCATGCCATCTTTTTGCCCTTTCTTTGTATGTTATAGAAGATTCATAAGCCTCTAATCTCAGTTCATCGAGCTCTTGGAGCTGTAAGAATCTATTTGTTCCAGCAACCGTATAATCCAAATTACAAGCCTTAAGTGCCCAATATGCTTTGTGTTCCAGTTCTACTGGAAGGTGGCATGCCTTGCCATATACCATACGGAACGGGGTTGTCCCGATTGGTGTCTTATAGGCGGTTCGAAATGCCCACAAAGCCTCATCGAGCTTAAAAGACCAATCTTTTCTGTTTTGATTAACCGTTTTCTCTAATATTCTCTTTATGGCTCTATTAGTATTTTCGACTTGACCGTTGGTCTGAGGATGGTAAGCGGTGGAGAATCGGTGAGAGACTCCATATCTTTTCATAACTTTCTCCATTTGCGAATTGCACAAATGAGTTCCCCTGTCACTAATAAGAGCCTTCGGAATTCCGAACCTAGCGAACAATTTTTTTAAGAAATGAATGACTACCCTAGCGTCGTTAGTCCTAAGGGCTTGTGCTTCCACCCATTTCGAAACATAATCAATGGCCACCAAGATGTATTCATTCCCTCCAGAAGATGGGAAGGGTCCCATGAAATCAATTCCCCAAACATCAAAAACCTCGCAAACTTGTATATAATTTTGCGGGGCTTCATCCCTCCTAGAGATATTCCCAGCTCTTTGACACGCGTCACAAGTCTGTATCATACCCTTCACATCACGAAATATTGTAGGCCAATAGAATCCCGCGTCGAAGACCTTTCGTGCAGTAGTGTTCCTACCATGATGTCCTCCCGATGGACCTGCATGACACTCTTTCATAATTCTGACAGCCTCCTTTTCCGAAACACAACGCCTGATTACCTGATCTGGACATCTTCGGAATAAGAAAGGTTCATCCCAAAAGTAGTACTTTAATTGATTGAAGAACCTCTTTTTTTCATGCCTGCTCATATGCTCAGGAATGACTCTACTTGCCAGGTAGTTAGCATAATCCGTATACCAAGGTTCAGAATCATCAATTGACATGAGCTGCTCTTTCGGAAATGACTCCCGAATCTCACTCTTGTCAGATTTAGCGAGGCTGGGGTTTTCGAGACGAGAGAGATGATCAGCCGCAAGATTCTCTGCTCCTTTCTTATCACGAATCTCAACATCGAATTCTTGCAATAGTAGGATCCAATGAAGTAACCGTGGTTTAGCATCCTGTTTAGCAAAAAGATATCGAATAGCTGAATGGTCCGTAAAAACAACCGTTTTGGAGAGGACAAGATACTGGCGAAACTTATCAAAAGCAAATACCACGGCTAGTAATTCCTTCTCAGTGGTAGTGTAGTTTTCTTGAGCAGGGTTCATGGTTTTGCTAGCGTAGTATATTGGCTGAAAGTGTTTGTTAAGCCTTTGGCCTAATACTGCTCCCACAGCATAATCGCTAGCATCGCACATGATTTCAAAGGGTAACTCCCAGTTAGGGGTGACCATAATTGGAGCTTGGGTAAGTTCCTGCTTCAATCGATCGAATGCATCCTTGCACTCTTGAGAGAAGTCGAACGGGGCATCCTTCATGAGCAACTGAGTCATTGGTTTAGCTACCTTTGAGAAATCTTTAATGAATCTCCTATAGAAGCCAGCATGACCCAAAAAGCTACGGATTGCTTTGACAGTTGTTGGATAGGGAAGTTTGGATATAGCTTCGATTTTTGCCCGGTCTACTTCAATTCCACTTCCTGAAATTTTGTGCCCTAGCACAATCCCTTCTTTTACCATAAAGTGGCACTTTTCCCAGTTTAGTACCAGGTTAGTCTCCTCACAACGTTTGAGCATTTTCTCAAGGTTAGCAAGACAGTGATCAAAAGAGTTTCCAAAGACTGAAAAATCATCCATGAAGACCTCCATGCTGTCTTCCATTAACTCATGGAAGATTGCCGTCATGCAGCGCTGGAAAGTGGCGGGGGCGTTACATAGTCCAAAGGGCATTCGCTTGTAGGCGAAGGTGCCATAAGGGCATGTAAACGTAGTCTTCTCTTGGTCCTCAGGAGCGATAGGGATTTGGAAATACCCTGAGAACCCATCTAGGAAGCAGTAGTACTCATGCCCTGCTAACCTTTCTAACATTTGGTCGATAAATGGGAGAGGGAAATGATCCTTTCGGGTTGCATCATTCAACTTCTTATAATCAATGCACACACGCCATCCAGTTACTGTTCGTTGAGGCACTAACTCATCCTTGTCGTTCTTCACCACCGTCATTCCTCCTTTTTTTGGTACAACCTGTACAGACTTACCCATGGACTGTCCGAAATTGGGTAAATTAGCCCTGCATCTAGGAGCTTAATGACTTCCTTCTTTACGACTTCCTTTATGTTCGGGTTTACTCGCCTTTGAGGTTGCACGGTGGGTTTATAATCCTCCTCCATGAGGATTTTATGCGTGCAAAAGGTAGAGTCAATCCCCTTGATATCGGCTACACTCCATGCTATAACTCCTTTATATTTTTTTAAAACTCCTAAGAGTTTATCCTTTTGTTCACTTTTCAAAGAAGAGCTTATGATTACCGGAAGTTGATCTTCTCCTTGAAGGAAGGCATATTCAAGGTTGTTCGGGAGTTCCTTGAGCTCTAACGTGGGTGGCTCGATGATGGAAGGTTTAAGTTTGTTCTCGGGTTTACGAAGCTCAAGCTGTTCAATTTCTTGTCTGGGATAGAAGGAGACTGCATTCACATCCATAGTCTTCTCCTCCTCTAAGATGGGTAAGAAAGCTTCATCTCGCAACCAACCAGCTTCCACCTGTTCATCTACACAATTGTCAATCTCGTCGGATAGTTCATTGATTTCTCCGATGAAATACAACTGATTATCTGCTTCGAGAGAAAGATTCATTGTATCCTTGATGTCGAAGGTTAAGCTATCGGCCCCCACTCGTAAGGTTAGTTTGCCGTCATGAACATCAATAACAGCACGAGCCGTTGCAAGGAATGGTCTTCCTAGAATGATGGGCACTAGATCATCTTCTTCCATTTCTAGGATGACGAAGTCAACTGGAAATTTGAACCTCCCTACCTTAACCAGCACATTCTCGCATATTCCTAAGGGGTATTTGACTGATCTATCGGCTAGTTGGATGCTCATACGGGTTGGTTTCAACCCAGAATACCCTAGCTTGAGGAACATGGAATGCGGCATAAGATTGATGCTTGCTCCTAAATCGGCTAAAGCATTCTTGACTGAAAGAGATCCTATTGAACAGGGCAAGGTGAAACTACCTGGATCGTCCACCTTCTTTGGTAGCCCTCGTTGAGTCACCACAGAACATTCTTCTCCTAAGGTTACAAGACCCTCGAGCCCTTTCCTGTTGGTTACCAGCCTCTTAAAGTATGTACTATATTTGGGCATATGGTAACATGCATCAAGGAGGGGTATGGTGACGACCGAATTCTTCAAATATGACAAGAATCTTTTATTATCACTTTCGACCTTTTGATTCTTGAGGCGAGATGGGTATGGGACTTTAATGGGCTGTTTGGCAGGAGTAGGTGGGGAGGGAGTTACCGGAGGGGTTTGCTCGGGATTTTCATCGTTCACATTACCTTCCTCCTCATGAGGGGTGTCGGGTTCCATGACGTTAGATTGTTGAGCTGGGTAAGGTGGATCCTTAGTAGTAGTTCCAGCACGAGTGGTGATGGCGAGTAAAGGATCTCTTTGCGGTTCGCCAAGGCCGTCGAGAGTGGCGTTGAGTTCTGCGAATTTGGCCTTTATGCCGTTTTGTTGGCTATTGATAAGGTTGTCGAGACCATTTAGTTGCAGATTCTTTTCAAACGTGAAATGCCCAAGATCATCCTCAAAAGTGCTCCTAACCTTATAGTCAGGATATTCTCCTCCTCCCTCTTCTCTCACAAGATTTCCCCAAGGGGTGAAATCATTGTTCTGGTAGAAAGTTAAGAGCGTAGGATCATCGAAGATGTCGTGGCTTGACAAGCATGCTTGTTCGGTGGTGGTATCATCCCCGCATTCCTCCACTTCATGCGGGCCACCACATTGGTCACAGATCAAGTATGGGTTTGATAACCGCTTAGTTGGTTGTGACTTGTCTAGATAAGATACCTGATCATTCAATCTACTCACCCGGCTAGCAAAAGGAGGCTCTTTCATGATTTTGGAAACGCTCATGATCGAATCGGGTTCATCCCAGGTATCGTCTTGATCATTTGCGTATTCCTCAATTCTATTCCATCCTTCCTCAACGCTTAGTTTGGCTATTTTTCCTTTTGATGAATTATTAATGCCCAATTGGTCGTTTTTGGAGACACTGTCATAAAAGATTTGGACAAGAAGCCAGAGTTCAATGCCATGATGAGGGACTAGTCTAATTAGATCCTTGAATCTAACCCAAGATTTGTGAATAGGTTCTGCTGGTCCAACATGGAAGCGGAGGATTTCGTCTCTCAACTTTGAAGTTCTTCCTATGGGAAAGAATTTCTCATAGAATTTTGAGATAAGCTGTTCCCATGTGAAGATGGATTCGGAAGGAAGTTGGTTATACCAGTCTCCGGCTTTTTCACAAAGGGTGAAGGGAAAGAATCGAAACCGGGAGGTATCTCTAGTAGCCCCATCCGTATGGAGGGTATCCACTATTTTCAGGAAGTCCTTGATGTGTTGGATTGGATCTTCAGTTTTCAATCCGTGGAACTTGCATACACTTTGGACAAGCCAAATATCGGTTGCACGCAACACCCCATTCGTGTGTTCATTTGGAAAAACAATAGCATTGGAAAAACCACGAGGGGTGGGAGAAGAGTAGTCCTTGAGGCATTTAGGGATTGGATTTTCGGGAACCTCCATATCGTGATTGGGTTGAGGGCTAGGAGGTGTAGAATGATGATTGGATTCTTCCTCGGAGAGGGCATCATCGAAGTTGATGGCAATGCCAGGTGGTTCGGGTGTTGCAAAGAGTCGCCGTAACCTTCGCATTTCCCTATCAGGTTCTGCGTAGGGTTGAACAAGGTCTCTCAGCGAACTACGACTCCTGGTGACTCTAAGATTGGAGAGATCTTCGTTTACCATGATGGCCAAGGAAGATTTGAGCAATGGATAGAGCGGAAAAAGATAGACTAAAGAAAACCTAGAAAAAGAAAATAAAATTCTCACTAGAAAGGAATCTAGTGAGTAGACCTATAGAAATAAAAATTCAACCTAAACAATAACTATTCCCCGGCAGCGGCGCCAAAAACTTGATGCGTGGTTTTGCAACCTTACAGCAGGTTTTACCTCTCGAGGGATCTCAAGAGGCTTACAACCCCACCAGGCAGTGTACCTGACCGATGTAGTATAGTGTAGTGGTAAGTACGGGGGATTGATCGTTCTCCACAGGGAATAGTGTTCGTTAGGTATGAAAAACTACTCTAATTAGGTCTAAGGGTTGAGGAAGATTCTTTTTTGTATTTTTATATTTTTATGAAAGCAATTAAAATCTCGGGTTTGAAGGAGTGGGCGGAATTAGTTGCTAGTCAACTAACCCAAATAACTACAAATGCAAATAAAATAAAATAACTGAAAATGAAATGTGGTGAAAACTTATGTGTAGAGAAATGTGTTTACTTAGATTTCCTTACTCCCTAACTATCTTTTACCGGTTGATTAGTGTGTATTAGTTGCGTGGATGACGGGTGTATTCCTTAATACCAATCGTGGGGTGGCGTACGTACTTCCCCAACTCTATGAACTCCTACTTCACTCCTATGTCGAGCCGGCTAGGAAGCTCCTAACATGGGATCACTAGAATTCGCTCATGCATTAAATACAACCATAAAAACCTTTAGTACGCATTTGGTTCATGTTTCTTAAGACGTTCAAGCAAGTTACCGAATAGGAAGTTAGCCAGTTTTCTTAAGCCTAACATAGATAAACAATCATCCAATACAACTAATAGCACACTAATAACCAATAATCAATAGCTAGGTTTCATTAGATCTAAGCAAACACAAGATAAATCTAGCCTAACATGTTAAACAAAAGACAAGAACAAGATAGAATCAAACAACACATAGACATATTGAATGATTAATTGATAACTTATCTTCAATGTAACATGGAAGATCTCAAGGCAAAAAGCCTTGAAAAAGATGCTAAAATCGTCTTAGGGTTTTCTCCCAAAAATTCCACACTAAGTTCCACACCAATGACAAAGAATTGCAAAACTATATATAGATTTTTACATCTGACGGCGTCACGTTATGGAGTGTGACGCCATCACCTCGCCGCTTTTAGGGTTCCCGGATGGCCTTCTTGACGCCGTCCCTCTTTAGCTCTCCAAAATCCGTTCTGGCTTATCAAGGCTTGACGCCGTCAGACCTTGAACGTGACGCCGTCCCTCTTTAAATTAAGCCGTGACGCCCTTGATCAGATTAAAGGGTGACGCCGTCAGAATTCCATGCAATTTTCACTGGCTTATCATGAGTAATTTTCACATCCACCTTTTTCTTGCCAAGCCATGACGCCGTCCAGGGTAAATCCTGACGCCGTCAAAGGTAACTTTTAGCCGATTTTGAGACTTTGTCGTTTTCTTCACTTTTATGCTCCAAAAACGTCCAAAATGCTTCCTTTTCCAGATTTCTTCTCAAAAGTACCTAAAATGACAAAAGGAACGATTTAGGGCAATATTTGATCAAATAAATACGATTTAGGGCTTAAATGACCCCTTAAAAGCGGTACACTTTTCGCTTCATCAGTAACTAATAATCACTAATAAGTAACAAATAATAACAAATTGGACTAAAAGGATTTTTGGGCCAAAAATCCCATTGAGTTACTGTTGGGCCGAAGCCCATAAACATTTTTGGGATTTTGACTTTTTGACCAAACGGACCTATGAACGAGTAAAATGATTTTTAGTAACGCGTCGATATATATATATATATATATATATATATATATATATATATAAAACTAAAAACTTGTTTTGGACTAAAAATAGTAATTGGGCTTATTTGAAGAATTTCGGCCCAATTAACAAGTAAAAATGATGAAATTGATTTTTGGAATATTTTCCGACTCACTAAAGTTATTAATGTTTAACGAAGCGATAAATATAACGAAAACTATTTTTTGGACTCGTTTTGAGACGTTTAGTCTCCGAAAGGGTAAAAATTGACATTTTTACTGAATTGACATTGAGATTGACTTTTGTTGACTTTTTGACAAAATATTGACTTTACGTCGAAACCTAATGTTAATACTTAAAAGTGAAGATAACGAATAACATAACGACGAAAATATTCACGACACTTTAAATACATATCACTAAAGTATTTTTACACTTTAAACTAGTTAGTGGAATATTTGAGTTAAGTTTGCAACACTTGAGATAAATGGAAACGTTGTATAAACGAATGGGTCATGCCCAAATTTTCTAAAAATCCAACACTTAGAGTATTTTGTGAAAACACTTAACCTAAGTAAACTTATGGAATTACATAACAAAACTTGTTTTCTTATAATAAAGGTTGCAACAGAAATAATGAACGATGTTTCTAAAATAATAATTCTTCACTAACTCTATTGTATTAACCATTTCTCAAAAACTTATTTAATTAATCTCCATTAATTAAATACATAAGAAATTAACTTATTATATATATATATATATATATATATATATATATATATATATATATATATATATATATATATATATATATATATATATATATATATATATATATATATGTATGAGTAAATATATATATATAACACTTGCACATTTAAGTCGCGAATACTAGCACGGATGTTCCGTTACGTATTCCCACCATGCATTTTCACCATGAGCTACCCCCAAGAGTTACAATAATAAGTCATTTTGAAATATATTTTACCACACAGCAAGCAAGAAATACACGAGCACTGGTCAAACGTAAAACTTTTCAAATAAAATAAAGATATATGAGACACGAATATTTTGCTAAGACTTACCGTACTGATTTAGGGTGCTGATCGGCGCGGTTGCATTATTTTGATTGATTAGCTGATTTGCTGTATTTGAAAGGTGAGTTTATAGCCTCATATTTTATATGATTTTTGTTTTATGAGCTTGGGGTGAGAAGCATGCAAAACGGTTTTCATGGACCAGAAATGAAATTGCTTT